>CAJGYO010000008.1:75831275-77179567 GCA_904845875.1 Miscanthus lutarioriparius | reverse complement strand
TCAACGAGTAGCAGCGCTCAATAGCCAATTCTAGAGTATGCACAGAGATACCCGATTTCATAAGAGTACCACAATAGCCGAAGCTTATGATCCATACTCAGTCGATGACGGCTATGAAGATAAAGAAGAAGAGGTTGCTGTAGTTGAATGTAATTGGGGCAAGAAGACAGTAATGATGCTAAATCCTTGGGGAAGAGGAGTCGAGGAGAGCTATGACTTTGATGTCACCAAATCAGATAAGCTCTTCGATTTCTTGCTTGAGAAAGGGCAGATCAAGTTACCCGACGGTCATGTCATGTTGCCCCCTGATCAGTTGAAGAATAAGAAGTTCTGCAAGTTCCATAATGCTACTTCTCATTCCACTAATGAATGCAGAATCTTTAGGAAGCATATACAGAGAGCTATTCAGCAGGGGAGGCTCAAATTTGATACGCCTCGGAAAATGAAAGTTGATGATAATCCTTTCCTAGGAGAACAAAATATAGTTGATGCTAGGCTATTCAAAGGAAAAACTAAGGTCCTAACATCAACCAAATCAAAAGATGCTAGAACAGTCGATCCTAAGATGCAAATATTGGCTGACGAGTACAGAGAGATTAGAAGACGTCGTGCCAAGCAAAAGAGCCGATACGAGCAGGAGAAGACGTCAAAAGCAGGTACGATGAAGCTGCAGGTCACATCTCGGATTCTATTGAATAAATGGCAATGGCAGAAGGAAAAGGATTATCAGCGTTGGTTGAAAGATCAAGCGTACCAGCATCAACTGAAAGAAGAGAGGTATGAGAGGAAACAAGCCTTGCCCTTTCTTCAGACATTGCTAGAATAAAGGTTTGAAGTTGCCTACCAGACACGACTGTCCAGAATGCAGCAATCAATATCGAGAGTATAGGCAGTCTCAAACCAACCGCTGGTCTATGCATGCTCAAGATGCATATCATTGTAATAACATGGATCGGTGCTTAAAAAATAAAAGTGTTCATGATCGGCTTGGGAAAAGAGTCGTTGATCAAGACTGGGCTGATCATGAAGAGGAAGACACTGAAAGAAGATATATATGGCAGGAAGGTCAGTGGTGCCCAAGAGGTTTAGCAAGAAGCCGAAGAGAAGGGTGCAACACCTAAGGAATAAAGAGATGGAACAGGCTCAGGCATCCGGTAAAACTCAAGTGTGGTGTATCAAGCAAATAGCCGATAGGAAGCAACCATCGGCTAATATCCAGATGGCTTTTCTGTTGCCATCAAAATTCAGAGTCAATGGTGAAAGCCAATAGCCGATCCAAGCAGTCGGCTTTGAAAATTTGTATTAATGGATAATCCAATAGATGGTATAGATGGCAAACTAGGACAAGGCTTCACGTCGGACGATGAATTAGAAGAAGTAGATATTAGTCCTGAGATAGACCTAGGCCGACGTACGTAAGTGCTAAGTTGGATCTAGAGTATAAACGATGATCAATTGATTTATTAAAGCAATTTAAAGACTGCTTTGCTTGGAAATACTACGAGATGCCTGGTTTAGACCGGTCAATTGTTGAACATTGGTTGCCAATCAAACCTAGATATTGGCCGTTTAAACAAGCTCCGAGGAGATTCAACCCGAACGTGCTTGATGATATAAAAAAGGAGACTGAAAGATTACTGGAAGCAAAATTTATCCGATCGTGCCAATATGCAGAGTGGATATCGCAAGAATTTGAAGGGAAATAGAGAGTTATTTTCTATCTGAATAGAAGACTACTGGATCCAGAAATGAGATATTCTCCCACCGAAAAGTTATGCTTGTGTTTATATTTCTCTTGCACTAAATTGCGACACTACTTATTATCGGCCGAGTGTACAGTTGTTTCCAAGGCTGATGTGGTTAAGCACATGTTATCAATGCCAATACTGAATGGAAGAATGGGAAAG
Source organism: Miscanthus lutarioriparius (assembly GCA_904845875.1). NCBI lineage: Eukaryota > Viridiplantae > Streptophyta > Magnoliopsida > Poales > Poaceae > Miscanthus > Miscanthus lutarioriparius. The sequence continues at coordinate 77,177,660 of CAJGYO010000008.1, read as the reverse complement.
TGGATTCTTGCGTTATCAGAATTTGACTTGAAGTACCAATCGGCTAAAGCAGTCAAAGGACAAGTAATGGCCGATTTTATCACCCAGCATCACAAGCCAAGCATTAGTTATGTAGAGCCAATGCCTTGGACGCTATTCTTTGATGGGTCATCATGCAAGCAGGGTGGTGGCATCGGTATTGTTATTATTTTGCCTTGGGGGGCAAGTTTTGAGTTTGCTCTTCCAACTGAGCTAATGGTTACTAACAATCAAGCGGAGTACGAAGCTATTCTCAAGGGACTTCAACTTCTTCATGAAGTAAAGGCCGAAGCAATTGAAGTATTTGGAGATTCATAGCTAATTATTAATCAATTGATCGGCCTATACGAGTGCAAAGAAGAGACTTTGAAATGATACTATGATGAGTGCCAAAAGTTACTCAAGGGATTTCTTCATATCTCTTTCCAACATATTCCGAGAGCACAAAACCAAGAAGCTAACCGTCTAGCTCAAAGTGCATCAGGATATCGAGTGTTTTAGGAAGTCTTGAGTAGTGAAACCTCAAGTGATGATTGGAGAGTCAAAATAGCCGAATACCTTAGAGATCCGTCTTAGAAAGTTATCAGAAAGCTAAGGTATAAATCGACTAAATATGTTTTGCTAGATGACCAGTTATATTATAAAATAGTCGATTGGGTGTTGCTCAAATGCTTAAACCAAGAAGAAGCTAAGGTGTTGATGGGTGAGGTGCATGAAGGGATATGTGGAGCTCATCAATCGGCTTATAAGATGAAATGGATTATCCGTAGAGTTGGATATTTTTGGCCAATGATGTTGGAAGATTGTTTTGAATATTACAAAGGGTGCCAAGACTGTCAACGTTTTGATAATATCCAGAGATCGTCTACATCAGCCATGAATCCAATAATCAAACCATAGCCGTTTCGAGGTTGGGGAATTAATTTAATCGGCCAGATTTTTCCGCCCTCAAGCAAAGGACATAAGTTCATATTGGTAGCAACAAATTACTTCACTAAATGGGTTGAGGCAATTCCTTTGAAGACGGTAACCTCAAAGAACATGATTGATTTTGTTAGGGAACACATTGTGTATCGTTTTGGGATTCCTCAAACCATAACTACAGATCAAGGAACAATGTTCACATCAGAAGAGTTCGGGGATTTTGCTGCCAGTATGGGAATCAAGCTACTAAATTCCTCTCCTTACTATGCTTAGGCTAATGGTCAGGCAGAGGCGTTCAACCAGATTATGATTAAATTGATCAAGAAAAAGATCGAGAAACAACCAAGGTAGTGGCATTCGACGCTAAATGAGGCGCTATGGGCATATAGGATGGCCTACCATGGATCAATTAAAACATCGCCCTATGAACTTGTGTATGGCCATAATGTAGTTCTTCCTTGGGAAGTTTGGACTGGATCGAGGCGTGTCACACTGCAGAATGATTTGTCAGCCGAAGTCTACAAGAATTTTATGATGGAGAATTTGGAGGACTTGAGTTGGCTTCGGCTGCGTGCTCTTGAAAGTATCGAAGCCAATAAACTAAGGGTTGCGAAATATTATAATAAAAAGGTCAAGTTTAAGCAATTCTCTAAAGGAGACTTGGTCTGGAAAGTGAAATCGCTGATCGGGTCAAAGGACAGTAAATTCGGTAAATGGTCATCTAATTGGGAAGGACCCTATCGGATCAAACGTTATGCGCCTGGTAATGCTTATATCTTGGAAACACTAAAAGGAGAGAAAGAATTTGGCTGAGTAATCAATAGGAAATATTTAAAGAAATATTATCCTAGCGTTTGGATCAATACTTAATAAATGATCTATTCGGTCGATAGCTTTAATAGCCGATATTGGAAAGATATCGTCTCTAGTGCAAAAAAATAAACTCAAAGGAGTAAAAGCCGATACGATGTGTATCGCCTATAGAAGCAAAGCAAACACAAACGAAGTGATGGGTATGGAGCACGAAACAAAGGGAAATCACTCAAGGTGAGGAAGTTGTTTGCTAAACGTCACCTATTACAAGCTACGGGCGGAAAACACTTTGCCTACTATATCATCGGTCAGGGTATTGAAAGCTACAGAGTTGGCGGCGCTCATGAAATCCTCAACCAAGTACTCATGCTCCCTAGGATACGTTGCGTCCGGAAAACCATGGGGAAGAAGCCAAGATTATGGCCCGAACGGGCTTATGCAGCAGCCAACGCCATGGCAGCGCCATGAAGGGCAACCTCCCTAACACGATTTGGGATGTCATGCAAGCGAACCACCGGAATGACGCCCCTAGCATTGACAAATCCCACCGCATGATCCGTAGCTGATCGAAGACTCTCCAACTGAGCAGTTAGATCTAAAATATTCAAGGAAAGAGTGATCAGAAATCTTGAGGGTAAAATTAAGGAAAAATAGAGAAACAATGGCAAACATCTCACCCATGATTCTAGCTTCAGCCCTGGCCAACCTTTCCCTCACCAGGCCAACCTCGGTGGGTGATCGATCTTCAATCATGGCCAAAGTCGATTCCGCTAGGGAGAGACAGTTGGCTAGATGTTGGTCAGTCCGATCGATGGAGGCCAGTAGATCATCATTACTAATTTGACGAGGAAGCTGGCGACGAATTGGTGCCAAAGATGACCCCGAGGGCTGGGCGGAGTCAGCCCTTTGATCCGAAGCGATGGGAGCACCCCAAGATGCATCCTCTTGACGATGATGGAGTTGGTGTGATGATGTAGATCCATTGAGGGCTTCTTCAGCAGACCTTTTGTTGTTCTCCATAACCTCGAACCTACGGAAAGGCAGGAAATATACTGAAGATGAAGAAGGATTGAGACAAAGAGGGTTGTTTTCGATCTACAGCCATAGCCTCGTATATATAGGCCAGGAAAGCGTGGAGATAGGAGGTGTGAAATTGAAATCAGAAACAAAAACGGATCAACACTCCGGAAATTCAGGGGACGGATAACGAAGAGATGATGAACTCAAATTTATTGCTTCCCTCAGATTACAAAATATCGTGGATGGATACATTGACCAGAAATTAACCCACCAAAACTTCTTTGGATTGAAGGGAGTCCGGATCTCCACAAGGCCGGAACTCATCGTGAACCGAGTCACATCGGCCCATCAATGAAATTGTACCAGAAAAGAAGAAAGGTTGCCCGCCTAACATATGCTCAACGGATTTCTCGATAAATTGAGGAACTATGGGAAAGAAGCCTGAGGCTTTCCCGGTGGGCGTTTGAAGGAGCAACAAGGGGAAGGTGTCCACACATTCTAGACCTCGCAAACACTAAACAACTTTGTGAGCATGGAGAGAAGACTCAGGTGATATCATAAGAATTCTTCTAACCGCAATGGCTGGTCTTCTTGCTCAACGAGGCGCTAGAATAAGTAACACAATCACCCTGTGCACAAGAATTCTTCTAGCCGCTCAAGATCTTCATAGCAAAAGGATAGACCATGGAGGGTCCAGCAGAGTCGAGAGCGCTCGAGGGAGCAGATGGAAGAAAAACATGACTCAATTGATTGAGTCGCTCTCGCTAGGGTCGGATAGTCATTTTATAGCCGGCCCAAAAAGATGTATCCAAGTGTCCGTGAAGCAGTGACGTTCTTGTTAAAAAGTTTTGAGGCATGGGCTCATGAGTGGACGCAAGCGGTGACAAACGGTGGACCCTAGCTCAAGGTTCTCTACCCGTGACTGTGGACCAATCAGGGATACGAACATGGTAATTTTGGAATAAAATTACTTTTATCCCAAAATTAGGGGGCATGTGTTTACACTAAAATTTGAAAGAAGAGTCGCAGGGACTAGAAAGCTCCTAAGATCATGTCATCAAGGAATTAATTGCGTATAGATCGAAACCAGCTGATTCGGATGCAAAAAACTAGAATTGGCTTTCTTCGGATAGCGCCAGCAGATAACAACAAAGGCTATGTTTGGCATCAGGACAATACATATTGGACTCTACAAAAAGGGAAAGATTAGAGTCTAAGTTATCTTAAATTAGGAATGTTTTCTCTAGGGTCAAAAATTGTGATGAGTCGTGCTTAGGCAGGAGTCATGCGCAGGTCTCGGGTATAAATATCAAGCCCCGGCTATTGTAAAAAAACAACAATCAATCCAATATACAAGTTATTTACTTTTTTCGGCTCTGGCCACCCCTTAGGAGTAGGAGTAGAGTAGATCTCGGCGAGTTCTTCAGCAAGTATGGCTACATCAATCCGATCGACCTCCACTGCTTGTTGTAAGTCCCGTCATGGCTTATACCTCTATTCGTACGACTGCATCGATCCGATCGACCTCCACTATGACTCTGGTATAAGTTAGTTATCGACTCTTGCCTAGTTCAAGTATGGTTGCATCGATCCGATCGACTCCCACTGTATAAACTAGATCAAGGTCAAGTTATCGGCTCTACCTTAGGATGGTAGCCTTTGGTAGATTCATTAAGTTACCTATATTGCTTATTACTTTCATTATTTATCTAATTACAGTAATATCACTCTGCCCGATTGGGATTGATCTAGATCGGCCTTATATCTTGTTTAGCTCATCATTTGCTAATCTAAATTGATCTAATCTACACCTTAAACGATGAGTTATGTTTTATTAGCTGTTTTATGTCAATCCTGATCGTGCATAGCGTGCGATTAAGGCGTGTTGTGTCTTGAGTAGATTTATTGGCTAGGAAGAACCGTTCCATGGCCCGTTATCACAGTCTGTGTGATTCTACCTCACACCCCACTGTTAGCACCGTGGAGTGAAGATCGTTATTTGATAGATCTATTCTTGATAAGGCATGACTTTAGCTATGCACTATGCCTGAATCGACTATTTTAGCCGATATCGAGTGCTTTCACGAACAGGTCGCATCACGAGACCGTTGAAGTAAAGATAGGTTGAAAGATATGTTAGCCCCATGATCTTATTATTGTATTACGGCCTGCATGATTTTGCCTCATGCTCCACTGATATTAGTAATGATATAGGGTCGTCGAGTCTATCGTTATTTCTATGGCCTGCATGATTTTGCCTCATGCCCCACTGGTCATAGCGATAGATGAGATCTAACATGTTCATTAGATTTATCTTTATTAAATGGTTAAATGGTGTTGAATTATTTCTTTATATAAAAGGGGTTCGGTTATTTGTAATCATTGGCTCAGCATAAACCGTTCATTGTTGACATCTTATTGCCATTGATTAATATTTGTTCGAAGGATGATATTTACCCTGAATGATAACCAATTCTTTTTATACAACCCAATGAGCTTTAATTGATCTATTCTCATGAATATGTAGGAATCAACTGTTTAGTCGATCTCCTTTCATATCGGCTCTCATAGCCGCACATTCAGGACTATCTGGCAACACCAGCATGTTCCGCTCTTAATTACTGATGAACTTTCTCTCCTTATCAATTATAGGGTCAAATTGACTGGCATGTCTCGGGAGGAGTGCGCAGGATCGACCACCCCTGCGCTGAAGCTAGGTGGATCTATAGCTCCATCGAGCAGAACCTTCTGGCTTGCTGCGTGTGTCCTCGGCATGGTTCGAAAATTCTGTGTCGACACCATCATAATAATTCTTTAGAAAATCTAATAGGAAAAACCAAAAGAATATCGGTATACCAGGAAAAACTCCTTAAATCCAGCGGGAAAAATAGGGAGAAACACCATGATATATAATTGTAAGTTAAGGGGCATCAACTCGCTCAGCCTTGGCCATCAGGAACCTGGGCAAAGAATTTTGTCAGCTCGACCCAGAACTCTTAAGTGATGATAACCTGCTCAAGACAAAGGTTTCTAAACCAGTTGGAACCAAGAAGAGCAAGGGAAGAAAGATAAAGCCCAAGATGATGACAAGAAAGACAATCCTGAAGCTTGATTGGTTCCTTTCCAGCAATGAAAGAAGGGATTTTTATTTGGGTTCCTTTTCTTCTCCTATGGGTGCCATGTTTATCTTAGCCCAGCTTTTCCTAGGTTTTTATTGTTTCCCAATGATGAATAACGGTCTTGGAATGTGATGTGCTAGAATGTAAGGGGCATCAACTCAGACAAAAAATAGAATTCTATCAGAGACAAGATAGTTGAAAGCAAAAGTGCTATTGTGTGCCTACAAGAGACTAAGAGACAAGGTTTTGACCTTGCCTACTTGAGGAACTTCTGTCCTGCGGTATTTGACAGTTTCCTCTGTCTACCCTCAGAAGGTGCCTCTGGGGGAATCCTAGTTGCCTAGAAAAGTGCCATATTCAGGGGGAGAACTAATCTTCCAGAATTGCTATGCAATTACAATCAATTTCACCTCCAAGCATAATTGTGACACATGGGTCCTCACAACAGTTTATGCCCTCTGCACTCTTGAAGGTAAGAGAGATTTTTTAGAGTGGTTTCAAAACATACAAATGCTAGATGATATTGATTGGGTTATTATTGGGGACTTCAATTTGATTAGAAGTCCTGAGGATAGAAATAAAGAAGGGGGAGATGCAAATGAAATGTACCTTTTCAATGAGGCCATTAGCAGCCTTGGTCTGGTAGAGCTACCACTCATGGGCAGACACTTCACTTGGACCAACAAACAGGCTTCTCTCCTTTTAGAGAGATTAAACTAGTTATTCTCCTCAGCAGCCTGGATAATTAAATTCCCCGACACCACAGTTAAATCCTTGGTCATGGAAACTTCAGACCATTGGCCATGTATCATTGAGATCAGCACCAAAATTCCAAAAAACAGTTTGTTTAGATGTGAAAACTTTTAGTTTGAACACCAAGATTTTAAACCAATGATTCAACAAGCTTGGTCTGATGCTCCTTATCACCAAGATCCCACAAGAAGAATTTTGGCCAAATTCAAATTTCTGAGGAAAATCATAAAAGTGTGGAAATCAAGTTTGCCCTCACTCAGTACAACCATTCTAAGGGTTAAATCAGTGATACATTTCCTAGAAACTTTAGAATTACTCAGAGATTTAAGCTTCCCTGAGTGAAATTTCAGAAATGCTCTATATGACAAACTGGTCTCTCTTCTTAGTATGCAGAAGACTTATTGAAAACAAAGAAGCAAGATAAGGTGGATAAAAGAAGGGGATTTTGGCACAAAATTTTTTCATACTCATGCAACTATCAAGCACAGGAAAAACACAATATCCTCCCTCACTAATGACCAGGAAGCGGTCCTTACTGATCATGAGCAAAAGGCTCACATACTTTGGGAATCCTTCGAAGGAAGTTTGGGCACTTCTAAAGAAGAAGAAATGCTTTTTAACTTGGATCAGCTGATACCACGGTCTGCACAACTTTTAGAATTGAATAATGTTTTCACCAGAGAAGAAATAGATGGAGTCATCTCAGACTTACCCTTAGACAAATCTCCTCATCTAGATGGTTTCAACAATGAATTTATCAGAAAATGTTGGTCCTTCCTTGCTCATGATTTTTATGATATGTGTGAAGCCTTCCACTTAGGAAACCTCTGCACTAGAAGCATCAACAGCTCCTATATCACCTTGATCCCAAAAATAGAGGGTCCTTCTAGAGTAAATGATTTTAGGCCTATCTCTCTATTAAATTCTTCAATGAAGATCATTATCAAGATGCTAGCCAACATACTTCAATCAGTTATCCCCAGCCTAATTCATAAAAACCAGTATGGTTTCATCAAGAAGAGGACTATTCAGGATTGCTTGGCATGGGCGCTGGAATATTTACACATCTGCCATAAATCAAGAAGAGAGCTGGTCATCCTCAAGCTAGATTTTGAAAAGGCTTTTGATAAGGTTGAGCATAATGCCATAATCAATATTATGGAAAGGCAGGGTTTTGATCAGAGATGGATCTCCTGGATAAAAGATATTTTGAGCTTAGGCACATCCTCAGTTCTATTGAATGGTGTAGCTTGAAAAATCATCCACTGTAGAAGGGGTGGGGCAAGGTGACCCCCTTTCCCCCTTACTCTTTGTGATTGTAGCAGATTTGCTGCAATCAATTGTTAACAGTGCAAAAGAGAGAGGCCTTCTTAACCTTCTCATAAGACTGCAATCCACACAGGACTTTCTAATCATCCAATATGCAGATGACAATCATCCAATATGCAGATGACACCTTGTTAATCTTAGAAGCAGATGCTAGGCAACTTGTGATTTTGAAAGGCCTTCTCCAATCATTTGGGTCTTCTACTAGGTTGAAAGTAAATTACTCTAAGTCCTTACTAGTTCCAATCAAGACCTCTGAACAAAAACTTGAACATCTTGCAAGAACTTTTAATTGTCAGAAAGGCAATTTGCCTTTTACTTACCTAGGCCTTCCCCTAAGCCTAACCAAACCAAAGGTGATTGATTTTCAACCTGGTAACCAAGTGTGAAACAAGGCTCATTGCTGCTTCATCTTTCCTCAGTCAAGTAGGCAGGTTGCAACTCACAAACTCAGTGATCACAGCTCTTCAAACCTTTGCCATGTGCACCTTCAAACTACAATTTACTGTCATTGATCAGATTGACAAACTGAGGAAGCACTGTCTCTGGAGAGGGACTTATCTCGAATCCAAAAAGCAAGCTAATGCTGCTTGGACCATGGTTTGTAAGTCAAAAGATGAGGGAGGACTTGGAGTCCTTAACCTAAGAACCCAGAATGAAGCCCTCCTCCTAAAATTCCTTCATAAGTTCTATAACAGAGAGGATATCCCTTGGGTTAACTTAATTTGGGAGAACTATTACCAAAATGGAAAGCTGCCAACTGATACAGGAAAAGATTCTTTCTGGTGGAAAGACTGTTTGAAACTCCTAGATAAATTCAAAGGCATGGCCAAGGTGACTGTCGGTGATGGAAAATCTTGTCTCTTATGGAGTGATCTTTGGAATGACGCTATCCCAGAATTAAATTTTCTTGAGCTGTACTCTTTTGCCAAGAAAAAACAAATCTCAGTTCAAGAGGCCAAAACACAATAGACCTTCCCAGCCTCTTTCACCTACCTCTTTCTGAAGAGGCCTTTGCTCAACTTGCCCAATTACAAGACCTTTTAGACTCCATTTAGATTTCTGAAGACAAGGATCAATGGCTTTATATCTTCTCTTCCTCTAAAGCTTATAAATATTTGAGTGGTCATTGCTGGGTGCACCCGGCCTTCAAATGGCTATGGAGAAGCTCTATCAGAGCAAACATAGAGTCTTTTTCTAGTTATTGCTGAAAGACACACTAAGCACTAGGGGTTTGCTGAGAAGAAGAAACATGGATTTAGAAAGTTTTAACTGTGTGCTTTGTGAAGGCCAAGAGGAGGAGTCCTTGCATCATATCTTCATTGGATGTCCTTTTACAACAACTTGTTGGGAGACCATCATGCTCAGAACAGATCAAGAACTAAGCCCCGTAGAAAATCTAGAATGGCTTCGGGCTCAAATAAATCAAGCTTTCTTTATGGAAATTATCATCTTATTCTGCTGGACTATCTAGATGACCAGAAACAACCTCATCTTCAAACAAATTCAGCCTTCAAATTAAGAGTGTAAGGGCATTTTTAAGCGGGAGCTCGTCGATCTTCTATGTCGAGCAAAAAAGAAGTATTTCCCAAAGATTCAATAATGAATAGATACAAGATTATAAAATATTTTAGATCTAGCATGCTCTTAGCTGCCTCTGTAATTTTCTTTCTTACCTTCTTTGTTCCTTAAAACTTCTGTACTGAATACTTTACCTTTATTTTAATTAATTTTCAGTAGGGGCTCCAAGCCCCTCCTGTTCTTTCACATAATTACAAGTTATTTGACCCTTTGAGATGAACCCAAAGACTTAGTCTAAAACACCTTGATCATATGGCGGCATATCATCTTCTAAAAACTCTAGTGGAGAAAAATAGATGATATGGCATATAAATTTATATGGATATTGCCTCTTTAAAAACTTTGTATGAGAAACCCCAAAGGGATAATTGAAAGGACGTTTCGATGCCTATGAATAAGCTCTACAAAACTTTTTCAACAAAGTTAGCACATAAAAACAGCAGAACTCAGTGTAAGGAGAAAACCCGGCCTAGCCCGGATTGCTTGTCGATTGTTGTCCGTGGCACAGGGCCAACTTGGCCCAACCGGGATGGCAAGCCGGCCTAGCCGACTTTGCACCGAGTGCCGCCCAAATTGTGCTTTGAGCCTTCCGCTTTTCTACAGCGTAGTGACTTGGTATATGCCAAAACAAAAAGGCCACGTAGGGAGGCGGGCGTCCCACGTCCACTCCACGCTGCGCCGCACCGCATGCCTTTGATGCTACGGACTGCGGAACGAGAAGGGGGGATTGGGAATGGACAACCGGTCGCCGGTCTGTCGGCGGCGGCCAGCTGAGGGATGTGAGGGACAACACGGCCACGTGCCAAGCCGACGTGCCAAGCACACTTGGCGCCCGTGTCTGCAGCACGTAGTACTGCAGATCACAGGAAAGCGGGGAGGAAACTCGCAGCAGCAAGACCTTTGTTTCTTCTACCTAAAACTAAATCTTCTTATTTTTCTTATTTGAAATCGTGCCATATTTCTTTGATAAAATAAGTACTATGATGAAGTAGTAGTAGTAGTAAAATAAGAGAGGGCGTGCTTATTCATTTATTTATTTGGATAATAGTAGAGCGAGATGTGTACATCATCTCAGCCACAGAAAAAAGACCGATTTAATTTGTGAATATTATTTTTTATATATAACATACAAGAACATACTCTATGCTCCCAGAACAGAAGATCGAGAGATCTTTTTTTTTTTTTGCGAGTAAGATCGAGAGATGTTTGACTTGAGCCTTGAGAGTTGAGACCCTGCCCGTGACCTGCAATTCGTTTCGGCCACAGTGCTGCCGGTTGGGTGCGACCTTGCTGGGCTCATCCGATTAAGTGGGCCTAGTTGGCCCAGACAACTGAAACAAGTGAATTCCGTCCGCCCACACAGGAAGGAGACAAAAGGCCCCTTTCAATTTTCTCGCATGATTTGAGACTAGACCTGAGCAAATTGAACCTAGCTCGGCCCAAGCCTGCCAGGTTTCGGCCTGCCTGCAAGCCTTAGTGGATAGGTCCTAGACAGAGGTCCAGTTGTTCAGATTTTTTTTTAAAAAAAAACCCGAGTCTGCCTGGAAGTATTTTTTTTATTTGTTATCCAACTAAAAACCAGCGGGTAGCCCACCCAGGCCTGGGCCTCACCGGAGTCCATCCCAAAAAGTCCTGACCCAACTCGTGCCTTGATGGTTGTGGGCAGGACTTTTTCGATCCGGCCGATCAAAAAAAATTGCTTAGGTCTATTTGAGATGCAAACATACATGACGAGAAAACCTCAAATGGTCTTCCCTTGAGATCAATTGAACGTACTCCCTCTATCACATATTATTTCACATATTATTTGTCATTTTAGCTCTGAACACCGGATTAAAGAGGAGTAAAAGTGTATGGTGTATAGGAAACGAAAAGGAGAGAGAGATAGAGGCGTATCGAAAAAGAGAAAGATGCATTAGAAAATAAAAATAGCAAATAATTTGGAACAACCATAGAAGGTTAGAATGAACCAATTCATAGAGTTATCTTCAATTAATTTTTTTAAGTTTGACTGAACTTGCAGAAAAGAGTGCTTACATTTGGGGCACCAAATCAGTATTGTTCGATACAACATTAAATATATTTTCAATGTGATCATTTGGTGTTATAAATATTTATGCCATTTTTTTTTATAAATTTTGCCAAATATAAAAAATATTTGACTTAGAACAACTCTATGAATTGATTTATTTGAGGGACGCTGGAAGTATTGCTTTAGACAGAAGACTCTACATACAAAACAATCCCGGCCATAATCTCCACGACGCCCGCACCGCACAAGCCGCGCCATACCACAGCTCAAAGACATGCCTCCCGCCATGGTAGAACAACCGAGAAAACGAGAAGCCATCGCATGAACTTGCATGCGTCTGACCTGTACATGACGCTCCCAATTTAGCTAAAAACCGAATATTGACTATAAGCATAAAACTGCAATGGAACTTCTAATATATCTAGCGACTTCTGCATCTTGATTTTGACCTTGCATCCGATTCCCCTTAATTTCTCGATGTTTTGCAGAGACACGTATTTAGAATCCCAGTGACGCAAATGCAACTCTTGAAGTGATTTCACGTGGACTAGTCCCAGTGGGGGAAGAGTCATCTCTCGAAAGCTGGAGATGAGATTTAGCTGGATCAGGGAAGGAAATGTGCCAGCCTCAATGTTCCAGTGCCTGACATCATAGACCTCGTTGAATGTCAGATATTGCAACCTACGGAATCCATCTGCAGTGCATGTCATTGTCTCCCCTTGGTATGCTCCATACTCCAAGGTTAGCACCACCAGGTTCAGAAGCTTGCCCAGCACCGGCATTGGGTCCTCGCGCAATTTAGAGCCGGTCAGCTTGAGCTTTTTCAGGTTACAGGGTAGCATGGCTAAATGGCTTATCGGCAGACTCCAATGAAGTTGTCCGGACAACTCTAACACACGAAGGCAGTTATGACCAGAGAGTACCGTGATTAATCTCTTTGGAAACATGGCCCTCTTTTTCTTACCGCTGATACAGTACCAACTCTCCAGATGAAGAAACACGAGCTGCTTCATTTCTGGCAATGCTTCAATCAAGAGAGTCCACTCTCTGTCATTTGCCTTCTCCCTCGACTTGTTTGATTTCCTAGCAGCTCCTTCGCCTCTTCTATACTTATAATGCCGGTACACTCCAATATCACCTAAAAAGCATACACCAGAGAAGTGCAATGTCTGTAATTGAAGAAGGCACCCGACCTCGGGTGCAGCCCAGCAGTACACATCAGTAAGATGAATATGCCTGAATGTTGGAACATCCCAGAAATACCGTGGCAGTGATCCGAGCGTCGAATTTCTCACATCAAGAGTTTGCAAGTTCAAGAGATCTGAGACAGATGAAGGAATATGAATTGGTTTGTGGCCATTGTTTTGCAGTCCAAGGTACCTAAGATACATCATCTTGCCAATACCAGAAGGCAGCCTCTCGAGGTCTTTTATTCCATAAAGATCAAGCACTCTGAGAAATGTCAGGCTGCATAAACAACCCAACGCATTTGACAATGAGCCACTCAGCCATAAGGTTCGCAACTTTGGCATGGACGCAGCAACGATTTGACTGCAGCCAGAAAAGTTATGGAGAGCAATTCGGTAAGATGGCATCGAATCTGAATACACCACAGGCACTGTTGCATTACACCAAACATTAAAAAACCCCTCTCTGCTTGCCTCTTTGATGCCCCAATCGCGAAGAATATCGTGGAGGACTACACTTTTTATTGAGCCATCCACTTTGCTCCTATCAACTACTTGGAGCATGCACCTCTGGGCCAACTCATTTGTGTACTCTCTTGTTGTATCTTCCATTGTGCGGTTGTGCCTCTCAGGAACAAATCCTTCAGCAATCCACAGCTTGCTAAGCTTATTGACACGTATGATGTGGTCCTCAGGGAAGGATGCCAAATAAAGGAAGCATGATTTCAGGTGATGATTTGGCAGCTCATTGTAACTTCTAGCTAATATGTCCCAAACTGGCTCATCATCCTTGCGAGCTTCCCAATCCAAATTGTCAACCAGTCGCAACCAAATGTCATAGTCCAAGTTCCTTGAAAGATATCCTCCCAACACCACAAGGGCAAGCGGCAACCCGTTGCATTTAACAGCCAATTTCTTTCCAATAGGTGTCAGCTGTGACCGATCACTGGGGCTAAAATTTTGGTTCTGCTGAAAGGCCTTCTTCTCAAGCAGCTCCCAGCTCTGGCCCTCGTCCAAAAGCTTCATCTGATGGATGCTATTCCTCTTGCTGACATGCTTTGCGACACTTAGGTCTCGAGTGGTCAACATAATTCTACTCCCATTGTTAACATCTGGAAAGAGGCTGATGATCCTATTGATCTCGCTATAGGAATTACACCTCCAGACGTCATCCAGCACAACAAGAAACCTTCTATGCACAAGTTCCTTCCGCAGAAGTTCACTTATTTCTTCCTCGCCCATCTTCTCCAATGCTTCGATCGTTAACTGATTGTTCTCTTTACCATCTTTGCTTGTCCGCTCACCATCTTTGCCTGTCCCCTTTCCGTTTTTGCTTGTCCCCTCTCCATCTTTGCTTGTCCCCTCTCCATGTTTGCCTGTCTCCTCTTCATCGTTGCTTCTTTCCTCCCTGTTCTTCTCACTTTTGATGTCAATAATCCTCTTAGCTACATCCTTGATAAGATCAAGGAACCTGTATTTCTGAGAGACTACTAACCAACAAAAGGCCTGAAAATGCTGTTGAGAATGGAAAAAAAATTGTAGATTTTTTTTGCAAGCGTTGATTTGCCAGATCCACCCATCCCAACTATGGAGACAACACAAATTTGCAGGGTCTTTGTATCAATCAATTCTTTGATGATCTCATTCCTCTCTTTGTGGAATCCAACAACCCAACCATCGTGTCCACCAGCCCAACGAAGGTCATAGGGCGGCGTCACATCTATGTCCTCTGGAGAAACTGAGATGCTGGCCTCACCGAGATTTGCGATTCCGTAGGCGACGGCGCCATCAGAGATGTCTCGGATCCTGGCTCGGACGCGCCTAATCTTTAGGCCAAACCTGTGCAGCGCGGCGAGGTCAGCGCACCAGGCGAGAAGGCCAGAGTAGCCGCGCCGCAGGGCGCGACGGCGCGCGAGGAGGTCGGCCTCCTCGAGGGCGTCCTCCGCTTCGTAGGCGGCCGCGCGGACGTCCACCACCCAGTTGGTGACGCGCTCGCTGCCGCGGCGCCTGGCGTCGGCGGCGTCGCGGAGGAAGCACTGCATGCGGCGGAGCTCGGCCCTGAGGAGGTCGGCGTCGGCGTTGACGCCGCGCAGGAAGGCGGCTTCCTCGTCGATCATATTGCCTACCGGGCGCAACACTGACGCCACTGAGGATTCTAACATGGCCGGCAGGAGGATGCGCTTGCTTTGCTTGGATGCGTGCTTTCACTTCGTAGCTTATGGTCGCGGTCTTGAGTTCTTGTGCTACGTTTCCGCGTTTCTTGTGCGGTTGTGCTGCCCTTTTTTTGTTTTGTATTTTGAGGGATTCTTCATTCTTGCTGCCTCCTTTTATTATTTTTTTGAGAATCTGCTGCCTCCTTTTAATGCACGGAAGAATCGACAAAAAGCCTGGTCAAACTACGGGACATGGCCCGCAATGCAATTGCAACTAGGGGTAAAAACAATGGGTGTGTCGCGCCAGCGGACGATTGACTTTTTTGCTTAAGCGCTAGTCATCTTCCTCCGCCGCCCGCTGTTTCTCTTCCTCATCGCGTCTACACTAGCACGACCCGCCACCGACATCCCTCGCCGCCCCGGCCAGCGGCTCCCTCGCCCCCGCCACTGCCCACCGTCCCACCGCAGCGCGGTAGGGTTTCACTGGTCCGACAAAACCCTAGCGCGTTCGCGGCGGCTGCTTTCTTCCCCTCCTTCCTCCTTCTTCCGCGACGACGACGACCCCGACCACGGCATGTCCCGTTCACCTTGCGTCGCAAAGACTGGGCCTACCGCTAACAATATAATTGCAATCAGACACGTAACAGAGAGCACACCGATATTAGGGTTGACAAATTGCACTCATACTTTATTATAAATAAAAATAATATGGACAAATCCACGTCAAAATTTGTATATATTAGTATCAAACATGAGCATGCATCGTTTCTTTTCCCGTTAACGTGTACTATGCATGCGTGTCACCATATAATTTACTTGCCTGCGACTGCGAGGCATGGTCTTTGTCTCCGGAACAACAAGTACACCTGCGTCATCTTGATCTGATCCGATAAGCTAACATAGAATTACGTCGCTCACAGGAACGTCAAGCCCAGATCTACAATGATGACTCCAGGATCCCAATGCCTTGGCTTGTGCCCAGTTTTTTATTCATGAATTGCTCTGTGCGCCGTCGTCCAAGGAGTTCGTTTCTTGTAAGCATGGAAGAGTGAGGAGATTGATCATCTTGTTAATCCAAGTGCAAGTTATATATCTGCCCGGACAGAAATATATATCAATCAGGGAGACCACTTCTGTTCTGTGCATGATCTCATCACTTCCATCAGGTAGCCATGACAAAAGCAAGACCTAGCTCCTTTGTGCACGCCCGCATGCATGTACAGATCTGATCTACTAAATGAAGATTATTATTATGTATGTATATGTACTCCTAATTCAATATAAATCTCAAGGGGGGACCCCTCACTACACGCATGTATGTATTGATTTTTATATATTCGTGCGCGCGTCGCTTTCGATCTCAAGGCCATTTTCTTAAGCTCTTATATATATACATCTAATCTAGAATCAAAGTGCGTCAGAAAGCATGTCCCCGAGGTACACCCTCCATTACATATATTAATACTACTCAAAGCAAAATTAAACAAATAAAAGTGCACTGCACGGTAATTATCCTGGCAAATCCTTATGGTTTTCCCCCAAAAGCTAAAACCACCGACCGATCGGTCGCCCACTTTCTGTGAGAACCTAGCTCGTCACCAGCTGCCCAGACCCCAGATTGATCCATGCTCGCGCATGAAGTTCCGGTAGCACGTACTCTGCCTAGGAAAATGACCAAACATAGCTCAAACAAACTTGGTGACGAAACACTAATCAGTGCACTTCACAATGATGGTAACATACATTACAAAGCAAAAATACTTACATATCTTGAAGGATTCAGACAGCGTGGAAAGAGAAAGAAAAGGAAATGACACACTATACTCACTGCTTTGAGCTAGCAAGAAATTTTGTATATGTAGGGCAGGCAGGCTCACAGCTTCAGAGTCAAATCAAGCTTAGGCAGCTCGTCTTGTCCAACTCCAACCCCGGGGCTGTCAACGACGTATCCACCACCAGTGAACAGCCGCTCGCCGGCGGCCGCCACCACCACTACCAGGGGAGCCTGGCCGCTCCGTGCGTCATTATTCCACTCCAGCGCCGGCGCAGCCTGCGCGAAGGCGCCGTGGACGACGGCGAACGGCGCCCCGCCGCCGCCATGGGCGGCGTGCATGTGGTCGTGGCCGAGCCCGAGTGGCGCTGGCGCCGCGTCGCCGCGGGGCCTGGCGAGCGTGCGCTCGCGCTTGTGCGCGTTCTGGTGCCCGCCGAGCGCCTGCGAGCTGTAGAACTGTCGCCGGCAGTAGTGGCACGCGAACAGCTGCGGTGGCTCGGACTCGACCTCCGCCGCCGCCACTGGTGACCGCGCCACGTCCGGCACCGGCACGACGACCACAGGCGGCCGCTGCGCGGCGCGCACGGCGTTCTGGCGGGCGCCGCCTGTGCCGACCATCCCGGCCAGGAGGTTCAGCTCAACCGGTGCGGCGGCGCTGACGCCGCGGTGGTTACCACGGTGACCGTTGCCGCCGCCGCCGTTTAGCCCGTGTCTCCTCTCTCCTTGTCAGCCTCTGCCTCCATACGGTACAGCACGTGCATGCTGCGCAACGCAAATGCTTTCGCCAGACTGCCAGAGCAAGTTCCGTAAAGTCCCGACCGTCTTGTATTTGTGAGAAGCGCCTGCAACAAGATGAGCATGATTGTGTAATGCGACAGGGACGTACTCTACACATTATTATCTAAGCATATAATGGTTACTTGTTTCCAGTTTCCTGCCGTATTTTGCTTCCAGAGGGCAGGAATGTATCTGCAGGCTGATGCAACAAAGATTGCCGTTCGTGTGGGTGATTTCTTTTAACTTTCCAATGCCTACGTCAAGAGTTGAGCAAGTGCAAGTGATTGGCACCAAGGATTAGGGCATGGCGTCACCAGATTGGCGTATCTAAGCATATAATGGTTACTTGTTTCCAGTTTCCTGCCGTATTTTGCTTCCAGAGGGCAGGAATGTATCTGCAGGCTGATGCAACAAAGATTGCCGTTCGTGTGGGTGATTTCTTTTAACTTTCCAATGCCTACGTCAAGAGTTGAGCAAGTGCAAGTGATTGGCACCAAGGATTAGGGCATGGCGTCACCAGATTGGCGTATCCAAGCATATAATGGTTACTTGTTTCCAGTTTCCTGCCGTATTTTGCTTCCAGAGGGCAGGAATGTATCTGCAGGCTGATGCAACAAAGATTGCCGTTCGTGTGGGTGGTTTCTTTTAACTTTCCAATGCCTACGTCAAGAGTTGAGCAAGTGCAAGTGATTGGCACAAAGGATTAGGGCATGGTGTCACGAATAAGAAACGTGGTGAAACTGTCATTCCAAGACAAAACCCGTGCGGCACGGATGTCACCGTTAACAGGTCAAACGGGTGGCCATTGCCATAACTGAAGTGCCACAAGCCAAGCATTTCTAAAATGCTGTGTGTGTGTGTGGGCGGGCAGAAACAGCATAGAAAGACGAAGCAACTACTGAATCAATGTTCATTGGTTTTAAATGAGTTCTGTTCTGTACGCCGTAGTACAGGGCAGGCCGAATGAAGAAACGATCTCCTAAAATAACTACATGGCAGCACTCAGTCCATCCTTCCCTTCAGCACTCTCTCCTGCACTTCAGTGGGTGTGCTGCATCCAGGAAAAGAAGTCTCTTATTAATAAAACAAGACCTTATAAAACCATGGAGAGTAGGCATATTCATCTTCATCCAAATTCTAATGCCGAAGAGCAGCAAAACATAACCACTTTTTTTTTCGATTAGATTTTTAGGGGTTTGATTTTTAGCATTGGGCGGGCCTGGTGCAAGCGGTAGAGTCTTACCGCCTGTGACCGGAAGGTCCCAGGTTCGAGTCGCGGTCTTCTCGCATTGCACAGGCGAGGATAAGGCTTGCCACTGACACCCTTCCCCAGACCCCACATAGAGCAGGAGCTCTCTGCACTGGGTATGCCCCATTTTTTTTATTTTTAGCACTGGGAATCCAATTGGCTAATTACACGGCTCTTGTCGCTCAGTGGAGTTGACTGAACAAGCATTCATTTTTATTGTAATTATCTGAAAGATGTAGGGAACTTACACAATAAGAACATAACCTCCCCAGCCACTGAGGCAGTCGCGATCAACAGATGCCTGCAATGCTTGTGAGATTGTCTCGAACAGTTCTTCAGGTTCCTTCACAAAAAAATTAATGCGATAACTATCAGCTTACAGTCAGAGAGTTATTTTCACGTCATATACAACTAAAGAAACACAGCAGTATAGGCATATATTAGTATATAGAAAGCAAATCTTTATGGAATTAACTGGGTATAATATAGAACAGAGAAAATATTTATAGGATGAATCAAAAGTGATGGAACGTGGTCACCATATATGCAAAGCAAAAACCCTGCTGGTGCAAGTTCGATGATGGTAACTGGTATCTCAGGGTTGATACAAGTTTGAAATAATCCAATTAATAAGATGTGTAAATGTCTTCCAAAAAGTAATAGTTAGATCCATGAAAGAACAAGATTACCAATGAGACTACATAAAAGATAAGCAAACTAGATGGAATTGACTAACCATGTTTGGCTTATACATGGACTCACAAGCACCATAAAGTGACTCTGAAGCAGTACCAGAGACCACAAAATCTTTTGCTAGTTCCCTGCACAAAAGGAAATACTTTGATAAGATTACTAATTAGAAAGAGGACAGAACAGTAAGTCAGCATATAGGATCTAAACCAACAAATATGAACAGGCCAAACATTAAGGCCTATTGCACAGGGTACAGTTGGGAACAAAAATAAGGCTTCATTTTATATATATTAATAAATAATACATCTTTCAGGGGTTCCTGGCAAACCTGTGTGTTTGTAATGCTTTTTAAATCCTAATTTTGGATCTGTGAAACCCATAGCATTTTGGTTAAGTCAAAAGAATAGACATTATTTACTCAAACATGTGTACAAAAGATGTGATACTGGCAGTACATTAACAAAAACGTAGTGTGCCGTACTTCAGACCAGTCTGAAATATGCACCGACTGAGCCTACCTCAGTTGGTGGAAGGTGTGGAGGTGTGTATACATACATTAATAAAATGTACAGTAGTTCAGATCAATCAGGAATTTTGAGAAACTGAGCCTATCTCAGTTGGATGGAGGTGCGGGCACAAAACACCATCTAGGTTGAGTCCAGTTCAATTTGAACCGGGTGTTTATTTTCTTCTTAATGCAAAATCAAGAATCAACTAGTTCCTCCTAGGTAGCCCATTTTTAAAAAAGAAATTTCAGACAAGAAAGTAACAGCAGTGAGTAAAGAGTCCAGAAAGATAAACAGAAGATTAGTTGATACATACTTGGCACCAATGCAGTCCATGGTACATATAAATGGCTCATCGTTGTCTCCTAGGCCAGCAATAACTGGTTGGCAGAAGTATGGCCCAAACCTACATATCACAAAATACTTCCGTCAGAGGTCTGCAAAGTCGAAAAGGGATATATCAAGTGATAAACAGCAGACTGAATCCACACAAATACCCGAAATCGCACAATTCCTTAATATAACTGAGAAATAAGTAAATATCAAAAGCTTAATATCAGCCAGCAGAGCACAGAGAAGCATTTAATTACTGGCCTCCCAAAAGCCCAATGGTTCTCAATTTCTTGATGTGGAGTGGAGATAACGATATTAGTACTTTGCAGTTCACACTGCCAGTGTACCCTTCATTCAGTGAGTGTTTTACCTCCATACACTCCAACATAATCACAATTGTACGATGCCTATAACTGAATCTGTCAAAAATTGTAGGTTTTGTCACCTTTTCTCATAGAGGAGGGCTGAAACAAGGCTGGCAAAGGTCTCGGGCTTCATGTCCCTCTCCTCCCTCAGCTGGTACAACTTGTGCCTGAACACCAGCCGCTGATACCTGCACAAAGAGACAACGACGCGCATCAAACACAAACCCTAAACCATGTACGCGCCCCGTCCCTGAGACACGTCGCCCAGACCAAAATGAATCGAGGATCCGGAAGACCCACAGCGTCTGGGCGTCGGTGGCGAGCCCCGAGAGCCCGATGTAGAGCTTGTCGTGGATCTTGAACACCCGCTGGAAGTCGGTGGCGATCGTCTGCAGCTGCACGCCGAGGCGGCGGTCGCTGGCGATCGCGAAGCAATTCTTCCCCACCATCGCCACCACGGCGCTCCCGTTGTAGTCGAAGATCTGAGGGGGCAAGCAGCGAGCAACGGAGCGAAGCCGCTCAATGAGGCGTGGCCATGAGTTCAGAAAGCTAGGGTTTCGGAGCACGGGGAACGAGAAGAGGAGGTTGGAAACTAGGGATCCGGAGGGCACTCACCGACATATGGTTGGCGCTGATGTGGTCAGCGGGCGCGGCGGCAGGAGAGGCGACGGCGAGAACGGAGAAGGCGGCGACTCAGGTTGATTTCCGCCGGCGGAAAAAGAAAAAAACGAACAGTGCGGAGTTCCTACCGGACTCCGGGCTCTGTGTAATACTGTAACTGGATGCTAGGCCTATACGGACTCCGGGCTTTCGAGACCTTTTTTTACGGAAGGCCACTGTTCACTGTTACTGGGCTGAATTGAAACTGGGATCAGTCGGGAGTAACTTGGGCCTACGAAGAGTGCTCTAAAGAGTTCCTGACCTGTGCGGAGCCCATCAGCGATAAACTTGGTAACCATGAGAGAAATATTTGAGTGATCAGAATTTTTCTTTTAGAAATTTAGAATTTGAGTGGAGGCACGTGCCCCCGCTCCTTGTTTACTGGGCCTGTTATGGACGGACTGGAGGACGACGTGACAGACGCCGTCACTGACGACGTACTTAGGCCTCGACGAGGGAGGAGGCGGTGGAGGAAGAAGGTGGAGAAGAGGCGGTGGAGGAAGAATGGTACCGGCCGCTCCTGTCGCAGAGGATGTAGGCTCGTGTCTAGCGACCGTGGTGCGGATGCTTGGGCTCCGTCGTTCGCTGCAGGCACGACTACCATGACAACTGCTCCCCTGTCCCTTCACGACTTTCCACAGCTAATATCATCCTACGATGAAAATGAGGGTCGGCCTCCTCCTCCGGCTCTGTCCGACCCCATTAGCTTCGGCACTCTACGAATCCACCGGAGCCCTGCGCGCCATTGAGACTGTGAGAGTCTGCCGGAGTGGTCAGCCAGCGATGGAGAATGCAGTGTGTGTGATACTAGTCTTTTGATGAGTTCATTAGAGGGCTATGCGCCCATGGTTTATATAGGCAGAGGGTGTAGGCAAGCTGTACAAATTCTCATGCACGGCGCCACAGAGCAGTAATCGCTCTAAGCTAACAAAATCAGTGTTTCGTTGTTCCATGATGTGATGTTACGTCGTATTTTCATCATCTTCAATCTTCAGATCCGAGCCACACGAGTTATTCGCGGTGTGACGCCAGCTTTGCAATGATGCACCAGAACTGAAATTATAGTGACGCTGCGGCATGGCTATTATAGCTACTATAATAACAGTTTTGTCATATTTGCGTGACTATTATAAGCTGCGTCGTGACTATTATCGGGGCGAAGCTACACTATTGATAGGAGTGCAAATGTACCCTAAAAAAATTTGTACACATAATTGATTTGGTTAAATTTTCACCATATATGGACTCTGTAGGACATTTGTCTATGCACCTATAAGACATGTACACCCTCATTTAATTTGCTCTAACATCACCACTGACTATTATAGCTTCCCTTGTTAACATGTAGCATGCTCCAATTGTCGAGGATACATACAGCTGTACTGAAATGTTTTCCTTCTCTTGCTCGGGAAGAACACATATTCAATGTACCATATAAAAAGTTTAAGCAAATTCTCATAGTCAATATACAATGTAGTATGTAGGTAATTTCCTATTGAGTATTGGGTTGTGCAGCTCAAATATAGTGTTTGAAGCACATAGTTGAACAGATCCGATCACAAAGGTGCAAGTTCTCATAGTCAATATACGTGCAAAAGATTAAGCTTTTATTTCACGTTTTTCTTCTAAAAACTAATTCTCCCAGGGTGTCGGTGTTTCGTAAACCGGACTAGTAAATTTATATGACTGCCGCGCTGCTTTAGGAAGACGATGGTAGCATTCAATAGACACAAGAATTTATACTGGTTCAGACCGGAGCCCTATGTCCAGTCTCAGAGAAGATCGAGTGCGTGTTCCTCGCTTGAATGCTCTGAAGTTCTTACAATGGAGGTATAAGAATAGTGGAAGAGATGGTAGAACATATGCTAGACAAGGGGCAGCCCGAAGAGAAGCTCCAGGATCCCTATTCCTATGGATGGAATGGTAGAGGACGGAGAATGTCTCGATCCCCCCAGATGGGAGCCCTGGCTGCCCTTATATAGAGTTTGGGGCCAGGGCTTGTTACAAAGAGGATGTTCCTCCGACCGAAGGGTCGAGAGCCTGATGGAGGTCCTAGCTAACTTGGCTTGCAAGCTACGTCTTCTTTGGTGTCCATGCGGGCGTGGCCATCGTCATGGTCTTGTGGCCATGTTGTGGCAGAATGAGATGTGATGCGACTGTGCCGATTGTGGCGGGCACTGTAGACACATCTGTGGTTCGTCAGCCGTCTTGTGCAATGCGACATCTGTTATGGTCTTCGCCGTTGTCTCCAGGTTTCCTGGGATGTCATACCCGTAGTAGGCTGCCGCCCTGGGTCATTGTTCACTTGGTCGTTCGTGGGGCTGAGGGCCACGACCCCGATCGTTGGGGTCGGGGCTCTTCGCCAGCTAGGGAGGTCTCAGGTCGAGACCCTTGTCACGGATCCCATCCCGTAGTGAGTGGGATCGTACACGTGTCCTGTCGATCCATATTCAGATGGTGGGTTTCTTGCCCGTTGCCATCGCTATGCGGTGCTATCTCGTTGGTGCGGCGTGGCACAGAGATGGCGTCTGACCGGACCATGGAGTCTGGTGTCTCCTTGGTCCTTGTGAGGTCAGTGCGGCGTGCCTGCTCTTGTCAGAGCAAGTGTACTGAGCCACACTCGATCTCTCCCCGTCCTGCCTAGGGGTCATGACGGGGGAGAGATCGAGCGTCTTCCATGTGGTTAAGGTAGGAGGAAGGGTCATGGCCGACCCTAGCCTTCGTGTTGGCTTAGCATGCTTGTCCTAGCTAGGCCTCGGTCGTTCGAGCCATTGTTAACCCAATGAGTAGCAGGCCGCGTGGCTTGCCAGCTAATCGGCGCGTTGAGACACCCCGGGGTCATAACCCCGATAGTAGCCCCCAAGCGTTTTGGCAATCACGAAGTGATCATGAAAGTGTTGATGTGCGTGCTTGGACAGAACATGGGCTCATGGTCGTGGCCCACTCGAGCTTTGTTGCTCGACCCCTTGTGGGCTGACGCATTCAATGCGGCGGGTGGCCATTATGATTTGTCTTATCAGAACGTCTTATCGTCGTGGCACATGACCGTCGTGCCTTATCGCGTCAGTGGGCTATATATCGGGGTTTGTGCTCCAGGCGGGGCCGAGCGTTCTCATTGACGTTGCGTTGTTCCTGCCTTTAGGAAGATCTTGATTCTTCCTGACCTCACGCGGGTATTTGACGTTGGCTATGACTCCCCACGGTTCGCCACGTGGCACAGAGGTTTTAAGGTCGTTGGGTCCACCTTCGAGCCTATAAATAGGCCCTTCCTTTCGTTTGGTCGTTCTGTAGCCATTTCGGTGAGTTGCTTCACCAACCCATTCGAGGGGCGTGAGTTTGAAGGAAAGAAAAGAGAGAGATTATCGAGGTAAACCATGTGGTTCTGGTCATGCAGTCCCTCAGGGATCGCTCCCCCAATGCCTGGTGTTAGAAGGGAATTTGCGAGCCTAAGGGTACGAGAGAGGTGACCAGACTGCTTTTCTGGGCCCAGTGGTTCCAACAGCCTCTAGACCCTCTAGGTGCGGGGTCACTGAAACACTGGTCCCCGCGGCCACGATCTGTGTTTCTGGGAATTCGGGGGCGCTTTGTCGCTTCCCTCCTATTTTTCAGAGAGAACCGACGGTGGTCTCTGGCCTCGGCGACCCCGACCTCTCTCGCATGTTCTTGTCCGGAGGTTGTCGAGGAGTTCCTTGCCACCTCTTACGCCTGTGGTGCTTTCCTCTAGATTGTGTTGTGGCATCACCATGGTGACACTTGGTCTTAGCACCCTGCGGGCGGTGCGCCCGTTCTTGTATCGGTGGGTGCTAAGCGGGAAGAGGCTTTCCCTAAGTTTTGGGATTTCTTTGCTATGCGCCCTTGGGGCTGCACCTTTGTCCATGGTAGCCGGATAAATCATTTGATGCGAGGAACCGTGTCCTCGACCCCCTTTTCGTATGGGCGCGAGGCTTTTTGCAGTCACACGGTGGCTTGTAGGTCTTGAACATTTTGTTTCTTCCACGTGATCGAGCTACGATCACGCTTTGGGCTTTGCATTGCGCGTCATCCTGGCCTCTTTGCTTCGCTGATCTCTCTCGAAGAGGCCGTAGACCCTAACGGTTTGAGTCTCTAGAGCAGGCCTTAGGTCTGAGACCTAGGACGTAGGGTAGAGTTGGTCGGGGCTTGGCCCTGACCTCTTTTGGGGTCATGGGGACCCAACTCCATTTTCCCTTGTGTCCTTGCCAACCTTGAGAGGTCATGTTGCCTTGTAATAGGTGGGCCTGGTTTTGCCCCACGTGAGGAGTGGCATGTCCACCGTAACCACATGTCGGAGTGGTGTGCCTCGTCAGGGTCTATGGGTAATCCAAGCATGACTAGATATCCTCCCCAATCGACATGGAGTTCGGCTGTGCCTCACGTGAGACGTCCCATAAATCATCGGCCATCAATCCCATTGGTCCCCAACCACCTCCACAACGGCCAGAGGGCAAGATGCCTCCCCCAGAGTGGGTCAACTTAGGAGACTTCAAAGCGGATGACTCGAACATAGGGAGAGATGGTCGTGTGGCTTTGCACCACCGATTAGAGCCACAAGGGCCCATCTCCTCCCTGCGCCTATCCCTTTTGTGGCCTCGAGCCCTTCTAAGGACCGACCAAAGAGTGGATTTCCTAAGTACGACGTGGGGTCGTGGATGCGCAGGGTCGCTCGGCGTGTGAACCTAGGGCATTGTCGTCCTTCCCTAGCCATGTCATGTCTTGGTGGTGCCCTCTTGTAAATGGTCGTGTGCCATAAATCATGGGCGCATGAATCGAAAGATAGTGAAAGGTACGAGGCTTACTTGGGATATGTTATCGTGTTGTCATCCGCTGCTTAGCCTTTTGTCTAGCCACCTCCCTCTTGCTGTGAGAAAGAAGTTAGCAAATGTTAGAGAAGACGCATGCATTCGATGTACCTTTAATGACCGTTGTTGGTCTCATGTTGCCTGGGGGAATGAACCGTCGTGTCTTCCGCCCCTTGATTGTGAGTGCGCCCTGGGGCCTGCTCCTGTATCGAACGTGAATCGCCATCTCCTCTGCCTTCATCATTGTGTCATCTATTTAAGCCGAGGGAGAGGAGGGTAGAGAGTCTCATCCCCACTTCTCCCCCTACTTCTAAAATTTCCTCAGCGTCTAGTTCGAGTGAGAGAACGGCTGTCTTCTTTGAGCGCCATGGCTCACGGTCTGTCCAGGTGGCTCCGCCGCCGCCAGGAGGGATTTTCAAAGATCGAGCTCCGCTGCACCCTGTCAGTGTTCGCCTCCATAGGTGCTAGAGGAAGTTCCACGAAGATGGGGGGAACGATGTCTTTGGAGGGGCAGGCCGCTGGGCTCCTCCATGGTTGGCGAGCGCGTGGCTCCCAACTCTAGGTCTGGGAGCATTCGAGCATCGGCTCGGTGGCTCACTTTGCTAGCTTGTTGCTAGGCGTTCCTCCCCTAGCTCTACCGGAAGCGGCATCAGGGCAGTTTCTAGTGGGTTCCTCTTCCTCGGATGTTAGAGGAAGCTCCGTGAGGTGGTCATCCCTGAGGCTTCTTTTGACAGTCCTCTCCTGCTCATGGTGCAGCTCTGAAGGCTAGAGACACCTTGTACTAGTCTTTCGGCTTCATGAGATGTCCATCACGAGTGAGAGGGGATCTAGCGATTATTGTAACCTCAGGTCCATCTAGTCCTATAATGCACTAGACTAGGTGTCTTTGTTCATGGCTTTAGAAGCTGGTGATCCTAACATCTTAGGACAATGTTGTAGTCTACAAGTGCATGAGTCCTTGAGGCTCCGATGTGTGCGTTGCTCTTTTAGATTTCCCTCTTGTCATTGCCAATGCCAATTTTATCTTAGTGATCCTTGGCGTGAAGGGTTTTTTGCCCAAGTTATTCGCTCTTTGTGTTGTCGATTCTCGTGGATCGTTCCATCCAGCTAGGCTTGTCATGGAGCCATTATCAGACTATGGGAACTCATGTTTGTGTGCCACGACGTGCTCCATCGCAATTGAGAGGGGCGGCGCATTTGTCATTCCTTGCTAAGCCTCCTTCCGGAGGAGCGGTTGCCGTAGACCTAGATGAGGTGGCCTTGGTAGACCATTCAAGTGTGCGCCAAGGCGCTCAGGAGCTCCTGAGTGGGTCGTGTTTCTTAGAACCGTAAGGAGTCCTCAATGGTTTTGTTTGACTAGATGACGCGTTCACCGTGGTCGTTTGGGCGAGCGCAAATGCTCCGTAGGTGAATCACGTCTGCTGACTCAGGCCTTGTCGAGCTCATCGTGTAGGGTTTGCTCTTGCCAAGGTTGTTTGCTTGGTCTTCTTTTCTTGAAGGTGTGGGGTCGGCCCTGAGTGACTGTGTACTTCAGGCTTGGGGCGAGCCGACTTACTCGAGTGCTATGCACACTGAGGGCTACTCGATTGTTGCGATGCTTGCCGCTTTTCGCACGTGATGTCACTGGCGTGTGATCCCACCTTGTCATGTTGCCGCCTGTGTCCCTCTTGTTCAGGTTGGAATGTGCTCCTTCTTTGTTAGCCTTGTGAACATGGGTGCATGTTCTAGCCTGGTGGCTAGCCCATAGAGCTGAATGTTATGCGGCCCGACATTGCGGTTGGGGCATCAAGGTCAGGTTGCTGATCCAGTTTGATGCAAGGGGAAAAAGTGAGCAGAGGGCGTGGGCCTCGATTTTCCCCATTCCACCCTCTCGGGTAGAGCGACGCTCTATTTTCTTTCGCTCCCTATCTGCGTGAGTGCCTGACTTTGCCCTAGAGCTGGTTCAGGAAGCTTGCTCTGAGAGGCATCTCATTGCGGTGAGGAGCCTAGGAAACAGTTCATCGTTCCGTTCTACCGTGGGTATACGTGGAGAAGCTCGAAGCAGGTCTCTCATTCAATGACCGATGGTGCTTGGGGTCTTTGCCCCTAGAGTGCAATCGGCATATTCGCTTGTCATTACATCCTTCTTTTACTTACTTTTCGTTCGAATTGGAAAGGGCTTCATCCCCCAGGGTCTGTCCCTGCAAATGCGTGTCTTAGCCTGAGGGCTGGCCTGTGGGGCTAGAATGTGCATGATCCGTTGGAACAATAGGACGGCAGAAGATGATCACAGATCCAGCATGGTGCGAGAAGAAAGCGAGAGAACGACATGAGCTCCCCTTCCTTTCGCTCCCCTAGTCCTAAGCGAACGGGTTTCCCATTTCCTCTTAGGCTCATGCGCGGGTGCCTAGCCTTGCCTAGGAGCTGGTCTATTGGGTTGGCCCGGGCTTCCCGAGTGAGAGGTCAGGACGTGGGCTACCAGCTTGTCGCGGCGTGGGGAGCGATTAGAAGATGCTTGGGAATAGGGTCACTGGGATGGTGACAAGCAGTGCTACGTCGTGGGACACATAAATGTGTCCTCGCGCGCGTCTTCCATGGGTGACTCGTGTGCGACCACTGGTGTGAGCCAGAGCGGGTCACTCAGGGATCTAAGCAGCTCCTGGAGGGAGTGCTCAAGTGCATGATTTTGTGGTTTGCTCCATGAGCTGGTCACGGTTTTCTAAAGCGAGGGGTAAGCCTATATGTGTATGTGGACGTGTTTGGGTAGAGCAGCTAGAGCCAGAGATAACGCTACTAACCAATGTGTCGGAAGCCGTCGATGACTTGGTTGCCGGAGCTCAAGGCGCGCCGAACCTCAAGCGTTTGCTTTTGGCGGAGCTGTCATAGTCCTCGGGCTGTGAGCTGATGGGGTCGCTTCTCCACCTCTCTAAATGGTCGTAGCTAGCGAGGGTCGACCCCTCGAGTAGCCTTGGGCTGTTCCTTGTTGGCTCGATAACCTCGATGGGACCTCGAGCCCCCGAGGAGGGCCTCGCCACATCCGACTTGATGTAGTTTCTAGCTAGGGGAGCTCATGTGTCTCGATGCTCGAACCCTCTCGGCACGACGACATCATTGTCGTCGTGTCCCCACCTCTAGGTGTGGTTTCTGCTCTCGATGGAGAGCCATCATGACCTGTTGCTGTGGGAGCTGGGTTTGAGTGCAACATTGTTCGATCCGCTCGTCATGACGTGCGGTGCATTTGGAGAGCCTGCTTCCTTGGATGCATGTGCATCCGAGCGATGGCTGGTAGTTTGTGGGGGGTGTCATACGGCTTGTATGTAACATGGGGTCAGACCTAGGTTTTGGGTCTGGCCCTATGTGGCATGGCGTCGGTTGGCCTCCTAAACACCCATGATGCCGCTATGTGGCGGTGGTTGATTCTGTTGCTCGTGCGCGCTCGGATCATTGTGTCCTACCAACAGCAGAGGCGTTGTCCAGGGCATGGATTGACCATCGTGTCTAGTTTCCTCATGCGGCGAGTCTAGACTGAGTAGTGGCTGATGACGGGCATTGACCCATTCGTTCGGGTGATCTCGCGATTCCCTATAGGGTTGTGGCCACCGTGGGCCATTCCTCGAGTGAGGTCACCGTGAGCCACGACTGTCTGGCTCCC
The DNA here is from genome assembly GCA_904845875.1 of Miscanthus lutarioriparius. Classification (NCBI taxonomy): domain Eukaryota; kingdom Viridiplantae; phylum Streptophyta; class Magnoliopsida; order Poales; family Poaceae; genus Miscanthus; species Miscanthus lutarioriparius. The sequence continues at coordinate 77,147,932 of CAJGYO010000008.1, read as the reverse complement.
TAGGTGGAAGTCTCGACCGTGGTTGGTGATGAGAGAGAACCCCGGGCCCCCTTTGTAGATAAACTCTAGGATGCAGCCCCCGTAGGCAGTTCCGAGAGTGCGCCCGCCATAGGCCACGAGACCCAGATTCCCAAGGTGGAGGTCTAGGCTATGGCCAAGGTCAGACATGGGCATCGGCCCTTTGGTGTGGTTAACCACGTGGTTCCCTAGAAGGATGTGGCCGGTCAAGGCCATTCCTCGAGCGAATTCATCATAAGCCATGGTCCTTTGGTTTCTTGGACGAGAAACTTGGCTATGACTTACGACGAGCGAGGGTACTGGCCCCTCTAGGTAGGTGTACTCTAGGATGCAGCCCCCGAGGGTAGTTCCGGGAGTGTTTCCACCGTGAGCCACGGGACCAAGATTTCCAAGGTGGAAGTCTAGACTATGGCTGAAGGTGGACGTGGGCGCTAGCCCTTTGGCACCGATGAGCCCATAGTTTCACGATGGATGTGACCACCGTGGGCCATTCTACTAGTGAGTCCACCGGTGGTGCGAGGAGCCATCGCTTCCTTCCTCAATCAAATGAGAGTGAGCGACTGTCTCCTACCTAGTGCGCCAACTGTCAGTGTTTCGTAAACTAGACTAGTAAATTTATACGATTACCGCGCTGCTCTTGGAAGATGATGGTAGCATCCAATGGACATGAGGATTTATACTGGTTCAGGACAGATCCCTACGTCTAGTCTTAGAGAAGATTGAGTGCATGTTCCTCACTTGAATGCTATGAAGTTCTTACAATGGGGGGTGCAAGAATGGTGGAAGAGGTGGTAAAACCTATGGTAGATGAAGGGCAGCCCGAAGAGAAGCTTCAGGTGCCCTACTACTATGGATGGAATGGTAGAGGATTGAAAGAATCTAAACAATGCCTAGGGGGTGAATAGGCGTATCTAAAAAATTCTATGTAAAACTCAAAGTCACTTGTCAGCAATTGTCGAAAGTCCCGACAGTTTGGGTCGAAACTCCTCACGTCATCAGAAGTTCCGGCGCAAACTATCAGAAGTCCCAACGCCTACGGGAAATGTACTACAAGTGCTAAAATGAACTTTGTGACTTCGATAACTTACAACCCCACTTCCTAGTGGTAAGGTAATGCGTTGGGGTTGCTCCTTTGATGCCGAAAGGTCACCACTTCATAGATCGAGTCCAAACCCTAAGTAAATCTTTAGGGAGGAAGAGACACACAAGAACAAAAGTGATAGCACAAGTCTCAATAACAACAAGCACGCGAGACACAAGGATTTATCCCGAGGTTTGGGAACCCCACAAAGGAGCTCCTATGTCCTTGTTGTTGAGGTGACCACATAGGTTAGAGTCTCTTTCACCTCCTTGCCTCTCTCAAAGCAACTACAAAGGTCACTCGAAGTTTCCACTAAGAAATCGAGGGTAGTACAAACTTTCCAAGGCTCTTCCATAAGATAGAAGCTCTTAGGCGATGTCTAGCCGGCTACGGGCAAAGCTCCAAGAGTAATAGACTCAAATCCAACTTGCTTGACAAAAAAATCGGGTGCTCAAGCTTGCCAAAGTGATGCTCTCACTCAATCCACTCTCCTTTCACTCAAAACCCTAGGGGAATCGAATGTTAGAGCAAAGCGGAGAGGGGAGGGGAGTCTTGAATGCTTGGGAGCTATTTTGGACAAAGATTGGTGAGCCGTGAATGAGTGAGTTACGGTTAGAAGAGATGAGAGAGCTATTTATACTCGCGGTAGAAATCCAACCATTCAGATCTACGTCAAAAGTTCCGACGAAGATCTTAGAACTTTCGACCTATAAAGAAAACACTATTCACGCAAGGTCAAAGGCTGCGCGAGCTAGTCAATGTTGGAACTCCTGACTTATGTTATGACTTCAACCTGTCGAGACTCCCGACGTACGTCGGGACTTCCGACGGGCGCAGTCAGCCGGCCTGCGAAAGTCAAGATATTAGGACTCCCAACTTGGGTCGAAACTTCCAACGGCCATGGTCACTATGCATGCTAAGTGACTGGGTGTCAAGACTTTCGGCGTGAGTCATGACTTTCAACGGTCGGGAGTTCCGACTTACGTCGAGACTTCCGACACCAAGAGTCACCAAAAACTATTCTACGTGCTCATGAAGTGCTAGAGTGTCTCTCTTTTGATTTTATTTTTATGCTTAAGCACTCTATCTTCCTCAGACCAACTAAGTTTGTATTCCTCTTTATAGTGCAGCGGATCCTAAACTCAACAAAATATAAAACCCTTGGAGAGCGCTTTGAGTTCATCCGTCTTTACAACTTCAAGAATTGAGGGATACCATTTCATCTTTATCAACTCTTTGAATCTTTCATGGGACTAATAGCTGCGACATATCTCATTATGATCACATTAGTCCCTAATTTGGATGTCATCAATACACCAAAACCCACATAGGGGCAAATGCACTTTCAATCTCCCCTTTTTGGTAATTGATGACAACCAACTTAGGCTTTTATAAGAATAGAAGAATTTAAATCCTTTGAACCCTAAAATTTATGAAGAGCTCCCCCTAATGTATGCATGAATTTCAATTTCAATTAGAACCATCTATACATGATTTGCATACATCAAGACAAAAGCTCCCCCTAAATTTTGTAATCCGTGGGGTGCAATAAGTGTGTGTGAACAAAAATATATCCATGAAAAGAGATGTAGTATGACACGTTATATTCACACAAAGTAAAAGAGAATATGATGGCCAAGAATTCAAAGTAGAAACTTGAAGCAATACATGGCCATCCAAAATAAAACATTCATCATCACAAGTAGAGACAAGCACAAGCTAATAAATAGATAACCAACCATTACTTGTCCTACAATCATCCATCAAAAACACATATATAGTTGTCCATCACATACTAGCCACCACACAACATAGTTCATACAAGCTAAAAGTTTTAAAGTCTTGAAACAAAGTGACCAATTAACTTATTACATGATAGATCAAAGCCTAACACTCTCCCTTTGTCAACAAGTGCCAAAAGGGGTAGGCCACGTGAAAGAAATGACTACTCGTCCTCGTAGTCCTCATCATCATCATGGTCACCATCATCACCACCATCATTATCATCATCATCATCATCTTCCTCAATGTAGTCCTCGTCCTCTATAGTGGCCTTGCTCTTGCCATGAGGGCGAGAAGCATCATCATCCTCATATGCCGCACAGGCCTCATCATAAAGAGCCAAAGGATAATGGGGAGGCACAAACGGCAGCGGAGGAGAAGACTCAATACCAGCCCACTGCTCCAAACGATAAAGCCTCTCTTGCATGTCATGCTCATGTTGAGCACTAGCACACATTGTCCAAACATGTAGGTCATGAGGAACTTGAACTTGTTGGGCTTCTTACCAGAGGAGGAAGAAGAGAGTGGCTTGGCAGTAGAAGAGTGAGAAGTAGCAGGAGGAGAAGCACCATGGTGAGAGTGAGAGCCCGAAAGACCTTTTCCTTTTCCTTTGGCTGTATCAGCTTTCTTCTTTAGGTCCCTTGCAGCTGTGATAGAAGTCTTGTTAGAGATCATGAGGAGCTTGTGCTAGGAATTTGTGGGGAACTAGATGCCTAATACTTGCTCAATCACATGCATAATGTAGGGGGCATATGAAAGGTGCCTCACAGGATCCTCACTGGCATCATGTATCTTGTTCCAAATGTATCGACTGATGGAGAACTGCTCAAAATCGTCACCAAAGTGCTGAAGCACCTTCTGAAAGTCATCGCGAAGGAAGGTGGAGTCACCATGCTTCGGATACAAGATCTGTCTCAGGATGTTGTTGAGAACATAGTAGTAGGGCTTCAGATACACAGTCTATCCATCAGCTGGATATCCATCAAGGTACATATGCTGGTACTCCTCCAAAGCCACATCCTCATACTCAGTAAGTTTAGGTGCAGTGCGGTCGGTGTGACTTTAACCAAGAAGGCAAGAAAAAGTAATGAAATCCACCTTATAGTGCTTGCCTTCTGTGGTCCAATGGATAATGTCAATGGTGCCCGTAGGGTCTTTCTCATGGTGATAGGAAGCATAAAACTGATAGATAATCTCATTGTTCCAATGCTTCTGAAACTCCATCAAGTAGGATAGCCCCATTGAGCGTATATCATGAACCATCTGCTCTAGCTCGGGCTCCTTGAACAAACCAAGAGAATAAGCATCAATAACCTTCATCTGAATGACCGGTGGCTCCCTCTTCTTCAGAAACTTGTTGTAGAGAATGGACTCACAGTAATCAAAGTGAAAAGGTTGCTAGAAATAGTACTCTAGGCGAAGATCCTTCTCTTCTTTAACATACAAATTCCTGCCTCTCATGGACCTGATGTCCCAGACCTGGTGACGGTAGTCAATTGGTAGAGGAGGTGTCTAGCCGCCACAAGGATTAGGAGCCATCATGGGCTCTCGCATGACTGGCAGACCTCCCGTGAAAGGAACGAGCTCACTGACGAAGCCAGGGCAGCGACACGGGGTGCAAATAGGCGTAACAACAATGGTGCGGCCAGCACACTCAAGAGCTTCTTCTTCATCATCAACAATGGGGTCATCACCAACATTGGCACGAGCTTGATGAGAAGAAGCTACAGTAGATGATCCTTGACCATCACGACGATGGGCAACACAGGAACCTCCATACGGGGACACACTGCCTTGGTGCGGCCAGTCAGCTTAGGTATAGCGGCGCAGTCTTGGTTGTGCTTGGACTACTTTTCTTGGTGGCACGAGGGACTGCCGCCGTCCGTGGTTGTGAAAAACATGAAGCAAAACTAAGAAACAAGACAACGAGAGGCGAACGAATATCGAGAAGTGAATAAACATGAATGGAGTGGTGACCATGGGGTTGGAAGTCTCGACCAGAGTTAGGAGTTCCGATAGCCGGGACTTCTGGCCAGAGCTAGGAGTTTCAAAGTTAGGACTTCCGGCGGTCGTCGGGACCTCCGACGCACATGGTGACTAGCCCATTCATGGGTGTTGATGGTCACTAACATCAATTATAAACCATCAACATAACCTGTATTTATACTTAATTCCATAACCAAACATAGGTATAGGGGTTTAAACTAATAAATTCCATGAGTTTTTTTGAATCTATGTTTTCAGCAGGGTTTATCTAGAAAACTATCAAGGGGGACCTATTCGTTAAAGGAAATTACGGAATTCCGCTGCGTAAACAGCGTGGAAAGATTCTAGAAGACTCTAGGAGGCTCTCCACCGAAGCAGACTCTGAGGGGCTGCCATGTGGGGCCGGTCGGCCCCACCTGCATGTTGCCTAGCCCCTAGGTCCACCTGTCACCCTCTGCGTCGCAATGTCGGTTCTCCACCACCTCCTAGGTTACATATATGCCATCCTTTAAGTCAGTTTGATCCAAGGGCTCACGTTGGACGCTCCGGCCTATATATACCAGCCCCTGCCACCCTCTCTGGAGCCATCCTGAAACCCTAATTCATATCATGAGGATCAAAGCCAGCTATCAAGAGAAGATTAGTCCTCCATAAGATTTAGTCTTATAAATAATAGTGAGATAGAGAGTGAGGGAAGAGTTTGGAGGAGGTGCCGGCCTGTCGGTGCTCTCTATACGGCTTGTACCTTGGTGGATCCAAGTTCTACTTGAGCTTGCCTTCGAGATTTCTCTGGTAATCAACTTCTGATTTAAGTAAGTAATTGTTTATATTGTTCATCAAGATCACGACTCTCCTTTGAGTGCTTTAATCTATAGACGTTCTAGGTTAAAGTATTAATCGTAAGTATAAGTGTGGTGCTTAGACTTAGGTTAATCGTGGATGCACCCTGCATTCTGGATGGTGGTAGATCACGTGTGTGACATCAATTATATAGCCTATACTATATAGCTTCATTGATCTTTTGTAGTCCACCTCCCGTCTGTAGGCGCAAGTAGGATGCGGTTACGAAGGAAATCATCCTCTGCTGGTGTCTTTCCCTAATAATGACCCTAGTTGAATAGTAGAAGATATAGCTTACCCAAGTTAGAACTACAAAACCTTAGTTTTTCTCTCTGTGCTCCTATTTATCTCATCCTTGTTGCTACCCCTAGTTAAGTTAGATTGTACTTGGAATACTTCCAGGTGAAAGCTACAGTGGTATTCGTACGTTTGCGGATTTATCTGTGTGCATTAAATATACCAACAAGCTTTCTAACGCCGTTGCCAGGGAAATGGTTGCTGAATTAACTTCGAGTCTAGCTTAACTTTTCATCTTTTATTCTTTCTATACTTTTCCATTTAGCATAGATTCCACTCCTATCTATCAATATGCTAAACCCACGAGCGCAAGCCTAGAGCCACCAAAATCTTCAGAGCCTATCCTAACACCTGGTTATGAGCTATGCCCGTGTTTTATAAAATTGATACAAGATAAATCCTTCTCGAGAGAAGGCAATGAAAACCCATACTCACACCTACAATAGTTTGAACAGACCTGTGCATGCTGGCATATCGCTGGCATGTCTGACAAAACCGTAACATGGAAGTTGTTTCTGTTCTCTTTGACGGGAAGAGCTAAACATTGGTATAGTCAAACCATAGGAAGTATGCAAGGAGATTGGAAAACATTATTGTAACAGAACCATCCAATTTATAAGAGCACTAGTACAATGGTAGCCACGGAGCAGTCGCACTTTCATACTTGAGCCCATATAAACCCGGTAGTCCGTCGAGTACCACGAAGGGTCTCGATTCATCGCCAACATACAACCAAGATCATACATGATTCAACATACATGCCACATATTAATAGAGTTCACAAATACATTGGCATACATCAGAGTGCGATTGAAGTTATTACAAACCAAGTTCAAATAAAGTAGTAGCGGAAGCAAAGTAGTTTTTAAACCAACACCTCACACCATGGTTCAAATACTTGCCAATCTGTGATCACAACCCACAAATGCATCATAGCTTAGATATATAAATCTAAGCGCCTTGCCCGGGCCTACTCCTCATCCACCACGGGACAGAAGCAATTCTTACAGTAGCCATGATAAATAGTGTTATCTACAACAAGTGGGAAATAAACCCTGAGTACAAGAAGGTACTCAGCTAGACTTATCCATCATAAACCAAAAATAAAGTGACTCTAAGGATCATGCAAGGCTTTATAAGTGAAGCTAGCTTGACAACAGTTTGCATAAAAAACCACTAATTCAACTATATATTTTATAATTCAGTCATCAAGTTAATTATAGCTATTCATCTCTAGATTAGCAACTAACCTATGCTAAACATGTGGTATATCCATAGTGATAGAACAAAAGTAACTATAGCAATTTATTATATCATTCTTAGAACCATTCCACTTGCCATTATCACTACGATAGAATGAAGCTCAGTCAAGTTTCTCACCATCTGGGAGAGACGGTGATTCGAATCGATTGCAACCAGCTGGGCAGTATTCCTAACACAAACCCAGGTATACCAGCCATAGTAGCCTTAGGTCACCTTTGGTACAACTCAGGTCCAATTTTCACGGGTTCATTCAGCGCCGCACCGCACCCTTAGGGACACTACCGGATGCCAGGTCGTTCAGGACTCTAACCTGCCCTTGACCTCACACCAACTCCCCGAACATCCTTACTACCTCTAGTGTGCGCACTTTGACAGAATGAGGCCCGGCATGAGTTGACCTACTCAGCTTCGTGGTTGAAATGAGTTATCCAGCCAGCTAAGTGAGAGGCATGCATTCAAAATGACCAAGGACCAACAATGATGCAATCCTTAATCTGCGCAGACGAAATCACATGAGTCAACCTACAACATAGACTCCATCCGTTCTTGATTTACAACCTCCCATGGTTCTTTTACGTGATAACAAATATAGCCAACCGTGATTCAGTGTCCACCTATATCTCACAGGTGACAGAAAATCGCCCGACTTCTACCGAGCTAAGCATTGCTAAGCAGTTATTCGATCCTAGACCTACATAGGATTCAAGGTATATTTTTGGACAAGGTAGTTCTATGCATCAAGTGTTTCTGATCAACTCTCATAACCTAATGCATCAAACATAAAGGACTCAAGTGATATTTTATAAAACATAGGAGGCTTATAATGCTTCGGGGCTTGCCTTTCAGGAAAGAAGTGGGTCGATGGTCAGGGCACTCCAGAAGTTCCTTAGTATCTGGCTCCTCACCTTTGGGAGCTGCTGGTTGTGGTGTCCCCTGATTCTCCTCTGCCTCTTCTTTGAATTCCAGTAGGGTTACTCCTTCGGGCGATCCTATATGTATGAGCATGAAATAAGATATCATGGATGCATAGATAATGACATTGATGACATGATATGATAAAATGCATACTCATAAGTGTCCTTAACAGTAATGTATTAAAGTGATAACACGATAAATTTTCTTTTACTGAGTAGGTGCATATCTCCTCTCTAGTAATTAAACAAACACCTATTTAAACATTTTATGGGCCGCAAGACAACAGCCACTTGTTTTGACCATAACTAGAGTTATACACACCCAAACAATATGGTTGTGGACTTTCTAGAAAGCTTATAAAATTTCCTACAACTTTCTTTTAATCATATTAAGGTGATTCAGTAGCTATCTAGGTCAAACAATTTAATCTTCCAGATCTATCCAGAGGACAAGCAAATCTGACAGAAGACTTCTAACAGCTATAAATCTTAAACCGTTTAGACTATAGCTATGAAATTTTAGGACAAGCAAGATGAGTAAGTTGCCTATAACTTTGTTATTAACAAATTTAACAGGAAAAGTCAGTATCATCATGAATTTGTCAACACAACAGAAACTAATCCTACAGCCATCTAGTTGAATTATAAAGCAATAATTAAGTAGCTGCCTATAACCAATCAATTCTAAGCACAACTACTAATATAAACAGACCATATGCATCACAAGCACCATAGAAAACATCATGGTTAAGCCCAAAAAATTTACTTTCATTATATAATAAGGTGATTTAAAGGATAAATATTTCTAGTGCTCAATAAATTCTGAGACAATTATAGTAGGCTACATCTGACCCCAATAGTCTACTATACAAATTTCATGCCATTTGGATAAGTATAGCAACCTCTACAAAAATGACAAGTTGCATAGTCATATTTTAACAAAAATAGTTTAACCTAGTGAAAAGTGCCAAACAATAGATTTCATATTTTCTTACTATCATCGTAGCATAAGAACACTGTAAAAATTTGCATGATCATAAGCTATGTATTTTTACCTCATTTATTTTCACTAGAAACTAGCAATTATTTAAGATTAAATAGGAAGACCATATTCCAAGTATGCCTACTGTAGGTTTAGTATTTTTCCTAGCTAGAACATGTCAACACATGACCAACAAAATTAGAATCACAATTTTTTGCACTTCCCTAGCTCAAGATATGCATTTTATAAGATAGAAACTATTTTAAAAGCACTTAAATAGCTCAATTTAATCCTCCCCCAAAAATATCCCAAACAGTAGGTTTCATATTTTATCAAATAGTACATGTCATGGTGAACCCAACAAAATTTGGTTCACTTAATTTGGACATTCCTAGCTCTAGTTATGAATTTTTGAAGTTTGCAACGAAATCTGGAAAAATAAAAATAAAATTCAAAACCCTGACTAACAGTTGGGCCCCGCGGGTCAATGGGCCCATGGATTAGCGAGACTGGAGCAGAGGACGGCACTGACTGGCCAGAGCTCGACAACGGTGAGCTCACCGACGGTAGCGTCTTCACCATCATGACCTACTCGACATCCCACATCGACTGGTGCCCTTGGTTGGCTCAGCGGTTCACCGAAGCTACCTCGTCGGCGATAATGGCGGCATGGCGGAGGTGCTCGGCGATGGGATCATCATCTCCGGCAACGACATGGCTAGGCGAGCGATGCTACAACATCAGGGAGTCCTAGCAAAGCTCTAGGGTTAGGTCTAGGGCACGGTGAAGCGGCAGTGTGCTCCGACCGCGTGCATGGCGGCGCACAGAGCATGGCGATGGGGTCGCCGTTTCGACGAGACGGTGGGCAATGGCAGGTCTCTGTCTTTAAGGATCGTGCTAGGGTTAACGGCACTGTGGCAACACACGCTAGAGGGGGACGATGGGGTCTAGTCAGGGATGGTCGTGGCGAGCTTGAGCTCATGGCCATGGCGGATGCGCATGGTGCGGTCGCACATTCCCACATGGCGGCGGCGGTAGCGGTTAAACCGACTATAACATGAGCTATTGGGACCTAAGACGACGACAGACCAGGAGATAAAAAGGTTGGAGGAGCAGTGGATATGGCTAGCCACGGTGAGCTCAGAGCTCGGCGGTACTCGGTGGCCATGGCGGCGACGGTGACGCACAATGTGGCTATACCTTGGCTCGAACGGTGATAATGGTGGGTCGGGGAGGTAGAGGAGATTATGGTGGAGATATGAGCGTGATGGATCAAATGGAGGTGCAGCGATGACGCCAAGTGGGCATGGTGGAGCTCGGCGGCGATGGCGCTGCTCAGCTATGGGGGGAGAGAGAGAGTGAGGCGAGGCAGAGAGAGTGAGCAAGCGTGACGCGGCGCCCTCTTCTACTTGCTTTGGCCTGACATGTAGGGCCGGCACCAGCGTACGGACGCCAAGTGGCAGCCGTGGCCTATGGCCGATCAGCCACGACGGCTGCTACCCCGCCCGGTTCAGATGGGTGGAGCCGACTGACAGAGCAACTTTGTGCACCTGTAACTCCTAATCCATGTCGATTTAGTGAAAATAGTATTTGTGAAAGTTGTAGAGCTATGTAAGATCTCCAACTTTGATTTAAGAAGCATTGCTGAAATCACTATGGTTTTCAAACTATAGAGCTCCAAAGTGGTGCACTTGAAACTAAAATCTGCATTTTGACTTAGCAAAATTTCGAAGTCTAGAAACAACATTTCATTGCTACTTTGGAGTTGTTTTTGACTATGTTAGGCACTGAATTAGCTCATGGACCTAAAATGAAGTTTGTTACCCATGTCAAGAACTACAACTTTTATTAAGGGTGCACTGCCATGCAAATACTCTAGGCTATAGTTCAACTTTGGTCAAAGTAGGATCATGAAAAATGACATTATGAGTAAACTAGGACTTAGAAGCAAAATTGGCCCATGTCATGAATACAAACATTGTTCCATTTACCATCCTAGACATGTCTTAGGTGTTTTTGTGACCTCACAACCATCTCCTGCATTGGTCACACATGATCACAAGCATATGCATGTATATAATCAACATCACATGTGATAATATGTAAAGAATAAGATGAAATTCCATATGCTCATGCTCATGAATGCATGGATGATGCTTGTGCTCATGAAATGCAAGTGCCTAACACTAGGGTGTTACAGTTATGCTCTAAATTTTGTTTATGTTTCTTTTCCATCTCTAAAGTGGTTAGCCTTCGAAAAGAGGTTCTAAATTTTAGACAACTAGAAGAAGAATCTCTTGCCACATCATGGGATCGTTTTAATGAACTCATCATCACTGGCCTAGACCTTGCCATTCAAGACCCTATACTTCTTCAACATTTTTACATGGGTCTTAGCAAGGATTCCATGGAATCCCTTGATGCAGCCTCTAGAGAAACTTTCCATCATTTGTCTACTAGTGAAGCAAGGGCTATACTTGATAGAATTAGTGGAAAGACTCCCTACACTAGCATTCATAATGAACTCCCCGAGAAAGAGAAGAAATCATCTCCCAATCAAGAAGAGGAAGTTCTGATAGCTAAATCACAACCACTTTAATCCCAAGATTTAGCTATCAATCCTGAACCACCAATGCCCCAAAATCCCCCAAGAGAAGAAGGAATTCCACCTTTGAAAATCCCTATTGAAATTAAGGATGACCTCTTTGGTGATGATTTTGGGTGAACATTAAATTCTCATCTTCATAAAAGACCTTCGAGCGAATATAATTCAAATCCTCTCAAGAAGGAATCTCTTAGAAAGTGTCCTTATTCCCATATAGGACATTAGAAATAACTTACGGATGGCATTTCAAGTAATGCCATAGAAGGAGAGCTGAGCCATCTAGAAGCCATTCCTATCCTCCCCCTTCTATGTCCACATTAGATGTCTCATCTGAACTCATCTTTCAACCCATCCTTGACCCCAATGATCCCTCTTATGCTCTCTCTCTTAAGTCTCATGATGACCCTAGAAATCCACTAAGACAACCAAAGCATAGGAATCATGAAGGCCATAAGGATGACAAAAAAGAGCAACGATAATGGCTAGAATGTATTAAAAACTTGTATGTCGTTGCTAAAAATGGATGGACAAGGACGAAGCCTTATGGGTAGAATCCAAACTTGGCTTAGATCCAAACGGTGAGCTTAAATCAATATCTTTAATAAATATGACTCATCCAAGTTTAGAGGGGGACTTAGACGAGATCAACCCGAGAGCCACCAATCCATGAGAAATCTTGATAACAAAATGTCCAATGAATGTCATAGGTATGGAATGATGGAGACAATGTTTCCGCCTATCAACATTCATGAAGAAACACCCTTAGAGCTTGAAAAGGAAGATAACATCAACAAGCATGAAGTTATTTCATGAACACCTCATCAAATCCATGCTTGCATGAGAAATCTCCTGAATTAATTGGTCTCTCCAACATTGCCACACACGAGATCTTCGACCCCCTCATTCTCCTTGTTCATAAAGACTTTGAAAGGATGGTTGTAGATGCATATGTTTATCATAAATATTGCAGATCTCATTGCGTGAATCTTGAGATAGGTACACAAAGGTTGATGTTGGAGGGAAAACCACTTCACCAACTTGAGTGCAATTAGAAAGTTTCCTAAGGATGAGCTTTTGTCCTAAAGCGAGCACTTTCGAGAGATTACATGAGCTTTCACTTTTTGCTGTAATGCCCTTGTGAAGTGAGCATAGAAACATAATTGTGAAAATATTCCTTCGGGTATTTTTATCACTAACCATTCTAGGTTTGAAGCAAAAAGAATGAAGGATGACGACTCAAGGTATGTCCAACCAACCATCATGCAACACTGAATCACATCCATCCAAACTTGACTTTGCCTTGCAAAATTCAAGCCTGGGGGATGGGCTTCTTTGAAAAATCTTATGCCATGTTGCTAATTCATCTTGGTTGTCTCTACCTTTAAATCATGTTCAATAACAATCATGCTCTTTCATCTCCAATTGAATAAATCTCTATAATGCTTTCATGCTACCTTTGTTTACTATAGTATGTTCGAGGTTTGGAATATGTTCATACATCTTTTAAATTAAGCATGGAGCTTAGTTTAGGGGTGTTGATTGTACTTCCAAAGGCTTTTAAATTAAGCATGGTGCTTAGGTTAAAATGCCTTTCTGAATCAAATTAGACATGGCATCTAGATTGATTTTTAAACCAAGAATATGCTATAGTAGATACTAGTCATTTTGTTGGACTAACCCTATGTAGGAAACTTTTAATTCAATATTGGTAAGTCACGAGATGAATTCAAATCGGAGATGAAGCAAGACATAACTCACTCATTATAGATGTAAGAACTACATACATCATTCAACATGGATGAAAGAACTATAAGTATCAAAGTTCATTCACTTTGTCTTTTGCTACAAGCTACCTTTGCCTTGAGCCATGCTTGTATAAAACATGATCTCTATACTAAAGTAACCCCAAAACTATCTTTTCATTAGCATAGAGGGAAATTACAAAATTCTAGACAAACAACCCGTGTTTCAAAATTGTATATTCCTTCAGGTATGTGTTGTCCACTAATCCTTTGCAGGCATAAAACAATGAGTGAGGCAAAAGGTCTAACAAGGTGTCAAAAGATCAAAGAGCAGAAAGATGGCGTGGCAAAAGGATGAGAAAGAAAATGTGTGAACTAAGAAACAAGAAGCTCATGAACAGCTCAAGATGCAAGACTAGCCAAACAAGGAAAACTTTAAGCAAAAGGGAAGGACCATCATGAGTCATCTACCCATTGTCATATGGTGACATTGTGCTCCAATGACAAATGTAACATCCTAAGGTAAATGGTCATTATTTAAAAAGTTTTTCCTTGATTCTAGTTGGCACATAAATAATAAATAAAATATGTTTGAGTTACAATTTACCTGATCAAACCTGATTAGCTCAATATGTCTTGTTTTTTAAGCTTGTTCCTAGTACCACTTTCTTGATCTCATAGTCTTAACCAAATAAGTTGAATAGTGCACATCCTAATTCTAGAAGATGATAGTCATAATTATGTAAAGTTTGATACATTATGTAAATATAGACAATCCTTCCATAGGTTAAGCAACTCAATCTTTTCTGTCAAATGAACTTAAATAATCTTTTGGTCTTATAAGCGAACAAAACAGATAACATCAACTTCATCTTGTTCAATGTGCCTAAGGTTAGAGAATAATAAATAAAGTTTTGGTTCTTTTGGTGTTTTCCCACCAACAGAGCCCATGCACTTGATCTCTACCTTGTCTTGTGAGCAGAACACACTTCAAGCAAAGTGTGGGGGAAGACAGTTGACTCCCCAATTTATACAAGTGTTCTAAACCTGTCAAACCAAAGTCCAAACTCAAAACCAAGACAGGTTTGGCTGAAGGAGGTGACATCACCATTAAAGGTGTCATTGCAAGAATCCTCCTATTCAGAGCAAACCAAGGTATTTGATCAATGAACTTCTTAAGGAGAAGTCTAGTTCGAAGGACTTAAAACACCAAACTCTCATCGAAAGAGCTAGCTTGGGGGAGAAACACCAAACTCTCATTGAAAGCATCTAGGCCCCTAATTGGGTTTCGGTGATTAATGACAATAAAAGATTACTATGACTAACGTGTGTTTTGCAGAGGCAATTAAGTTAGGTCATGGCAATGGAGATCGATTGGGCAATCGTGGATGTCATGCCCCTACGATGGAAATTGTTTTGGTTTTCAAAGGATGGATGACAAGGTTAAGGATGACTAGTTCTAAGTGTCATTTGGAGTTGAAGAGACACTTAGAGTAGTATAGAACTTTGTTATTCCTTTGGCCGTACTATTAAGGGGGGTATGGATGGGTAGCTTGACCTAGGTGAGTCTAGTGAGTTAGGTGTGGTGCACACTTGTTAAAACTAGCACTAGGTAGCTCCTAAATATGCCTAAGATCCATTGGAGCAAACTTCATTCACAAATGATCGAGAGTTGGAAGTGAATGGAGGGTCAAAGACTGACCGGACGCTGGCTCCGCTGCGACCGGACGCTGGCCGCAGGGTCCGGTCAGTTCATTTGACTGAGGTGAACTAGTCCGGTTTGACCGGACGCTGGAGAGGTCAAATGACCGAACGCTGAGGGCCAGCGTCCGGTCGACTCCAGTAAGGTTCCAGAGAAGAGAATATGCGACCGGGCGCGTCCGGTCAGTGCTGACTAGATCTTGGGGGTTCAGCGTCCGGTCGAGTACAGTAAGCATCCAGTGAGGGAAAAATGGGACCGGACGCGTCCGGTCAGTGGTGACCGGACCCTGCCAGCGTCCGGTCAACTCTTAATCACTGGTGTGCGGGTTGAACTGACCAGAGCGTCCGGTCACCCCACAAAGGCACATAACGGTTCATTTTTTAGGCTGTCTTATAAATAGAAGCTCCACTCATGTGTGGAGTCACTTTTGCTCATTTCAACAGCTGAAACACACCTTAGAGAGTGCTAAGAAGAGCAAGGTCCTAGTGAGGTGATTGAGATTTGAGAATCCAAAGAGAGCCCTCATTAGTGAAGATCAAGAGTAGCAAAGTGTGCATCCACCCTTCTCCCTAGGTTTGTTGTGGTCAAGTGAGAGTTCGTGCTTGTTACTCTTGGTGATCGCCATCACCTAGACGCCTTGGTGGTGATTGGGAGCTTGGTGATCATCCGGAGAGCTTGTGGATGACCCAACTCAAGTTGTGAGCGGTTGTGGGTGATTCACCGCGATGGAGTGTCAAAGAATTAACCCGTAGAGAGCACTTGATCCTTGCGCAGATCAAGGGGGAGCTACACCCTTGCGCGGGTGCTCCAACAAAGACTATAGGGGAGTGGCGACTCTCCGATACCTCGACAAAACATCGTCGCGTTTCCTCTCCTCTCTTTACTTTGAGCATTTACTTTGAGCATTTCAATTCTTGTCATTTACATTTCTAGAATTGCCATGCTAGAGTAGGATTGGAACTAGGTTGCTAAACTTTTGTGCGTTAGATCAATAGAAACACTTCTCTAGGCACAAGGGGTTAATTGGGCTAACCATATGACTTGTTTATTGTGAAGAAATTTAGAATTAGCCCAATTCACCCCCCTCTTGGGCATCTTGATCCTTTCAATTGGTATTAGAACCTCATGCTCATGTTTTTAAGCTTAATCGCTTAGAGCAAGATGTCTCATGGGGATGGACCTCCTCCTATCTTCGAGGGGGATGATTTTCCATATTGGAAAATTCGCATGGAGGCGTACCTAGAAGCTCTAGACGTTGGAATACTTAGAGCCACCTCACATGGGTTCCCAAGACCTAGGAATCCCGCACAACTTCAAGGTGATGAAGTGAACTATGAAAAATGGAATGCAAAGGCTCGCAACACCATCTTTAGAGGCATTTGCAAAGATGTGTTCAACCGTGTAAGGAACCACAAAGACGCCCATGCACTATGGTCGGACGTTTGTGCGCTCCATGAGAGAACAAAGAGTGAGCGTGAGGAACGCTATCATCTTGTCATAAAAAAGCTCAACTCTTTTAAAATGCTTCCTAAAGAATGTGCTAATGAAATGTATTCACGTTTGAATGTTCTTGTAGAGGAAGTCAATGGGCTCGGACTTACTCAAATATCACCATCCAACGTTGTGAGAAAGATCTTGAGTGTCCTTCCCATTGACAAATATGGACATATTGTGACCGTGCTACATCAAGGTGATCTTTCCACCGCTATACCGACACAAATCTTGGGAAAGATCAATGCTCATGAAATGTACATGCACATCACACCTCAAGATGACTCATCCTCTACTAAGAAGAAAGAAAAAGATTTAGCATTCAAAGCTAGTCAAGATAAGGGCAAGGCAAGACTTGAGTATGAGAGCTCTAGTGATGAAGAAGATGAAGATCAAGATCTTGCTCTCATGGTGAAGAAAGCCACCAAGATGCTAAAGAAGCTAAACAAGAGTGGCATCAAGTTCGATGGCAAGAAGAAGAAGTTCTTCACAAGCTCTAGGAGAAAGCCAATCTCCGAAATGGATTGCTTCAATTGTGGTGAACTTGGTCATCTAGCACACCAATGCACCAAGCTCAAGAAAGACAAGTTCAAGAACAAGTTCAAGGGCAAGAAAGATGACTCAAGCAATGAAGAAGAAGATTAAAATAAGAAGAACAAGCCATACAAGAAGAGAGATGGCAAGAAGAGAGACTTTCACAAGAAGAAGAAAAGTGGAAAGGCCTACATTGTCGGTGATTGGCTCACGGACATTGATTCATCTAGTGGATCATCCGATGATGATAGTGACGATGAGAAGGTGGCCGCCATAGCTATTGATCTCTCATCTTCACCACCATCATCCTCTACACACCTATGTCTTATGGCCAAGGGTGAACGCAAGGTAACTAATAATGATGATAGTAGTGATGATGAGCAAGCTAGTGATGATGATAGCGATAGCGATGATGATGATTCACCTTCATATGATGATCTTGTTAAAATTCTAAGAAAATACACTAAGATCATTAGAAAGAGTAGAGCTAAAATTGAAAAACTAGATGCTAAGAATGATTCACTTTTAGCAAAATGTGATACAATAGAAAAGGCTAATGTTGAGCTTAGAGAAGCAAATGATGCTATGTCATCGAAACTCAAGGAGCTCAAATCTTCTAAGAAAGAGCTTAAAGATAAATATGATAAACTTGAGTGGGTGCACAATGAGCTCATCACTAGCCACAACAAGCTAAAAGATGAATATACTACTCTTAAGATTAATCATGATAATCTTGCTATTGCTCAAGAATTTCTATCCAATGAGTCGCATGATGCTACTAACCATGTTGTTAAGATTGATATAGCTACATCATGTGATGACTTGATCTTTGAGAGCATTGAGCAAGGTTCTAGTATCAAGGGCAAGCAAGTGGTTGAGTGCAATGACTATGATGAGTATGTCAAGCTCAAGAATGACAATGCAAAGCTCAAGAGAGATCTTGAAGAAATCAAAAGCCACAACACCACTGTGCTAAAAACCCTTGATCATGATGGTGACTTGATCCTCAAGAATGAGAAGCTCAAAGAGGAAAACGAGAAGCTCAAGGAAGAAAAGAACAATGATGCTTTTAAGGAAGAGAACAAGAAGCTTAAGTTGGAGAAAGAGCATCTCAAGGTTGGATTGAGCAAGTTCACAAGAGGCAAATAACTTCAAAGTGAGCTACTTATGAACATCGTCATGAAGATGGATAGAAGTGGCATTGGATATGTGGCACATGTAGAGAAGAAGAAGGCTCAAGTTCAATAACAACAATCAAAGCCGAACCTAAAGAGATGCTTTGAGTGTGGACAAGAAGGCCACTTTGCTCATGAGTGCCAAACTCCACCACCACAACCCTTGCCCAAGCATGCTAGACCCTTTGCCTTCAATGCTCATTACATGCTTAGAAAGGATTCTAGTGGAAAGATAAAAGTCATGTTCTTAGGACCTCCTAACAAGAATAGGTCTAAGAAGATTTGGGTTGCTAAGTCACTTGTTGAGAAGGTGAAGGGCCCTCAACAAGTTTGGGTTCCTAAAGCTTGAATCTCTTGTGTGTAGGTGAACTATAAGACCGGTGGAAGTCATTGGGTTATTGATAGTGGTTGCACACAACATATGACCGGTGATCCTCGTATGTTCACCTCGCTTGATGAAGAAGTAGATGGACAAGAGAGAATTACATTTGGAGATAACTCAAAGGGCAAGGTTAAAGGATTGGGCAAAGTGGCAATATCCAATGATCATTCCATCTCCAATGTGCTATAGGTTGCTTCATTGAGCTTCAACTTGCTATCCATTGGACAATTGTGTGATCTTGGCTTTCAACGCTTGTTCATCGAGAAGGAGGTTGTTGTATCCAAGAAGGATGATGATCAAGTGATATTTCAAGGATTTAGATACAATAACTTATATCTAGTGGACCTCACCTCCGAAGATGCAAACTTGAAGACATGCCTATTCACCAAAACAACACTTAGGTGGCTATGGCATAGAAGACTTGCTCATGTTGGTATGAATTCACTCAAGAAGCTAATGAAGAATGATTTGGTGAGAGGATTGAAGGATGTGAAGTTCGAGAAGGACAAGCTTTGTAGTGCATGTCAAGCCGGCAAGCAAGTTGCAAATACTCATCCAACAAAAGCTTTTATGTCAACCACAAGAGTGCTAGAACTCCTACACATGGATTTGTTTGGACCAACAACATACAAGAGCTTGGGACGAAATCTTTATTGTCTTGTGATAGTTGATGATTATTCAAGGTATACATGGGTGTTCTTCCTTCATGACAAATCCAAAGTTGCATCTTGTTTCAAAAAGTTTGCCAAGAGAGCACAAAATGAATTTGAAGTAAAGCTCAAGAAGATAAGAAGTGACAATGAAAAAGAGTTTGACAACACAAACATAGAGGCATATTGTGATGAAGTTGGAATCAAACATGAAGTCTCTGCAACCTATACTCCTCAACAAAATGGTGTAGTTGAGAGAAAGAACCGGACATTGATCACTCTTGCAAGAACAATGCTAGATGAGTACAACACCCCTGAAGCTCTATGGGCGGAAGCAATCAACACTGCATGCTATGCATCTAACCGCGTATTCCTTCAAAAGTTTCTTGGCAAGACACCTTATGAGTTGCTCAATGGGAAGAAGCCAGACGTCTCCTTCTTTAGGGTGTTTGGTTGCAAATACTACATCTACAAGAAGTGGCAACACCTAGGGAAGTTTCAAAGACGTTGTGATATTAGTTTTCTTATTGGTTACTCATCACAGTTCAAAGCATATAGAGTATTTCATCATGCCACCGACTTGGTTGAAGAAACATATAATGTGGAATTTGATGAATCTAACGGCTCCCAAGGAGCACATGAGAATCTTGATGATGTAGGTGATGAACCATTGAGGGAGGCTATGAAGAACATTCCGGTTGGAGACATCAAGCCAAAAGATGATGAAGATGATGTACAAGTGATTGATCCACCCTCTTCATCAAGTGTGCCACAATATGGTGAAAAAGATGGGAGAGTAGAAAATGAAGATACTCATGTATCCCATGAGCAAATGGTGGTACAAGCACAAGATGTTGATGCTCCACAACCTCCTCCTCAAGTGGTCAATAGAAGAAACACACCTCTACTACAAGACCATCCACAAGATCTCATCATAGGGAGTCCATCAAAGGGAGTGATGACACGTTCACAAAAAACTTGCTTCATTTATTGCTCATCACTCTTTTGTCTCTTGCTTTGAACCTACTAAGGTAGAAGAAACTCTTAAAGATCCGGATTGGATCAATGCCATGCATGATGAGTTGAATAACTTCACCCGAAATCAAGTGTGGACTCTTGAAGAGCGACCTAAAGGTGCAAGAGTCATTGGAACAAAGTGGGTGTTCCGAAACAAGCAAGATGATCAAGGTGTTGTTGTGAGGAACAAGGCAAGACTAGTTACAAAGGGGTTCTCTCAAGTTGAAGGTTTGGATTTTGGAGAGACCTTTGCACCGGTTGCAAGGCTAGAAGCCATTCGTATCCTCCTTGCATATGCATCACATCATGAAATAAAACTTTATCAAATGGATGTGAAAAGTGTATTTTTAAATGGCTTTATTAATGAACTAGTCTATGTTGATCAACCTCCTAGGTTTGAAGACCCTAGATATCCTAATCATGTTTATAGGTTGTCCAAGGCGTTATATGGGCTTAAGCAAGCCCCAAGAGCGTGGTATGAGCGCCTTCGGGATTTCCTCATAGAGAAAGGCTTCACCATTGGGAAGGTCGACACCACACTATTCACCAAGAAGCTCGATAGGTATATTTTCATTTGTCAAGTATATGTTGATGATATCATCTTTGGATCATCAAATGAAGATTCTTGCAAAGAATTTGGTGAATTGATGTCGAAGGAGTTCGTGATGTCCTTGATTGGTGAGCTTACATTCTTTCTTGGTTTTCAAGTCAAGCAATTGAGAGAAGGGATCTTCATCTCTCAAGAGAAATATACAAAAGATGTTCTCAAGAGATTCAAGATGGATGAATGTAAGCCAATCAAGACACCAATGCCTACTAATGGACATCTCGACCTAGATGAGGGAGGTAACAAAGTTGATCAAACTCTCTACCGTTCTATGATTGGTAGCTTATTGTATTTAACCACATCTAGGCCCGACATCATGTTTAGTGTGTGTATGTGTGCAAGATTTCAAGCTAATCCTAAGGAAACTCATTTAATTGCCGTAAAAAGAATCCTTAGGTATCTTAAGCACACATCAAGCATTGGCCTTTGGTATCCTAAAAGAGCTAGATTTGAACTAATTGGCTATTTCGATTCGGATTATGCCGGATGCAAAGTTGATAGAAAAAGCACATCTGGAGGGTGCTTTTTATTTGGTAGATCACTTGTGTCTTGGTCCTCCAAGAAACAAAATAGTGTGGCTTTATCCACCGCCGAAGCGGAATACATTGCCGCGGGTGCTTGTTGTGCACAAATATTATACATGAAACAAACTTTGCTAGACTACGGTGTAGTTCTAGATAAAGTACCTCTTTTGTGCGATAATGAAAGTGCGGTAAAACTTGCAAATAACCTGGTTCAACACTCTCGCACCAAGCACATAGATATTCGCCATCACTTTCTAAGAGATCATGTTGCTAAAAATGATATATCACTAGAAGGTGTAAGAACCAAGGATCAATTGGCGGATATCTTTACTAAACCGCTAGATAAGGCTACATTTTGTAGATTGCGGAATGAGCTTAATGTACTTGATTTTAGTAACTTCACTAAAAGATGAGCTTGTGTTGTCCCTTGCATTCATTGTAATATACAACATGTTTGTTTCATGGCAATGCATGTAGAGCTTGTCTAACATGGTTAAGATAACCGCCGAAAAGTGTGTGAAGAAGCTTAACCTTGGATCAAACTTGACAAGCAACAAGATTTACTTACAAGTATTGCATATGCTTGAATGTTGTTTTGTCGTTTTGTTCCATTTGCCCTCTTGTTGCCTATTTTCTTAAAAAGAATTATAGCCTAAGGCAAAATATTCTGAAAAACTTGAGGGTTTGAGAGAGGTCACTCACATCAGTCCCAATTGGTGTTTATTTGGATCTTATTCATGTTGGGACTTGATTGGGAACAGGCACCATGAAGGTACATTGAAGATTTGCTGCAAAAGAGTGACCGGACGCTGCACCGGACCCTGATGTCCAGCATTCGGTCAGTTCACAGGAGGTGAACTGCTGCTGAAGGAGTGACCGGACTCTGCATTTGTGCGTCTGGTCAGGAAGGATTCTAGCATCCGGTCGATCTACATGGCGTTAAAGGCATCTAACCGGACCCTGCCTGCGTCCGGTCATGGACCATCGGACGCATCCGGTCATGATTTTAGAGGAATTGGACCTCTCTGGAATCGACCGGACGTTGGTGGTAGCGTCCGGTCGCTACCACTGGAGCGTCCGGTCAGTAGATAATGTGCGGAATCAGATCTCCTTCCCCGTTTCCTTCTCTGTTACGCGTGGGGTCCTCATTTAACCACAGCCGTCGCGAGCGTTCTTGACCTAACCCCGTACGCCGCCATCACCGAGCCTCCCATACACCGTGCCCTAGCCGCCGCAGCTCTCCCATGCCTGAGCGCCGCACCGCCACAGCCGTCGTCTCCACGCCGCAGCTGTCCCGTGCCTCCACCTCCGCACAGCCATGCCTGCGCTAAACCACCACCGCCACCTACGCCTTTGTTCCCGCGCGCCACCACAGAGAGCCCGATGTGCCTGCTTGCGCTGACCACACCGCACCACTGCCCCAGTGCCCTACCTTCATGCCAACGCAGCTTGTGTTGTCTCCACCGCTCTGGTAAGGCCCTGACCTAACGCCGTCATACACTAATCCCGCACTGCTATCAAGCATTGACTTCAAAGCACATCTAGGGCCATCGATTCATCAAAGTGCTTCGCCAACCATAACCCTAGCCTGGTTCCGAGGTTCCCTGCGTGACGTCTCTTCTTTTCTCAGATCGCCGGTTCGTCAGGTAGTATGCCAGTCGCTTCAATTTCATACCTACATTGCTTGCTCCCTAGGATTTTCGCATCTATTAGATATATCGTATTTACTTGTATATCCATCTATTCCATCGTGTAGCGAGTCGGTGCCGTTGAGATCGTGTGGCAGTTGTCAGTCAACTCGGAGCCAAGCTCGCGAGTACGGATCAAGGCCAAGCCTCGGAAGTGTCAGGGCAGTTACTCTTGACAGCGGTAGTTGTTCTTGTTGGCAGTAGTTGATCTTTTCAGATGGCTCGCACAAAGAATGTCAGGGGTGGTCCAGGAGATGATGATCGGAGGCCTCCGCCTCGCCTGCCTGTAGATCCAAAAGGCAAGGCGACAAAGAAGATTGCATCCAAGAAGAGGAAGTACCCAGATGCAGAGACGGCTCGTGCAACAGCAGTTGCAGAGGCCACAGAGCGTGCCGAGAGAGGAGGTGCTTGCATTAGGGTTGTGATTGCATATCAGCAGCTTACACCAGCACAGAGGGCAGCAATTGAGGAGGCTGAGCGTTTTCATGGTAGTCCACCTAGGACTATCGTGATGGTTGGACGTCATCTGGCTATTGAGGTGACTCAGCCTCAGGGGGAGTCACAGCAGCAGCCCCCACTAGCAGAGCCTCAACCAGCTCAGGAGACACAGGAGGGCCAGCAGGCTGAGGAGGCCGAGGAGACAGAGCAGGCACCACAGCCACAGCTACGCCACTCTGGTCGTACCCGTGCTCTAGTCTCACCGAGGCCGCCGACACAGCAGAGGGGATCTCATCCACCACCTAGACCACAGGGTCCTCCTCTAGTGGTACATCTTGACTTGAGGGCCGCCACAGCCAAGCAGGTTCAGCAGCTTCACTTCATGGAGTTTGATGTGTGGTTTCCTCCGAGGAGGGATGAGAGAGCAGCAGAGGGTTTCTACACGCCACTGTAGGAGGATTTCTACAATGCTTATCTCAACAGTAGGGCAGCGTTTAGATCTCAGAGGGTTTGTAGTATAGAGTCTATTATGGCAGCAGCCAGAGAGCATATCCGCCCCTACTTATCATATTTGTCGGGGCTGATAGATCTGATTGGCTGGATAGGATTGTATGTACCATCTTGGGTTCGGCAGTTCTATGCTTCGCTCTACGTTGACCCACATCATAACTTTATACACTTTGCATTCAGAGGCAGAGACTACAGGATGATGAGTTTTAGGGCCAGGGAGATACTGAGGCTACAGGAGCAGCCTGTAAAGTTACATGAGGTTTGTTATAGACAACAAGAGCTTCTCAGGCGTCCTCATGGTGGTAAGGTGCCACCTACAGAACTTGTGCACCATTGCTTCAAGGAGCCCTTTGGTGAGGGGTCGAGGAGGAACCCTAGTGACCTTACACCTACAGCTAGAGTGCTAGAGGCTATCATTAGGAGGACACTACTTCCTAGGTTGGGATACAGAGAGGGCTTGACTCACCTCCAGCTTTGGCTCCTCAATGCCCTGATGCAGCAGACAGTGTTTGATATTTGGGATCTTCTTCTGTCTGAGATGGAGGACACGATAGCCGAGGGCTTCAAGGGTCATAGGTAGCTCCCATATGCACATTGGGTCACATTCCTAATGCTCAAGATTGTGCAAGTTAGGACACCAGAGATGGTTGCAGAGTACAGAGGTGCCACCATAGAGTTCCAAGCATATAACATGGCACAAAGGATCAGACACAACACTCCTCAGGCACCCAGTCAGGCTCGTTGTCGCCCAGATGTACCAAAGTCCGCAGCTCAGTAGGACGAGATTATCAGAGGCATAGCAACTACTGAGGAGGAGCAGCTTGAGGCTCAGCAGGATAGGAGCGAGTCTAGTGATAGGTCGGATGACGATTGCCTACATATTCCTCAGATGCCTCCACGCAGACATGATGCAGAGGATGGCAGTTCTAGCTCAGCTCCACCTGCACCACAGACAGACCCTGCTCTCATTGCTATTCTTGAGCGGATGCAGCAGGATCAGGCACGACAGGCTCAGGAGACCGCTGCCAACTTTGCATAGTTTTAGGCTCATCAAGACGAGTACTAAGCGCCAAAGAAGCAGGTCCTCCAAAGAAGCGGCGGCAGAAGAGATGCATCAAGAAGATTACTCATGCAAAGAAGCGGCTTATGGGATTCATGCGGCATGTAGTGACAGCTCTTGGGGGCCCCATAGCCACGCCTTTGCCCTAGATTGCTCAAATGCTGCCACCACTCACGACTCTCTAGCAAAGATAGCCCAATGGGCTTCAGAGTCAGGGATAGCCTCCAGCTCAGTTTGCTTCTCCCCCAGTACAGGTGTCCTAGTGGTTATCCTCGCTAGTGGTAGCCCCGTAGTTCACACCACTTCAGACAGGCTTCACACCGGATCGGTCATCCTCTCTATTTGTGCCTAACACATCAGTCTCCAGGAGTCTTGGAGCATCTTTCAGCGAGTTGACAGGGATGCCTACATCGCCACATATGCATGCCCTAGGTCCTTCTCAAAGCAGCAGCTCCACATCACCATGACTACTCAGAGGCTCCCTTCTTCATCAGCATCATCGAGATCCCACGACAGATGTACCAGCGACATCACAGTGCAGCTCCCGCCCAGCTTCGAGACCCAGACCGCTTGGCAGCAACACTTCCCCTTGGAGGGTCGGTCGGACAAAGCTCGTGGTCGAGATGATGATCTTTGCCCAGATTTTAGCTTGCTCCTCGTTCTTCAGCGCCCGACTCGTCCGCTGCAGGCCCACCGACCAGCCCTTAGGTTTTGGTGTTTGACGCCAAAGGGGGAGAGGGTTCGAGTATGTAGACTCAGGGGGAGCGACATTTAGGGGGAGCTAGTTAGCTATTAGTCTTTTATATACATTTGGAGTTTTATTTGTGTGATACACTATTACTATTATGCATTCGTGTGTTTACTTTCATGCATACTATTTTATCTATGTGATAGTGATATCTACGTGATTGTGATATATGACATGTGTGCTCTCTACTTTGAATTCTTTAATATGTCATATCACTTGAGCTATGCTCATTTGCCTTCGCTTCCACGTTTTTACTCCGATGCAAATGAGTCTTTCTTATTGTACTCATGCTTATTTCATATCATTTGAGTACATCATGATGGCTTGGGTTATATAAGCTTGACTAACTCTTTTGTTCTTATTGCTAAAAGCTTATATGATCCAAGCATGTTAAAACCTCAACTCTTTCACATACTCAAGCTTGCATTATCATCAATCACCAAAAAGGGGGAGATTGAAAGCATCTAGGCCCCTAATTGGGTTTCGGTGATTAATAACAATAAAAGATTACTGTGACTAACGTGTGTTTTGCAAAGGCAATTAAGTTAGGTCACGGTAATGGAGATCGATTGGGCAATCATGGATGTCATGCCCATACGATGGAAATTGTTTTGGTTTTCAAAGGATGGACGACAAGGTTAAGGATGACTAGTTCTAAGTGTCGTTTGGAGTTGAAGAGACACTTAGAGTAGTTTAGGACTTTGTTTTTCCTTTGGCCATACTATTAAAGGGGGTATGGATGGGTAGCTTTACCTAGGTGAGTCTAGTGAGTTAGGTGTGGTGCACACTTGTTAAAACTAGCACTAGGTAGCTCCTAAATATGCCTAAGATCCTTTGGAGCAAACTTCATTCACAAATGATCGAGAGTTGGAAGTGAATAGAGGGTCAAAGACTGACCGGACGCTGGCTCCGGTGCGACCGGACGCTGGCCGCAGGGTCCGGTCAGTTCATTTGACTGAGGTGAACTAGTCTGGTTTGACCGGACGCTGGAGAGGTCAAATGACCGGACGCTGAGGGCCAGCGTCCGATCGACTCCAGTAAGGTTCCAGAGAAGAGAATCTGCGACCGAACACGTTCGGTCAGTGCTAACCGGACCCTGGCGGTTCAGCGTCCGGTCGAGTACAGTAAGCATCCAGTGAGGGAAAAATGGGACCGGACACGTCCGGTCAGTGGGGACCAGAGCCTGCCAGCGTCCGGTCAACTCTTAATCATTGGTGTGCGGGTTGAACTGACCGGAGCGTTCGGTCAGAATGATCAGAGCGTCCGGTCACCCCGTAGAGGCACATAACGGTTCGTTTTTTAGGCTGTCTTATAAATAGAAGCTCCACTCGTGTGTGGAGTCACTTTTTCTCATTTCAACAGCTGAAACACACCTTAGAGAGTGCCAAGACGAGCAAGGTCCTAGTGAGGTGATTGAGATTTGAGAATCCAAAGAGAGCCCTCATTAGTGAAGATCAAGAGTAGCAAAGTGTGCATCCACCCTTCTCCCTAGGCTTGTTGTGGTCAAGTGAGAGTTCGTGCTTGTTACTCTTGGTGATCGCCATCACCTAGATGCCTTAGTCGTGATTGGGAGCTTGGTGATCATCCGGAGAGCTTGTGGATGGCCCAACTCAAGTTGTGAGCGGTTGTGGGTGATTCACCGCGATGGAGTGTCAAAGAATCAACCCGTAGAGAGCACTTGATCCTTGCGCGGATCAAGGGGGAGCTACACCCTTGCTCGGGTGCTCCAATGAGGACTAGTGGGGAGTGGCGACTCTCCGATACCTCGGCAAAACATCGCCGCGTTTCCTCTCCTCTCTTTACTTTGAGCATTTCAATTCTTGTCATTTACATTCCTAGAATTGCCATGCTGGAGTAGGATTGGAACTAGGTTGCTAAACTTTTGTGCGTTAGATCAAAAGAAACACTTCTCTAGGCACAAGGGGTTAATTGAGCTAACCATAGGACTTGTTTATTGCAAAGAAATTTAGAATTAGCCCAATTCACACCCCTCTTGGGCATCTTGATCCTTTCAACCCGCAAGGATCCACGTGGGCCAAGCCGCTAGGGGAGGCCCAGCCTACAAGACTATGCATGGGGCGCGCCACTAGTTGTGGCCCAGCTCATAAGACAATGCCACATGAAGTATGCCACAGGATGACGTGCTTCACAAGGCAACGTAAAGATTATTGGTGATCGGCGAAATCTGCTCGGATACGATAGATATTATACGATCTGCAACTTCCTATCTTGTAAACTGATCAGAATGGAAATAACCAATCTGTAACCCTACCCTCCAAGCTATATAAGGCAAGTAGGGACCCCCCTTGTTTTAATCGAATCATACGCAATACAAACCACAAAGACACAGGACGTAGGGTATTACATTGAGCTAATGGCCTGAACCTATCTAAATAGTTGTCTCTTTGTGTTCTGTGTCACCATCCAGTTCCCTCATGCGCACTTCCACTGATTCATCTACTACCATGGGCATACCCTTTGGTAGACTGCTGACCAGATTTCGTCAACAGTGGCACGCCAGGTAGGGGGTGTGCATGTTGAATCCATGGCGAACCAAATGGTCACCTTCCCAAGCTCCATGGCCCCCCTCGATGCAGGCCAGATCTTCACGGTCGGATCCATGACCTAGGTCATCAGCCCCGATGGCAACGGAGATATCAAGGAGGCGATGTAGGACCACCCTGTATCAATCGCACTGACGCAAGCAATGACATCTTCGGTCCTAGCGCCACGTCACTAGATCAGGAGATCCATCAGCAATGATGACCCGATCGCATCCATCGATCGGGTCACAGATCGCCTAACAAAATGGCAGCTCCTCATAGATTCGGTCCTAGATCAATCTAGAGTGAGCGATGATTTTCCTACGCTCCATGGTCACCATGCCGCAATGACCGAGCGACCTGCTCAGCCACACCATGCAAGATAGACAGATTTTGATCTGGTGATCATGGCTACTCTAGAAGGGCGCACGGTGCGGCGCCGACCACTTCCCACCACCAGCCTTTGCTTGGATGACTATGAAGCCCCGATGGAGAACCCACCGAGGCCTTACGCCTTCGGGCTAGAGGGTACAAGATCTGCGTATCAGAACGTTGTCCACCACCTCTTCACCGACCACATCGAACACAATCGCATCACCGACCTCTACGTGATCGACCCAACTAACTCCGATTAGCCCGCGCCCGTGGTCAACATGGTGGCCATTCATCAGCACTCAGAGGATTCCCCTCTTTTGATCGAATCTCTTCACCACGTCTTGGATGAAAGCCCCGATGATTCTTTCAAGGGCTCGACCAGGACCCTATCGAGCTGCCCTACTTTCCCTCCGAGGTTCGAAGGCATGATTTTCCACGTCAGCCATGATAGTGTTACCAAGGAGGGTGAAATCGCTGAAGAGCGCGACGCTCGTCTAGCAAAGAACGCTGATTGCCAACATCATTGTGATGCAGAAGCGTCCTGTGAGGCCGACGAAGATGGTTGTGGCCCGTCCCGCCATCAACGCAATCTAGAAGAGGCATTTGACATGGTTGGCGACTAGCCAGTCTATCAGACTCCAAGCACCAATCTCACTGTCGCTTTCAATGAGCTCGACAAACTCCCTCACACTCTAGAGGTCAAGAAGGTCCGTGTGCACATCATAGCTACACAAGTCCTAGTCAATGAGTTTTGGAATGATGCGCCATCTTACTCACACGTGTTGGCTCATAGCCGTCACTCCCATCGCGATGGAGGAGGCCAACATCATGACGCTGACACCCCCTGATCTCAGGCTAGAGGACCCTACCTCTATAGAGGTTCTAGGGGCAACTATGAAGCCTATTCACGCCAAGACAATTGCCTACCATGACCCTAGGGAGGTCAAGGTGGAAACCTCAACTAGGAGGTCAATCAACCCGCCTCTCGCAACCTTCACAATCACCTTAATGCCAGTGTGGATGCCCGTGGCCGCATCAAAAACAGTAGGTCCGAACGATACTAAATAGAGATGGAGCGCTGCTAGAGATTTGATGCTGAAAATGAAGGATTTGCTGCTCACCAAGCACCACTCCCCGTCCGCACATTGGGACTTCACCCCTTTACAAAGAGGCTCCGAGCCGTCCGATGGTCGGTGGGCTTCAAGGTCATTTGTGTCAATACCTACGATGGAAAAGCCAACCCTACTCAGTGGCTAACTCTATATGAGATCATCATAAAAGCCGTGGGTGGATTTGAGGACATCATGAAAAACTACCTTCATGTCATGCTTAAAAAGTCTAGAAATAATTATCTCCTTAGCTTGTAGAGACTCCATCCGCTCTTAGGATGACCTCAAGAAAGTCTTCACTAATAACTACATGGCTACATGCGAGTAGCCCAGCACCAAGTATGACTTGGAAAAGCTTCATCAGTCCTCCAAGGAATCTATGCGCGACTTCATCAGGTGCTTCTTGGAGATAAGAAACTATGTCCCCAACATCACCGATGCCGTGGCCATTGTTGCCTTCACCAAAGGGCTCCAACATGAGCAGCTTCACGGCAAGCTATACCGCAAGTGGCCTACCACCATTGGCGAGCTGATACAAATGGTGAATGGATACGCAGATGCCAAAGAAGCCAAATGGGCTGCCGGCTCCGCTCATCGTGAAGACAGATGCTACGACGATCACGATCACCGCTGCGATGGTCATGACCATCGTGATGACCGTGATCACCGTCATGATGATTGTGACCCCCGACATGACAATCATCCAGAGGGCTCAAGAGCCAGATAAAGCCGCCATCGCTGACCTGATACCTCCATCAACACCGTCAACACCCATGTCAAGCGCACCTACGACGCATATTTTGGCAAGCTACTGGATGGCTCATGCCCTATCCACAAGGATGCCAAGCACACCATGCGGGAGTGCAGGGGCCTAAAGACTACGCTTGGGGGAGAACCATCAAAGAAGCAGCAGTGCATTGACGACGAGAACAAGGGCCCTACATACCAGGTTCCCACCAAGACCGTTGCTTCAATTTTTTGTGGGAGGGCTGTCTCCAAAGACAAGCGAGAGCAGAAACTTGTAGCCTGTCACGTCATGTCGGTCACTACATATGATGGCCCGGTCTCTGATCCAAAGTATCTTGACTGGTCGAAGCACCCGATCACCTTCTCTAGGGCCGATCAGTGGTCGGACATCCCATACCTAGGGCATTTCCCACTCGTCCTAGATCCCATAATCAAGGACGTGCGCTTCCAGAAGGTCCTCATCGACGGAGGGAGCGCTCTCAACATTCTTTTTGCCAGATCTCTGGAGGAGCTAGGCCTCAAGAAGGAAGACCTCACCCCCATGGAGGACTCTCCATTCTGGGGAATCGTTCCTAGGAAGGCATCCCTCCCCTTGGGACAGATTATACTGTCGGAGCAGTTCAGCACCGCAAAGGACTTCTGTGTCGACTATGTCAACTTCCTCGTCGCTGACGTTAACACGGCATACCACGCCATCCTTGGGCGACCAACTCTTGCCAAGTTCATGGTTGTGCTGCACTATACATACCTAGTGCTGAAGATGTCGATAGAGTAGGGGGTCCTCTCCCTGTGCGCCAACCTCGACGTCGCCTACAACTGCGAGAAGGAAAGCTTTGCACTCGCCGAGGCAACTGACATCTCCATCCGTATGTAGGACTGCATCATGACTTCACAAGTGATCCCTTTGGAGGATCTAGAGGTCCCTACCCTAGAGGCCGTCTGAGCTTCAACCAAGTCTAGGGAGTTTAAGGAAGTGGTCCTCATCCCCGGTGACCAGTCCAAGACTGCTCGGATCGGGGCTGACCTCTATCCTAAATTGGAAGACATGCTCGTCAGCTTCCTACGGGAGCATGTCGATGTGTACGCATGGAAACCCATGGGCATGCTCAGCATGCTAAGGGAGCTGATCGAGCACTCCTTAAACGTCTCGACAACTACCAAGCCCATCAAGCAGAAGCTTCAACGATTCGCGCTGGACAAAAAGGAGGCTATTAGGGTAGAGATAACCGGGCTCTTAGCCACCGGTTTCATAAAAGAGGTGTACCATCTGAACTGGCTTGCCAACTCGGTTCCTGTAAGAAAAAAGAATAAAAAATAGAGAATGTGTGTTGATTACACCGATCTCAACAAACACTACCCTAAAGACCCCTTCGGCTTACCTCGCATCGACGAGGTCATAGATTCTACAACCAGTTCTGAGCTCTTGTGCTTTCTAGATTGCTACTTTGGTTATCACCAGATCACACTGAAGGAAGAAGACTAGATTAAGACATCATTCATCATGCCCTTTGTCGCCTACTGCTATAGGACCATGTCCTTCGAACTCAAAAACATGGGCGTGACTTATCAAAGAGCCATCCAACGCTGTCTCAAGGACCAAATCAGGAAGAATGTCGAGGCCTACGTCGATGATGTGGTAGTTAAGTCTAGGACTCCCAACAATCTCATTGCCGACCTCACCGAAGTTTTTAAAGCATTGAGAGTGTACTAATGGAAGCTAAATCCCACCAAGTGTATTTTTGGTGTTCCGTCCGGTATATTGCTAGGCAACATCGTTAGTCGCCGTGGCATCGAAGCCAATCCAGACAAGATAGCAGCAGTGACCAACATGAAGCCACCAACCTGTGTCAAAGATGTCTAGAAGTTAACAGGGTGCATGGTGGCTTTAAATCATTTCATATCTCGCCTAGGCAAAAAGGGACTCCCCTTCTTCAAGCTACTTAAAGCTCAAGAGAAATTCATCTGGTCAGAGGATGCTGACAAGGCATTCGCCGAGCTCAAGCGGTTCCTCACCACACATCTGATCATGACCACCCCCCAAAAGGATGAGACCCAGCTAATCTACATCGCAGCGACCAACCAGGTAGTGAGCACCGCCATTGTCATTGAGTGAGAAGAGGCCGGCCACGCATACAAAGTCCAACGCCTGGTCTACTTCATCAGTGAGGTCTTAAATGAGTCTAAGACTTGCTACCCGCAAGTCCAGAAGCTACTGTACACCATCCTTATCACATCCTAGAAGCCCCACCACTACTTCGATGACTACCACATAGCGGTAGTCATAGAGTACCCGCTCGGTGACATTCTTCTCAATAAGGAAGCCAGTGAAAGCATCATCAAATGGGTGGTCGAGCTCGGCACCTATACCATCGATTTTAGGCCCCGCCACACGATCAAATAGCAAGCACTCACTGATTTCATCGCTGAGTGGACGGATATGCAGACTCCTGTCCTGATCGACCACCCCGAGCACTGGACCATGTACTTCGATAGGTCTCTCAACCTCGACGGTGCTGGGGCAGGCATATATTTCATCTTGCCATCAGGGGATAAGCTTTGCTATGTCCGCCTACACTTCCTAGCATCCAACAATACCGCTAAATACAAAGTGGCACTTCACAGTCTCCGTATACCTATCGAACTCGGCATCAAACACCTCTAGGTGTACGGTGACTCAACACTCGTGATTGATCAGCTCAACAAAGATTGGAATCGCACCAATGAGAAGATGGACGCTTACTGTGCCGTGATAAGAAAATTAGAAGACAAGTTCTATGGCATCGAATACCACCACATGGTGCGGGCCAATAATTAAGCAATCGATGAGCTATCAAAGATAGGATCAACTTAGGCCGATGTTCCAGCCGGAGTGTTCATCTAGGACCTTATGGCTCCTTCCATCAAGCAGGAATAAGAAGCTGTTGAAGAAAAGCCACCTGCCGAGCAGATAGTCGCAGCGGTCCTGGCTCCTAGCAGCGATTGGAGACAACTTTTCATCAGGTATCTAACCACTATAGATGTCCCAGCTGACAACACAAAGAGAATGCCTTACTCGCCGCAATAAGCACTATGTCCTCATTGATGGGAAGTTGTATCGCAAAAACACCAAAGGTGAGCTACTATAGAAATGTGTCTCCATGGATGAAGGTGAGAACATACTAAAGGAAATCCATGCAGGCACCTCTAGCAACCATGCTGCCTCTAGAACACTGGTCAGAAAGGCTTTTCAAGCTAGTTTTTATTGGCCCTCAGCCTTAGTTGATGCTGAAGCACTCGTTCACCGATGTGAGAATAGCTAGTTTTTCACCAAGCAAATCCACGTCCTTTGCATGCTGGGGATTGGATATGATCGGGCCGTTCAAGCCCACACCGAGCGGTTTCCGCTGGGTCTACATCTACATTGACAAATTCTCCAAATGGATCAAATACAAACCCCTAGTCCAGGCTATAGCGAAGAAAGCAGTCGAGCTGCTCAACGACATAATCCACTGGTTCGGCCTGCCTGAACAGCATCATCACCGACCTTGGGTCCACATTCACCGATAGTGACTTCTGGGATTTCTATGACAAAAGATGCATCTCAGTCAAGTATGTCTCCGTCGCACACCCAAGGGCCAATGGCCAAGTCGAGCATGCCAATGGCATGATCCAAGATGCATTGAAGAAACAACTCTACGAGAAGGAACAGAAGCACCAAAGAAAATGGCTCAAGGAACTATCGGTCATGGTCTGGGGACTAAAGACCCAGCCTAGTCATAGCACCGGCATCTCCCGTACTTTATGGTTTTCGGCTCTGAGGCCATACTTCCTGCTGACGTCGCCTTTCGAGCTCCTAGGGTGGAGAACTACAATGAGGAGAACTCTGACCAGGCTTGGCTCATTGAACTAGACAGCCTAGAATTAGAACATCTAGTTACCTATGTTTAAATGACAAAATACCTCGATAGCCTACGCAGATACTACAATCGCAATGTCAATGACCGATTCTTCACGGTCGAAGATTTAGTACACTGTAGGAAATAGAAGACTGATAGGATGCATAAGCTCTCCTCACCTTGGAAAGGCCCCTTCATCATCAAGGCGGTCACCCGACTAGGTTCCTACAGACTATACGACATGGACGAGAGGGATGTCCCAAATTCTTGGCACATCAACCTACTTATACGATTCTACCCTTGAAGCATTCACTCTAGAAGATATGTACCTTTAATATTTGAGTATTCAATAAAGCTTTTTACACTGATGTCCCTCCATATTGTTCTCTCCATGCTTTTTCGCTGAGTGCTTCTAATCCTACACCCAATGTCTTAAAGACAATACGCCACCTACGTTCTACGCAAATACCCAAACAAACACATTGACGCTCAAATGCCTCAAGAGACGACCCTATCTCCGACGTCTCCCTGCACGTGCATGAGCGTCCGCCCTCTGCGTCATGGGTGGTCGGCAGTGGTTCCTTAGTGATGCCCTATTTCTTCCCACATGCACGCGGTCCCTGTGATGCGCATTACGGATAACAGGCAAGCTAAGGCTAGGGACTCAGCTATACACTCCTGTTCGGATGGTTTATATCAAATATAAACATAGACATATCGTAGCTACAGGTTTTCAACAAACATTGCCAAATATTCAACATGAGTTTTTTTTCTAAAAACTCTACCGAGCATTACTCTCCCTCTCACCAAACAATTCGACATCTTCGGCCAGCCTCTTTGTCGGCTCCTATGCGTCGTCCTCTAGCTTGGTGATCTTATTCGCGTTCGTGCCCTGCGCATATCTAGTCGCCCCCCCCCCCACTAGAGATCCACCGAAGGGTAATGAGACTTTAGCTGTGCGAGTGTGTGGATGATGGCTCCATGGGTTGTGCTATGCGCAAACTCCTTAAAGTCCATCCACGCCGTCTGGCAATGATCCATGAGCGATCGGTGTGACCTGTCGCCAGGCAGTCGTCCTCCCTCGGGCTGCAACAAACCAACACAGTCTAGCACAGGCTGGATCCCCGTGATCATCGTCTCTAGCTTATCATCTCGAGTCTTTACCTTCTCCATGAGCACTTGGAATTGCGCTTGAGACTAATGTCGATACTTTGCAAAATGACACAGCTATATGTTAAACGCATGCCTAAGGCCGCACAAGTTAAAGCTGCATGAAAAAAACACTCATGGCAAAGGTCTTCAATGTCCTTCTCAGCTCTCTCCTGCATTTTCTCCTTCACCACTAGAAGCTGGCTGACAGCTTCCTAGGACAGGCCAAGCTCCATCTCCAATGCTGCACACAACAGACAGACATGTCACAGCACTGAATAACAGCAAAGCAAAATTCTGAGTCAAACCTTTTTCCTGATCAGCGCTATGGCCAAGCTGCTCGGCCATCGACTGGCCCATAGCCTCCATCTACTGGCACCAGGAGGTTTTTGCTCGATCTACGTCTGCATTGACAAATTATCCAAATGGATCGAATATAAACCCCTGGTCCAAGCTATAGCGAAGAAAGCAGCTGAGCTGCTCGATGACATAATCCACTGGTTCGGCCTACCGAACAGCATCATCACCGACCTTGGGTCCACGTTCACTGGCAGTGACTTCTAGGATTTATGTGACAAAAGATGCATCTCAGTCAAGTATGTCTTCATCGCACACCCAAGGGCCAACGGCCAAGTAGAGCGCGCCAACGGCATGATCCTAGATGCATTGAAGAAACAACTCTATGAGAAGGAACAGAAGCACCCGAGAAAATGGATCAAGGAACTACCAGTCATGGTCTGTGGACTAAGAACCCAGCCCAGTTGTAACACCGGCGTCTCCTCGTACTTTATGGTTTTTGGCTCTGAGGCCATACTTCCTGCCGATGTCGCCTTTCGAGCTCCCAGGGTGGAGAACTACAATGAGGAGAACTCCTTCTAGGCTCAACTCGATGAACTAGACAGCCTAGAAGAGGAATGTCTAGTTACCTATGTTTGGACAGCAAAATACCTCAATGGCCTATGCAGATACTACAATCACAACGTCAATGACCGATTCTTCACGATCGAAGATTTAGTACTCTGTAGGAAATAGAAGACTGATAGGATGCACAAGCTCTCCTCACCTTGGGAAGGCCCCTTCATCATCAAGGTGGTCACCCGACTAGGTTCCTATAGACTATGCGACATGGACGAGAGGTATGTCCCAAATTCTTGGCACATCGACCTACTTAGATGTTTCTACCCTTGAAGCATTCACTTCAGAAGATATGTACCTTTCATATTTGAGTATTCAATAAAGTTTGTTACACTAATGTCTCTCCATATTGTTCTCTCCATGCTTTTTCGTTGAGTGCTTCTAATCCTACGCCCAATGTCTTAAAGACAATATGCCACCTACGTTCTACGCAAATACCCAAATAAACACGTTGACGCTCGAATGCCTCCAGAGACGACCATGTCTCTGACCTCTCCCTACACGTGTATGAGTGTTCGCCCACTACGTCATGGGTGGTCGGCAGCGGTTCCTTAGTGACACCCTATTTCTTCCCACGTGCACGTGGTCCCTGTGACACACGTTACGGATAATAGGCCAGCTAAGCCTGGGGACTCAGCTATACACTCCTGTTCGGACAGTTTATATCAAATATAAACACAAACATATTGTAGCTATAGGTTTTCAACAAACATCACTAGATATTCAACAAGAGTTTTTTTTCTAAAAACTCTACCGAGCACTACTCTCCCCCTCACCAAACAGTTCGACATCTTTGGACAACCTCTTTGCCAACTCCTCTACGTCATCCTCTAGCTTGGTGATCTTATCCGCGTTCGTGCCCTATGCATATCCGGTCGCCACCCGCTAGAGATCCACCGAAGGGTAAAGAGACTTCAGTTGTGCAAGTGCGTGGACGACGGCTCCATGGGTCGCGCTACGCACAAACTCCTTAAAGTCTATCCACGCCATCCGGCAATGATCCACGACCGATCGGTGTGACCCATCATCGGGCAATCGTCCTCCCTCGGGCTACTCCAAACCGACATAGTCCAGCACAGGCAAGATCCCTGGGATCATCATCTCCAACTTATCATCTTGAGTCTTTACCTGCACCACGAGCACTTGGAATTTTGCTTGAGACTGATGTCAATACTCTGCAAATGATATAGCTATATGTTAAACGCAGGCCTAAGGCCACCCAAGTTAAAGCTGCATGAAAAAAACACTCATGGCAAAGGTCTTCAATGGCCTTCTCAGCCCTCTCCTCTGCTTTCTCCTTCACCTCCAGAAGCTGGCTGATGGCTTCCTAGGATAGGCTGAGCTCCATCTCCAATGCTACACACAACAGACAGAATGTCACAGCACTGAATAATAGCAAAGCAAAATTCTGAGTCAAACCTTTTTCCCGATCAGCGCTATGGCCAAGCTGCTCGGCCATCGACTGACCCTCAGCCTCCATATGTTGGTGCTCCTCCTCCAATGCCTAAACCTTCACCTCTAGGTCCTCCCTATGGTGGTGCTCTCAGAGCAGGAGCGCCTAGAGGTAGTCCACCGATGCCCGCAAGTTCTTGATCTCTTCCAGCACCGGGGACATCTCCTCAAGTTGTCGTCGACGCTGCTCACACACCTTCATCACATTCTATACCAGGCAAACATATTAGCTGACCCCTTCTTTCTACAAAAAAAATTCTCTCAAGCTTACTTTAATGTAGGCTAGAATCGCAGTTAGATCAGCCCTTAGCTTTTTTGCCTCCGAGCTCGCCTCCCTCTCCGACATAGCATCTCAAACTCTTGGTTGCGCTGAATGACGGTGCAGAGCAGTTGGGGCGGTGGGGTGGGATCCCACAATATCTCTTCGAGCACAGTGGCGGTTGATGTCAAGGACACCCTCCTTGACTACCGCCGTGCTTGGACAGGGCGTCCGAGCACTGCCTCCGCTGTTAACGCACCCACAGATGGTGCTTGTTTGGTAGCCATGAGCGAACCTTACGTTGCACTGCTCGGCATGTCCCCCGTGGGCTCCACATTTGCCCCCGAAGGCCACTCAATGTCACCTCTGCAGCCCACATCTCTTTCGCACCAGGATCACCATCGTCGTGCAACCCACCACCAGGTGACGCCGATCTAGTTGTCAAGGGCTTTCCCGTAGTAGGGCCGGTCAGCCCTGTAGCTATTGATTGTTCTAGGGCAGGGGCAACTGCATCTGCTCTTGTCTGCACTGGGTCACGAGGGAGCCATCGGCTCCCCGCATGCCTTTCGTCGCTAGCAACCGATGGTTATAGTTTCTCTGTCGACTCCACGCTTCAACAAGCGATAATACATTAAACAAGCAAACTACAGTACCAAAGCAACATAGCAAGTAAACAAGGTACTTACAACTACAACTCTAGTTGCGCAGCTCAGAACTAGTACCCCCACCTTCTACCTATCGGCCCACCACCCAAACCGCTCGGCGCCTCCACCGTTGCCACTAAAATCATCTGGGTGACCATAGGGACTGTGGTGGCTACATGCATTGTAACCACAGGGGGTGTAACTGTGATCTAGGGGGCTTCAGCAGCTGCCCGAGCTATTGATGGTGGGGCTACATGAGTCATCTCCATTGGTGATGCCCGAACACCGCTAGGCATCATGGTTGTGGCTTACCGCATCCATCGCATCTCGCGGGTCTCCGCTTAGGCTGGCATGGGCGGTGGTGGCGTCCCGTCCCTCGAAGATGGTGGTGATACCAACCCATCATCATTCGACGAGCTTGAAACCACCATTCACCGTCTTTGCGGTGAGCAGGAGCATCGATGTTCACCGGCCGCTCTTCTCGACGGGATGATCCCACCGTCTTCCTTCTCTTTGGGGATGTCTCCTCACTAGTAGGCCGCTTCCCCTAAAGTTTTTCATGGACATCTAATGTCTGCTCACCTCCGTCTTCATTGTCATTATTATCCGTGTTATCCCCACCAGCCCCTGAGCTGGTTCAATGCTGGATACTGCTTGGCCAGCCATCAACACCCATCAACCAGTCCACCGACAGCACGGCTGAGAAGTATGCTGCTCGGTCCTACCCACAGATCTTCAAGAGCACGACTGAGTACATTGCAACAAAAAAAGAATTAGGCCAAACTAATACAAAGACTCTTACCGCTGGTGGGAGGTTCCCAACACTGAAGGCCCTCTGCTGGTCGTCAACCTTGGGGCGCCCTATGAGGTTAAACAACACTCCAATCCACCGCTTGACTTCCTCTCAGGCATCTCTTGGGTTTTGTCAGTATCCCCCCGGAATTAATATGCAGGGTGTGCCCTCTCCTCGCTGGGCTAGCATCGATGAAAAGTAAAGTTCATCACCACTATGACCCCATCTACTCTCCTTCGGTCAATCAACGCCAGGAGTTCCCTCACCTTCTCTAGTCCACTGGCACTAGGTCTTTCTGACCACTTGGCGTTGCTCACAGCAATCTGATCAATGTTGCACGCACATAATGTTCCCCCTATGGCATGTAGAACCATCGCTATGCCCAATACTGCATGTTTGTGTTCAATGGGGTAGCTATGTACTACCAACCATCCCATCCCACAGCTGCAAGTACGCGCTACCCACAACTCTAGATCTAGATCCCCCATGAGATTTCAAACAGAAAAAGTGGCGAAAGAGATCAAAATGTGGGAGAATGCCAATATAAGCATCACAGAAATGGATGAAGACAGAAACATAAAGGATTGAGTTTAGGCCCAGATTGCAAAGACTAATGGCGTAATACTCAATCAATCCTGGAGGAATGGATGGATCGGAACACCAAATCCATGATAGAAATAATCTTCAAACATGACCAATTCATCACCATGGGGGGTAGGAAAGCTCTGACCGCGAGCAGGATGCCATCCCGCTGTCAACCTATCCGGCAGCATGCCGTCCACCACCAACTGGTTGAGCACTGCCTCATTGCTAACGGAGCTCACCCATTCCTCAATGTGATTGAGCTCGTGTGATGCCTGCTCGAGCTACTGTGGTTTCTCTTGGGTGCCATCTCGTACACCTAAGGATGGGTGGGAGATTACAAGATTGCGGTTGCTAAGATGGTGGAGCAGTTGCGGGGTGATGTGGTGCGGGCGTGAGGAAGAAGATGAAGAGGTGAGAGCAAGGTGGGGAATGTGCGCCGGGGCTGCGGCACTTTATAATGATTCGACCCCCGACCCTTTGCCTCCAAGGGATTTTGGGAAACCCCACCTGACCTGCCGCATTCCCTCTCAAAACCGCCGCACGCTGGTGGGCCATCAAATGTGCAAGGTGGGCCGCGGCGTTAAATCGCATTAAATACGGAACGATGAAATGAATCTCCAGACTCGGCGCTAGATCAACGGAATTCGTTATGCATCTATGCCAAGGTTTTTTTCCTTGACCCTACTACAAGATTCCTTCATCATCTTCCAGCAGGCTCGGGGACTAAGTGTGTACACTTCACCTTGCAGTGAATGTACCAGTTCCTTGATTACTCGAACTTTTGGCTATAATGTAGACTGGATATTTTTCTTTGAGCCTGCTAAAAGATTCGTTCATCATCTTCCAGTAGGCTCGGGGACTACATTGTGTACAATGCACCTTGCGGTGCACGTACTTTTCTTCTTCATGATATTTTCGACTTCGTCAAGTCTCCGCCTATGCTCTGCCCTAATGACCACATCGTCAGGACCATTGCAATTGGAACTTAAGTGTGTACACTTCACCGACTAAGACTTCAAAAGTTTTTACTTGAGCTCCTTACATCCTTATGGCAAACCACAACTTCGAGTGAGTCCGAGCTTGATACCCAGTTAAACTAGTCAGACGCCTGTCTCAATTGCTCGGACACCCACTTCGATAGCTTGGATGCTCGTTCGAACTACTTGGATGCTTGCTTTAATAGCTCGGCCCCTATTTGAACTAGTCGAAAGACTGATCCTGATGAGTTGCTGCAAGTTGGGTAGCTCGGATGGATGCAAGATGGTGTTGCTCAGCGGATGCAAGGTGCTCGGGGACTAGCTGTGGGGGTATGACCCCTGGTACCAGCCCACAAGACTATGCATAGGTCACGCCACTAG
The DNA here is from genome assembly GCA_904845875.1 of Miscanthus lutarioriparius. Lineage (NCBI taxonomy): Eukaryota > Viridiplantae > Streptophyta > Magnoliopsida > Poales > Poaceae > Miscanthus > Miscanthus lutarioriparius. The sequence continues at coordinate 77,106,092 of CAJGYO010000008.1, read as the reverse complement.
TCGAGGGCTAGCTCGCAAGACAACGCCACATGAAGTATGTCACAGGACGACGTGCTTCACAAGGCAACGTAAACATTATCGGTGATCAGCAAAATCTGCTCGGATATGATAGATATTACACGATCTGTAACTTCCTATTTTGTAAACCAATCATAATGGAAATAACCGATCTATAACCCTACCCCCAAGCTATATAAGGCGGGTAGGGACCCCTTGTTTTAATCAAATCATATGCAATACAAACCACAAAGACATAGGACGTAGGGTATTACGTCGAGCTAACGGCCTGAACCTGTCTAAATCACTATCTCTTGCGTTCTGTGTCACCATATAGTTTCCTCACGCACACCTCCACTGATTCATCTACTGCTGTGGCTATGCCCTTCGGTAGACTGCTGACCAGATTTGGTGGACACTCCCAGCACAGCCGTCTCCACCAAAACTCCAATTCACCGTGGATTCCCTCCTCTCGCCAAGTCGCATGCCACACAGCCTCGCTCCCTCCCTCTCAAATTGACCCCAAATCCCACAACTAGGGTTCAGGCCAAACCATATCCTCATCTGAGCTCCTGAGCCGCTGCCCTATTGAGCACCGCTGCCCTATACCTCAGGCCGACACGCCTTAGACCACCGCCTAGCCCAGGGCGGATTGTCGTCCTACCGCCCTAACCATTTCCCTCCATGAGCATGGATCTAGACCCTCAGCCAGTCTCCTCCACAACCGAACCTCCTCAGCCTATCCCCTCCACATGCTGTGCGAAGTCAGAACCGAGCCCATCAGCAGCGAGAGGGTCAGCGCCAAAGCCGCGAAGGGGAAGAGCAAGGGGGTGCGGGACGCGGGTGGCCCATAGGCTATAGCCTCTCCACGGTTGCACAACCAGGGCGTGGGGCACCCGAACCCACCAGGCCGGCTGCCAGCACTAGGACGCCACCAACAACTTCAGACCACCCCCTCCGTTGACTCCTCTCTGCACGGCCATGGTATGCCCTTTTCTGCTTCATTTAGTTTGAGTTTGCATCTTGTTGAAAATATATTTGAGTTGCTTGCTTGACGTTTGTGTCTACACAACGACATCCTTGCTTCCTCATCCATTGATTTGTTGGTTGGACCTGCTACCTCACTGAAGCTAGTTATATTGTAAGCCACTGATTTGTTGCTTTTAGTATGCAAAGGGTTTTCATTTCAATTTAGAAGGTAAAAAGTGAAAAATCTGACATGTAAATCATTTCCCTTCAGATCTTTACTTTGTCAGATCAGATTTGCCTTGTTTTGCTTGGAGACACTTGTGAGCATCTGGGTTCTTCAGGTATATAGCCTATCCATTTTTCTTGTTTGCGATTCTATTATATTCCTTCCCTCCTTATGTATTTTCCTTTTATTTCTGAATTTTCATGGTATTAGGAAAATTCTTTATGTTATCTCTTGGTACCTGTTACACATAGGGTACATGGGTATATGTATTGGTGACCATTTATAATGATTTGTATGTGTTATTTTTCATAAATAGTAAGGAACAAGAGAATGCAGGGGGAGTTTATGATACTGCTAGCTATGTAGCATACAGCCCCTTGATGTGCATGACAACAGATTCAACTCTTTGCTTAGATATGGAGGACTAAACAAAAACTTTTCCATTCTATCTTCTGATGGTTCTGTTACCTACAAAACCTTACAGAGAACTTCAAGAAGTAGACATGTATGCAGTTTTAAAAACTGATGATGACAATTTTCAGCCAAAAACTGATTTGTATATTGTATGGTGTATCTTGTCTCCTTTAAAAAAATTTGTGGTTTATAAATTCTGATTTAAGTAAGCTCTTTTTTTAGCAAAACTGTTTGAAGTAAGCTCGTTGTATATGTTCAGTTTGATGGCCATATAGGAAGAAACTAATCTCAAGCTTTATTTATTAAACAAACACTACAACACTAGGACTGTTAGGCTGTTGTCTCCATTTCTTGACAATTTATATCTAATGCATACAACCTTCGCAGGAGCAGAACCTGTAGCTGCAAGCAGTTTGAACTTTTCTGTAGAACTACAACATTCATAGTTGTTGGGTGTCGGAGCTTTGCGCAACGGTATGATTATGTTTCTCGAGTTCCAATCTCTCGATGTCACATTGCTTTTTTTAAAGCTTGTGTTGTGTGGTTGTATTCTCTCTGAAAAGATATAATCTAAGTGCTTTCTGACCTTCCTATAAAGGCGTTTGTTTAAAACATGGATCAATAATGAGCCTAGGTACAACATGACTACTTTACAAATGTTAAAAGTGTTTTGTAGTGAACATGAGATTTTACATAATACATTCCATGTAGGCACACAAAGAAATATTTACATGGGATGAACGGTTTCCTGGCTTTTGCATTTAGAAATTTAGCAGTAGGGGACAAGATATTATGTCCTTGCAGAAAATGTGTTAACTCATTTTAGAGAGAGGCTAGTGATGTACGTGAGCACCTAATATGTGATGGGTTTATACAAGGGTACACAACATGGAACTTACATGGAGAAGAAAGTACCTCTTATGAGAATCATGGAAATAATGATGATGTTGATCTTATGGAAGAGTCTACGGAAGAAGATGATATATCTGAATTGCTTAGAGATCTAGCTTGTGGTTTAGATGATAGAGGGGATTTTGAAGACAACGGTTCTGTTAAGCCTAGTGATAAACTACTTGCCCTTTAGAGGTTGGTAGAAGCAAATAGTCAAGAGTTGTACCCTACTTGCAAGAAGTATACAAAAATGTTCTTCCTAATTAGGTTACTTCACATCACTCCTTAGAGGATGGACTGATAGAAGTTTTGACCTTCTACTTGATCTGTTAAATGATGCATTACCTAAGGGTTCTGCACTGCCTAGAAACTTCTATGAAGCTAAGAAATTGATCAAATCCATAGGACTTGGTTACGTTAGCATTCATGCTTGTGAAAATGACTGCATCCTCTATCGGAAGGAGCATGAAAAATCTAAGTCATGTCCAAAATATAAGATTTCTAGGTGGAAATCGGTTAGGAAGAGTCTAGATGGAAAACATGTATATAAGGTCCCTAAGAAAGTTCTTTGCTACTTCCAATAAAGAAAAGTCTCCAAAGATTGTTTCTACCTTCTAAAACAGCAAGTCTAACAAGATGGCACAATGAGGAAAGAACAAGAGATGGTGTTCTTAGGCATCCTGCAGATTCTCCTCTATGGAAAGACTTTGATGTAAATCATCTAGAGTTTGCTGCAGATAGCCACAATATCTGACTTGCATTTGCCACCGATGGTTTCAACCCATAGATCCCAAAATATTAGCTATAGCATTTGGCCTGGTATATGCATTCCCTATAATTTTCCACCTTCAATGTGCATGAAGCAATCAAATTTTATCCTCTCTATTGATTCCTAGGTGGCATGCTCCTGGTAGTGATATGGATATTTATTTTGAGCCACTTGTTGATGACTTGAAAGACATGTTTGAAAAAGGAGTCAGAACTTATGATGCTTCGAAGGGTGAGCACTTCCAATTGCGTGCAGCAATATTGTGGACAATTACTGATTTCCCTAATCTTGGCTATGCATCTGGACATGTCACATCTGGTAAAGCAACATGTCCACATTGCCACTCCTATACATGTTCACTTAGACTAGGTAATGGCAGCAAGACGTGTTATAGGGGTCATCGTAGGTTTCTGCCCGAGAATCACCCATTTAGGCATGATGTCCATAAATTTGGTTCAACTAAACTTAGGACAACACCTACTCCTCTTTTTGGGAAAGAAATTTTGGAGTGTACTAAAGATATTGTTACAGTTTTTGGAAAGGATCCATCTAGAAAGAAACCAGCAACCAAGAGACCCAAGGTAGGGGAGCCATTAGTCATTTTCAAAAGGAGATCTATTTGGTTCAAACTTTCATATTGGAAAGATTTGATGTTGCAGCATAATTTTGATGTCATGCATATAGGGAAAATGTGTATGAGAACTTTGTGAATACATTCTTGGGTACTAATGGGAAATCTAAGGATAATCTGAATTCTCGCTTAGACCTTCAAGCTCTAGGTATTAGAAATGATCTCCACCTTGTTGAACTTGAAGACCAATTGTATTTACTAATTGCACCATATTCAATGAGTCCTGATGAGAAAAAGTTATTTTGTGAAGTGCTAAAAGGGGTAAAGTTTCCTGTTGGTTATGCATCTGATATACGACCCAATGTTCATGTCAATGAGAGAAAGGTGATTGGTCTTAAGAGTCATGAGTGCGACATTGTTCTACAACATTTACTACCACTTGCTGTGAGGAAAATATTGCTAGTAGTAGTTAGTGCTGCAGTTATTCGTGTTAGTCATTTCTTTAAGAAAATTTGTGCACCTGCTTTTCGGACAAGTGATATGGATAGTCTAGAGGTTGATGTTGCTAAAACTTTAAGCCTCCTAGAGACTATATTCCTTCCTTCATTTTTTGACATGATGGTACACTTGATGGTTCACCTTCCAGCCCAAGTAAGAATAGCTGGTCCAGTACGTTTTCATAGCATGTGGCCTATTGAGAGGTAGGCACAGTTCAACTTAAGAGAAGAAAATAAATACCTACTATTTTAATACCATTATGAGCTAATTATATATGTGTATAGGTTTTTGATGAGATGTAAGGGTGATGTTCGTACAAAAAGCCATCCGGAGGGATCAATTATGGAGGGTTCTTTATTTTATGATAGCCTTAAGTTGTGTGCCCGCTACTTACATGATGAGACTCAATTTAGCCAGTGACTTAGAAGTGATGAAGGGCAGCAAATAGAAATTTGCAGCTCAACTCCTTTCTTTGATAGCAATGGTCGAGGTTTAGTCGGAAGTGCACAGTGACTTTAGCCCACAAGACTTGGCTTCAAGCACATATATATGTTTTGTTCAACTATGCCGACATTGGACCTTACTTGGAGTAAGTTATCTATTGCACTTCACATCACATCTATTGTTTCCATTGCACGATAAATTGATAAATTGCTTTTTTCAGCAAGCACGCTCACTATCTATCGTCACTTGGTGTTCAAAACCAACGAGATATCAACCGCATGCAGCATGAATCCTTCCATGAGTGGTTTAGGTCGCACGTAAGTAGGAAGAGAACGTAAAAACATATTTTTTCTACATTAACTTGACATTTATCTTAAAGTTAGTGTTGCATACTAATCATAGGTGGAAGGATTGTGTGAGGATGCACCAAAAGAGATCCAAATTTTAGCTAAGGCACCAATGATGATTGCACGAAAGTACAGTAGCTACACGATGAATGGATTTGATTTTCACACAGAATCCTATGATGTGGGTAGGTGTGTCTAGAATAGTGGGGTTGCTCTAGTTGCAGAATCGGCATTCTTTGAAAGGGGAAATAATGATAGAAGCATAATAGGACACAAGGCTTATTATGGTATTATAAAGGAGATTATTGAATTGAACTATGAACACAAAGGAAATGTGGTTCTTTTCAAGTGTGCTTGGGTTGACAACCGTGTGTAGGACAAATGGGTAAAAACTGATCAGTTGGGGGTCACTACTGTGAACTTCAAGCATTTGTTCAATATAGGTGAAAAGGAATCTGATGAGCCTTTCATACTAGCATCACAGACCGTTCAAGTCTTCTATGTTCCTGACCTAGTTGATACTGAGTGGGTTTCTATTCATCAGCCAAAGCCAAGAGATTTCTATGACATGGATAATTTAGAGAGTGAGCACTTAGATAATGGCAATGGATTAGTTGTGCCATTGCCTGATCTAAATGCCAATGTGATTGTCGATGTTATTAATCGGTCTGTCCCTGTTGTTAGAACAAATATAGATGGTATAATTGTTCCAAAAAATCTAAAAAGAATTCTAAGAAGTAAGTGTCCTTTGCATAATTGGGTTGCTGCTGATTTCTTGAAAGTATTTCCCTTTTTGTATTAGTGCTTATAAAAACAAAGTGTGCTTACTTTTTGTACTTTTCAGGAGGAAAAAATGCCCCTAAGAAGGAAGAATATGGATGGCCTCGTTAATGAGTATGAGCTGCAGCAGCAAGCACAGATTGCAAGAAACAAGCAGCACCTAGAAACATGTGATAAGAAGGGATGTAGTTCTGCCTCGCCCTTATGATCATATGGAGAGTATGGCTAGGGCTTATATGATGTCAATTGCATGGCCATACGAGCGAGTAAGAAATTACACCTAACGTCATTTCTTTTTTGCTTTTGATGAGTGTCCAGTGTTCCTAATTGATGTACTTTATATAGCTGAAGCCTTACAACAATGCATCTGGATCTTCCAAGGGTACACCAGGTATTTTGAGCCCCTTTATGACTCTTCCTTTGAGCTGTACATATGTCTGCTCACTGCTGCTATTTTAGCAGCCACATCTGGAATGGTATATAGGTAGTACATATAGTTGTACATATGCTGCTGAAACATATAGTTGAACATATGCTCCTGTTAATGATCAAATTGATGTTAATTTTATTTTTTAGGTAGCATTGGGCGCCACTAGCTGCTTACAAATGAATGGGATGCCAACTTTTGTGCAACTACTGCATTTTGATCCAAGTATTTCTTTTGTTTTCTGAGTTTCTACAAGAACTTGTGGACTTGACTCGTTGGCAGTGCAAGAACCTGTTGTTGGATCCATGCATCTCTTTTTGGTTGCTAAGTCTATCAAAGTGATTGTGTACTGCAAACAATCTAGTATGCTCCCATTTATGTTTTATGACTTGGTGCAAATTGGATATGTTGCCATGTATGTAATTGTGCTTTATGACTTGGTGCAAATGTGCAAGACAACTATATGCATGTCATATGGAGATCCATGTATTTGGGGACCAAATTTGTGGATATGAATGTGATATGATGGATCTTCGATTAGTCAAATGCATATTTAATATGTAATGATTCTGCTACATTGGATTTTATTTTTTTAATTAGTTTTAAAATTCCTGTTGGAGAATCTATCGGTAAATATATGTATAACATCGCATGGTTTGTCGGCATAAATAGTAACACACTATCTGTCGATAAAAGGATAGTTTGTTGGTAAAACTTTTTTATCGACAGGGCTTACAGCGACTAACTTGGATACTACATCGATGGACTGTCTGACGGTAAAAGGACTTATACCGACAGACCATCCAACGTTGTGGTGTAGTGGATATTTAAAACAATGGGTACTTAGATGTATGCCTGAAAAAAAAAGAAAGAGAGATGAATAAGATAGTCCTTGCTCTCTAGCAAATGTTTCCAAGTTTCAAAGGAGAGATATATTTTCAAGGAGCATAGTAGAATTAGGTTAGCCACCATATATATCCACACACATGCACATCTTAATTTTATTGTATGACTCAACTCTCTTTGGATCCATTATTTGACTTTACAATATATGCATTGCAAGTATGCTCTAGCTTTTTCCCTACCTATGAACTCCACATAAGCTTTAGTTGTAGGAAGAGAAAAAAGGCATAACATCTTTACTACATTTGGTGAGGATCCACAAATACCACATATATTGAGAGACTTCAGAGTGTCATACAAAGAAATCTCTAAGTTTTATTTTAAACACTTATAAAAACTCTAGAACAGTGGTGAAACAAAGAACTTAAGACATAGTGCTTGACTTGATCGTTCTGTCTTTCAATTGCAAGACCCAAGTGAAGGTTAAGAAGCTCCATGGTTGAAGGTAATATGGGTAAGTTTGAAAGTCGGATCAGTTTATTCTAATCTGGAGGAGAATTTTTTATTGAACACATGTGTACTTTTGAGGCGTGAAAACATTGTAGCAACTCCTCATCCAATGCTGAGTTTAGCTTTGCTCCAGGACTGACAAAGGTTAAGCTTAGAGGAACTTATTGACAGTCACTAACATCAATTATAAACCATCAACATAACATGTATTTATACTTAATTCCATCACCAAACATAGGTATAGGGGTTTAAACTAATAAATTCCATGAGTTTTGGTGAATATGTGTTTTCAGTAGGGTTTATCCAAAAAACCGTCAAGGGGGACCTATTCATCAAAGGAAATTACGAGAATTCTGCCGCGTAAATAGCGTGGGAAGATTCTAGAAGACTCCAGGAGGCTCTCCACCAAAGCAGACTCTGAGGGGCTGGCATGTGGGGCCGACCGGCCCTACCTGAAGGCCGCCTAGCCCATGGTCCCACCTGTCAGCCTCCGCGTCGTAATGTCAGTTCTCCACCGCCTCCTAGGTTGCATCTACGCCGTCCTTTAAGTCGGTTTGATCTAAGGGCTCACGTTAGATGCTCCGACCTATATATACTAGCCCCTACCAACCTCCCTGGAGCCATCCTGAAACCCTAATTCATATCATGAGGACCAGAGCCAGCTATCAAGAGAAGATTAGTTCTCCATAGGATTTAGTCTTATAAATACTAGTGAGATAGAGAGTGAGGGAAAAGTTTGGAGGAGGTACTGGCCTATCGATGCTCTCTCTATGGCTTGTACCTTGGCGGATCCAAGTTCTACTTGAGCTTGCCTTCGAGATTTCTCTGGTAATCAACTTCTGATTCAAGTAAGTAATTGTTTATATTGTTCATTAGGATCACGACTCTCTTTTGAGTGCTTTAATCTATAGACGTTCTAGGTTAAAGTATTAATCATAAGTGTAAGCGTGGTGCTTAGACTTAGGTTAATCGTGTGGATGCACCCTGCATTCCGGATGGTGGTAGATCACGTGTGTGATATCAATTCTATATAGCATGTATTATATATCTTTGTTGATCATTTATAGTCCACCTCCCGTCTATAGGTGCAAGTAGGATGCGGTTACGAAGGAAAGTATCCTCTGCTGGTGTCTTTCCCTAGTAATGTCCCCAATTGAATAGTAGAAGACATAGCTTACCCAAGTCAGAACTAGAGAACCTTAGTTTTCCTCTCTACACTCCTATTTATCTCAACCTTGTTGCTACCCCTAGTTAAGTTATATCATAGTTAGTCTCACACATTTCCCTGTGGTATGATACTTGGAATACTTTCGGGTGAAAGCTACAGTGGTATCCATACGCTTGCGAATTTATCTATGTGCGTTAAATATACCAACAATGGGGCTTCAAATCTCGACACGCATTCACACAAGAAGGATAGAGGAGGAGAGAGGGAAAAGAATAGAGACAAATCGCAAGGTACATTGACATTAGGGTTAGGACACCATGGAGGTTGTACCTTGAGAGAGGGGAAGAAGACGGAGGAAAACAAAATCCGTAGGCCACGAACAAATCTTTAAGCACGAGCACCTCAACGAACGGAATCCCTACCACCGAGCCAAGAAAGAAGAGCAGAGTACGAGCAGTGGAGAGGGACGGAGAGGCCGGGAGTGCCGATAGGACCCCGGTGGCGTAGCCAGAAGGAATGAGGGATGGAGCTCCCGGCGGCCAAGGGACGGGCCAGAGCACACAGCGGGGCGTGATGCGGTGGCGCAAGGAGGAGTGAGGGCGGCACGAGGAGGTGGCTATGGGGCAAAGGGAATGCGGGGAGGGAGGGAGGGAGAAATGACTACGGTAAAACAGGCTAGGCCAGGGTAAAACCAATACAACCCTAGGTCAAAGGAGGCGCAGGCGCGGTCAAAATAGGCGGTCAAAGCGGCACGGTCCAGATCCACGTCGGGAGTTCTGGCGTAGGCGCTGGGACTTCGGACTGTTGAGAGTTCTGGCATGAGCTGGGACTCCCGGCCATCAGGATTCCTAACCTATGTCGGGACTTCTGACACAGAGAAACTGAAAAACTCCCAAACTTGAGTTTAACACACTATGTGAGGCAAAAATATGATGGACACTAACATTTTCAGGTGTGACTAGTTTTCATTCAACCACCACAAAGCAATAGTCACACATGAAAGCTATGAAGTAGATTTTGAAAGTATCACTCAATATTTTCGCAGATGTTTTCTCCTATCTAGATCAATCAAAGTATGTGCAAGACATCAAGGCATGTTACGAGAATCAGTGATATTTAGCTCACTCCTCAAAGCACAAAATCTTGACTCATCTAGGGGCTTTGTGAAGATATCGGCTAGTTGCTTTTCGGTGCTCACATGGTGAATTGCGATATCTCCTTTGGCTTTATGGTCTCTCAAAAAGTGATGCCGGATGTCTATGTGCTTTGTTCGAGAGTGGTTTACGGGGTTTTTGCCAACTTAATGGCACTCTCGTTGTCACACAAAAGGGGAATCTTGGTTAGCTCACAACCAAAGTCTTTGAGAGTTTGCTTCTTCCAAAGTAGTTGGGAACAGCATGCACCGGCCGCCATACTCAGCTTCGGTGGTGGACAAAGCAACGGAGTTTTGCTTCTTAGAGCTCCAAGACACCAAAGACTGACCAATAATTTGGCAAGTCTCAGTAGTACTTTTTTGGTTTACTTTGCAACCGGCATAATCCGAATCGGAATAGCCAAATAACTCAAAAGTGGAGCCCTTGGGATACCACAAGCAAATATTAGGAGTGTGCACTAAATACCGAAAAATTCTCTTAACAACCATCAAATGACATTCTTTCGGATTAGCTTTAAATCTTGCACACATGCACATACTAAGCATAATATCAGGCCTAGATGTACAAAGGTAAAGGAGGGATCCAATCATGGAGCAATATACCTTTTGATCGATGTCCTTTCCTCCTTGATCAAGGTCAAGATGTCCATTGGTTGGCATGGGTGTCTTGATGGGCTTGGCCTCATCCATGTCAAACTTCTTCAACATGTCATTAGTGTACTTGGTTTGACTTATGAACATGCCATCCTTGAGTTGCTTGATTTTAAATCCAAGGAAGAACTTCAACTCTCCCATCATGGACATCTCGAACCTATTCATCATAATCCTACAAGTTCTAGGGGCTTGTTTGAGCCCATAGAGTGCCATGTCGAGCTTGTAGACGTGGTTGGGGTACTTGGGGTCTTCAAAGCTCGATGGTTGCTCCACATACACCAACTTGGATAGGGGGTCATTGAGAAATGTACTTTTCACATCCATTTGATATAGCTTGAAATCATGATGTGCGGCATAAGCAAATAGAATACGAATTGATTCTAGCCTTGCCACAGGTGCATAGATCTCCCCAAAATCCAAGCCTTCAACTTGAGTGAATCCTTGAGCCACCAACCTTGCCTTGTTCCTTGTCACCACTCCATGCTCATCTTGCTTGTTGTGGAAGACCCACTTGGTTCCAATCACATTTTGCTTGGGTCTTTCCACTAAGGACCAGACTTTATTCCGAGTGAAGTTGTTCAACTCCTCTTGCATGGCTATGATCCAATCCGGATCATCAAGTGCCTCTTCCACCCTACGAGGTTCCAAAGGAGAAACAAACAAGTAATGTTCACAAAAACTTGCTAAACAAAAATGTGTCATTACCCCTTGTCGGATGCTCCCCAATATGTTATCAATGGAATGATCCCGTTGAATGGATTGATGCACTCTAGGATGTGGCACTTGGGTAGATCTTTGGATGGGGCGATCATCTTCATCATCATGGTCATGATCAATTGGAGGGTTGTCTTCACTTCTTTCTTCATTGTTGAGTTTAGGTTGAGCTTGCTTATTGTTGACACCATCTTCATAAGAATGACCTTGTGTTTCATTTGATCTCCCATCTTGATCATTTCTTGTTGCGGAAGCTTCACCATGTTCATTGGATGAAACATGATGAGTGGTTGGTTCAAGATCAACATGCACAATATTGTCATCATCTTCATCTTCGATTGGCTTTACTTCACCAATTGCAAGCTTCTTGATGGCTTTATGTGGAGCTTCTTCATTACCTACAATCTCAACATTGACTTGCTCCTTTTGAGAGCCGTCGGTTTCATCAAAAGTCACATCTACCGTGATTTCAATCAAACCGGTGGTTTTATTGAAAACACGATATCCATGTTCATTAGTACCATAACCAAGCATAAAACCTTCATCAACCTTTGGTGCAAACTTTGAGCTTTTGGATTTCTTCTTAAGTATGAAACACTTGGATCCAAAAACTCTAAAGTAGTGCACCTTAGGCTTTTTATAGGTTAGAAGTTCATAGGTGGTCTTGTCCCTTTTCTTGTGAAGATATAAATGGTTGATAGCATGACATGCCGTGCTAACCGCTTCCACCCAATAGTTGGTTGGAGTCTTGTATTCATCCAACATTGCTCTTGCGGCTTCAATGAGTGTTCGGTTCTTCCTCTCCACAACACCATTTTGTTGTGGAGTGTTTGGAACTAAAAACTCATGCTTGATTCCTTCTTCATTAAGGAACTCTTCAATGTTGGTGTTTTTGAAATCCGTTCCATTGTCACTTCTAACTCTCTTGATCTTGACATCAAACTTATTTTGGGCACTTTTTGCAAACTTCTTGAATATGACATGTACTTCACTCTTGTCACGCAAAAAGAATACCTAAGTGAAACGAGAATAATCATCAACAATTATGAAACCATATTTGTTACCACCAAAGCTTATATAAGCGATGGGTCCAAATATGTCTATGTAAAGCAATTCCAATGGCCTTTCGGTTGTCACAACATTCTTGATGGGATGTTTAGCTCTAACTTGCTTTCCTGCTTGTCATGCGCTACAAATCCTATCTTTCTCAAAAGAAACATATGTTAGTCCAAGCATGTGTTTGCCTTTTTGAAGTTTGGACAAGTTTCTCATCCGAACATGGGCAAGTCGGCGATGCCATAACCAACCCATGCTAGATTTTGCCATTAAACAAGTCTCAGGATTTACTCTATTTGATGTGAAATCAACTAGATAGAGTTTCCTTTTAAATGACCCGTAAATGCAATAGATGAATCCTCCCTTCTATAGACTTCCACACCCTTATCCATAAAGAGATAATTGTAGCCCATCTTACAAAGTTGCGAAACAGACAACAAATTGTATCTCAACGAATTCACGAGTAAAACATTGGAAATGAAATTATCATTTGAGATAGCAATTTTACCCAAACCGAGAACTCCTTTTCCATTGTCACCAAACACAATGTTCCCATTTTGGTCATGACTAGGTTGGAATGATGTGAACATGTCCTTCTCTTTGGTCATATGATTGGTGCAACCACTATCCACCACCCAACTTATTCCACCGGAGGAATATTCCTACAAAGACAAATCAAGCTTTTGTTTTAGGTACCTAAACGGATTTGGGTCCTAGGGGGTTAGTCACATAAAACTTGGGCACCTAAACACTCCTCATAATCTCTTTTCTCTTTTAGGCACCAACATATTTGACTACAATCTTGTCATCCTTGTCCCAACAACACATATAGTCACTAGCATAGCACCGTGGAAGTGGTGCTTGTGGCTTAGGGGCCTCGGATTGCTTCGTCTTAATTGTCTTGTCACTTGTAGGTTGGATCTTGGGAATGTAGACCTTGTTGTTGGCCTTGCATATAAGCTCATCAAGAGCAACGCGCTTGTTGAACTTCACACAAGGCACACCATTGATCATCTTCCTTTCATTGGCCTTTCCATCATATCTATTGTAGCCAATGCCTTCCTTTATTGATGGGTGCCTTGATGACTTATATATAGTCTTGTTGGATTGCTCTTGACACTTGCACCCATTCTTCAAGATCATCTTCAACCTATGAATCTCTTTGTCTTTCTTCTCTAGCTCAACAAGGTTAGTTGCATATGCATTTACATCAATTTTATAGCATCTTTTACAACCATTACTAGTGGAGACATTAGAGTCTTCGGTTGCCTTAGGAGAAGTTGAAGTGCTAGCCCAAAGAGTACTATAGTTTAGCTCAAGATTTTGGTATTTTTCTTCCAAGCTTGTGAGGCTTTCTTGAGCTATACTCTTCTCATTCTTGAGGCTATCTACTAGATCATTAACTGAGGAATGTTAGTCAATTTCCCAATTGAGTCATTGGCTAAAGACAATTCAACGATTAGCTTTTCAACCTTCATCTTTTCCTCGGAGATAGATGCTTCAAGTGCAAGGTTCTTGTCTCTCTCTTGAGTGATTATGTCTCCTTGTATCTCCAAGCATCTATCCCTCTTCTCTGATTTCTTCATTAGCGTTTTTATTTTAGTGTAGGTCTTTTTACCAAATTTCTTTATCATGGTTGCTTCAAGTTCTTCTATGTTCTCATCACAACTATCGTACTCATCACTACAGAGATCGGATGAGACATGTATCTTCTCCCCCTTAGCCATGAGGCAAGTTGGAGTGTAGTAGTCGTTGTCGATGAGGTTGGAGAAGAGCCTTGGTGATGAAGATAAGTTGGGAAAGAGTTTTGATGGTGAAGTCGAGTCAGGGAAGATCATGGTCGGTGACAAAGAGTGGTGGATGGCGATGTTTGTGGCTCCCTTTTTCTTCTTCTCATCATCACTTGAGTCACTATCATTTGACTCCCACTCTTCACCAAGATGAGCTTCACCTCTCTTCTTGCCTTTGTTCTTCTTGTCTTCATCCTTGTCGTGCTTGTGCTTCTTCTTCTCATTAGGACAATCGGCTATGAAGTGACCGGTTTGACCACAATCATAGCAAAACCTCTTTTTGTTCCTTCTATTCCCATCACCGTAAGTCTTCCGGTTGCTCTTCTTCTTTATGAACTTTCTAAAGTTTCTAATGATGAGTGCAACTTCTTCATCGGACTCTTCTTCTTCACTTGAGGAATCATCCTTCACTTTCTTCTTCTTCTCTTGACTAGAAGATTTGCCTTCATGAGCTTGAGTTGCTTTTAGGGCTGCATTCTTGTTGTATCCCATTGCATTAGGATTTTGATTGTGAGCATTGATTGCATCTTCATCTAGACACTCATGATGCTTTAGCTTTGAAAGAACTTCTTGGGTGTCATCTCATCATAACCGGGCCTTTTCATGATCACGGACGCTAGCATGTTGTTCTTGGCTCTATAGGTTCTCAACATCTTTCTAGCAACCTTGTTGTCATCCCATTTGGTGCTTCCAAAAGCTCTTATACGGTTGACCAATGCCATAAGCCTATCAAACATGGATTGTATTGTTTCATTTTGTAAGAATACAAATCTTTCCAATTCACCATGAAGTAACTCAATGTTGCCTTTTCTCACACTCTTATCTCCTTCAAATGACACTTTCAAAGTATCCTAAATTTGCTTTGCACTTTCCATTCCATTCACCTTTCTAAACTCATCCAAACCTAGGCTTGACACAAGCAATGCTATGGCTTGTGCATTTTGATGGAGATTGTGCACTTCTTCCAGAGTTATCTTTCTATCTTCATCGGTAGGAATCATCACACCAACATCCACAACTTCCCAAAGTCTTGCGGCAATGAGATGCATCTTCATCTTGTAAGACCAATCAGTGTATCTTGTTCCATCAAAGTGAGGTGGCTTGCCAATGTTGATAGAAGGAGTATGTAGAGGTGAACCTTTGATAAGTTGTCCATAGTTGAAGTTAATGTTTGAATATATTCCCTTTCCATGAGCATGCTCACCGGCTCCAACATCACTAGTGGCATATGTGTTTGTTTCATTCTTGCCACTTATTGCATCATCAACCTTCTTGCTTAATTCTTCCTTCATCTTGCTCATCTTATCTTGCATCTTCTTTATTTCATCATAGAAAAACTTGACTTGAGCAGCCATCAACTCTTCAGCTATCTTCTTAGCCATCTTAGTGACATTGTCATGGTCTTGTGGCCACATTACGGCAGAATGAGACGTGATGCTACAGTGCTGACCATGGCGGGCACTGTAGACACATAGGTGGTTCGTCAGCCATCTCGTGCAATGCAACATCTGTTATGGTCTTCGTCGTCGTCTCTAGGTTTCCTAGGACATCCGTAGGTTGCCGCCTCGGCTCGTTGTTTGCTTGGTCGCTTCGTGGGGCTGAGGGCCACGACCCTAATCATTGGGGTCGGGGCTCTCCTCCAGCTAGGGAGGTCTCTAGGTCGAGACCCTTGTCATGGATCCCATCCCTTAGTGGGTGGGATCGTACACGTGTCCTGTCGGTCCGTATTTGGATGGTAGGTTTCTTTCCCGTTGCCATCGTTGTGCGGAGCTATCTTGTTGGCGCGGCATGGCACAGGGATGGCGCCTGACCAGACCATGGTGTCTGATGTCCCCTCGGTCCTTGTGAGATCAGCGCGGCGTGCCTGCTCTTGTCAGAGCAAGCGTAATGAGCCACGCTAGATCTCTCCCCGTCCTACCCAGGGGTCATGAAGGGGGAGAGATCGAGCGTCTTCCATGCGGTTAAGGCAGGAGGAAGGATCGTGGCCGACCCTGGCCTTGGTGTTGACTTGGCGTGCTCGTCCTAGTGGGGCCTCGGTCGTTCGGACCATTGTTAACCCGATGAGTACCGGGCCGCGTGGCCTACCAACTAATCGACGCCTTGAGACACCCCGGGGTCATAACCCCGACACAGGGATTCTGAAGTTGAGCTCAAAGTAGCATTGTACCCATCATTTCCAAATTGAAGTGTTGTACCTGAAAGCATCTAGGCCCCTAGTTGGGTTTCGGTGATTAATAGCAACACAAGATTACTATGACTAACATATGTTTTGCAGAGGCAATTTGAGTTAGGTCATGGTAATAACAATTGATTGGGCAATCATGGTTGTCATGCCCCCATCAATGGAAATCATTTCGGTTTTCAAAGGATGGACGACAAGGTTTTTAAAGGATGCACCAAGCACATAGATATCCGCCATCACTTTCTTAGAGATCATGCTGCTAAAAATGATATATCACTAGAAGGTGTAAGGACCGAGGATCAATTAGTGGATATCTTCACTAAACCGCTAGATGAGGCTACATTTTGTCGTTTGAGGAATGAGCTCAATGTGCTTGATTTTAGTAACTTCACTAAAAATGAGCTTGTGTTGTCCCTTGAATTGCATTGTAATATACAACATGTTTAATTTCTAGTATTGCACTTAGGGCTTGTCTAACATGGTTAAGATAACCGTCGAAAAGCATGTGAAGAAGCCTAACCTTAGATCAAACTTGACAAGCAACTAGAATTACTTTTAAGTATTGAATTGCATATGCATGTGTGTTGCTTTGTCGTTTCTCTTTGGTTATCTTTTGAGCACCCGCTGTGTTTGTCCACAATTAGGGAGAGCATTTGAAGCTCCTATCGGTCATAAAACCCTCTTGTGTGGTCACATGATGCTCCTCACCCCTTTTATTGCATGTTTTCTTAAAAAGAATTATAGCCTAAGGCAAAATATTTTGAAAAAATTGATGGTTTGAGAGAGGTCTCTCACATCAGTCCCAATTGGTGTTTATTTACGTCTTATTAAAGTTGGGACTTGATTGGGAAAAGGCAGCACGAAGGAACTTTGAAGATTCACTGAAATATAGCGACCGGACGCTGCACCAGACTCTGCTTCCAGCGTCCGATCAGTTCATAAGAGGTGAACAGATGCAGCACAGGTGTGACCGAACGCAGCATAGTGCTCTTCCAGCATCCGGTGTGAAGGTGACCCTACGTCCGGTCAAACGAAGAAGACAAACTCAGGATTGATCAGACTCTGGCTACGCCCGGTCAAGGGTAATCGAACGCATCTAGTCGTGATTTGAGGGGTTTTGGACCTTTCTGTTGTCGATCGGACTCTGGGTGGCAGCGTCCAGTCGTTGCCACTAGTGCGTCCGGTCAGATGAATCCACGTGGATCTCAACTTCCGTTCCTTGTCTGTCACGTGGGGGCCACCATATATTCCATCCTCATCCCGTACGCCGTGCCGGTCCTGCTCCTACCCTAGCTGCAGCGCCGTGCTTGCCCTAGTCACGCTGTCGTGCCATCTCACCCATGCCAACCGCCGCACCATCTCGCCCACGCTAGCCACCTCATCCACGCCCGCGTCACACCCGTGTTTGCCCTAATCGAGCTGCTGAGCCGGCGCTCCTGTGCCCAATGTCCACGCTGCGCGCCCGCGCCAAACTGCTCCACGCCATCGTGCCACCGCCATGTCGCCGCCGCGCTGCTCTGCTCCACCACGTAGCCACTGCGCCCGTCTCCACCGTCGCGCCTGTGTCCATGCTGTGTCGACAAACCCTAACCCTAGCCTTACATTGCTGATTCCGGTGGTGCCCCGTGATCCTCTCCTTTGCTCATCGGTCGCCGGTTCATCATATTTCATCAGGTAGCAAGTCTTCGATTTCAATTGCTCATCTACTGCTTGCTTCTTAGGGTTTCGTACCTCTAGATGAATACATTGCTTATTTATATTTCCTATCTATTCCATCGTGCAGTGAGTCGGTGCACTTGTGGTTGATTTGATAGTGTTAGTAAACTCAGGGCCAAGCCCGCGAGTATGGATTGAGGCCAAGCCTCACGAGTGTCAGTCGGCAGTTCTTTCTTGTCAGAGGCAGTAATTCTCAGAGATGGCAAGTTGCAAGAATGCCAGAGGTGGTCCCAGCGATGAGGATCCAAGGCCTCCACCTCGCCTGACTGCTCAGGAAAAAGGGAAGGTGAAAAAGACTATAACAAAGAAGCACAAGTTTGCCAATGTGGAGACAGAGAGAGCAGCAGCAGTTGCAGCCACCGTAGAGCGAGCCGAGAGAGGTGGATCTCGGGGTGGCGTTCGTATTGGTGATCAATTATCACCAGCACAGAGGGCCACCATTGAGAGGGTTGAGACTCGTCATGGTAGTCCACCTAGGACTATCATGCTTGGAGGACGGCGTGTCTCTTTAGAGGAGAGTCAGCCTCAGGGGGAGACAGAGCAGCAGACAGAGGGTACTCAGCAGACAGAGCAGGCAGCATAGCCATAGCTTTGATGCTCCAGTCGCACACGTACTCAGGTGTCACCGAGGCCTGAGACATAGAGGAGGGGTTCTTGTCCACCTCCCAGACCACAAGGTCTGCCTCCGGTGGTTCACCTTGACCTGAGAGCAGCCATAGCTAGATAGGTGCAGCAGCTCCGCTTTGTGTAGTTTGAGGACTGGTTTCCACTGAGGCAGGATGAGCGTGCTTCAGAGCACTTTTATACCGTGTTGCAGGAGGATTTTATAATGCATATCTTAATAGTAGAGTTGCCTTCAGATCTTAGAGAGTCTGCTCCATAGAGTCTATTATTGCAGCTATAGGCGAGTAGATCCGTCCTCACCTTTCCTATCTGCTAGGATTGATAGATCTTCTTGGATGGACTAGCTGCTATGTTCCATCATGGGTCTATGAGTTCTACTCCTCTCTTTGGATTGACCCGAGGCACAGATTTATCCACTTTGCATTCAGAGGCCATGATTATAGGCTCCAGAGCTCGAGGGTCAGAGAGATTCTCAGGATTTCAGAGTCACCTATTCATCTTCATGAGGTATGCTATTGTCAGACAGAGCCTCTGAGACGCCCTCACGGTGGACTTGTGCCACCTATAGACCTTATCAGACCTTGCTTCACAGAGCCATTTGGCGAGGGGTCGAGCAGGACACCACGTGATCTTACACCTACAGCTTGGCTTCTTGATGCTATTATGAGGAGGACTCCGCTCCCGAGGATGGGTTACCGTGAGGGTTTGACTCGTATTCAGTTGTGGCTCGTGTATCACCTGGTATCTCAGTCTATCTTTGATATTTGGGATGTGATACTTTCAGATATTGAGGATACACTAGCAGAGGGCATTAGAGGTCACCGTTAGCTGTTGTATGCTCATTGGATCACTTTCCTAATCAGAAAGGAAGTTACACAGAAGCCTCCTGAGATAATGGCAGAGTACATAGGTGCTACTACTGAGTTTCCATCATATAACATGACCTAGATGCTACGCCACAGTCGTGAGAGGACACCTCGCCAGCCAAGCCATCGCTCAGAGGTACCAGAGACAGCATCCCAGTAGGATGAGATCATCAGGGGCATTGCAGCGACAGAGGAGGAGCAGCTTGATACTCAGCAGGAGGATGTGGTCGAGAGTGACCCGAGTGATAGCTCTGATGATGATTATCAGCCGATTCCATAGATGGCTCCTCGACCACAGGACAGAGAGGCCAGTGGCTCTAGCTCCGCTCCACCATAGCCACTTTAGACAGATCCAGCACTTCTTGCAGTACTTGAGCGGATGAGATAGGACTAGGCACGCCAGGCACAAGAGACAGTAGCTGCACTTGCACAGGTTTAGGCTCGACAGGATGAGTTCTCGAGGCAGCAGCAGGCCATGCAGCAGCAGCAGCTTGTGATTTAGTAGCAGTTACTTGGCTTCATGCAGCAGGTATTCACTGCTATTGGGGTTGCTCCTCAGCAGTCTACACCTCAAATAGGCCAGCCTGCTACCACCACTTCAGTGACTCCAGCTGTACAGCCCAGTGGGCTTCAGAGTTAGGGACCACCAGCTACTCAGTTTGCTTCACCTATAGAGTAGGTGTCCTAGTGGTTTGCTTCCCTAGTGACTACATAGGGTATGCACTTTACCCCTATTGTTACGGGCTTCACTCCGACTCAGAGTTCTTCAGTGTTAGTGACGGACACCCCAGTCTCCAGGAGTCTCGGTGCTGCTTTCAGTGAGCTTACAGGGTAGCCTACACCTCTAGAGTTACGAGTTCCTGTCCCTACCACAGTTGCTCTATTTACTGGGACTACAGAGACGATTCCATCGTCTGTTGCATCGTCCGAGCCACCTCAGACAGTCACAACGACAGAGGCAGATGTGGCTCCACTTCCTACAGTGATACTTCTAGAGTCACAGGCCACGCCAGTTACTGAGCAGACCTAGATCGCTTCACCTTCACTTCCAGCTACAGAGGGTCAGACCACTCAGAGTTTAGGGTCAGAGGATGATGCAGCTCAATTTTAGATTTCTCACCGCATCTCAGCGCCCGACTCGACTGCTCCTATCCCGCCATCCGACCCTTAGGTTTTGGTGCTTAACGGCAAAGGGGGAGAGGGAGCGAGTATGTTAGATCTAGGGGGAGCGTGTGATCTAGGGGGAGCATGTGATTCGTTACTTTTGGTTCTTTATGTGTGAAAATTTGTGCATTCACGTTTTCTTTCATGCATTGCATTACATACTTGTGATGGTGAGACTTATGTGACATGTGTGCTCTCTACATTGATATCTTTATATATGTCATGTCACTTGGTTATGCTCATTTGCTTTGCTTCCGCATTTTACTCGATTCAAATGAGCTTTACTTTATGTACTCATGTTTAATTCATATCTATTGAGTACACCATGTTGCCTTGGGTCATATAAGCATGTCTAACCCCTTTGCTCTTATTGTCAAAAGCTTATATGAACCAAGCATATTGAAAACCTCACTAATCTCTTCTACATACTCGAGGTTGTGTTGTCATCAATCACAAAAAAGGGAGAGATTGAAAGCATCTAGGCCCCTAGTTGGGTTTCGGTGATTAATGACGACACAAGATTACTATGACTAACGTGTGTTTTGCAGAGGCAATTTGAGTTAGGTCATGGTAATGGCAATTGATTGGGCAATCATGGTTGTCATGCCCCCGTTGATGGAAATCATTTTGGTTTTCAAAGGATGGACGACAAGGTTAAGGACGGACTAGTTCTAAGTGTCGTTTGATGTTGAAGAGACACTTAGAGTAGTTTAGGACTTTGTTTTTCCTTTGGCCGTACTATTAAGGGGGGTATGGACGAGTAGCTTGATCTAGGTGAGTCTAGTGGGTTAGGTGTGGTGCACACTTGTCAAACCTAGCACTAGGTAGCTTAGGAGTAGCCCTAAGATCAATTGGAGCAAACTTCATTAACATAGTATTTCGAGTTGGAAGTGAATGGAGGGTCAAATGATTAACCGGACGCTGGTTTGGTTGTGACCGGACACTGGAGGGTGAGTCCGGTCAGTTTATTTGATCAACTGCAGTCATCTGGTACTGACCGAACGCTGAGTGAAGGTGGACCAGACGCTGGGTGCCAGCGTCCAGTCAACTCCAGAGAGGTTCCAAAGAAAGATTAGTGCTGACCGGACCCTGGTCAGGATCTGATAACTGACCGGACGCTGAACAGTGAAGTGACTGGACTCTGGGTGCCTACGTCCGGTCAACATCAGTAAGGTTTCAGAGAGCGTTTTTCTTGATCGGACGTGTCCGGTCAGTGCTAATCAGACGCAGGTCAGAGCCCGGTCAGAATTTAACGGCTCTTTCTGACACAGTTGCGGGTATAACTTACTGGAGCGTCCGGTCACCCCGCAGAATGCTGACTCAGCCTCCAAACGTTATGTTTTGAATGAGGGGGTATAAATACTTACTCCACTCGTCCAAGGGAGGTCTCTTGCCCATTTGTTCAGCTGAGAAACACCCTTGAGAGTGCAAAGGAGAGCAAGAGCCTAGTGAGGTGATTGAGATTTGAGAATCTAAGATTAAGGTCCTTATTAGTGCAAGGAGAGTAGCAAGTGTGTATCCACCCTTCTCATTAGGCTTGTCGTGGTCAAGTGAGAGTTTGTGCTTGTTACTCTTGGTGATCGCCACCACCTAGATGGCTCGGTGGTGATTGGGAGTTTGGTGATTATCCGACGGAGCTTGTGGATGACCCAACTCAAGTTGTGAGTAGTTGTGGACGATTCACCGCGATGGGGTATCGAAGAATCAGCCCATAGAGAGCACTTGATCCTTACGCGGATCAAGGGGGGGCTACACCCTTGCGCGGGTGCTCCAACGAGGACTGGTGGGGAGTGGTGACTCTTCAATACCTCGGGAAAACATCGCTGCATTCCTTTTTCTCTCTTTACTTTGAGCATTTACATTTGAGCAATTCATTTCTTGTCTTTACATTCCTAGAATTGCCATACTAGAGTAGGATTGGAACATATGGTGCAAAACTTTTGTGCAGTAGAACAATAGAAACACATTCTAGGCACAAGGGATGAAGTGGACTAAGTGTAGGGTTTAATTATTGTAAAGAATTTTAGAATTAGCCCAATTCAACCTCCTCTTGGGCATCTTGATCCTTTCAGTACCTAAATAAGATATAGGGATTTGCTAAATTTCAGGTGCCTGAATTTTAGTTTTCTTTCAGGCGGCGGTTATTGCACATATTTTATACTAAAATTGTAATTTTAGTTCGTTGTAATTTCTACATACACAATCTGCAATTTTTAGTTTCGAGAATAAAAAACCCATTAGGCAAAACTACAAACTTGATAAAATTTGATATTTGTTGGCACAAAGACAATTTAATAATTTATAATTATTTCTATAGTCAAAAAATAATAGAAAATTGATATGTTATGACACAAAGACAAATAACAAATCACAAAAGTGACAATTTACGTGTACTAATCGATAGTGCAAGAGTGTTGCCTGAAATCATCTTAAAATTCAGGCACCTGAAATATTTGAGAAGTGTAAAATATAAAGTTAAAACATATGCTTAAATGGACTAAAACACGATTCTTGAGAGCTTCTTTGAAATGTGACACCCCTTGTACATTTTTTCTTATGACAAAAGTGAGCCCCTGTCCTTAGGCTATCTCCAATGGGAGACCCATTACGAATCCAAATCCAAAATGGGTATCCAACACAATAGTTATAGCCTCCAACAGAGTAACTATATGGAATAACCATTTTAGGTGTCAGGAGAGGCATAACCCAAATTTAAGTATCCTCTCTTCTGGAGACCCATTTACAAAAAGGGTTGTTTTTTTAGTCTTGTTGTTGGAGAAGACCAAAAATAAGTATTTAACCCTTTGTTTGTAGCGCTATCCAAAGGACAAATGAATCTTGTATTTTGGATCGCAGTTGTTGGAGACGGTCTCAGAAAGCTTAAACTTAGATAGTCCAGTATTTATACTGTTTGTTTTAAAACTACACAAGCACAGGCGCGAAAAAGACAAACCGAGGCTTGCAATCCTCAGATGCGAGGTGAGGTGCTAATGCCATCATCAAATCAGATCGGATCGGATCAGATAAAAACGAACTGATCGCCATCATCTTCATGTGGTGGTAGAGCAGGTAAACCGTTTAACTTAACTACTGCCCACGGAAGCAAAGGTGCTGCTAGCACGTCCGTGATCTGTGCAAGTCAAACTGGCAAATGCACGTGAAGACGGCAAGACGCGATCCTTGTCAGAGCTGTCCCAAGATGCTCGCGGTCTTGAAACGTGAAAGGAAAAATCGCTTCGCCTAAACTAGGGCGTGCAAACTTCGCGAAATTCATTTCAGACTTCCGTGGAAGAGATTTGTTTTTCAGATAATACTTCTCTGTAACAACAAAGCTACAAGTTAAGCTCCATTTGCTATTGGTACCTTTTTTGTCATATTAAAAAAATGATGAGGAAGAAGGTAAATAGGAAGCAATGAACTAGTGGGGTACTCCCCTGTGATCATTGTTCAGCCTATGTCTTTTTATAACCAAAGAGTTCATTACCAAAAAAGGTGCATGAAGACAGCCATGTACACATGCTGCCACGAAATCAGAACTTTTGGCTTAGGACAAAGCATACTCTAGTACTTTGAACACATTCTAACCATATGGAGGTTAGGTGGAAAAGACAGAAAAGCAAGACTAAATTACTCATGGTGATGAAGAGCAGGATCTTACTGGGCTCTTGCATGAACCCACTTAGTTGGCTTTCAGGTGCAATGACATTACAGAGAAAGACTCGTCAGACTCGGTGTTGAAACCACGGTGCTGTTCAACAGTCAGCACCAGGAATCATTAGTAGTAGTATAAGAGAGCAAGGGCATCACTAGTGATTAATTAACCTAGAAACTGATTTCCAAGCAAGTATGAACACTGAACACTATCTCCAACTACCTATGACACACCATTAGTGTAACAAAAGCAAACACAGCATTAGTCATCATGGCATTAATCTACATACCTGCTAAAGTTGGTATGGACGTAAGGTCGCCAACAACCTGTGAGCTGAGCATTTTTGGCTAATCTCTGTACCGACAAGGCGACAAATGCAACGCATGTCGCCTCTTGTCATCGCACTGCACACTGTCGCCTTTTGTCACTGCGCTGCATGCACTTGCTGCTGCATGTCTGGCGCTTTCTTCCAGCCTATGATCACTCAACCATATGAAAATGGTCGCTTAGTTTCCTACCTAATACGCACATGGTCACTTGTTCTTTTTCTCACTGCTTTCCCTCGTAGTCCTAGTAATTGAATTCCATGAATCACGCTAAGCATTTTGATTCACCAGCTGAAATTAGGGGAAAGCACCTGGGTAGATTGCACTCTAGAACCCACCAGGCACAGTAGAAAGTACCATTGGAAGTGAATTACATGGTCTCAGATCTGCAAGTAACACAGAATGCATGTCTTGCAAGTAATTTGGTGGTACTAGCAAAATTTCAGAGTCAAGCAAGTTATGTCATGATTCATTCTTGAAAAAACTCTTGATCAGCCTTGGTCTTGAGTTCAAACAGTTACACAAGCATACGAAGTAGTTGTATAGCTAGATACCATCCATACATGGCATGATCTGGGGCAAATAATATTTTCTTGATGGTAGCACTGATGAGTTACAGTGTGGAAAATCTTTAATGGGGGGGGACTTCATTTTACTTCTTTGTACAGCCACAGAAATACATAGCCCTCCTCCACAAACCCAAAACACAGCTCGACATGTACCAGCAACTCAGATTGGCACTCAGACAAACACCATGGAAGGCAATGCAAGCATGGAACAATAACCCGTGCTCAAGTTCTTAAGTTATCTGGGGGTTTTGATCTTTGAACCACTTGGACGAGCCTTACTGAATCAGCAATTCCAATCATGTCCATGTTTCATTTATCTCAAATGGGAGATTGCATCTGAGTAGCATAGGGTGATTCCGGGCTGATCCTCAGCGTTCCTCCAAGCTCCATGGGCACTAGGGGTACCAGTGAATGGAGCACATCGGTGATCAGTGGCCTGTAACTTGGCTCTGGTTGCACACAGAGCACAGCCACTGCAGCAACCTAGAAGAAATGCACCAGTCTGATCAGTTAAAAAGCTAAATACACATGAAACATACAGTACTGTAATGACTTGAAAACGCTTACTTGGTACAAGTGTTTCAGATCCATTGTGTTCTTGATCATGGGGTCAATTATGTTAGGGAGTTTGGATCTATCAGTTAGCTGAGGCATGGCCTGCATTTGAGTCCAAGTATGGCAATATGTCAGAAGTCAATAGGCCAGTTTATCTGCCTCGATTCTTGCATGTTGAGGGAAAAAAAATAATTCAACACGCCAAATGTCAGAACATTGTGTACCCATGTAACAATTGATTGGCACTGAGATTGTGCCATCTTCTCAACAGGTTTCCTTCCCAGTAAAAGTTCTAGAAGTACCACCCCAAACGCATATACATCGCTCTTCTCAGTCAACTTCCCTGAATTCAATGCAGTTGCACATGATTAGAGTGGAGTACCATAGTTGGTGATGAATAAAGAGTACTCTACACTTCTACAAACAGGATTACAAGTGAGACACAAGGACAGGAAAAAAAAAAGGGCACATATACCATCCAATAAGTACTCAGGGGCCACATAGCCCATAGTCCCAGAAAGCTTTAAATTCCCTTTGCTGTGATTCCCACTAATCACCGCGAGGCCAAAATCTGAAATCTGCCGAACAAGAAAGAAACAATACACTGACTCTTCATTTCGTGTTTTGGTCATATATTCATATGAGTTGTGGTCATTGGTCAATAGCAATAATAAATTAAATAGAATGGAAATACAAAGGCATACCTTAGCACTGAAGTCTGAATCTAAGAGTATGTTAGATGACTTCAGATCCCTATGGATAACTGGTGGGTTACAGTGCTCATGCAGGTACTCTAATCCCCTGGTTGGTTCAGATACAGATGCATATTATAAAATACAGTCATAAGCAGACAACATAGTTAACCATACTAAGAGAAGGTGCAAAAAGGGAACCTTGCTGTGTCAAGGGCAATCTTCATCCGAATATGCCAGCTCAGAGCTGAACCATGTGATGGCCCTGGATACAAAAACCATGGGGATTACACCGAAGCTTCTATAATCTCTAAATTTTATTAAAGATCACGGCTCAATAATAAACATAAGGAAACAACAAAACACTGTAGAATTTCTGAAAAACAATGGATACCATGAAGTTGTGAGTCCAACGACCCATTCTCCATCAGCTCATAAACAATGAAACGGTTCTCCTCATGAATACAGAAGCCCACAAGGGACACAATGTTCGGATGCCGAATCTTCCCCAGCAAATCTAGCTCATTCTGCCGATTCAATTCAATCAACAATAATTTTTTTAAGAGCAATGTTTAGTTAATAACAACAATCCGAACACGACCATTGAAATGGACAATTTTTCGAATAAAAATGGCATAGCTGATTATCACCTCGAATTCCTTCTCGCAATCATGTGCCCCAGCCCCACCATCCAATCTCTTCACCGCAGCAGCAAACCTCCCATAAAAATTGGCTTTGTACACAGATCCAAACCCACCAACTCCAAGGACATTGCTCTCACTGAACTTTTCAGTTGCTGCCTCCAAAGATGTGTAATCCATCATCGCCGCAGCACTCTTCTTGGCAGTCATGTACGAGTTGAAGCTGTTCAACATTGGCACAAAAGCAATCCTTGCAGTATCTGAACAACGCAAGTGAGTAGGTCAGATTCTCAGGGGCTAGGTAAGTAACTCACATGACCACATGGGCAGCACAGCAAGTCAACCAAGGAAAACAAGAACCAGTCAGGCCAAGACCTATGCTCTGGGTGTCCTTGGAATCCACCAGGGCTCGCCGTGATCGTCGCCACACAAAGAAGGCATACAGTGCAGCAATGGTGATCACGACGCTGGCGACGGATGAGAGGACAATGGCAGCAATGAGCTCCCTGCGGAGGTGGTGGTGCCTCTCCACCACAATCACCCCTGCAACAACACCACAAAGCAAAATGATGAACACTGCAACAAGATTCATTCGGCCGTCGCAGAAAGATGAATGCTTCGGAACCAAACTGAACTGGGTAAAATTGGAGTTTCAAAGATGGCACGGTTCCTTAAACTCCAAAATAAAGAACAGATATTTTCTGCAATTTGAGTTAAATGCGACAATAATATTGACGGCAGTCAACTGTTTCCTTTTAGAGGTTATAGCAGCCTAAAATCCAAATATTTCCTTCATTGCAATAGGAATAATAAAGTTTAGTAAGCAAATGAAACTCCACAAGATTCCCGCACAATTTCCTGAATGCAAAATCCGAAAGAAAATAATCCACTTTTTCTGCTCAACTTGTAAAAGACTAGGATCCCAATGAACTTTTCCCCACCACTCCAATGACATGGTTTGCCCACCAAATCAGCATTAAATGTTTTCCCAAATAAAAACATGAGCAAATTCCCGGCCAAAAGGCGAAATTTTGCCGCACGACACACGGCCAAGCGAGGATCAAGAACCCCGGACCATCACTGCAAAAACACACTGAAACCGCGCAAAAAGAAGCGCAAAGGTTTTGATCCAGCATTCCAGCCTACCTAAGGGAGGAGGCGCCGCGGCCGCAGGAAGCACGGCGGCGGCGCCGTCCGCGGAGGCCACACCGCCGCTGGCGGTTGGTGCGGGCTGAGCCGCCGATGGCCACCCCGGAGAAGGCGGTGTGGCTCTCCCATTGGCCACCAACGGGCGACACAGCAGGAGCAGCAAGATCACGAAGGCGAAGGAGCAGAGGAGCGGCAATGGCGGCGGCATTGACTTCATTACTCCTCCTCGCCTCCGTCTCCCTCTCCCTCTCTCTCCTCCCGCCTCCCTCGGCGCTCGCACCCCTCTTCCGCAGGAGCAGAGAGACGGGGGCGTTACAGCAAGAAGAGGCACACTAAAGTCTGTGCCTTTCTGACCAGATACCATGCGAGTCAGGGAATCCAAAGGGGGGGTAAAAGAAACAACGAGTGCAGATACAGCTGCACGGCTGCGCTCTCGGCTCCTCGGCGCCTTCGCCCAATCACCCTTGAGTAGTTGTGTGCACTCCCTCTGGTTTCTTGCGCCGCCAGTTGGTCTCTCTCGCCTCTCGGTTTCTTTTCGGCCAGCGTAACCCTTTCTTGAGGAATTCACCTAAATCTAAAATGGATAGCAAAAAGTTTAAAATCAGCATTCAACATAGTACCTATTTTAGGTTTTCTAAGAGATACAATCTAAATATGGACATCCTCTTTCCTAAAAACCTATTTATAGAAAGAATTCTCTTTGGGGTCTTGTCGTTGAAAAAAATGGTAGCGCTATCCAAAAGATGAATAGATCTTACATTTTAGATATTGTTGTTGAAGATAGTCTGAGAGTAATGGAGCACGACGGGACAGATAGCGATGGTGATGAGAGAGAAGAGAGGGAGGGAGGAATCAGGAATGGTAAGGTCTTGTTTAGTTGGCCAAAGTTTGGAAATTGGATTACTATAGCACTTTCGTTTTTATTTGACAATTAGTGTTTAATCATGGACTAATTAGGTTTAAAACGTTCGTCTCGTAATTTTCAACTAAACTATACAATTAGTTTTTTCGTCTACATTTAATGCTCCATGCATGTATCGTAAGATTCGATATGATAACTACTGTAGCACTTTTTGGGAAAAAAATTTGGAACTAAGGCCCTGTTTAGGCTTTGTTTAGTTTCAAAAAGTTTTCCCAAAAAGTGCTACAGTAGTCATCACATCGAATCTTGCGATACGTGCATGGAGCATTAAATGTAGACGGAAAAAAAACTAATTATATAGTTTGGTGGAAAATCGCGAGACGAACGTTTTGAGCCTAATTAGTCTATGATTGAATACTAATTACTAAATAAAAACGAAATTGCTACCATATCCAAATTCTCAAATTTCGCGAAATTAAACAAGGAACAAGGCCAAACCCGATAAAGTCTCTCATGGTGCACGGATGACAGGGGGTAGGAGAAGGACCGGCGGTGCAGCTCAGCTCTTGTAGGGTTAGCGGTCGCGTCGAGCAGCAGAGGGGGGAGCTTGTCATGTGGCAGTTGCGAAAAGGCACCGCCGCACCGCAGCGCAGCTGTGGATGGCGATCGCCCATCACCTCGGTGGCTCTCGGCCTGCGGTTGATGGCGCATGCGCTGTGCTGTGCCGCGCACACCAACTTCGGCCGTGTTCGGCCATAATAGTTCTATTTTTTCCGCTACCAAACAATTTTTTTTATAATAAATTACTCCTATAAATTAGCCGCAAGAGCGATAAATCCCGCCGAAGAGCCTTCATTTCCGTTCAGCTGCTCTGCTCTGCATGACACGATCCTATCGGCATCAGACCGTCCCCTCCTCTGAGTGCACACTGAGCTGGCCAGTTGCTAAGCAGTACGGCAGTACCACTGTACCAGTGACATTGAGCATGTTAATCAAGAAGTAACCGAGTTGTTAAAAAGACTTTTGATAGTATACACGGTAAGAGACTGGAGTTTGTTAAGACTAAACTATGGGCAGAGAGAGCTACAGTGCTAACTAATCGGAATAAAACTGTTTAGATTGACTAAAATAAGTTGCTACCCCTCCGTCCCTAAATAACTGTGGTTTTAGGATTTCGTGCCATAAGTTTGACTAGATTTATAAAAAATACGTGCAACATTTGTATCTCCAAATAAATTTATTTTAAAAATAGATTCAACGATCTATCTAATGATATTAATTTTTTACCATATATTATTAATTTTATATATATATTTAGTCAAAGTTGTTTCTCGCGAAAATGACAATTGGGACGGAGAGAGTAGCTATTAAGGGCCTATTTGATCTATTAACACTAAAAATTATCGGCTAAAATTAGTACTAATTGATTTAAATAGACCTACTAATAAACTTGTTAATTATTAGACGGAGGGCTGCTAACCATTAGTTACATTAGCAGGTCTAGAGTTGCTAATAGGTGCTAATAGTTTATATATAACTTCAACATACTATCCAACCATCTATTAGCAGGCGGATCAAAATAGCCCTGCTATAAAATTAGCTAGCTAAAATTTAGCAGCTATTATCTATTACGTAGCTAATTTTTAGTGTTAATAGACCAAAACATACCCTAAAAACTCTAACTGAATAACTGATTCAAAAGGCACAACTTATAGTTTAGCTCGTAGTTTATTTTTAAAATATTCAGCTACCGAACTATAAAACGCTACTCGAGTTTAGAGACAAACATACCTACCAGACTAGTAACACTGAATCAGCTTGTTCGGCAGGCCATAAATGATCGTGTATTATTTACTGCTGGCTAGCTTGGCTGGTTTGGTGGGAGAGAAAAATATTGTTCCGGCTGAAAATTTACGATCGTATACGAGCGAGCCCAGCCTGTCGAACAGGCTATTAGTCATGTAGTATAGTTTCACAGTATACTGATTGGGTGTCATAAATTTTGATGTTTTCTCAACAAACTTAGTCAAATTTAGGATAGTTTAGCTTTGACTAGACCTATAAAGTTTTTTTTTCTTTTTGAAATGAATAGAGTATATATAGA
This sequence comes from Miscanthus lutarioriparius, assembly GCA_904845875.1. NCBI lineage: Eukaryota > Viridiplantae > Streptophyta > Magnoliopsida > Poales > Poaceae > Miscanthus > Miscanthus lutarioriparius. The sequence continues at coordinate 77,074,769 of CAJGYO010000008.1, read as the reverse complement.
AACGGTGGCAGTGCGAAGAAGTAAACGGCAGTCGTGATTATTAATCGGAGTAATGAGTAGTTAACTTAACATGATAAATAATTATCACCATGTTCGCTTGGCTTATAAGTCATACTTTTTCAACCAATAAATAATATTTTTCTCTTCCAATAAATCAGCCAACAGTACTTTCAGCTATGGCTTATCAGCTAAATGAACGGGCAACGCCATTTGCTATTCGCCAGCACGTACTATTGAACGGCCCTGCACTATTGAACGGCCCTGTTGCTATTCGCCGAAAGCAATGTTTCATCAATCTTCCTTGACTTTCAAAGCCGTCGGTGCTTCGCCCCTGCAATGCCTGCCGGCAACCCAACATAACACTGTCCCAATTTAAGCTGCCGTTGAGCCTGTTGGCTTCCAATCTGTTTTCCACTAGCACGACTGCACGAGAGCACAGTAGCATGCAGTGATGCATTGCAGAGCCCTGCATGTAGAATGATCTCAAAGGGGCAGCCCCTGATTGGAAGAATTAAAGAAATCAAAGGGCTGTTTGACCCGGCAGTAATCGGCACTCAAAATTTAGGGTCGTTTGGTTGCTTGCTTACACAAGTTTGTCTAACCAGGCAGTAATCTAGGATATTGATTTTTTTTTTGTTTGAACTAAATCTTAGGCCATTATATTGATTATGAGTGTCTGGTGGATAGAACTGTTACCTGACTAGCGGGTTTTCACTAGTACATAAAATATTTTTAGAGGCAGTCAAAAGTGATCTTCAGAGGCGATTTTAAAACCGCTACCATGCAAGCGATTATAAAAATAAGTGATTTTCAAAAACAGTTTTAAAACCGCCTCTAAAAATCGATTTTCAGAGGCGGTTCTCTTAAGACAACCGCCTCTAAAAATCAATTTTCAGAAACGGTTGACTTAAGTCAACTGTCCCTAAAAATAATTTTCAAAAATTTTAAAAATCATTTAGAGTCTAGTAAAAGTAATAAAAAATATTTCTAATGTAGCCTGGAGGGTTGAGGACCGGCTAATAAGTGCTGATACCCGATTCGAACTCACAACCTCTCCCTCGCGCGATCCCTACCCAACCACCGCACCACATAGTCACTTACATCTAGGTCTACGATGTTGTCTATTTGTACTAATATGCACGAATCTTGTAATCAATATTTTAACTCATAAACAATCTTAAATGAGAAAATTTTCAACTACAAAGTTTACTTTGACATAGAACATTCTCCATCCAAGGTTGTTTGAAAAAATTAAAAAATTGAAATTCAAAATCCGAGGCTTAATTTATATATTTGGAACCCTAAATGATCTTAAACAAAAAATTTATCAACCATAAAATTTAGATCTCGTCGAGCTCTACAATTTTGATATAAAGTTTGTCTTCATCCGACTTCATTTAAAAAAGATGTGAATTTATTTATGCTGCGGCTATTTTTAAAGATGGTTATTTTTAGAGGCGGTTGACATAAGCAACCGTCCTTAAAAATAACATTTTCAAAGGCGGTTCTCTTAACGAAACCGCCCTAAAATTGATAGATTTTTAGTGGCCGATTTCTTAATGGAACCGCTCTATAAAAAATAATTTCTAGCAACGGTTGTATAGCTATGGTGCCTCCCACGAAGATTAGTGGTGGCGTGCTAAGATAACCGCTGCTGTTAGAAAATGGAGGTGTCTCTAAAAATTATTTCTATACTAGTGTTTATAGCCAAGCCATGAACCAGACAAGCTCTGACGCGACGGATGTTTGCTTTTGTGCCGGGCAACTTTGCTTAGATAGCAACAAGAGGAAGCCCAATTAACGTACGTTCTTGCTTGCTTGGAAGTTGGAACGATGATGAAAGCTTTTTCCTTGTCAAAACTCAAAAAGCACGCAATCAGCCATCGATCGAGTGCGTAGATGATTATCGAAACAAGGGCTCGAAAAGGAACTCGATCGGTGGCGGCCGGCTTTGTACAAGAAGAAGAAGAAGAGCGGCGCGCGAAAGCACGCACGTTTGAAGCTCGTGCCAGATAGTAGCAGGGGACTATTCCACAGAAAACGGCTCGGGTTTCACACAAGAACGCGCAGGAGTTTCCGGCTTGGACTGGACGCACGTGACACGCTCGGCCCCGACGACGCACGCGCATGCGCCCAACGACAGCTGACACGTAAACGACGCAGCGGCGCCTGTTGTCGTGACGGGCACAGTTTCGGCCAAGCCTAGCTAAAAACTATGGGATGGGATGATTCCCTATTCCCAGGGTAGCAACGTTCCCAGCAGCAGGCGCACCGAATCTTGGGCACGAATAACGGCCCGGCGCCTGGTGTCCGGCGACTTTTGAGCCCGTTGCGGCCGTCGCTCGCACATGCGCCGGCCGGCCGGGGGTGACCACCACTCACTCGCCGCTAGTTCTGGTTCTCGACCAACCAACCCAACCCAAATGTGTTGTCAAAAAAAAAAACCCAACCCAAATGGTCCATGTCCATGGCAGGCTGCCTCCATACTGTTTTTATTTTATTTCCTGGCGATCGACGGAGTGGATAACAGCAGCTAGCTAGCACCTAGCAGTCTGTCTAGCACTAGCAGCAGATGTCAACACTTGCTGCCATCCAGCAAGAGTCCATCCGGTGGGACGTATGTAGGGACTGACGGACTGTATATAATACACGGAGAAGACGGATCCTGCATGCATGCAAGCAAGGCCATGGGGGCTGAGGGAGATGTAGATGTGTTATGTGTAGTGGTAGTAGTATTGCCTACTGAGTTGGCATACGATCGGGGAGCTGGTCCTGGCCTGGCGAACCGGCACAGATGGCGATCGACAGCGAGAGGCGCCATCGCTGAAGAGCGTATGGATCCACTATCATGTCCTGCCGGATCGGTAGCAGCCTGGATCCAGAATTCCAGATGCTGCTGGTGGTTTTGTTGGTCCGCACCCGCAAACGCCCGGCCGGACACAGACTAGTCAGCCGCCGCGCACGGCAACCGGTGGCGTACACACCAGCGTGGCGATCGGCGAACCGCGCGCGGGGGTCACGGGCGCCTGCTGCACCGCACCTGCGCGCGGGCCGTACGCGCCGTGCTCTCGGCCGTGCCACCGCAGAAACGTCACGTCGCCGAACGCCCGCGCGCGGGCGGCCGGGCGTCCTTTGTTCCCTGCAGAGTCCTGACCTCCAGCAGCTCCGCTCTCGCGCGCTCGATCGCCATCCTCATCGTCCACGCATCTATCTAGGACCGTTGTTTGCGTGCCACGCAACGTAAACGTGTCTGTCTGCCTATCTATACACGTCGCCGCGCCGGGTGTTCCATGGGATTTTTTTTTATAGGAAATGAAGCTGTGTTTCAGAGTGAATTGCATAAAACTCAATTATTTATGTCTGGCTATCACTACTTTATCACCTTTACGGGAAACCACTCGCAGAATCACAAGCGTTCTACGTGGGCTCACGAGTCGCGTGTGGATTGGATTCCTCGCTGCTGCTTGCTTTGCCAGGCTAGGCAAAAAAAAACTTGTGTTTGGTTGGTTCGCTGGCTTTCTCGATTTCCGCGCCGTCAAGAATTTCTATTGCTAGCTTGGGCAAGCCAGAATTGCTCTCCACTGCTGGCAAGGTTAGCCTTGTCGAGCGAGGCGAGGTGAGCGGTGCGGGCAAGAAAACCAAACGCTCAGGCTAACTTGAATGTGTATAACGTCCATGCATAACATCGTGTTGTTATGTAAGACTTGATTTCAGGTCCTCCATAGTGAATTCATGCGCAAACAATTGTAGCTCTGTGAAATTCGACCTACTCTCTCTCTCTCTCTCTCTCTCTCTTGGACGAACACGATCCACTCCTTCCGTCGTCCTTCGTTACTGTTTCTCGTTAGGCCCGTTGTCGATGCAGCAAGGAGGAGCATTTAGTAGGCACAGAGCCAGTAGTTCCACGAGGCCCATTAGACCACACTGTACTGTTTGTACCTGGGCCAAATGGGCTGGTGAAAGTTGGGCTGTTTGGGTGGATTCCCAGCTCAAATATCGTAGATTCCCATCCGGCCATCCATCCATAGCAAGCACGCCGGTTGCGCCACTCGCCCAACGCCCACGCGAGGTCTTCGCATACACGAGCACGACGCGGACACGCGGGTAGCCCAACCACCCCTTTCCTTTCCGGTCCACCGCTCCTCCGCTCGTCGTCGCCGCAGCCGCCGCCGCGTAATCGAAACCCTTGGACTCTCTCCACTGTTCCAAGTGCAGGGCGGCCCGGACCGAGCCCCGGCGGCCTCGCGGGATGGGACGGAGAGGGACTCGCCGCTCGCGCGCCCTGCCGCCGGGCCCGGCAGATGCCGCGATGGCGACCGCACGGCGTACGTCCGGGAGCTGGAGCTTCTTCCATTGTGTAGTACTAGTACAACGGGCGCATTGAGTGAGCCCGCGCGTCCTTGGAGCGCCACCCACCGGCTTCAATTCACCTGTCACCCTCACTCCATGGTGTGGCCTACCCGGCTACTGCTTGCGTACTACAGTAGCTAGGAGTGTGTCGCAGCCTTGTTTAGTTACTCCCAGTCCTGTTGCATAGAATGTTTAACGTATGCATGGAATATTAAATATAGACTAAAAAAATAATTAATTATGTAAGTTGTGATTAATTTACGAGACGAATTTTTCAAACCTAAGTAGTCCATGATTCAATAATGTGGTGCTACAGTAATATAGACTAAAAAATAATTAATTATGCAAGTTGTGATTAATTTACGAGACGAAATTTTCAAGCCTAAGTAGTCCATGATTCAACAATGTGGTGCTACAGTAAATATGTGCTAATGATAAATTAATTAGGTTTAATAAATTCGTCTCGCGGATTACCGAGGACTTTTGTAATTTATTTTATTATTACTATCCGAACACTCTCATATGACACCTCAATATAACACCCAATTTAATATCCCTAAACTTTACTCCCTAAATTTAAACATCACCTAAACACAATGGGCACTGTAGCTTTCACAGGATAGAAGGAGCACTGAAAAGAGATTGCCAGGATCAGCGCGAGGTCGTCAGAACTCAGCAAATATATGCACTGTACACAGCGAAAGACTGAAGAGCTAAATACTGAGCCAGAGCTAAAGTTTAGTCGTGTTAAATCGATGTTTGCATATTAATTAGGATGACTAAACATAAGCTAATTATAAAACTAATTGCACATGAGTAGACTAATTAGCTAGACGACTCTTGTCGGGTTCAGAAACCCGGGGTCCCTTATAAACCTGCTTCCCAGCAAAAGCTCGGTCAAGCAGACGACGTTATGAACGACGCGCAACTCCCGGGCCGGCCCAAAAACCTAACGACGGGCCAGAGGCGATCCAGTCTCCGACCGGAATGCCTGGCCAAAGAGGACCAACGCTCGCCTCTTACTCCGGTCCGCCTCTCCGACTGAAAGACCTAGCTAGCACGCCTCCGACTCCGGCCCGCCTCTCCAATCGGAAGGCCTGGCTGAGAAGGGACGACGCTCACCTCCGACTCCGCCCCGCCTCTCCGATTGGAAGGCCTGACCAGCTGAAAGGTCCTAATATGGCTAGAGGGGGGGTGAATAGCCTATTTGAAAACTACAAATCAACTAGAGCAATTTGATTAGTAAGACAAATAGCGAAATGCAAACTTGCTCTAGCTCTACAAGGGTTGCAAGCCACCTATCCAACAATTCTAGTTGCAATGATCTATTTGCACACAATCTACTTGACCACTACTCACTAAGAGCTCTCACAAAAGCTACACTAAAGAGCTCCACTAGATATGTTTAAAAGCACAAGGCAAGCTCTCAATTCTAATTACACTAAAAGAGCTTGCTATATCTAGTTCTTGAAATGTAAATGAGTAAGTGAGACGATTATACCGGCCGGGTAGTGGAGTGAACCAATTACACGATGAATATATAGCCAATCACCGGAGAATGCAAATGACAAGAGACAACCGATTTTTCTCCCGAGGTTCACGTGCTTGCCAACACGCTAGTCCCAAGTGTCGACCAACACTTGGTGGTTCGCGGACTAAGAGGTGTTTCACAAACCTCGTCCACACGATAGGACACCGCAAGAACCGACCCACAAGTGAGGTAACTCAATGACACGAGCAATTTATTAGAGTTACCTTTTCGGCACTCCGGGGAAGGTACAACTCCCTCACAATCACCGGAAGGCGACCACGAACAATCACCAACTCGTGCCGATCCTTCACCGCTGCTCCAACTGTCTAGGTGGTGGCAACCACCAAGAGAAACAAGCGAAATCCATGACGCAAGAACACGAATACCAAGTGCCACTAGACGCAATCACTCAATCAATGCACTTGGATTCTCTCCCAATCTCACAATGATGATGGATCAATGATGGAGATGAGTGGGAGGGCTTTGGCTAAGCTCACAAGGTTGCTATGTCAATGAAAATGTGCAAGAGTTAACCCTTGAGCGGCCATGGGGCTATAAATAGAGCCCCCATCAAATAGAGCCGTTATACCCCTTCTTTGGGCAAAACGCAGCGTTACGACCGGACGCCTTCGGTCGGGGCCGACCGGACGCTGGCTCTCGGCGTCCGGTCGCTCGATGTCGCCCGTGTGTCCAAACTCAACGGTCATCGGCCTCGGCCACCGGACGCTCCTTTGAATCGACCGGACGCTGAAGCCCCAGGTCCGGTCGCTTCAAATAAGCTCCCGAGGCGATTTTTCTTCGACCGGACGCGTCCGGTCCACCTTGACCGGACGCAGAACCGGCGTCCGGTGCTCAACCTTTCCTCTTGTGCCGCTGAAGTCGGCGACCGGACGCAGACGATCGGCGTCCGGTGCTTACGGATTCAGCGTCCGGTCCACAGGACCGACGCCAAACATCATTTCGACCAACTCCATTTCAACTCTAACTTCTTCACCCTTGCTCAAATGTGCCAACCACCAAGAATTTTACATCCGGCGCAATAGAAAATAGACATTTCATTTTTCCAAAGCGCCCGAATCCCTACCATAAGCTCGGCGGGAGGAGAGAGGGACCCAAACCCATCTCAACCCCGCAAACACCTTGTGCACATGTGTTAGCATATTTTCACAAATATTTTCAAGGGTGTTAGCACTCCACTAGATCCTAAATGCATATGCAATGAGTTAGAGCATCTAGTGGCACTTTGATAACCGCATTTCGATACGAGTTACACTCCTCTTAATAGTACGGCTATCTATCCTAAATGTGATCACACTCACTAAGTGTCTTGATCACTAAAACAAAATGGCTCCTATATTTTATACCTTTGCCTTGAGCCTTTTGTTTTTCTCTTTCTTCTTTTCCAAGTTCAAGCATTTGATCATCACCATGCTATCACCATTGTCATGATCTTCGTCATTGCTTCATCACTTGGAGTAGTGCTACCTATCTCATAATCATCTTGATAAACTAGGTTAGCACTTAGGGTTTCATCAATTAACCAAAACCAAACTAGAGCTTTCACCAGCTCGCCTCCGACTCCGGCGCTCGCTTCCTCACCCCAAATTCCTCTCCAACCAAAAAGGCTCGGCCAAGCAGAGGCAACGCTCGCTTCTCACACTTCCGACTCGGCCCGCCTCAAGACAGAAGGCTGGCCGAGAAGGGACGACGCTTCGCTCACTACTTCCGACTCGGCCGCCTCTCCAACAGGAAGGCCTGGCCGAGAAGGGACGACGCGCCGCTCGCTTCCGACTCCAGCCCGCGTCTCCAACCGGAAGGCCTAGCCAAGGAGGAACGGTGTGGCACCTAGCCACCCTCTGTCCCGGGAGTGCACTATAGCGGATGACCCGGGACAACCGCCGGTGGTTGCGAAGTCTCTATAGACCCACACCCCTCTAGACACTCGCGCGGAGGCCCTCGCGTGTGCGCAGGAGCACGCCGAGGAGCTATGACAAAGGTGGCAGAGCCAGCCACCACCTGTGTCGGCGCACTCGGCACACCACGTTGCGCCCCACGCGTGTAACCCGTACGCGCCGTGCTCTCGGCCGTGCCACCGCAGAAACGTCACGTCGCCGAACGCCCGCGCGCGGGCGGCCGGGCGTCCCTTGTTCCCTGCAGAGTCCTGACCTCCAGCAGCTCCGCTCTCGCGCGCTCGATCGCCATCCTCATCGTCCACGCATCTATCTAGGACCGTTGTTTGCGTGCCACGCAACGTAAACGTGTCTGTCTGCCTATCTATACACGTCGCCGCGCCGCGTGTTCCATGGCATTTTTTTTTTGATAGGAAATGAAGCTGTGTTTCAGAGTGAATTGCATAAAACTCAATTATTTATGTCTGGCTATCACTACTTTATCACCTTTACGGGAAACCACTCGCAGAATCACAGCGTTCTACGTGGGCTCACGAGTCGCGTGTGGATTGGATTCCTCGCTGCTGCTTGCTTTGTCAGGCTAGGCAAAAAAAAAATTGTGTTTGGTTGGTTCGCTGGCTTTCTCAATTTCCGCGCCGTCAAGGATTTCTATTGCTAGCTTGGGCAAGCCAGAATTGCTCTCCGCTGCTGGCAAGGTTAGCCTTGTCGAGCGAGGCGAGGTGAGCGGTGCGGGCAAGAAAACCAAACGCTCAGGCTAACTTGAATGTGTATAACGTCCATGCATAACATCGTGTTGTTATGTAAGACTTGATTTCAGGTCCTCCATAGTGAATTCATGCGCAAACAATTGTAGCTCTGGGAAATTCGACCTATTCTCTCTCTCTCTCTCTCTCTCTCTCTCTCTCTCTTGGACGAACGCGATCCACTCCTTCCGTCGTCCTTCGTTACTGTTTCTCGTTAGGCCCGTTGTCGAGGCAGCAAGGAGGAGCATTTAGTAGGCACAGAGCCAGTAGTTCCACGAGGCCCATTAGACCACACTGTACTGTTTGTACCTGGGCCAAATGGGCTGGTGAAAGTTGGGCTGTTTGGGTGGATTCCCAGCTCAAATATCGTAGATTCCCATCCGGCCATCCATCCATAGCAAGCACGCCGGTTGCGCCACTCGCCCAACGCCCACGCGAGGTCTTCGCATACACGAGCACGACGCGGACACGCGGGTAGCCCAACCACCCCTTTCCTTTCCGGTCCACCGCTCCTCCGCTCGTCGTCGCCGCAGCCGCCGCCGCGTAATCGAAACCCTTGGACTCTCTCCACTGTTCCAAGTGCAGGGCGGCCCGGACCGAGCCCCGGCGGCCTCGCGGGATGGGACGGAGAGGGACTCGCCGCTCGCGCGACCTGCCGCCGGGCCCGGCAGATGCGATGGCGACCGCACGGCGTACGTCCGGGAGCTGGAGCTTCTTCCATGGTGTAGTACTAGTACAACGGGCGCATTGAGTGAGCCCGCGCGTCCTTGGAGCGCCACCGACCGGCTTCAATTCACCTGTCACCCTCACTCCATGGTGTGGCCTACCCGGCTACTGCTTGCGTACTACAGTAGCTAGGAGTGTGTCGCAGCCTTTGCATAGGATGTTTAACACATACATATAATATTAAATATGGACTAAAAAAATAATTAATTATACAGGTTGTGATTAATTTACGAGACGAATTTTTCAAACCTAATTAGTTCATGATTCAACAATGTGGTGCTATAGTAAATATGTGCTAATGACGAATTAATTAGGCTTAATAAATTCGTCTCACGGATTACCGAGAACTTATATAATTTGTTTTATTATTACTATCCGAACACTCTCATGTGACATCCAATATGACACACAATTTAATATCTCTAAACTTTATTCTCTGAATTTAAACATCACCTGAACTAATTACACAGGAGTAGACTAATTAGCTAGACGACTCTTGTCGGGTTCATAAACCCGGGGTCCCTTATGGACCTGCTTCCCAGCAAAAGCTTGGTCAAACAAACGACGTTGTGAACAACGCGCAACTCCCAGGCCGGCCCAAAAACCTAACAACGGGCCAGGGGCGATCCAGTCTCCGACCGGAAGGCCTGGCCAAGGAAGACCAACGCTCGTCTCTGACTCCGGTCCGCCTCTCCGACTGAAAGGCCTAGCCATCACTCCTCCGACTCTAGCCCGCCTCTCCAACCGGAAGGCCTAGCCAAGAAGGGACGACGCTCGCCTCCGACTCCGGCCCGCCTCTCCGATTGGAAGGCCTGGCCAACTCGCCTCCGACTCTAGCGCTCGCTTCCGACCCCAGCCCGCCTCTCCAACCGGAAGGCCTGGCCAAGCAGGAACGACGCTCGCTTCCGTCACTTCCGACACTGGCCCGCCTCTCCGACAGGAAGGCCTGGCCGAGAAGGGACGACGCTCACATCCGACTCCGCCGCTCGCTTCCGACTCCAGCCCGCGTCTCCGACCGGAAGGCCTGGCCAAGGAGGAACGGCGTGGCCCCTAGCCACCCTCTGTCCCAGGAGTGCGCTATGGTGGACGACCGGGACAGCCGTCGGTGGTAGCGGAGTCTCTACAGACCCACACCCCTCTAGACCCTCGCGCGGAGGCCCTCGCGTGTGCGCAGGAGCACGCCGAGGAGCTACAACAAAGGTGGCAGAGCCAGCCACCACCTGCGTCGACGGCGCGCTCGGCACACCACGTTGCTCCCCACGCGTGTAACCCGGTGAGCGGCGTCCGGGGTCGCGTCCGCCAGGTTCAGCGCAACATCATCGACGGGGGGAACAATCCCCATAGTTCGCTCAGGCTGCCAGAACATCGCCGCAGCGGTGATGCTTCTGCGCGGCCTTCCAGAGCTTGTCGACCCACAGGAGCAGGCGGTCCACCGGAACCTCCGGACGCTGGTAGAGACCGCCGCCGTTCAACAGGCGGAGAGCTCCGCGTCGCGACACTGACTCACGCCCTCTCTCCCCACCAGGGGAGTGGGGACGCACCAGACGAATCGCTCTATCCGCTCACCACTACAGTCGCGGGCGCGCGGAACAGGAGGCCGCAGCAGCACCGCGGCCTGACCCGGCGCCCGCTCCACACCGACCCCATATGCGCGAGCGGCTCGGACCGAACCGAGACGCTCGCAGCGTCATCAGCAACGGGCGTCGGGCCCGGCATGATGATGACGTCCATCGGGCGACGGTGAGAGCAGGCGACACAGGCCCCGGCCGGACCATCGTGGGAAGCGGTGAAACACGCCCCAGGCAAGATCGCCGACCCGACGACCGGAGTCCCAGCCCGGATGGCCCGGGACCACGGACCTTTGGCCGGCGTATCCAGAGAGCGCCGTTCCCACGGCGCTTTTGACCGCCTACCAACATCGCCAAGTATACCGGGGAGACGAATCCCGGTATATGGCTCGAAGACTTTCGGCTCGCCTGCCGAGCCGGAGGAGTGGATGATGACCACTTCATCATTCAATACCCGGACAACCTGATGTCGTCGATGCGGACGTCATCAGCGCATTCCTCTCCGGGACAACATGTGAGTCCCTGATCCACAAGCTTGGCTGCCTGAAGCCCGTACCACGCGTTACCTGCTCGACGTCGCCACGAACCATGCCTCCGGCGAGGAGGCGGTTGGAGCGATCTTCAACGGAGGCCGGGACAAGGGCAAAGCCAAGCACGAGGACCAAGACGAAGGCCCCTCCACTCAGAGAGGCAAAAAGAACAGAAGGATCGGCACCGACTGGCCAACTCCGCGTTGGTCGTCGCAGCTGATCGCGCGGGCAAGCAGCCCCAGCAGGGTCAGCCTGACCACTTCGACAAGCTCATGGATAGCCCATGCATCAACCACGCATACCCCGTCAAACACCTATACAAGGACTGCGAGCTCCACTTAACGGAACTGCCCCTAAAAATAGATAGATTTTTAATGGCGGATTTCTTAATGGAACCGCCTCTAAAAAATGATTTCTAGCAATGATTGTATAGCTACAGTGCCTCTCACGAAGATTAGTGGTGGCGTGCTAAAACAACCGTTGTTGTTAGAAAAAGAGAGGCGTCTCTAAAAAATCATTTCTGTACCGGTGTTTATAGCCGAGCCATGAACCAAACAGGCTCTGACGCGACTGATGTTTGCTTTTGTGCCAGGCAACTTTGCTTAGATAGCAACAAGAGGAAGCCCAATTAACGTACGTTCTTGCTTGCTTGGAAGTTGGAACGATGATGAAAGCTTTTTCCTTGTCAAAACTCAAAAAGCACGCAATCAGCCATCGATCGAGTGCGTAGATGATTATCGAAACAAGGGCTCGAAAAGGAACTCGATAGGTGGCGGCCGGCTTTGTACAAGAAGAAGAAGAGCGACGCGCGAAAGCACGCACGTTTGAAGCTCGTGCCAGATAGTAGCAGGGGACTATTCCACAGAAAACGGCTCGGGTTTCACAAGAACGCGCAGGAGTTTCCGGCTTGCAGCCCGTTCGCTGTTGGTTTCAGCTAGTCCTTATCAGTCAGTCAACAATACTTTTTTCTCACAACAAAGCAGCATTAATCGAGTCAGCCAACAGTACTTTTTCACAACAAAGCACATTAATCGGGTTTATCAATCCAGAAACCAACCAGCGAACATGCCGTTGGACTGGACGCACGTGACACGCTCGGCTCCGACGACGCACGCGCATGCGCCCACCGACAGCTGACACATAGACGACGCAGCGGCGCCTGTTGTCGTGGCGGGCACAGTTTCGGCCAAGCCTAGCTAAAAACGATGGGATGGGATGGGATGATTCCCTATTCCCGGTAGCAACGGCTCGTTCGGCTTATCTTATAATCCGTATTATTCAGCTTGTTTTTTTAGTTGGAACAATGTTTTTCGCTCACAACAATTCAGTCAGAACAGTGTTTTTCAGCCAATTCAACCAAGTTTTAGTTAGCCGAACGGGGCCGTGACGTTCCCAGCAGCAGGCGCACCGAATCTTGGGCACGAATAACGGCCCGGCACCTGGTGTCCGGCAACTTTTGAGCCCGTTGCGGCCGTCGCTCGCACATGCGCCGGCCGGCCAAGGGTGACCACCACTCGCTTGCCGCTAGTTCTGGTTCTCGTCCAACCAACCCAACCCAAATGTGTTGTCCAAAAAAACCCAACCCAAATGGTCCATGTCCATGGGAGGCTGCCTCCATACTGTTTTTATTTTATTTCCTGGCGATCGACGGAGTGGATAATACTGTCTCCAAGAGCCTATGGATAAGGCCACCTTGACCTAAAATACGTGGTGCACAGTAAAAAAATCCCCTCCAACAAGCTACGCAATCAGACTACCCATTCTACGTGGGAGAAGAGAGGGAAGGCAAATAAGCGTCCTCCCGACGCACGACCCAATCTCTGGCGCGGAGAGCACGGCCGCGGGGCGCAACGGCAAGGAGACGACGGGCGGGCCGGGTGGCGTGCTGAGGTGCACCGGCGGCGGCCCCTGCTCGGGCCTTCCCCGGCGGCGCGGGTGCCTGCGCCCCTGCTCCGGCCTCCTCCATGGCCGACGTCTGGCACACCTCCTCCTCCATGGATCCGGCGCAGGTAGCTTCACGAGTGCCTCCACGGCCGGCGCGCCTGCAGGCTCCGCTGTTCCCTCCGCCGCATGAGGTCCCAGGTCTGACCGCTGCTCCTCTTCTTCCAGCCATTGCTCCCCAATCCCCTTCCAGCCGCTGCTCCCCCTTCTCCGCTTGTGCATGCTACGTGCGGCGGCGCATCCTGCTGGAGGCCGGCCTCCCCACTCCAGTGAGCCCCCATCCGACTCCGGCGAGCCCCCCTCCCCTCTCCCTCCCACATCCGACGAGATCTCGCACCACTTCGGCAAGCACTAGGAGCGGCAGCAGCGGACGCGCTCGACTCCGATGAACAGGCGCCGGTCGTGCTCCACTCCGGCAAATCGCGCGGCCCTGGTGGTGCGCGGTCCCTGGCCGACGGGAATCCGCCCCCGACCCCTGAGGTGCACGTGCGGCGGCGCGGGCAGGGAGAGGGAAGCAGGAAGAGTGGAGGAGGAGAAGGAAAGGGAAAGAAGGAGAGGGAGGGCAGCGGCGGCGGCTTCGAGGTCCGGCGGTCGCGCGGGGCAAAGGAGGCTTTGGCAGCGGCGGCGCTAGGGACCTCGGCGGGCAGAGCCGAGTGCGGCTCTAGCTTCGTGAGTTTTGGGTTCGCTATTGGAGAAGATAAGATTTGGGTGCGTGACCTTCTCGTTGTACGTGACCCAAAACTTGGAATGGGTGTTGTGTTTGGGTATCGACGACTGTCGGAGATAGTCTAACAGCAGCTAGCTAGCACCTAGCAGTCTGTCTAGCACTAGCAGCAGATGTCAACACTTGCTGCGATCCAGCAAGAGTCCATCCGGTGGGACGTATGTAGGGACTGACGGACTGTATATAATACACGGAGAAGACGGATCCTGCATGCATGCATGCAAGGCCATGGGGGCTGAGGGAGATGTAGATGTGTTATGTGTAGTGGTAGTAGTATTGCCTACTGAGTTGGCATACGATCGGGGAGCTGGTCCTGGCCTGGCGAACCGGCACAGATGGCGATCGACAGCGAGAGGCGCCATCGCTGAAGAGCGTATGGATCCACTATCCACTATCATGTCCGGCCGGATCGGTAGCAGCCTGGATCCAGAATTCCAGATGCTGCTGGTGGTTTTGTTGGTCCGCACCCCCGCAAACGCCCGGCCGGACCCAGACTAGTCAGCCGCCGCGCACGGCAACCGGTGGCGTACACACCAGCGTGGCGATCAGCGAACCGCGCGCGGGGGTCACGGGCGCCTGCTGCACCGCACCTGCGCGCGGCCCGTACGCGCCGTGCTCTGGGCCGTGCCACCGCAGAAACGTCACGTCGCCGAACGCCCGCGCGCGGGCGGCCGGGCGTCCCTTGTTCCCTGCAGAGTCCTGACCTCCAGCAGCTCCGCTCTCGCGCGCTCGATCGCCATCCTCATCGTCCACGCATCTATCTAGGACCGTTGTTTGCGTGCCACGCAACGTAAACGTGTCTGTCTGCCTATCTATACACGTCGCCGCGCCCGGTGTTCCATGGGATTTTTTTTTGATAGGAAATGAAGCTGTGTTTCAGAGTGAATTGCATAAAACTCAATTATTTATGTCTGGCTATCACTACTTTATCACCTTTACGGGAAAACCACAGCGTTCTACGTGGGCTCACGAGTCGCGTGTGGATTGGATTCCTCGCTGCTGCTTGCTTTGCCAGGCTAGGCAAAAAAAAAAATTGTGTTTGGTTGGTTCGCTGGCTTTCTCAATTTCCGCGCCGTCAAGGATTTCTATTGCTAGCTTGGGCAAGCAAGAATTGCTCTCCGCTGCTGGCAAGGTTAGCCTTGTCGAGCGAGGCGAGGTGAGCTGTGCGGGCAAGAAAACCAAACGCTCAGGCCAGTGGCGGAGCTCGCATGAATGTGTAGGGGGCCAATTCAAAGGTACACTGCTACAGTATTACCAATAGTAGTATAGATAATTGAAAATCTGTGAAAAATCTTCGTTTTTTCAAGTTCTATCTATATAGACTGCAATGAACAATTGGAATTCTGTCAAAGAAGTATGAACAATGTGCGGATTTACATACTTGTAAGCTGTGATCCACTAATCAGCAACATCAAGCTAAGTACGAGAGAGACATAAATTAATTACACATGCAAATGACATGCAAAACTTCTAGGTGATAACTTCTAGGGGGATAGACCAGCAAGGGGGGGGACTTCGGTCCGTGGCTCAGCCACTTGAATAGCTAATGTCCATGCATAATATCGTGGCTCAGGCTGACTTGAATGTGTATAATGTCCATGCATAATATCGTGTTGTTACGTAAGACTTGATTCCAGGTCCTCCATAGTGAATTCATGCGCAAACAATTGTAGCTCTGTGAAATTCGACCTATTCTCTCTCTCTCTCTCTCTCTCTCTCTCTCTGACGAACGCGATCCACTCCTTCAGTCCTTCCGTCGTCCTTCGTTACTGTTTCTCGTTAGGCCCGTTGTCGATGCAGCAAGGAGGAGCATGTAGTAGGCATAGAGCCAGTAGTTCCACGAGGCCCATTAGCCCACACTGTACTGTTTGTACCTGGGCCAAATGGGCTGGTGGAAGTTGGGCTGTTTGGGTGGATTCCCAGCTCAAATATCGTAGTTTCCGAACAACCAGGCCCATCCGGCCATCCATCCATAGCAAGCACGCCGGTTGCGCCACTCGCCCAACGCCCACGCGAGCTCTTCGCATGCACGAGCACGACGCGGACACGCGGGTAGCCCAACCACCCCTTTCCTTTCCGGTCCACCGCTCCTCCGCTCGTCGTCGCCGCCGCCGCCGCCGCCGTAATCGAAACCCTTGGACTCTCTCCACTGTTCCAGGTGCAGGGCGGCCCGGACCGAGCCCCGGCGGCCTCGCGGGATGGGACGGAGAGGGACTCGCCGCTCGCGCGCCGTGCCGCCGGGCCCGGCAGATGCCGCGATGGCGACCGCACGGCGTACGTCCGGGAGCTGGAGCTTCTTCCATGGTGTAGTACTAGTACAACGGGCGCATTGAGTGAGCCCGCGCGTCCTTGTGAGCGCCACCCACCGGCTTCAATTCACCGGTCACCCTCACTCCATGGTGTGGCCTACTCGGCTACTGCTTGCGTACTACAGTAGCTAAGAGTGTGTCGCAGCTTGTTTAGTTACTGGTGTAAAATTTAATTCCTATTACATCGGAGGTTTAACAGATACGTATAGTATTAAATATAGACTAAAAAATAATTAATTATATAGGTTGTAACTAATTTACGAGACAAAATTTTCAAGACTAATTAGTCCATGATTCAACAATGTAATGCTACAGTAACATGTGCTAATGATGAATTACTTAGGCTTAATAAATTTATCACGTGGATTACTGATGACTTTCTATAATTTGTTTTATTATTACTATCTGAATATTTTCATGTGACACCCAATATAATATCCTTAAACTTTACTCCCTGAATTTAAACATTATCTAAACACAATGGGCTATGCAGCTTTCAGAAGATAGAAGGAGCTTTGAAAAGAGATTGCCAGGATCAGCGCGAGGTTGTACTGGGCCAGAGCTAAAGTTTAGTCGTGTCAATCGAATGTCTGTATACTAATTAGGAGGATTAAATATAAGCTAATTATAAAACTAATTACACAGGAGTAGACTAATTAGTGAGACGAATCTATTAAACCATAATTAATTCATAATTAGCAAATGTTTACTATAGCACCATTCAAATCATAAACTGATTAGACTTAATAGATTCGTCTCGCAAATTAGCCTCATACTATGTAATTAGTTTTATAATTAGTCTATATTTAATACTCCTAATTAGTATTAAAGATTTGACGTGATAGGGTGAAACTTTTGCATGAAGCAAACACAGCCATTGTACAGTAAGTTTGAGTATAGTTTACCCGAAACTCCAAACTACCAGTGACATGGTACTAAGGCCATATCTGGAACGTTCGAATTTCACTAGAATCGATTCAATTTCACACAAAAAACAAAGAAATAGAAAAAAATTCCCACGTTAATAGGTCAAGATTAGCCTCTAAACTTTTGTTACTAAACTTTAGTCTTGCTTGAGGTGTTTAGATTCATAGCAAAAGTTTAGGCTAAAGTGCAAAATGAGATGTGCTTCACATAATGTTTTTAGCCTAGTTTTACACCTCGGTGCAAATGGCAAAACTTTAGCCCTCTCTCTTCTCCATCTGTTTAGATCCATTTGTCTAAAACATATGCTAAAAGTATTGGGCAAAAGTTTTGTCAAAGAAAATAATCAGGGCTTAGGATAAGAAACAGTTTATTAATCCCTACACTCACCGTAATGATGTGTGCTACTGCTTCGGGTACAGAGTACCACAGGCTACAGAACGCAGCAACGGAGACAACGAAAACGTACGAGAACCAACCAGTGCTGCGCGCTGTGTGCACTGACCAGTCCGACCGCAGACGGCATGCGCTGACACTGACAGACGGGACGGTCCGGGTGCTCGGTGTTCGCCTGACGCCTGGGGCCCACGTGTTGAGTCCTTCAACTATTCATTGCTCCCCTGGGCACAAGGTACAGTGCATTTTATGACCGGGAGTTCGGGACTTCTTCTGTCACCTTTCCTTCACGGATTCTCTTCTATTTCACCGGTGCTACAGTGCCTATTCTAACGCTACGGACTATATTAAGTCAAAAGTTAATTATAGAGCAATATTGGTATCGCGCCGTGCTAACGCTAGTAGTGTGCCATGCTAATGTTGAAACAACTTTGTTTTGGCTTAATCATAGCATCTCTACTCAATGAAGCGTGGCATTAGGCCCGAAATTTTATTTCTTTACATCTTTTTTTTATCTGTAGCATATCATTACAGTTCATAAACTAAAAGACGTTGAATAAGTTAACAAACAGTTATTATAATCCCTCAGGGACCCGATTTAAATCACACCACAGCTGAATTAAACAACTACAGATGGGGCTCCATCCCAGATCAGACCAGTGGTTATGGTCGAAGGATAGACACATGCAGCAGAAAGAAGCAGCTGTTGTTTACATTGTCAAATAACACTTCCTATCGGTAGGTATTGTGATCCTCATTGGGACTACAACTACGTCTATATAATCAGATTAAACTAACATGAGTACATAACCAAAACATGAAATGTATAATACGTATAAGCCCCGTTCGGTTTACCCCATATTCGGCTTGTTCGGCTTCTTTTTTTAGCCGGAACAGTGTTTTTCTCTCACAACAATTCAGCCAGAACAATGTTTTTCAGCCAGTTTCAGCTAAAATTCTGCCAGCCGAACGGGGCCGTCACATAAGCCACATCAAGCCAGACAATTTTTGGCATAAGTAATCTGATGGTAATTCTAGATTGGCATACCACAGATCACATGACAGTTGTCGGGGACCGATTACTGGAGTACCCAAAGAGGTGGAACTAATAACCATCAAACGTTAATGCTTTTGAACAGGCGGGAACGCAACTACACTTCTTGCCCATACAACCGAAGGTTGGCTGCGCCTCGCCCTGCCCTGAAGGGTTGGCTCCGCCTCGTCCGACCCCCGATGGCTGGACTCCGCCTCGCCCAACCCCCGAGGGCTGGACTCCCCCTCGCCCAACGTCTGAGGACAGACACCGCCTCGCCCGACGACCGGGGACTGGCTTTGCCTCGCCCGATGGCTGAGGGCTGGCACCGCCTCGCCCGACATCTATACCCTGCCCCTTCATAATGACGAGCACATGGTAAGACAGGACACTCAAGTCAACCACAGTACCGAGGACTATGCCCTGCGCTCCTGCGAGAAGGTACCGTCAGGATATGACAGGACGGACGCTTTAAGCCCTCCTCGGCATGGCAGAGCCCGAATAGTGTTGTAGGCGCCGAGTTTTGTCCTACAGTGTTGTGGGCGCCACCGTCAGCCCTCAGGCACGGATCCTAACACAGGCATACGACAACCACTACAATCCAGGAGGGAACTCACATCATCAACAGTAACGAACGTATGGTCACTTCCCCGTCTGCTCCCCGTAGGGCCACGGCTCGGTACCCTAACGCGCCGCATCGTCCGTCGGAGTAGGATGGGACGCGACCACTAGCTAACCAAAGCCAGGGCACGGCCCTATCAGGATCAACGAACGTGCTATCCCTAGCATGGTCTGCCATGACAGCAGGTAAGCTCGAGGGAAAAGGAAGACCCGACACCTTCGAAGGACCCTCTCTACCTCTGGGTTTTCCTCTTTCTCCCATCTGTAATCCCTGCTCCCCCTTGGTCTATAAAAGGGAGGGCAAGGTGCCCCGCTAAAGGGACGGATCAATTCGACATACATCACACATACAGCCAAGTAGCAACCGAGCTCTTGGCATCCTTTTGACCTTTCCATCAGAGACTTGGGACCTGTCCCTCTCTCGACCGTTTATACCCCCTACTACCAACCTTTTTCGGTGCTAATAACACGAGTAGCAGCAGACTAGACGTAGGGATATTCTGTCCGAACCAGTATAAACCTTGTGTCCTTTAGCCCACCAACCGGGGCCTAAAGCGCAACAAATATAAATTTACTAGTTGGTGTTTATTCGAAACACCGACAGTTGGCACGCCAGGTAGGGGACCTTTGCGCGTTCCATATCAGGCCTCAGATGGCTAGCCACGCAATCAGCTGGGTCTTGGTCGCACACGTGCGTTTCGGTGACCTGGACTTCATCGTCACGGTGGGAGGAGAATTAGCGTTGGCTCACGCCGCCATCTAATCTCTACCCTCCATCGGCTTCAACTACTGGAGGCTTGAGCACCAGCCCTACACCTCCCTTGGACCCCAGCGGTCTAGGGAGAACCCATGCTGCCTCACCCTCTCTTTGCAACACTCCGTGCGGAGCACCCCGATGGTGCTTCCGTTCGGACTCCATAACACCGCGGCAACCGTTAGCCACCTTGTGGCACAGCGCACAATCCCATTCCCCGCGAACAACGAGTTCGTGGGGATGATCGAAAGCATCACGGAATCCCTCCACGGCCTCCTCGCTGAGGAGTCAGGGTTGGACTGTGCCTCTGACTCCAGTAGGGGGAGTCATCACCCCTCTCGGGAATGTTTCATGGCGGGTACCCCCAAGGGACACGTCGAAAGCATCCCCACGGAGGAGGCTACCCCGGTCGGCGACCTCGGCGACGAAACTGAAGGGCCGACAGCGGCCCCACCTCGCATGGGGGTGGAGCAGCTGAAAGCCCAAAAGTGAGAGATCGAGGAAGCCAGAATCTAGCTGGTGCAGGAATGCGTGGAGCTCGATCGAGAGATTGAGCGCCGCGGAGACGGTGGGCGCGCACGTGCCAGGGCCCGTGATGTGAACCAAAGGATCATCGCCGATGATGAAGCCCTTCCTCGCTTTGCCCGGGCAAGCCAAAACATCGCCGCTGCGACGGCCTTGCTCCATGGCCTTCTAGAGGCCGCGACGCCCGAGGATCGTCAGGCCCACCGCGATATTCGCACGCTACTCGAGCGTGTGGCGGCGCAGCAGGCGAAAAGCTCGTTGTCTCGGCGACGCGAGCTCGACACCAGCCAGCGCACGCCCTCGGCGCACCCCGCTAGGGACACATCAGTCCATCAGGCACCGCAAGGTGGCAGGCAGCGCGCTGCTGTCCTGATACATCAGTGTCTCGGTCGCAACCGCGGTGCATGCCGCACCCTCGACGCCCGTAGACGCACCTACGGTGACTTGAGGGAAGGAGCCCACCGCGGCTATCATCCTTGTCGTGGCATACGCTACGATAGCGGAGAGGACCGGAGCCCGAGCCTCGGCCTTTCGGGCCCTCAGGCCTTCGGCCGACACATCCTCAACGCTGCTTTCCCACCAAGGTACCGACCACCTACCAATATACCGAAGTACTCTAGGGAGACAAACCCCAGACTTTGGCTCGAAGACTATCGGCTTGCCTGTCAAGCCGGTGGTGCGGATAATGACGACTTGATTATCCGCAACCTTCCACTGTTCTTAGCCGATTCGGCACGAGCGTGGTTGGAACACCTGCCGTCCAACACGATCTAGAGTTGGGCGGATCTAAAGGAAATCTTTGTGGGGAACTTCTAGGGCACATACAAGCGCCCTGGGAATACATGGGACCTCAAGAACTGCCGTCAAAAGGCCGGTGAGACCCTCCGCGGGTACATCTATCGCTTCTCCCGGCAGTGCAACAAGCTCCCTAACGTCACCGACACCGATGTGATAGGAGCCTTCCTGTCCGGGATGACCTGCGAGTCTTTGGTTCGTAAGCTAGGATGCAAGGCCCCGTGAACCACCAAGGAACTCCTGGACATCGCCACCAGCCATGCCTCAGGAGAAGAGGTGGTCGGAGCGATCTTCGATCGCCTCGAGGGCAAGGTAAGGCGGGACGAGGGTGCTGGCGAAGGCACCTCCAATCGTTTCGCCAAAAGGAAGATCAAGAAGCAACGGCATGAGGATTCGCTCGTGGCCGCTGCTGACCGCAAGGGTGGCCGAAAGCCCGCGTAGGGCACTCCAAACTACTTCGAAAAATTACTCGAGGGGCCATGCCCGAACCACGCCTTCCTAGTTAAGCATCTGCTCAAGGACTGCAGCCTCATGCGGCGGTTCTTGTCCAAAGGCTCCAACAAAGGGGAGCGGGGAAAGGACCCTGCCCCCACTGTGGATGACGCCGAGGAGAAGGACGATGGCTTTCCGACGCCGAACGGCTACCTTATGACCTTCGGAGGATCAGTGGTCTATGACTCCAAACGCCACCAGATGGTCGCGCGCCGCAAGGTCTATACGACCGAACCGCCACGCCTGCCTTCCTATAGTGGTCATAGTCCACCATAACCTTCGATCGAACCGACCATCCGGATAGCGTCCCGCACCCGGAGAGATATCCGCTCGTGGTCGACCCGATCGTCGGCCCAAAGTGACTCACCAAAGTACTAATGGATGGTGGTAGCGGCCTCAACATCATGTAAGCCAAGACGCTTGACGAGATGGGCGTCGACTGGACATGCCTCCGTCCAACCCGAGCGCCTTTCCACGGCATCGTGCCCGGGAAGTGGGCCATGCCACTTGGGCAGATCGACCTGCCCATTACCTTCGAGGACCAGTTCAATTATTGGACTGAAACCCTCACCTTCGAGGTGGTTGGGTTCCCCGGAACTTTCCACGCCATCCTGGGACGACCATGCTACGCGAAGTTCATGGTCGTCCCCAACTATACATATCTCAAGCTGAAGATGCCGGCCCCCACGGGGTCATCACCGTCGGCACTTCCTTCCAGCGGGCCTATGAGTGCGAGGTCGAGTGCTGCGGCCACGCCAAGCAATCGTCGCCTCAGGGAACTCGCCGCCCTCAGGGAGGAGGTCACCAAAGAGGCGCCCGACGCCAAGAAGTTGACCGGGTCGTTCAAGTCGGTCCGAGGGCTCTAAAGAAGTCCTCGTAGACCCCGAGAGCACCGAGGGTAAAACGGTGCATATTGGTACCACGCTTTCCTCCAAATAGGAAAGCGCGCTCGTCGACTTCCTCCGCAGCAACAAAGACATATTTGTGTGGAAACCCTCGGATATGCTAGGCATTCTGAGGGAGGTCGCCGAGCATACCTTGAAGATCCACCCAGGCTCTAAGCCGGAGAAGCCACGCCTGCGTCGCTTCAACAAGGAGAAACGCAGGGCCATCGGTGAAGAGATAGCAAAACTATCAGCTGCCGAATTCATCAAGGAAGTATAACACCTAGAGTGGTTAGCTAATCCTGTTCTTATATGAAAGAAGAATGGGAAATGGAGGATGTGTGTTGACTATACGGGTCTCAACAAGGCGTGCCCAAAGGATCCGTTTCCTTTGCCACGCATAGACCAAATAGTTGACTCTACCTCGAGGTACGAAACCCTCTGCTTCCTTGATGCGTACTCCGGCTACCATCAAATCGTGATGAAAGAGTCTGACCAGCTCGCGACATCGTTCATCACCCCCTTTGTATCGTTCTACTATGTCTCAATGTCGTTCGGTATGAAGAACGCTAGGGCTACGTACCAGCGTTGTATGCTCAAATGCTTCGGGGACCTCATCGGGCGGACCGTTGAGGCCTACGTTGACGACATTGTGGTTAAGTCCAAACGGGCTAACCACCTCATTGCCGATCTCGAGCAAACCTTTGCAAAACTCTGAGCGAATGGCATCAAACTCAATCCTGAGAAATGTGATTTCGGGGTCCCGAGGGGCATGTTGCTCGGCTTTATGATCTCCGAGCGTGGCATCGAAGCCAACCCGGAGAAAATCTCAGCCATCACAAGAATGGGCCCGATTCAGAACATAAAGGGGGTTCAGCGAATCATAGGGTGCCTCGCCGCACTCAGCCGATTCATCTCGCGCCTCGGCGAACGAGGTCTCCCCCTTTATCGACTCTTGAAGAAAGCCGACCACTTCGAGTGGACATCCGAGGCCTAGGAGGCACTTGACATGGTCAAATTGCTTCTGACAAGGGCCCTGATCTTGGTTCCTTCGACCAATGGAGAATCCCTTCTGCTATACATAGCGGCCACCACGCAAGTGGTTAGTGCCGCCCTAGTAGTGGAGCGGGAAGAAGAGGGACACGCCCTCATGGTACAGTGCCCTGTGTACTTCATCAGCGAGGTACTATCCGACTCCAAGACCCGCTACTCCCAAATCAAGAAGCTCCTGTACGCCGTCCTCATCACCAAGAGGAAGCTATGCCACTACTTCGAATCACACACCGTGATGGTTGTGACATCATTCCCCCTCGGTGAGGTCGTCCAGAGGTAGGACGCCATGGGAAGAACTGCAAAGTGGACGCTCGAGTTGATGGATCAAGGCATCACGTATGCCTCCCGAACGGCGATCAAGTCCTAGGTGTTGGCTGACTTCATGGCGGAATGGACCGAGGTCCAAACACCACCGACGATCGTCGATCAAGAGTACTGGACGATGTACTTCAACGGATCACTGATGAAGAAGGGCGCCAGCATAGGGCTGGTCTTCGTATCACCCCTCGGGGTTCGCATGAGGTAGATGGTTTGTCTCCATTTCCCCTCATCCAATAATGTGGCTGAGTATGAAGCGCTCATCAACGGCCTACGCATCGCCATCGAGTTGGGCATCCGACGCCTCAACATTTGGGGCGACTCCCAGCTGGTCGTGAACTAAGTCATGAAGGAGTTGAGCTGTCACGATGCCAAGATGGCTGCGTACTGCCAAGAAGTCCAATGGCTGGAGGACAAATTCGACGCCTCGAACTCAATCACATCCCAAGGCGCCTCAACGAAGCGGCTGACGTGCTTGCAAAAGTGGCGTCCGGCCAAGAGTTGGTGCCAACGGGTGTCTTCGCCAGCGACCAACACAAGCCCTCGGTACACAACGAAGGGTCAGAATGGGCTGACGATGGTCCGTCCGATCCAGCCTCAGGTGCTAACCAACCGACGGCTCCGTCTAGCCCTGAGGTCATGGAGCTTGAAGAGGATCCAGCGACAGAGCCTGACCCTCTGGTCGACTAGAGAACACTCTACCTCGACTACATCCTACATGACACACTGTCGACGAACAAGACAAAAGTTCGATGGCTCGCACATCGCGCCAAGTCCTTCGTTCTTGGAGAAGGCGAACTCTACAAATGAAGCCACGTTGGGATCCTGTAGCTCTGTATCCCCATCGAGCAGGGGAAGCTTTTGCTGAGCAATATCCACGGTGGGGTCTACGGTCACCACGCCGCACCTAGAACCTTAGTTGGGAACGCATTCCAATAGGGCTTCTACTGGCCCACTGTAGTAGCTGACGCCGAGCATATCGTGCGCACCTACGAAGGGTGTTAGTACTACGCTCGGCAAACTCACCTCCTGGCCCAGGCACTCTAGCTGATCCCCATCACATGGCCCTTCACGGTCTGGGAGCTCGATCTGGTTGGACCTCTCAAGAAGGCGCCCAGGGGCTACACCCACTTACTTGTCACCATAGACAAGTTTACAAAGTGGATAGAAGCTCGACCGATCTCCGTGATCAAATCTGAGCAAGTCGTGCTGTTCTTCCTTGACACCATCCATCGCTTTAGAGTACCGAACTCCATCCTCACGGACAACAGCACACAGTTCACCGGCAAGAAATTCCTTCGATTCTGCGATGAACACCACATTCGGGTCGATTGGGCCACCCTCGTGCACCCCCGAACGAACGGGCAGGTCGAGCACGCAAACGGCATGCTCCTATAGGGCCTCAAGCCCAGGATCTTCAACCGATTGAATAAATTTGACGCACACTGGGTCGTCGAGCTCCCCATGGTGCTCTAGAGCCTAAGGACAACTCCCAGCCGAGCCACTGGCTACATGCCTTTCTTCATGGTCTACAGTTCCGAGGCCGTCCTCCCAACCGACCTCAACTATGGAGCACCTAGAATCAGATCATACGACGAATAGGGAGCCAAGGCATCCCATGAAGACGCCATGGACCAGCTAGACGAAGCTCGCGACATCGCCCTCCTCCGTTCGGCCAAGTACCAGCAGTCACTGCGATGGTACCACAACCGACGGGTGTGGGACCGAGCCTTTAGCGTTGAGGACCTGGTTCTCCACCTCGTGCAGAGCAACAAGGACCGCCACAAGGTCTCCTCGCCCTGGGAGGGGCCGTACGTCATCGCGAAGTACTCCGACCAGGCGCCAACAAGTTGAAAACCATCGACGGCGAGGTCTTCGCCAACGCCTGGAACATTGAGCGGCTACGTTGTTTTTACCCCTAAATAAATGCATACTTTCTCTTATCAATTTTTGTCATCAAAATCCCCGATCTTTCGTGACATCCGACCCCTGCAAGTGCGAGGCGTCGGACCTCACTCGGGGGCTGGTACGAGTATGTTTATCTTGCAAACACTCTCTGTGTTATCTTGTAAACATTCTCTGTGTTTTCCCTCTTTTCTCATGGTAAGTCCCAAGGACTAGAATTTCAGGAACAAAATCTGAGTATAATTGGTAGGACTACGGGAAACCCACGTTCCAGCGGCTATGGTCTCCTTGCTCACCAGCGTGATAAGAATTGGCTCGCTCGCACTTTGAGTTTTTTTGTGACCTTAACTACAGGAAGGGTCGGAAGGCACATAACATCTTTTACAAAAAGAGGGAGAAGAGCTGAAAAGTTGTTTGTCGTAACGAAATTTAAGAACTTATTCATTTTTTGCACAAATTCATCGCTTACAAAGTGATTTTATCACGAAAAGGGACTGATGTATTCATGAATATAAAAGACTGTTCCCACGGGGGCTCCCCCCACAACTTAAACGATTACACTTTCCTTACTAGATCTACTCTAAGTACTACTATGGTCGACGCGCCATGTTCTCCATCGACAACGTCCTACTGCTCCACAGGATCCCAAAGGATGTCGTCGCCTGCAACGTCGAGCACCACGTCGGTGACCATGGCACCTTCGCCGAGGCGTCCAGGGACTACAGTGTTGTGGGCGCCGCCGTTAGCCCCTCGGCGCGGATCCTAACACAGGCATACAACAACCACTACAGTCTAGGAGGGAACTCACATCATCAACAGTAACGAACGTATCACTTCCCTGTCTGCTCCCCGTAGGGCCACGGCTCGGTACCCTGACGCGCCGCATCGTCCGCTAGAGTAGGATGGGACGCGACCACTAGCTGACCAAAGCCAGGGCACGACCCTATCAGGATCAGCGAACGTGCTATCCCTGGCATGGTCTGCCATGACAGCAGGGCAGGCTCGAGGGAAAAGGAAGGCCTGACACTTTCGAAGGACCCTCTCTACCTCTGATTTTTTCCTTTTTCTCCCATCTGTAATCCCTGCCCCCCTGTCTATAAAAGGGAGGGCAAGGCGCCCCGCTAAAGGGACGGATCAATTTGACATACATCACATATACATCCAAGTAGCAACCGAGTTCTTGGCGTCCTTTCGACCTTTCCATCAGAGACTTGGGACTTGTCCCTCTCTTGACCGTTTGTACCCCCTACTACGAACCTTTTTTGGTGCTAATAACACAAGTAACAGCAGACTAGACGTAGGGACATTCTGCCCGAACCAGTATAAACCTTGTGTCCTTTAGCACACCATCCGGGCCTAACGCGCAACAAATATAAATTTACTAGTTGGTGTTTATTCGAAACACCGACAACAGTGTAAGTTTATAAAGATACCTACCTAGAGCAAACAATTTTAAAGACCAAAAGATACCCAAAAACAAAAATAAAAGGCAAAATTAAGAAAACTTGCATTATCATCAGAAAAAGAATTACCTTCTCACTCACAAAGCTACCTGCACTGTGTCAGAAGGTGTCCTAAGATTGTTTCGAGGTTTCATCATCTGATTCAAAGAAAAAGATAGAGATACAGTTCAACAACGTCAAACACCGAGAGATATAGTTAAGGATGTTAAGGATTCAGATGCAGAGATGTCTGTGCATCACTCGCTCGGCAAAAGCCGGCCTTGGATCAAGTGTTGGATTATGCATCAGGATACAAATTTTTAAAAAAATAACAAACAGCAACAAGCTCAAGTATTGTTGTAACACGCCTGTTGTGAGGTAGGGGGCTGGGGCGAGGGCAGGGGGAGGCGGCTATGGAGGAGTTATTCATGCTAAGCTGCTGGAGATTCTCAAGCAAGCTAGCAACATTAGCAAGTTCATTGTTCTTGGACTGCATAGTGACCTCTGTTGGCTTCGTCATCTGCAGGTTTTAAGGAACAATGTGTCAGCCAATGCATAAGTCTATGCGATAAAAATTCTCTACCAATTTTTACATCACTCTGCAGTCTGCATCCATGAAGCCAGTTTCAGAGGATTGGTGAAAACAACATTAGTTGACCTGGACACTGACAAAATAGGCACTTCACTGAGCTATAATTCATTAGCATATTTTTCAAACTTCAAAGCCCCTTAAATCTAGTAAGCACCACTTGTAGTTATATGTAGCTATGGGACACTCAAGCCAAACTATCAATACATAAAGAACCTGAAAGACCTGTTACTTATGTGCTATGTTTCAATCTTGCCTCAGCATCCACAGAAAAATAAAACAAAAGAGAGAAGTGAGAAGAGGTTTCTTTGAACTTGATCTGAGCACAAAGAAACTAATCGAATTTCACTGCAGCAGATTAGGATTGCGTACATGGTTTTGTGTCATTGTACGTCATCATCCAAACCAGACCTATAGAGGGCAAAAAATTAGCAAAAATATTAGAGAACATGACAGGAGATTAGGAATAAGTGTGCCAACTAAAACATAATCATACTGAGGTATGTGCCTAAAGAATCCAATTGCAAGGTTTATGCTGAAGCATTTTTTTAAAGTTGTTCAGCATTCTCCTTTTCTTAAGCAATCAAGTTTCATAAGATAAAACAGGGTAAACTAAACTCAAAAGGGTTTTCCCTACTTTATTTCCTAAAAAATATAATTGTAAATTAATAGGCTACAAAAGGGTTTTCCCTACTTTATTTCCCAAAAAAAATATAATTGTAAATTAATAGGCAACATTAGCCTGCAACTGACATAGAAACAACCATACTTCCTTGTACATTATTCTGAAGTACTCCTGAAGGTTGTCTGCAGCTTCTCCCACCAGTGCCTAAGATGAAAAGGAAGAATCAGAAAAATATTGCTTGAATCTCAAAGGTAGAACTGGAGTGCTACAAAAGAGGTGCGCACATCATCATCAGTGATGCCAGTTTGATCATATAAAGCTCTCTTCTCTGCATCTCCAAGAATGGATATAACCTTCTGCAGTTGCTGAAACTTCTCTTTGGCATCCTGGCAGCATATAACATTATATTTGAGATACATTGCACTAAATGACTGTAGAAAAACATTCTGGGTGGAGGCGAAGAGACAATTTGTGATATGCCTTCTTTATTTCTTGTTGTGAAGCAGTCTTCTCAACTCCCAGGACCTTCAAATGATGAGAGAAAAATAAACAAGACATTAAATTACTAAATTGTGATCTGGAAAGAGAACCTGAAAGCGATTCGTGACAACACATTTAGAACAGTTCAGACTTTTAGTCTCATCTGCGGTTATTTACATGACTTGTTTGCGAATACACCTTAAATAAGGAACCAAAAAATTAGGTGGCCATTTTTGTGTCAACCTGGCCGTTTTTAGAGAAGACGTAATCACAAAAAAAGGACAAACCAATTACTTCCAACGTTGCAGAGTTCATCATCAGTGCAATGATTGAGCACCTATGTTTGTCACCAGTTTTGCCAAGCTGCTCGGTGACCTTCACCAGATCGGATCCGCCAACCACGCCCACAGTCACATGCTGCTTCCAAAATAAATAAATATATAAATGAAGCTGTAATTTCTCATCATACAACAAAAAAAAATGTAGCAGGAGCGAGAAGCCGAGCGGGCTCAATTCTCACCTGTCGCAGCTGCTTCATCAACTGCGCGCGGCCAGCGGCATTTCTCCCTGCGGCAGCCATCGCAACCCTAGCCCATGCGGAACCGGATCCGGTGGTGGTGCCTGCGCACGTGAGCCCTCGCCGTCGGAGACGCGCTGGGCTCCAGGGCGTGGCCGTCCTCCCCTGCGTTCGGCGGCGGCGCCGGGGCTATGGGCGGAGGCGATCCTGCCGGCACGGATACGGGAGTAGGCGGCCGGGTCCTGATCGTGTGTTTCCTGTTGGATTTTATTTTATTCGGTGATGACTCCAGGAATCGATCGCTGGTCGCCGAGGTTTAAGCATCGCGGTGTCGTGCGCGTTTGAAGCCCGCGTGCGTGGGACGGAGGGAGACACACTAAACATGAGCCGTCGAATTTAGACGAGTAATGAGAGATAATGACTAAGAGATAATTTGGTGCATTTATTTTGATGGTGTTATATTTTTTGGGTACATTCATGGGTGTGGATGTAGCATAGGTCATGACTGTGGAGCAATCATTTGTTGTGTGACTGTAGATTTATTCTAACTGGTGTATTATAGGATATGGTAGATTTGTAAAGGGTTGTTTTGGCAGCGCTCCTCACGAGGGGCTCATCCGGAGGAGACAAAGTTGTTTTGGAGAAACCATAATTTGTGGCTCCTCGAAAATGGCTCTAACTCCTCTGTTTTTTTTTTTTGAAAAATGGCTTCTACAAAACATTTGGCAGGGCTCCTTCGAAGGAGCTGAAGCCGAGCCGGTGAGAAGCCCTGCCAAATAGGCCCTAAACTTGTAAAGTTGTATGGCAAACGAATGATATTTATGTTTACCTAGCTGCAAGTATGAGATGAAATCGCTGGGTTGAAAATTTAAAAAATAATGGCCCTGTTCGCTTGAACTACTTCACCAGTACTTTTCAATTAATGAATAGTATTTTTCTCTCACAATGAATCAGTATAAGCATCAGCATAAGGGACGTTCAATCGGGTGATCAGTGATTACCTTTCCTTATTTTGTCAACGGCGCCCCCAACGGTGGTGTAATTAACTAGCAGTACAATAATTCTACAAAAAGGATTGGTAGCTGCAGTGCTGTAGTACGCTGGGTGGCATTTGACTTGTGCGTGTGCGTTCACATGAGTGGCAGCAGCAGTATAAATACCTGCGTATACTCCCTAAATATACATGTACTACAGCGAGGCGGACATGTGCCCACATGCTGATTAACTAGTGCAACAAACACAGATTTGTGTAGTATACGTGTTTAGAAGTGCCCACATGCCTTATTTGTTAACTTAAAAAGTACGATTTATAAGCCAAATAAATAAAGAACGTGTTTGGTTCCGCGTATCTACGCGTTACGATTGAGATAAGCCAAAGAATCTCATCAAACGGACTGCGACCAACGCGCGATGGCCGGTTGAAAACGAACACGGGCGGACATTTCCTAAAACGCGGCCTAGAAGGCGCGTTGGCTTATAGTTGTGGAACGAAACAAGCCCTAAGGCGTAAGTGTAAAGTGGCGTCCCTGATGCACGTGCGCGGCACACGAGAGACGCGCGGGAAGTAATAAAAAAAGAAGGAGAAATCGTGAGAGAAATACTCTCGCCTCTCTGTTTCTATTTTCTCTCACAGAAACGCGACGTAGAACCTTGGCACGACCGACCGACACACCGTCAGTGTCCCCATCAGTACTCCGTGTTCGGTCCGTGCATGTGTATGTACCGAAATTTATGGCACCGTAGTTAAGGAAGGAGCAGCACATTTTCATTTGCTCTCCATTCTCCAATAATAACTGTACGTGTAATGGATGTACTGTTGACTGTCCTTGCCGGTAGTACGTGCGGTAGTCAATTACAGGATCTTCCATTTTATGGCCTCGGCGCCTCGTCAGTACTGAATAGCCGATGGACAAAAGCACCGGCCGGCCGGTTCGTCCGGTCGATGTCGCCGTCGGCCGTCCATCGCCGGAAAGCGGAGGAGCATATGCGCGCGCTTCTGCCTGGCGGCGGCGCATGCACCAAAGTCCAAAGGCAAAGGCATCCGTGGGTGGATGCCACTCGCCTTTACCCCGCCGAGAACGTATGAATTGAATTCAGATGACAAAGGTAATAGCCAGGGCCATGTTTAGATTGCAAAAAAAATTGCAACCCGATGAATAGTAGCGTTTTCGTCTTATTTGGTAAATATTGTCCAATCGTGGACCAACTAAGCTCAAAAGATTCATCTCGTAATTTTTCAACTAAACTGTGTAATTAGTTATTTTTTTACCTACATTTAATGCTCCATACAATCAGTTAAAAATTGATGTGATGGAGAGAGAGAAAAAACTTAAAATTTAGAGGTGATCTAAACAAGGCCCAGATTTCAACGCAACCACCGGAACACACCCGGCAGGCTTTGATCTTTTGGCATGTCACGATCGGAGATTAACGGTCTCACGCGTACTGTAGTCGCCTGCGTGTGCATCGGTCAGCCTTGGCCCGGTCGTAATTTCCCTGGACTCTGGAGCTTGGGAAGCAAGAAGAGAACAGGTTGGCGCCATGGCCACGCCATCGCCATGGAAGCGCAGCAGACATCTGCCGTGTCACATATCATTGGTGTCTTCGCGCCTAAAGCTATGGAAGCTCGCTCCGCCACGCTCATCGTCATCGATCGCTATTCGTTCAGGCTCAGCAGCGCAGTCAGCAGTCAGCACATCATGGAGCCACGGGAACACGACTGGCGCCTGGCGGAGGCATGTGAGCAGGCCGTCTGACGGCTCGGAGTCGCAGGACGACTGCCGTCTTTTCACCGGTCGCGTACGCCTCCCCCTGCAGCAGGCTGCGGCTCTGCTCGACGGAATTTCCGGGCCCGTACGTCCGCGCCCATACGCCATACCTCCAGCAGAGAACGCGTGTTCACGTCGACCCCAAATTCTTAAAAATCATGGCTTAAATATCTAAAAACAATTACGAATATTTGGTACCAAATTACGAGGCCGAGCGTTTTGGCCTAATTAGATGATTAAATATAGATAAAAAAACGAAAATCTTCTAATAAATTACAACTTCACGAGGGGGGGGGGGGCGCTACTCTATTTAACGTTTTGTTCGCGAATTTTGGATTTTGGGGTTATTGAAGATCTTCGCTTTTTACCGGATAAAACAAAATACTACATTACCCTAAATTACAACTTCATGGAACTAAACACGCTCGCGAAACAACCAAAGAGAACAGCTCCAGGGCTGAACTGAACCCCAGACGCACGCGGCGCGCTACTCTATTTTATCCCATTTGTTGTTTTTTTGAAGAAAATAATCCCATTTCCCCATTCCTCTCAGGATCGACGTGGTCGGAATAAGCTCAGAACGGACGGCCTGCTTGTCCGTTTTCGTTGGTCACGGTCAGACCAGGATCTACAGGCCCCATCTCATATACTAGTAGTAGTATTATGCCTATTGTACTCCTACCTTGCAACAAATAAGTTGCTTCGTTTGTAGTAGAACTACTAGCTAGGGCATCCGTCGACTGTAACGTTTCCTCCCCTGTCGAGAATGGACGGAATCTGCTAAATTTTGCTTGACGGGAGATGGATGCTGTCCTCCGTTGTCGATTCTCTTTCATCATCAGAAGGAAAAGCAGTGTCACCGGCTGGACTCCCAATTAAGGAACGGTCGCGAGTCCATCCCGGACGCTCCGTCCTTGTCAGCTAGAGCACGTAGATGCTGCCGGCTTTCCTTGTTTGGTGGAGTACCACACACGAACGGTTCGGTTCGTTAATTGCAGATTTCCCACCGTTTTATAGCATGTACTCGTACTGTATAGGAGCATAACTACGAATACACTGAATACATGATCGTGGAATCACATTTTTGTCACTGAAAGTCCAAAAACGCAGCTACCATGTCAGAATAGTGTTAAGGGATGGAGTAGTGCTACTGCTGTAGCACTGCTATAACACGACACGAAGGAACCGCGGTAATAATTGGTAAAGACTCTGAATACCTCTGACATGAACAGAAACTATCATTCTTTTCAAAAAAAGAAAGAAAGAAACTTTCATGGCATGGATCCGGCCGGGTCTGGAGTTCGAGGCGCCGAAGCTGCCAAACTGCGGGGGCGCTGTTGCGGATGCGGATGCGGTTGCGGCCAGCGGCCTCGCCTGCGCCTGCGTTGCGTGCGCGCCTCGGAACGCACGCACGCACCACACTGTAGCAACCACGAGTGCACCGGCACATGCACCTCCTCCTCCCACCTCCGCCGTAGTCCGAGAGCCGAGGCGCAGCTACAGTGCTCGCTGAGGTTTTTTCTTCGCGGCAGCAGTGCAGCTGCCGCGCCGTGAGCAAGCGCACAAGAGTCAAGGGCGAGCGACACCCCGTGTCGCCCCGCACCAGCATGCCGCATCCTTTTCGTTCCGGTCCCACTGCCACCAACAGCGCGGGGCGGGCCCCGCCGCGCAGAGCAGGCGCGTCCGGCGTCCTCCTTCTCTTCCACACGGGACCCGAGGCCGCTGACCGCCACGCTGTCCCTCCAATTCCGTCCCGCCCGCGGTCGTACTAGCTTGCGTCCGAAGCCTCGAGCCGTCCCGGGCCCGCGCCCGCGCACCGGCTCTCCGCCCACTGACACCCGGGCCCCGCCAAGGGGGCGGCAGGCTCATTTCCGCGCGGCCACGCTGCGGGACGGCGCGGAAAGGCTCCGCCTGGTCGGATCGCGGCAGGCCAGCGGGGGACGCTGGGCCACACGCGAGCAGCGGTGCCTATGACCTGCGGGCCATGGGCGGGTGGGTCCTACTCGACAGAGAGCATGTGGGTTTAATCCACGGGCCCATGCAGGGAGAGCGAGCCGTAGCTCTCGTAGGTGGAGGGGGAGAGGGGGGTGTGGGTGTCGTGTGGGTGTGGGTCAGTTTTTTTTTAATCCGCGGTTTTATTCCGCCATTTAAAAGGCCCTCCCCGGCCACGACGCCGCGGCCTTGGTTCGCCTCCCACCTCCACGCCCCCCACATCCCTTCCCTTCCCTTCCCTTCTCCAGTTCTCCTCTCCCCCCACATCTCCACTTCCGCCTCTCATCTTGCCGACGTCAAGGTTTCGTCGGTCCGCGAGCTGAGCTGAGCTGCGGCCTGCGGGGGAAGCCACCATGGCAGCCGACGCGGAAGCGGACGAGCTCGTGGCCGCAGCGGCCGGCATCATCTGCTCGATGCGCGGGGCCGACCGTGCCGGGTGGACGCCGCCGTGGCGGAAGCCGGAGCCGGAGCAGGCGCTTCGGGAGGGGGAGCTGATCTGGCCGGCGGTGGCGCGGGGGAAGCGCTCGCGCCGCCACTCGCCGTCGGCAGGCTCCTCGGGGGGCAAGGCCAGGTGGGGCAGAGCCAGCCCGGCGTCGCCGCTCGACTACAGCGGCGGCTCCGGCTCCGCCGCGTCCACCAGCGGCGGCGAGGACGGCGGCGGCTTCTGCTCCCTGGCCCACCACCGACCCGTACCGGCGACCAAGGTTCGTGGCTCCACACGCTGACGCTCCTACCTCCCCTCTGTTCCTCTCTCTTCTCTGAACTGTCGCCGCCGCCGTGCTGCTTTGGGTTCTTCTCCCTCCCCCGCCAGGCCACCACCAGTACCCTCCTCCTCTCTCTCCTATCACCTGTTGGCTCCGTTCACTTTACTGAAAAAAACAAATTAAAATACACGAGAGAAAAATACAAAAGAAAAAACTGGAAAAGAGGGATAACAAGCGAACAGCGCCGTTGTCTTTCCGAGTTTTATTTTGCCCTTTTCCCTATTTTGGTTAGCGTGACGAAACTGCCCCTAGTGGTCAGCAAAAATCCTTTCCCTTCGTCAACACCACCTCAAATCCACACTTCCTAACGACCAAACGCTCACCTCGTCTCTCCATTAGTTTGAATTCTTCGTTTGCTTGATGGGGACGTCAAGTTCCGGCTCACGTCTCGCTTCACAGATCCGCATTCTCATTCCTGACTCTGTTTACCTTTGAAATTTCCAAATTCTGCGTTGGATATTCGATACTTACAAAGCAAAAATGATTTCTTCAGCTTTTTCTCATGGTGTCTGTGCGTGTGTTTCTTTGTTCATTTATTTATTTATGCGCCGGTGGTTGACTCTTACTCGGATGAGGTGTAATTAGGTCAAGTCATGGAAGCCGGTGGGTGCGGCCGGAGCTGGGCCTTCCATGGCTTCCGTGCCGCCAGGTTTGCCAGAGCTGCCCCTGGCCTTGCCAGAAGAGGTCCCCCACGGAGCGCTTCTTTTCCCGGGGGCAGTCTGGTCATTTTCAGCCGTTCGTCCTTTTATCCCCCGGTGCAATTGCTCGTGTGGTGGGAGCGTGGAGCCTGTGGGCCCCCCTCCCTACTCGGGCGCCAGCCGCCTCCGTCCCCACCAGCTTCTGTTGGAGCGTGTTTTTTATAGAAAAAAACACTGCGAACGACCTATTTTACGTTTGGATTTTGTTTGGAGACAGTCTTAAAACGCGGCGCGACGGGGTGGGTGGAGACGGCGCGCGCGACACGTGACGTGGGGCGCCCGCCCACCGGCCGCGAGCGCGACGAGCCGGAGCTGCCCGGCGCCGCTGTGTCTGTGTGTGGGCGTCGGTGGCTGTGGCGTCGGCGAGGCGCGGGCGTACGGCGCGGCAGCGGAGTTCGCTAGGTTCCTTTTGCGTGGCGTGGACACCTGGTCCCACCTGTCGTATGTTCCTGCTGGCTGGAGAGTGGGCCCCTTTCTCCTTTGAAGAAAGGGCCCCTGGACTGGACTGGACCGAACCGCTGGACGTGGTGGGGGTTCAGCTGCGGCGGATGGCTAGTTTGGCGGATGTGTTTCTTTGCCTAACTAAAAATGGGTCATTCATGGATGAAAGAAATCGTTCGAGTTTCCCCTCGCTGGATGGAGGATTGAGGAAGAAGTACAGTAATGGACGGGTCTGTCGTGCGTGTCTCATCATGTGGTTCCCCAATTGGTGGGTGGATGGGGATATTCATTCTAGCTGGGGGTTAGGAGGGGAGGCCGGAGGGGGCCGCCGGGGGATCGGGAGCCATTCCCTAAGCATGCCGATGTCGTGTCTCGTTTTCTTTTCTGGTATCATCAGTGTCGCTGCTCTGTGCTTGCGCTTGTGTTTTGTGTTGTTTTCTGCGATAGCTGCTGCGTGATTCTGAATCCGTGATCTCGTTGGACAACTGTTGTGGGAGGTGGGTGTGGGCTCCCACTCCCCTGTGGCCTGCCTTGTTCGTGCCAGCATCGAGTATTCCAGTGTGTGTGTTTTTCGTGGGATTTGTTGTGTGCTCATTGATTGGTCATGGACTCATGGCTGCTTCCTTCCTCTCACTGCAGGTGGGCGCCATCGAACGGCCGCAGCTTATTACCTTTCCGACCCCGCTTCCACGCCCCACTGGTCAGCGACCACGGAAGAAATCGGTGAGCCCCTTGCTCTCACAAGTGATGCACTCGAACACGTCAACTTGCATATGATTCGGCATGACTGATGATGGGCTGGTGCGAGGGGGACTCGTAAACTGTTCTGAAGCTGTGTTTTGCATTAGAGTCCTCCCACGCGCTTTGCTGCTCTCAAGGGAAAGGAAGTCTGACCAGGTCGGAGTGCCACCCATTCACAGGGAAAAGGGCTTTGTTTAGTGGTGGTTGAACTAAGCCTGCACGGCTGCACTAGTTTTAGAATAAAGAAGCAGCAGCTGCTATATATCTGTCTGCGTTTGAAAGGGTGAGGGGCGGGGAGGAGGGTGAACACAAAGTGGAATCTTAAGGACAAAGCCACAAAAAGGCGTACTGGCCAAAAAGATCTACCTCATTATCATCAGGATGGTCCTGTGACCTAAAAGCCAAAAAAAATCAGTGCTATAGCATACCGAGCATGTCCTTGTGCCTTCTTGTCCTTGTGGCTTAATTTGGTTTGTCGTTTGGATCATGCAGAGGCTGCCGGAGATCCAGCAGCTGGTGCGGTCTCTCGCTGTGGAGAATGAGAACCTCCGCGAGGTTATACATCGTTCTTCATCTAGTGCTTTGAGAGTATTTCGATGGCGGTTCTGTTGACTGTATTTTGTTCTTGTTGGGCTATGTGTGCAGGAGATGCGGGATTTACAGAGAGCTTGCAAGGCGCTGTCAAAAGAAAACAACACGCTTGAGGTAACATCGACTGTATTAATCTGTTTCTCTTGTTCGTTTGTGTCCTGAATTGGTATGTGGGCCACCATATGGTATCTGTTGGTGGAATGGCTTATCAAAAGGCTGTCTTGTTTTGGCTTAAAGCATAAGTTAGATATATTTTATATTGCTACTATAAGAGTTTTTTAAGCCGCCAAAGGTAGCGGATAATCTTTAGGTTCTTTAGTTTGTAAGCTATCCACACGCAAGAAAGATGCCAAACGGTATACAAGGTTGTGGCCAGCATTATTTTCTCCCACTCATCTGTCACTGGCTGATGGGTAGGAACGTAGGATAGATGATGGGCTATATTAAATGTGGCTTTCTCATGTTTTTTTGTAGAAAAAATATTAAGTAAATATTTGGATCTGAGGTGAATGTGAAAGGGATTGTTTGTAACTCTGCCTATAACTAGTTAAGTACATGGCCTGCATCCTACTTACAAAGGCTACAAGCTTACAAACACTCGTGAGACGTGTGCGTGCCCTGAACCTGCATCTTATAAGTTATACCAAGAGACCAAATGAGAGTACTATCTAATGTTGTGTGCAAACCTACTCTTAGATATCGTTGTGTATTATGTAAAACTTGAATCATGAATATGGATTCTATTCTTAATATAATGTTACACAACTCTCTTGCATGTTCGAGATAAAAAAATCATGACTATGGATAACTACCAGTGGGCAGCAATAGCAGTATGCTTATCGTGATTTGTGTTTTCAATTTTCTTCATGAAAATTTGCACCTTCAAAAATTCAATATATGTTTGTTGTTAGATGAATTGACACTCGCAACATATTATTCAGTTGTTTAGTGAAGGATTAGGACCATGGTGGCAAGGTGTCATTTTCTGAATAACCTGTATTCCTTAAATGTGTAGTTTGTGACTAAACATCTCAGACCAATAATTAGGCTGATTGATATGCGGGGTCTCAATCTTATCTGGAGTCAGAGTAACACGCCTGCCTATGTGTATCCTAATTGAGGAGTGATTGTAACTTTAGACATGGCCCAAGGTTTGCTATTTTCAATTTAGCCTGGAAGCTTACCTGGAAACCATCTCCAAGTTAGACGGAATTCTCTCAGCGTCAGCTGAACTTCATGGTTTCCTGCAATAGTTGAGTCAGTTGTTTTTGTTTATTGCTTGAAAGTTTGAAACATTGTGCATATGTGCACAGGAAAAATGCACAATTCAGTTAGCATTAAATAAACACTTAAGACAATGTTTGAAAATGGACATATTAAGCAATTCTTTTCCTAGGGTTCTGATTTGGCAGCTTCCTAGATGCTTATAAGGGATTTCCGTGTTTAAGCTATCTTTTCAAAACGAACATTCCTGAGTATTATCTTCACAACCCTTGATTTCAAGAATGGTAAACTTGGGCCTTCATCTTCTTGAAATATGTCTATAGATGCAACAATCTATCAATATGGAGTGAATCTTTATAAACTTCTGTTACTACAGATTAAATATCCTGCTCACCTAATCCTATCTGGTTCAGTTGAAAAGTAGTTGCAACCAACTGGGCCACATTTTTTCTCCCCTGAGATAGTGTTGGATCCACCTATTATAATAACCAACATTCTGGATCTGTCTAAGCCATGTCTCATGCCCATTAATTCATATTCAGTACATGTTGATTTTGTGGAGTCCATGGATAATCTATTTTACTCAATTCTTAGTTTTGTGCTGGGTGGATCATCATCATACCCATTCCAAATACATGAGCCATTGCAGCTTCATCAGGTTTCTAATAGCCTAATAGGTTGGCCACATCTTGCTTCACCTATTTCCAGTTCAACATGTACTATCTGAAGATAAAATCGATCCAAAAAAAATAAATTGAAAATGCTTCACAAAAGGTTCGAAGGGTGGGCCTGGTGCAAGCGGTGGAGTCTTACCGCCTGTGACCGGAAGGTCCCGGGTTCGAATCGCGGTCTCCTCGCATTGCACAGGCGAGGGTAAGGCTTGCCACTAACACCCTTCCCTGGACCCCGCACAGAGCGGGAGCTCTCTGCATTGGGTACGCCTTCAGAAAAGGTTCAATGGTTTTCATGAGTTATCAATAAGAATTCAATGCTTGGCTGTGATACCCTTGCTTTTAAATGTTTAGTTTGTATTTACATAAATCAAATTGGGAACAATAGGGACATCTAATATAATGTTGTTTTCATTGTGCAGACAAGGTTAGGGCAATCGAACTCTCAGAACGAAATCACTTCAAAGAAGCAGAAAGGAAAGGAGCAGCTTGATCAGCAGTCGGTTACGCAGTCCGCACGAGACAGCTTCGTGCTACCAGATCTCAACCTTCCCCCAGAGGATTCTGCCGATGTTTCAACAGTTCATTGATCACTCCAGATTGCTGCAACTTTGTTAACCGAATAACAAGTGAGTCTTGGTGGCGGGAACCACCACGTCATCCTTTAGAGAATGACACGTATTCGATAATTTGTTACTAGATCACAGAGTTTTACTACCACTATAGTCGTAAGTGATAAGCCACATCTGTAGCTAAAGGGAAGTCTAATTTTAACTCACCTGACATGGTTTTGCCTAGTGCGTTTGCATATGGTAGAGCTGAAGACGATTTCAGCTCAAACTGATCTCCACGCTGTAGTGGATGATTTAGATGAATTTATTCACGTTATTTCGTTCAATTAGGTGAAATGTTACTTGTGAAGATCTGGTATTTATGAGAAAACTGTTACTCATTTCTGTATGTTTTATGGATCTTTTCATTCTTTTGTTACTTCAGTTGCAACTATCAGCCTTTCTTTCGTTGTTCTACCAAGTTCTGGAGGACTAATAGTTTTCTAATGGCTACTGCTTGTGGGCTTAATCTGGTCGATAAAGCAAAAACATTGACGCGCTGGAATTCTGAGGGATGGGCCGAACTTTACAATTCAAGGTCAAGGGGCGAAATGTTTGGCCTGGTGGGATTCCAACATCGAAGCTGGGTTTACACAGTTGTGATGCTGGACAGCGACAAAGAAGGAAAATGATAATTTTCATCAACTCCAATGTATGAGAATATGATTTGACATTAAATTAATTTCTAGGCGTTCCTGTTCCAAGTGCATTCAACCTTCCGATTCTAGGTTTGTACACGAGTTAATTTCTAGGCGAAATGTTTAGTGGTAACTGGTAAACTTAACAGTGCGCTCTTCCTGTAAACTTGTAGAGCAAAGATGGTTGGAATGGGTGCTCTCCACTCTCCAGGCCGTGGGCCCTTTGTACAACTTTAGCTACAGATACAGGCAGGCTTTGGTCGCTGTCATACTGGTTTCTTTCGTTTTCCAACTTTGTAAACATCTAGCCTTTTGAGGGTTGATTGCAATTTGCCCTAGTTAGTGCCATGTTCTCCGGCACTCACCTGAATTGGATACGTGCACAAGTGATAACATTAATTACTTATAGCAATATATCAATGTGACATAAAGTTTGGTTTGTCCTCACCCAAATGGTGGTGGTAGCGTACTGGTGTTGGTTTTTTCCAGCTAATTTTGGTGCATTCTAAAAAATTTAGGACAACTTAAGGGAACACTCAAATGACGTATGTAGCCATAGATTATTCTAATTAAGGAGTTTCTCCTTAAATCATAGTTTCATTTTTAATAAACTTTGCCAAATTAAGGCATATTTACATAGAATGCATTTTATTTAAGTATAAATTTTAGAAGTCACAATGCACTGTATTACAGGACAGAGGGAGTAATAAGTGTGAATTAGGTTGATGGTGATCTTTTGTCAGGTATACCTTTTTTGTTTTTCCCCGGGGTGTAAGATTTTCATTCTCTTTATATTTTGAAAATGCGACCATTAGAATCAGTTTTGATGGCACGACATACTTTTTAGTTATTTACTCTTTTTTTGAACATTTAAGTTATTTACTAGTTCCTCCATTGTAAATTATTGTACCGTATGGTGAGATTTTAACCGATTCAGGCCTCTCCATGTACTATAGCATTCCAAAAATACTGTACCCTATGGTGGCATTTTGACCGTTTTAGGCTTTTCCATGTACTATAGCATTAACAGCAATGGATTGTTTTTACTGCTATCTCAAAATAAACAAAGGGCTTGTGTGTCGAATATGTCCTCCCTCTGTTCCAAATTATATGTCGTTTTGATTTTTTTGGTATATTTATTTTGCTATGCATCTAGATATAATAATATGTCTAGATACATAGCAAAATGGATGAACCAAAAAAGTCAAAGCGACTTATAATTTAGAACCGAAGGAATATAAATTAGTTTGGCTTTGTTCTAAGTCAAATATTTCTACAACAGCAAATTATTTTCATTTAGTCGATCATGCAATATGTATTGAGAGTGCACATATTTGATATTCTAGATGTCAATATGTATTGAGAGTGCACATATGAAAAGGTTGACTTAGTATAAAGCCAAAGTGACTTATGATTCGCAAATGGAGGGAGTACTTAAGTTTCAATATAAATATGGTGACACTTAGCACTTAAAATTCCATTTAGCATCGAGGCACCAATTTTGAAGAATCTTGATTGCCAAGTAAAACAACTATATAAAATGGTGATAATACGAGAAACAATTCTCATGGTGATTCTATGTGCTACTGGTTCTTTGATGCTTTCCTCATTCTCAAGCAT
Organism: Miscanthus lutarioriparius; assembly: GCA_904845875.1. Lineage (NCBI taxonomy): Eukaryota > Viridiplantae > Streptophyta > Magnoliopsida > Poales > Poaceae > Miscanthus > Miscanthus lutarioriparius. The sequence continues at coordinate 77,032,325 of CAJGYO010000008.1, read as the reverse complement.
GGATACTGCCATCATGTTGTTGAGTCTTTCTCTACATTTGAAGTCGTGGTGACTTTATCACTGACAAGTTGGCCAAGTTTTAGAAAACTAGATTAATAGACCGTGATTACATCATTTAATCAAATTACTCCTTTTGGTAGAAAAAGACACTCGTTTAGAATAGTGGCGGAGCATGAAGCAAATTATAGGAGGGGCCAATTTGCATCTAAACAAAAAAAAAATATACACAAGCATCTTCCATTTTTCTTGTTTTCTTCCTTAAATTGGCATAGTGCTCCACAAGTAGCAGCTCAATACCTGCTTTCTCTCTCATCAGTCGAGTATCATCACAGACACCACCATTTTTCTCTTCTCTTGCATGGCCAGCCAAGGCGTTGCTGCTCAATCGTCTTCTCTTCGTTCTTTTATCCTCCTCAAGCCAACAACAACAAAGCCACATCCATTCTGATTTATAAGTCTTCACAAAATTCTCGGTGGCAGGGGGAGGGGGGCGTGTGGCCCACTTTAGCCCCAACGTGGCTCCGCCTATGGTTTAGAATTATATATTTGGTCAAGCTTTAACAACTACCGGTATCAATAACTTCTAAACTATTTGGTCCGAAAAACATGAATATTTGTATTGGAAAATACTTGCACAATCTTATAATTTTTATTGAAATTAAAAAAACATCTTTAACCGGAGGGATTACCGGTTACACAAAGTCAAGCGTACCTAACTGAAATTAGCAATTAGCACACCCACTCTGACAAGTGTCGTCGGTCCCCACGCAGCGGATGTGGTCACACTCACACACAGCTGCCCTGCACAGCTGACGCGCCTGCGCCTGGGCCCACCTGCGCGCTGCGCCGGCGACGAAAGAAAACCAACCCCAGTCCGTGAAGCCTTCCAACCAAAATCAAGAGACTTTTCTCTGTGTGTCATTATAAAAGATCGTAATTTCGCGTTCAATATGCTTTGCACACCTGCGCAAATATGTTATTAATATTTTTTGAATCATCATATTTTTTTGCAAAAAAAAATGAAAAAAGTTGTTTTATGCGCGACCGAAACGAAAAAAATAAGATTTGATAACCCCAGTCCGTGAAGCCTTCCAACCAAAACCAACCCACGCCATCATCCATCCATCCATCCGCTTGCCCCTCCCACCACCACCAACCAACCGAAACCCCCAACCGCCGAGGTCGCCGGCGACTCCGTCCGCTCCGCGCCGCGGGGATGTCGTTCCACTACCCCGACCACGGGCTGTCCATGGACGCCGCGGCAGCGGCGGCCGCCGCCGCCGCCGCGTCGTCGCCGAGCCCTAGCGGCTTCTCCTCCCCCGGCGTCGGCGGGGAGAGGGAGAAGGCAGCCATCGCGGCGCACCCGCTGTACGAGCGCCTCCTGGAGGCGCACGTCGCCTGCCTCCGCGTCGCCACCCCCGTCGACCAGCTCCCCCGCATCGACGCGCAGATCGCCGCGCGCCCCCCGCCGCTCGCCGCCGCCGCTGGGGCTGCGGCCGCGGGAGGGCCGTCAGGCGGCGAGGAGCTCGACCTCTTCATGGTACGGCTCTCAACACCCCCAATGGGCTCCTTTCTCCCTCTCCCGCCTGCTTTGCAGCTGTGCGCTGCAGTTGAACTGCTATAGGCATGCGGATTTACGGTGTGGGGAATTTGGGATTGAAGGAAGTATTGGTTGACTGGGTGACCTGTACCCGGAATCTCTCATATTACGGCGAGAAAATTACATATTTGGGACTCCAAACAATGCACTTCGCAGATTTAGAACTCCAAACATAGACTTCGTAAAAATAGCACTTCAAACGTTGAACTCTTGATTTTCATGGCATTAGATGTATTTCATCTCTTTTTAAATCTTTGTACATGTATTTGTGACCTGGATGGATGATTTTGCCCCTGTGGCCTCACGTACAGGCCTTGGGCTCGGTTTGGCTCGTTGACCAGGTTGGCTGGCCGCCTCCGGTGCATGCTGGCCGCCACCTGGGCATGCCTGGCCATGTTCGCTGGACTTAAAATACAGTAAAAATTCACAAAAATAGAGCAGTGGACATGGCTTCTGCCGGTGCGCTCAGGCCCTCTGCCGGCGCGTCCAAGCCTTCAGGTAGCGCGGCCAGGCCAGAGGCTGCAAGGGCTGCGGCTGCTTGGCCATCCATGGCGAGCGGGCGGCCATCCTCTTCATCGGGCAGCGTTCCATCCATGGGCGTCGAGGTTGGGGAGGGAACGGCGGCGTCGGGGGTTAGGGTGTCGAGGGATAGAACGACGAAGGAGAGATGGAACGTTGGGCAGATGAAACGCTCGATCAACGATATGTAAGGCCAGAAGGGCAAAATGGTTAGATTAGGAGAGAAATACATGTATTAGGAATAAAAAAGGGATGAAATACATCTAATGTCATGAAAATCAAGAGTCCAACGTTTGGAGGGCTATTTTTACAAAGTCGATGTTTGGAGTCTTAAATCTGCGAAGCGCATTGTTTGAAGACCCAAACATGCAATTTTCTCTATTACGGCTCCGCTTTGACTATAAGTTTCCCGGTTTCCCCATTTTTCTACATGGACTTGGAGAATTGAGAGAAGGAATCCCAAGCTAATTGTCAAGCTGTGATAGTACTTGCGAAGTAGGATGGGGATAAGGTCATAGTCTCATGTGTGGAGCCTTTTTGTGATAGTACTTGCGAAGTAGGATGGGGATAAGGTCATGGTCTCATGGGTGGAGCCTTTTTGTGGTTATGCTTATTAACTGCATAGTTGACTGACTTATGGTAGTTGACCTCATTCCTCATGGCTCAGTCAAAGAATTGCATCAGATCACTGTAACCCTTCCTTCTATTTGTTTCAATTAATAGGGGGCAATTGCCCTTTTCATATGGCTGCTTGAAATTGCCCTTTTCACCTTTCATGTCGAGGATGTGGACTGGCTATTATGTGATGGCAGGTCATATGCTGAAACGGGTGTTTGCTATTGTACCATTTGTACTGATTTAATTTCGTCTAATTTTTGTTCTATTGTCATGCCATTTACTGGATTAAATAAGCCTATGCACTGATGCTTCTACCTCACTATGTGTTTCACAATGACTCTGTTGCTTCACTAGAAGCAGAAGTTGTCTTTGTCTAGGATTCTGTACATAGTTAACATCTTGCATCATCTGTTTTCGTCGGGCATTCCTGTTCTCAGATTCTAATACGTTTCATTTTTTTTTATTACAGACACACTATGTGTTGCTCCTTTGCTCATTCAAGGAACAACTCCAGCAGCATGTACGTGTTCATGCAATGGAAGCAGTGATGGGTTGCTGGGAGCTTGAACAATCTTTACAAAGCCTAACAGGTGGATTGTTTTTCTTTTTTTAATCTTGTGTTAATTCAGAAACGTGGCTGAAGCTTTCAGATATACACCACTTGCTTTTATCATTTCAATAATTGCAGCCTTGCTGTCAGATGAAAAGATGACAAAGTGCTTTCAGTATTTATTGCAATTATGTAGTAATTGAATGAATGGAAACATCAGCATTAGCTAAAAAGGAAACAGTGAAAAGAAAAAATATTTTGCAAAAGTATGAGTATGTGATGGCTCTTATTTCATGCCTTCCAATTGCATACCTTTTCAACAATTTCTTAGCCAACACTGAAGAATATTTGTTTAAAATATGTACAGTACCTTCTATAGTGAATACTGAATACCTAAGCTTCTAAGGCCACACTCAGAATGTAAAGGCTAGCATACGAGCTGCCATAAATTATTGATTATCACATATAGCATTCACTATTGTTTATTTTATTCGATGCAAGTTGCTATTAGAATCTCAAGGACGTGTGAGGCCATGGCAAGAGCTTAGTCTATCACTGATCACAGATGGTTGCCCATGATAAGCATTCGTAGAAATGAGGATTGCTGACAGGGAGAGGTGGTTGCACGATAAAACTAAATTTCTTATCCTACATTCCTACTTTGAGTTTTATACCGAGGTTTAGACAACTTGACCTGGTGTTTGGTTGGATTTAGATGTGCAACTTACAGAAGGGTCTTATGCAATGTCAACTAAGATGGTTGTACCTTCTATTCTTGCACCATGTACACCTGAACTGAAATTGTGAGAGTAGCTAATAGAACAGTTCAATGGAAATCATCATTGTCAGGCAAAACTGAGTGATGCTAGGATTGGTTCTGCAGGGGCATCTCCTGGTGAAGGTACAGGAGCGACCATGTCTGATGATGAAGATAACCAGGTGGATAGTGAAGCCAACATGTTTGATGGAAATGATGGGTCAGATGGTATGGGCTTTGGCCCCCTAATACTGACAGAGGGTGAACGATCCTTGGTTGAGCGTGTTAGGCAGGAGCTGAAGAATGAGCTTAAGCAGGTTACTTTCTTTGAAATGCTTCATTCATCATCATTTATGGTGCATGTTGACTAACGAAATATTTCCTACATCTAGGGTTACAAAGAAAAGCTTGTTGATATCAGGGAAGAGATTATGCGCAAGCGCAGAGCTGGGAAACTTCCTGGAGATACTGCATCTGTACTGAAATCTTGGTGGCAAGCTCATTCCAAGTGGCCATACCCAACTGTATGTGACAACACTGTCAATACCATTCCCTCGTTAACTTTTGCTATCAGCTTCTGTTCATTGACGAGCAACTCTTTGCTTACTCATCTAGGAAGACGACAAGGCTCGACTGGTCCAGGAAACTGGATTGCAGCTAAAGCAGATCAACAACTGGTTCATTAACCAACGCAAACGGAACTGGCACAGCAACCCAACATCCTCGGGTGAAAAGACTAAGAAGAAAAGGTATCACAATGAAAACTGCTTTGCTGTTGCCTAAGCTTTGACAGGCAGAATTGCAGCTTGCCACAAATTTTTTTTTTGTACTTGCACTGTTTTCAACATGTAATATTGGAAACGTCGCAGGTGATGATGGCCCAGAGCAATCTTGACGAAGCTAGATATGTCCACTATACTTTATGGCAAAATACATTCTCCCTCACCGTAGGCAAGAGGGAAGATATGCATCCTGGGTGGCCTAGTGGTCACCTAATGCCCAAGTTTGACCACGTGGTGGGGACTGGAGTTGGTAGTGACCTCTGCAGTATAGCATTCGCTAATGTGACGTGGGAATCACGTGTTGTATAACTGGCGAATGGGAGGGAGTAATTTATGTTGTATTGTAATTGTGTATTTTCTTTACCATGTAATGATATTTTAGGGAGAATCCCAAGATTCAGATTGGCCGTTCACTGTATTGCCGGTGGTAAAAGTGGTGGGCAATCATCGTGTTCAGAGTTCACCTCCTGAAGGGGTATGTAATGGCTGGTATGTTGGATGTCATGCATGTTTTAGCTGATTGTCGTTTGTGTTACTTGCCTGCTGAGTTCGATGCTTGGATTCCTTCGAAGATGTTGTAGATTCAGATGTGGGAGCATATTTTGTTGCTCAGATATGCCCTGAGTCTCCTTTGCAGTGGCTCCCAGACGATCAAGCATGCAGTTGTGGTAGCACTTGCTCGCTGGCCACAGGTTGAGGTTGTCCTTAAGACCTCAAGGATTACTGTCTTTGAAGTCGAAATGGCAGTGAGTGAAGCTCGTGAGCGCAAAGAAAACAGCCGAAGCAACTTTATAGTACAGGGACCAGGTCAAGCAGCGACCGAGCAGGTGGAGTCCAAACCACGCGGCCTCTGACTGGGATGAAAGATCACCAAGCTAGCCAAACCATGATTCGTAGCAGTACTATCCTAATCTCTTCCCCGCTCGTCGTTTTCGCTGAAAAAGACGCGGCCGGAGCGCAGATTTCTAATTGGGGCCTTTCTAATTTCTTGTTCCCCTTCCCCGCCGTCTCCGTCGCGTCGATAGCAAGGCCAGCTTGCTGTCCCGACCCCAATCAAGTCCAAAGCTAGAAAATTAATCACTCGCGGAAATGGTACGTTTTGTGGGACCAACCTAGCACGCATGCGTCTCACAGGAAAAATCACAGCCTGGGATTCAGCGACGAAGTCAGAAAAAAAATTAGAAGGGGCTGAACAAAAACAATAGAGACTTTTTTTATCTTCTCTTAATATTAACCCCTCCTATTTAATACATATATGCATAAAATTTTAAGAGAGAGCTTAGGAGGACTCCACGTGCCCAGGATCGGTAGGGGGGCTAGAGCCCCCCCCCCCCACCGCTGGCTCCGTCGCTGCTGGGATTGGATCTACCCAACTAAAATTTAGTTAATTAAAAATTTAAAACTAAACTTTAGCCAGCTATAAATTCTCATAACTAAACTTTAGCCATGGTGTTTGGATCCTCTGACTAATAGACCCAGCTAAACTTTAGCCGGTCTTTTAGCTGTGTCGTTTGGATCTGCACCAACTACAAAGTTTATAGAAAAATACAAGAAAATTGTAATTATAGGACGTGAAATAATGCGCTTCGCTGTTATAGGATTCCAAACATCGATTTCGCTAAAATGATCCTTAAAACGTTAACACTTTGTTATACATGACATTTGATCTTTTTAATTACTTTTCTCAATTAAAATACATATAGTTTGTTATACATGACGGCTGCCTCTCCTTCCGCCCTCGCTGTCGAAGAATCAAAGTGTCGGTGTTTTGGAACCGGGGGTCCCTCAACCAACGAGTGAATTTGTCTCACTGTGCCCCTAATCCCTTGATGGTGACGCAAAGAGACACAAGGTTTATACTTGGTTCGTAAATCGAGGCCCTACGTCCACCAGAGAGATCGATCTTGTATTCCTTGCACCAAGTGCTCGTAGTAGGGGGTTACAAGCTAGGTGAGAGAAACTAGCCCCAGTCTCTCGGCGAGCGAGGTGTGGGTCGCTGAGGCGTTGTTCCCAAGCAACAGAGGAGTGCGTGGTTCTATCGGCGTGTTCGCCTTTCCTGCCTCTCCCTAGAATGGCCCCAGATCCTCCCTTTTATACTCTAAGGAGGACCGGGACCGTGCAGTGGTGCTACATAGCGCTTCAGAATGGGGTGGCGGTCCGAGCCTGTAGTCGTCCCACCGTTGTGGTATGGTCGATGGAGTGGCCCGCCCTTGTCATGCGGAAGTGACATGTCGGGTCATACTTTCGGTCTTGTGCGTCGTGGGGCTCCAAGACGCTTGATGCGGGACATGGCGGCGACGACGTCTTTGTCGCCGTGTAATGACGTCGTGAGGGAGCAATGGCTCGCAGATGCCGAGGCCGAGCCATCGTGGGGGCTCGGTGGTCATGGACCCTCAGTCGCCGAGCCCGTGAAGCAAACTGTCCGAGGCCTTGGGGGAGTTATTGGCCCAGGTATCGATTCCGAGGCCACAGAGCCAGACGTGGCTCCCCATGCCGCATTGTCCTTGGGCAGGAGTTGGCGACACAAATGAGGCATGGGTGTCAACCATGTGCACGGTGGATAGCATAGTGACGGGTAACCCCCGCCCACCCGGGGGACGTCAGTCATCGCGTGATGATGCGTCGTGAGGGGTCGTGGCTCAGAGGTGCCGCCGAGGCCAAGCCATCGCGGGGGCTTTGGCGGACATGGGTCCTCGGGCTCGAGCCCCGGAGCAAGCTGCCGAGGCCTTGGAGGGAATTATTGCTCCTGGTCATCGATTCCGAGGCCACAATAGGCTCAGATGTGGCTCCCCACGCCGCATTGTCCTCGGTGCGTGAGTTGGCAAAGATAGTGAGGCATGGGCGTCCAACCCATGTGCACGGTGGTTAGTATGCATGGCGGGTAACCCCGCCAGATCCTCCTCCTGTCCCCATCGGCCATTCTCACACATCTTTGTCTGCAGGGCATGCGGCGTCGTTGTCGGGCGGCAAAGTAGCTTGGGTGAGTTGATGCGACACGACGTTTGCCAGAGGGGACGGAGAAGGAAGAGGTAGCGGAGTGCTGCCGAGCCCGCCTTGCGCGAGACGGAGGGTCGGTGGCCTCGGCCGAGGCCTTTGGCGGGGAATCGACCGAGGCCCGCGGTGAGGGGGCCTCGGGCGAATCGGAGAATCGGCTGAGGTCCGCGGTGATGAGGCCTCGGGCGAGTCGGAGAATCGGCCGAGGCCAGCAGGATGATGGGGCCTCGGGCGAGTCGAGAATCGGCCGAGGCCCATGATGGGGCCTCGGGCGAGTCGGAGAATCGGCCGAGGCCAGGCAGCTTAGCTGGTTTCGATCTTTGACGAAATCTAAGCGATGCTTTTTTGGATCTTGCTTAGGGTACCCCTTCTCATGGTATCCGACAGTAGCCCCCGAGCCTTGGGGGGAGTGGAGGCACTCCCCCTGAGGTTCTGACGAGAATTGGCTCTTGATAGCTCCTGTCGGGATGGTGTTTTGTTTTCGAGGTTTCGGTGGGTGCGCGCGAGCGCACCCGCCGGGTGTAGCCCCCGAGGCCCTGGAGGAGTGATTTCACTTCTTGAGGGCTTTTTCTTTCGAGTGAGGCGTTTTGATCGTGTTTGCCGGGCCCGTGGGTGCGAGTTCAGATCATGGGCCTCGACGATGTTGCGGAAAGAGCCCCTTAGCCTCCGCCTGGAGCGAGAGGGCCGTCAGGGGTTCTCCCGGCTTTTTTGTATGACCCTCGTGCTTCCTTTTCGCTCGGAAGGAGGGGTGAAAGATGCCATGCCACCCTCGGTGGGCGCGAGCGATGGCATCTCCGGTGAGCTGTTATCGGGTAAGTCCGAGTGGAGGCCCGTGCTCCCGCTCATTGGGGTCGGCTAGCGGTCCCGGAGACGCGCCCAAGAGTACCGGAGGGTTTCTCTAGTGGGTGCCGAGGCCGTTCATTGGGCCTCGGTGGCTCGGTGCCTCCCTACGGTGGGATCCCATTCGGAGACCTCCCTACCGGTCTCGGACACAACACAGTATGCGTGCTTGTGCAGGCTCGCCTGTAGTCGCCCCTCGACTCTTTTTGCCTCAAGCGGTGCCGAACCCCACAGGGGCCAACTTTCAACCCCGGACCGTGAACGGGATCGGGTCGCTTGTTTTTATCTTGGGTGCAGGAAGAGCCCCCGAGAGCCTTCGCGACGGAGCGAGAGGGCGGTCAGGGGTCCTCCCGACTTTTTGCCAGTCCCCGCCTGCCCTTTTCGCTCGGGACGGGGGGCATTTGTTCGAGTCCACTCGTAGCGAGCTGAGCTTGGGTCTCGGCAAAGTTTGCGTGAGGAGCCCCGAGTCTCTCGCGACGGAGCGAGAGAGCGGTCCGAGGTCCCCCGGCTTTTGGTTCGCCCCTGGCGTGAGGTCTGGCTGACCGCCCCCTCGGGTGCGAGCCTAGGTCATGGGTCTCGGCGTCTTTTGCGTAAGAGCTCCCTAGCCTCAGACGGAGCAAGAGGGCCGTCGGGAGTTCTTCCGGCTTTTTGAACGACCCTCGCGCTTTCTTTTCGCTTCGGAAGGAGGGTTGGTTTTGCCGAGACCCTCGTGTGCGAGCTCAAGCCAAGCCATTGGCTCTCGACGCTTTTGCGTGAAGAGTCCCTTAGCCTCTGCACGGAGCAAGAGGGCCGTCAGGGATTCTCCTGACTTTTTATTCGACCCTCGCGCTTCCTTTTCGCTCGGAAGGAGGGGTGGAATGTGCCACGCTACCCTGGGCGGGCGCGAGCGATGGCATCTCCGGTGAGTCATTATCGGGTAAGTCCGAGTGGAGGCCCGCACTCGTTCATTGGGGTCGGCTAGCGGTCCGGAGACGCGCCCCAAGAGTACCGGAGGGTTTCTCTAGTGGGTGCCGAGGCCGTTCACTGGCCTCGGTGGCTCGGTGCCTCCCCTACGGTGGGATCCCATTCGGAGACCTCCCTACCGGTCTCGGACACAACACAGGCGTCCCAAGCGTTTAACTTGCTTGGGCCTCGGCTTTGTAGGGCTCGCCGTGGTGCCCCCCCTCGACTGTTGCCTCAGGGCGGCCGTCGAAACCCCTAAGGGCCCAAATTGAAACCCCGGACCGTAGCGGGCTTGGTGCCCGCCTTTGCTCGGAAGGAATCGGGGTTATTTCTCTCCCTACGGTTAATTAATGGCGGCGCGTTTTGAGGCGGCTTTTTCGGGAGGCGAACGGCTCCTCGCCTGCTCGCTGGCCGTTTGACGCGACGTATGCCGTCGACGGGACGACTACCGCACGCGATTAACGAGGAGGGAAGCCGACGGGACGTACCTGCACGCGCGATTAACGAGGAGGGAGTGTGTGCGTGGGCGGTAAGACCGGATCTGGATAACCGCGCCGGATTTTTTGGGGGAAACTTCCCGATTTAAATCGCCCGCGTTTTCGCCTTGTCACTTTGCATAAATACGCGAAAAGGCCTTGCCCTTCCCTTCTTACCTCTCTCGCATTCGCTTTTCTTTGCCTCCGTGCTGCTGTTCTTGAGAGCATAGAGCGCCGGGAAGAGAAGGGCGAGGGCGAGAGACCAAAAGAGAGAGAGGGGAGAGATTACCAGAGTAGCAGCGTCCTCCGCCACAAGAATGGCCGGTGGTCCCGCCATCCTCCCGGCGGATCCTCGGGGCGGTCCGACGTCACCGAGGAGAAGCTGCGATGCCGCTCGAGGAGGCGGTCTTCTTCGCCGATCACCGACCCCGACGAGCGAGTGGATTGCTCCGGGAACGAAGTCGGAGCCGAGGCCGCGCGACGGCTACGTGGTGAGCTTCGTCGCTTCTTCCACGAGCGAGGCTTGGTCGCCGGTGGATAACTTCATGCGGGCGCTCCCGCACTACTATGGCGTGGAGTTTGCACAATTTCAGCCCCAACTCCATCGCCAGCGCCATCTTCGCCGCCGTCTGTGAGGGGTACTGGGATCGCTTCCCCACCGGGAGTTGTGGCTCCACTTGTTCCGAGCGCGACGCTCACCACCAAGCCGGGGAACGAGGGGGCTCGAAGGGGCGAGGGCACGGCGGCTGTACCCTTCACGTGCGCTTAAGACCGGCAGTCCTCTACATCCCGCCCGGTTGTCATCGTCCAACCGTCGTTGGTATGATTTGGTGGTTCTACCTCCGCAACGACGGCGGAGGACTTCCCCTATATACCGGGCGGGTTGTAGAGAGTCAACCAGAGAAATGGGGTACGGCGTCATCATGGCCGATCAGCCCAGTGGAACCGCTCTTGAGGGCCTTGGGAAGCTGCGTGACCACGGCCTTCGGCCGTCCGTGGTCGTGGGCGGCTTTTCACCGCCGGAGGGTGTTGCCGCTGATGGCGGGCCGGCGCGGCGGCGTCGAGATGACCCCGGCGATTTGATCGTCGGTGTCAAGATGTTCGCCGCCTTACCGACCGACGACGAGACCTGCGTCGGGTGAGAGAAGCGGTGGACGGAAGCCAAGATCGACGATTTGACGCCGTTCCGGCGCGCCCATCACGGGGTATGTCTCGGCTACCGGTAAGTTGGATGTTGTCGAGGCTTTCGCCTTTTTGGTCTGTTGTCTTACTTCGCCGTTCTCACGAGGAATAAGAGACGTCACGAAACTCCCCGCCGCCTGCTCGAGGACGCGCGGCGGCGAAACACACGAAACGGTAGCGCGCGCCGAGGAGGAGAGAAGAAGAAAGATGCCAAGGAGGCGAGGCGCACGAAGAAGCTCTCGCCGCTGAAGCCGGACGCCTGTCCGCCGCGTCGAAGCTCGACGGTCTCCCGTTGGAACCGCTCTCCTCGCTGTCGGTGTCGGATTCTTCGAGCGACGGCGGCGGGCGCGAGGTGGGGGACGGCTGCTCGGGACACCTCCCCGACATCGGGGAGATGGTTCCCGGCGCCGCAAGGAGCCCGACGCCCTAGGAGGAGGAGGAGGTGTCCGGGGCGGTGGCGGCCCGTCCCGGGCCGAGGCCGACACACCCGAGGCGCGGGTGTCGGAGGAGCGCGCTGCCGTCGGCCCGATGGGTTCGGACGGCGGAGGTGGAGCGGTGACGGTGGGGTGACCCCATTATCTCTCCAAGGTCGAGGAAGTCGAGGAGGTGCCGGGTCCGGACGGAGGCCACCCGGCACCGGTGGACACCGGGCCGCTGCCTTTACGCCACCACCACCGCCGCTGCAGAGGAGGCAAAGCGGTGTCGGCGGTTGCATCCCGTTCATGTAAGCGTCTTCTCCGGTGGAGTCCGTAGTACTTCTTGTCTCGCCTGGGTTGCATGCTTGACCTTGGGAGTGTCTTTTCTTCCAGCCAGACGCTTACGGTGGAAGATCTCCTTAGCGCCCGTAAGGCGCTCAGGTGAACGTTAGCTCCTCCGCCCATCAGCAGCGGGCGCAGGCGCAGATCGGCGTCGACGCAGCGCGCGGCGTCGGGCGAGGCCGTTTTTGAGGAGGCGGCCGCCCGAAAAAAAGGGCCCGGGCGGCCATGGGGCGAGTGGAGGAGGAGGAGCCCATGCCTCACGATGTTGTGGGTCTTGGGGCGAAGGAGGCTGGGCGTCTGCTATTGCCGGGCCATTGAGGGTGAGGCCGAGCCCCCAAGACCTCCGACGCCCGAGCGCGTGGACGCCGGGCCATCGAGGTAGAGGTGGCGGAGGCCGAGCCCCGGGTCCGCCGAGACCGAGGCGATGGAGGTGGAGACGGGCAAATTTTGGCGCCGCCCTGGTTCGACAATCTCGTCTCGATGATTCTTCCCGAGGGAAGGAGGCGGCGGACGTCCAGCGCGCCAAGATCATGGAGCAACCAGTCCCCAGATCCTGTCGAGGGAGTTCGGCTCTTGTCCGGCTCACGGCCGAGCCTCATGGGGTGGAACTTCCAGCGTGTTTTCTGGCGGAACTGGCTGACCCGAGGGGGAGCCCGTGTTCGCCTTTGAAGATACCACAGAGAGGGGGGGGCATTGGGGCACCTCGAGCAAGATCGCTTAACCTGGCGGTCAAGGTCATGCCGCAGACAAATGATGACTATTATGGGTCAGGACTTGCCCGGTGTCACGCGGGTAAGTACTTTCCTCTCTCGTGCCGCGTTGTTTTCTCTCCGAGCCCCCTCGCAGTTTTTGACGTGCGTTTTTTGTTTTGCCTCCTTAGGAGCTCGAGACCCGATCCCTTGGGAAATCGGTGTTCCTGCGAAATGAGAGGGATATTTGGGACCAGCTCCGGCGCCAAAAGGGCCTGCTTGCCGATGCCCAGGGGCTATTGTCGGCGCGGAGTGCGGAAGTGGAGGACCTCCGCCTTCGTTGTGCTGACATTCAGGCCGAGTTGGCTACTTGCTAAGGAGCATCTGCTCCTCTGGTGGCCAAGATCAAGGAACCGGAGGAGGAGCGAGACTCCTTGAAAGCCGCCCAAGAAGCGACGGCCTCTGCTAAGGTCACAGCCGGGCAGCTGGGTGCGGAGCAGAGCGAGCATCAGGCGACGAAAGTCGCCTTGGCAGAGGCTACCAAGGCGGCCGAGGCCTCTCGGGTCGAGGTCTCAGCCTGGAAGAGCAAGGCCGAGGGTAAGTTCCGCTGAACCATGTTCCTTGCTCCATTTGCTCTGGTTCGCGTTTGACTCCTGACCCCTCGTCGCGACGTAGATCTGGAGAAAGAGGCCTCCCAAGCGGCTGAGGCCTCCGTCGCAGCGCAAGCAGCGCTGGATGTCGAGGTCCGGGAGCACGAGACGCTGCGCAGCGCTGTCCGGACCGCCTGCGAGGCTCTTGACGTCGAGGAGGTCCAATCAGCTAGCTCCCTTGGGAGCCGCCGATTATGCGTTGAGCGGCCACGTCCGCGAGAGACTCCGAGGGGCGTTGCACACGGGTGTCAAGCGCGCCCTGGCCGTCGTCTCCTCGCACTACGCCATCAACCTCGAAATTTGTCGCCGCCGACGGCTACGTGTTGCCGAAAGATGACGAGGAGGCGGATGCGGAGGTCATGAAGCCGCTGGAGGCGGCCGAGGCACCGCACACAGCCACCGCCCGTCTGCTTGAGGAAGAGGTGGTCCCTCCCGCCGCCACCCGCCGATCCTTGAGCTTTGACTTTGGGCCAAAAGGGCCATGTAACCGGATTGAGTTAGTTGTCAGATCGTGGCGCTTTTGTGGCACGAGGCCTTTTAAAGTATTTATGTATGTGCGCCTTTTAATCGTTTTCAGTTCTACTTCCGAGCTCAGGCCCTCTGTCTCGATCTTGGGAACCCAAAGAAAACCCTCGGGACCTCTAAGCCGTCCTTCGGCGAAGGGTGGTGAGGGAGCTGCCAGAGCCTGCAGGGCGAGGCCGCTCTCACGCCTCGACCGCCCTTTGGCCTCTAGACAAACTTTTGGTCTTTGGGTTTCTTGTGAAGGTCCCATCGAGCGCGAGAGAGTTTTAGGCGAGAAATTTTTGAAAGACCATTAACAACCATTAACAAATGGTGTTCGGGACTTAGGGGTTCCCCTTTCTAGCCCCCGAGGAGGCCCGGCTTTGGATGGAGGCAACACGAGTCTCCCTTATAGCGCTATTGTAACGTCGAGCCCCTATTGATAGACAAGCTCTCATGCAGAACTTCCTCGAGCCTACTGCTGTCTTTTGGGTGAAAAGGTGGTGAGGGAGTTGCCAGTAGTCTTGAGGCGTGGGCCGCTTTCACGCTCACCCGGCCTTTTTCGCTTTTGAGACGATCGTCACGGTCCTTGGGTTCTATACGATCGGCTAGTCTATAAGGGGGGTTTCTCGAAAAGTTATAACAACTAAGAACGCTTCTTTATTGCATTTCGAGAAACAATGTAAGCAACGCTTTGGAATTTTAAGGGTAGAAACGACGAGGTGTTCTATGTTCCAAGCGTTGGTGAAGATTTCGCCCTTCTCGCTGGCTAACTTGTAGGTCCCGGGCTTCAGCACTTGAGCGACGATGTACGGCCCTTCCTGTGGGGGGTCACTTGTGGGCGGCCCTTGTTGCTCTGCCTCGATCTCAAACACCAGTCGCCCACCTTCAGTGTCTCGGCAGACCGCCACGGGCTTGGTAGCGTCGTAGGGCTTGGCGGGTACTGGCCGAGTGTAGCAACGCGACGCTCGGGCTTCCTCCACCGGTCGAGGGCGTCTTCATGGCAAATCGGTTGCTTTGCTTTGCTCGCATTGATGCCCAGTAGCCTCGGGGAACCGTATTCTAAGTCGAAGGGGAGGATGGCCTCGGCTCCATAGACCAGAAGAACGGTGTGAATCCTGTGGCTCGGCTCGGGGTATTTCTTAGGCTCCGATGATCGACGGGAGTTCGGCAAGCCATTTCTTGCCAAACTTCTTCAACTCGTTGAATATCCTTGGCTTAAGGCCTTGTAGGATCATGCCGCTGGCACGCTCTACTTGGCCATTGGTCCTTGGGTGTCCCTCGGGTGACCAGAGCCACCCGGATGTGGTGGTCATCGCAGAACGTTAGGAACTTGCGGCCGGTGAATTGTGTCCCATTGTCGCGATGATGGTGTTAGGAACCCCAACACGTGGATGATATCCGTGAAGAAAAAAGACCGCTTGCTCGGATTTGATCTCGAAAGCGATCGGACGAGCCTCGATCCATTTGGAGAATTTGTCGATAGCTACCAACGCAGATGGGTATAGCCCCCGGGTGCCTTTTGCAGAGGCCCAACCATGTCCAGCCCCCATACAGCGAATGGCCATGTGATGGGGATGGTTTGGAGGGCTTGGGCCGGGAGGTGCGTCTGTCGAGCGTAGTACTGGCATCCCTCGCAGGAGCGTACTAGCCTCGTGGCGCCGCCACCGCCGCCGGCCAATAGAAACCTTGGCGGAAGGCGCACCCACGAGCGCCCGAGGCACCGCGTGGTGCCCGCAGACTCCCGCGTGCAAGTCCCAAAGTAAGGATTGGCCAGCCTCGGTGGTGATGCATCGTTGGAGAATACCGGATGGGCTATGCCTATACAACTCGCCGTCGCAGAGGACGTAAGTCTTGGCGCGCCGCGCGAGCCGCCGGGCTTCGGTTCTGTCAGCAGGAAGCTCTCCCCGAATGAGGCGATCAAGGAAAGGGACTCGCCAGTCCGTTTACGGGTCGGCTCGGGAGGTTTCAATCAATCGCCATGGCCTCGGGCTTGGTCGGGCGAGGTCTCGGTGGTAGAGGGCCTCGAGCCTGCGGCGGGCTCGGTCGATGGGCCCCTTCTATCGCCGAGGCGTAGTCGACGGATGGCTTGTGGAGGTCTCTCGCGAAAACGTTCGGGGAACCAGGTCCGTGCCGACGCGCCATCTTTGCTAGTTCGTCTGCGGCCTCGTTGAACTTTCGAGCGGCGACGTGGTTGAGTTCAAGGCCGTCGAACTTGTCCTCCAGGCGACGTACTATCGTGCAGTACGCCTTCATTTTGGGGTCATGGCAGCTTGACTCTTTCATCACCTGATCGACGACGAGCTGCGAATCACCCCGTACTTCGAGACGCCGCACTCCAAGTTCGATGGCGATTTGTAAGCCGTTGACGAGGGCCTCGTATTCGGCCACATTGTTGGAGGCGGCGAAGTGAAGCCGGATCATGTAGCGCATGTGTACTCCAAGGGGCGAGACCAGGAGCAGGCCCGCGCCATTTCAGCCTTCTTCATCGAGAGACCCGTCAAGTACATGGTCCAAAGATTCGATTGGATTTGAACGGGTGGCAGCTGTGTGTCGGTCCACTCGGCTACAAAGTCGGCCAGAACCTGTGATTTGATCGCTTTCCGAGGCGCGAAAGACAAGGTTTCCCCCATGAGTTCAACAGCCCACTTGGCTATTCTACCCGAGGCCTCCCGGTTTTGGATTATCTCTCCTAGAGGAAAAGACGACACCACAGTCACCGGGTGGGACTCAAAGTAGTGACGCAGCTTGCGTCGAGCCAAGACTACGGTGTAAACCAGCTTCTGGATGTGGGGGTAACGCGTCTTAGTCTCGGAGAGCACCTCGCTGATGAAGTAGACAGTCATTTGGACGGGTAGAGAGCATGTCCTTCTCCCGCTTCTCGACTACTACGGCCGCGCTGACCACTTGGGTTGTCGCGGTGACGTAGAGTAAGAGGTGCTCGCCCTCGGTGGGCGGAACCAGGACGGGGGGGTTGGTGAGCAGTGCCTTGAGCCTGGCGAGGGCTTCCTCGGCCTCGGTGGTCCAAAAAACGCTCGGACTTTCTCAAGAGGCGGTACAGGGCAGGCCTTTTTCGGCCGAGGCGCGAGATGAAGCGGCTTAGGGCCGCGAGGCATCCCATGACCCTCTGCACCTTTTGAGGTCTCGGATCGGGCCCATGTTGGTCACGGCCGAGACCTTCTCCGGTTGGCCTCGATTCCACGTTCCGAGACTATGAATCCCAAGAGCATGCCTCGGGGAACCCCGAAGACGCACTTCTCGGGGTTGAGCTTGATGCCCTTCTCTCTGAGACATGTGAAGGCAGTCTCCAAGTCGCCGACGAGATCACCGGCCTTCCTGGACTTGACTACGATGTCATCCACGTAGGCCTCGATGGTTCGCCCGATGTGTTCGCCAAAGACTTGGATCATGCACCGCTGGTAAGTAGCCCCTGCGTTTCTGAGGCCAAACGGCATGGTTACGTAGCAGTACATGCCGAATGGAGTGATGAAAGAAGTCGCGAGCTGGTCGGACTCTTTCATCTTGATTTGGTGATAACCGGAATACGCATCAAGGAAGGAGAGGGTTTCGCATCCTGCAGTGGAGTCGACGATTTGGTCAATTCGTGGTAGTGGGAACGGGACCTTCGGGCATGCTTTATTTAGACCAGTGTAGTCCACGCACATCCTCCACTTGCCACTTTTCTTCCTGACTAATACGGGGTTAGCCAACCACTCTGGATGGAATACTTCCTTGATGAACCCGGCTGCTACGAGCTTCTGCACTTCTTCGCCGATAGCCCTGCGCTTCTCCTCGTCGAACCGGCGCAGCGCTGTCTTGCCGGTCTGGAGCCCGCCCGGATATCTAAGGCGTGCTCGGCGACCTCCCTTGGTATGCCTGGCATGTCCGAGGGGCTCCATGCGAACATATCGACGTCATGACGGAGAAAGTCGACGAGCACGGCCTCCTATTTGTCAGCCGAGGGTGGCGCCGACCTTGATCCCCCTGCCGTCGGGGACGGTGGGATCGACGACGAGCTTGACGCGTCCTCCGCGGGCTCGAAGGTCCCGACGCGCCCGCTTAAGCGTCGGGAACCTCGTTAGCAAGCTGGTCGAGATCGGCGATGAGGGCCTCGGCCTCGCGATGGCCTCGGCGTACTCGATGCACTCGACGTCGCAGTCGTATGCATGTTCGTACGTGGACTCGACGGTGATGATGCCGTTGGGGCCTGGCATCTTGAGCTTGAGGTAGGTGTAATTGGGGATCGCCATGAACTTGGCGTAGCATGGGCGCCCCAAGATGGCGTGGTAAGCCCCCTTGAATTCAACCACCTCGAAGGTGAGGACCTCTTTGCGGTAGTTGGAGGGAGTGCCGAAGCAGATGGGTAAGTCGATGCGCCCGAGGGGTCGCGTGCGCTTTCACGCACGATGTCAGGTGGAAGGCGCGGAACCGCCTCGGAGCCGCAATTGGTCGAGCTCCAGGAGCTCCAGAGTGTTGACGTAGAGGATGTTGAGGCCGCTGCCTCCGTCCATGAGCACTTTGGTAAGTCGGGTGTTGCCGACGATCGGGTCGACGACAAGCGGGTACTGCCCGGGGTTTGGAACATAATCGGGGTGGTCATCCCGATCGAAGGTGATTGCCTCCCGAGACCAGTCGAGGTACCGGGGGGTGGCCACCTTGACCGAGAAAACCTCCCGGCGTTCCTCTTTTTATTTGGCGCTGCCGTGAGGCATGCCGAGGGTCCGCCAAAGATCATGAAAGCGCTATGCACCTCGGGAACCCGTCGTCCTTGTCCTCGTTCCGACCGGCCGGGCCCTTACGCTTGCGTGCTGTCGGGGAGCCCGAGCTGGCGTAGTAGCGCCGAGCATGGTGCACTCCTCGAGGGCGTGCTTCACCGGACCTTGATGGTAAGGCGGGGCTTCTTCAACGATGTCGTCAAATAGCCTTGCGGGGCAGCGGGGCATGGGATTCTCAAGCGATCCGTTGTGGCGACATGGACGGCCTCGAGAACTTCCCCGCCTCCTGGCGACCTTTCTTCTTTTCTTAGGGAGGTGGGGGGTTGAGGCCTCGGGGCCTCTTCCTCCGCTTCCCTTGGAATCGGTGTTGGGGAAGATGGCTCTGGCACTTCTTCCCCCGAGGCGGCGCCGGTGGCGATGTCGAGGAGCACGGGCAGCGAAGAGCGTGGGGCGCTAAGTCCCCAACTCTTGGACCAAGTCCCGACAAGTGGTGCCGGAGAAGAAAGCCCGGACGATCTCCGAGTCGCCCGACGCCGGGTAGCTCGGTGCACTGCTTGGAGAAGCGCCGGATGAAGTCTCGGAGAGACTCGTCTGCTTCCGGCGGCAGCTTTAAGATCCCAGAATTCCCGTGGCACACGTATGTGCCCGGAAGTTCCTAACGAAGATTCTAACCAAGTCGCGCCCGATCGTGGATTTGCGAGGAGGAGATGCTCCAGCCAGCTCGCGCCGAGTCCGACAAGAGCAAAGGGAGATTATGGATGATGAGCGAGTCATCGTCCGCGCCACCTAAGCCGGCGTGCCCAGCGGTGTCAGCGAGCCAGAGTTCCGGGTTGGTCTCGCCACCATTTTATGCGGGTTGGCGGTACCGTCGGAACCGGTGGGGAAAGGAGCAACGCGATGGCCCTCACTTGAAGACCCGAGGTCCTGGCGACTCGTGGAAGGATCGCGGTCCTCACCACCGTCGTAGCGACCGCCTCGGTGTGGGTGGTAGCCTCGGGCGGCTCTGTCGTCGTGGGCGCTTCGCCGCCGCCAACTACTTCGTGGGTCGCCTGCCTCGTGTTGGTCCTCGAGTCGGTTCGCACCGAGAGGGCCTGCTGACCGTCGGCGGCGAAGCGGCTTTCGGACGCCGAGGCACCCCGCCTTTGGCGAGGTCGTGCCGTGGGTTGCTCCGAAGTGCCTCCGCGCCGGGCGGGAGGCGGAACTTTCGCCTTCTTTGCCCGCTGCGGTCTCGAGGAGGTCGCGGAGCTCTCGCGGACCCGTCGCCCTCGGTGGTGGAGGGCTCGGCATTGCTCGGACTAGCATCGCAGCCGCCATGCGACATTCGCTAGCGCGTTAAAGATTGGGGTGGCTCATCCCCTCGTTGTCGCTGATGCGGTGGTGGACGTCGCGGGCCCTCCCTCGGGCCCCTCCGCCCTCATCACGCTTCTTCTTGCCGCTCCCGCCGAGAGTGTCCCAAGCCGCTGCGGTATGAGTCGGTCTTGTTCGACCTTGGCTTGAAGCTCGTGGAGCTGCTCCAGTGTCTGGCGTCGATGCCCCCCAAGGGCGGGATTCTCGCCCGTCTCTTGCCGGGGCCTCGAGACGCGGTGGTGGTGGATCGCTTGCCGCCCGGGCGGGAATGGTTGCTGTCCTCTCGTTCCTTCGCCTTTTGGCATCCCGAGCCCGACGTGGGAGCACTCACGAGATGGATCGTAAGTCCCTTCATCGTCGGAGTCGAGTAGCCGAGGCGAGAGTCGCTGCGCCAAGAATTGGCGCAAATCCCTGTGGTTGTGAAGTTCGAGAAATCCACCTGGGCATGCCTCGCCCTCGTCCGAGGAGTCGGAGCGGGTGCTCAAGTCGAGAGCGAACCGGGCGGCGCTCCGAGGGGTGCTCGTGAGTGGCGGCGTAAGCGTGGCGTAAGAGGCGCGGCATTTCTCAACCCAAAGGGGTATGGGGGCAGGCGTCTCCATATTCTCGCCTCACCGGGTTGGCTCTTCGTGGAGTGGCGGAGCGGGTTTGACGACCGGGCATCGCCAGTAGCCACCGGCGATTTTCCTTCGGCCCGTGCTCAGTCGTCGACAGTCCCCACCCGAGGGACCCTGCACCAACAAATGGTCGTGGGACATCGGCGGGGAGAGGCGTGTCGCCTGGCTCACCAGTGGCGTCGGGTGGCCTTGCTCGCGTGCTGCTCAAGAAGCGTGGCGAGAGCGCCCGCCTGCGCCGCTGCGCTGGGCTGCCGGGGCGCGACTTCGTCGTCGGACGGTGGGGTTCGAGGAGTGAGGAGCACCATGTCGTACTCATGCCCTAGAGACATGAACTCTAGGCTCCCCAACCAAACTATGGTGCCGAGACGCAATGGTCGTATGTAGTCTGCCATCCGGAACTTGCTAGGATGACGGTTGACACGCAGCGCCTACTACCGCGCGCGCCAACCGCCGGTGTTTTGGAACCGGGGTCCCTCAACCAACGAGTGAATTTGTGCTGCGTGCCCCTAATCCCGGATGGTGGCGCAAAGAGACACAAGGTTTATACTTGGTTCGAGGCCCCACGAGGCCCACGTCGGTCAGAGATCGATCTTGTATTCCTTGCACCGGAGTGCTCGTAGTAGGGGGTTACAAGCTAGGTGAGAGAGGAACTAGCCCCTGTGTCTCGGCGAGTGTGGTGCGGGCTGCTTGAGGCGTTGTTCCCAAGCAACGAGGGAGTGCGTGGTTCTATCGGCGTGTTCGCCTTTTCCGCCTCTCCCTAGAATGGCCCCCCCCCCTCCCTTTATACTCTAAGGGAGGACCGGGACCGTGCATGTGGTGCTACATAGCGCTTCAGAAATGGGGTGGCGTGTCCGAGCCTCAGTCGGCCACCGTTGTGGTATGGTCGATGGAGTGGCCCGCCCTTGTCATGCGGAAGTGACATGCCGGGTCATACTTTCGGTCTTGTGCGTCGTGGGGCTCGATGCGGAGAGACGGCTTGATGCAGACATGGCGGGCGACGTCTTTGGTCGCCGTGTAATGACGTCGTGAGGGAGCAGCGGCTCTGCAGATGCCGAGGCCGAGCCATCGTGGGGGCTCGGTGGTCATGGACCCTCAGTCCGCCGAGCCCGTGAAGCAAACCGTCGAGGCCTTGGGGGAGTTATTGGCCTGGTATCGATTCCGAGGCCACAATAGCCAGACGTGGCTCCCCATGCTGCATTGTCCTTGGAGCAGAGTTGGCGGCATGCAGGAGGCATGGGTGTCAACCATGTGCACGGTGGATAGCATAGTGACGGGTAACCCCCGCCCGATCCGGGGGCGTCAGGTCATCGCGTGATGACGCCGTAGGGGTCGTGGCTCAGAGGTGCCGAGGCCAAGCCATCGCGGGGGCTTTGGCGGACATGGGTCCTCGGGCCGCCGAGCCCCTCGGAGCAAGCCGCCGAGGCCTTGGAGGGAATTATTGCTCCCAGTATCGATTCCGAGGCCACAAGAGGCCCAGATGTGGCTCCCCACGCTGCATTGTCCTCGGTGCGAGTTGGCAAAGATAGTGAGGCATGGGCGTCAACCCATGTGCACGGTGGTTTAATGCATGGCGGGTAACCCCGCCCAGCCCCCGCCTCCCCATCCCATCGGCCATTCTACAGCATCTTGTCTGCGGGCATCTGGCGGTCGTCGGGCAGCAGGCTATTGGTCGAGTTGATGCGACACTGACGTTTTGCCAGAGGGACGGGAGAAGGAAGAGGTAGCGGAGTGCTGCCGAGCCCGCCTTGCGCGAGACGGAGGGTCGGTGGCCTCGGCCGAGGCCTTTGGCGGGGAATCGACCGAGGCCCGCGGTGAGGGGGCCTCGGGCGAATCGGAGAATCGGCTGAGGTCCGCGGTGATGAGGCCTCGGGCGAGTCGGAGAATCGGCCGAGGCCCGCGGTGATGGGGCCTCGGGCGAGTCGGAGAATCGGCCGAGGCCCGCGGTGATGGGGCCTCGGGCGAGTCGGAGAATCGGCCGAGGCCAGCAGCGTTTAGCTGGTTTCGATCTTTACGAAATCTAAGCAGTCGTTTTTTGGATCTTGCTTAGGGTACCCCTTCTCATGGTATCCGACACAAAGCATCAAGCAAGGCGCAAACTTCGCGGTGGCTGGCGCCACGGCGCTGAAGACGAGCACGAGCCCAGCGGCGTTCTACCCGCAGGCCGCCGCTGGCGGCGCCAAGCCTCCTCCGAACAACATCTCCCTCAGCGACGAGCTGGGGTGGTTCGACGCCATGAAGCCCTCGCTCTGCGGCTCACCCCAAGGTACGTAACTCATTGGTGTGAGACGCCCTGAAACATTGGTGCTCATGTCAGTTGTTCTCTACGTAGTACACAATACTGATGTGTACATTGCCGATGCGCTCTGTAGCATGCAAGGAGTTTTTTTGGAAGGCGCTGTTCGTAGCCTGAGGGCAATACGGTCACATCATAGCAAAATATATGTATTTTAGTTGAGAAAAGTGATTAAAAAGATCAAATGTCATGTATAACAAAGTACCAACGTTTTGAGGATCGTTTTAGCGAAGTCGATGTTTATAACGAAACACATTGTTTCGCGTCCTATAATTACAATTTTCTCAGAAAATACACCTGTCTACAGCGTCGAATTACTTTCACTAATTTCACTAAAATGTTGAAGAATCTGCACTTAGAACAAAATTGAACAAAAATAAAACGATCTACTATTTGGAGCTCACAGAGTAAATAAATTCACTGAAATAAGGGCGGTCAAACTCTTTGCAGCGAAAAAAGTAAACCTTCCAAACCCGATAGTATAACAATCAGTAATCAAGCACGTATGCTAAATTTTTTACATGGATCAGATCACTAACACAATGATATTGATCCTTCATCGATCTGATCTGCGCATATGCTACTAGTCTGAATTCTGCAAGACATGTACAACCAAAACTGATCGACGAACGCAAAGCATCCGGACTGCACGCAAACTAATCGCAGCAAACAAACACACGTATCCATGGCCTCCTCATCGGATCTTCCAGTCCCATCTTGGCAGCGAGCGAGCGAGCGAGCGAGCTGGATCGATCCCAGGGCGCTACCGCAACACGGCTACGCGACCTCGACGACCGCGGCCGGCGTCGACAGCCGCGACGAGAAGCTGTGGTAGAGCAGGCCGTCGCCTCCGCGGCCGGCGTGGACTCCCTGTTCCTCCTCCTCCTCCTCCTCGTCGAGGTCGCCCTCGTCGAAGTTGAGCGCGTAGCTGAGCGGGTCGTACCGGAACTCCCCGACGCCCGTGCGGCGGCGCCACCACATCCGCTCGCCCAGGCCGCCGCCGCCGCCCTGGCCGAAGCAGCAGCACACGGTGGCCCTCAGCCTGTGCCGCAGCGCGCTCAGCGACGACGGCGACTCCATCTTCTCTGCTGCTCGCTAGACGCTAGCCGAAGGCTGAAGGAACAGGGTCGGGTTGTGTAGACGGGTACTCAGATAGCTATGCGCTGCGCTCGGCAGGTCACTCTGGCTAGCGAACGCGATTGGTTAAAGGTGGGCGCGACGCAGGTTAAGGACTTGAGGCCGGGCGAGGTGGTGATTAAGTAGTACTAGTAGTAGGACTAGGGGAGTAGGAGGCGCGTGGAATGGATGACGGAGAAGCACACCGTGCCGAGGGAGGGGTGGTGGGTGAGGCCGTGAGAGTGGCGGCGGCGCGCGTTGCAGGTAGCGTTGCGGGTGGGTTGGGGTTCTTCTACTTAATTATTATTACTTTTTTGCTAATCACCATCTGATAATTAAGAGCCAAGCACACGCAACTTCTATAACTTTGACCTTCTTTCATGGCTGTGGCCGTGTCCTATTCTATTTTATGAGTTTTGGTTGGTACTCCGTTTAAATAGGTTAGTTTGTTTTTAGGTTTGTTCTAAGTTAAATTTCTTTAAATTTAAATGTATATATTTTTTAAAAATGTTTCTATCTATAAGTTCAAGTAAATTCTCTATCAACATATGTTGTATCAGAAGGGATGTAACAGCTTCCAACTGAGAATTAATTTATGGTTAATGGATAGATTCATCTCATAAAATTTCTATCCAGCCTATCCCACATTGGCCCTACCCTACGTATCCAGTATTTAGGCAACAGGGGGGCCAGGCCGACTAATTGAGAGCGAATTTGACCCAACAGTATTTCATTACTGAAATTCCATGGTTTTCCTAGGGTTTAAATAAAATCCTAGAAAAAGACTAAAAAACAGTAAAAAAGTGTCCCCTACGGTAGGGAAAGACTCCTAAGAAAAATTTCAATGGAAAAGAAGAAGTGTCCTGCGGCTATTTATAAAAACAGCAGGAAAAAAAACTTTCCTAGAAGTGGAGAGTTTTAGGATGCGTTTGGCAGCACTCCTTCGCGCATGTTGCGGCGGAGTTGAAGCTCTTTTGATGGAGCCAGTTTTTGACGCTCTAGCTCCGGACATCAAAATAGCTCTGGCTCTGCACATTGGAGGGTAGAAAGCGCTACTCCGCACGTGCTCAATTGATGAGATTTCTCCAGCTCTGGTGCTAGAGCCACACCAAACGGGCAGAAAACTATTATATATAGTTATATAGTTTAGAAAACTATTGTACATGTCAAGGCTTCTTTCTTTATGGTTTTGCTCTTACTTCCTAAGAAATTTTTGAATTAAGTTGAGCTAATCTTTTCATGTGAAAATTTTGACTTCCGTCTCTATATCTAGGGCGTTACTAGCGCAAACGTCCAGAGCCGCTCCAAAATATCGGATGTCTCCGGTCCTTCACGCGGGAGGTTGTGCCGCACGTGAAAGAAGCATATACTGCTTGTTTTCACGTGCCCCTGCGCGTAGACTCCACACTGTGTACCGCCCTACCATCACACTTGCTCTATTTTGCACGAACCCACTTGAGTCCCATTGCAACATGTGCAATACTCGATCTACTTTTGCAACATATTGATGAAACATACATCCAAAACAGCTAAAACACTTGCAACATACATCTGAAACACTTGCAAACCACCAAAAAACTTGAAAACATGTGTGTAGTCTCTGCAAAATATTCAGATAAAACACTTGCAACATAGTATGAAAACACCTGAAATACTATGCAATATTCAGATCTACTTTTGCAACATCCAAATGAAACACTTGCAACATATGTCTGAACCAGATGAAACATTTGGAACATACACTTGAAACATACATGTATAGCCATTGTAATATGTGCAACATACCGATCTACTTTTGCAACATCGTTATAAAATACTTGCAACGTACCTCTGATACATCTAGAACACTTGACACGTACGCTCATAAGATTCGTTTTCAGCGTAATGTCATCTTGTTACTTGAACGAATGGAGGCTCGTCGATAGGCAAAGCTCGATGTCGACGTAGAGTGGGGGTGCAGCGGGTGGGCGGGGTGCAAGGGCCGTGGCGAGGGATCCCTCGCTGGAGAAGGCTACGGACGTGCGGGCGGGTGTTGTGCTTGCCGTGCGGCGCCCTGGAGAAAGGCTACAGAGGAAGGGGATCAGGCGTCCGCGCGGGGCGTGAGCATCGTGGGTACGGACAGGATCGAGCATCACAAGTGGGGCGTGCAACGAGAGGAAGCAAGCGGCGCGGACCGGAAAGTGTGGGGGTCCGGACGCACGGACAGCATGAGGAGAGCATTACCGCTATATCTAGGGAGAATTCCTTGTGAGCCACTGAAAAAGTTTGGCGGACTTCAGCGCCACTGCTCTAAATTTTTTTTTGCCCTCTATACCACTGTCATCAGATTGGACTCTAACGGTGTCAAACTGTAGGTGTGAAAAGTCAAAAATACCCTTAGGTCTAAATATGTCATTAATTTTTTTAGCATCTTAATGACTTCAAATGAAAAAAACTCAAAACTAGAAAGTTGTAGATCTCGTCGAGATCTATAATTTTCATATAAAAAATATCTTCATTTAATTCCGCAAAAAAGATATGATTTGATATGATTAATATATCTTAGAAAAATCATATCTTTTTTGCGATATTAAAATAAGATAATTTTTATATGAAAATTATATATCTCGACGAGATCTATAACTTTCTAGTTTTGAGTTTTTCCATTTGAAGCCGTTAAGATACTAAAAAAATTAATGACATATTTAGACTTAAGGGTATTTTTGACTTTTTATACGTGCAGTTTGACACCGTTAGAGTCTAATCTGACGGCAGTGGCGTAGAGAGAAAAAAAAAGTTGAAGCAGTGACGTTGAAGTCCACTGAACTTTTTCGGTGGCTCGTAGAGAATTGCGACCTTTTTTAAGGAATTCCCTCCTATATCTACCCCCTGCTCCTCGACAAGATCCAACGGCGACGGCCGACTATGTGTGTTGGTTCGTTTGTTCTCTTTTTTCCCCGTCCCCCTACAGTTTGCTTCACCCTCCACCGCTGCCGCCTCCTACTGGTAGCCCGCCATGATCCAGGCGGTGATGGTGATCAGCACCCAGGCGAAGCCCCGCCTCCTCAAGTTCTACAATTTCCAGGTTCCAAACCCTCTCCTCTGTTCAATACAGGCTTCACCTTAGTCCCCTCTCTTTCTTCATTACCCAGCAAGTGCTCGGTCAATTTCCCCACCCAGATCAACCTCTGGTTCATCCATGGATCCTTCCTTGCTCGAGGAACTACGTTAGCGAAGCAGACATTCTTGCCCTTAATTCATTTACTTCCTCGTTTCATGGCTGCAGGCACCCGAGAAGCATCAGGACCTCGTCCACAGTGTATTCCAGTGTATGCACGGTTCGGTTCCTCATTTCTTCGTCGATTTGTATGGATGCTGCCCTTGAGCTGTGGAGTTTCTTGTTGCAGTACTCTCTGCAAGGCCCGACAGCGTGAGCAATTTTGTCAAGGTGGACTCCGTCTTTGGCCCGGTAATGGCTGATACAGTAGTAACTAGTAAAGCTTGTGCTAAAGGGACAACGGACAATGCTAATGCCAGCAATGAATGAAAAAATAATGAAAATTGGTCAGATGCTATTTGTCTCCTTGGGTTCAGATATGCAGATTGGTATCTTAGGCATATGTATGTAACGTAAGCTGTGCTAACTGCCCAGTGGTTAAGTTGCTCTATCTAGGTTAATTTGCTCATATTATCCACAGAGAGTTGACGAAGGTTACAAAGGTTTGATTTTCTTCTTTGTGCTTTGCAGGGAACAAAAATGGTCTACAAGCATTTGGCCACACTATACTTCGTTTTTGTCTTTGATAGCTCTGAGAATGAGCTTGCCATGCTCGATCTCGTACAAGGTAATCTAATGGCTTATCGATGAAAGAGGAAATCATTCTCATTTTTCTAAGGAACAAATTGTACTCAGTGTGTTATCATGCCATTCATCTCTTTGGCCTGTCTTACTGCATAATCATTATCTATTTATTGTGCTTCTTTCAGTATTCAGTCACCCTTGCATTCAACTTTTTATTCTGTATTAATGCATTATTTTTCTGTTATGAAGTACCTGTGAATTTTGATGTAACTACAGTAGTACAGTAGCACGTTCTCAACATTCTTCTCTGTCCATCAATTCTGTCTAGCTATGCATTGTACTTCACTGAAGACTTATTTTTGTCTTCCTTTTGTCTAAAAAGACTAAGAGCGAATAGGTCTCGGGAATTGATTGATAGATTAGCAGCAGTACATGGTACAATATATAGGCAATGATCAATAGGGTTTATAGAAACACCCAATCAACGGTGATCCTTGCCTTATCAATGTAATCTATCTATCTTAACCCCTAAGGCAGCCAGTTGGGTAGCCAAAAGGGAAGGCGCCAGAAGCCCAAAACCAGCCCATTAGGGCGCTTATCTATTCTAACACGCCTTTTGATGCACAGGTCAGTGAATCAAAGTCGTCAGTATAGCCGCTGCCTGACTCAAGACGTTTAGATCGACCTAAACTCCGTGAAAAATTGGAGTAGGCAGCCCTTTGGTGAAGATATCATGCATATTGCGAAGAGGTGGGAACATGCGATGATTTTCTTAAGATCACCAACGGCGTGGAAGCTCCCGGACGAAGTGAAGATCGATCTCGATGTGCTTGGTGCGCGAGAATGATCTTTGAACCGGGTTGGAGGTCATGTAGACGGCACTTTGGCTTGTCACAATACACAGTGTGAAATAGAGAGTCGTCGTGAGGGGCATGCGCCTGGTAGTAGTGGAAACAGCCAAGTAGCCTTTGTAACTCACGTTAACTTCCGCTAGCGATACTCGGCTTCAACACTTTATCTTGACATCTTTTGGCGCTTCGAGGACCAGAAAAGCAAAGGTTGTCGCCAAGGAACACCGCATAGCTTTGGTGGACTTGATAGTGTCCTAATTCAACCACAAAAGGTCGGCGTCGCTTTGGTGTAGCACGACAAGATCGGTCAAGTAGACGGTTCGCAGCTCAGGAGACCAAGGTGAAGAGTGCCTCGAACGTAGCGAAGAATCCTCTTCAGGGCAGCAAGGTGAGGCTCACGAGGATCATGCATGTGGAGGCTTTCAATATCTGAATGCAGCTGCATATGCAATGTCTCAAGCGGGTGAACGCTGGGGACAGTCGAGAGCTCCAGAATAAAAGGTGCGGAAGTCTGTAGCATCGCACACGGGGCCCCATCATTGCAGCAACCTTCTCTTATGATTGGTGTCAATCGGAGTGGAGCAAACGGCTTGCACTCCAGCTTCATCCCGCATTACGAAACCTAAGCTTTCACTCGTTACCATGATGAGATTTAATAGGTCTCGGAATTGATTGATAGATTAGCGAGTAGTACATGGTACAATATATAGGCAAGGATCAATAGGGTTTATAGAAACACCCAATCAACGGTGATCCTTACCTTATCAATGTAATCTATCTATCTTAACCCCTAAGGCAGGCAGCCTAACAGGCTAGGCGCCAGGCCCAAGGCCAGCCCATTAGGGCGCCTATTCTAACAAAGACTCTTATCAGCTCTTACTCTAGGAGATTGATTACTCTATACAAACTTTGTCTCATGCACAGTTTTTGTTGAAACATTGGACAGATGCTTCAAGAATGTATGCGAGCTTGACGTTGTATTTAACTTCAACAAGGTAACATGTAATCCTACTTTTTTAATCTTTTTACACTAGATAGTGTGCCTACCAAGGATCCATGGTTTCATTCCTGCTGAAATATCCATTTATCATTCTTCACTTGCATTGCATGTTGTTGGGTAGCCAAAAAGGTGGAATGCAGAAGCTTTTTAATGCTGCATCACCATTTTTTTTGGAGCAATTGGGTTATCTGTATCGAATTAAGCCTTTTGATGCACAGGTCATATGCAGTGCAAATCCAAAAGTCTCAGTATAACAAATGCCTGACTCCCAAGAATCCCTGATATGCAGAATAGCTCATTATCTACCCATCTACCCATCTAATTAATTATTGTGGTTGTAATACACAAGTGCACAACCATGCTCTGACTTTAAGGTAATACAGGTAGGCTTCAAATAGATGATTTTCTTACATAGTATTGCGCCAGGTGGAAGTGGCCTTAAATGATGGAGGGCACCGGGCACCCATAGGGGAGAGGCCTTGGCTAAGCAGAGCGATAGAGTTGAGATACATAGGCAGGCATTTTTCTTCCATTGCCTGCTTTGGCTCTCCACTGCGCACATCCTGAAATAGAGAGTCCTCGCTCTTCGAAATCTAAGCTGGCAATAGACGGAAACAACCTAAACAGTAAACATAGAATCATGTATATATTACACAGTAACTTCAAAGCTAGGAAATCTGCATCATTCTTCTTGCTGCCTACCCTTTATGGCTGCTGCCCGCCTTAGTTTGCCACCTTCCAGTGGATTAGATCTTGAAAAGCAATGAATTACCAGGCTACTGGGGCATATTTTATTGCCTTGGCAATAGAACTTTGTTAGTATGCAGATAGTGGTAGCTAATTCTTAACACAAAAGGAAAGATTACGCCAAACTTTGGGCCCTTAGCACTGAACCTGCAGATGCATATGGTGCTAGTTTTCCCTTGTTCCCTGCATCTCAAGTTTTCAGAGATGTATAGAAATGCAGTCTTAAGACAAAATGCCTGATGATTCACTCCATTTTCTTGCGTTTCTTCATGTTCCTTTAGTAGTGATGTGTTTTAGTACTACGTATTTATTACATCCCATACTTCTTTAACTCCTTTCAATATCTGATGCAGCTGCACACGATTTTGGATGAGATGATACTGGGGGGACAGGTGATCGAAACGAGTTCAGAATAAATAGTGAAATCTGTGGAAGAGATTGGAAGGTTCTCCCCGCAGCCTTCACCGCTCCCACCATATATTGTCTGCACTATTTCTCTTATGCTAATAGCACTGTCCATTACTTGACACAGACTGGAGAAACAATCGAGCACAACCAGCTTCATACCCAAGTCAATTACAGAGCGTTTTACCCGTTAAGCTTTCACTCGTTTCCTTGACACTGAACATTTAAGGTGTGAACAGAACTGAGAAGACATACGAATATAAGATTCAGTCTCATTTTAGTTCTCTGATGAAGACCTGACCGCCTCGATTTTGTCATGTTTCATTGTATATATATACCCCCCCGAGCTGTATTCTGTGAGCCTGTAACCTGAATATGAATGCGGCATCTGCAGTCTAATAATACTGCCTGCATATGCCTGATCGTCTGACAGTGCTTGCTGAGGTTCAGACATGCATCAGTAACAAACTTAGCAATATTATAGAGGGATCGCTGGTCTCTCACTTAGCTTTAAACCTGTATGTGCTGGTATCCCAGCAAGGCCAAATTTTTATGCATAACCCCTTAAAAAAATAGAAGTATAAGGCCACGATTACTCTTTGCCTCAGCTTAATTAGGCCTTTTTGGATTGGATTTTTGCTGTTTTCTGCGTTTTCCCTATGAAAATAAATTGATTCTTGTGAAGTCCTTGTATAATTACTGTGAAATTCCTGTATCCCAAAGGGCCCTAAGTCCTTAACATGTGGACAAGTTAGAATGTTTGATGAGATATTTATGCGATCGCTTTTTTTTTTTGTTTCCACCAAATTACGGAGTAATAAGTGCAAGTGAGAATTTTCTAGCCATCTGATCAATTGCATCCAATGCCTGGCCTGTTGAATGATTTAGTTTGGTTTGGTCCGGTACCTATTGGCTTGGACTCGCTCCATGCCGTCGCTGCCACCGCCACCACCACCGGAGGCCTCCCGAGAACCCCGACCAAGCCATAATAAGCCCACGCCTGCCGCCGCAATGATTCCCCCTCTGCTACCGCTCTCCCTCCCCACCTCCGTCTAAGCCCTCCAAGAATCGTGAAGAATGCGGGGAGAAGGTGGGTTCCAGCCGCAGTTGCGCGGATTGGCGATTCCCAGGCGGTCAGACGACCAAACCCTCTCATCTGACGTAAGGGCAAGCACCCGTGAGCCTGACTCTTGATTGCCAGACTGAAGCCCCTCCTCAGGCCGCGCAGTCTCCAATTCGACGGGTGCCCAGGGCGGCGCGTACCGCTAGGTACAATTTTCTCTTCCTCTGAATTTCTTGTCAGCAAGATCTGAGAATGTGGACCGACTGAAATTTGTGCAAAATGGGTCATTTATGATAGAACCCTGA
Organism: Miscanthus lutarioriparius; assembly: GCA_904845875.1. Lineage (NCBI taxonomy): Eukaryota > Viridiplantae > Streptophyta > Magnoliopsida > Poales > Poaceae > Miscanthus > Miscanthus lutarioriparius. The sequence continues at coordinate 77,000,230 of CAJGYO010000008.1, read as the reverse complement.
TTGATTGATATGTTTTTTTTTCTTTTGTAACTGAGAACACGAATCCTACCAGCGGTTAGCTTTTTTCTAATGCTTATAATTCTTGAGTAGATAACCTGTGTTCACCACAGTTATGGTCAAAACTATTAAATAGGCAAGCGAGCTACATAGTTGCGAATGATATTTGATATTTAAACTGAAAACTTTAGTAGTGTTAGCAATGCTGTGAATTTAGGTTGTCAGTAGTTTTCGTGGAAATTTATCAGTACATCTGCAAGCTGTCAGTTCCAGGAGTATGTGATATTTTTTACTTTTTTATTTTTCCCAGATTATCTATTTTCCATGGAAAGAACTATTCTGTCAACAACAACAACATAGCCTTTCAGTCCCAAGCAAGTTGGGGTAGGCTAGAGTTGAAACCCACCAAGAGCCTCAAGTCACGGTTCAGGCACTTCAATAGCTGCTTTCCAAGTACTCATATTCAAACATAGATCTCTAGGTATATCCAAGCTTTCAAATCTCTTTTTATTACCTCCCCCCATGTCAATTACGGTCTTCCTCTACCTCTCTTCGTATTATTAGCTTGGCTTAGGACTCCACAATACACTGGTGCCTCTGGAGGTCTCCTTTGGACATGGCCAAACCACCTCAACCGATGTTGGACAAGCTTTTCTTCAATTGGTGCTACCTCTAGGCGATCACGTATATCATCGTTTTGTATGTTCCTTTTTTTTATTTTTCAACTTCTCATAGTAGAAGGGCGGGCCTGGTGCAAGCGGTAGAGTCTTACCGCCTGTGACCGGAAGGTCCCGGGTTCGAGTCGCGGTCTCCTCGCATTGCACAAGCGCTGTGGGTTAAGGCTTGAACCTGGACAACTTCTTGTTGCCTGAGTATGGTTGATGAAGCGCTGTGCGGGCTCTCTCCCACCGTGGTGGATTGCCAACTTCTCATAGTAGATAAATAGAGGTTGCAGCGAGTGTCTATTCACCCTTGCGGTGGTGGCCTGGTGGGTTTTACAGCGGATAAGCATTTTGATTGGTTTGATCAGTAGCGGAAGCGAAACTGTGAGTTGGGAAATGGATTTTAATGGTTGAACCCACAGGTCCAGCACCTGGCTTGGTTTGTCATGGGGTGAATGGAAGTCACAGTTTGAGTTGGTTAGGTTTCTGCGATTGAATGAATGGTTAGGGGTGGGTTAATTAAACAGTGCATGCATGTCCTGGATTGGTGTGGGTTCGGTCTGGATCCAAGCCCACTAGTAGGGCTACCCATCAATCAATGTTGAGTTCTAAATGTAGATATTTGAATTTAGTTAGATTATAGATATTTATATATGGCCAAGCATATATTACTTATTACCCTTGCTCACCATTTACAGCAAAACTAGGGACTGAGGCTTCGAGCCGGACTGAGGCTTCGATCCGGCACTTCCCAATCTCGTTCCCATGAGTGATCCTGGTGGCTGCACCTTGCAGCGGCCGCCGACGGCAAGTGAGGTGGTGGAGTGGCTCAAGGATGATGGTGACTTCGATGCTCTCCGCCGTGCCATCGTTCGGAAGGTCAAGGACAACGTAAGCTTCCCCCAAACGTCAATCCCCCAAATCCTTTACCAAAAGGTTTTCCGATTTCGTCGCTCTTGGTCCCTAATCCTGCCCACATGCCACTCCGTTTCACTGAATTCTTCGGTGGATTGGTCATTGCCGTTACTTGATTCAATATTGTGCTTGATTGTTTGTAAGATTGCAAGAGGTGACCCAGAGTGTAGGGTTTCTCTGGAATTTCGTCTGTTTGGTCTGCTATAGGCCTTAAGACCCCGATGCTGTATAGGGAGCACTTCAGATTGAACCCTGGTTGAGGCGTGACCCTTTCCTTGGTGGCTCTTTAGTGGACAACTGCAGAACTTTGTTGTCATTGAAAGTACTGGCTTGAGTTAGACATAGATCTTTTGTTCAAAAAAAAAAGGTTAGACATAGATCCATCTGTGTTGTGTCTTGTTTGGGTGAACTGCAATGAGTTCTGGCTTCTGGTGTTTGTATAGTGAAATCCTAAGGTTCTTAAAGGGTCTGATTCGATGCTTGTTACAAAACGTTTCAAAATTATAATCTGCAGGATGGTGGAAAAAAGCTTCAACATAAGAGAGTGTCTGTACCCTTTTGCATTTATGTTATTCTATTCTGCATTTGGAAGGAGGAAGTTTCAACTTTCAAGAGTTTCCCTCTATCAGATGTGTGTAGAGGTTCTCCAAAGGTTTCTCTCTGTCCAATACGTGTAGAGGTTCACCAAAGTTTCTATGATAGTATACATCTGGATGTAGATTGTATCAGGAAACGGAAGGGTGTGTGAGGAGGGTCTTCACATGCATACACATGTTTTTTCCCTAGTTGTGTTTCAATACCTCAGGGGTGTGGACATTTGCTGCGCAAGGAAGATAAGCATGCTTTGTGCCAAGCCGCTATAAGACCAGTATTTTCCTTTTTTATTGTATTTGGATTTTGGAAACGCTCAGCCTGCAACTTCCAACACTTGAAGTAGTCTTGCAACGCAGCATTTATTAGGACTATAAATGGAGTGGAGAGTTGAATTGTCCACCACTAGAATGACTGCTGAGCGACATGCCAAACATGGTTACAATGGATTAGAGCTTGTGATGAGTTACGGATAAATAATTTTATGAGCTTTTCACAATGAGCTGGCGGTCTTACCATTCTAGTTTGACCTTGTTGAGCTGCTGCAACATGGGTGACTAGAGATAAAAACTAAAATCAGTAACCACAATAATTATTATCTGAAACTGCAAGTCTGCAACACCAGTTGTAGAGCACCAATTGTTTGAGTCATCTTTCTGAGCTATTGCCATGTGATGAATATTTGGTATAAGCTCTGGTGATGTTGCATAATTATTATTATCCAGTCATCTGTTGACAAATGTGAGACACTAGTCTGTATACTTTTGTCGTATACAAATGGTTTCAGCAAGACATTTTGCACTGTTATTAATAATTCGCATTTTCCTAGCCAGCCAGGGTATCGAACTCCCCTACCTTAGAACAAAGCCAGTCAGCCAGCCAGGGAGAGTGTGAGACATCTCTCTTGCTGTAGTTGAGATTTTTTTTATTTGTTATTTATAAGCCATGCTGATTACCAGTTGCTTAACTTCGTTTCAAAATGTTCCAGTTTTATGATCAAAATGGCCTCTTCTTCATAGTGACTTTATTTATGTAAGCTGCGGCAAAAGAAGTTTCCTTTGTATAAGAAGCATGTGCTGTCTGTGAGTCTGTCTGTCTTCCTTTTCCTTTTTTGATTGAGACGTGAAGGGTTTGTTATCTGGTTATCTATGCATAGTCCTTTCAACCAAAGTTTATTGCACATTATTTGATTTCCTGTGATCACAGCTTAATTTATTCTGTTGCATCACTTGTCTCTTGGGCAAATTGAAATTTGTGTTAAGAGTATCTATTTCAGTATGCTGTGCTTACATGGCCAGCATCTTGCTCAGTAGATGTAGATTGCAAACAGTGCGTAGTAACATATCCTTTGTTCATCAGATATGGTATTAGTGGTGCATAGGAGTATAAGTTGATGTCATGCTGTTTTTTCTTTCAGGAGGTACTACGGAACAAAATCATCTCTGAGGTAAAGCAGTCAGTGGTTCTACATGAAGATGGATCTGAGAGGATGAAATTGAAAGACCTATCTGATGCAAATTTTCAAGATATTGGGTAATTTGAACTACTTTGTAAAAACCTTCAAATGTATCACTTCTTACATTCTCATAATAGATATTGATTACTAACTCTATTTGTTGCTACACTGTTCTTCCATATCAGGAGCAAAATAATGGGTCAAATCTCAGATGAGGTATGGAATGTCATCCATTCAAATGAAACTGATATACAGGGAACTGTGAAAGCCGTCTACAATAGGATACTGAACCCTGAAAAGGTCCCTGAGCCTTCTTCCAAGAAGCTGAAGCGGAAATGCAAAGAGGAAGAAGTTTTGCCAACAAAAACAGCAACTACCGTTGCACTCGAGGCGGAAGATGATGATCCGGAGGAACCACCGGGATTTGGTTTCAGCAATACTCAGCATAATGATATAGGAGCAACAAAGCCACCGATGAATTTGGAAAATGGTAATGAAGCGAAGCCAAATGGAGGTGAGCCAGCTGCTATCAGCAATCCAGGGGATGAGGAGGAGGATCCTGAAGTGCCCCCTGGATTTGGTTAATGCAGTTCATAAACTTCAGTGGCAGTGCAGCTGTTTCTTTCATAGCAGTATACAAGAAGGGAAATGTTTGATTTTCTGCGACTTCAGAGGTACCGCAGTTTTTGTTTTTTTTTTTGTTTTTTTATAAAAAGGCAAATATATTAACGGCAGGATGCCGCAATGAGGGTGAAGCAATCACCCGATTACAGAGTTCAGAGCTGTCCAAGAGGGACAGCTGATTACATGTGTTGGATTGGTATAGGAAGACAGTGATTCAAAGGGAGCCCTGTCCGAAGAGCTGAAGCCTGAGTGGCTAGGACATGTGCTGTGGTGTTAAGCTTCCTATGAACCTTGAAAACTCTTGCATTGTTGCCTGACGTATGGTTGATGAAGCGCTGTGTGAGGCTTGATTTCCCACCGTGGTGGATTGTTGTGGTCGTTCCTGTTGAAGAAGTTTACTAGCTGCTGATTGTCCGACAAGAAGAACGGGTGCTGGATTCCAAGTGTGGAGACCACCTGTGAAACCAGTGTAATGGTGGCTAAGTCTATGCAGCCCGGATATCTTTTACTGTGATGTTGTGTGCGGAGTTTCTGACTTTCTGTTTCTGCCCTGCTTGCCTCCTGAGTTGCTAGTTGCTTGTTCCCTGTAAATGTTGCAAGGCGCGGAGCCCATGAATCATGGTGAGATGGCTTTGAAGCCCATGGGCTATTTTGGGCATCGGCGAAGGAAGAGAGTGTGTGTATATATATATATATATATATATATATATATATATATATATATATATATATATATATTCTTGTGAAATTCTGATGCCTGGCCCAGCCGAGCTGCCTGGCTCACAAGTCACAACCAAACAGGCTCCAAGTGTTTTTTTTTGTTGGAGAGAATTTCTCCTGTTTGTGTCAAAAAAATGATTTATGGAGTTCTTTTGCAAACGACAATGATTAGACCCGGGCGTCCAGTCCAGATGGACCAACCCACTCACGCCGCTCCCCCGCATCACAAAAAAAGAAAGAAAAAAAGGAAAGAAACCATCGACGCCAAGGCCAGCCTCCGTGCAAGGTGTGGGGCGCTCCAGTGACACCGCCCTCACACCCCAACACTGGTTGACGCCTGGCTTATCTCTGCACCCTTTAAGGTGCCATTATCTGCCCTTCCTCTCCTTCCCTCTCTCTCGACGTGGCCCAAAGCACAGAAAGGAAGTGATGTCCTGGACTAAGTTTAGAGACTTTGCAAAGTGAGGATGCATTAACATGGGGTGCATCATAATGGCAAATGCATGTGGCAAGTGGGTGGTAGCCCCCCTCCCAAAAGGTGGACGCCGCATTCAATTTACTCAATCGATATTAGATTTAATATTTCCCTACAATTGTAACGCCCCGTCCTAGGACATAGGTTTGCTCTCTGTTTATATCAACACATCAGTTTTTTTGCAAGACTTTGTCCTCACTAATCATGCGCCCCTACATGGAAGAACTTCCTGGCATTGGTCACCCATCGCTCTAGGCCAAGCAAGTCCAAATTGTAGATAACTTCGGAGTTCTTAAGAGATGGGCTTTCAAGTGGTAAAAGAAAATGCAACTTGTTGAAGTATTTCAGTATCCTATTAAGCCCTGAGCCGAGTTGTTACACCTCCTTCCACCAGATCCACTCATTGCAAGAAAAATAGCCTGAGTGGTAGGGGCTAAATGGCGTGGTAGAAATCAATTTGGTGTCGACATGTGGTATTTCTAAACTATAATTATGAAATGCATGCATTTGATATTTATATGCTTTCGATGCCATATAGATACCAACGGCCCTTGAAAGGGTCCCAAATTTGCATATGCCTCGTAGTAATTGCGTAGTCCATCTGATCGATGGTGGCGACGACGTGGTATAATCGGTGAACTCCACACGTCGGTGAGCCTCCATTTCGCAAGCAGCAAGGAGATGTTGCGATGTGTTGAAAACGCATGTTGCAAGCGTCGTTTCAAAGCGTTCGGATGTTTCAGAGGTACGTTGCAATTGTTTCAGATGAATATTGCAAAAATAGATCAAATGTTGCATATGTTGCAATGGTTGTACACGAATGTTGCAAAGGTCTATTCCCAATGTTTTTATCTGTGTTTTTGGACGTATTGTTACACGTGTGTTTATCTAGATGTTGCATAAATTTCACACATATGCTACAAGTGTTTTATCTGGATATTGCGCATATTTACAATGCTTTTCAAGTGTTTTTATGTGTTTTTGCAAGTGTTTCAGAAGCATGTTTCATTTGTCTTTAGACGTATGTTGCAAGTGTTGCATCTCGATGTTTCAAAAGTAGATCGGGTGTTGCACATGTTGCAATGCATGTGAGAAGCGGAGGGATCAAGCAAAGTCCAAGCACGTCCCATGGAACCAAGCCGTGACGGCGGAGCTTGGAGCGCACCGCTGAGGCACGTGAAACCCATGCGCAGGAGGGGGTGCTATTTTTTTTGTGCGAGTGCCGCGCGTGATTGCTTTGAAGAGTGCGGCCCGCTGAAATTGCCGCCCTCAACGCAATGGGTCTGACGGCGTGAGATGAGCCTCGGTCGAGACGTCCGGGCGCTAGTCGTCCTGTTTTGCAAAGCTCGAGATGAACAGCTCTACCAGCATAATTTTTTTTGCACGTTTATTCATACACCTAGAATAAGTATTTATACTATAAAAGCTCTCCCACCTCCCTGCTTAATTTTTTGCACATTTATTCATACACCTATAGAATAAATATTTATGCTATAAACATATTTTTGGATATATGGACTAGAACATGCATCACCAAACCATACTCGGCTTTTCTTTTGGGAGTGTTTGTTGGTAAGGAGCGAGTGCATGACAGGTTGTTATTTTCTAGCTTGAGTAAATTGAAAGATCATCCCATAAGCTAACCTTCCACAATCTAAAGGTGGATCTAAACTAGTCCCTCCATCCTCTAATACAACACTTTCTAAAAAAATTAGGATAACTTAAAAGGAATGTTCAAATGACACGTGTAAACCTAATTAAAGAGTTTCTCCTTAAATCATGATTTCTTTTTTAACAGAATTTGTTAAACTTGAGCATGGACACCATATATATAAATGCACTTCTCCTATATTTCAGGTGCCTGAATTTTAAAATGATTTCAGGCAACGCTCTTATACTACCAATAAGTATAGGTAAATTGTCACTTTTGTGATTTATTACTTGTGTTTGTGTTATAACATATCAAATTTTTATCCTTGACTGACTATATAAATAATTGTAAATTATTAAATTATCTTTGTACCAACACATATCAGATTTTGTCAAATTTGTGGTTTTGTCTAACAGGTTTTTTATTCTTGGAACAAAAAATTGCATATTGTGTCTATAGAAATTGTAATGAATGAAAACTGTAATTTTAGTATAAAATATATGCAATAACCGTCATCTGAAAGAAAGTTAAAATTCAGACACCTAAAATTTAGCAAATCCCATATAAAAGTCTTATATTGCACCACAAATTTCCAGGCCGAATGGAGTAGACTTTCAAGCGTCGAGTGGGATCAAGTTCGGTCGGGCCAAACAAAACAGTCAAGCACAATGTGCGACCATCACCGAGAGTCTTCTCACTCTTCAAATTATCTTTTGAAGAGTTATTTAAATAAAAATTGCTCTATGTATCTTTGCGCACTTTAGAGGCTACATTACTCTTTATTGGCTAGCGAGAAATCTAGAATATAAGACATGATAATGTTTAAAGATCTTATTAAAGAAGCTGTTCAAGAAATTTATATTTATTTATTTGCCAAAATCTCTACTACTATCAATAAGGAAGGATAAGGTCAATAATTTTTACTAGCATCCACTCAACGTGTCATGTCAAGTTAGGCTATTTCTTAGGTTTTCGGTTTTCCTATATCGGGTCAGATTCTGAGTACAAAATTACAACACACGATCAGCCCGATAGTTGTTGTAAGTAATAAATCATGACCCAAGCGCATCCGATGGACTAATTAAATCAGGTTATTTTGGGCGGGATAGGTTGGGTTGATCAGATGACCCACAATCAGGTTCTAACAGACCAAGACCATATTCTTCGTTCTTCACCAACCGTGAACACCGTTGATTTGAAGTAAACAAAGAAACTGGTGGTACTCAGCTTCACGTATGATACTCCCAAGATATGCAACAGTTTTCTAAACAAACAAAAGATTTCTAAACTCCTATCTCTGAACTCTAATTCCGTAACTGTGACAAGTGACGTACAGCCCAAAATATGAACATTTTTTAGGATGGTACCAGTGCCCATAGCTACACCATCTGAACCTATCATATCCAAAGTGGAAGCCTCGGCTCTATCTTTCTTCGCTCTTCAATTTTCTAATCAACGTTGCAGCAGTAAACAGAGCTTCTTTCTCGAATAGTGACATCTGGATATTCCTGTAGACAACATAAATGATAAATTGGCATAAAGTTCAGATTATTTTTTGGAGACTCCCTGGTTGTAAGCAACAATCAGATTCAAAGCTTTAGAAACATGATGGTTGCTACATTGTATAACATTAGAAAATTAAGATACTCACGGGCTAGCTTTTCTGATATTTTGAAAAGCCGATATGAAGTTGGAAGATATCTCTTGGAGAGTAGCTCCAATTTTTTCGGAGGTAGCAGTAGAATTGCTAGTGACATCTTGAACAGAAAGGCACACCTGAAAATATGTAATAGCTGGAAATGTATCAAAAGAACATAAGGAGCAAATTAGGAACATCAAACACAGGGATTTAAGTTCTCCAAGTTTATCAATAATACTTAAGATTGCTTTCTTGAATTAAAAGTTAAAAGATGTGCTATACATATTATCGCTGGAGTTAACACAGTATCATCATTAAAAATGAAAATATAAATGGTACCAGCAAAGGAAAGGATTTGCTAAATAATATCATTGCAGAGTGCAGACTGTTTATATGGGTAGCTGAAATGCTGGTTTTTCCCTCATGTTATTTTGGAAGTCACCAGAAAGTTCACTGCAGAGGCATTCAGGACCATGGCAGTGGTTAAGTGGCTCACAATCTAGGAGATGTTCACAGCAATGGGCTGGTTGTAGAGGGGTCGCACTGGTGCTAGGGGAAAGGGTGTTCATGCTATTTAAATATAAAAGCTAAGATACATTCAAGGGGAAACATTATTTTACAGAATAAAGATGACAATATCATCCTGCAAGTTCAAAGCTATCTTTATCTCTGTAAAACAGCTTGTTTGTCATGTCACAGACTTAATTTTCCCCATATTACATGTTATGTAAAAGGAAGTGCCAGCAAGACACACAATTATGGTTCATCTGGATGAGTTTGGGATATAACAAATCCCACTTGATTGGCAGGTAACTTAGGGTGGCGATCATTTATCTAGAATAATTAGGTCATTGGAGCAATCTGCAAAAACTATTTCCAGGGAAGTGCAACGGCAGGTAACTTGGACTGCTAAGATGAATCTGCAAAAACTATCTGTGCACACCAGCACTATCACAAGAGTACATATGAGCATCCGTGACAGGACATACTACCATTTGCACAAGCTGTAAATTGCAGGTCACAAAAGAAAAATGCTTCTCATATTTTGTATATCCAAGTTTCACCTAATAAACTATTTCCAGGGAAGTGCATTGGCACATAATTTCTTGATTCTTATAGTCTACAAGGTAATACTCAGTGGCTTTAAGTTCTGCAGTCACTTTGCTTTGGCATGCATCAAAATCTAGTTCAAGACATATTTAAAAAAAATCAAGAAGAAGGAACAGTAGAGTCTTACCGCCTGTGACCGGAAGGTCCCGGGTTCAAGTCGCGGTCTCCTCGCATTGCACAGGCAAGGGTAAGGCTCGCCACTGACACCCTTCCCCAGACCCTGCACAGAGCGGGAGCTTTCTGCACTGGGTACGCCCTTTAAGGAACAGCAGAAGTCTTTGGGGTTTCTAACCTGGTAAGCATGTGTTAAGAGAAGCTGAGCAATTTCTGCACCCATCTTTTTGACAATAGCATTTGCGCTTGTGGCTGTCAAAAAGAAACTCAGAACACTTTCCAGTTTCAAATCTTCTTGTGAATTATCAGACCTCCTTCGAGTACGGTCTGGGCCCTGCGAAGAAAAGGAGGGAGGAAACAGCATGCATGATTTCATGGTCACTCAAAGGAAATTTGGAATGGAAGTTACCAAGCATAAGGACAAGTCTCAATTGCACATCTTGAAGCAACATGATAATACTGGAAATGCTAACTTAATTTTATGTATGTATTTGTAAGTTGTAACAAATGTAAGCCTATAAACACAAATTACTAATGAATCAACAATAAGTATGAAAGCTACTGGTTCAGAGGCGGGCTGACAGCTGATACCAATAAGCCTACAAAGAGGCCAGAAAAAGCTGCAATAATCAACTCATTTTTATCTTAACCAGATTTTTTTAAAAGACATACTATCTTTGGGACAAGTGAGGTCATTGAAGAGTAAATTTAGAATACCTTGCCACAATATTTTGAAAAGTACTGCAGAATAATCTCCAATTTCCACTTCCCTTCCACAAAGGCCTGTTATAATTATTCAAGGAATTATTTGTCTACAATTAAAAGTGCAAGAACAAGCTTCTAAAGAATCACAGTAAAATGAGCAATCGAAACAGTTGTGGAGTTAAAAGCATTGCTTTCTAGTTACGTCTTCAAATTTGTTTTTCTTCAGAACGCACTGCAGAAGAGTTGCAGGCTTGCAGCTAGATTGCCGACACCAAAGATCTTCTGTGTATAAGGTAATAAACACTTTTTCTCGAACATAGAGTTAATAAACACTCAAGCTAACCTGATGGCTACAGCTACTCTTTGGTCTGAAATTTTTAATTTCACTAAGGCCTAATTTGGAAGCAAGGGGGATGTAAACCTAGGGATGGAAAACCCTCTACGGAGAACTAAGTGACTTAGTAAAATGAAATACCCATGGATTGCCAACTCCGGGAAAAGTCCGGGATCCCAGGGGGGTTTGGACTTTCCAAACTAGCCCTACTAACACTGACCAATCAAGCCATATGCTTCCCCATTGGCAAAAAAAAACAGCTAGCAGTAAACTTGAAACTGTGCATAGGGGTTTACAGGAAGCCATTGATGCATAACCAGTGAATCTTTTTATGGAAGTTCCAACACAAAAACAACATGATTACATACAACAACAACAACAAAGCCTTTAAGTCCCAAACAAGTTGGGGTAGGCTAAAAACAACATGATTACATGAACAAAGGAATTAAGATATTTGTACAAGAAAAACAGTGGTCAAGAGATGGCAATGGGTTGCAATTACCAAGAGAAATGGGGATAAATAACTGCTGTTGTAGGTTAGCTCATCCAAAATAATTTCCATGATAGGGTTTCTACAAAGAAGGAAATAGCATGTCAATACTTATAACAATTAACAGCACCTTCAGCTCAAAAAGCATTGGCTCACCTGAACCCGTCAGCTCTCGAAGTTAGCCCTAATGTGTCTGCTTCTTTCCTGATCAAGTCAAGTTTCATAACCTATATAAGAATGATGGTTAGCACTAGAGTACTAGACTATAACAAGGTATGGGTATCACCAAATTCCGAACACTAACCATCACAAATAATTTCCTGAGAGAAACGAGTGTCCTTTCTGACTCAAAGGATGAATAGTTTAGCGAGAAATCGTGATCAGATGCTGATTTAGCTTTTCTTTCAGAAGGTATGATGTCTTCAACTTCATCTTTAGCTTCAGGGTAATACTGGTTGAGTAGAATAAACATGCAGTTCTTCACAAAAGATTTGAACATGAGCTTTCGTGATCCCTGTTAATAGTTGTCGACAAAAAGTTCATCACTGTCACAAATTAAAATTACACAAGAAGGCACATTAATGCCATGTAACTCGAACAACAACCACATGTCCAGATAAAACCTCTTTAAATGAAAAGGGTAAGTTTAAATCCATGCAAACAGAGCAAAGAAAATAGTGCATTTTTTGTGATTGATGTAGATCATACCAGAAGCATATTTAAGAGAGACTCTCTGAAAATCACCCAGTCTAGTGACTCTGTAACACAATCAGAAAACTGATAAGACATCTTTTTCACTGTGCAGACATAAAAGCCACGAGATAAACAGCAAGGTTTCTGAGTAGTTTACCTTTGTATGCAATATGGCGAGGCACAAAATCTGCTTCAAGTGTGTTGACAAGATACTGGAACAGCATCATATTCTTGATAGCCTAGGTCATAGAACAGAAATTAACTGAAATTTCAAGTCCAAAGGCAAATAATCAGATAAACCAGCAAAATGCAATGAAAGAGATAAAACAGATTACTTTGTAGACGCATCAAAAAGATAAAAATATTACTTTTTAGGCTCATCCATGAAATGTAATGAAACAGATTACTTTCTAGACTCATCCATGAAATGAATAGTCGAACAGATAGATCTAGTGAGTAGAACCTAATTCCAGCTGTCAGATAGATGAAAACATTAGTTTACTTTGATTAACAAAACAATAAAAATATAAGCTTCTCATTATAAAGGCAAAGGTTGGTGTAACTTATTACTAATTGCAGAAAACCAAACAGGGAAACTAATGCAGACATGTGATAGAATCCCTTTACTATTTATTCTTCTGACCAATCTAACTAAAAATACTCACATGATTATGAACAATCCAGAACAAATCCTAAGGATCAGAAATCAAAGGAGGTGAAGAGCAAAACACAATCAATCAATAAAGTGTGCGGAGAAGGGGCTGCAACAGGGTTGGGGGGGGGTCGTCATTAACCAAATTACTGTGTCAAATGACTCAGATAAATAAAACAAGCAATTTGGTATTCAATGATCAGTTGAACAAGAGTGCCATTTATGATACTTTAGGAAACAATAAAAATATAATATTAATCAAGAAACAGCTTGCAAACATCTGTGAGAAGCTAAAAACATCATGGTGTTACCTTAATTCCATTATCATCATCCGTGGCATTTGTTGGTTCCACAATAGCCTCAATCAGCAACGAGAATCACTTGGGAAGGGCAAAACAGAGTCAGATATTTTCAATATTTCAACGGCAAAGAAAATTTGACAAAGTCAAGTACATTGGTCTAATGTACTTACAGCAACTATTGCCTAAAGTCTAAACAAACGTGGGAAGTAATTAGAGTAAGGTCACAGCCCAAATGGCAACGATACTTCTTAATCCCTACTTAATAGTATCAACTAGAACTAACGCTTACCACATAAGTCAAAAGGGTCTACAAACTTTTAAAAAATATATATCAAAAAGTCCTAAAGAGAACAGGGGTCACAAGGGAAAAGAACAACCTAAATGAAAAACTCAAAAGGTACATTACAAGTATACCCATAGCTGACGAAATAAGGAATACATTTTGGCCCAAAAAAGGATCCAAATAATCACAATGGATATTTCATCGCTACTAAAACAGAGTTTGAAAAGATGAATTATTATTTACAAGATGAGAACACCGTTCCGGCTGAAAAAAAAAGTCGAACAAGCCGGATATAAGGTAAGCCGAACGGGGCCATTATATGAAGGGCAGGCCTGGTGCAGTGGTAAGAGCTGTCTCACTGAGTCACCAAGTCGTGGGTTCGAAGCAGCCTCTCCGTAGATTTTACGGGGGAAAGGCTTGTCTCGGTTTATCCCTTCCCCAGACCCCACTCATGCGGAATTAAATGAAGAAAATTTTTATATGAAAATTATAGATCTCGACGAGATCTACAACTTTCTAGTTTTGAGTTTTTTCATTTGAAGTCGTTAAGATGCTAAAAAAACTAATAACATATTTATACTTAAGGGTATTTTTGACTTTTCACACCTGCAGTTTGACGGCGTTAGAGCCCAAACTGACGGCAGTGGCATGGAGGGTACAAAAAAGTTAAAGCAGTGGCGCTGAAGACCGCTGAACTTTTTCAGTGGCTCATAGGGCATTGCGATCTTTTTTTAATGACACACAAGGAATTCCTCCGCTCCGGGAATAGGGAGCGCATGCTGAACACAAGATCATCTGCAACGAAAGTTGACCTCTACTTTAAGAAACCAGTTACAGCAGAAGCGTTCTCAAGCTCTCATCACAGTAACAAAAAAATGTGGAAGAGGAACAACTAAAGTATAAGTATTCTCACCAGCCAACTCCTGAATGGTCCTCGTTAATTAACTTGTGGGTTCGAGGCTTCTCAAGTCCTTATTTTGGGATATAAAAATATATTGGGACAGAGGGAATATATAGCTATATTTTGCGCCGAATGACGCAGCTAAATAGGAGGGCAGAGCAGAGACGCAGAGGGCACCAATCTATACTCAGCCTAGGTGGGTGAAGTCCGTACCACAATGGGGCCGATGGGTTGTCGGCGGCGAGGCAGGCGGAGCGCACGGCCTCCAAGAAGGCGGCTCCTGCAGAGTTACATCAAGGACTTAGCGGCGGCGGGATTCGATTGGTACACAACGACGGAAGGAAGAAACCTAATTGATTAATCAACCGAAGAGGAAAAGGATAGGGGAGCGGTTACGGTCGTCGTGGAGGTCGCGGGAGTCCTTGATGCCTGAGGAATCGAGGATTGCCATCGCGTTTTCCTCGATGCCCCCGTCCGTCGCGGCGGCGACGGAGGCAGGCGGGGCGCGAGAGGCCGCCATTTTCGGGGGTTTTGGGAGGGGTTTCGCAGAAGGCGGGAACAAAGAGGATGCAGGTAGGGCAGGGTGGACCGCGGATTTTTGTCTTCGATGGAAGGAAGCGACCGACCCAGCGCCAGCGGCAGCGGGACGGCGTGGGCGTGGCTAGGGATGAAAACGGATCGGATACGAACAGATATCACTCATATTATATTTGTTTTCATATTTCTGTTCGGATTTAGATTCGGACACGGATAGCGTTCGGATATATATACGAATACGGATTGACTTGGTTACGGATACGAATAATGAGTATCGAATACGGTATGAATCGGATTCGAAGAAGGTCGGATACAAATATCTATTCGGATATTGAGTAAAAGCAGCATATATATATATATATATATATATATATATATATATATATATATATATATATATATATATATATCATACATGCGCAAACCATTACACCACTCTATGAGTCCATAATCCATCTAGATTAAGCCGAAAGACTAAAGAGTAAAGCAACAAATAAGATAAAGATACAGATACATTATACATCAAACATTATAGAAGCACCAATCTTCGTGGCATGAGTAGAAATAGCCAAGCTCATTGCTTCATGGGTCTCATGGAGTCATGGTCATGGATTCAAGATCTACAATCCTTATATAGGCTATTTTTTCATTTGAGAAAGTTTGAACAAAATGTAGTTCAAAATTTACAAGTGTGTGACATAGTTTTAGAAAGTCTGTATGAGATTTAAGAATTTGTGACTAGTGTTTGATAAAAATTTCTCAAATGAGAAAATAAGCTATATAACAATTGTAGATCTTGCTGAGATGATCAAACTTGGTATTCAGAGTTTTTTCATCTGAGGTCATTTAGTGTCTCATTTGAGCAAGTTTGACCAAGTCAAATTTGGTCAAATGAAAAAACAACACTTTGACTCTAGTATTATAAACTCTAAATGACTTCAAATTGAAAAGTTTTGAATACCAAGTTTGTTCAACTCATCAAGATCTACAATTCTTGTTTTGGTCAACTTTCCATTTGAGATAGTTTGGACGGTTCAAATTTGTGATTTTTAAATTTCGATGCTTACAAACTAGTTTTCGGAACCGTAGATTGTCTCAAATTGAAAAGTTTTGAATACCAAGTTTGTTCAGTTCATCAAGATCTACAATCCTTATATAGGCTATTTTTTCATTTGAGAAAGTTTGAACAAAATGTAGTTCAAATTTCACAAGTGTGTGACATAGTTTCAGAAAGTCTATATGAGATTCAAGAATTTATGACTAGTGTTTGATAAAACTTTCTCAAATGGGAAAATGAGCTATGTAACAATTATATATCTTGCTGAGATGATCAAATTTGGTATTCAGAATTTTTTCATCTGAAGTTATTTAGTGTCTCATTTGAGCAAATTTGACCAAGTCAAATTTGGTCAAATGAAAAAACAACACTTTGACTCTAGTATTATGAACTCTAAATGACTTCAAATTGAAAAGTTTTGAATACCAAGTTTGTTCAACTCATCAAAATCTACAATTGCTGTTTTGGTCAACTTTCTATTTGAGATAGTTTGGACGGTTCAAATTTATGATTTTTAAATTTCGACGTTTACAAACTAATTTTCAGAACCCTAGATTGTCTCAAATTGAAAAGTTTTGAATACCAAATTTGTTCATCTCATCAAGATCTACAATCCTTATATAGGCTATTTTTTCATTTGAGAAAGTTTAAACAAAATATAGTTTAAATTTCATAAGTGTGTGACATAGTTTCAGAAAGTCTATATGAGATTCAAGAATTTGTGACTAGTGTTTGATAAAACTTTCTCAAATGAGAAAATGAGCTATGTAACAATTGTAGATCTTGCTGAGATGATCAAACTTTGTATTCAGAGTTTTTTCATCTGAGGTCATTTAGTGTCTCATTTGAGCAAGTTTGACCAAGTCAAATTTGGTCAAATAAAAAAACAACACTTTGACTCTAGTATTATGAACTCTAAATGACTTCAAATTGAAAAGTTTTGAATACCAAGTTTGTTCAACTCATCAAGATCTACAATTGTTGTTTTGGTCAACTTTCCATTTGAGATAGTTTGGATGGTTCAAATTTGTGATTTTTAAATTTTGACGCCTATAAACTACTTTTCAATTTGAGAAAGTTTGGACGGTTTAAATTTTGAAGCACTAAATGATTTCAAACGAAAAAGTTGTAAACAACAAAGTTTCATAACTTTTTGAGATCTACAATTTTTATTTTGATCATTTCTCCATCCAAGGTCGTTTGAATAATATCCGGATAATATCCGTTTTTAAATATCCGGATATATCCGATACTTATCCGGATTATCCGATATCCGCCGGATATCGATGATATTACATTCGTATTTGATATCCGCCTAAGATATCCGTTTTAGTATCCGTATCCGAAAAAAATTACGGATACCCGAATAACTATCCAGATAAGTGTTCATATTTATTCGTTCGAACGGACAGTCGAATAAATATCCGTACCGTTTTCATCCATAGGCGTGGCCCACTATGCCTTAGCATAATTAAAAAAAAGATAAAAACTTTGACATAGCTTTTTAAAAAAATTCAGTCTAACATTAATTTGAGAGCTTTGCTAAATTGATCATTAAATAATTTATTTATAATTTTATTGATTTTGATAAGAAAATAACAAAAAAATGATAAAACCTTGTTTGTTAAGATCTACCACCGTCTAATAATTATTTAGAGGAAAAAGTCTATTTAACCCCCATCTTTCATACATGGTCTACTTCACCCCCAAACTATGAAACCGTCTGTTTTACTCCTGAACTTTCTAAAGCCGTCTATTTTACCCCACGGGCGTTTTTTGACAGCGGTTTTGGTACAGTAACAGCGAGTTTGCTACAGTAACAGTGGGTTTGCTACAGTGTCTGTGGGTTTGAATTTTTTTATTTATTTTCGGTGAATTTTTGAAAAATCATAGTAAATCATAGAAAAATCATAAAATGAAAAATCTAATTTTATTAGACTCCACATGAGTAGATCTACACAGTGAATATATAATACGGTATGCTTTAGTATAATTTTTTTTTGTAGCTTTAGATTAATTGAAAAATCCAATTTTTCTGTAATTAATTAGAATTTATCTATAACTAAGTTATACATAGTTCAATGAGTACGAAATTTTTACTATAGTTCAAGCATACAATAATTAGCTTACCATAAAAATTTTACCACAATTGAACCATAGAAGCTACAGCTATGAATTATTCCAATTAATTACAGACAAAATTAGATTTTTCAATTAATCTAAGACTACAGTAAAAAATTTGTACTAAAGCATACCGTATTATATATTCACTGTGTAGATCTACTCATGTGGAGTCCAATAAAATTAGATTTTTCATCACCGAAAATAAATTAAAAAACAAAATTCAAACCACCGATACTGTAGCAATACCGCTGTCAAAAACCACCCAGGGGGTAAAATAGACGGTTTTGGAAAGTTCAGGGGGTAAAACAGACGGTTTCGGGTGAAGTAGATCATGTATAAAAGGTGAAGGGTTAAGTAGACTTTTTCCATTATTTAGAGGGGATGGACTAGTATTCTATTCCATTTTCTCATGTATTTGGTTCTTACCAATTAAAATATAGATAGAGACTTTCATGAAAAGACATGTTTAGATAGTACGATTTGGTTCGAAGGATAAGATGGGACGGATGATATAGTTTCCATTTTTACGATGTTTGGTTGGAAGACGAAAGAGTGGAATCATCCTACCTGGGAATATTCTCTGTATATGCCGCACGTCCCCGTCCCTCCAAAAGAGGCGGCCAAGCTCATCCTTGGTCATGGCCATGCGTCTTCCATTTCCTCTCACTCACCTCGTACTCGGGTAGCTTGGCAGGCGTCGGACGGACGCCGCAGATGGGGCGCCAATGGCCATGGTGCGCGGCTTGGCAGGCGTCATCTAGACATCATGGATGAGATAGTCGGTGGCCATGGCACACAGCTAGGCGACCCCGTGTGACATGGAGGCGTGGCTGAGCAGCGGCCTGACGTGGATGACGGTGGTCATGGCGTGGACAGGCGGGAGCTGGCCAGACAGCGCGGGCGGGTGAGCGGGGAAGAACAAGAAGAAGCTGACAGTTGAGGCCCACATAACAGTGCTGAACAGACCAAAAATTTGCATCCATGATGCCCCGTTTCGTCCTTCAAACTAAAAACAGAACATGGCATCCTCATAGGTCCCGTTTGGCTCGCTGAATTTTGGCCGAAACTGGCTGAAAAACACTGTTCTGGCTGAATTGTTGTGAGAGAAAAATACTGTTCCGGCTGAAAAAAGAAGCCGAACAAGCCGACTTCTTGGTAAGCCGAACGGGGCTCTCTCAACCAAACAAAGACATTGGTTCATCTCATCATAAAAAAAGGAGAATTAGTCTAAATTATTCTTTCATGTCTATGAACCAAACATAGTTGCATTGTCTATCATTAGTGGAACAAACATTATTGAACTTTAAAATAAATCCAAACGAATTTATTCCACCACAATGAACTCAACAGCTCGGTTCGTTTGATTAATGGATGAAAAGGAACGAAACCACTTTCTATACAAGAATATTTCTATAGATACCGGACAAATCCATCTTAAAAAAAGACAAATGTTAATGGTCAACCGGTTGTTTAGGATATGTTTGGAATGAAGGAATACAAAACAGAGGAATGGGAAAAAATACAGGAAAGTGATATAGGTATCCTAGCAAAATAGAGAAAAGGAAAAACATAGGAATATGATGTGAAAGAGTGTTTGGAATGCGGGAAATCGAAACGCAGCAAAAAAACAGCTGAGGAGCAGTACTTAGCACCAACAAAGAATCAAACTACAAAGTAGTACTAGTCACCTGGCTCTTTTCTGATAGTAATGCACCCCATCCGTGTGTTTAAGACTAGAGTTTTGTTTTCCTATGAAATCGTGAAGGAGGCGTAGTGTTCCAGTGGAAAGGAAAGATTGTTTTCCTTCCGTCCAAACGCGCTACTCGTTTCCCTTTCCAGCGTTTTCGTTTCCTTTGATATTCCTTTAAAAAAAATCCTTCTATCCAAACAGGCCCTCAGGGGAAGTTGGCAACCGAATTTTCCACCCTCCGATCTGCTACATCGCGCTTTCTTAGGCGTCCGATCCGGCTCCTGTTCCTCCACTTCGTCTCCGCCGCAACCGCAGGCGGGGAAAGAGATCACGCCGGCTGCCGATCTCCCACCACCACCAGACTCCATGACCGGCGGCAGCGGAGGGCGACGGGACCACGAGTCCGACCGAGACGCATCGATGGCCTTGCCCGTCCCGGGGCCCTGCGCCTCGACGCAGCGCTCGCTCGCCCAGTGCCGCCGCCGCGCCGCCCGCGGGCCGCTGCTGCCGGAGGTGCTGTGCCGGCACCTGAACCGCGCACTGGCGGAGTGCGTCGTGACCGCATGCTGCCCGGACGAGACCGACGCCGTCCGCACCCTCTGCTGCAGCGCTGGCACCGCGCTCAAGCGCAACCAGTGCCAGCGGGCGCGCATAGACCTCGCCCTCTGTATGCGACTCCCCAACTATGTTTGAAAAAAAAAGTATTTTTTTCTGAAATTTATGAATAATATGGCATATATTCCTCTGATATCTGAAATCAATATAAATAATTTATAATTTTTTTCTAAAAAATTTGGTATATATTGTGTTATATCTAAATTACATCACTTTGTCCAATAAATTACATTGAATAATCATTATAAATATAGTAATAAGACGATGTAAATATAATTATAAAACAATGTAAGTGTATTGGCAAAAATTTAGTCGTCGAAAGGATCTAAAATAACCAGTTGTTAGTTAGACAAACTCGCAAAGTAAAAAAAATAACACTTGGGCCGGTATATTAAAACGAGATGGAACCGACACATTCTTAAAGGTTTTTTTACTAGGCCATTACAATTCTCTGAATTTAGAAAAACGTCACTACAATTCACCTATTTGAACCTCTACCATTATAATTGCAATTCTCCTCTGTCCGTGGCATTTTCTACGCCTCCAACATATAAAGGCCCTCGTATGGCTCGCTGCCGCCAGCTCATACGGCACGCCGCCCTCCCAGAGGTAGGTCACGCGCCTGTCCCAGCGCAGCACCGAGAAGGGGCCCCGGTGCGTGAACCGCCACGATGCGCCGCCCGCGTCGTGCTCCTCCCGCTTCGCCGTCGTCTCCACATACCGCGCGGAGTACTGCGCCACGTCGTCGGCGCCGAAGCGGAACGAGCCAAGGTAGCCATGGCCGTCGTGTAGGTGCACGGTGGACCCGTGGTCGTCGGCGAACATCCCGGGACCGACGAGGCGGGTGCACGGTGGCGGCCGCCGCGCGGTGCCAGCCGGCGTCACCATCGCCATCATCTGTCTCTGGGCGTCCGGCCGGTGCCGCGGCTGTCTGCCAAGTCCAAAATCAACGCGCGTGTTGCGGCCGTGGTCCGTCGCAGGCGAACCGCTGAGGCTGGGCGTCGGTCATCGTGCAGGACGCGTTCGTTTCCATGTATACACGCTGTAGAGACGTGGTCGCAGACTCGCGGCGGAGGTAGGGTTCGGCGCGTTGCGGAGCCAAACAACCGTGTCACAGCACTCGTCATCCGCTTCTTCTCCATTAGCAAGTGCTCTGCTTCATGCTTTCGTCTTCTTGGCCGTGGTGACGAGGATGAGTAAAGGTATTCATGTATTTTTGGTTTTATTTTCAAGAGGAAAAGAAAAAAGAAAGTATATGACATAGGCACGACGTCATCAAGCTAACAGCAGGGCACGTGGCACGCAGCGGCTTAGGCGCTCAGCCAGAGCTCGCCGGTGCGGCGAGTTGCGTGCACGTGCGTGCGGGGAGGCAGCACAGGGGCTGTCTTCGTCGATGAGCTCCCGCTCAGGGCCCACTCCTACACCGCCACCTCCTCCTCGTCGAAAGCATCGTCGTCGGAGTCGAGAGCGACGAGCGAGACGAGCTTGTGGCCACGGCGAGGAGGAAGAGCGGCAACGAGTGCGTGCCGCCGCGGGTGCTCGACGCGCTCGGTGCCACCCCGCTAGCGCGCAGGCCGCTGTGGGTGCTCGTCGCGCTCTCCGCCTCACGGCTCGCCGCCGCGCCGCTCGCGCGCAGGCTACCGCGGGCGCTCATCGGGCTTGCGCCGCTGCTCCGATCGTGCGCTGGCCGCCGCGGGCGGGCTTGTTCTACCCGAGGAGACCGAGACATAACGCCCATAAGTCTTCCTCTATGCATTGGTGCCAGAAGGTGGGTAGGTCCATATACGCGAGACGTAGAAAATGACAGACATAAAAAATGGCATGGAAGAGGGAGAGATGAAATTATAATGACAATTCTCCAAATAGATGAATTATAATGATGTATTTTCAAACTTGTAAACTTGTAATGGTATGAATAAAAAAACTCTTCTTAAAAGGGTATATGAATGGTATCGTCCACTTATCCACTTCTCCACAGTAGGGATCAAATTCTTCTACTTTACTCTCCACTTCTCTAACTAAATCGAAGGTCTCTCTTTTTGCATGGCAACCGGCTCTTACCGTGGAGCAGGTCATGTGCGGGCCTTTTGGCAAGGTTTTATGCGGCTACGGCTTCGCTACTGTAGCAAAGCTGGCAAAGCCGATGTGATGAGTCGTGACTCACACTCGCCCTAAGCGCCACCGTCACCGCCGCTCCTGTCTTCCACCACCGTTGGTCCCTCTCCCTTCCCCTTTGGCATCTCGCCGGAGGCCAAAGGGAGTAGGGATCCATCATTTTTAATAAGTTTTTTTTAGTAAATTGAGTCCTTAGTGTTAGAGTCTCTCCATGCTAAATATTTTTGGTACTGGTGATTTATCTTCTCTTCGACGATGGCGAGGGGTAGGATGGAATCGTTTTCTCCATGACAGCTCTGTTGAAGACGAGGGCGACAACTAACTACGACGTCAGCAACTTCACCGGCACGACGATATGGCGACTTTTCTTTGCGGACGGTGATAACAAGGCGGAAATAAAAATCAGTTTCTGGATATATGTATTGTATTCTAGAGTGCTTGTAGTATGTTGATGTACCCAGCTATTACCTAATATAATTCTTCTTTCGGTAAAAAAAAAGCTGGCAAAGCCGTCCAGACCAGGTTTATATTTCAACGCCGTAGTGCAACAGTAACGCCACAGTAAACGTGGCAGGTGAAATTAAATTTCATAAATCCTCTAAAAAGAACCTAAAAATAGCTTCTTACAAAAGCAGTCGAATCAAAACGGGGATGAACTCGGGAGCCGCCGGATCTTAGAAAAAAACATGACTTCTGCTGGCTAGTCCAAAAGCAGTAGAATCAAAACGGGGATGAACGCATCATCATCATTTATACACACTCTGCAGTCTGCAATCTACACTCTCAGTCTCATCACTCATCAGCCATCGATCACCGAACTCTCACGCCGTTCAGGCCAGACGCTGCGGCTACGCGGCCTCGACGACGGCGGGCCCCGGCCTCTGCGTGACCGCGTGACCAGCTGCGAGGACAACAGGAAGGCGTCGAGCGCGGCCACCGGCGCGGTCCTCGTCGCCGTCGACTCCGTGGTCGCCTTCGTCGAAATTGAGCGCGTAGCTGAGCGGGTCGTACCGGAAGTCCCCGGCGCCCGCGCCACCGCATCCGCTCGGCCAGGCCCCCGCTGCCGCCGCCGAAGCAGCACACGGTGGCGCGCAGCCTGTGCCGCAGCACACACAACGACGACGACAATGACGCCGCCGCCTCCATTACCATCGGCTCCGTCCCAAACAAACAGCAAGCACGGTCTGACGATGACTGATGACTAGCAGTAGCAGTAGCCTTGGGTTCTTAGCTGACTGCCTGACTATTACTATTAGCTTGCTTGCTGCTGGTTAAGGTGGGCACGCACGACACGACGAGTCGACGAAGGTTTAGAGCAGGAGGCGAGCTGGTTATGGGCCCGTTCGTTTCCAGCCCGGAATGACCTGGAACTGTTCCGGACCTGAAATCATTCCATGCTTTGTGATGGGCTGGAAATGTTCCTGGCCATTCCGGGCATGCTGCCGGGACCGGACAGGCAGGGGGAGGTGGCGGCGCGGATGCCAGCGTGGCCAGCGCAGCTTAAATGATTTATTTTTTCTTGATGTAAAAAATTGGCCACCTTAACAATACGGCGCCCATTGGATGGTCACTCAAGTTTGGATAGAGGATAGTGTCTCCTGTCTTGTGTACTACGTCGTCGTGCAATGTTTTGGCCAATCCTATGGTATACGTTAATCGAGGCCAAACAAAACTTGCTCAAAATTTTGCAAATTTCAACTGGGGGAATTTGTGCACGGAGGCAACAAGAACCGGATCTTAGGGCGCCAAACTCAGTTAGGCAACTCAAATTATCCTTATTAACAGTATTATTAGAGGGAAAAAGGGACAGGTCAGAAAAGCACAGGATTCATAAATCGTATTGGTCCTCCCTTTAATGACAAATAAGCAATGTTTTAGGGTTGTCTAAAGCCAACCATTTCAAAGTTTGACAGCTATTTTTAATCACAGTATACATTTAGAAAATATATCAAATGTATACCTTTTATCAAAGTATTTTTCAAGACAACTCTATCCGTAACACTTGTGAAAACTCAAAATCAACATATAAAAAGTAGAGTAATGTGTAATCAAAGTTTGAAACACTTGACAACATCAAAACATCAAGGCACATCTATCCGTCAGAAGAAGATAAGGTATCAATCAATCATTCGTTCCCCTTCCCCATGGTATAAGCTAAACCCAGCAACAAAAGACTAACGGGCAAGTCAGCCCACGTTAACGCAGGGGGGAAACGCTTCACAACTGTACTAGCACCTTTCATTTTCCTCAGCGTCACTCTCAGCGGAGAAACTTTAGGCAGGTGTCACAGTCAAACATGACTTGTTATACCATTAACGTTAGTTATAAGGATAAGGATCTGAAACCATGACTTGTTAATTTGCACTTCCTGATATCACTGCTTCACCCAGAGTATTCAAAACTTTGCAATTCCTGCCGTGGAATCTCTGTGACACAAACGATGATACGAATCTCTGTGACACAAGTATACCAGTATACCACCATGGTACCACACTACTAGCGGCTAATGACACACGGGCGTAGGTCATGTGGTTGGGCACGGCGAGCACGCACACCCGCGGCTTCCTCCCCACCTACAAATACACACGGGCGAGCCAACCGTGGAGGTCAGGTTCATGTCACTAGACCCTATCCACGGAAATCCCAATCAGGACCGGGAGATGAGACCAGGAGGAGGCGGGTGGGTCGGGGTGGAGGACGACGACGCCGCGGGTCTCCTCGATGCGAGGGTTTCCCGAGGAGAAGTGGACTGACTCCAGCTCGCGGTCGGAGGAGGAAGGCGCGGCGGGAGGTGGCTGAGGGGCAGCAGGCTTGCCACCGCTCGCCATGGCCGGAGGAAAGGCGACGGCGAGGAAATCAGCAGCTAGGTCCCCTGGAGAGTGGAGAGCACCAACGGAGGGGTCTTTCTGTAAAACTGTTCCTTGGTTACGCGCCGTGCTCATTACGGTCCCACCTGTCCGACAGGCAGGTGGGCAGATGGCCCCACCTGTCAGTGCCCAAGAGGCCGACACCACGCGATCCCATCTTCCACGGCAGGAGAAACAGAACCGCCTTCATGGCGCGCAAGCGGCCTCCGCTCCTGCCCGATGGCGCCGGCGCTCATGGAGTATCCTCCTCCGTAATCTTGGACCGCGAAATCCCTACGCCCAGCAGTTGCTGCGCGGCGATCGTGGTGAAAACTGGAAACATTGGTGAAGGTGCGTTGCTCTGGAGATTTCCTCGCCGTCGCCATTGGGCTTGTCCCGTTTCTTATGTGCAGACTTTGGTTACATCTTCCATGTACCTGTGGCTTTTTGCGTGCTCGAGATCAAAATTCAAGTGTTCAAAGTTGAGCAAGTTTTTCACCGATAAAAGCCTTTTTATTAAAGCATTTTAATCCTGACTCTTGTGACACGAAATGATCAATATCTTCACACCTTTTTTTTTGTTACAGAAGATGTACTGGGATAATCTACCTTTGTGTAAAGCTCTAATTTCTTTGAAGTTATAATATTTGAATGTCATATGCACAGATATTGTCCATTTTCCTTGAATCAGTACTTATTAGTACCATCCCCACTAAGTCCTGCTTACTGCAACTTTGCTTGTTATGTTGCATAGATATCTGTTCCGATAAAGAAATTGTTGGTGGGAAATGGTTGATGTATCCCATGTAAAGAAACTTCGTCAAAGACTGTAATCTTCATACTTGTCAGGGATCAGATGATAGATGAAATGTTAGATATCAATCTTGCGGTTCCTTAGTGGAAATGCGTAAGCTTATTACCTCACCTGGTCTAATTGAGCTATCATCTGTCATACGGTTATTAGTTGACTCAGCATCCCTAGAACATAAAGTGGTAAAATTTCTTAATTTGGTTGACTATCTGAGTTCATTTACAGGCTTTTGTGAAATAAATGCATTTCGTTGACTTCACCTGATGCGAGTTGATGAGATCTTCAGTTCTCAATCTTTTCCAATGATACTGGAGACGACCCACAAAGGAGTCAACACTAAGATTCTCACCGGTATGAGGATACGCTAGTCTGAAAAACAACACTATAGTAATTTTTTCCCCTCAAACATGTAAACACTATGGTAATATAGAGAAAATATTGCCTTCTTTAAATATCAGATATGGGTATGGCTGGTGAAGTATCGGTGATACATAGTTCACTACTCTTTTGCTGAGATGCTCCAGCTAGATGATATTACTGCACAATATTATTTTCTGCTGAAGTAATAATGTATTCTTTTGGGAATGGGAACTTGTAGCTAGTTGTAGGGACTCAAGGAAGAGGACTCCGTACAATTTTCTTGGAATAATGGAGTCAAAGGGTGGCCTGAAATTAGTTATGAGACATTGAATATTCAAAACTTTCGATGCTTTCAATTCAAACATACATATAATGATCAGGGGGTGTATCATGTGGGAGGTCATCCTAAATTATGAGACTATAAACTTACGATCTGAATCATCTGATTAGACTTTAGATAGCTTACTTGGAAATTGGTCTGCAAGAGGAATTAACATTTTTTTCATCTTACACTGAGTCCGTGCTCACCACCTCTATCAGAAACCTTGATGCTGAATTTTCCAAAACCCAGCCAGGCAGATTAAATTGTAAATCTTATTCTGTTGCAAGGTTTCATCTGTTGTGTTCCTTAGAAAAAAATAACCATGGAATGAAGCTTATTTGGTTGAGTACAGTGACTATATGATTAGTTAGAATTGTTACACAATTTCATATTTATGAGTCCTATTACTGTCACAGCAAAATAGTGGTGGTTGAAAGGCAAACAGTTTTAGTTGCATGTTCCATCCTTCAAGGCTTTAGCCTTAAAACATGGCAGTTCTTCTCCATCCAAGTTCTCAGCAGTACAGTTCTTCAAAATTCATAGTTTTCTTTTTTTTCCCCGCCGATAGCGGTTCCTTTTCCATCACAGGGTTTTAGTGGATCATGACTGGTTCTTTGCAGCAAATTTCGAATCTATTGAGATTTGTGCTGCTTTGTTGCTGCCTGCGTTATTAGTATTGCCTTTTTACTGTTGGACTATTGTCTTGTTTTGCGTACCTGTTTTTTCCAAACTTGACTAACATGTTTAACTTAGTTGTTTGTTGCTAACTTGAACTGAGCAAGAGTACACCAATTTGATCTGGTCAGATTGGTTTACTATGCTTAGCTTAACATCCCTGACATGACATGATCAAATGCTGCTTAGTTGTTTCCTCTTCCCAAATGAATACACCAGACACCTATAACCATATTTAGTGATATAGCATCTGAATTTGCTCTTTTGTTGTACACAATATACCCCCAGTTACTGTTTTTTATTTACTTTAGACTGTACTGTTTGCATGAATTTGAGATCTGCCATGAAACTAGATGGTGCATGCATCTGGATTACAGCAGCGACAACACATCGGACGCTGCTAAGAAATTACAGTGGTTGAAATGCTTACAGAAAATTCAAGTGAGTTTTCTTTTTTTTTTTTTTCAGAAATGCTATACAACACACGTGTGTTTTAATAAAAAAAAATACATGGATTTTTTCTCTTGCCAATCAGTGTCCCGCCACGCCATCCTGTCGGACGCCACACCACTGCGGCCTCGGGTGGGTACCAGGTGAGCGCCTCGGGCCCGGTGCAGGGCGTTGCACAGTGCAGTGACTCGGCAGCAGTTCCGATGTGTACCTGGCGTGCAGTGATTCGGAACGGATCCGGCTTCAGGTACCTCCTCCTCTGCTGTGACGTCCTTCCATAGAAAAAATTTGTTTCTCGTGATCTATGGATCTGTGGATCTGTGATCTTGTGATTTGTGATTGTCTAGAGGTAGAAGAAGGCTTGAGGTAGAAGGAGGGTGGAGGCTGTTGGATCTTAATTCTATGGTGTAAAAAAAATTCATGTGTTGAAACTACATAAAACACATGGTTGTTGAGTACACAGACTCTTTCTTTTTCGGTCAAAGTCAAGGGGGAGAACGGACCTACACCTAGGCCAATCCCTTTTAATTAATCATCATCATGAGAGGATGACAAAGATTTCACTGTTTTAATCAACACTAGATTATCTTAATGTGCTTATAATATTTAGTCGATGACGCGCACGAGTGCACTTCCCGAGCTTTCCAGCTATATGTGTCGAATCATATCACGAGGTGCGTGGAAAAAAATATTAATCTCATGTTCTGATCTCGAGATGATCTGAGTGGGCATCACTGAAGACTTCATTAGTTAAAGCTAGAGTTACTCGGCTTCCGATGGTTGAAGTTCATTTTAACTTTGTGTTGTTAACGCTTCCCTGCGAAGCAAATGCATAATCAACAAGATCCAACCATGTTGTCTTGCTGCAATACAATTGCTTGCATGGAAACTGCTGTAATCATCAAGATGTTTGTATCCCATTCCTCTAACAGTTTGGTTTTAGGAAGGATAGTGGGCAATGGAAGGTAAACTTCTTTGCAAACTTCCTTCAAAAAAACTTCTTTACAAACTTTTTGTTTGGCCGGAAAGAGTTGTTCTCTTTGTCAATTGACCTTACAACCGTATCTTTTATGCTCTATATATCTGACACACTTCTTGCCTATGAACATATATAATTAGCCAGGGCTTTATAGGCCCCGTTCGCTGGTCTAAAACTTGGCTGAAAAACACTGTTTCGGCTGATTTGTTGTGAGAGAAAAATACCATTCGGATGAATGGATGAACAGTGTCACGTGAGGGGTAACCAGTCGGCTGGCTGGTTTCCTCAGACCAGCGAACACCACCATATTTGTTACAACAAGAGGCATTTTTAGTATGCCATTTTTAACATCTTTAAGTTGCATTTTTTATGTTCTACTACATTTCATCATGGACTTTTCTGAGATAATCGAAAATATTATTTTGAAACCAGGAACAGTGGAAATTCTTGCTTCTTTATAGTTGTTTCATGATTTGTTATTTTATTAAACGTGCTATGCATGATTTGACCAGTTCTTTTTTCTTTTTCATATTTCTTTTTAAGTGTAACAGTTGGTAATGTTCGGAACTTGCTTGCATGTTTTTTTTTGCTAGACTCGAGGCTATAGTAAAATGCTTCGCATTCACTGATTTTATTTTTGACTATACATGAAAAAAATATTAACCATTATATGATTTTACGTTCCATTGAAACGTTAGACCCATCAAAGAACTCCTCTATTTAGTCCAGAAAATTCAGATTGTGAATAGAAAAGGGAAAACATTATAAACTCATTCCATGTTTAGATACAAAATTACACCTTGGGACTTAGCTATTGAATTTATATAAAGTATTAAATACTAATATTTTTATGTTTATTACTGGATGTAGTTGTACGCATGTCAAGTATTAAGAATAAGAGTTAAATGCATGGTAGGTCCTTGAACTTGTATGGAGGTGTCACTTAGGTTTATGAACTCTCAAAATACATTTTTGGCACCCTAAAGTTGTTTAAGTATATCACTAAGGTTCATAAGCCTACGTGGCATCGCCAGTATGGCGCTGACTGTTCACAAGGGCAGACGTAGCGGCACTCCTCGACGTCACCTGGTCCCAGGACGTGTGAAAGGATCAAGATGCCCAAGAGGGGGGGGGTGAATTGAGCTAATTCTAAATTTCTTTGCAATAATTAAACTCTACGGTTAGCTCAATTAACCCCTTGTGCCTAGAAAGTATTTCTATTGATCTAACGCACAAAAGTTTAGCATCCTAAGTTCCAATCCTACTCTAGCATGGCAATTTTAGGAATGTAAATAACAAGACTTGAATTGCTCAAAGTAAATGCTCAAAGTAAAGAGAGAAGGAGGAACGCGGCGATGTTTTGCCGAGGTATCGGAGAGTCATCACTCCCCACTAGTCCTCGTTGGAGCATCCGCGCAAGGGTGTAGCTCCCCTTGATCAGCGCAAGGATCAAGTGCTCTCTACGGGTTGATTCTTTGACTCTCCGTCGCGGTGAATCACCCACAACCGCTCACAACTTTGAGTTGGGTCATCCACGAGCTCTCCGGATGATCACCAAGCTCCCAATCATCACCAAGCCGTCTAGGTGATGACGATCACCAAGAGTAACAAGCACGGACTCTCACTTGACCACGACAAGCCTAATGAGAAGGGTGGATGTACACTTTGCTACTCTTGATCTCACTAATGAGGGCTCTCTTTGGGATTCTCAAATCTCAATCACCTCACTAGGACCTTGCTCTTCTTGGCACTCTCAAAGATGTTTCTCAGATGTTGAAATGAGCAAAAGTACCCCACACACGAGTGGAGGTGGTATTTATAACACCGGCTAAAAACGAACCGTTATGTGCCTCTGCGGGGTGACCGGACGCTCCGGTCATGTTGACGGGACGCTCCGGTCAGTTCACCCCAAACTCCAGTGTTTAAAGTGTGACCGAACGCTGGCCAGCGTCCGGTCAGCACTGATCGGACGCGTCCGGTTATGATTTTCCCACTCTAGAACCTTACTGGAGTCAACCGGACGCTGGCCCTCAGCGTCCGGTCACTTCACCTCTCAACGTCCGGTCGCACCAGACGAAAATACTTTAGTCAAATGAACTGACCAGACCCTGAGCCAGCGTCTGGTCACACCGAGCCAGCGTCCGGTCAGTATTTGACCCTTCATTCACTTTTAACTCTCGATCATACGTGAATGGAGTTTGCTCTATTAGATCTAAGGGCTATTTTTGGAGCTACCTAGTGCTAGTTTTAGCAAGTGTGCACCACACCTAACCCACTAGACTCACCTAGGTCAAGCTTGAAAGGTCTTAATATGACTAGAGGGGGGGGGTGAATAGCCTATTTGAATTTCTACAAATCAACTAGAGCAATTTGATTAGTAAGATAAATAGCGAACTGCAAACTTGCTCTAGCTCTACAAGGGTTGCAAGCCACCTATCCAACAATCCTAGTTGCAATGATTATTAGACACACAACTTGCTATGATACTACTCACTAAGAGCTCTCAATCTTGCTACACTAAAGAGCTCCACTAGATGAACTTTAATAACAAATCAAGCTCTCAATTCTAATTACACTAAAGAGCTTGTCACCACTAGTTGAATATAAAAGAGTGAGTAGGGTGATTATACCACCGTGTAGAGGGATGAACCAATCACAAGATGAATATGAAATCAATCACCGAGAGAATGTCAAATGGCAAGAGACAACCGATTTTCTCCCGAGGTTCACATGCTTGCCAACACGCTACGTTCCCATTGTGTCGACCAACACTTGGTGGTTTAGCGGCTAAGAGGTGTTGCACAAACCTCGTCCACACAATTGGACACCGCAAGAACCTACCCACAAGTGAGGTAACTCAATGACACAAGCAATCCACTAGAGTTACATTTCGGCGCTCCACCGGGGAAGGTACAAATCCCCTCACAATCACCGGAGATGGCCACGAACAATCACCAACTCGTGCCAATCCTCCACCGCTGCACCAAGCCGTCTAGGTGGTGGCAACCACCAAGAGCAACAAGCGAAATCCGTAGCAAAACACGAATATCAAGTGCCTCTAGATGCAATCACTCAAGCAATGCACTTGGATTCTCTCCCAATCTCACAATGATGATGAATCAATGATGGAGATGAGTGGGAGGGCTTTGGCTAAGCTCACAAGGTTGCTATGTCAATGAAAATAGCCAAGAGAGTGAGCTTGAGCTGGCCATGGGGCTTAAATAGAAGCTCCCACGAAATAGAGCCGTTGGGCTCCTCACTGCACTGAACATGGGCCGACCGGACGCTGGACCTCAGCGTCCGGTCGTGCGATGTGCGCCACGTGTTATCGGCTTCAAACGCCGATCGCCCGATTTCAACAGTCAAGTGATGATCGGACGCGTCAGTTAGAAAGTGACCGGACGCTGGATCTCAGCGTCCGGTCGTTTCCAGTAAGGTTCCAAACGCGACATTTCACGACCGGACGCGTCCGGTCATGCCCGACCGGACTCACCCAGCGTCCGGTCACTCAATGTTTCCTCTGTGTGTCCCACGTCAGCGTACGTCAGCACTGACCGGACGCACCCTGTCAGCCAGCGTCCGGTCGAAGACCGAAACGCGCGCTCTTCTGCTGCCACTGACCGGACGCGCCAGTCCAACCGAGACCAGCGTCCGGTCACTTACAGTGACCTCTGTCTTTTCTGTCTAGGGCGCCGGTGAAGTTTCCTACCCTTGCTCAAATGTGCCAACCACCAAGTGTATCACCTTGTGCACATGTGTTAGCATATTTTCCCAAACATTTTCAAGGGTGTTAGCACTCCACTAGATCCTAAATACATATGCAATGAGTTAGAGCATCTAGTGGCACTTTGATAACCGCATTCCGATACGAGTTTCACCCCTCTTAATAGTACGGCTATCAATCCTAAATGTGATCACACTCGCTAAGTATCTTGATCACCGAAACAAAAAGGCTCCTACCATTTATACCTTTACCTTGAGCCTTTTGTTTTTCTCTTTCTTCTTTTCAAGTCCAAGTACTTGATCATCACCATGGCATCACCGTCATCATATTATGATCTTCATTTGTTTCACCACTTGAAATGTGCTACCTATCTCATAATCACTTTGATAAACTAGGTTAGCACTTAGGGTTTCATCAATTAATCAAAACCAAACTAGAGCTTTCAAAGCTACCCGTCCACACCCCCCTTAATAGTCCGGCCAAAGGAAAAGCAAAGTACTAAACTACTTTAAGTGTCTCTTCAACTCCAAACGACACTTAGAACTAGTCCATCTTTAACCTTGTCGTCCATCC
The DNA here is from genome assembly GCA_904845875.1 of Miscanthus lutarioriparius. Taxonomy (NCBI): domain Eukaryota; kingdom Viridiplantae; phylum Streptophyta; class Magnoliopsida; order Poales; family Poaceae; genus Miscanthus; species Miscanthus lutarioriparius. The sequence continues at coordinate 76,967,038 of CAJGYO010000008.1, read as the reverse complement.
TTTGAAAACCAAAACGATTTCCATCGTAGGGGCATGACCACTATGATTGCCCAATCAATCTCCATTACCGTGACCTAACTTAATTGCCTCTGCAAAACACACGTTAGTCATAGTAATCACGTATTGTCATTAATCACTGAAACCCAACTAGGGGCCTAGATGCTTTCAACGTGCGCACTGCGCTCAGGCTCTGCGGCCTGGGCAAGGGCAACAGGGAAGGCTTCTACGCCGCCGCGTCTACGAGCATCCTGGCACAACCGGTGCACACCTCATTGAAGAAGACGGCCATGTGGTGCTTGTCGTGCTTCTAGAACACCTTGTACTTGTTCATTTCCAAGGACGCCACCCGTGCGTACGACAGCGCTTCAAACTTGCACGCACACATGTAAACCTCCGGGAGCTCGAGGGCCTTGCGCAGCGGCACCAGCACCTCGCGGCAGAGCCGGTCATGGATGCAGTAAGCATAGTGCTTGTTCGAGATGTTGAGGTACTCCTGGTTGGACTCACGTGAGAAAGTAGAAAAACGAATGGACTTGTTCGAGATGTTGAGGTACTCCTGGTTGGACGCGGTATTTGATTGATGAGGGTATATGTTAGCTTTTAGATAGACTTGTTTTCTAGGATTGCCGAAAGGCTCGTCGTGCGTTGCCGCTTGAGCCCGGTGGCGCTTGATGATGCCGCCGCTCAACTCCTTGGCGACTGATGATGCCGCCGCTCTCGACTCCTTAGCGGCTGACGACGTCGTGTGCTCCAAGACGCCGCTGCCCCCTCGTAGCTAACGCTGTCATCCGCGATGATGATGAGCACGTTCTTGACGCGGCAGCCAAGGGTGGTGATCTCGACCTTGAGCTTGCGGCTAAGGTCCGGCGGAGGTCGTCGCAGTCGTCTAAAAGCTCTAGTTTGGTTTTGGTGAATTGATGAAACCCTAAGTGCTAACCTAGTTTATTAAAATAATTATGAGATAGGTAGCACATTCCAAATGGTAAAGCAAACAAAGATCATGACATGATGATGGTGATGCCATGGTGATGATCAAGTGCTTGGACTTGAAAAGAAGAAAGAGGAAAACAAAAGGCTCAAGACAAAGGTATAAGTGGTAGGAGCCATTTTGTTTCGATGATCAAGACACTTAGCGAGTGTGATCATATTTAGGTTCGATAGCCATACTATTAAGATGGGTGAAACTCGTATCGAAATACAGTTATCAAAGTGCCACTAGATGCTCTAACTCATAGCATATGCATTTATGATCTAGTGGAGTTCTAACACCCTTGAAAATGTTTGTAAAAAATATGCTAACACACATGCATAAAGGTGATACATATTGTGTTTAGCACTTGGGAGCAAGGGTAGGAAACTTTACCGACGGAGTGTCCGCCCATAGAGTGCGGACAGTCCAACGATGCCACCGGCGTACCGTACAGAAAAGACAGGGTTTCACCGAGTGCACCGGACGCTGGCCTCAACTGGACCGGTGCGTCCGGTCAGTGGAAGCGGTGAAGATGATGGCGTCGGTCTTCGACCGGACGCTGGGTCACTTCGTGACCAGACGTTGGCGGGGTGCGTCTGGTCCTGCTGACGTGGCAGCATACAGAGGAGACAGTGAATGACCGGACGCTGGGTAAGTCCGGTTGGGCATGACCGGACACGTCCGGTCGCGAGTGGAGGCTTACTGGAAATGACCGGACGCTGGGGTCCTACGTCCGGTCGTGGCACTGTGCTGCGTCCAGTCATCACTTGACCGTTGGGATCGGGCACTCAGTATTTGAAGAGAGGGATGACGTGGCAGCCATCCGTTGACCGGACGCTGACAGGGTGCGTCCGATCGATCTGACCGGAGCATCCGGTCGCCCCGAACAGTGCCCAGTGAAGGGGTACAACGGCTCTATTTCGTGGGAGCTTCTATTTAAGCCCCACTGTCGGCTCTAACTCACTCTGTTGGCCATTTGCATTGACATAGCAACCTTGTGAGCTTAGCCAAAGCCCTCTCACTCATCTGCATCATAGATTCAACATCTTTGTGAGATTGGGAGTGAATCCAAGTGCATTGCTTGAGTGTTTGCATCTAGAGGCACTTGGTGTTCGTGTTTCGCTGTGGAATTCGCTTGTTACTCTTGGTGGTTGCCGCCATCTAGATGGCTTGGAGCAGCGAGGATCGTCGAGCGGAGGTTGATGATTGTCTCCGGCTCCGATCGTGGTGATTGTGAGGGGTTCTTGACGTTTTCCTGGTGAAGAGCCAAAAGGTACTCTAGTGAATTGCTCGTGGCTTGTGTGATCCTCATCTTGTGTTGGTTGTGCGGCACCCTATTGAGGGTTTGGCGTGTGATGCCAATTAGCGCGTAAACCTCCAAGTGAGTGAATCGCCACAACGAGGACTAGCTTGTCGGTAAGTAACTGAACCTCGGTAAAAAATCATTGTGTCATCATTTGATTCCGAGGTGATTGGTCTTCATTGGTATTCATCCTTGTGATTGATATGTTCACTCTTTGACACGGCGGTATAACTATCTTGCTCTCTCTCTTTACAATACCGCAAACTAGTTGTCAAACTTTTTAGTGTAGCTAGTTGTGAGAGCTTGTTAGTTTGGTTAGTGTGGTTCTTTAGTTAGTATTCGAGAGCGCACTAATTTAGTGTAGTGACATAGCTATTGTGTGAATAGAAACCATATAAACTAGAATTGTGGTAGCTGGCTTGCAATTTTAGTAGGCTAGCGCAACACTTTCTTCGCCTCATAATTGTCTACCCTATTTGTTAAGTGTTGTTGTAGAAAATTTTAATAGGCTATTCACCACCTCTCTGGCCATTAGGACCTTTCATCGTCTCAGCAGATCGACGCGCGCACGACGAGGCGGCCCCCTCCCTCCCCATGTCTCCTACCCCAGCCCTACACCTGTGCTAGTGCTATCGGATGGAAAGCCAGCAGCTAGCAATGGAGTTCACGAGCACACAGACACATGCATGCGTTGCAAGTTGCATTCGTAGATTACTGGCGCCCTGTTCGCTTGGCTTATAAGCCGTACTTTTTCAGCCAACGAATAATATTTTTCTCTCACAACAAATTAGCCAAAAGTATTTTCAGTCATGGCTTATCAGCCAAGCGAACAGGGCATGGATCCGCGTATGTCGTGACGACGGCGATCGAGCTAAGGACGAGCGTAGAAGCCTTCCTTGTCACCCTTGCCCAGGCCGCAGACGAGCCTGAGCGTGGTGCGCGCATCCTGGGACCAGGCGACGTCAAGGAGTGTCGCCACGTCTGCTCTTGTGAACTGTTAGCACCACGCTAGCGATGCCATGTAGGCTCGTGGACCTAAGTGACATACTTAGACAACTTTAGGATGCTAGAAATGCATTTTGAGAGTTCGTGGACTTAAGTGACACCTCCATACATGTTCAAGGACCTACTATGCATTTAACTCTAAGAACAATGACATAATGGATACCATGTCTAGATATTAATCTTAGTTAATGACCTACTAAAAACTTTTGGTTTTCTGAGCAAATAACAGCATACTTAAAGAACTTCGAAAAAGGGGATAACATGAACTATGTTAAAGCATACATATATATAAACTGGTGCACCTACTTGAAGAATTCGAGTACAATTGCCTCTAGTGATGTATTTTGATCACATGGTTGTATTGAGACAAAATTCTATCAGTATTGCACCAGTTTAGTCCAAGAGATAAAGAACCTGAAAGAAGTAAAGAAAAGGAAAAATAGTTAATTTTTGAATTTATTTAGCACAAAGGCGATCTATGAGGAACCCCTTTCCTTCTGCTCATATTTGTGGCCATGTCTTCATCAGACACTCTGTTTGCAGACCGTGCACAAATATATGGTCCACTCCGTTTTTTCCGAACAAAATTTGTGCATGGCGCACTCAAATTCTCAGAGTCCGATGATCCCATGGGCTCATCAACATCAACAAGGGTTGAGTGAGTTGTGTCATCATCAGCATCATGAGGAATGAAGAAGTCAGGGCCAAGCTGCAAGGTCTTGCATGGGCGCAAGTATGCTGACAAATTTTTCTTCTGCCGTAGTATATACTCTACCTGAAAATGATGCAGATTATCAAACAATTTTCATAGCATGTCTTGCTAAGGACCTTTTAGAAACTGGCATACATGGATATTGCATGACAAACAAGTTCAAATACTGCTCTTGCTAAGGACCTTTTAGATCATAATTGTTCTACTCCTCTCATTTAGCATGAATTATGCTGTTTTATTTTCTCAGCCACCATAATTCAGTTACATAAAGTCGCATAGGATAACCATAGCTTATTAGTTCGAGTTAATCACCTTGCAATCCAGAGAGCAGTGGAAATACGGTTCTTGAAGGCTCCTATCGCAGGAGGTGCAGATATTCCCTGATCCCTTGAATTGCCTATTCTGTGGTCTCTTCTTCAGGAAAACAACCTTAGAGCTGTTAATGGTATAAGACTGCACCACGTTGATACAGAATTATAAGCCTTCTTGCATCTTGAACCTCAGAACAATAGCAGACTTACATGCATGCATAATTGATATACCTGAACACTAGAGCAATCAATAAGCTTCTCCAGGTCCTCCAGCCGGACAACATCATGGTAGACGTATCGCCGCACCTGCAGGAGCCGGTGTACACGGTGTGCTGCCACACAGTGTGGGCAGATGCTGGTGCAGCAGTCAAGGCAACAGATGTTCTTCTCGTTCTTCTTGGCGTGCTCATGGAAAGAGCATGCAACGAAGAACTTCTGTGTGTTAAGGGCCTCTAACCATGCTGGCTTCCACATTGCCTGCTGATGTTGCACAATTCCATACGTTTGTTGCATCAATAAATGGCGAATTCATATGAGAATTCAGAGGAAAACATGAAGAAGGTTAGAATCCTTACCATGATCATGTATGCAGTTGTAAAGCCCTCTTGTGTTGTGTGTGTTCTAGGTTGGATGGGGTGGGGAGTTTTGAAGAAGAGAGAGAGAGAGAGAGAGAGAGAGAGACGCGTATTAGAGCTATGAAGGATGGGAGGTGGGGTGTGTAGTGTGCTATAAGAAGTATTAATGAGAACCAGGAGAGGGGGCTATATATTTGCATCGCTCGGGCTTTTGACGATTGACTCCTTAATCTATGGCACTATCGTGGAATGCACCTTGCTTTAAGACAGAGTGATAGGCATGTGTAGTTACTTTATGAATCAAATTTAGAACATGTTCCGTAATTGCTGTTGTAAGTGCTGGGATACTGTACATCAAAAAAGGGTAGCTGATCTTGTAATAGCTGCTCTGAGATCATACATAATTTTGACACACTTTCCCTTGCCATAGAATGTCTATTTTATTTCATTGATAGTATCACCATGTTAATCCTGAAACAGATAATTCCTTTTTTTAATTTGGAGAATTTCACAGTTGACAGGCAGATAATTCTTTTTTTGTGGGGGAGAATTTCACAGTTGACAGGCGCTGCTTCAATTTTCAAAACTAGTTCAAATAAACTGTGTCAGGATTGAGTATTTAGTTTTCCATGACCACAATCATGAATTTCTAATGCCCAATGTGATAACTTGGACAAGTGGTCAATTACTGTATCACTATATAAATTTATATGAAATCATAATCTTCAGAATCATGACAAGTTACCACGCAGAGCAGATTATTGTAAGTTAAAATCTTACTCATTCTTGTTAATTCTTGATGTTGAATTTATAAATGCCAATATGATAACATTCCCCCTTCTTCCAACAAACAGAAAAGGAAATATTTCGCAAGTTCAGTTGTGTTGACATTGGAACACACCAAGGCCTGAAGTTTTACCAAATAGATCCTTTGCATCTCTTGGAGATTGGGCTAATGTGACATGTACATAGTTAGCCAACAAAACACACAAAAACAATTCTGGAGAGAAGAAAGGGGAGGTGGGGAGGTGAGGCGAACGTGGATGCTGTTTCTAGTGTTTCCCAACCCTTGTGCCAACTTTTTAACTTATGACTAAAGCTCAAATCTCTAGCCTTGGCACCAGAGCTCACCTCTCTTAAACAAAAAAAATATGCAGTGCCCAAGAAGCCACTTTGATTCCTTGTTTGGAGCCTTATGTGTGGGGGCGAGTACGGCCTTTCTTGGGCAACACATGCATACAATACAAATCGACAGCCTCCACTAACAAATTACTGCCTTGGGCTTTGCCCCCATCGTGTTTGCTACAGGATAGGTTCTGTTTTACTTGAGTTTTAAACTTCAAATGGTACACTACAAAATCTGCTTGAGTTGTGTATTCTGTGAATTGTTTTGGGGAATCTGTATTCTTTTCACCCTTCAGCTGTTTTTGTCTCAAATACAAATTTGTATGGTTTGAATGGAATTGCTAGTGAGATTATAGTTACTTTCTGATGATATGGAGTGTGGAGTATGGCCTACTACCATTTATTCCTACTGTAAAACCTTTTAACATGGATATCATTTTGGCCGTGTTACTACAATGAAACACAGCCTGCGTTTTCAAAAAATCATTTTGGCCGTGTTACTACAATTGCAGCGATGAATAAGTTGTCTCTGTTTGGCCTTTACAGGTATGTGTTCTAGATTCCAGAAGAGTAATACTGATCGAGTCCATTAGTGTTGTGGCTTTAACCTATTCCAGGTGAGGATCTGATAGGATTTGCAATGGCATATCAGGCCGGATGTGATAAGGTTTGTAAATGAATCTCTTCGCCTAGATGCATTGAGTTGTTTTTTCTGTGCTCTCATGGTTACACTCTAGAACCTTTGACATGGGATTGTACCATTCATCAGACTGTGGTGCGAGTTTCTTTTTCTGATGACACATCAAAAAAGCCTGAACTGTCTTGCAGAGAATAGTCCATTATCCCAGGGAATGGTGAGTTGATGGACAGTTCCTCCTTGAACTGTCTGATTGGTCTCCAACTCTGGAAGTCAAAACAGGCATGAACCAATAACATGATTATAACAAAAGCGATGCTCAGTTTAGTATCGCAACTGTTTTGAATTAATATCTTGACCATGATTGCATTTATTCTTTCCACTTGTACCTGGTGTTGGATAGGAAAAGAAGTGTTTTTTAGCTCCTATAGTTTGATCAAATTATTATGAATTTCAGGAAAAGACATTTCATCATCATTTCACCACATTTTATTATAGTAGACGAGAGTGGTTGATCTTGACATGTAGCTGTGATCATTGTGTGGGCGTGGATAAACAGAATCCTACAGCAATAAGGTTCTCACTCTTTTTGCCATTCTTCAGATAGTTCAAGTTACCTGAACCAAAAAAAAGGTGATTTATTATGCTGTGTTTACTCAAAACTTTCTAGTGTGTTTGGAGTCTAGAATTACTATATGGATTTTCAGAATTTGCCTTTGTTTTATCTTGTCGGTGTTTCGGATCACCGGCCAGTAAATTTTGTGATTTTCGTGTCTGGCCCGGATGGCTATGCTAGGAGGACACAATGATTTATACTGGTTCAGACGGAACGTCCCTACGTTCAGTCTGCTGTTGCTAGTGTTACCGGCACTTTGTAGTAGGGGTTACAAACAGGCAGAGAGGGAGAAGGTTCCAAGCCTCTGATGAAAAGAGTGAGTCTGGTTGAGCTTTCTCTCTACCACCCCTTTTTTCCCCCATGGGACGCCCTGCTTCCCCTTTTATAGATGAAGGGGAAGACGCATGTCACATTAGAGAGAGAGAGAGAGAGAGAGAGAGAGAGAGAGAGACGGGGAGAGGAAAGCTCCTGGGATTGCGACGTCTTCCATCTCCTTTACGCGGGTCCCGCCACCCCTGTAGATGATGACGGGGACGGCTCCACGTCGTGGCCTTGTTCGTCACTGGCGCCGTACGTGGGCGTCGTCAGCTGGTCGTGGCGCTCCATTTCGTCCTAGCGGACGGTATGGCTAGCTGACACCTCCGCATGAGGCCGTACGGAAAGTAGGTAGCATAGTGCCGGCACGCCCGATACTGTTGGCGACGTGCGTCCTCAAACGTGGCCCGTCATGGCCGCGGGTCACGTCAAGACGCGCTTACTCCCCTTCTGGCGTCAGAAGTTTGACTCTGGACTCGTACTTTTAAATCCGTAGTGGTTGGGGGCGGTATGGACCTTTATCGAGCGAGGCGGAGCCCGCGCTCTCGGGATCGGGCGAGGCGGAGTCCGCGCCCTTGGAGTCAGACGTGACGGGGCTCTCGCCCGAGGGTCGAGCGAGACGGAGCCCGCGCCCTTGGGGTCGGCTGACCCAGATCCCGCGTCCTTGAGGTCGGGCGAGACGGAGTCCGTGCCCTCAGGGCCGGGCGAGACCAAGATACGCTTTTGACCATCCGAGGGAGTTAGCGTTCACGGCCATTAGCTTACTTCTTACAGGTATCCCTAATATTGATACCCGACATATCTAATTCTAGGAATTTGAAATGGCATCTTAGTATCAAACAAGCATAATATTACCGGCAGGGCCTCTTGTTGAAATATTAGTGCCCTACCTTGCTGCTTGTATATAAAAATATCTTTTTCTATCTTAATTGAAAGACAGAGCTCATGCCATTTCTTTAAAAAAAAAATTAGTGCCCTACCAACCTGAAACTCACATGTGAAGTGGAAAACTTAGTTCTCCAGTAGAGCATATCATTCAAGAACATTGATACAAGTACTCCAAGCATTTCCTAAGCATAAATACAAAACTCCAAGGCTAATAAGCCATTGAGCTCCATAACAGACACCCATAGGATTTGACCCTAAGGCGGCGTACGTCCTCAACTTGCCTTGGTGAATTAGGTCTAGGACTACTAATCTACTTATTTTTAGGCTAGCAGGACACTACTAATAATCTACCTAAGCGAGATATAGTAATGCTAAATGTTGTTTTGAATACCCAAATGGTTGACTTCAAAGCATTTCCTAGGCTTAAATACAAAACTCCGAGGCCAATAAGCCCTTGAGCTCATAGCATATATATTAGCATTTCCCCATAGAATTTGACCCAAATAGAACGTACGTCCTTAACTTTGTCTTGGGGAATTTAGCGAGCTAGAAACTAGTGGTAAGATGTGTGTTTCTTTAGACTTTTAGGACACTGATCTCTCTAGCGAAGAGTGATGTCGAAGCAATGCATGGATGTTGTCTCTTGCCTGTAGGGGCCCTATAATCATGAATCTAGCTTGGTCACACAGCACCCACGTAGACCTAAATATCATATCGTTCATGCTCTAACAAAAGGAGCTTTGCTACTGATGAAAGCATCAGAATAATCTGTGTGTCATGGTCATGGTTGGTTCTAACACCGTTTTGTCGGTCTCATGGGCTTAATCTCTGGTCAAATGCAAATCACCCTCCACGTGATTAACAAAAAGGCGTTAAAACGTACGGACGCCTGACAGGTCACATCACACTCTCGTTGCACAGGTCTTTTCACCATGACGTGTGGGGCCCATGGCCCGGGACCCAGGGCGCCAACGGCAAGGCTAGCGTGTGGGTGGGTGGGTAAAGAAGTGTGACGTGGATTTTTGGAAAGAAAGAAAAACACGAGTACAAGATGCCGGTGTGCGTGTGCACCGCCCGAACGTGTGCACGTACGCCCTCTGCGTAGACAATCCGAGGCACGCACAAGTGGCGTGGTGGGGGCAGGGGCGGGGCAGTTGGTGCCCGCCACGTGAGGGCGTCTGACACAAGGTTAATGCGGGGAGGCCGCCTCACGTGCAGCGCATCGGAGGCCGTGTGGGGTGAGATGCGCTGTGGCGGATTCCCTGTGGACCTCTTTGCTGCCGTTCCAGGGGTTACCTGCAAAATGGGGTATTTCTCCTTCCTCATTTCTCTCTCTCTTTGCTAGGAGGTTTGGACGGCATATTAACGAAGTATACGAGTATGTCGTGGTGGATCTAGAAAATAAGATAGAAGGTTCTTATTTTATTACCTTTCATCTCTAGTTTTCCCTCTAAATTTTTGATTTGTTCCTCATGTCACGTACAACGCGAGAGCTTCGTTTTTCAGTGAACTAACTTTTGTCGGCAATGCTATAATAAGTGTAGCTATTGTAATAATTCATGATTAAAGGCTTGTTTGGAACGCAGGATTGCAGAAATATAAATAAGAGGGATTGAATAAAACATAGAAAATAGATAGGAATGTAGTGTTAAAAACAGATGAATGGAAAACACAGAAAATTTTAAAACATTGACGTTTGAAACACAATAATGGAACCGTGCTCAAACTTGCGATTCTAAAATATTAACATATATTATTAGGCTTTTTATATACAAGATTCCCGCTAGCTTAACAATGCCTCTAGTGCTTCATTGCATTGGACTTCGTAGATGAAAGAAAACAAAGAGGTAGAACTAGATGTTTTTTTTTATAACAAGGTAGAACTAGATGTTCAAACTAGATGTTCAGTTTCCTCCAAAGCGTATAGGTACACGGAGCTTTTATTTGAAAAAGAAGTGACTAAGGCCTTGTTTAGTTCCTCTCCCTAAAGTTTAGTTCATATCACATTGTATGTTTAGACACATGCATGGAGTATTAAATATAGACTAAAAAATAACTAATTGTATAAATTACGACTACTTTACGAGACGAATTTTTTAAGCCTAATTAATCCATAATTTGACAATGTGGTGCTACAGTGAAACATGTGCTAATGACGAATTAATTAGGCTTAGTAAATTTGTCTCGTAGATTACCGAGGACTTATGTAATTTGTTTTATTATTACTATCCGAACACTCCCATGTGATATCCCTAAACTTTAGCCCCTGAATTTAAACACCACCTAATCCTCTGAATTCCAAACGATGCTACAGGAGCAAAAATATAGGAATGGTGATTCCTTCAGAATTTATGTAATTCAAACAGCCCTTAGAATTCCTGTAATCCGAACAGCCCTTAGAAACTTTTGATCTAGATGTTAGAATGTTACTTTTAAAAAATATAGTACAACGGAAGGAGTGTTTTCCATCAGACTACCTTAGAAATATGAATTAATATTTCTAATCAAAGAAAATACTGCATGTCAGTTTAGTGCTCATTGAGTCTATAAATGATAAATATACAATTATAATATATTAAAATGCAAAAACGATAGCACTCGCTCTATTTCAAAGTACAAATTAAATTGTTTTAGTTCTTGCATTAGCAATGTCGTATAAATTTAAGTAAAAATACACCAACATCTACAACATCAAATTATAAAATGAGCTCTAAAATATATATTTTCTATAGACATATTTAAAATTATGCGAATTTAACTTGGAACTAAAATTACCTTACATTATGAAACGCTGAGGTCCTTCCAAAGTTTACTCTTGACATTAGGACCCTTGAGCGGCTAAAAGCCAAAAGGCTGCACGCACGGGCGCTTGCTATCTCCAATCACAAGTTAACAACCGAGTCACCGATGGAGCTGTGCCATGAACCAGAAGCTGTTGTCGTGCGATCCTGGGACGTCCAGGATGATTAGGCTCCCTGAGTCTGGGGGCTAATTTCCCCTGGTCATCCTAATAATAAAGGCCAAAACAATGGAGCTTTGTATCAGTGCACAACGCAGCCTGCCTTTTTTTTTAATGGAAGGGCGAGCGTCCGGATATCTGGTCGCACGACTCGTCTGAACGCTGCTCCCGCACCTGCTCCCGCATCGCATCCTTACGCTTTCACGCCCCGCATCCTATCCCACGCTAGTGTATGCATCCGAACGTGGCACCCTCAAGGACCCTACCCCAACGCCAAGGCGAGACGGAGGGAAGGGAAGGGAGGGAGGGGAGGGAGAGGAGAGGAGAGGGCGAGGCGTGCCGCGCGAGGTAGGAGCCGAAGCTTTGCCCAGGCAGCTGTCTGCCAGCTACTGGCGTCATTGCAATATGTGCAACAACCAATCTACCTTTGAAATATTCAGATAAAACATTTGCAACATAAGTCTGTAGCCAGATAAAACACTTGAAACATGCGTATAAAACGCTTGCAAAAACACCTGAAAACACATGTGAAGCAATTGCAAAAATATGTAACGTCCAGATCAACATTGTGTCAAACATATATAATATCCAAATAACACTTGCAACCAACATACGTCAAAAAAATAGATAAAACATTTGGAACGTACACTTGCAACATATATTTATAGCCATTACAAAATATGCAACATCCCGATCTACTTTTACAACATCTAGATAAAACACATTTAACATCTAGATGAAACATCTAAAACACTTGAAACATAAGCTTTCAACGTGCGCTTTCAACATAATTTTACCTTGCAGCTTGGAGGAATGGAGGCTTGTCCTTGCGGAGCTCGATGTCGGCATGGAGGTCGACAGCGGCGTATGGAGCTCGCTGCTGCAACAGTGGCGCGGGAAACTCTCCAGTGGGTTGCCATCACGCGAAGCTCCTCCATCAGCTACGGGGACAGCGGCGTCGACAGTACCTCACGCGGTGGGGGGAGAGGGCAGGCATGGGGCGCGGCGTGGCGTAGGATGGGGGCGCCGCGCGGCACAGGTGGTGGCTTGGGGCGGGTGGACAGTGCAGTGAGCCACGACGAGCGAGGCGAGACTCAGGAGTTAGAGATTTTTGGGCTGTCGTAGTGTAGAGATGGAGGAGAATACGTAGATGTCGTTGGCTGTTAGGCATGTACGGGGCGTTTGGACGGACGCGCTCGGTCGGACGCCCTGAGCTGAGCATTATCGTTTTGGGAGAGAGGGAGAGAGACAACGGAGAGACTGCCTGCGTTTGTAAGGAATCCCGATTTTAAAGCAAGGAGACCTGTTGGGCTCACGGGCACTCCACCAGTCCCACTAAATCCTGCGCGCAGCCCAGGCAAGGATGGCAAATGATACGGCCTGCCCACCACAGCCCACCAGGGCTTCGAGCCCACGCAGTAGTTCCGGGCCGGACGGGGAGAAGCTGAGACGGAGGGGAGTCGGGCACGGGGCCACCCGACCAGCCTCGCGGGCCGTTCCGGACTGCCTGGTGGGCCGATGGATCATCATCATTTTCATCTCCGAAGCGTGCGCGTTGCGTTGCTTCGGTCGGGCCGGCCGCCGCGCGCAGGACGACGCCGCGTGGCGGCTGGAGGGCTGGTGCGTGCGGTGCGTCGGTGGAGGTGGACCGACCGCAGCGCAGCCAGGGGCCCCGCCGACCGAGGTGCGCCGCGTCGCGAAACCGCCTGCATGTGTCGTCGACACGTAGTAGGGGTCCCACCTTTTATATCGGGCATGCACGCACGCCGAAAGCTCGACGTCGCAACTACTTGCATTGGAACGTAGCGTACGAACGAGCACGCGTACGCCTGGGCGAGGGCGACCTGCTAGCTGTTTTGTGTAACACGCACATGGTCATGCATGGTTACGATGGTGTCGGCATACTTAATCGCGTGTCGTTTACGAGGCAACACGCATGCAACAGCTAACCTTCCGGCTCAAGGAAATTCGCTACGTGCCATTTTGTTTGTACACGTATAACTAGCTGGTCCCCCGCGCTTCGCCGCGGCACGATTTGGCTCTGGCTGATACACACGCTTTTAGTACATAGTTGCTTTATGAGGTAGGAGAACACCAAAATGTAAGATGGATTGTTGTAACTAAGAGGAGAATGTTAAACGAAAATCTGAGAAAAAAGTTATTCAAACTCACAACGTGAGGTAAACTGCACAGGACTATGTTGCAGAAGTCCAGTGCATCATAGAGAAAAAAAAAATAGAGAATATATACAACTGGGATATGCTACATAGAAATACAGTGGGCTCCTATTGTGGCTACTACATTTTTCTTGTACGAAGAAGAGCTCTGGAACTAACTGGAGGTCTTTTCGCAGAGGACCATCAGTACCAAAGTCATGGTGTGGTGGTACCTACAGACACATATATTGGGAAAAAGTGAGAAAGGAAGGGAAGTCAATTATTTGTTTTGAGGTGCAGGAGCCTCGACGATTATTGCACATAACATATATAGGCAATCTAACCCGAAAAGACAATATGTTAAGAGTGCACATAATTTGATGAAGACACTCTTATATCAATGTCGGCATGCATTTGATAACGCAGTCCTATTTCTAAATTAACTGAAAACAAAATAGGACTCTGAGTGGCACTGCATATTACCCAGTAAGAGATCTTTACCTTTAGTGTGGTCTATTTTAGTGGCTCTAACTTGGTATTTTAAATATCTTTCCGTCAGACTCCTGCTGAGGTTATTTTAAGAGCTGTTATTCACCTCATATCATTCATGGTTGCAAGGGGATATATCACTTCTATTTCAGATTAATGCAATGCGACGAGCTAGCGGGAATGGTTTTAATACCACGGTACTTGCTAGCTGCGATGTTGACTGGCTACACGAAATTAGGGCGTTGATTATCCTAACGAATATTTGACACATGCATCAAATATTTAACTAAAAAATAATTAATTATACAGTATGCAACTAATTTGTGAGACGGATCTTTTAAACATAATTAGCCCATGATTTGACAATGTCGTGCTACAGTAACACATGTGCTAATGATAAATTAATTAGACTTAATAAATTCGTCTAGTAGATTACTTACGGATTCTGTAATTTATTTTTTATTAGTATCCAAACACCACATACGATACCCTCGTGTGACACCTATATATGACACCTCAAAATTTTACACCATAAATTTAAACATAATTTATGTACAACTGTGTACATATAGATTATTAGGGAGCAGCCTCGCTCGATGGCTAGCCCTTGACTCTGTCAAAGTGTACGTACTTCAATGAGGGTGTTTGGGCACCGCTTCTTTCCCGTTTGTGCAGTGCTGCGTTGCCAAGCGAGCTTATTCAGAACTACTTTTTAGTTATGGAATAATATTTTTCTCTCACAATATTTTAACATAAGCCAAATTTTAGCATCAGCGAACAGGGTGACTTTCAGCTCCACAAACTCCGCTCAAAAAAAAAAAGGTAGAGCTGAGAGCAAACTCTACGTTTTTCTCAGTTTTTTGAGTTTTGTACTCCAACATAATCACCGGTTCACTCGGTTCCACCATGCGCATTCGTGGCTCCGCCATCTCCCGTGCGTGCTCTAGCAAAGGGAATTGGCCGGCTGGGCTGCTCGGCTTTGAGTCTAGCAAAGGGAATTGGCCGGCTGGGATGCTGGGCTTTGGGCCTTGAGTGGCGTACTGTCAATATCTTTATCTTTTTTCAATTATTAATTCTTTATTTCCAACAAGAAAATAAAAGGGAAAAACCCTTAAATGAACAATAGTAAACACTAATGCATGTGAAACAAACGTAATAGGCCATTTGCAGCGAAACAACCCATTCCTTGAGCTCTAGAGCTAGGCTATGTGCCGAACAGTACTACATGCTCCACAAACTTTATAGTAGAGCTGCTCTATGGTGAAGTTAGTGGAGCGGAGCAGTCCCAAACACCATACCCCCTTAATCTGTGTATATGTAGACACTGGCGCAGAACCAAAGGAAGGCTTGCAATGGGCTGTGGCCCACCTAAAACAGTGAAATCTTTTTAAATACTATTATAAATATTTCACTGCACATCACATTTTACCCATTTTTACTTATCTTTTACAATAATATTATGATTTTTTTTGTTATGGATACTAACTATATATGTAAAAGCATTGAAAAGATTGTTGAGACATACATTATGTAATATTTATCATACTTATAAGGTGTTCGCCCCCTTAATCAAAGTTGTTGGTTCCGCCACTGCTCGGAGTGTCAAGTGTGTGTGCTGTTCTTTTTTAGTTGGTTATACAGGCTACACCTATATGGTTTATGTCGGTGCGAAAAGTGATCAACAAGTAAATATTTGTAGTTTTGCCGTGCGTTGTGATCGGATGTGGCCTAGCACTCAATGACACATGATTTATACTGGTTCAGGCAACGTGTCTACGTCCAGTTTCGGTCGATCGGTGACTTTATTCCTGAGCCTAAGTGCTCAAAGTTTGCTGTGGGGTTACAAACGAGTAGGAATGAGAAGGGGGTGTTAAAGGTCCGGTCGTACTCTGAACCGAATGGCCAAGAGTGATGGGTGCTCTAACGTGCGCTAAGTATTAGAGCGTATGCTCTGTGTAGCTATCGAGTTCTAGGGCTATTGAGTTGTTCGAGTCCTCGTCGTCGAGTCCTCGAGTCATCTAGCCTTTTTCTTTTGAAAGAGAGCCAAAAAAACCCTTTTAGGAGAGAGCTCATCCTCTTTTATAGTTGAAGGGGATGGCCTTACAAGTCGAGAGAGAGAGAGAGAGAATGTATACGTGTTCTACCTAGTCTTGTTGCCCATGCTGTCGGGTACGAGACGGTCATCGGCGCCCACAATATTATTTATGTCCAGACGCATCTAGCAGGCTCTACCGTGTTCGCCTGGTACGGCAAACATCGGTGCCTACAATATTGTTTGTGCTCTGACACGTCTAGAAGGTTGCATAGTGCCCGTCTGGCATGGCCTGGTGGCACCGTCCTGCAGGTGCACAGGGCATGATAGGGTACGGTCCTCCGTATTACGATTGACTTGAGCGGCTTACCTTATCCGCTCCTGCCTGATCCCAGGGCCCTCACCAAGCGGCGTCCCCGGTCGGTCGTTCCCAGTCGGTCGCTACCGTGTCGGTCGGGAAAGGGAAGCGAGCAGAGGTTTGACGTATCCTCGGTCGGAGAAAGAGGTCGGAGTCGGACCATGGTTCCACCTTGGCTAGGCCCTCCAGTCGGGGACCGGATTGTTGTCCCGACCTGTCATTATGTATCTGGGCCGGCCTAGGCGCGTTATTGCTGCGCTGCCTGCTGGGCTGAGTTTTATAGGGAAGTGGGTCCATTGGGGACCCTAGGTTTATGAACCCGATATGAGCCTGTCAACATAGAATTTTCGTCTCCATGCCGAGGACACATGCAGCAAGCTAGAAGGGTCCGCTCGATGGAGCAGATCCGCCTAGTTTCAGCGCAAGGGTGGTCGACCCTACGCAATCCTCCCGAGACATGCCAATCAATTTGTCCCTACAATTGACAAGGAGAGAAAGCTCATCAGTAATTAAGGGCGGAATGTGCTGGTGTTGCCAGACAGTCCCGAATGTGTGGCTCTGAGAGCCAATATGAGAGGAGATCGACTAAATAGTCGATTCCAGCATATTTATAAGAGTAAATTGATTAAAGCTCATGGGGTTGTATAAGGAGAATCGGTTATCATTCAGGATAAATATTATTTAAGCAAATATTAATCAATGGCAATAAGATATCAATGATGATCGATTTATACTGAGCGAATGATTATAAGTAACCGAACTCCTTTTGTATAAAGAAATAATTCAACATCACTTGATCATTTAATAAAGATAAATCTAATGAACATGTTAGATCTAATCTATCGCCATGACCAGTGGGGCATGAGGCAGAATCATGTAGGCCGTAGAAACAACAATAGACTCGACGACCCTAACTCATTACTAATATCAGTGGGGCATGAGACAGAATCATGCAGGCCGTAATACAATAACAAGATCATGGGGCTAACATATCTTTTAACTTATCTCTACTTCAATGATCTCGTAATGTGAACTGTTCATGAAAGCATTCGATATCGGCTAAATAGCCGATTCAGGCATAGCGCACAGTTAAGGTCATGCCTTCTCAGGAACAGGTCTATCAACTAACGATCCTCACTCCACGGTGCCAATAGTGGGGTGAGAGGCAGAATCCCATAGGCCATGATGACGAGCCATGGAACAGTTTTCATTAACTAATAGATCTGCTCAAGATCGGACGTGCCTTAACCGCACTCTATGCACGATTAAGATTGACACAAAACAGCCGATAAAAACATAACTCATCGCTTAAGATGTAGATTAGATCAATTTTAGATTAGCAAACGATGAGTTAAACAAGATATAAGGCCGATCCAGATCAATCTCAATCGGGCAGAGTGATATTGCTGTAATTAGATAAACAATGAAAGAAATAAGCAATATTGGTAACTTAATGAATCTACCAAAGACTGTCATACTAAGGTAGAGCCAATAACCTGACCTTGATCTAATTCAAACAGTGGGGTGTGAGGCAGAATCACACAGGCCATACTTGAATTAGACAAGAGTCGATAACTAGCCTATACCAGAGTCGCAGTGGGGGTCGACCGGATCGATGCAGCCATACGAACAGAGGTCTAAACCATGACGGTACTTATAGACAAGCAGTGGAGGTCGACCGGATCGATGCAGCCGTACTCGCTGAAGAACTCATCAAGATCTACTCTACTTCTACTCCTAAGGGGTGGCCGGAGCCGAAAAAAAGTAATTGACTTGTATTTGATTGATTGATGTCCTTTTACAATAGTCGGGGTTTGATATTTATACCCGAAGTCAAAACATGAACCTTACTCAAGTACAACTCAATACAATCTTTGGCATAATGAAAACATTACTAATTTAAGATAACTTAGACTCTAATCTTTCTCTTTTTGTAGAGTCCAGCATGTGTCGTCCCAGCGACGATCGTAGCCTCTGTCGTCATCTGCTGGCGCTATCTGAAGAAAGCTGATTCTAGTGCGTCCAAATCAACTAGCTCCGATCTCCACGTAGCTGATTCCTTGATGATGACATGATTTTCGGGAGCTTCCAAATCCCTGCAACTCTTCTTTCAAATTCTGGTGTAAACACATGCCCCCCAATTTTGGAATAAAAGTAATTTTATTCCAAAATTATCACATCTTTATCTTCGATGGGTCTGCAGTCACAGGTAGAGAATCTTGATCTAGGGTCTACTATTTGTCGCTGCCTATGTCAGCTCATGAGCCCATGCTTCACAACTTTTACGAGAGCATCATTGCTTCACGGGCACTTGGATTCATCCTCCCAGACCGGCTATAAAATGCATATCCGCCTCCGGTGAGAGCAGCTTAACGATTTAGCTATGTTTCTCCTCTACTTGCCCTCTCGAGCTCTGACTTCACCGGACCCTCCATGGTCCATCTTTTGGCTATGAAGGTCTTGAGTGGCTAGAAGAATTCTTGTGTATGGGGTGATTGTGTCGCTCATTCTAGCGCCTTGTCGAGCAAGAGGATCAGCTATTGCGGCTAGAAGAAGTCTTGTGATACCACCTGAGTCTTCTCTCCATGCTCGCAAAGCTGTTCTAGTGTTTGCAAGGGCTAAAATATGTGGACACCTTCCCCTTGTTTGCTTTATCAAACACCCGCTGGGAGAGCCACAGGCTTCTTTCCCATAGTTCCCGATCACCAAGAAACTAGTTATGCGTCTGCCAAGTGGGTGGCCTTTCCCCTTCTCCTGGTATAATTCCATTATCCGGTTGATGTGACCTGGTTCATGATGACCTTCGGCCTTGTGGGGGCCCGGACTCCCTTCAATCCAAAAAAGTCTTGGTGGGTTGATTTCTAGTTAATGTAAATTCTTCGTATCCATCCCACGACGTTTCATAATCTGGGGAAGCAATAAGTCCAAATCTGTTATCTCTTCATTATCTCTCCCCTGAAATTCCGGAGTGCCGATCTGTTTCCGTATCTATTTTCAGTTTTCATACCCTCGGCGAAATCCATCTCCTCACCTCCTCGGGTTATATATGCGGGCCATGGCTGGGGCTCAAAAAACTACCCGTCTCATCTCAAACCTTCTGCATCTTTAGCATAGTCCCTGCTTTTCTCTAGGTTTGAGATCATGGAGAATAGCAAGAGGCCTGCCGAGGAAGTTCTTAACGGGTCCGCATCATCGCGCCATTGTCTTCATCGCCGGGAAGGTGCTACTCGGGATGTCTCCACCGCCCCGGAGCACAGGGTCGACTTGGTTCAATCTTTGAGATCGTCTTCAACACTGACTCATTGCTAGCTTCCCAGTTGTCCGAGGAGGCAGATCGATAATGACGATCTAATCGCTTCCATTGATCGGATTGATCAAAGTTTAACCAACTGTCTTTCCCTCACAGTCAGCTCTGGCCATGATTCAAATTAGATTGTCCTTTGAGGCCGATCTGAGGGAACGGTTGGCTAGGGCTGAAGCCAAAATCATAGGTAAGACGGCTACCACAATCTCCTTCGCTTTTTCTTAACTTTGCCTTCGAGATCTTTTGATCAACCCTTTCTTTGAATTTTTTCAGATCTAACTGCTTAGTTGGAAAGCCTTCGATCAGCCACAGATCACACGGCAAGATTTGTCAATGCCAGGGGCTGCCGTTCCGGTAGTCCGTTTGCATGACATTCCAAACCGCATCAAGGAGGTTGCTCTCCATGGTGTTCGTCATGGTGCTGCCACAGCGTTGGCTACTGCACAAGCCCGCTCTGGTCACAATCTTCGGCTTCTTCCTCATGGTTTCCCGGATGCAGTGCCTCCCGAGGATCATGAGTGTTTGATTGAGGAATTCTTTAGCGCCACTAGCTCTATAGCTTAAAATACTTTGGCCGATGATGTAGTGAGCAAATTGTTTTCCGGCCCATAGCTTGTAATAGATGATTTTTAGCAAACAATTCCCTCATCTTGTGTGATTTTCCTTCGTCTCGTATTTCATATTATACGTATCACTTCATCCATGTTTGCTTTCCCCCTATAGGCGATACGCATCGTACCGGCTTCTGTTCCTTTGGGTTCATTTTTTGCACTAGAGGCGATACCTTTATGATATCGGCTATTAGAGCTGTTGATCGAACAAATCGGCTACTTAAGTGTCAATCCAAACGCTGGGATAATGTTTCTTTAGACATTTCCCATTGATTGCTCGGTCGAACTCTTCTTCTCCTCCTAGTGTCTCCAAAATATAAGCATTACCGGGCGCACAACATTTGATCCGATAAGGTCCTTCCCAATTGGGTGACCATTTATCGAACTTACTGTCCTTTGACCCGATCGACAATTTCACTTTCCACACCAAATCTCCTTCAAAAAATTGCTTATTCTTGACCCTTTTATTGTAATATTTTGCGACCCTCAGTTTATTGGCTTCAATATTTTTGAGAGCGCGCAATCGAAGCCAACTTAAGTCTTCTAAGTCGTCCATCATAAGATTTTTGTAGACTTCAGCTGTCAAATCATTCTATAACATAACACGTCTCGATCCGGTCTGAACTTCCCAAGGAAGGACTGCGTTATGGCCATACACAAACTCATAAGGTGATGTTTTAATAGATCCATGACAGGCCATCCTGTACGCACATAGTGCCTCATTAAGCGTCGAATGCCACTTCCTAGGCTGTTCCTCAATTTTCTTCTTGATCAGCTTAATCATAATCTGATTGGACGCCTCTACCTAACCATTAGCCTAAGCATAGTAAGGAGATGAATTTAGCAGGTTGATCCCCATACTGGCAGCAAAATCTCTGAATTCCTCTGATGTGAACATGGTCCCTTGATCGGTAGTGATGGTTTGAGGAATTCCAAAACGATACACAATATGCTCCTTGACAAAATCAACCTTGTTTTTTGAAGTTACCGTTTTCAAGGGGACTGCTTCAACCCACTTGGTGAAGTAATCTGTTGCTACCAATATGAACTTATGTCCTTTGCTTGAGGGTGGAAAGATCTGGCCAATTAAATAAATTTCCCAGCCCCGAAATGGCCATGGCTTGATTATTGGGTTCATGGCCGATGCAGGTGACTTTTGGATATTACCAAAATGTTAACAGTCTTAGCATCCCTTGTAATATTCAAAACAATCTTCTAATATTGTTGGCCAGAAATATCCAGTTCTATGGATAATCCATTTCATCTTATAAGCCGATTGATGAGCTCCACATATCCCTTCATGCACTTCGCCCATCAACACCTTAGCCTCTTCTTGATTCGGGCATTTGAGTAAGGCCCCGTTGATCATTTTGTAATACAGCTGATCATCCAGCAAAATATATTTAGTCGATTTATACCTTAGCTTTCTAGTAACTTTTCATGACGGATCTCTAAGGTAGTCGACTATCTCAACTCTCCAGTCATTATCCAAGGTTTCATTGCTCAAGATTTCTTGAATTACTCGATAACCTGATGCACTTTGAGTCAAACGGTTAGCTTCTTGATTTTTTGCCCTCGGAATGTGCTGAAATGAGACATCAGGAAACTCTTTGAGCAACCTCTGACACTTGTCATAATATCTCCTCAAAGTGTCTTCTTTGCACTCATATAGGCCAATCAACTGATTAATAATTAACAGTGAGTCTCCAAATATTTCAATTGCTTCGGCCTTTACCTCATGAAGAAGTTGAATCCCTCTTAGAACATCCTCATATTCTGCTTGATTGTTGGTAACCATTGGCTCGGTTGGAAAGGCAAACTCAAAATTTGCCCCCCCCGAGGCGAAATAATAACAATACCAATGCCACCACCTTGCTTGCAAGATGATCCATCAAAGAATAACGTCCAAGGTACCGGCTCTACATAATTCATGCTTGGTTTACGATGCTGGGTGACAAAATCGGCTATTACCTGCCCTTTGACTGATTTAGCCGATTCGTACCTCAAGTCAAACTCTAATAACGCGAGAATCCATTTTCCCACTCTCCCATTTAGTATTGGCATCGATAACATGTGCTTGATTACGTCAGCCTTGGAAACAACCGTACATTCAGTCGACAATAAGTAATGACTCAACTTGGTGTAAGAGAAATATAAGCACAAGCATAACTTTTCGGTGGGAGAATATCTTGTTTCTGAATCTAGAAGTCTCCTGCTTAGATAGAAAACCACTCGCTTCTTTCCCTCAAACTCTTGTATCAGGGCCGATCCAATTGTTTTGTCATCGGCCGATATGTACAACTTGTAAGGCTTACCCTGCTGAGGAGGAACTAGCACGGGTGGATGCTTCATATACTCTTTTATCTCTTCGCACGCCTTCTGTTGTACATCACCCCATCTGAATTCTTGATCATTCTTTAATTTCAACAAGGGAGAAAACGGAAGAACCCTTTCTGACAAATTTGAAATAAACCTTCTGATGAAATTAATCTTGTCAAGCAAAGATTGCAACTCTGTCTTAGTAGTCGGGGGCACCGCATCATTAATTGCTTTCATGCTCTTCTAACCGACCTCTATTCCTCTCTCATGGACCATAAAACCCTAGAATTGCCCAGCTGATACCCCAAAGGCACACTTATTAGGATTCATCTTTAGACCATGTTTTCTCGTGTATTCCAGAGTCTCCCGTAAATCAGCTAGATGCTCTTTGTATCCTTTTGATTTTATCATCACATCATCAATGTAGATTTCAACAATCCTGCCGATCAACTTATGAAAAATATAATTCATTGCCCTTTGATAAGTGGCACCAACATTCTTCAAACCGAAGGTCATCACAACCCACTCGAACAAGCCGATTGCACTGGGGCACCTGAAAGCGGTCTTCGCTGTCCTCTTCAGCCATGAAAATTTGGTTATACCCTGTATTGCCGTCCATGAAACTAATAACCTTGTGCCCGGCTGCTGCACCTACTAACATATCAGCTACCGGCATTAGATAACCATCCATGGGTGTGGCTTTATTCGGATCCCTGAAATCAATGCAAACCCTTAATTTTCCATTCTTCTTATATACAGGGACAACATTCGATATCCACTCTGCATATCGGCATGGTCGGATGAACTTCGCCTCCAGTAGCCTTTCAGTCTCTTTTTTAATATCATCAAGTACGTTCGGGTTGAATCTCCTTGGAGCTTGCTTGAATGGCCGATATCTAGGTTTGATTGGTAATCGATGCTCAACAATTGACCGGTCTAAACTAGGCATCCCATAGTATTCCCAAGCAAAGCAGTCTTTAAATTCTTTCAATAAATTAATTAATTCCCACTTATACTCCGGATCCAATTTAGCACTTACGTACGTTGGCCTAGGTCTATCTCTAGAACCAATATCCACCTCTTCCAATTCATTAGCCAACATGAAGCCCTGTACTAGTTTACCATCTGTACCATTTATTGAATTATCCATTAAAACAAATTTTCAAAGCCGACTGCTTGGATCGGCTATGGGCTTTTACCATTGACTCTGAATTCTGACGGCAACAAAAAACCATTTGAACATTAGCCGATGGTTGTTTTCTATCGGCTATTTGCTTGGCACGCCATACTTGAGTTTTACTAGATGCCTGAGCCTGTTCCATCTCCTTATTCCTTAGGCGTTGCATCCTTCTCTTCTGGCTTCTTGTTAAACCTCCGGGGCACCATTGGCCTTCCTGCCAAACATGTTCCCTCTGATTGCTTCCTTCTTCATGATCAGCCCAGTCTTGGTCAACAACCCTTTTTCCCAGCCGATCATGAATACTTTTATTTTTTTAAGCGCCAATCTATGTTATTACGATGATATGCATCCTAGGCATGGATAGATCGGCGGTTGATTTGAGATTGCCTAAACTCCCAATATTGATTGCTGTATTCCGGACAGTCATGTCTAGTAGGCAATTTCAAACCTTCGTTCCAGTAGTATCTGAAGAAAGGATAATTCCAATGCGATTCGGCTTGCTTCCTTTTATACCTCTCTTCTTCTAGTTGACGCTGGTATTCTTGGTCCTCTAACCATCGCTGATAATCTTTTTCCTTCTACCGCTGCCACTTGTTTAACAGGATCCAAGATGTGACTGTGGCTTTGTCGCTCCATCCTTTGACGTTTCCCCCTACTCATATCAGTTCCTCTGCTGATCACAACATCTTCTAATCTCTCTATATTCATCACCGATATTTGCATCTTAGGATAGACTGTTCTATCTTTTCTTGGTTTGGCCGATGTTAGGACCTTAGTTTTTTCTTTGAATAGCCCAACATCAACCATGTTTTGATCTCCTAGGAAAGGATTATCATCCACCTTCATCTTCCAAGGTGTATCAAACTTGAGCCTCCCTTACTGAATAGCCCTCTGTATATACTGCCGGAAAATTCTGCACTCATTAGTGGAATGAGAAGTAGCATTATGGAACTTGCAAAACTTCTTATTCTTCAACTATTCAGGGGGCAACATAACATGATTGTCCGACAATTTGATCTGGCCCTTCTCAAGTAAGAAGTCAAAGAGTTTGTCCGATTTTGTGACATCAAAGTCATAGCTCTCCTTGACTCCTCTTCCCTAAGGATTTGACACCATTACTGTCTTTTTGCCCCAATTCTCATTCAGCTGCAGTAACCTCTTCTTCTTCATCTTCATAGCCGTCATCTGCTGAGTATGGATCGTAAGCTTCAGCTACGGTGGTACTCTTCTAGAATCGGGTATCTCTGCGCATACTCTAGAATTGGCTATTGAGCGCTGCTACTCGTTGAGCCAATTGACCCAAGTTGTCAAATTCTTGTCCTAGCAGCTTTTCCTTCCACATTGGCAGCATTCCCTGGACAGCTAAAGTAGCTAGCTGATCATCGGCTAAGCTCAATAAGAAGCACAAGTTCCTTGTCTATCAAAATCTCTAAAGAAACTCAGTGCCCGATTCATTAGTCCTCTGTCTCATGGTTGTCAAATCGGTTATCTTATTTTCTCTAGTCCCAGTGTAAAAATATGTATAAAACTTCTTCTCCAGGTCAGCCCAATTGGCAATGGAGTTGACTGGTAGTGACGAAAACCAAGTGAAGGCTAGCCCTAACAGGGATAAGGAGAAGAAATGAACTCGATGGGCATCCTCAACTGACGCTTTGCCCAATTGTGTAAGATACCGACTGACATGTTCTATTGTGCTTGTACTGTCTTGACCAGTGAACTTGGCGAACTCTGGAAGCCTGTAATTTGTAGGAAGAGCGACCAAATCATACCATTCTGGATATGTGTGTTTGTATGAAAAGGTCAGCCCTTTTGGCTTCAGTCCGAACTGATTCTTCATCATCTCGGTCACTTTCAGCAGCAACTCGTCAGCTTGCGGATTTGGATTTCTCGGTACTTGCTGACCCATCTGTGGATTGAAATCTCGCGTGCCTTGATATCCTGGATTTAGCATCATGTGGAGGGTGTTATAATTCGTGCCATAGTGATAGCCCTGTGGAATCTCAATCTGTTGGGTCCATTGCTGGCTTGTTGCCTGAAGTCTCTGATTATAGACATAAGGATCTATATCTCTACGGATCCTTTGAATTGATGGTGCTATTTTTTGAGCCGACGACGGTATGTGGCCTGATGTGCCAAAATTGACCATCTGGTTCTGACTTCGCCCCACCGGCTGTTGCACATGCTGTATTGATGGTCTAGGATTGTACTGTATCTGATTCATAGCAGTACCTGGAGTTTGTTCAGATGAAACTTGAAGTGTCTGGACATCACCATTACCAGCTGGTGCTGCTTCTTGATGGCTGGTACCGACTTGATTAGTCCCTTGAGTTGATGGGTCTGGAATGTTGTAACAAGTCGATCCAACCTGACCAACTAGAATTCCATGAATCGCCTCTTTCATGGCGTTGTGAAATGCGTCAACGAAAGCTTCATTGTGGCTTGATATGGCATCACGAATAGATTTGTCTATGGCTTCCATAAAGAAACGCCTATCTTCAGCTTCGACTGTATCTGTCTACCCGTGTAGTAGAACTCTTGGTAGTGGAAATTTCTGAATAATGGTGCTGTCACGTGTTTTGGTGTAGGACAACAAACACTTCTTCTGAAATTCTTCTGTAGCTTTGCTGATGGTATCCTTATCTTCATCGGGTAGGTCTTCATAATGTACCATAAGGATATTGTCATTGTTGTCAGCCGCCATGACGATTGTGGTGTCTCACCGGGCGTACCAGAAATGTGAGTCGACAAAGAATTTTCGTCTCCGTGCCGAGGACACACACAGCAAGCCAGAAGGGTCCGCTTGATGGAGCAGATCCGCCTAGCTTCAGCGTAAGGGTGGTCGATCCTGCGCAATCCTCCCGAGACATGTCAGTCAATTTAACCCTACAATTGACAAGGAGAGAAAGCTCATCAGTAATTAAGGGCGGAACGTGTCGGTGTTGCCAGACAGTCCCGAATGTGCGGCTCTAAGAGCCAATTTGAGAGGAGATCGACTAGATAGTCGATTCCAACATATTCATAAGAGTAAATCGATTAAAGCTCATGGGGTTGTATAAGGAGAATCGGTTATCATTCAGGATAAATATTATTTAAGCAAATATTAATCAATGGCAATAAGATATCAATGATGATCGGTTTATACTGAGCCAATGATTATAAGTAACTGAACTCCTTTTGTATAAAGAAACAATTCAACATCACTTGACCATTTAATAAAGATAAATCTAATGAACATGTTAGATCTCATCTATCGCCATGACCAGTGGGGCATGAGGCAGAATCATGCAGGCCGTAGAAATAACAATAGACTCGACGACCCTAACTCATTACTAATATCAGTGGGGCATGAGGCAGAATCATGTAGGCCGTAATACAATAACAAGATCATGGGGCTAACATATCTTTCAACTTATCTCTACTTCAATGATCTCGTAACATGAACTGTTCATGAAAGCATTCGATATCGGCTAAACAGCCGATTCAGGCATAGCACACAGTTAAGGTCATGCCTTCTCAGGAATGGGTCTACCAACTAACGATCCCCACTCCACGGTGCCAACAGTGGGGTGAGAGGCAGAATCCCACAGGCCATGATGACAAGCCATGGAATGGTTTTCATTAACTAATAGATCTGCTCAAGATCGGACATGCCTTAACCGCACGCTATGCCGATCGTAGCCTCTATCGTCATCTGCTGGCGCTATCTGAAGAAAGCCGATTCTAGTGCATCCGAATCAACTAGCTCCGATCTCCACGCAGCTGATTCCTTGATGATGACATGATTTTCGGGAGCTTCCAAATCCCTGCAACTCTTCTTCCAAATTTTGGTGTAAACAGAGCCCCCGAGCCCCTTTGGGACTTCTGTGAAGTCGTGAAGGGGCTGTGTACACTTGTTTTGTGAGCACACCCGGTGGGTGTAAGGTTGTGGGTCACCGTTGGATGAGACGAAGCGTGAACCTAGGGGTCGGGCGAGACAGAGCGCGAACCCAAGGGTTAGCTCGCAGCCGAGGGGTCAGGCGAGACGGAGCAGGAACCCAAGGGTCGGACGAGGCGGAGCCTGCGGCCGAGGGGTTGGGCGAGACGGAGCACGAACCCAAGGGTCGGGCGAGATGGAGTGCGAACCCAAGGGTCAGCCCATGGCCGAGGGGTCGGGCGAGACAAAGCGCGAACCCAAGGGTCGGGCGAGGCAGAGCCTCCCACGGCCGAGGGGTTCCGACCGCAACTTGTGCGGTCGGTCGCGTTCCTAATTAGGGACCTGGCAGCTCGAGCCCCCGAGCCCCGTTAGGCTCGGTAGGGGTCGGCCGAGTTTTATGCGTCGCCCCATCTGCGGTTTCCATAACCAAAGGGGTTGAGCTAACGACACTTGCCTCGATGGCTCGAGTGTCACGCTCGATGAGCTCACTAATGGGCATGTCCGAGTGGAATCCGGGTCCGTCGTTCATGATGGGGTCGGCATAGCCCTCATGTGGCATTCCACTTCTCCTTAACCCACCTCTTGGTAGATGCTCGAGTCATTCCTTAGATCGACTCAGGTGGCCTGCTGGTGAAAGGTCCTTGTGTGGTTTTAGTAATTGAGTGACAACGTAGGTGGACTAATTGTGTTTATGTGAGATACACAGGTGATTAGTCCACAGGTACATGTGTGTGAGCAA
The DNA here is from genome assembly GCA_904845875.1 of Miscanthus lutarioriparius. NCBI lineage: Eukaryota > Viridiplantae > Streptophyta > Magnoliopsida > Poales > Poaceae > Miscanthus > Miscanthus lutarioriparius. Next base: position 76,938,521 of record CAJGYO010000008.1, on the reverse strand, counting down.
CATATGCCATGAAGGTGAAAATGGCGCGGAGATGTTGCAAAGCTCACACATGTGATGATGAAGGAGCTCATTGCACATGAGACATGACATTGAGTCATGTGATCAAGGTGGAGAAGATCAAGACATGACTTGGCTCGACGGACCGGTTGCAAGTGTGAAGGGCAAGTTGAGTGATGACTTGGCGCCGATGGACCGAGGCAACAATGAAGAGCAAGTGAAGTCAAGATCGATGAACCAATATGATCACGTGATGATATGAAGTGGATCATATCATTGTTGATCATGTTGGTGCATGTGTTGTATCAACATTGGAGGAGATGGAATGGAATGCTCAAGGCAAAGGTATAACCTAGGGCATTTCATTTCACCAGTCATAGGTGTGTAGATAAGTTGATGACCGGGTTTAGGATAGATGGCCGTACTATCAAGAGGGGCAAACTTGTTTGCATATCAGTCATCTAGTGCCACTCGAGTGATCTAACTTTGCATCGTCGCTAGGATTGAGTGGCGTGGCAAGTTGAGTGTCTAATCCTTTGGCAAATGATTGTGAAAATGCTAACACACATACACATGGTGGTGTACACTTGGTGGTGTTGGCACATTTACAAAGGAGATGAAGCTGGAGTTGATGTCGATCAACTCGGTGATGGAACAGAGGCGAGAAAGGTTCGAAACTCCACCGATGGAGTGTCTGGCCATAGAGTGTGGACAGTCCGACGGTTCCACCGGCGCCCTATATAGAAAAGATAGGGTTTCATAGAGTGCACCGGACGCTGGTCACACAAAGGAGACAATGAGTGATCGGACGCTGGGTGAGTCCGGTCAGGGGTGACCAAACACGTCTGGTCACGAGTGGAACCTTACTGGAAGTGACCAGACGCTGGGGTCCTGCGTCCGATCATACACCGTGCTGCGTCCGGTCGCAACTTAACCATTGAGATCGGGCGCTTAGTATTTGAAGCGATGGATGACGTGGCAGCTATCCGTTGATCGGACACTGGCAGGGTGCGTCCGGTCGATACGACCGGAGTGTCCGGTCGTCCCGAGTTTTGCCCAGTGAAGGGGTAATGGCTATTTTAGCCTATGGGGCTATAAATAGAAGGGGGTCTCAGCCATGGCTTGTGCTGAGCACCTTGGGGACTTTGTGTCCATGCTTGAGTGTGCTTAGGAGCCCTCCATCTCACATATGCTTGATAGTGATCATTCGATTGTGTGAGAGAGCAATTCTAGTGCGATTGCATCGTGAGGTTGCATCGAGTGGCACTTGATGATCGAGTTGCAAGCCAGTGGTGCTTGTTACTCTTGGAGGTTGTCACCTCCTAGATGGCTTGGTGGTGGTCTCCGTCGAAGCCCGCAAGAAGCTTGTGCGGTGCTCTGGAGAAGAGCTTTTTGAGGGGCATTATGCTCGCCCCACGGGAGCCACGAAGAGCAACTCTAGTTGAGCGTGTCATTGAGCTACCCTCACTTTTAGGGTAGGTTCTTGCGGTGCCCGACGTGCGGGCTTGGCAGGTGATGCTAATTAGTCACCGAACCACCAAGTGAGTGGTCGACACAACAAGGACGTAGCGTGTTGGCAAGCACGTGAACCTCGAGAGAAAATCACCGTGTCAACCTTGTTCTTCCCGTTGGTTTGCAATCCCCTTACACAAGCTTGTGACTACTTTTATATACATTGTGCTTGTGTAGTTGCTCTTGTAATTAGTTAGCTTGTGTAGCTCACTAGTTACCTTCTTGCTTGTGTAGCATAGAAGTAGCTCCCTTGCGTGGCTAATTTAGTTTGTGTAACCTTGTTAGTCACTTTGCTTAGTTTGTGTAGCTAAGTATTTGCGCTCTCTAATTTGGCATTGGTTGCCTTGTTATTGAGCATTGGCAGTGAGCTTAGTTGGCTTTGTACTTTTGCTTACAAGCATGTGTAGGAGCTCCCTCATTGCTTGAAATACTAGTGGCATATGTTTGTGTGACCTTGCTTCTAGAATTGGTTAGGTGAGCTCTAGTTAGCCCGACACCTTTGTTGCTTAATTAGGATCTTTGCAAGGTGCTAGAGAACATAGATAGAGGGGTGTAGTCTTGGCTAGACTGATAGTTTTAATTTCGCACGTGTTTCGGTTAGCCGACGTGATTAAGTTTTAGAAACGACTATTCACCCCCCTCTAGTCGCCATCTCGACCCTTACAGCTGGCCTCCCCTCGATGGAGATTCTGTGGGCTTGGCTCAAGGTTAGGATCGAACAAGAAGGTCGAGATGCCTCTGTCCGCTTCTGAGTGGATTGGGCAAGGGCCGCTGGGGCTCATCTGTGTTTTCTTCCTTGGCTCTGTTTGATGCGAGGCAGCCTCGAGCCCTTTGCAGGCTGGCCTTCGAACCCCGGTCAGTCGTCGCTCATATCGAATGAGATGATTACCGCTTCGTGACGCGATACGAAGCGTTGTGATGCAACAATTGCACATGCAATGCTTGAATGTATGGGATGAATGTATGGATGAATGTATGAATGTATGTATGAGAATGGATGAATGAATGATCATGCACTAGAAAAATAAAAGGGGGTTTGGTAAAGTTACCTCGATGGCTCGAGTGATGGGTCTGGGGAGCTCCTATCAGATATGTCCAAATGTGATCCATGTTCGTCATTCGTGATAGGGTCGGTATAACCCACATGGGGCATCCCATTGCTCCTTACCTGTCTCTCGGTAGTTGCCTGAGTCATCTGATCGACTCGGGTGACCCGTTGGCCTCTCCTCGATGGAGATTCCATTGGTGGGCCCTCCCAAACCCTGCCTAGGAAGGCGGAGGGTCGTTTGTGTGTAGTTGCACCTTATTTCCTAGGCCCAGGTTGTGGTAGTGGTGGGCCCCGCCCAGGCCACGTCCCGTTAGCTAGGCGACATTTCATCGGGCAGGCCGCATCCCGTCAGCCAGGGCCACGTCCCGCCGCACGCCTTTCCGCATTAAATAAGGGGAAGGGAGAAGATTTTCCTCCCATTCTTTCGCCTTTCTTCCACCGCTCTGTTCCTCCTTCCTCCTATTCGCCAAGTCTATTCGTGTGAAAGCTCTAGTTTGGTTTTGGTGAATTGATGAAACCCTAAGTGCTAACCTAGTTTATCAAAGTGATTATGAGATCGGTAGCACTACTCCAAGTGATGAAGCAAATAAAGATCATGTGGAGTGCTAGCACCCTTGAAAATATTTGTGAAAATATGTGGTTATCAAAGTACTATTAAGAGGGGTGAAACTCGTATTGAAATGCGGTTATCAAAGTGCCACTAGATGCTTTAACTCATTGCATATGCATTTAGGATCTAGTGGAGTGCTAACACCCATGAAAATATTTGTGAAAATATGCTAACACATGTGCACAAGGTGATACACTTGGTGGTTGGCACATTTGATCAAGGGTGGTGAAGTTCAGGGTCAAAAGAAGAAGTTTCGTATTGACCGGACTCTGCCTTGGGCAGTGACTGGACTCTGACCCTACATCCGGTCAGTGGCGCACAGTGAAGGCCACCCTCGGTCCCTTGATCAGATGCTAAAGTGAAAAGGGACTGGACACGCAGGGGGTGCATCCGGTCACCTAGTGACGTACGCTGATGCAAGCAACAGAGAGAGACTATGTTGACCGGACGCTGGCCTTGGTCCGGTCGTGAAAACCCATCTCTGGAACCTTACTAGAAACGACCGGACGCCAGTGATGGTGCGTCCAGTCACTTTGAACAGTGCGTCCGGTCATAAATGAAACCTTACTGAAATCGACCAGACTTCAGTGTTGGAGTATCCGGTCACTTCCAGTAGCGCGTTTGGTCACAACTTAAGTGCACTGATGACCGTTGAGATCGGGCGATCAGCATTTGAAGTCGGGGACATTTGGTGAATATCTGAGGACTAGACGCTGGGGTCCTGTGTCCGATCAAACCGACCGGTGCGTCCGGTCGCCCTGATTTTTCAGGGAACAGAGAGCCAATGGCTCTATTCGTGGGGGCTCTCTATTTAAGCCCCATGGCCGGCTCAAGCTCACTCTCTTGGCCATTTGCATTAACATGGAAACCTTGTGAGCTTAGCCAAAGCCCTCCCACTCATCTCCATCATTGATTCAACATCTTTGTGAGATTGGAAGAGAATCCAAGTGCATTGCTTGAGTGATTGCATCTAGAGGCACTTGGTGTTCGTGTTTCGCTACCGGATTTGCTTATTACTCTTGATGGTTGCTGCCACCTAGACGGCTTGGAGCAGCGGAGGAATGGGACGAGTTGGTGATTGGTCGTGGCCATCTCTCGGTGATTGTGAGGGGTCTTGTGCCTTCCCCGGTGGAGCGCCAAAAGGTAACTCTAGTGGATTGCTCGTGTCATTAAGTTACCTCACTTGTGGGTAGGTTCTTATGGTGTCAAATTGTGTGTATGAGGTTCGTGCAACACCTCTTAGCTGCCGAACCACCAAGTGTTGGTCGACACAACGGGGACTAGTGTGCCAGCAAGCACGTGAACCTCAGGAGAAAAATTGGTTATCTCTTACCGATTGGTATTCTCCCAGTGATTGATTTAGTATTCATCTTGTGATTGGTTCACTCCTCTACACGGTGGTATAATCATGTTACTTACTCATTTACATACCCGCAAACTAGTTGTAGTAAGCTCTTTAGTGTAGCTAGAATTAAGAGCTTGCTTTGTAGCTTAAGTTCATCTAGTGGAGCTTTTTAGTGTAGCAAGTGTGAAAGCTCTTAGTGAGTAGTGACTTAGCAAATTATGTGTCTTGTGATCATAGTAACTAGAATTGTTGGATAGGTGGCTTGCAACCCTTGTAGAGCTAGAGCAAGTTTGCATTTCGCTATTTGTCATACTAATCAAATTGCTCTAGTTGATTTATAGATTTTTAATAGGCTATTCACCCCCTCTAGCCATATTAGGACCTTTCAATGTGGACCTATTCTGGTGGATTTTCAGTGGGCGAGCCCCTGTCCGAGGGGAAGCCGCCCAGAATCGCACCGGTGGGAGGGTTTGCCTAGTAGAAGAGGTCGAAGCCGTCGGTCCCCTACCCCGCGTACTCCCCCTATGACTCCAACCGAGGGTGGCATGGTGAGTGGTTCTACATTAGGAATCTGGCGGAGGTGCCATTCCCGATGTTCACCAGGGAGAAGCCAGAGAGGAGGGAAAGCTGGTCATGGGGTCCCGCCGGTCGGCAGAACAAGTTGGAGATTATCGAGACAGAGCTTCGGAGGCTTGTGCGGCATGGCCTCGATGGGTTGCGGGTCTTCCATACCTTCTTTCGCCATCAGCGGAGAGAACGTGGCCGATGTGGGAACACTCTGGCCCGATTGATCCCGACCGCGCATCACCGGAGGAGTTGCCAAAGAATGAAGTCTAGAGTCGTCTTGATCGAGTGCTACAGTTGAGGCATGAAGACTCCCTTGAAGGGACACCTGGTCCCCTTCATGCCGCGAAAAACATCCAATTTGCTATGCTTTTTTCCATGACATTTTCCTTCTTGTTTTCATCTTTTGATTGATTTCAAGTTGCCCATTTCGAAGGGACTCGCGGGCTATAAATCCTGACCACATCTTCCGAGAGGGCCAGCAGGCGTGGCTCGACAAGCTGCCCAGAGGGAGGCCACGCTTGCCAAGAAGAAGAAAACAGAGAAGGCCTGGAGGAGGTTTGATAAGGAGAAGGAGATCAACCAGCGGGTCCGGGGGGGCGAGAGCCTAAGCGACATGGAGGTGGAGCTCGAGTCGAAGGAGCCCACGGAGATGGGTGACGACATGAGAAACTTGGAGGACAAAGGAGATAGGGGCGCTGCCATGACCTCGGTGGAGAACTGTGGTCCCGCGGCCGCATCCATCGATGGCGGGCGTGATACGGAGATGTGCGGCGATGTTCCTAAGTCGAGGAAGCGCGCCATGAGCGAAGACACTGCCCTCGAATGAGAGGCGAAGTGGGTGCGGTCACCGCGCCCTTCGGAGGCATCGTCAGCTTCGCGCCCCCTGCTCTGAGTGTGGCAGAGCACGCCGGTCGGTTGGGGAGATGTGATCGTTCCCCTACATCTTTGGGGTCAACGCATGTGTGTGACCCCCAATGGGGAGATGCCTTGCTAGTTGCTCGAGTGGTTTCACCACGAGCTGGCGGTCGCGGCCATCCACGAGCCGATCGGGGATCAGCCGGGTTGGCTGCTCCCTCGGCCGATGCAAGGGGGCGCGGGTTGTGACCCACGAGCAATCCTCATCCGGTTGGCTCGTTGTCAGCCGGTTGGGGCTTCAAGGCTCTATCGCTTTCGTCTAGGTATGCATTCATGCTCCATTTTGTTCTCATAGTTGAGTTTTTGAGTGTGACTAACCTGCGCTTGTTTGACAGCGGCCATGGAATGGCGGGACTAGGAATCTCTGCACCTCCCGTGTGAGAAGAGTGGAGACCCAGCCTACAGTGGCCTTCCTTAATGGGGGTTGCATCCCCCCAGCCGGTCATAAGCACGGCGGTAGCGGTGATGGCGTTGAACCCCGTGGTGACTGCAGAGGTCAGGTCGGAGGTGACCCTTGAGGTCCCTCCCCCAATGGTTGTGGAAGAGGAGAGGAGGGAAACTGGGCTCCCTATCTCACCCGGTGGAGGAGCGCATGGTTCGCTTGCCTAGTCAGAGCTAGAGGGGTCTGAAGGAACCACGGCCAGGCCAGAGGTAGAGCAGCCGTCGGTGAGCCATGGAGTCCTAGCGGTGGACATGCCCTTCTCTAGCAAGGAAGACACTAGGGTGGAGCTACCAGCCATCCGCCATCCCAAGAGTTGGTGATCATCCGGTCGTCGCATGATACTATGATGGCTAGATCTTCCAGCACGTCGGGGGCGACCCGCGAGCTGGTGTGGCCTTGCCCTGGTGAGCTAGGAAAGGCCCGGTTCATCCTTCGTGATGAGGAGGAGGTGAAGCTCTGGCACCTGCTCGGGGAGAGAGGACTGTCGATGGAGTCCAATCTCGCCCTTACCAAGGCGAGGCTCAAGGAGGCCTTGGAGAGCATTGAGCTCATCCACCAGGCCATGACAGTCAACCTACCACGCATTGTAGAGGTAAGTTTTCTACATTCTTGGTGTTGTCTTTGATTCCTAGGCTTTTAAATGGTTGTCTCAGCATGCCTGCTTCTTGTCTTGTAGGACCTAGAGATGATGTCGATCCGTAAGTCCCGATTTCTTTGGGAGGAGCATGGTCGGATGGAGCAAGAAGTGGTGGCATCACGACGGGTCGATGAGCTCAGGCATCTGCTAGAGTCCACCCGCCATGAGTCTCAAGACCGGGCGGTCAAGGCGATGGGAGCACGGGTGGCAGAGCTGCGTGCAGTCGAGCGGGCGACTGCTGCCGAGCGAGAACTTGACATGGTGAAGGCCCACTTGGTGGAGACCAAGGCAGCGCTTTAGAAGTCCTTGGAGGCTCTAGAGGCGGAGCGGAAGGCCCGGTCGGACACCGAGCAAGAAGTGGTCACGCTCCGAGGGCAGAGGAGTCGAATGCTCGACTGCTCGAGAGGGTGACCTGACAAGAGGAAGGGCTCTCCATTCTCGAAAGCGCCACCTTGGTATGTATCTATTCTGTCCTCGGTTGATGCCTTGATTTTTCCTTTCCTTTGCTTCTATGTTTGTCGTTTGTTCCCAGAATTGGGTGGAATGATCGGCTCTCTGGAGCAAGAGCTGGAGATGGTCAAAGCAGTGGTTGGTAGGGGCATGGAGGTGCTAGCCCAGTCCCTTGAGGAGCGACATGCTCTCGAGGGAGAGCTCGACTAGATTCACAACATCGCGTAGGTTGTCGTCTCCGAGGTGTTCGGGTCAGGACTGAGCACCAGTACGCCTACCGTCTAGCTAGCGGAGGTCCCGAATGAAGTTCGGGCACTCATCTCCAATGACATGTTCTATGGGACATCGGGGGTGCTGACCTTAGTGGTGACCCATCACCCTAATCTAGACTTCGCGGCCATCTATAGAGGATACGCCGATGGGTGGAGCACAGACGAAATCCATGCGCTGGGGGAGAGTTTGGTGCCACATGCACAGATGGTCGCTGAGGAGGTCACTGCGTAGTGGGTGATGGAGGCTCACCGTTCGACCGTGGCCAAAGACGTGCGCCGAGAAGATGTCGTCTAGCCTCTAGAGGGAGCAGAGACCAGGTCAGAGGCGAGCATCGTCCCGCCCCCAACAGAGCCGAACGTCGTCCCGACCAGAAGTGAGCTGCCTTCATCCTCGTCAACTATACCGTCAGTCGATGCCGTCTAGGGCCATAATAGAGTTAGAGTAGAAATAGTCAGTTCATATAAAAGTTGAGTTCATGGGGTAGCCCCCTTGTGAACAGTTTTACATTCGTGAATATTTTAAGTTCATTTTGTGATGAAATCACTCGTGAGGGGAAGCTTGTCCCATCCGCCCTTGTTTTTACCCGTGCATAATTTTGTCTTTTGTCCTTTCTTTTTTGCACCTGCCCATTGACCCATAGGCTACAACCTTAAGACCCGGGCGTGGCCCGCGAGGTTCATCTGCTCATAACCGTAGGTCGTGGCGGGGTGTGATCGGTTAGGAGGTTAAAGCGCAAGATACATAGGATAATCAAAGGAACGGAATGCCCTTTCATTTGGGTGACGCCCTTTCGTTTGGGTGAAAGGTATTACTACATGATAGTAACAAAAGGAGGGTGGTATCGCACCCCCGTGGAGCCCCCGAGCAACCTAGGCCAAGAGTGTTTGTGCTAGGATGTTGTAGGAGCAAACGTTGAATGAAAATAAGCGGAAAGACCAAGCTTTAGGGAAATAAATGATGTAACTGTTCGATGTTCCATGTGTTGGTGAGAACGTTATCATTGTCGTTCTTCAGTCGGTAGGTGCCCGGTCGGATCACCTCAGTCACCGTGTAGATTCCTTCTCATGATGGAGAGAGGTTGTGTTTGTCCTTGGTGGACTGGGTCCTCCTAAGTATGAGATCACCGATCTCGAGGGTCCTCCCCCTAATTTTCCTTTCATGGTACCTACGGAGAGTTTGCTGGTAATGAGCGGAGTGGATGACGGTCATCTCACGAGCCTTCTTGAGTAGGTCGATCGCATCCTGCTGAGCCTCACGCGGCTTGGTCTTGATCGAAGGCCTTTACTCTTGGGGCGCCGTGATCAAGGTCGGAGGGCAACATTGCTTCAGCTCCGTATGCGAGGAAGAAAGGGGTGAACCTTGTGGACCAGTTTGGGGTCGTTCTTAGGCTCTACAGGATTACTGGGACCTCTACAACCCATCGCCTGGCATACTTTTTAAGTCGGTCGAAGATGTGGGGCTTGAGTCCTTGGAGGACCATGCCATTAGCCCGCTTGACCTGACCATTAGTACGTGGGTGTCCGACCGAGGCCCAATCGATCCTGATGTCGTATCCATCATAGAAGTCTAGGAACTTCTTCCCAGTGAAGTTTCATTCCATGGTCGGTGATGATACAGTTAGGAACACCAAACCGATAGATGATGTCGAGGAAAAACTTGACCACTTCTTCCGAGCGAATATTGGTGATGGGCTTTGCCTCTATCCATTTGGTGAACTTGTCCACCGCCACGAGTAGGTGAGTGAAGCCACCCGGGGCCTTTTTGAGGGGTCCGACCATATCGAGGCCCTAGACCGTGAATGGCCAGGTGATGGGGATGGTCTAAAGTTTCTACGCCGGTCGGATGAGTCTGCCGAGCATAGAACTGGCATCATTCACACCTGGGGACCACCTCCTTTGCATCTCATAGTGCAGTGGGCCAGTAAAAACCTTGGCGAAAGGCTTTCCTCGACCAGCGACCTTAGGGCTGCGTGATGTCCACATATTCTGGCATGGACTTCGAGGAGGAGTTGTTTCCCTTTGTTGGTCGGGATGCACTTCATGAGCACTCTCGACGGACTTCGCTTGTAAAGTTCATTACTAATGGTAACGAACGTCTTGGCGCATCGAGCGATTCATCGTGCTTCAGTCCTTTCTAGTGGGAGAACCTCCTCAAGGAGGTAGGCGACCAGCGGTACTCTCTAGTCAACCGGATCGAGTGCCATCACGGCGATGCCGATGGGCAACATTGCCATGGAGGTGCCAATGTTGGAGCCCCGAGCACTTGGTCGGGGTCAGGGCACATCAGGGGGTCAGAGCCCCCGGGTACCAGATTGGTGTTGGAATGGGTCTAGGTTGGATCCTCCAGAACATGGGCAGATGGCTTGTGGAGATCGTTGATAAAGACCCCATCTAGAGATGGAACCCACCTAGCAGCCAATTTTGCGAGGAAATCTATGACATCATTGTCCTTTCGAGGGACATGATGCAGTTCGATCCCTCAAAACTTGTCCTTGAGCTTGCGCACCTCCTAACAATATGCTACCATGAGAGGGCTCTTATAGGAGGACTCCATGACTTGGTCGACGACCAACTCCGAGTCACCGTGGACATACAGCCGCGTGGCCCGAGCTCGACGGTGATGCGTAGTCCGTTTGATGAGGGCTTCGTACTGCGTGGCATTGTTTGAGGCTGAAAAATAGAGACAGATCATGTAGTAGAGCCTGCTCCCATCTAGGGAGATTAGAACCACTCTAGCCCCCGAGCCAGGCACCATGACCGACCCATCAAAGTACATCGTCCAGTACTTGTGGGTGACGTCCGGGGTCGGGAGCTAGACTTTCATCCATTCAGTGATGAAGTCGATGAGAGCCTAAGACTTAATAGTGATGTGGGGGATATACCTGATGTTGTGGCCCATGAGCTCAAGAGCCCATTTGGAGATTCATCCTACAACATCACGATTAAGGACAATGTCTCCTAACAGGTATGAAGTGACAACGATGACTTCGTGATCGGTGAAAGTAGTGTAGGGGCTTTTGGGTCACCATCAAAACTATGTATAGAAGCTTCTGGACCTAGGGGTAGTGAACCTTGGCATTGGCAAGTACCTCACCGATGAAGTACACCGGTCATTGGACCTTCCGGGGGTGTCCTGGCTCCTCCCTCTCGATGATGAGGGTGGCGCTCACAACGTGGTCGCTTGCCACGACGTAGAGGAGGAGGGATTCTCCCCGTTCAGGAGCCATGAGGATTGGGGCCAACGTCAGTGATGCTTTGAGGCTTTCCAAAGCCTATCGTGCCTCCTCTATCTAGACGAATGCATTTGTCTTCTTGAGAAGTTTGAAGAGAGGCATCCCCCATTCCCTAGTCGGGAGATGAACCGGCTTAGGGTGTCCAAACAGCCAGGTGAGCCTCTGTACGCCCTTGACATTGCGTATAGGGCCCATGTTGTTGATGGCCATGATTTTTTTGGGGTTGACTTTGATGTCGCGCTTAGACACGATATATTCGAGCAGCTTCCCCTTTGGAATTCCAAAACATATTTTTCAGGATTCAATTTGATGCTAAACCTTCGGAGGTTCACGAATGTTGCGGCCAAGTTTGCGATCAGGTCACTAGCTTGAGCCGTTTTTACCACTATGTCATCTACGTAGACGACAATTGTTGGTTTTAGCCGCTTGACTTGGTCAAGCTAGTTGGGCGGGTCGATTTAGTCGGTGAAACATCGCTGCATGTACCGTTGATAGGTGGCGCCAGCATTCTTTAAAACCAAAAGGCATGGTTACGTAGCAGTACGAACCATACGGGGTGATGAATGAAGTCATGACCTGGTTGGACTCTTTCATCGTGATCTGGTGGTAGCCTGAGTAGGCATCCAGAAAGGAGAGGATTTCACATCCTGAGGTGGAGTCAACTATCTGGTCTATGCGTGGCAAAGGAAAATGGTCCTTTGGACATGCCTTGTTGAGGCCAGTATAATCAACACACATTCTCAATTTCCCATTCTTCTTTTTTCACAAGAACAGGATTAGCTAGCTAGTCAGAGTGGTATACCTCTTTGATGAATCCGGCTGCCAAGAGTTTGGCGATCTCCTCGCCTATGGCCCTGCGCCTCTCATCATTGAAGCGACACAGGCATTGCTTAATGGGCTTTGAGACCGGGACAACGTGTAGTGCATGCTCGGCGACCTCCCTTGGTATGCCCAACATGTCAGAAGGTTTCCACGCAAAGACGTCATGATTAGCGTGTAGGAAGTCGGCGAGCTCGCTTTCCTATTTGTCCGGGAGCTTGGTCCCAATCCACACCATCGTAGTCGGGTCGGTGGGGTCAATCCCCACCGCCTTGGTTTCCTCAGTCGGATGGAAGGCACTTGAGGAGGTCTACTCATTGCAGTTGGGGACTGCTGGAGTCGATGAATTCCTGAGCTCCAGGAGCTCAGTGGAGTTGATGACGGCAGTGGCGAGCCCGTAATGCTCGCGGTCGCACGTATAGGCGTGCGAAAAGGTGCTACCCACGGTGATGACGCCATTCGGTCCTAGCATCTTTAGCTTGAGGTAGGTGTAGTTGGGGATCGCCATGAACTTGGCATAGCATGGCCACCCCAATATGGCATGGTAGGACCCTAGAAAGTCCACCACCTCGAAGGTCAGGAGCTCTGAGTGGAAGTTGGCTCGGTCGCCAAATGTGACGGGCAGGTCGATCTGCCCGAGAGGGTACGCCTGCGTCCCTAGGATCACGCCATGGAAGGGTGAGCTCACTAGGTGGAGCTCCGACTGGGGGCTGCTTATGGCGTCAAGGGTGTCGACATAGAGAATGTTCAGGTCGCTGCCTCCATCCATAAGCACCTTGGTGAGGTGCTTCTTGTGGACGATGGGGTCGATGACAAGCAGGTAGCGACCCAGTCATGTGATGTGGGAAGGATGGTCTCTCTGATCAAAAGTGATCAAGGAGTCCGACCAGCTAAGGAAAGAGGGGATGGCCAACTCGGCGGCACATGCCTCTCTGTAGCGTACCTTGTGCTGGCACTTGGAGTGGATGGCATCGAATCCCCCAAAGATCCTGAGGCATTCCTTGGGGTTAGGGAAGCCATCATCATCCTTGACCACCGTGCCTCCTTTCTTGGCCGCCGCCTCCTTGCCTTTCCCTTCCTTTGGCTTGCCAGCCTGTCGCAGAAAGCGCTTGAGGAGCTCACAGTCCTTGTAGAGGTGCTTGACAGGGTAGGCGTGGTTGGTCCATGGACTCTCCATGAGCTTGTCGAAGTGGTTGGGTTGGCCATGCTAGGGCTGCTTGTCCACGCGATCGGTCATGGCAACCAAAGCTAGGTTGGTTGGTCGACGCCGATCCTTCTTGTTCTTCTTGCCCTTTTGTGTGGAGGGGCCCTTGCCTTGGTCCTCATGCTTGGCCTTGCCCCTATCCCGACCACCGCTGAAGACCACCCCGGCCACCTCCTCGCTAGAGGCATGGTTTGTGGCAATGTCAAATAGGTCACGGGTGGTACGGGGCTTCATACAGTCGAGCTTGTGGATCAAGGACTTGCAGGTTGTCCCAAAGAGGAATGCATTGATGGCATCCACGTCAACGACATCAGGAAGAGAGTTGCATTGGGTCTTATGGATGTAATCCCGTAGGGACTCATTGGGCTCCTGCAGGCAATTGTTGAGGTCCCAGGAATTCCTAGGACGAACATATGTCCCCTAGAAATTTCCGACGAAGACCCTCTTGAGATCCACCCAGTCACGGATGCTGTCGGGCAGAAGGAATTCAAGCCATGCTCGAACATGCTCCCCCATGTAGATGGGGAGGTATTGGATGATGAAGTGGTCATCATCCACTCCTCCGGCTCAGGTAGGCGAGCCAGAAGTCTTCGAGCCATATACCGGGGTTTGTCTCCCTAGTGTATCTAGCGATGTTGGTGGGTGGTCGGAAAGCACTGTGGGAACGATGCTTTTTGGATGCGACGACCAAAGGCTCATGGCCCTGGGCCGCCCGGGCTGGGGCTCTAGTCATTTGGTCGGCCACCATGCCTAGGGTGCGAGTCCTCGCACTCCTCAATGGTCAGGCCGAGGCTCATGCCGCCTGCTCTCGCCGCCACTCGATAGACGTCATCATCGTGCCAGACATGGCGTTGATTGTTGATGATGTTGCAAGCGTCATGGTTTGGCCCAAGGCATTTGCGCAAAGGTGGTCGGGTGGAGCGGGTGTTGGGTCAGTGTGGCATAGCCACAACTTCTAGCCCCACATCCGCTACAGTAGTGGTGAATGGATGGATCGATTCAACTGGTGTGGCCCCAGTCCTCCGGTTGGGCAAGAGGCCATGAGCCGGTGTCGTGACGTAGAGCTTTCCGACTATTGAATGGCGGTGGTCTCCACCAGCGCCGGAGGTTCTAATGGATTGCCTATTCTTGGGGGTCGGCAGGCTCGGGTGGGCCACGTAGAAGCATCACAGCAGCAATGATGTTCTAGCTAGCCCAAGCGAACTAAGGGGGTCAACCCCTCCATCTAGGATGTTACGCTAGACATGATGGGCATGACCCCGAGTGCCACTTATCGGGTTATGCGCACGTGGCACAGGATGCTGCGCCGAGTGTGCCAGCGCGGGTGGCGGATGGCTCTACCGCCTTTGTCATAACTCCTCGCCATGCTTCTGCGCACGCGCGAGGGCCTTCACACGGGGTCTAGAGGGGTGTGAGTCTGTAGAGACTCTGCTACCACTGGTGGCTATCCTAGGGCATCCGCCATAGCACCCTCCTAGGATAGAGGGTGGCCATGTGCCACGACATCGCCGATGCTGGAGCCATCGCTTTTGACCTCATCATCGACGAGGTCGTGAAAGGAGGCGGGAGCGTAGCCCGCCATCCCCACGAACTAGGATGTGAGAGAGGGCGACATCAGCATCCTTCGAAGCCCCCGCGCACACGCGTCCATGGGGGATGCGAAGCCATAGGGGAACTAGTCGCACGACGGTTGTAGTGGGGACAATGGGGTCCCTTCGAAGAGTCGGCGGAAGGTGTTAAATAGTGAGTAAACAACAACATGTACGTTACTCACCGTGGAGTTTGAGCCTAGCATGGGCTCGAGGTAAAGCATGAGTGTCTCGACATTGAGGTTGTCGAGTGGCCCAGGGCCGATGGAGGGTGCTCCTCCTCCAGTGGATGCCGGGATGAGCGCCTCCTCGTGGAGGTGGAGTACGCCGAGCTGGTCGGCGATAAAGTCCAGACTCCCGAAGAGGAAGGTCTAGAGTGGCACGAAGATGGGAGGAACCCACATCCCAATAGGTGGGAGCGCGGGGAACTCCAGCAAGCCAAAGCAAATCATATCGCTCGAGCCTGCCATGCTAAAGATGGCGGAAAGGTGGGCCATCTTATGACCAAAAGTGTGAACACATGGCGTTCTCCCCATGGACGGCGCCAACTGTCGGTGCAAAAAGTGACCAACAAGTAAATATTTGTAGTTTTGCCGTGTGTTGTGATCGGATGTGGCCTAGCACTCAATGACATAGGATTTATACTAGTTCAGGCAACGTGCCCTACATCCAGTTTTAGTCGATCGGTGACTTTATTCCTGAGTCCAGGTGCTCAAAGTTTATTGTGGGGTTACAAACAAGTAGGAATGAGAAGGGGGTGTTAAAGGCCCAGTCGGACTCTAAACCGAATGGCCAGAGTGATGGGTGCTCTAACGTGTGCTAAGTATTGGAGCGTTGCTCTATGTAGCTATCGAGTTCTAGGGCTATTGAGCTGTTCAAGTCCTCAGGTCGTTGAGTCCTCAAGTCGTCTAGCCTTTTTCTCTTTCGAAAGAGAGCAAAAAAACACCCTTTCAGGAGAGAGCTCATCCCCTTTTATAGTTGAACGAACAAGTCGAGAGAGAGAGAGAGAATGTATACGTGTGCTACCTAGTCTTGTTGCCCACGCTGTCGGGTACGAGATGGTCATCAGCGCCCATAATACTGTTTATGTCCAGACGCATATGGCAGGCTCTACCATGTTCACCTGGTACGACAAACATCGGTGCCTACAATACTGTTTGTGCTCTGACATGTCCGAAAGGTTGCATAGTGCTCGTCTAGCATGTCCTGGTGGCACCGTCCTATAGGTGCGTAGGGCATGGCAGGGTATGGTCCTCGGTATTGTGGTTGACTTGAGCGCCTTACCTTATCCGCTCCTGCCTGATCCTAGGGCCCTCACCAAGCGGGCGTCCCCGGTCAGTCGTTCCCAGTCGAGAAAGGGCAGCGAGCAGAGGTCCGGCGTATCCTCGGTCGGAGAAAGAGGTCGGTGTCAGACCGTGGTTCCACCTTGGCCAGCCCTCGGTCGGGGACCAGATTGTTGTCCCGGCCTGTCATTATATATCTGGGCCGGCCTATGCTCACATTGTTGCTGCGCCGCCTGCTGGGCCGAGTTTTGTAGGGAAGCGGGTCCATTGGGGACCCCGGGTTTATGAACCCGACAGTTTATATAGGCAAACCGAATCGGTATGTAAAAGGTTGAAATTCACCATAGGTCCTTGAAGTTGTCTCTAAGTGTCATATAGGTCCCTAAAGACTCAAAATGCATTTCTCCGTTGGTGCTACTGCACTCCTGCCCTCTGTTGGGGGTCACGATACCTCGGGTATCTCAAGACACCGATTAGTTAGCCGCTCGGGTGGCCCATGGAACACTAGCTAGCATAATCCCAATCGGCCGTGGCCCAACTAAGCTGTGTGGACCTAGGCCAAGCACTAAGGCAAGAGTCAGCCACGCCCTCCTTTGCCTTCACCACACGCCATGCAACACCACATGACCTCTCCTCCGTCTCAACCCCTGGGAGGAATGGGGAGAGATCGGACTCTACTAGGTGCACCAAGAGTAGGCACACCACACTGACCCCGCAAGGACCAAGGGGGCAACAATCCCTTCAAACAAACACCATCCCTGCACCACGTAGTATAGACAAGACAACACCGCCAAGAGTGGCGGTCAGTATAGTGACCCACCGTCCAAATACGACCCGATGAGACGGGCGTATGACCCCACCCACAATGGGATGGGGCACATGACGGCGACCTTGACTTTTGGGGCCCTCCCAGTCAATGAAGGCCACGACCCCGAGAGCTCAAGGTCGTGGCCGTCAACACCACAAGTAGCAAGACGAACGATGACCCAGGGGCGGCTACCAACCCCGTATGACACCCTAGGATATTAGGAGGCGATGAGGAAGGCCACGGTGAGACCACATCACACTGGATGGCTAGTGAACCACCACCGAGTCTACAGTGCCACCACAACTAGCACAGTAACACCACGCCACATCATGCCACGACGTGGGCACAAGACCATGACGATAACCATGCCCAGATGTGCGCTACACCAAGACAAGATGGCGTTCCTTGCTAGCCAAGTTAGCTAGGTTTCCTCCCTCAGGCTCACGACCCCTCGGTCGGAGAACCTATCTCTTTGTATGTGGCCTGGCCCCGGACTCTATATAAGGACAGCTAGGGCACCCTTCCAATGCATCACCATACTCCTGAATCCTCCGTTCGGGCAGTTCCTTTCCACTCTCCTACCTCTTTTCACTCTTTTTGCATACCCCATTGTAAGAACTTCAGAGTATTCAACCAAGAAACACGCACTCGATCTTCTCTGAGACTAGACGTAGGGCTTTGGCCTGAACCAGTATAATTCCTTATGTCTTTTGGATGCTACCATCGTCTTTCTAGAACAGTGCGACGATCATACAAATTTACTAGTCAGTCGACAAAACACCGACACCTCCACACAAGATAGGCGATGGTAAACAATATGCCCCACCCTGCTAGCCTTAGACTCTTGCGCATCCACCGAAGGCCTTCACGCCATATCGCTCGAGTGGAGTAATTAAAGCTCACAGCTAACGATAATGGAGTGTGACACTGCAGGTACAAGGGGGGTCGTGCCCCCCCAAACAGTGAAAAAATAAATACTCTTATAAACATTTCAATGCACATCACATTTTACCCATTTGTACTCATCTTTTACCATAATATTGTGATTTTTTGTTATTAATACTAACTACATATGTAAAAGCATTGAAAATATTGTTGAGACATACACTTATGTAACATTTATCATACTTACAAGGTATTCGGCCCCCCTTAATCAAAATTGTTGGTTCTACCACTATATATAGATACTCTTCTAACGAATCATTCCTGTAGTAGGTCATCTTTTGTTCTCTTCTAAAAGAAAATTAGAACAAAACCAAGTGGTTAACTATACTAATATATAACACCGCTTTGATTTGTTCCTTACATCATGTACATGCTATACGAGACCTGGCATCGATCAAGACTCGTGACACTTGAATTAATTTCTCTAGCTCCTGCTCCCTTCAAAAGTCATCATTCCTTCTAGCTTCCAGCGAGCTCTTAGGTCAGTCTCACTAAGGGTTTCATGTCACTGTTTTCAAAAATCTCATTTGTTGGAAATAGTGCAGATAAGCTTCATCCTCTTGAAACTCATTTTATCTCATGAAATTTTTATCTTATATCTCTTCATTAATCATATGCCACATTAGCTTATTTAATGTCCATAAAACTCCCGTGAAACCTCCATTAAGACTGGCCTTAGGGTTGAGGATTTAAGGTTCATGGCTGGCCTTTCTACCAGTGCATTGACTCCGGCGACCATTGGCAGCATTGCACGGGCGAAGATGGATCGGGCATCAGGAGAATGAAGCTAAGAAAAAGGCTTCAAGTATGGATGGATTGGAAACTTTTGAAAATTAGGTGTTAGAGCATCTCAAGGTTTTCCAAAGCCCACTCCTCCCAATCTTGACTTTTTGGTAAGATTGTAAAAAAATGTTCTTCAACGACAACTCTCAATCTTTACACGGTTGGGAAACGTTGATCGAATTGCACGGAAATATATGTGTGCATCAATAGGACATTCTGTAGATAAAAGTACGTGGGGAACAATAAGAGTAATGACAGTTCTCAATGCAAATGTACAAGAGAAAAAGAAAGTATAAAAAATTATAGTTGATTTGAAAATAGTCCATTTAGGAGTGGAGTTTTCTAAATTATTGGAGGAACGCAACAAATGTGATGGTAATATTTTTTAGCTATTTAGAAGACTCACTGCTTTACCAATTGTTTTTTTCTTTAATTATTGGAGGAGATGTAGCTCAGCCGAAAATGCTCCTGTGGGCTGCAAACCGACTCTGAAACTATAACTTAGAAATGAATTAAAGAGCAGATTTTCTTTCCCTACATCCAGTTAGGAGTAGATATTCCACAATGCAAAAAGCTCGACGCCAGATAAAGAGGACACCATGTAGGAGTACTAGTACTACTATAGAAGGCTGGCCTATGAATTTTTTTTATTTTTAATACTTTTTGTAAACTAATTTTAAATCTAACATTGTTTTTTTTCAAAACTAACACTTTTGGCCATGTCTATTGTCATGGCGCGACGAAAAGCCAGTGCCGCGCCATGCATGGTGGCGCGGCGAGAGGATGACGTGGCGTGGACCAGGCGCGGTTGATCGCTGACGTGGCAGGGGCTGCCGCGCCACCGATCTTGGCGCGGCAATGACGCGCCTTGATCCGTGGCGCGGTAGAGCCAGATAAAAGGCCCGCAGCCCAGTCTCACATGCCTGCCGCGCCCGCCTCACATTCGCTCTGTCTGCCCACTGAGTCCACCACCTGGCCGCCGCGTCGTGCCCTCCCGCCACTCCCAAGTGCTGTCGGCGATCGGCCCTCCGTTGCTGCCTCCCTCCCTCCCTACCCTTCCATTCCGCGGCTACCTCCCTCCCTCCTCAGCCTCGTTCAAGGTAATGATGCACTTTTTATTTTCGTTTGAATGGTGGATTGGAATATTATGAATGGGAGTTAAGGTTAAGAGGAAAATTATGTTTGGGAACTATGAGCTATGGTTTGGAGGAAGATATTAGTGTGATTTTGTCAATGTTAAGGTTAATTATTTAGTTAGAAGTATGTTTACCATGTATATTTTTGTTGCTATAAGTGTTGGTTATATTATTTGAGTTGCAATGCAAATGATTATATTTTACATTAATTTGCGTTGTTTTGATTGATATTTAATTTGAACCGTTTTATTAGATGGAAGACATGTTTCGGGAGCAGTTGTGGCGAAAACGGGGTCGTCCTAGAGAATTGTACCCCGATGAGTCTAGCATAGATGCCCCGTCCCTCCTGACCTCCCTGTCCCTAACTATGACTGCGGTCGTCCGGCCGACGTGTTTCAATCGAGACATCCGGACACAGCGGCTCGTTGCTTCTACACATGCAGTCATTTTAATGTAAGTAATTGTTTTCGTATGTTTTTTTCTTTCATTTATATTACTAGGTTACTAATATTTTATTAGAATTTTGTTGTGTAGGCCCATGAGAGGTGCCTTTTCTTTTAGTGGATCGACGGTGCAGACAAGTTTGACCTCATGTACCTTCTTTTTGACGATTGGTGGAGAGGGCGACATCCATGAGAGCACTTCGAGCGGTGGGTTCCACCTCCCCCTAACCCCCCTCCAATGACGGCTAAGGAGAAGCACTTAGCCGTAGTTAGACGACTCGAGGAACCTCCTCTGTGCGATTGCGGAGATCGAGCTGTGATAAACCCTGAGAATACGTTGGAGTTTGTGTGTCCAAACAAACATGAAGTAAGTGCAAAGTGTATGTGTTGAAATGTTGAGCTATATGTGTTCATGTACTAATGTCACCTTATTTAGGTGTTTTCATTGGCGAAGTGTCAATTCAAGGAGTGGTTGTATGGTCCTAAGAACCAATGGCGGAAGAACCGCCAAAGGCAAAGCAAAAGAAGAAAGAAAGGTTAATTTATAAAGCACCTCCAGTTAAGTGCGAATGTGGTGTTAAATCCAACTACGGTCTTGTCCCTTCGAGCTTGGAATAGGTCATTATTGCGGCCATATGGTTGACTATGATGAGGTTGATTATTTTTGTGATAAACATGAAATCATATTTTGTTTCATTTGCTAAGACATATATGATATAATTTTTCATTTGAACAGAGCAATAGGAAATGCAGGTGGGAATGTTATGATGGTCAAGCTAAGTTATTGGATGAATTAAAGGGGAAGCAAGTAATTGCACGGAAGAGGGGATATAGACCTGACTACGTCAACCTATTCATTAAACATCACAAAGACAAGACGCGTGAGTTTGTTAGACAGCGCGGTATTTGTAACCTGATCGATGTTGGGCTTGACAAATGGGGATTGGAGAGACGGGTGATGTTAAAGGAGGAGAGGGCAAGGAAGAAGGCAAGGGAGGAGACAAGAGTACAGATGCAGGTCTTGAATGAGCATGTTGTTGCATTATGTGGCAGTGAGTGTTTGAAAGCCTTTTTTTCGTTGCCTGATTTTAAATGTAATATAATCACATTGCTAACTAATTGCATTTTATACATAAAGGGATTGGATACAGCGAGAAACATGCTGCAGAGGTGGCTCGTGCAAGGTATGAGAAAAAGAAGTTAGATGAGCATAGAACGCGAGCTGGTCGCACCGTTGAATCACCGATTTTGTTATCTGATGAGGGGGATAGGGATGAGGACGACACTGCCAGACTAAGCGAGTTCATCGCTCTAGCAGAGGTAGGCTTGTAGGCAGAGAAGGCTGAGGATGACACTGGCAGACTGGGCGAGCTCATCGCTCTAGCAGAGGCAGGCTTGTAGGCGGAGGATGATGACGACGCATTCTTCACTCAGGCCGCAGAGGCCGCAGATGAAGTGGAGGCCTCTTACTATAGGCGAAAGGTAGATCAGGGCAATGTAGGTGACCCTATCCATAGCAACAGTGTTGTGGTAGAGGATTGGTACTCGGACAACGAGTTGCTTACTCAGTATGTTTTTGACTGAGGGATTTTGAATTGCGCCGTGTATCAGAACTTTCATTGTGTTGTCTTGTTTTCCATTTGAACTATTGATGTATTGTACCCATGTATCATGTACTTAGATTACCCATGGTCGATCTTAAGTGATCCCATCCGTTTGTCACCCTCCGACGTATCCGTTTGTCGCTCTCCAAGTTTTTTTAATAATAGCGAATGCGTTGAGAATTTCTAAAACGAACAAAATCGACGCGCCAACCCTAAGCCCATGTTCTGTCTGTGTCTAGGTTCTGTTGCACCATAGCCCATGGCGCGGCACTAACATGCCAAGCCCCATGACACGGCAGTACCTAGACACAGACAGAACCTAACCAGCCTCAATTGCAACTGAACGGGAGCTGCTGTCGGTGCTATAAATAACTACAAGTGATGTCGCGACCGTGCGCAAGTTGAAACAAATATGAAGCAAATAAATGGAGATCGTGCGCAAGTTGACAAGTTGCAAGTTTCGGACGACAATATTCATTCGACATAAGTTTGACATAACCAACTAAGTCCCAGGAGTGAAAGCATCCCTTGGATGCCTCTTGGAAACCTCGTCGTCGTACTCCACCTCAAGAAGGGGGTACATCTGATGCGGCATGGGAGGGGCCATCTTGTTACAAATTGATAAACAAAGGGTTAGAGTATCCAAATTAACATTATGTAGCATTGCAAAATTTGAACTACTTAGTATGCAATACGAACACAATATGAAATCACTTACTTCCCTTGTCTTCTATGCATGCTAGCCTTGTGACCAGGGACTTTGCAAACAGAGCAAAGATTCCTGCCACGGGTCTTGTTGAAGTCTCCCCTCCATACATGTCTTCGTAGTACCCTCTCATAGCGTCCATGTCCCCCTTGAGTCACTTCTACCTTCATTAGATCCGGATGGGGCACGTAGTCACAACCATTATAAGGTGGCCACTGTGTTGGGTCAAGGTATGGCTCGAAGCTCATCTCCCAAATACTAATGGTGTTCGAACGGAGATACAAGGGTGACATATATGGCAAATCCTCATAGTTATACCCGCGAACCCTGCAGGTTGTGATCATATGAGAGCAAGGGGCATGGATGATCTGAGGGACGTTGCAACTACACTCTACCTTTTCAAGATCAACTCGGTAGTTTTGTCCACCATAACGTTCGCCACCCAAGCTTGTGCCACCCTTGCCCCGTACACTAAAGATATGGCGGCGGGGTCCATACGGCTCGGCGGTGTGCTGCTTGGCCAATTCCTTGGCCTCCTTCAAATGTTCTACTCCGGCCTTTCCAAAACGCCCCTGCTTAGCTATATTTCTCTGCGCAAGTTCCCACCTCTTGACAAAATATTTGTTGCACTTATGAAAGGAGAACTCAACAATTCCAGACACAGGCAACGATCAAACTCCGGTAAATACACGGTTGAAGGACTCCGAGGAGATAGTGGTCATGATGCCATACCTAAAACCCCCTCATCATATGCTAACACCCACTAAACCTTCTGTTTCATCTGCGCCTCTAACTAGACCTTTCCCGCTTCATTTACCATCCTGTCTAGTTCTCTCTTTGTCTCCTTGAACTGGTGCTCTGTACATACACAACATAGAGCCTTTACATTGTCACATATCTCTTGCTTCCTCTGACGCCGCTAGAAATTAGCGGCAAAGTGTCTCATGCACCATCTATGCACTAGAGGTGGGAACCCATCTATATGCTCAGCTACAGCATTAAGAAGCCCTAGGTGACGATCCAAGATCAAACATATAGTCCGAGATGGGCCTAGCACTTGTACACATAGAAGCCACATGAACCATGACCACGATTCATTATTCTCTCCCTCTGCCAAAGCAAATGCCATGGATACTATCTGGTCCTCAGGATCAACAGCAACAACCATCATCAAGGTTCCTCTGTACTTTCTTGTTAGGAAAGTGCCATCAACAAGTACGACTAACAACAAAACTAGAATGCATGTTTCGTTTGCGCGAACGACCAGAACACATGATAGAGGACATGCCTCATCGGGTCCCAAAACACATCCCTCTGATGTCCACAAACCATTTCAAGCTAGGGTTATAGTAATGCATTGCACATAAGATGCGGGGCACCCTGTTGTACGCTTCCTCCCAACTACCCCATCGAATCACCAGAGCAATTTGCTTAGCACGCCAAGCCTTTCCGTACTTCATATCGTACTTAACGAATCCAGATATGGACTGTTGTAAATAAGACACCAAAATATCGTTATTGTCATCAACGAGCCCCAATATACGACAGGCAAGGTAACGTGTAGTGAGCTGCTGATAATTTTCCTCCCCCCTATTTGTTAGGCAAGTGTGGGGTTCCACAACTTTACTTATCCTCCACTTGCCATCACTCTGTCTCTTTCGTGCATTTAACCTCCACATACAACCGTTTTTGCATATCACGTGGTACCTCAACTCCTGGTTCGAATGAGTGACGTTGTACGACCTATGGTGATACACAGCATAGTCCTAAAGGAAGAGCTTCATCTCTGACATTGTATTGAATATCATCCCCTTCCTAAGGGTTTCTTTCTCATGGTCATACAATGATTTCCTACACATCTGGAGACCGATGTCACAAACTGTCATATCCGTCATGCTGACATCCCTATAGTTCGGAACGCCTCTGAAAGGTACGTTCATCGACCTTAGTTGCTCAAGCTCAGTTGTTGTGTAAGGTGGTGGTGGAACATACTACTGCGCTTCACTAATTCTAGCCCATGAATCATAGGGGGTATCATCTGCTGCCAAATATGTGACTAGTCTACCCTGAGCCTGGATACCATGCAAAACCTCAGTTGGAACTGGTAATGGCATATTATGAACCGGTACTGGCATGGCATCAACCGGTGTTGGCATAGCATCTATACCTCCTTGGTCCTCATCAGAATGGTATGAATCACTGCTAACTACATCACTGATCCTGTCCTGCTCCTCCTCTTCCCGTTTGAACTTGTTCACATCGAAGTCATTGCTTATACAGCCTACTGCAGTTGAATGAAACTGCTCCTGCATCAACTGACCGTCCAAATCCATGTTACCCTGAGTTGCTTCCCCTTCGACCCCTAATTCTTGTTCATTGCCTCCAACACTGTTAATGGACGGGCCGTCCTAGACACCCTGCATCCTGTACCCATTCTCCACCACCACCTCAGCCATGGGCACATTGGAACTTTGGAGCACCCTAGTGTAGCGGGACCAGTGAGCAGGGTTGCACAAGGGCATGAGGACATAGTGTGCCCTAGTCTTCCCAGTATCAAACCTCCCATTCAGTGTGAAATCACCGTCAAACTTTACATTCAAACGGACACAAAGGGCGTTGAAGCTAGGAGGTTCATCAAACCATTTCAATTCTTCTTCCATATCCTCAAACATACCATCTTCTCTCCTAACACTTCCTTCATATAAAACTCTAACACAACAATCCATCTACAAAAGCATTTCAAGAAACTTCATCAATTCATCGAAATCGTCGTACGTAATGTCCATAATAATATTAATACATATTCTAAGTATAACTATACTAACTAATCTAATATTAACATATATACAAGGCTAACTATAACAACTAATGTATAACTAGACTCACTAGGGGAGTACCTACCTCCATGCGGCGGCAATGGCGGCGTAATCGGCTCGTCATGTGGCCGTGCGGGCGGCGGCGGCGGTCAAGGCTGCACGGCGCAGTGGCGGAGGGCGGTGGCGGTGGCGCGCGGCGGGGCGTGGCGAAGCGGCAGCGCGCCACGCCGTCGTGCGGTCGGCGGCGTCCTTCGCCGCGCCAAGATCGATGGCGCGGCGGGTGTTGACGCGCTGGTACACACCGTTTCCGTTTAATTAATCGGTTGTTTTAACCGCTTAAACGGCTGGTTTAAACACTGTTTTCGGGTTAAGCGGTAGGTGACCCAATTTTACCGTTTAGGATAAGGGGTCGAGATGCGGACTAGAGGGGTGAATAGTCTTTTCTAAAATTAATCGCGTCGGCTAAGCCGATATAAATGCGAATTAAAACAATCGGTCTAGCCAAGACTACACCCCTCTATATATGCTCACTAGCACCTTGCAAAGATACTAATTATGCAACTAAGATGCGACTACAGAGCTCTCTAAACAATTCTAGGGCAAGGTCACACAAACCTATGCGGCAAAGGCTCCTACACACATAGCGCCAACTAAGCTCACTAGCAAAGCTCAATAACAAGGCAACCAATGCCTAATTAGAGAAGCGCAAATACTAGCTACACAAACTAAGCAATGTGACTAACAAGATTACTAAAACCAATGACTACCATCAGATTACTAAACTAGGCCACGGGCCTTTATCCGCTTTGTCGCTATTATAAAACAACTACACGATCGAAGCTTGTAATGCCAAGTTGACACGATGATTTTTCTCCCGAGGTTCACGCTCCCGTTAATCACTTGATTCGGTGCTAAGCCCGCCCGCGTCGCCACGCAAAACCTACCGCTCAATGACAAGCCACTAGAGTCTCTTGACATGATTTTCACCGCCCCTCACAAGCACTTAAATGGTCGTTTAGCCCATTTACACACCGCTTCTAAACGCTACTCCGGTGGTATACCGCTTCCGCTTAATCGGTTGTTTTGACCGCTTAAACGGTTGTTTTTCCCGTTTAAACACTGCTTTTGCCCCATGGCCGAGGCCATAATGGGCTAAACGGTAGGTAACCGTCGGCTCGCTTTAGCGTTTAGGATAACATCGGCGACCCGTGCACTCACGGCCCGTCCACGCCACGTCATCCTCCTCCCGCCACCACCATGGCCTTCCGGTCGGTCATGGCGCCGCCGCCATGCCATGCATCAATAATGTAGGCGCCAAAAGTGTTAGTTTTGAAAGAAAAAAACAGTGTTAGATTTAAAATTAATTTACAAAAAGTGTTAAAAAAACTGGCCTGCTAACCAACTCAAGACTTTAATGGTCGAATATAAGGAGCATTCACTATTGGACTTTAATTTGGTGGCCTTCAAACCTCTGCCCGTTTTAAACGCTCAAGAAAAATGAAAATGAGATAGAAAAATGATAATAAGATCCAAATACTTTAGCTAACAATGCTATTTTAAGGTTCTCGGAGCATCTCCAAGAGTTCTCTAAAGCTTCTCCTAATCCTTGGTTTTTAGAAAATAAAATAAAAAATCCCTCTCCAACAACTCCTAATACAACCTCCTAATATTTTAGAAGTCGGGAAAATCCCCCTCGTCCGCGTAAAACTACACGGACTCTTGTCGCGCGGAAAGAGGTTCCTTCGCCTCGTCCATCACCAGTTCGGGAGTTCCTTCGCGTCGTCCAATGCTCACCGTCGAGGGTAGACGACGCTGTGGGGTACGTACTCCATCGATCTTCCTTGTTTTGTTGTGGGCTTGCTGCGCCGCCGCCGCTAGGTTGGCCTTTTTCTAATATTTTAGAAGTGGCTCGCGATCGACTATGTGGTTCTTGCTTGCCACCGGATTGCCGTGGATCGCCTTGTTTTGTTGCGTCCGCTTGATCGAGCTAAGCGTCATGCTTGTCCAGCCCGCCTGCGTCTCGAGATTGCTGACGACGAAGGGCGACAAAGCGCGGTCGCGACGGCAGCTGCGCGCGTGCTAGTAGTACATGTATTGATGTACATCTAGGCATGAGTAGCGACATGCGGATCGATGATCCATCTCCGCGATCGCGGTGGTCGAGTCGAAGGGGCAAGCCGGCCGGCTGTGTGCTTCAGCTTCTTCTCGCCGATTGTCTTGAATCGATGGTTCCTGCATGCTCTCGTGATCCTAGTAGATGGCCGGCAGCTATTGCTGTTGCTACCGCCGATGGCTAGCTTGTTCCTGCTACTAGCTGATATCTAGCCGATGCATGCGCATGATTGCTGGTGGTGCCGGTCTGCTAGGAGGTGGTCACGGCCGGCTGGACTACTGCAGGGCTAGGGCACAAGCCGCACGACGAAGGAAGGAAGAGCGGCGGTGGCGTCGAAGAAAAAAATCGAAGTGGCACCAAATTTTAATTTTTTAGAGTGGAATATTGGGTATTATTGGAGATGGACTTCTTTTTTTCTCTCAATATCTTTTTAGGAGTTGGAAAACATGGTGTTTTTAGGAAGAAAATTTAGGAAACTCTTGGGATGCTCTCACTATGAGAAAGATAGAAATTAATATAAAAATTAAGATCCAAATCATCCTTATTTTTCCAATATAGAATCAAGATTATACATTTTACTTTCACTGTCTAGATCACTTTAGAAATAAAATCCAAACAAAGTACGGAGTATATTATACTAGCACTACCATAAAGCAGAAACCAACACTTTTTTTTTTGCTAAATAAAGTTGACATTAATAAGCACGTCCTTCTAATCCTTCACATGCCACGGCACACGATCCTTGGACTTGGACGCAAACGTCAACCGGAATGTGCATGCATTGCAAAACCCCGCCGGCCGCCGCGAACCGCGTCATGAATCCCGGAGCGCGCAACAATTATTCCACCACAAACATGCTCCACGAACCACTCGACTCGTTTGCGATTCAAATTCGCATCTGACTTATGGACTGCATTTAACAAAATCCATTTTTTTTTTTAAAAAAAAAACAAGCTTTGTTCATAAGTCATGCATGGCCGCCGTTTCTTGGCGTTGGCGAGTAGTAACGCATGCTTAGCTGTTGCAGTCTATCTACTAGCACCTCCTCATCTTCTCCATCCATCTCCTGCAGGCCCTTGTTCCCAAATCTGCAAGCAATTAAGCAAACATTCCACCCACCAACCAAACCTTCAAGTGCTCATCACATCAGGGTTCCCCTTTCCCTTTCCCTTTCCCTTTCGTGGCCCACGGCTCCGCGTCCTCCTCCCCACTCCCCAGTCCCGCCGTCTTTGAACCCCGACGACTGACGCCGTGTTGACTCGCTTGCGACAGCGAACGGACTCCCGTGGCCATGGCCGTGGTCGTGGCGGCGCGCCGAGCGACTCTCCTCGTCCTGATCTTCCTCTCCTCCGCGTCCTTGTTGGCGGGCGATGCGTCAGGTGGGGTTCTTGAAAATTATGCCTTTCCTCTCTTCCGTCGATGTTACCGTGTGTTTTGATGCATCGATCGAATGCTTGCGTGTATAATTTGGTTGAGATGTTGGGATCGTCGTCTTCAGCGGTGGCGGCGGCGGCGGGTCCGGCGGCCGGGGCGAACTCGTCGTCGTTCCTGCTCGCGGCGGAGCAGACGCAGCGGAAGGACCCGCTCGACGGGCTGAGGTACTACACCAGCGGATGGAACATCAGCGACGAGCACTACTGGGCCGTGAGTTCTTCCTTCTCCTCCCAGATCCCATCTTGATCGATCGTCTAATCGTGTTCTTGCCTCGAGCCTCGATCGGTTCTTGGTTATCCGTTGTCTTGATCGTCGATTCTGTTTTTGGTTCCGGCGACGCGATCATCCTGGCTCAGTCCGTCGGCTTCACCGCGGCGCCGGTGTTCGCGGCGGCGGGAGTCTGGTTCGTGGTGTTCGGCATTGGCCTGTTCATCGCCGGCTGCTGCTTCTGCTGCTGCCCGGCCGGCGGCGGCGGCGGCGACGACGCGTAATCGCGCGCGTGCCTGTTCGTCTCGCTCGTGCTCCTCCTCGTCGTCACGGCGGCGGCAGCGTAATAACTTTAATTCTCCGATCACGTCGCCATCCGATTCATACCTCGCCGCGTCGATCAGTAACTAATCGGCCGGTGCGTGTATCCTCTATCGTCGTCACAGCTTCGGGTGCGCCGTGCTGTACGACGGGCAGGGCCGGTTCCACGGCAGCACGGCGGAGACGGTGGACTACGTGGTGCGGCAGTCGGGCGACACGGTGGCCAACCTGCGGGGTTTCATGGGCTTCCTGGAGACCGCCAAGGCCGCCGGCGTGGGGCCCATCACGCTGCCTGACGACGTCAAGGGCAGGATCGACGACGTCGTGCGCAAGGTGGGCGCGGCCTCCGGCGAGCTCGCCGCCCGCACGGCCAGCAACGCCGCCAAGATCCGCGCCGCCCTGGAGACAGTGTACGCCATCGGTCATGCACCGCACCTCGTTCGTTCGTTTGGTTCCTGACCGTGCACTACACCACTCCTGAATCCTGATCATCTTGTTCTTGCTGCTCCAATCTAATGCAATGCAGAAGGAAGGTTCTGATCGTTGTTGCGACCGCGATGCTAATCCTTGCTTTTCTTGGCCTCCGTGAGCACCATTACTTCCTGCAAACACTGTTTATGCGTCTCTTCATAATTGAGTTCATGTCTGTATGTAAGCATGAATTTCACGGCTAATTTTGGAGAAATTGATATCACCGTTTCTGATATCTCTCTCGTTTTGCTTACACTAGCTCTGCAATTTTGCTGTGATGCAGTGTTCTCGCTGTGTGGATTGGAGCCGATTGTCTACGTGTAAGCATCAAACACAATACAGATCTTCAATGCTCCATCACTTGCCAGAGTTCGTCTGATGAATATGCTGATGCCACTGATACTTTGCATGCAGGTTGGTGTTCTTGGGGTGGATCCTGGTTGCAGGGACGTTTGTACTGTGCGGTACTTTTCTCCTCCTGCACAAGTAAGTCCCTTTGCTGTTGCTTCCAAGTCAGTACTGTCACGAGCACTCCTACTCCAGTCCGATCTGGTGGCCACCACACACACAAACGCTCACGCTACAAGTCTACGTGCAGCGTGGTGGGCAGCGACACGTGCGTGGCGATGGGCGAGTGGGTGCAGCACCCGCAGGTGCGCAGGGCGCTGGACGACATACTGCCGTGCGTGGACACGGCGGCGGCGAACGAGGCGCTGGACCGGGGCAAGGAGGTGAACTACCAGCTGGTGGCCGTGCTCAACGCCGCGCTCACCAACGTCTCCAACCGCGACTTCCCGCCGCAGGTTCCGCCGCCGCTCAACTACAACCAGTCGGGCCCGCCGGTGCCGCTGCTCTGCAACCCCTACACGGCCGACCTCCGCGACCGCGCCTGCGCGCCGGGCGAGCTGCCCCTCGACGCCGCCGCCGCGCGGCAGGCGTGGCAGCGCTACGTGTGCCGCGCCGCTGCCTCCACCGCGGACGACGCCGAGGTGTGCACAACCCCGGGGCGCGTCACGCCGTCCATGTACGAGCAGCTCGCCGGCGCAGCTGACGTCAGCTACGGGCTGTACCACTACGGCCCCGCGCTGGTGGCGCTGGCGGACTGCACGTTCGTGAGGGAGACGTTCCGGTCCATCGGCGACGACCACTGCCCGGGCCTCAGCCGGTACAGCGGCCAGGTGTTCCGTGGCCTGCTCGCCGCCGCAGTCGCCGTGATGCTGGCGGTGCTGCTCTGGGTCGTGCACTCACGGGAGCGGCGGCGGAGGAGCGAGGCCAAGGAGATCCTGCTGCTGGCCTCGTCGCCCTACAAGTTTCCTGTGGAGGAGAGGGCATTCTTCAGGAGCCCGGCGAGGCCCTACATGTGAAGCTAGATTACCGTATCACTTTGCTAGCTTAATTAGGCCATGCGCGTGCGCCATCAGACATTGGAGCGTATTATACCTGTAGTCCTGTACATTCTACTGTATTAGTATTTAATTAAGTAGCCGACGTTGGTGTTCGCATGTGCTAAATTTCGAAAAATCCGGCGGTTAAATACACTATACTTTACTATGGACTACTATACTACTAACATACTACTTCCATTCAAGTAGACTCGATATTCAGACAACAAAAACAATGAGACAAAAAGTTGCCTCTCTTATCTGAAACATAAGTGAACTTGAGTAGAGGCTGTATATATTTTTTTAAAAGGCGGCAAGAACTTTACCGGATTTTTATTAGACGATAGAAAACAAAAACAGAATTACAAAAGAATTAGAAGAGGGAACAGGCCACTAAGCAGCACTCTAACTCGTCCCCAGGCCGTCTCCCTAACCTGTTCCCCCTGCCCAGCGACTGAAAACAAAGAGAGCTTCCCCTAAAGCCAAACACACACCACTGATCACACAGCTATAGCTAAAAAATTGTTGATGCTGTTGGATTCCCCATGATTCCTCATCGCCAACTGGTGCTGCTCTATTTCTTCCTTGCAAAGAAAAGCTACTTGTCTTGGTTGCATCAATATGTTTTGAGAAATTCTTCGGTTGCGCTCCTTCCACACATTCCACCATAGGTAGATCATTATTCCGTCAAATACCTGTCTCTAGTCTTTATCAATATAATTTTTGCGCGGCATTTTCGCCAGTAATTGTAAATGGATCCCCACATTGGCACCATGTCTAGGACCGATAATCCAAGCCATTGTTTTAAAACTGACCAAACTTCCTTTGTGAAAACACAATCCTTACAATATAGCATAATTTTTTTTAAAGGAAATTCCTTTCGATATAAGTGAAAACTCTCTTAGTCTCCTACCTCAAATGTTAAAAAATACCTTTAGATGTATGGCAAGATAACAAAGTGGTAAGGATGACAATAGGCTATGATAGCTTGGTAATGACGATCATGGTGGTGGAAGAATGAAAGGGCTGGGGTGACTACTGCAGCCATACATGTGTTGACTATTAACTCATGGGTTTCTGTGGTAGCCGAGCTAGAGCTAGAGGTGGCCTGTGGGCTGGTGGGTTTCGGTGGTAGCCGAGCAAGAGAGTGGCCTGTGGGCTGCAGGTGCGACAACGGTTCTGTTATGGTCGTGTGGTAGTTGTCATGTCTATGTGACAAATGTTCGCATATGTTTTATGGATGGTTAAGGTGACGGCTATTATGTTGGTCACCAACATTGACACTATTGTTTCATGATGTTGTTATGCTTTCTTTTTCGATAAAGCTATAGCTCACTCGAGTGATTTGGAGCAATCCATCACTCGAATTTTCTCTTCTCCAAATCCGGCCTCTTCCCCTCTTCTTCTCCAAGTCCGGTGGGCCTTAGAAGGAGCTCGTGGGAGGCAGGCCGACCAAGCGGTGGGGACGGCTGGAGGGTGGTGTTCGGGACCTGGCGGCAATGGAGGTGGCCGGGCCAGGTTAGGGCGGGGCGCCCATGGCCGTAGCTCGCCGCGGAAGAACGAGGGGAGAGGGAGAAGGAGGCCACCGTGGCCGCACTATGGTTTCACCGACGAAACCCTAGCTCTCTCGTGGTGGGGCAATGGACGGCGGCGGGGGAGAGGAGGAAGATGAACAGATCCGTCGGGACGAGAAAAATCGAGTGATGTGTCACTCGGGTAACATATAGATAGATCCTTCTTTTTTATTTTCTTCTGTTGTATTTACATGACCTAGCTACTTGTCAGCTTTCTTTAAAAAAAACACCGTGATCTGTATATATTTACTAAGAGTCTGGGATGCTACGAGATTAAGGGCCCATTTTGGATCCACCCGGTAAACTTTAGACCTCTAAACTTTAGAGCCAAAGTCTCCAAACAGGTGGTGTAATGTTAGCTCTAAACTTTAGTTCATCTCACATTAGAGTTTTAGAGCTTAAAACTAAATTAAAGTGCTCTAAAGTTTTTAGAGCTCTAAAGTTTAGATGAGACGATCCCTAAATACTCTCTACTCTCTAGTAAAGAATGCATTATACTCACTTTTCTCACTAGTGTAGTATGACGTGTATGTAATGCTTGCTTTATACTAATATACAAGAAAAGACTTTTTAAATATTTTTGTCCTTGCACGCTGAGCTCTTGATATATATCTTGTGGTTGTTTATTTTAACACCCTTTTCTTTTGGATAAACACGCACCTCCTTTTTTGTAGGATCTCCGTTTGCAGTTTTATCCTTTTGAGCCACGAAACAAGGAGTCAGTTGGCACTCAACAGCCACAGGAAGCCTCCTCTGCGCGAGCGCACACGAGCAGCACGCATTGGGAATTTGGGAATCAGGAGGCGGCAGCCACAGCAATATAATACCCGGCCGGTCGACATCACCACCTGATCAAGCGCGGCGCGCAGCCTTGCACAGGATCCGGTCGTACTCACTGCTGCGGCCATGAGTTCCTCTCCTCCTCCGTGCTCCAAGACCGCCGCCGGTCATGCGCCGGCGGCGGCCAGGTACTGCCTGTGCGCGCCGACGACGCACCCGGGCTCGTTCCGGTGCAGGCTGCACCGGTCGTCGTCATCAATGGATGCCACGGCGGCGGCGGCGGTGGCAGCGCCCTCGGCAGCATCGGAGGAGGCCAAGGAAGCCGCGGCGGCAGCGGCCGCGAGCGCGTTCCTCGAGCGGATGACGGCCCGGAAGCCGAGGCGGCAGGGCGTGTCTGGGTCTGGGATGGTCTTGCCTGGGCCTTCGAGGCTGGGAGCCACCGCGACGGATGAGTAACCTCCGTAGAGTCGTTCCTGCGGCCATGGCTATGTAGACTTGTAGTGATAGCGTGATATGGGCATATGGTGCCGCCGTCGTGTGCATGCTGGAAGGCACTGATCTTCTGGCTTGGAGTTTGGACGACTAGCAGACTTTTTGTTGCTGCCTTTGGTTCATTTGCATTTTGTACATACTTCTTTCATCGTTGGTAGGCGATGAGATTTTGACGATACAAATACAATTGTTCGGAAACAGGTTTTGATGATATATAGAGTCAGAGTAGTATACATGCGAGCACATACTATGCGCAGTGTGTGACGGCGTCGGTCCAGACTTGCCATGCAAACCAAACGCTATGCTCACTGCTCCGGCTCGGTCTTCGGATGGGATTATGATCCGGGACCAGCCGGCCATCTCGCAAACATAGTACTAGATTCACGAACAATGCGGCCTTCCAAATCCCAATCAACTTCTGCACAATCGCTTGCGTTGAAGCACTGTAGCACCGTGACCGTCAACTGAACTAAAGACATTTGTTGGAAAAAGAAAGCTTTTTTTAGATGTTGGATACTAAACCTGATCTGATCACATTGCATCAGCACAACCGCTTATCCAGCTAGAGCATTCGGCACTAAAGCTCTCTTGTCACGAGATCAAAACTATAAATGCAGGGGCAATCATGCCATGGATTTCGATTACTGTACAATTTACTACAACTATGCCTCAAAATGGGATAGTATGTCCCGATGAACTACTAGCCCCCAGCCATGTACGTACAGAATGGTCAGGTATCGTGCCCCGGTGCACTGTTGCCAAGAAAAACAAAAACAAAACCTTTACGTCGTTGACAAAATTTCTATCGTGTATCATAGGAGCAAGCTGAAGATGTTTCTGAAGCCTTCACGTGTGTGCAGCCAGACAGAAATCACCAAGCACCCATGAAAAAATATATCCCAAACAAAGCGGTCGTTGACTGGTCGTCCAACAGGTAGTATAAAGGAGCACATCTGCATCCTCAAAACGAATCACAAGGGAAGAAGAGATCGCGCATAACGGCTAGAGGGGGTTGTTATGCCCAAAGGCCCAGCCCTAGGCCCAAAGGGGTCCCATCAGATTTCTTACTCTGATCGCAACACTTGGATGGACTTTGGCGATGGGATTTTGAGCTGGCATGTGAATTGGTGGAACCATGGCCAGTGCCATTCACATGTGGTGGAATGCTCTCGCCATTCTGTGAGACTGGGCTTCTCATCTGAATTGGTCCCATTTCCTCATCAGATTGCAATGTCTGTACAGTGTTCTCAATATCCTCATGGTACCCCTTCAGCAAGAACTCAGAACAGTTCTTGCGCACCCCATGGTCATATGGATTTCTGAATCTGCCACTTGGTCCCCTGAGGTAACTGTACCTCATGGCATTTGCCATCTCATTTGTTGTAATGTTCCTGGACATCTACAAGGTGGATAAAAGTGGGTTAAAGATACAGGAAGGAAAAGAAAGTTAATAGTGCCTGATATCAGATGCAGTGGATCTTCCACAAACAGACAGAAGGTCGACAAGGTGGTAATTTTTAGTACGAACCGAACAAACAGATAACCAAGAACACGAAGAATCATGCATGTGCAGAAATAAGCTACAAAACTATCCATATATGTATAAACATGGCCATTGGCATCAACAAAATTCGGTTGGTACCAAATATTTGATTAGAATTTAGATTTAGAGGTACGATTGGCACTTGGCACCAAAGGGATACGGAATACATATTTTGGCATAGAAATGAGTAAGAACAACACTGATGCCATTCAGTTTTTCGTTGAAGAATATGTCCTAGTAACTAGATCCATCCTGTGATGGCGCCTAATAGATGCATTGTGAGTTCATTGGAGATGGTAGGAGATGAATCGCTCCTCAGTGGTAACTCTAGCATATTTCACCACTCAAAAGTAAAAAAAGGGTCAACAACAACTTGGTTCATACCTGTGATGCTTGAATTACTGTTAGAGTTATAACACCAAAGAAAAGGAGGAGGTCCATTATGACAAAAGACACCACCCAGGAATGGTTTATAGCTGTATAGCCAAGCCATCCACCAAATGATGCTGGAGAAGCTGGGTCTGCTACGCTTCCTGCAACAAGAAAAATAATAAATGAAGTTTTCTCAATGCAATCAAAGTCTTGGTATAACAGAAAAATGTAAACAGACTTATGATGGCCGTTACACCAGTAATAATCATCGCAGAAACTTCTAGGATAAGGAACATAAAGAATTCCCATTTGTTCCTCTGCAATTTCAAACCATTGTAGCTTAGGCTGAAGAAAATCACAATTTTTCATTAACATTCAAAACGTGGAAACAAAAGAGAATGATGCCATTCAGCAACTAGAGGAAGAATGACGTTTTCTTGTTCTTCAGCTCCTGCTTTTGGGTCTATAGGTGTAGTTTTTAGAATGAATCCGTATTTAGCTTTTTAACCCTGTATCATTAATATATCAACTGCAAATAAGATGTCCAACATATAAAAGGAAATAGTACCTTTCCAATGCAATTCGATACCCAAGGGCAATGATGATCGAATTGCTCAACACAGCGGTCGCATGTAGAGCAGTGTTTTGAGCGTACAGGCCTGACAATCTATTATACTAGGCAAATCAGGCCGCTTCAGAAAAATGTTAATTCAAGGGGAAACCCCACACATATTGCTTAATAAAGAAAAACTTACTTTGCATGTTATACATAGTTGAGACCAGTTACCATCAAGGAGTTCAGGATTGTCCAAACCCATCTTCAACAAAGGTTCCTAGAGGAGCAAAAACAAAAGATGAACATTACACATTTTGGTCTATGATATTATTTCAATTTTCTGTAAGTGGCAATTTAAAATGAAACAGGAGATAAAGAAATGAACAGGAAGTCATAGTAGGTTTCTAGATCTTTCAAGCTTACATCATCTCTTTGATTTTGTGAGTCTCTTATATTCTTGCTGATGTAACCAGGATCTTTACTGCACAAAAACAGTATGGTCACTCCAGGAAAAAAAAAAGATGATCAAAATGCAAAGCTAAGAAGTGAAAGAAGCAGGGTGTTGGGTGTTGAATATACAGATTTGGAAGAACACGGAATTAAACAAACTGAAATTTAAGTAACAGGCCTTTTATAGACGCACGGTAAAAATAATGAGAAGCATTAAATAAATTGGCATTACCTCAAAGCCCTGAGAGGCTGAGACTTCCACCAAAATAGCATAGCATTCTAGTAAATGAGGCTAAGATAGAATACAAAATGATAGGTTCAAGCAATAAATAAATATGAAAAAAATCAATGTCTACTTTTACGAATTGCATGTGGTTCAACATAAGATTAGTCTACACAATACATGAGAAATTGAGAATAATGCATAAGAGTTCCAGTTTCTTATAAAAGCTTTTCTTATAGGCCAATTTGCAAGGCCTTTCTTTATTTATCTGCTTCTCTTTTTTGTTCTTTTGTTGCTTGTATCATAATAAGATGTCTACCTGCTGCATCTATAAAACATAACCAGTCCGGCAGTTGCAAGGAGAACTCCCAACCATGAAAATAACCCAAGAAATACAGTCATCTTTGTGTTATAGTCTCCTGCATAGTAGGAATAAATTAAGTGCCACATTATGGAAGATTAAATCGTCTGAACTCTGAAATACATCAAAATAGTATAATACCTAAGATAATTGAATGTATATATACAAAAATTAAGGCTATAATGATACACCAAAGAAGAGGAGCAAGCCCGATTTTTAACAGTTTCCCAAAATAACCATTCCCGACATATCCTCTTTCATGTACTCTTCTAGCATTCCCCTGCATTAAACAGAGAAAATGATCAAGTCAGTCCTTAAGCTTCCCTACTGCACTATAAGACATTTTGTATTGAGGTCAATAATGGCCACTGTAACTCCCTAATCAAGATAGTCCGGATCAGAAGACATGCAAAAAAGGGTATTAAAAAATTAAAGAAAATTAACAAACCACAAAAGCTGCAGATGAGTACTTTCAGTGCTAATGGATTTGAGAAGAAACAGTTTCCTCTTTTGTTGCTTCCATGTCAATGACAGTACTTTTTTTTTCTTTGAAAAAAAAATAAACCATCTTTTATGTAAAGATAGTAATGCCATCTAACACCTTTACCATGCTAAATGTACTAATTGTGAAAAAAAAAATTTTGATATGTGAGGTAAAGTAATTATCAAGGAAGAACACATGCAAAATATGCTGCACAAATAAAAATAAGCAGCAGCGGTATGCTTCATGCTATTTAGATTTTAGACTAAAGCCAGTCTCAATGGATGGTTTCATGTCCTTGTTTCCAAGACGTGAAACTAGAACATGAAACAATTCCTATCAATGCACAGTTTCACTTCACTGTTTCATACGCTAGTTGTAGCATTCAATTCTTCCATGGTGTTGTGATCAAATGTGCTATGTGAACTATGTAGCCATATGATATTGTTCTAAGTATTAGTATATTACAACAATCATGTTGGCAAATAAACGGTTTAGACTTTCAGAACCCGTCAATAGTTTCAGAGTACT
Source organism: Miscanthus lutarioriparius (assembly GCA_904845875.1). NCBI lineage: Eukaryota > Viridiplantae > Streptophyta > Magnoliopsida > Poales > Poaceae > Miscanthus > Miscanthus lutarioriparius. The sequence goes on along the minus strand of CAJGYO010000008.1, from coordinate 76,900,066 downwards.
ACTCACATTGACTCATCAATCATTCATCTCGCTGGATCTTCAAGGCAATAGGTGTCGGATTCAGAATGTGCTTGTAATGCTAAATCGGCCGGCAAATGCAATACCTCAAGTCCTCAGCTACTCGATGCTATGTTAGTAGTCTTAGTACTAGTACTAGTATCATTCAGTCTGAACAGATCTCTACCAACGGAAGATGCGGACATGGAAGTGGAACCACAGTACTGTTAGGAGTGAATGAACTCGATACATTCCGGTGGGCTTCAGCCCAAACATGTACATGGGCATATATGCATAGAAGCCCTTACACAAAGAGGAAATAGCAAAGACACCTATACATCTATATCTAACACCCCCCTTCAAACTCAGGGTGGATCACGAAAACTGAGTTTGGAGAGAAAGAAACGATGTTGAGCTCTTGTCTGTGCCTTTGTGAAGAAGTCAGACAACTGAAGCTCCGAAGGCACATAGCGAAGAGTAATGACATCATCCTGCACTTGTGCCCGAGTGTAAGACGCATCAACACCGATATGCTTGGTGAGGTCATGCTTCACCGGATCACGAGCTATGTTGATAGCACTGGTACTGTCAGACAAGAGAGGAGTTGGCACAGAAACTGAAACACCAAAATCTTCAATTAGCCATCGCAACCAAGTAACCTCTGCTGTCGCAAGAGCCATAGCTTGCAACTCAGCCTCTGCACTCGAACGAGAAACCGCGGTCTGCTTCTTAGTCTTCCAAGCAATTAGAGAACCACCGAGAAAAACACAATAGGCTAAAAGAGAGCGACGATCAGAAGAGTCGCTAGCCCAAGTAGCATCGGAGTAGGCTTGGAGTTGAAAAGAGCTATAGCGTGGGAAGAACAGACGGCGAGTAATGGTCCCACGAAGGTAACGCAAGACACGAAGATGACTATAGTGGAGGTGAGTGGGAGCGGAAACAAACTGACTAAGAATGTGCACAGCATATGAAATGTCAGGACGAGTCACACCTAAATTGACAAGACTCCCAACAATATGACGATATCGAGTGGGATCAGTGAGAGGTTCACCATCAGTTGTGCGAAGATGAAGATTAAGCTCTATGGGAGTCTCAACAGTTCGATGATCAGTAAGGGAAGAACGATCAAGAAGATCTTGAATGTACTTTTCTTGGGACAGATAAATGCCATCAGAGGTCGAAGAGACCTCAATCCCAAGAAAGTAACGAAGAGGGCCAAGATCGGACATGAGAAACTGCTCACTGAGACGCGCCTTCACAAATGCAATATACTCAGAATCATCACCAGTGATGAGCATATCATCAACATAAAGAAGAAGAAGAGTGCGGCCACGAGATGAATTATGAACAAACAAGGCAGGGTCATGAGCACTCGGAGAAAAACCAACAGCCGCGATCACAGAGGAAAAGCGCTGAAACCAAGCGCGAGGAGCTTGTTTCAGTCCATAAAGAGAGCGACGAAGACGACAAACGATGCCATCAGGAACAAGATACCCAGGAGGTGGTTGCATGTAGACCTCCTCATGGAGTTCACCATTAAGAAAGGCATTTTTGACATCGAGTTGAGAAATGGACCAGGCACGAACAGAGGCCACCGCAAGGAGAGTGCGAATAGTGGTCATGTGAGCCACAGGAGCAAAGGTCTCATCATAGTCGCGACCATGCTCCTATTGAAAACCACGAGCAACAAGACGGGCCTTATAACGCTCGAGAAAGCCATCTGAGCGAGTCTTAATCTTATAAACCCACTTACACGTGATGGGACGAGCATGAGAAGGAAGAGGAACAAGATCCCAAGTGCCAGTGCGCTCTAGAGCAGCAATCTCCTCAGCCATGGCATGTGGCCAGCTCAGAAAGAACAGTGCCAGCAAAACCATACCGGTTTGTAGGCTTTAGCGACCCACGATCACGAAGATCATAACGAGAGGATGGCTGAGAGGAAATATCCGCAACCGAAGATGTCTCAACCGAAGGTGAAACATCAGGAGGCGCCTCAACAGGAGGCAAGGGATTCTGGAGGCGACGATTGTAGGTGTGAATCATAGGGGGTTTGAAATCATAAATGGACCTAAAAGGAACATGTGAAGGCGGTTGAGAAGGCAGCGAAGGAGAGGGTGCAAGAGGAGATGGTGGAGGAAGAAACACAGTGGAGATAGGTGTATCAGGAAAGATCAAGAAGGAAAGAGGCTCAACAACGGTCTGGGGAGAAACATCAGAGGTAGGCCGAGGATAGAATGAGCGAGACTCGTCAAAAGTAACGTCCCGAGAAATCCGCATACGACGAGCAGTAGGGTCCCAACAACGATATCCCTTGTGTTCAGCACTATAGCCCAGGAAAACACACTCAACAGATTGAGATGTCAGCTTAGTGCGTTCACGAGGAGTAAGAAGGACATAGCAAAGACACCCAAAAAGGCAAAGAATGGAGAAATCTGGTGGCTTGCCACAGAGGCGCTCATATGGGATTCCGCCTTGAAGAGCAGATGAAGGCTGAATATTAGTTAAATAAGTGGCAGTGGATATCGCATCAGCCCAAAAATGAGGTGGAACAGAGGAAGCAATCATAAGAGCACGAGCAGTTTCAAGGTGGCGATGTTTACGCTCAGCAACACCATTCTGAGCGTGCGCACCAGGACAAGAAAACTGAGAAAGAGTGCCCTGCATAGAAAGAAATTGGCGAAAAGCGCCCGAGAGATACTCCCCAGCAGAGTCAGCACGAAAAACACGAATAGGAGTGTCAAATTGAGTACGAATCATCTGAGCAAATATCTTATATATGGATAACACCTCATTACGATGTTTCATGAAATACACCCATGTGAAGCAAGAGAAATCATCGATAAATATGACATAATATTGATGACCCCCTTTTGAAACGAAGGGTGCAGGACCCCATACATCAGAATGAACAAGGTCAAAGGGACGCAGTGACACTGACCCACTAGAGGGATATAGAAGTTGGAGCTGTTTGTCAAGCTTACAACCCTGACACTTATCTAAAGAAACATCACCAGAAACATTCCCCAAAAGACCACGACGGCCAAGAGTGGATAACCGGGAACCACATAAATGTCCCAATCGATGATGCCACTGAGCAAAAGATGAAGAAGCCGATGCAGGAGAAGCAGAGCCCACAAGACTAGCAGAGGCAGCGGAAGGAAGACGAAGCCAGTCAAGTTCCCAAAGACGCTGAGAATCACGGCGGCGAGGGCCAGTACCAACCAGGAGACCCGTGCTGAGATCTTGGACACGACAAGAGTCAGAATCAAAAATAACACGACAACCATGATCAGTGAGCTGGCCAGCGGAAATAAGTTGCATGGTCAAATTAGGGACATATGAAACAGTAGGAACATGAAAAGAGGAGGACAAAAGAGTGCCATGTCCAAGAACAGGGAGAGGTGAGCCGTCGGCGGTCTGAACAGTGATAGGAGTAGAAGGAGGACAAATGGAAGAAAGACTGGTATAATCAGAGGTCATGTGAAAAGAAACACCAGAATCAAGAATCCATGGCAAAGTACCTGAAGTGAACGGTGGTTGCCCAATGGAAGACTGTTAGGCAACAACAGAAACCAAAGGTGCAGAGACTGGGGTGACAGAACTAGTAGCTCCAGCAGGCACAGAGGGAGCTAGCCGACGAAGCAACATAAGTATCTCCTGTGTCTCAAAACCAGCCAAGCTACTCGAAGAGGGTCCAACAGTAGAACGATCAGAACCCTGTGAGGAACGACCACCTCGGCATGAATGAGCCTTCTCCTTCTTCTTCTTATAACAATAATCTTCAACATGTCCATCTTTTTCACACAGAGTTGCAAGTGAGTCCACCAAGACTACCACTCCTGAGAGGAGGACACCACCACGAAGGTGCTTGTAGGGAGGGGGTGTAGGGGCGTCCAAAAGTTGTCATGGATGGAGGTGAAGAGCGAACAGCCAAGCACTAACAAAGCGGTGATCGCAAGCAAGCTAGCGAATCGAAGACGGATCTCTTCATTCCGAGCAATGAAGAGCATCCATCGAGGGACACACAGGGGTTCACGAGCTAGTAATCTGGCACGAAGAGGCTCAAACTCAAAGACGAAGACGAGTCGAAAAAAATCGTGAATGCGCTGAAGCTCAAGGTGGCTCTGTTGCTTCTGCGCAGACTCACAAGTGGCGGGGAGCGGTGAGGACTCAGAGTGTCAAGCTCACGCCACACACTAGAGAGTCAAGTTAAAGAACTCCTCAATTGTAGCATCACCTGTTGCAACAACTGCTCTTGGCGTAAAAGCCGCAATGTATGTGGATGACCGGAGGGCTCATAACGCCGGTGAAGAAAAGTCCACATCCGAGAAGCATAGTCAAGCTCTACAATATTGGCGGTCAAATGTTCCTCCATGCTAGCAGTTAGAACAAAGACTGCACGAGCATCCTCATCCAACCAAGTCCAATATGCTTTAAATCGAGACATGTATGAGGCCATATCATCATTATATTCATCACGCAATTTCTTCTTATCATCGTCTCAAGTTGCGGGAGGAAAGACCGGCGCACAGAGAAGTGGGTAAAGGTGGACACAACAGTTCACCAAAGAGAAAATCCCAAAGCCATAGACCACGCATATGTCAACGCATGCGAGAAACCCAAACACGATAATTAGTGCCATTGAAAATTACCGGACATCATGGAATCACCCCATAAGAGACGAGAAAGCGCACCAAAGAATCGGTTGAGGATCTGAACTTGAAGCCATCCTAGTTCAGAGTGCAAAGAGAACAAAACCAAAAAAAAGGGGCGGAAAAAAAACGGAGCTCTCCTCTGCTCCAAGAGAAAGCAGAGCAGAGCAAAGGGCAGCGCTACCGTTCCCCGAAAGAAGGCGAAGCGGGGGCGAGCAGCAGTAGCAAGCCGGTTCCCGGCGCGCGCGCGCGGCGAAAGCGAGCGGCGCGCGCGGCGTGGGAGGCGATGGGCACACGCAGTGCGCTGCAGCGCCGCCGACGACGGAGGCCGGCGGCGCGCGCTGCTGGCCGCGCGCCCGGCACAAGGCTGGTGGCAAAGCAACACCGAGAATCGCTGGCAAGACACGCAGAAATGCCAGACAGCGACGGATAGGTCTGACGGCGCGGAAGAAAGCGGCGACCACGGTCACGACGGCGTCAGAGGATGGCGCTGCAGACGAAGGCTATGAAAACAGCGCGCGGGCGCGCAGAGGAGCAAAGCGAGGGGCACTCGCCGGCGAACGAACGATGCCGGCGACGCTCACCTAACGGGCAATGAGTAAACCTAGACACCGGCTTTGGATATCATGTTAGGAGTGAATGAACTCGATACATTCCGGTGGGCTTCAGCCCAAACATGTACATGGGCATATATGCATAGAAGCCCTTACACAAAGAGGAAATAGCAAAGACACCTATACATCTATATCTAACAAGTACGACGGAAGGTGCATCACCAGGCGGAGCAGCTGAGTAGAAGAGGCGTGCCCTGCAGCACCTGGACGCGGCACTTGCGAGTGGCTTCTCTCCGTCGCCGGAGTGTCCCTTCTATGCCTGGTCGAGGCCGAGCTGGAGCTGGAGTCGCCGGGGTTGATATAGCACCCTATTTAATGCCCATGAAACCCCCATGAAACTGCCATTGAGACTGGCCTAACAAAGTTTTAAAGATACAAAGCACTACTAGGCTCCCCATCCAACACCAAAACTTTATAGTTGGACTCCAGAATCCAGATATGCTAAAAAGTTACTCGAAGTATATATTAATAAAAAAATATTAATAATGTAAATAATACTTACTAGGAAAAATGCAACTTGTCGATGATTCTTATCAGCAGCAAGTTGGGCTGGAGTCAAGCCAGTATTGTCTTGAACCTTAAGATCCTCCTTTTTGCCAGCTTGAACTAGCACAGTGCAGGACTCCAAATTCCCCCGAATAGCAGCCCAATGTAAAGGAGTACAACCTAAGGAAGCACTTACAATGGAAATGAACAACAAGCTGGTGGGAGAAAATGCTCTATTGATTGGAGAGATTGTCATTATTTGTATGAAGATAGGAAGGGTTTTGAAATAATTCAATGCATACCTTCTTTATCTTGCCGTGCCCTATAAGCACCTAAAAACAAGAGGAGACGTATGGTATCCGCAAATCCCTTATATGCAGCCCTACAAGTGGCATGAATATATATATAGATACGTCAGCAGGAAGTTAGACAATATGTTAAGAAGAGCACAAATACATAATACCACCAGGTTCATATTAAATGTACGGCACAAACCAGTGAAGAGGGCTTCTTCCATCGTTATCAGGGACATCATGATCAGCATTCCATTTTGTAACAATGTGACAAAGAAATGCTGTCTGGCCATACTGTGCGGCAACATGTGTGGTCTGTGATATAACAGTAGATTGTTTAAGGAATCATAAGTAAAACTCCAGCCACAGGCTACTTATACAGACTTAACTGAAGCTTTTATTTCATCTACTACAAATAGGCTACTCCCTCCATTTCTATTTCTAGAGCACATAATATGCTATCAATTACTACAAAATCAATGTCTATGTCTTAATAAAAGACATGTGAAATAAGAATCTATTTATGTGTCTTGAGTAATTGAATGCCAAACTTTACAGTGTTTGACCTTTTTGAATGATAATATACCATAAATTTTGAAATGGAGACAGTATTATTGTATATTAAGGAGTGAACCTAAAGTAGTGGGGGCACAAGGATTAGAGGTAAATGTTTAGACAAAAAGTGCAATGCATAAGTAAGGTAAATCAGTCATCTTCTCCCAAAATTGCCCTTGTACTAATTACTGTGATATGAATTTTGCCACTCTTCACTTAATAACTCATCAGATACTTGATAACATGCTTGGTGCTATTGCAAGAATGGCAAAATTTGCAGAGCAGAACAAAAATCCACTGTATATGTACATCTTGGTTATCCCATCCAAACCATTGTTACATCCAGAAAGATGTTATAATGTCTAGAGCGATAATGGTACATTTCTTAATCTGTGTGCAACTAAATTAACTCCATCTATTTTTGTATCAGAGGAAGTGAACCATCATGAGAAATTATGAAAATATTCTAGACAGATAAAAGATACAATGATAACGGGAAGTGCCACGGGTGCAATAGAAAAATCAAACTACAAACCTGGTACCCATATAAATCAGCGGCATTCACCTTAGCTCCTTCTTTCAAAAGTAATTCAGCAACTTGAACATGACCACGCACAGCACTCCAGTGAAGTGCTGTTTGGCCTGTGTGGTCTATAGCATTTACATTGGCACCATGCTGTCCAAATTAAAAACTCAGAATCATCATCCACCAAAACCAACCCAAAAGGAAGAAAAAAAAACGCAATGCTGTAGTGAAGTAAAAACATATGATTAAGAAGGACATAACCACATTTTACAACACAAGACACACATGATCGGAACAACGATTTCAAGAGAAGCAATTTTTAACATGACTACACTTAACGTTTCTAATAATTATGATGGGCCTGTTTAACATCCTGAAGATGACCACTATTTCAACCCAACCAAGCATCCAGGTTCAATTTGAGAATGTCTTATGTCAGCTATGAATGAAGACAGAGATAAGATTGAAGGCTCAGCTTTAAACAATACTCAAGGATATGCAAGAGAAAGCTCATTTTGCCTTCAAATCTAGCGAAACCAAAACCCAAGCTCTTCCATCAGTCCTATATTGAGATGGACATCGTATACACCATCCAACATCTCCCAAGCTACAGCAAAGCAATAAGCATAAAACTTGCACTCAGTTACAGCAATGGTTCTGCCCACCTTACCCACCAGGTCACCAGCCATAGTGCCCACAGGCAGGCTCGAATCTCGAACAGACTAAGGATGAAAACTCCCAATGACAACTACTCAGTAAAGCAATGGCCATAAGCTTGAGCTCATCTGCGCAATTCTCATCCGAGCAGGACGCTGGAGGGGCCACAAATACATTAAGATATTACAACGCGCAGGTAGCTTAGCTGCGCATTCCTCGGGCAAATCGTCGCTAGTCACTACCAACAAGTGATCGCCATTATCAACAAAGCAGCTAAGCCCAACAGGCAACAGGCTACCGCGTCGGGCATCGAGGAGGGGGAGGGCGGACCGACCTCGAGAATGTACTGGGCGGTGGCGACGCGGTTGTTGAGCGCGGCCCACTGGCCACTGCAGCGCGTGGTACCCGAGCGCGTCGGGCACCGTGACGGAGCGGCCCTCCCGCTCGACGAGGCGGTGCAGCTTCTCGAGGTCCCCGTACGCCGCGCCCGTGTACACGTCGTCCTTGAGCGCCTCCTCCTCCTCCCCCTCCTGCCCCGCCCCCTCTGCGACGGCCGGTCCCGCTCCGCCGGTGGTGGCGGCGGGGGCGGCGTCCTCGATCTCCGAACGACGCCATGAGCCCGGGGGATCGGGCGGCCTCGCGCCCTCGCGGGATTTGGGTCGCCACTCGGGAGGCCACGGTGGTGGCGACTGGCGAGGGGCCTGCACCTGCTAGACACGGGGCCGCTTTGACTCGGTTTTTTTTTTCATTTTGCCTTTTCTTTTTGTTTTTTGGTTTTGTTTCTGTTTTCGGCCGGACGGAGGAGAGCTTGGTTGGACTTGACATTTGGACAAGATCACAATAGTCTTTGGGTTGGTTGTTTTTTTGTTTTTGAATTTCTTTTTTTACAACATTTTTTGAATTTCTTTGGGTTGGTTGTTGGTCACGCCTCGCCTTGCCATTGACACGGATAACGAGAAACTGGCTCTGGTCAGTGAAAACAATTTGGCTCTTTTTTTTTTGAGGAAGTAAAAACTTGCTTGCACAAACCCTAAAACAGTCTGACCAAAGAACAAAACATAGAGTGTCAGGATGCAAAAGAAACAGTGAAGCACATCCTACGTCATGCTGGGGATGACCAACTGAGAATTATATTCATTTTAATTAATTGGTGGCATGAGAGAAATTCAATCCGGGAAGAAGGTTTGAGAATATCAGCTGACCATATAGCTTGCTTGAGCGGAAGACAGGCTGCGGAGATGAAAGCTATGAACTCTTCAGCGTCGGAGGGGAATTGCAGGCCACTACGGCGATGGGAGTGGCCTCCACCGGGTACCCTAAAACTGAATGTAGATGGTTCTTTCAGGGAGGCGGAAGCGAGCGGCGGATGGGGATATGTCATTAGGGACACAGGGGGATCAGTCCGGTTCAGGTCGCATAAACCACGCCTACAGCCCTCTTCAAATGGAGCTGGTGGCCTGTGTTAAAGGCGTTAGCGCAGCTGTGGCGCTGGGCATTTCTGACATCGTCTTAGAGTCTAATACAAAGCAAGTGATCACGCGCGATAGAAGGGGATGAGTTCAAGCTTGCATTAATGGGTGGAATTGTCCATGAGTTGAAGGAGTACTAGCTGAAAACTTTAGCCATTTTCAGGTGAAGTATGCGCCCCGTGTCGACTAGCCCATGAATTAGCAGCTATAGGTTGTAAGTGTCAAGAGGCTTAGCCCTCGGTGTTGGCCGGAGTGCCAGATTGTATTTATGTATTTGATGATGTCAAGTGATTTAGCTGACGTGGTTGAGTAATGGAATTGAATTCCCTTTAAAAAAATAGTACTACCAAGCAAAGGAACCAAATATGCCCGTTGTCTTCTCATCACTCACTTATTTTTTTTACTGTGTTAAGGATCGCACACACTCATTATCTTTTAATGACAATTATTAATTAAAAGTTTTTTACAATATTTTTCCTTCCAATGAGAGTTTAGACAAATCACATATAATTTATTTTTAGTAATTGACACGTTCGATTTCAGAGACTTCGAACAGATGTGTGTTGAACCATGGACTATATCTTCTGCCCCGTTTGGTAGAGCTCCCACAAACTCTAGCTTCTCTGGCACATTTACTGTTATATACTGTTCATAGGAGCTCTTTTTTCTCTTCTCTCACAGAGCCAGTGGGAGCAGGAGAAGAAAAAAAAACTTGCTTCCCCTACTCTCATTGAAGCCGGAGATGGTAGGAGCTCTACCAAACGGGGTCTTCATCTGATGTTATTTGTATGAGTAAATTGAATGATGTCTCAGGTGTACTACGGCCCTCTTTGATATGGCTCCAAGCAGCTCAGGCTTCCACCTGCAAAAGCCTGCAAAAATACTGTTCACATGAGCCAAACTCTCTCCTTCCTCTCCCTCTCACAGAGCCAGTAGGAGCTGGTGAAGCCAAAATTGTTTAGACCTTACTTGTTTCAAATAAATAACAAGCGTGACATTGTGACAATGAGCAATAAAGCAATAGGAACATAAATAAAACCAATTTCAAATACCTATATATAGACCATAAACAAGTAGAGAACATTTTTAGAAAAAAATATTTTTCTGATCTAAAATAAATGCCAACGGGGATAGCAGTGCTACTGTATACATTAATACAGGGCTTGGCGCTCGCGGCCCGCCTCTCAAGTTGTTTTTGGCCAAAAGCAAGACAGTGCGCACAAAGATGAAGGCAGCGAACGAACTGTCATGTAAAAGAATGGAAAGCAAACAATTTAATTCCGTGCGAAATTTAATTCCATGCGAAATTAAAAACAATTTTAAATATAACATCAACATATATATAACATCTTTAGAAGAAACACAGGAACTAGTTTCATACTTTTATAATTTAAAATAAATTAATTATGAACTTCTAGAGATCGAAGTATTCCGGTTTTTTTATTATTAAAGAAAATAGAAAATTGCTTTTGAAACCAGTCGAGGACCAAATTTGTTCGGTTTTGATAGTTGGAGGGTATCTATTACCCGGTTTCGTAGTTAAAGATTAAAAATTAAACTTCAATGCGAGTTGTGTGTTGAAAAATATACTTTAACCTTTTTAAAATAAAAAGTCTTAAAAAAAAAAAAAATATTTTATGGGCCTCCACCTCAGCGTGTTGGGCTGTCGTTGGCCCAATATGGGGCCATTCCTGCAACGGACCCAAACATCGGCCGGAACCGCATACGCCATCTCTCCTCTCGTTGCTAAAAAAAACGCCATCTCTCCTCTCTTTCTCTTTTCCTCTGTTGGGCCTGATTGATATAGCTTATTAGTTACTTATAGCTAAAATAAACTGAACTCAACAGCTAAATAATATGTTTTTAGTAGTTTATTTTGGTCACATTTATACTTAAAAAGATAAGCTGGATCAGTGTGACCGCCGCTTTTACTCTGCGTGGAGATTACCGGGGCCTTGGTCGCCCTGCCCGTCGCGCTTTCTCCTCGTGCGGCTACTGGGTGACCGCCGCCACTGCCGCCCTACACCAGGTTCCCAGGTCTTCGTCGAATCATTCGCGGCGACGAGCACCCACCAGGTACCGGCACCCCTTCTCTTCCCTTCCTGCTATGCGGAACCGAGCACCCGAACCCTAACTTAACCTGTTTGTATTCGGATCTGATCTGAGTACGAGTTTATACGTGCCCAGTTTATACGTGTCACTAACTTCGATTTTTATGCAATTTTTTTGGGTTGTACATGAGTACACTCATGTCCTTTTACTTGGTCCGCCCCTGACCGTAGCTTCTACCGTAGATCTCGCTTTAGCTGCGAAAGTTCCAAATTTCTGCCATCTTTTTTCTGTTTTTTCTATTGTTCGTGTACTGAATTTCTGTCTTCTTGTAGAAATCCTAGCTGCTTTGAGATGGAGGTGCTATTTGGAAGCAACAACCATGGCGGAGACAAGGCCGCTGATTTGGCCTCGCTTATAATTGCCCAGGCTGCCTTGGAGGTGCCAAGGTTACTTGGGCTCCTTGCCATGGTAAAAGTTTCTTCTTTTCTCATGCCTTACAAGAAATCTTGTTAAATTGTTACAGTAAATCTCTGTGCAGCAGCTGTGTTGCTGTATTCTGTAAGTCAGTAGATCTTGATATGTGAGGGGCATTTTTTAGCTAGGGTTTGTCTGTGTGTGCGCTCTGGTGCGTGGGGGTGGTGGGGGCCTGCATGAGAAAATCTTCTTCTTATCAAAATGCCCAGGGCTGTCTTATCCCCCGCCCCTGCAGGTCGAGTTTTTATTATTATTATGTATGATTATTCCCTGGTTGTGCTAGGGAATCTGGTATCTTTTGTTTCCCGTAATTATCTTTTGTATGCTCACACCATCAATGCAGCACGGATATGGATACTTGTACTGCTATGGCATTTTTCCAAACAAAACTGATGCGAGGCAGCCGGCAGAGGATGTAGGAGGCCTAGACATGGCCTCTGCGAAGCAACTGAGCCCATGCCATGGCCGGCGCTTGTGGTTGCAACTGAGCTGGGCCCCCACTATGGTCATCTCGCGCCATGGCCGCCTAGCATGAGCACAACTGTTCCCCCCCCCCGTTCTGCAGTTTGCCGGCCTTGCCTCCACAGGAACTGCAGTGGGGTGGAGGACCTTGCCGCTGCCTTCACTCGGCCATGGAGGAGCTCTCACGTCCGGGTGTAGGGGGTGTTGTGGTGGTTGTGGCCTGTGTAGGGTTATGGGAGAAGGGAGGCAGCAGACGTGGGGAGTCTGGGAGTTATCCAACAAGCTGTTGGTGGGCTGGGACGTATCGGACCGGCGTATCAGACGAGCCCAACATATCAGTAAAGTGTATCTGAATTCTCATTGATTTATGTTTTTACAGATACGTTGTGGATACGTATCCACTGTGTATCCATATCGGATATGTACCAATACAGGATACGGCCCTATCCTGGCATATCGGGGTAATGTAGCGCACCATCACAAAATAAGCTGATGCAAGCCATGAGTTCGTGTGTTGCTTGGATAACAGACTATGTTTTAGGGTTACTCAGGTTAGATATGAATCTGTACTATTTTGATGTGCTCCTCTGAGGTATAAATAACCACTGAGCCTCTTTTGCCTTAAGTTCAATAAAAGCAGGGTTGTCGGAGGTCTTTGGCAGTTTGGTCTAAAAATGCAATGTGTTTTCTTGCCCAAAGACCTTGATGTTTACGACTTACCTAGTGGTGTTTGTATCAAGCCAAATAATATGACGTCTTTGAATATCTTTCGTGCTAATGATGGAATTGCAAAGGATCTACCATTTATTTTCTTCCTCAGATGTGTCTTATGTCCTACAAAGCCCATGAAAAAACATTGAGCTAGTCTTGGAGATTTGCAAGTCATGTACCTAACTTCACTTTTCTGATGTTAACAGACATTGGGTGACCTCCTTCTATGTTTGTTGCTGATATTTTGGCCAAGCTTTTGAGATCTGTACTATCTGTGTTTTAGTTGTTCGGTACTATAGTTGTTTCCATCGTCCAAATGACTGCATTAGTATGTAGCCCAGCCATTATTTGGAAAGGAGAGCACCATACATGCTTTGAGATCAGTTTTGTTACGATAAATATTAGTAGCAGTATTAATTTGCTTGAGGGGATTTTACTAAAAAGGAAAGTGGTTGCAATTGGTGCCTTTACTGACTTCGAAATTTGTTGACTGTTCGGCGTTAAGATGTTGTCATTTATGTCTTTTCCATTCCAAAGAAAACATCTTGCATTGTTCGTGCATTTTAAATTGTGAATATACCTCGTTTTAGCTAATACTTTGTGTACTGTTTTGATTTTGTTGTCCAGATTCTGCATAATGAAATCTTTACATCTGGTGGAGATCAGAATTTGATTAATAGGTACGCCCCATCTGGTGCATAATGCCAAAACATGTAGCACATTATTATTGCCATGGTCATTTCTTCTTGTCTTCCAAAGCTGAGGATTGTTTGTCTCCTTTTCCCCAAGGATTCTGAGCAAAAAAAAAAATGAAACTGATCCTGAGAACAAAGATGATGGTGAATCTGATGATGATAATGATGATGAGGGAGATGATGAGGATGCTGAAAACCAAGAAGAAGATGATGGTGGTGACGAGGGATCAGATGACAATGGGAATGAGGAGGAAGATGACGATGATGATGATGATGATGACGTTCCTGAAGCCAATGGTGAAGAAGGAAGCGATGATGATGATGATGGTGGAGAGGATGAAGAGGAGGATGACGACGACAATGATGGGGACGGTGACAATGACGAAGATGAGGAGGAGGAAGAAGAGGAAGAGGAGGATGACGATGACGTCCCCCAACCACCTACTAAGAAGAGGAAATGATCGATGGCTGCGAGTGGTTGCTTACATGCAGGAAAGCTGCCTGTTCGCCCCTGCGCAGCAGTCTACTGTTTAGTGGGTAGGAGTTTTTAGCTTGATCGTGGACAATTCATAGCCTAGTTTGGAAACAAAAAAGAAACATTTAATTGTGCATGTACTATTAAACCATTCCTTTAATCATGTATCTCAGATTGCTATCTACCCCTGTGATACTCCGAATGGTTTCTAAATTGTTTGCTTCAGTTTTGTATTGCAATTTGACAATGTTCTTGTCCAACCTGATGGTTGAGGCATGTTATGCCTGGCTGCAAGGACAGCAGAATCTGCCAAAGTATTCCGGGTTGTTGTGAGGATTGGTCCTTCGGAGAGAACTTTTATTGTGTTTTCTTTCTTTATTAATCCATGGCTTTGCGTTTTTTCATGCGTTCACTATATGACAAGGTTTTCAGCGTGCCAGGCATGACCGCACGAGAGGCTAAAAAAACTGCGTGTTTGAAGTTCCGCATAATCAGTTCACCTAAGAGCATCTTTAAAAATCTTTCTAAAATGTACTCTCTAAATCATTATTTAAAAAATTATTTGAGCAAAAATTGTTTTCTATATCTTTGTACCTTTTCTATATCTTAATGCGAATTTTAGAGTCATCCTCGCTCTTTGTCTTTAGTGAGCGAGAAAACTAGAATAGAGAGGCTGATGGAAAGTATTTTTTCAAAAGTCTCTTCTTAAAAATTAGGAAAGATATAAAGAATCTCTTGAAATTGCTCTAAATGGTCGTCAGTAAACCAAACTTTGTCAAAAGCCAATTCTTGCTATCGCATTTAAACAACAGTTTCGAAGAACACCACTTCCTTTTTGATTGCATATTGTTTTGAAACAGCAGTTCCAAAAAACATCACTTCCATTTTGCATGCATAACGTTTTGAAAAGAGAACAACAAAAATTCAAGCAAAGACCATGTTAATTACTGTCAAGAAAGAAAAAAAATGCTGAGACCATGATAATGGCTCTAAGTCATTTGAAGGTGGTATAAAACTACGGCCTTTATCCTGCGACTCTCGCTGGCTTAGAGCCATTTGAAGAGAATGCCACCATGGGCGGCGAAGAACGGGGCGAAGACAAGGGATTCAACCGCCATTAGCTTGATGAGGATGTTGAGGGAGGGGCCAGACGTGTCCTTGAGAGGATCTCCAATGGTATCACCAATGACAGCCGCCTTGTGAGGGTCAGAACCTTTTGGGCCAAGGGTCCTGGCATGCTCTGAAGCTCCAGCCTGAGCAAACCAAAGATCAAAATGTCATATAAATAAAGGCGTTTTTTCCTTCAAAAATAGCTTTTTAGAGAAGGTGTCATGCAAGTTCAGGCAGGGGAAAAAAAGGCCCAGTAAAGTCTGCGTGTAACTTTACCTCAATGTACTTCTTGGCATTGTCCCAGGCACCACCAGTGTTGGATGCAGAAATGGCAATCTGAAAATGGTGAAATGGACTAAGGAAAAACTCAGATGCAACTATCATACCGAAATTTGAGAGGAACTCCCACCAACCTGAACACCTGAGACAAGGGCACCAGCAAGGACTCCAGAGAGGGTCTCAACCCCAAACAAAATCCCAACGATCAGTGGTGTGAGCATAACAAGAGCACCTGGGGGAATCATCTCCTTGATGGATGCATCCGTTGAGATCTTGACACAAGTTGCATAGTCAGGCTTTGTGGTGCCCTCCATGAGCCCAGGGATGGTGTTGAACTGCCGTCGGACTTCCTCCACCATCTTGAGTGCAGCACTGCCTACACTCTTCATGGTCATTGCCGAGAACCAGTATGGGAGCATAGCACCGACAATAAGCCCGATGAATACTTTAGGAGTCAGAACATCAACAGTGGAGATAGCAGCCCGGCTTACAAAGGCACCGAAGAGTGCAAGGGACACCAAGGCTGCGGAGCCAATGGCAAAACCCTGCAAATACAAAACCATGAGAGAACTTTTCTAGCAAAACCAATTGCATTGAAGGTGGTATAAAATGATCTAAATAGAAAATATTGAAGTTTCTAGGGGCGTCCAAGCTCTTAAATGAAAGCACATGCAAGATTTCAACTATGTATGGACCCTAACTAGCATTTGCCAATGGAAAAAAAGGAAAACTGAAAAACCTTTAGTTTGCTCTGCAATCAAATGAAACTCTGATAAGACAAGCACATGTCTACCTTTCCAATTGCAGCAGTGGTGTTTCCTGCAGAATCTAGAGCATCAGTTCTCTCACGAATCCTGTGGCTCATCCCAGCCATTTCAGCTATTCCTCCAGCATTATCACTGATAGGGCCATAGGCATCAATAGCAAGGCCTGTGGCGATGGTACTCAGCATTCCAAGAGCAGCCACAGCAACACCATACATGGCAGCAAGGCTGAAGCTGAGGAAGATACTAAACGCGATAGCAAAAATTGGGATAATGACTGATTTGTAACCCAAAGCAAGCCCAAAAATGACATTAGTGGCAGCTCCAGTTCTGCAGGAATCAGCAACATCTTGTACAGGGCTGGAACACAAAACAACAAATACGTCATACATTGGAAGCAAACAAGAAATTCTACCATCATACTCGCTGGCAAGAAAAGATTCTAGATACCTGTAGGCATTGCTTGTGTAGTACTCAGTAACAAAACCAATGACTAGGCCAGCCCAGAGACCAACGGCCACACACAAGAACAATTGCCTGATAAATTTAAATTAGAATGAGATTAAAATATAAATTGCTTGGTAACAAAACCAACAATTAGCCAGCACAAAGACCAACTGCAACACATAAGAACAGTTGCCTGATAAATTTAACGCAAAGAAAGATTGTAATATGAACTTTATACTAAAAACTTCAATGGCCAATCAATTTTTTTTCATACCAGCTTTGCACTGTCTTCTGGGCTCCAAAGTTATAAATGGTGAAGGTGTATGGAAGACCAAGCCAACTGATGAGCGCAATGCCAATAGTCATCACAACAGTGGATATTATAAGTTGTTTCTTGAGAGCAGGCTCTATTTCATTCACAACCTTTATCTCGAAGAAATCAGTTGCAAACAGCGTTGTTATGAGACATGCTATAATACCAACAGAGCTGACAAGAAGTGGGTACACCATCGGGGTAAATTCATGGTTGATTCCAAAAGACGAGATCGAGGCCACAACAAGAGCAGCACATGATGATTCAGCATACGAGCCAAAGAGATCTGATCCCATTCCAGCAATATCTCCAACATTATCACCAACATTGTCAGCAATGACCTGCAAGTACATCAAGAGATCATTCTTACACCACGGTGCAGACACCAGTCCAAGCAGAATGCTAGCTATAAGCTATGAGCGAAAGCAAGTATGAACACTATGCAATTGCAGTGTAGCAAGATAGCACTTAAGAACTGGAAGTTTTCACAATTCAAGTGAATGAATTCTTACAGCTGGGTTTCTTGGATCGTCCTCAGGAATGTTTCTTTCTACCTTCCCCACAAGGTCAGCACCAACATCAGCAGCCTTGGTATAAATACCACCACCAACGCGGCCGAAAAGAGCCATAGAAGAACCACCAAGGCCATAACCAGTAATAGCCTCAAAAAGACCTTCCCAGTCATCACCGTAATAAATTCCAAACAAATTGATAGCAATGTAAAGAACCAAAAGACCGCTGGCAGCAAGCAGGAAGCCCATAACTGCACCAGATCGGAAGGCAGTAATAAATGCCTTCCCGACACCCTTTCTGGCCTCTAAAGTTGTCCGGGCATTCGCATAAGTTGCGATCTTCATTCCAAGAAAGCCAGAAACCAGTGAGGTGACTGCACCAAGCACAAAAGCTATAGTACTGAAGATGGCATTAGCAAGTGCAGGCTTGCAAGTCTTGCCCTTGCTATAGTGGCAAGGTTGACTCTTCGTGCTGAATCCCTCGACAGACCCAAGGAAGAGGAATATAAGGATTGCAAAGATGCCCATGAATAATCCAACATACTTGTACTCAGTTAAAAGGAAAGATGTAGCTCCTGTTCACAACAAAGTAAGGAAAAGGATGGCAAAGTGAGTTCAGTAGTTACAGACAGTGTATTAAGGCTTGCTAAATAAAAAATTGAAATGAGCAAAGCATGCCACAGAACAACATCAACTCTGAAGTAACAGAAAAAATCGAGGCTGATGCAATTGAATCCCAAACAACTCTAAAATATGGTAAGTTTGAGGATTTGCCACCCCATTCTGGCGCTTGAGCCTTGAGGATTGCCACTCATTCACCACGTCAGTGATACAATGGAGCGAAAAATCATGGAATGGCAAACCCTCTACTTCTATGTGCATGACTATATTCACTCATGAAAGAATTGCTACACCAACTATAAAATAGACCCAAATGGGAACAGCTCTTTGATCCTATATGAGGAAGATAAATTTTATACAAAAAGTTCTGTCATAAAGGCGCAGTTATCATTTATCAAGATACAACAATTTTTCCCTATTTTTAACACACAGAAATTTCATCACAGTCCCTTCACTTGCATGCATGGCTTTGATCAATCAAACCCATCTTAGGTAGACTTTAGGCTGCGTGTAAGTTGCTCAATTTATGTACCTTTGTTAGGCATCCTGAAAAAACAAGCCAAAATAAGATTCTAGTGATACCTACTACCAGTTTTCCGCTTTTAATGTTGTCACAGTCAGAGACAGCACAGGGACATGAGTCAACATCAAACCAACTGGAACAGAGAACTACAGACAAAGGGTAAGTAATGACAGACTGATGGCTGCCTTAAGAGCAAATTAGTTCAGTGCTAATTTAAATGAAAACCATGAGGTCCAATGAAAACTTATCCATCAAGACTAATCCAGCAACTACAACATGACATAGGCAACTGGTGCTGCAATGGGAAATTGGGAACCAACCAAATCTAATCCACCAAACTTTAAAAATGCCCATATTAAGTCAGCTTACTTTAAAGGAACTCTTAGCAAATTAGGCAGCAAGTAGTGAAATGTCAAAATAGTTCAGTAATTAGAGAAACAATTGTTCAGCAAGTTTCATTGCAATAGCTACAGAAACTACATGACCTGTCTCTGGTCCGTTGTGTAAACAGTAAAACCAAACACACAATCATCTTCACAGAAAAGGTCACATTTGACTGACCTATACGATTATTACTCCCAGATATCATCAGTGATAAATATGGAATATCATCCTATTCTTAATTCAGAAAGATAGTTACCACATATTGTTATTGTCTATTATTAGATAAGCACTACCACGACTACATCAACAAATAGCTCTGAAATGTTACTGGAACACAATACAAAAATGCAACGGTTCTTTCCACGGATGCCTTAAGAGTAACATGCCGAGCCAATGTGCAATTGTTCATCTGCATCAGTACTTCCCCGCACATGTGCACATGCAAGGATTTCAATGAATTATGAAATTACCAAAGCAGCAGGATGTGGACCATGTGGTTCCCACAAGATGACGTCTGGACCGACTACAGTTAATATCAGCTGCACTGAAGAATGAGTAGCTTGGACCACGTGCTGCGAGTATCTGCAACCCCACTCCTGGACTTCTCAGACTGCTAGAACTTATCCCTTCATCTGTTACCCCACAGGCAGCTTCTGACCAATTCGACTAAATTATTACGACCAATTTTGACCACGCCCACACATTCCCAAAAGATACCTCCAAAAGGATATCAAGGTGGACTAGAATTAGCTGTGCCTCCAAGGATTAGGGCTTAATTAACTAAAGCTTACTGTAATCTCTGCTGCGTAAAGTAGCAACAACAGATAGTTTAATGCCTTGTCTGCATCCAACTAGCATGGAACATTAATGCAATATTACAACCACCCATACATGCCCCCCCCCACCCCCACCTCCCCCACCCCAACCCCACACATACCTCCCCCCCCAATATCTAGGTAAGACTAGAATTAAAATGTTCCCCCCAATGTCACATCGCTTAAGAACTAATTAAGCGTTAAATGCTTTAAAAAAAACTAATTACACTGCTGCGTAAAAATAGCAACAACTTTTAGATAATTGATCTAATGCCTTGTCTGCATCCAACTAGCATGGAACATTAATTAGTATCATTACGTCTCGCAGTTTCCGATAGGTTACATTTGTTTTTTATTAGTATCCAAAAACTCACATTAGTATCCAAAACTCCCCCACCCCAAAAACTTCTGCAACATTCTTTCGACACATCCAACATCAACGTGACGTCCAAAAAATTTCACCCATCAACTAAACACCCCCTAACTTCAACAAAAAAAAAGGACCGTGAAAAGAGTAACGCCTTTACCGTCTGCAAAACAAGCAGTCTCCTTCTCTATTAAAGCTAGCAATTGATTAAAAGTCTCCTGTCTAACTCTAAGCAACTTGCGTACGCACGATGCTCTCACATCACCGAGCAAGACAACACATAAGCCGCACTAAATGATTGTTTCCTCCAACCGTCTCGTCACATAGCAAGCAAACTAAAATCAAAGTTCGTTCCATAACAGAGGTGATTGGGAGATCATCGTTAAATAGAATCATCTATTTTAAAAAATATATATACATATATGTTATATATAAGAACAGAAAGGGTTTTCCCACGATCCTTTTGCTCGAAAATCAAATCCAGAGCATCATCGTGCGGTCGTGCGCCTAAGCCAATAAGCAAAGCACGCAAGGTTTCGATCATTTCCAACAGCATCCAACTCAAACAAGGCTAAGATCTTAATCGAAGCATCCAGCAAACCCCTCGCGTGCCAACTTCAAACGAAGAGTAAAGGGAAAACGCGCGCGAGTATATGCAATCAATCAGCCAAAAACAGAGCCAGCGCTCGGCTTCTCACCTTCGGAGATGGCGTTCTGGATCTCGGCGCACTTGACGACGACGTTGTGGTCGTTGAGCCCCTCCTCCTCCTCGATGAGGTAGTCGCTGGGCCCGCTCTTCGCGGCTCCGCCGCCGTCCGCGTGGCGCTCCGGGGTGAGCCGCACCTTGGACACCAGCACCCACTGCACCACCGCGAACGCGATGCCCACGGCCGCCGCGACCGGGATGAGCACCTGCGTCGCCAGCTCCGGCAGGATCGCCGCCGCAGCCATCGCCGGAGGCTACTCCCCACAGCGTTAGGGTTTCCTTTCTCGAAGCTTCGGCCCTCCCACGAACCGGAGAGAAACGGGGAGAGTGGTACGGTACGGGAAGGGAGGAGAGACGAGAGGAGCCGCGGCCGGGCCTTATAAAGGATGGAAAGGAAGACGAGCAGCAGCGACGTGTGCAGAGGTGAGTGACTGCGTTGGTGGTAGCTGGTAGGGGAGAAGGGTATTATCGGGCTTTCAGTTTCTCAAATATTTTGTTACAGTTTTTCAAAACTTTCTTGGTTTTATTTTAAGGAATAGAAATGCTATACAACACACATGTGTTTTAGTATAAAAATCACATGGATTTTTTTATCTCTCTTCATCTTCGGTGACCACCGGCGCCAACGACCGGCGAGCCACTGGAGACCCAGGTGGAGGGCGTAGTCCACGACGTGCAGCTGGCTGCTCCCCGCCACGCGCGGCAAATGGTCATGTTAGCGAACGCGAAGCCCACCCTCGGGAAGCAGCACGTGGCGTTGAACTACCGGTACGCCCTCAAGAACTCCGGGCCCTGAAGCAAGGTCGTCGTGTCCAGCGCCGCAAGCGACCTGTGCAACACGCTCCCCATGCCGGCGAGGCGCGCCTCCAGGGCCTCCACGAAGCAGTGCGCCAAGGCGCTGCGTGGCGTCCCCCGTCGGCGACGCATTCTGTTTCGGCGGCGGCGGCGGATCTGTGATTTATCCTTTCATAGAAAAAAAATATGATATGTAATATGTGATCTGTGATATGTGGAGGTTGTAGGCTGGAGGTAGAAGAAGAGTGGAGGCTGTTGGATCTTAATCCTATGGTGAAAAAAATTCATGTGTTGAAACTGTATAAAACACATGGTTGTGTAGTAGACAGACTCTTAAGGAAAACTTTCTCAGATTTCCATTATTATTCTACACAAAAACACCCATGGTAGTTTTTTCCGTATTTCTCGACTATAATACAGCATGACAAGACATTGTAACTTATTATACATATTTTTTTCTTAATTAAAAGGTAGAGCTCTTGTCGTTGATAACATAAATTTCACTTTATGAGTGGTAGATGGATCGACAAATAGATGATACCAAGATAGGATAAGGATGACACGATCATAATAAAACCATGACAAGACAACATAAATATTTCACTTTTCTACGGGTGGTGGCGAACCGACAAATAGACGACATTAAGATAGAGGCCTTGTTTAGTTGCTCCCAACTCCCAACTTTATTTTTTTACCTAAAAAGAATGCTCCATACATATCAAAAAATTGATGTGATGGAGAAAATGTAGAAAAATCAAAACTAATTACACAGCAGGTTAAACAAGGCCTAGATGAAGCCTATTACAACGATTAGATAATAAAACCAAATACAAGACAAATATAAATATTTCACTTTTCTACGGGTGACGGCGAATCAACAAATAGACGACACTAAGATAGAATAGAGCGAGTGAGAAACCAGGCTAGTACGATGGTAATAGGTCTGACAAATTCGATAGCATAGAGATCTACATATGGTGAAGTTGGTTTGGACAAGAGGCAAAGATGTGGTAAAAAAACAAAAACGATAAGTTAAAATCACGGAAGAATATATGAATGTACTCGTCGATGTTATAGAAGGCCATCTGCCAAGATAGTACTTGAACAGCGAAGTACTTTTGCTTAAAACCCTACGACCGCTCGTTGAAATGCAAATTGGGCTGCGGAGCGTGGGATATCTATATATTCTTATAAAGCTAAATTTCACCGGATGATTTTTCTCTTTACGTAAGGTGTTCACATCATTTCTCATTACGTAATTAATTAGATATTCTCTCTTCATACAAGGTGTCCACGTCATTCTTTACTAAGTCCAAGCTAAATCTCACTAGATGATTTTTCTCTTCATTCAAGGTGTCCACATCATTCTCCACTAAGTGATCCACTAGATGTTCTATCTCTTCATGCAAGGTGTCTACATCATTCCCCACTAAGTAAATATTATAATAAAAAAATATCAATGTCATCTCTATCATGTAAAATAGTTTTATTCTTTAATTAATTAATCTATTAACATACAAGCCATCTACTACGCTATTTGTTTCATCATCTATTTCTCTATAATGTAATCAAATATTATATCAGTTCTTCTTCTATTAGCTTACCGATTTTTTAATCAGATCTGATACAATAAAATAACATACAAATAATGCTATGTATATAACGAATTTATTTTTAAGAAAATTCCGCAGCAACGTGCGGGGTATGCTTATAGTTAAAATAGTCACGACGATAGAATCGTCAGATCTATTTTACCTAGGTGGTGTTTAAATTCAGGGAGTAAAGTTTAGAAATATCACATCGAGTGTCACATCGGGGTGTCACATGGGAGTGTTCGGATAGTAATAATAAAACAAATTACAGAAGTCCTTAGTAATCCACGAGACAAATTTATTAAGCCTAATTAATCCGTCATTAGCACATGTTTACTATAGCACCATATTATCAAATCATGGATTAATTAGGTTTAAAAATTTGTTTCACAAATTAGTTGTAATCTGTGCAATTAGTTATTTTCTAGTCTATATTTAATAATCTATGTATGTATCAAATATTTAATATGATAGAGAGTAAACTTTAGAAAGAGGAATTAAACAAAGCCCTAATCTCTCCTTTCATGTGAACAAGGAAGCAAGAACTTACTGTCTACCATTTTCACTTGGAAACAAGAGGCTCAATGACATCCTTACTAGCCTTACAGTTTCAGCCTGGCCGTCGCAAACAAAATGACAGCACAAGCTCGGCAGTCGGCACCGTCATTTTGTTTCGTTTCGCCGCGAATTGAATCTTTTTTTTTTAGCAAACTCGCGGTCGCAGGTCAAAAAACAGAATTCCTGCGGTTGTTGGCAGCTCGTGACCTGCCTGTGCTCGACAGTTGTGTTGCACGACAGCGTGGTCATTAAAACGGCATTAAAAAAAGCAAGACGCTGACGTGCGAAAAGGGCGAGGCCGTTGGATGGGAGAAAATTGCTACTTCGCCATTATCAAACGTGGGCTTCGCTCTTTTGCCATCCCTCAAATGGGATTCGCCCGTATGTCATTTTCAAACGCGACGCACCACCAAAATGCCCTGGACCCGTATATGTACCGTATTTTGATTTTGATTTTTTTTCGTTATTTCCTTTCCCCTTTTACCCCTCACCCATCCCCTTCAGAACCGAGATTTCCACTCCTCATCTCCACTCCTCAGAACCTTTTCCTCAGGACTCACGGCCGAGAGAGAGACGCGAGACGGAGTCGTTGACTGCCACCGTCGGCGCCTTCGGCACGGCCTCCCCGACACCCCACGCCGCCCCGCGGCCACCACGCCGCGGCCGCCACGACGCTACAGGCCAGCCCGCCGCGGCAGCGTCGACGCTTTAGGCCGAGATCTCCTCCAGGCCAGCCGCCGCGGCCGCCCCATCCACGCCGCAGCCAGCCCGCCACGGAGCGACGCCCCGACGCTGTCCCCGACACCAGCCTGCTATGGGTGAGCCATCTTTCGGTTCGTCGTTCATCCCAACAGTTGCCCTTTCCCAGTATCCAGTTGGTCCTAGTGGGGTCCCCCTGATTCCATGCCCAAAATGCGGTGATAAAGTAGTGGAATGCAAATCCTGGCAGAACAAAGGCGAAGTCTTCTTCAAATGCGTAAACTACAATGAATATGTGAGTATATATTGCTATATTTGTCGTATCCAACTGAATGAACTAGTTACTTTGTCAAGGTTTGGATAAATAAGTTGTGTTATGTGTTATCATCCACAGGCGGAGAAGAAATGTCCATTCTTTGCTTGGTTGGCAGATTACAAGAAAGTAGTCGCAAAGAAGCTTAAAGAAGACTTGCAAGCTGCAGTGCCATATGAAGGTCATGGTGAAACTAAAGCATTGCCATACCAAGGTAATGGTGAATCTAAAGGCTTGGTTGAAATGAAGCTTAAAAGCAGGCTATATGAAGAAGAGAGGATGGATCTCAAGATGGACAAGCATGAAGGGAGGATGGACCTCAAGATGGACAAGCTTATTGGTCTGGTCCAATTGTTGGTGGTGCTGTGTTTAGTAATTGTTGTCATAGTTCTTCTAGGTGTGGTTGTGCTCATTACCAAGTGAAGCAAGTGTGTTGTAATGTTGTGCTGTAAGACTCCTGGTTAGTAAATGACCAGTAGATGTGTTGCAATGACATGTAAGCACTATGGAATGAAGTTGTTTTCCAATCATCTCATCTGCTGGTTTAGAGCCTGAGTATTCTGTTAGTCGTATTTCAGTTCAGAGTATGTCATCTTGCAGATGACCGAAATGTAATGATTTCACATAAGCTCATACAACATCCTCGTCGTGTAATGCCTGAAGCTTTGGCATTTAGCATAAATAAATGCATCTTGGAAATAGCCTTCCAGAGTTGATTTTCTATTCTGTAAGAGCAGTAGCTGTTGGCTGATGAATGCCTGCCCATTTCAAGATATGTACATGCCTTTTGGACAGTGGGCAATTACAATTTGCTCCTGTGTTAATTTGGAACAATGCATTACTTTTTACCTGATGTGATAATTTGGAACTGTTTTACAATCCAGTGACACAAAGGCAGTCAACCATGACTGGTTACTTATCAAGTATGACTGGTTACTTATCAAGTATGGAATTCATCAGTTGGAAGCATAGCTTGACTGGTTACTTATCAACCATGCCTGAACAAGAGCTGGAACGAAAAGCATTGGATCTGTCAGAACATCATCATACTGACTAAAGTCATATGGTGTACATGATCACAGAATTTGCATAGAATTCTGACAGAGCAAGGGGTGTCATGATCACAGAAGCATAGCTTGAATATTGGCAATGTAGATAGGTTCAAATAGCCAGTTTACATGATCACAGAAGCATAGCATTTAAGTTCTAATACAATAACATAGGTCTACATAGGTCTAATACAACAACACAAAGCATCATTTGATTTTCAGTTTCCTAGGCTTCAATTTCTTCGCCGGGCTCCTCTTCTGGATTGTCTTGTCTGGTGAGGCAGCAATGCTTGAATCCACACCTTCTCCCAGCAAAGTTTGGAGTCGGCTGCAATAGAAGCACCAATATTGATTATAGTTGTGTATATCTATATAAAAAAAGGAGAACTAATGTGTTGCTTACCCTCTTGTCACCCTAATGGGGCTAGTCTGTATGATCTGGTCTGCTGTGAGCCTTGTGGGATTGCAAATTGCATCTGTGGCTGTTGTTGCCATTTCTTGGTCATTTGGGCCAGGTGGTGCCATTTCTTGGTCATTTGGGGCAGCTGGTGGCATTTCTTCCATTGTTGGTTCAGCAGCACTGTGAACCACCTTCTTTGCTCTCTTTGTTGGCATCTTTGCATTTTCACCATATTTTGTTTTATTTGGCCTTGGCTTCCTTTGCCTGCAAGTTCAATATTCAAGTGAAATATTGAAGTTAATGAGCTCAACAAATCAAGGCAGCAAGTGAATATAGGAGTTCTTGCCTTTTCTTAGTCCCATTAAGATGGCATTTGTAGCTTGTTTCACCATGGCCTAATTCTCCACATCTCTTGCACTTCCTTTTGCCTCTAATCATCCTTTTGTTGCCCTTTTGCACCTCATTTGCAGCTAGTTTATCTGCCTCTATTGCTGCTTCCTTGGCTGCCCTTTTCCCTCTGCTATTTCCACCTTCAAGACAGCTTTTTATCCTGACTTTTCTATATCTACCAGCTTCCTTCTTGTCAAGGGGTGCCTTAAGCCCAAAAGGCAATTCAACATTTGGCCACTGTGACCTATCAGGCAGTGGCTCTATGAGTCTCTTGTAGGCTGCCTTGAACCTGTCTACAGAGTAATACTCATGCACAAAATCCTCCATATGCACATTAGCAGATTGCACACTTGTCATCAAAGCCAGAGCATGCTGGCAAGGCTTACCAGTATGCTGCCACTCAAGACAGGTGCACTCATGCAGATATGACTTAACAACATGTCTACTGTGAGTGTTTGAGGTGTCCCAAATTTCTGCTGCAGAATATCCACCATCCACGACAGTCAAGTGCCCAAGTCCTCTTGTTCTTGCATTCAACTGATATATGACTGCTGGGAGGATCTTACCACTAAGCCTTTCTGAAATTTTCCTCCTTTTTGCCCACAAAACCATTGTCTTCTCTCTGATTTTGTCTACGCTCCACAACAGGAAGGTCCTTCCAGTCCTTGATCCAATTGTTAAACGACTCAGCAAGGTTATTAGTGATATAATCACATTTAATAGCAGGGTTGAAGGCGGATCTCATCCACGACTTATAATGGTTAGCCCGCAACCCAAACCAAAACAAAGAGGACTAGCTTCAACAACCGACTTGAAAAAAATCTATCGTGAACTTCTTCTCTATAAGATCTGGTCACAGGATACATCTTAGAGAATACGTCACCCCAAACTTTTTAATAAAGTTGTTCATTAGATGTCTAAAGCACTCTCTATGTTTAGCTCTTGGAAACACATTCTTAATCGCATTTTCTAGACCTTTGCATGCATCTCGACGAGATAGCTAAAACAGAAAGGTCTCCTATGGCCTTATGCAATCGAGTCATAAACCAGTCCGCTTGTTATCATTGTTTCACCATCAATGAAGCCAAAAGCAACTGGGTACATCCAGTTGTGACCATCTATACCACAAGCTGCAGCTAAATGACCATTCCACCTACCATTAAGCGCAGTAGAGTCAACGCTAAGATATGGCCCGCATCCTTCCAAGAAACCATCTATGCAAGGTTTCAAAGGTACGTAAAAAATCAGTGGAAATAGAATATGCCATCTACCTCTTTAACACCAATCTCAATAACACTACTTGGAGACCTCTTCATGACCTCTGTCCTCTAATTGAATAGCATCTAAAAGCTCTCTTTCCATTTACCATATAATTCTCTCAAGGCAATTTGCCTACCCTTCCAAACAGTGTCATAATGAATTTCACACTTCTGCTCATCTTGTAAAGTTTTTTTCAGATCCTTACATCCCATAGTTGGTGTCTTCCTGAGGTGATGTATTGCCTTTGCAGCAACCCAGGCACTAGTTGGTGTCGTAGTCTTCCTCCTAGCACTTGATGAACAAATGTGTATAGGATCTAACACTGTCACCTGCAAAAATAAATAATAATTAGTGTCTGCAAACAATAATAAAAGGAAAATTAAATTGGCACCACTAAATGCAAGTTAGTACCATCACAGTGCACCCATCAGGCTGTCTACGCCCAACAAGATGCCAACGACATCGTTCTCCATTGCATCCTTCTCCCTTGCAGTCCGCAATGTATCTAGTTGGGTCTGTTTTGACAATGTGTAGTTCAAACTCTGCACGTATAGCAAATTGTCTCACAGCCAATCTAAACTCCTTCATGTTAGGATACACTGAACCAAGATCCAAGCTGGGTCCATTTGGATCATGCACCACAATCCTCTCTCCTGGTAAATAGTCATCAACATCAATGGCTGCCCCAGTTGTATCAAAATCCTCATCGACATCATTGGCTGCCCCAGTTGTATCAAAATCCTCATCTACATCATTGGCTGCCCAAGTTGGAGATCCCCAAGTTGTATCAAAATCCTCATCTTCATCAATGGTTGGCCCAGTTGTATCAAAATCCTCATCTACATCATTGGCTACTCCAGTTGTATCAAAATGCTCATCTACATCATTGATTACGTCAGTAGTACAACCTTTTGGGCTGCATCCTCGGCCTAAACCCCCAACAATTCATACATAACCTCATCATCAACAATCTCTATTCTTCCTCTTCATCTCGACTTTCTTCAATGCGCAATGTATCCCATCAACAAGAGGTGCGTGTAGGCTCACAAGGGCTTGCCAAACAACACAAGATGATCATCTCTTTGTGCGTGACCTTCCCAATCAAGAAGAGGTGCTCGCAGCTTGCGTGCAGGAGGTTCTAGCACTGCTAAGCTAAGCTCAGGCTCTCCATCGAGCCTAGGACAGAAAAAATGCGGGACAGTTAGATTTACAACCACATCTACACTAATCGATGCTAGTCTATACGCTTGGAGAACTTCTACACTAAATTGGCACAGTTAGATTACCACGAGAACTTCTACAACAGCAAGAATACGTACCCTTGGATGAGATCTGGCAAGTTGTCCATCCAACACTTGGAGAAGCACGGCGGCGACGGCGGAGTCGTGACACCAGGCTGCGTGGGCGAGTGGGGGCGGCCGGTGAGGTCACGGCGTGGGCGCGAGTGGGGCGGCGGCATGGTGGGGCGGATGTGGGCGGCGGCGGCGGCGTCATCGACCACTTTATCGCCCACACAGGCCGGCGAGACTGCCACGCCACGGCAAGTCCTAGCCACGCGCCGGCGAGTCGGGGCGGCCTCGGTGGGCTGGCCGGGGGAGGCGGCCGCGGCGCAGTCGACCACCTCGCTGCCTGGCGGCGTCTCTCTCTCCCCCGTTCCTTCTCTCCCTCCCGGTCTTTGTCGTGCGAACAGTCTCGAACAGAACAAGGTTCTGATGGAGATCTCGGTTCTGAACGGGATGGGTGAGGGGTAAAAGGGGAAAGAAAATAACAAAAAAAAAATCAAAATCAAAATACGGTACATATACTGCTCCAGGGCATTCTGGCGGTGCGTCGCGTTTGAAAATGGCAGACGGCCGAATCCCATTTGAGGGATGGTAAAAGAGCGAAGCCCACGTTTGATAATGGCGAAGGATCAATTTTCTCGTTGGAGGGGGTTTGGGGTGGCGTGCGGCCGCTCACCTCTTTCCGAATCCGTTTTTTCCCGGGCTCGCAGCCAGGGCCCAGGGGACACAAGCAGCCATGGCCATCTTGTCTGGCTCCAGCAGCCTCCTCACAGAGAAGGCGCCGCCGTTGAGCTGGGCCGTCGCTCGTCGGACTACTCACCGGCCGGCTGGACCGCCGCCGTCCACGTCACGCCTGACGACCACCGTTGCTCTGTTCGCTTGGCTGATAAATTATGGCTAAAAGTACCATTGACTAATTTATTATAAAAAAAATATTATTCGTTAATTAAAAAAATACAACTTATAAGTCCAGCGAAAAAGGCACGTGGGTCCATCCACGGGCATGCGCTGCACCGTATCCCCTTCGATCGCCTCCTGCCTGCCACCCCGAAGCAACGGCTGCCGCCTGATTGAAATCGTGATCAAGCAGTGAGATGAATGAAGCATGGATTTGCAAGGAATTGGAAATGTTGTTGCAGCAGCGAGGCACGTGCGATGGTACTTGGGATCAAATGGAGTCAGATCTCGCAATGGTCGCCCAAGCCAAGCGTCAATTCGTGATGCAACCTTGAAATTATTAAGGAGAAGGAAGGGATTGAACTGGTATAAGTCAGCATCACTTTTGCAAAATGGCAGTTAGTTCCGATACGTGGCTTACGTGAGTCTGTTTTATAATATAAACACAAATAAAGCAAGGTACCAGTTGGTATTATTGGCACTACTACTTAGCTTTACTTTTTTTTTTGCTTCACAAAACGTCTTGGTTGTTCAATTGTTCTAATTTTGGCTCTATTCACGTGTCCTTAAACCCGGCTTGATTCGTTTATTTTTTCATTCAGAATAGTGTTTTTCTCTCACAAATTCCTCCAGCATTCCTCCAAACTATCCAGATTCCTCCAGAATTCAGACAAACGAACATGCCTTTGTGTTCACAGCTAGTACCTTGTTTCACTACTTGGTATCGGCACTTGGGATACTACTTAGCTTAGGGGTTGTTTAGAAAATTATTTGTGGTATCATGAACTGGTTTTATTAAGCCAAATACATATAAAAATCATGGTTTACAAAAAAAATAAGTCAGTCTCTAAAACTCTAAGAAGACAACAACTTTGACAAAATCAATGTTTGTTGTATCCAAATACCCAATAGCTCTTGAAAAACAAAGTTTTCATTAACCATCGAAACCACTTGAGGGGTCTAGAAGCTCACGGTGTCTCGTGGAGAGCTCACGTAGAGATCAAAGCATCACTATGAAAGGGATCCCTGTCGATTACAAAAGTTGTTGGGTCCTACATGTCGGTCGGAGGTGATGGGTCCCCTTGCTAGCATCGACGTGTGCTCCCTTCCACTGTAGTCACACTGTGCAGGGAGAGTACAAGAAGAGACGGGCCCATCCCTGTTACATCCGTTGACACGAGGAGAGGCTCGTCATAGTGTTACACCCACATTGTGCTTGGTGGAGTAGTGTAGCTACAGTCGTCCACTCGAGCTCTCATTGTCACCTGTTCAACGTAGGGCAACCATAGCACCTATTCAACGTAGGGCAACCATAACATGAGGCGTGTTGTGCTCTGTGCTTGTCCTTGTTTCATAAGGCTTTGACTAGCGCACCTCCTAGCCCTAGGATGAGTGATTGTGCTTGACCATTCGGTTCGACCCCTCCATGAGGTTCTAAGTGGTCGAGGTGCCGGGGGTCGGCCCTTCCAATTGGGCGCCTGAAAACTCTAGTTTAGTTTTGGTGAATTGATGAAACCCTAAGTACTAACCTAGTTTATCAAAGTGATCATGAGATAGGTAGCACTAGTTCAAGTGATGGAGCAATGGTGAAGATCATGATGATGGTGTGACCATGGTGATGATCAAGGTGCTTGAACTTGGAAAAGAAGAAAAAGAAAAACAAAAAGCTCAAGGTAAAAGTGAAACTTGACAGGAGCTTTTTGGTTTGGTGATCGAGACACTTAGCGAGTGTGATCATATTTAGGATCGATAGCCGTACTATTAAGAGGGGTAAAACTTGTATCGAAATGCGGTTATCAAACTGTCACTAGATGTTCTAACTCATTGCATATGCTTTTAGATTCTAGTGAGTGCTAACACCCTTGAAAATATTTATAAAATATGCTAACACACATGTACAAGGTGATACACTTGGTGGTTGGCACATTTAAATAAGGGTGGTTGAAGTTTGGGAAGTCGAGGAGGTCACTGTGCTAACCGGACGTAAGACCGGATGCTGGACCTGCGCGTCCGGTTAGTAGTGGAGCAGTGGCTCGGCTTCGGTCTTGTGGCCGGACGCTGTACAGTAAAAGTGACCGGACAAACAGGGCATGCGTCCGGTCACAGGTGACGTACGCTGATGTTGGGGGTGAAACTTGGCGCGCAGAGAAGGAGAACTGACCGGACGTTGAGCTGGGTCCGGTTGAGGTGCATCTGACGCGTCCGATCAGCATTTGGGCGCTCTAGAACCTCTCTCAAAGTGACCTGATGCACGGGAGCTGGAGGGAGCAGCGCATCCGGTCGGGCCTTGGCGGCTCAGGCGCGCGCGTGAGCAGTGTGAGCACCGACGTGTCCGATTGTAACTTAAGCAACAATGCATGAGCGAGTTGATCGTTGGAGATCTATGGCTCACGTTTGAAGGCGGGGCCACGTGGCGCTCATCGGGTGACCGGACGTTGGAGGCGTGCGTCCGATCACCTCTAACCGGCGCATTCGGTCGGCCCACAGTGAGTGGCCCATGGTGCCCAACGACTCTATTCATGGGGGCTCTCTATTTAAGCCCCATGGCCGACTCAAGCTCACTCTCTTGGCCATTGGCTCCATCTTATGATTGGCTTACACCTCGACACGTCGGTATAATCTTCACCGTCCTCTCTTGTATTACATTCTTAGTGTTGCTACGCTCTTTAGTGTAATTAGTTTTGATAGCTAGCTTATGTCGGGTCTAGTGGTTAGTGAGGCTCTTTAGTTAGTCTTTGAGATCTCACTAACTTAGAGTAGTGACTTAGCCAATTGTGTGTTTAGAGATCATAGTCACTAGAATTGTGATAGGTGGCTTGCATTTTTAGTAGGCTAGCGCAACACTTGCTTCACCGTTTAATTGTCTAACATCTTGCTAAGAGTTGTTGTAGAAATTTTTTAATAGGCTATTCACCCCCCTCTAGCCATTAGGACCTTTCAAGTGGCATTGGAGCCGTGGTCACCATGATTTGAGGTTTAAGAACATTTGGTGTCAAAATAGCTCAAATCAACAACACCAAAAAGCCACCCTAATTTGATGGCTTCAACTATCCTTATTGGAAGGCTAAGATGACAACATATATCAAGTCAATCAATAAAAAGGTGTGGAAGGTTTTGGAGACCAAGATTGAGATTGCCAATGAAGAGGCTCCCATTGCCGCCAAAGAAGTGCTACTCCAAAATAATAACATTGCTCTTAGTGCCATTCATGATGCTTTAGATGAGAGAACATTTGAGCAAATCAAGAACATTGAGATGGCTCATGAGGCATGGAAGAAGTTGGAGGAATCATTTGAGGGTACTCAAGCCGT
Organism: Miscanthus lutarioriparius; assembly: GCA_904845875.1. Classification (NCBI taxonomy): domain Eukaryota; kingdom Viridiplantae; phylum Streptophyta; class Magnoliopsida; order Poales; family Poaceae; genus Miscanthus; species Miscanthus lutarioriparius. The sequence goes on along the minus strand of CAJGYO010000008.1, from coordinate 76,866,560 downwards.
GAAGGGTGCCAAGGCATATATTCTCAAGGAGAAGTTTGCAAGCTTTAAGATGAAGGAGGATGAGAGTGTGCCGGAGATGTTTCATAGGCTTTAAGTGCTTGCCAATGATCTCAAAACACTTGGAGAAGAAGTGAAAGACAAGGACTTCTCCCATAAGTTCTTGAGATGGTTGCCATCAAGATTTGGCACATTGGTCACTATTCTAGTGAGGAGTGGTTTGGACACCATAACATCAAACCAAGTGTTGGGAGATGTGATGACCGATGACACCTATAGAGATGATAAGAAGAAGAAAGAAGGAGAAGAAAGATGAGAAGAAGGATAAAAAGAAGAAGAGTGTGGCATTCAAAGCCACATCATCCAAGGGCAAGGCAAAGCAAGAATCATCAAGTGAAGATGAAGACTTAAGCTTTGATGAGATGGATGATGAGAAGGTGGCTTTGTTTGTCAAGAGATTTGGCAAGTTCATGGTGAAGAAGGGCTACCATGCTAGAAGGAAGAAGTCTTCATCCAAGAACAAGAAAGACTCGAGAAGGTGCTTCAAGTGTAGAAGCAAGGATCATCTTGTTGCTCAATGCCTATACAATAGCGACAATGATGATGACGACAAGAAGAGTAAGAAGAAGGACAAGAAGGAAAAGAAAGAGAAGAAAGATAAGATGACCATCAAGAAAAAGAAGAAGGGTGGTTCATATGTGGTCACTTGGGATAGTGATGATGATGATAGTGATGATGACAAGACCACCAAGAAGAAGGCTCTTGCAAGCATTGCTATCAATGAGAAGCCTTCTCTCTTCGACACTCCATCATGCTTCATGGCTAAGGCCACTAAGGTACAAACTTGTGATGATGGATGTGATGAGGAATATAATAATGAAAGTGAAAGTGAAAGTGACAATGATGATGAACCAATTAAAGATGAACTACTTGACATGTTAGATGATGCAAAAAACATTTTAACATTAAGAGAAGAGAATGCAAAGACTTACGCAAGGAACTAAAAGCCCTTAAGCGAGCCTTTGATGAGCTCAATGCATCTCATGAGAGGCTAGAGGAAGCCCATGAGAAGCTTGGCAAGGCTCACAAGAAGCTTAAAAAATCTCATTCCTCTCTACTTAATGAGCAAAATGAGAAGGAGCATGTTGTAACATGTGACAAAGGCTTAACTTGTGATATAATTGATAAATCATTCTATAAGCCTATCATTGTTGCTCCTAGTAACCTTTCTTGTAGCAAATCTACTTCTACCTTATCTAGTAGTGATGGTTTCATTTATGATGCATCGCTAATGGTTGAGAATGAGACCCTCAAGAAAGAGGTTAATGAGCTCACTCGCGCCTTAGGCAAAACCTATGGTGATGATAACCGCTTGCTTATGTGCTTACGTAGCCAAAGAGCTTCTCTCTACAAAGAGGGATTGGGCTATACTCCAAGAAAGGCAAGGCGACCTTTGCTCCTTACAAGACTAGTTTTGTGAAGAACAATGGTCAGTTTTGCATTAGTTACAAGCAAGTTGGTCATAAAGAGTATGAGTGCAAGACCAAGAACAAGAATGCTAATGTATCCTCAATTAAGCTTGATTCTTTCTATATGCTTACTAAGGGTACAAATGATGTGAAGGCTAAGTTCATTGGTGCATCATGGATTGGCTCAAAGAATAAAGCCATTTGGGTGCTAAAGAGTTTGGTCACTAACCTTTAAGGACCCAAGCAAGTTTGGATACCTAAAAAGAATTAATCTTCTTTTGTAGGTCAATTACAAAGCCAGAGGAAGTTATTGGGTTCTTGATAGTGGATGCACTCAACACATGACCGGTGATGCAAGAATGTTCAACTCAATCAACACAAATGATAGCAATGGTTATGATAGTATCACATTTGGTGACAATGACAAAGGCAAGGTCAAATGGCTTGGTAAGATTGCAATATCCAATGATATGGGCATTTCTAATGTGTTGCTAGTTGAGAGCTTGAACTTTAATTTGCTATTCGTGGCTCAATTGTGTGATCTTAGATTCAAATGCATATTTGGGGTAGATGATATAGAGATCATAAGTGTATATGGCTCTAACTTGATCTTCAAAGGCTTTAGATATGAGAATCTATACTTGGTTGATTTCAATGCTAGTGAAGCTCAATTGTCAACATGCTTATTCACTAAGTCTAGTATGGATTGGTTATGGTATAGAAGACTTGGTCATGTTGGAATAAAACAATTGAATAAATTGGTTAAGCATGATTGGGTTAAAGGCTTGAAAGATGTTGTGTTTGAGAAGGATAAGCTTTGTAGCTCTTGTCAAGCTGACAAACAAGTTGAAAATACCCATCCTAAGAAAAACATAATGAGCACTAGTAAGATATTTGAGTTATTGTACATGAATTTGTTTTGGCCAACACAATACACTAGCATCGGTAGAAATAAATATAGCTTTGTGATAGTGGATAACTATACAAGATACACTTGAATATTCTTTCTAGTGTACAAGTGTGATGTGTTTGCAACATTCAAATCATTTGTCAAGGGCATTCATAATGAGTTTGAAATAACCATCAAGAGAGTTAGAAGTGACAATGCTAGTGCATTCAAGAACATTAGAATTGATGAGTTGTGTGATGAATTTAGAATTAGACATCAATTCTTGACCAAATACACTCCACAATTAAATGGCCTTATTGAGAGAAAGAATAGAACCTTGATTGACATGGCAAGATCATTGTTGAGTGAGTACAATGTGAGTCAATCTTTTTAGGCCGAAGCTATCAACACGGCTTGCTATTGTAGCAACCGCTTGTATTATCACCCATTGAAAGAGAAGACACCATATGAGCTCTTGAATGGTATAAAGCCCAATATTATATATTTTTGGGTCGTTGGTTGCAAATGTTATATCTTGAAGAAAGGCACTAGATTGGGCAAGTTTGAGAAGAAGTGTGATGAAGGATTCCTACTTGGTTACTCCATTATAAGCAAAACATATAGAGTTTGGAATTTAGAAAGTGGTGCTCTTGAGGAGGTACATGATGTTGAATTTGATGAAACAAGGGTTCACAAGATGAGAATGAAAACTTAGAAGATGTTAGAGGCATTCAACTTTCAAATGTCATGAAGAACATGGATGTTGGTAAAATTGAGGCCTAGGCAAGTGATTGATGAAGAAAATGATCAAGTGCAAGTGCTCCCTAACTCAAATGTGCAAGTTGACACTAATCAAGCAAGTACAAGTGACTCTCATGATAATGTGCAAGATCAAGTGGCTAGTACATCATCTTAACCTAATGAGTAAGCAAGTGCAAGCAATCAAGTTCCAATACTCCAACCAACCAATATTGCAAGAGATCATCCATTGGAAACTATAATTGGTGATATTTCTAGAGGTGTGCAAACTAGATCAAGATTGGCCTCTTTTGTGAGCATTTCTCATTTGTGTCATCCATTAAACCAAAGAAGATAGATGAAGCATTAAATGATGTTGATTGGATGAATGCTATGCATGAAGAATTGAACAACTTCACTAGAAATTAAGTATGGAAACTAGTTGAGAGACCAAAGGGACACAATGTGATTGGAACCAAATGGGTCTATTAAAACAAGCAAGATCAAGATAAAATAGTTGTGAGGAATAAAGCAAGATTGGTAGCACAAGATTACACTTAAGTAGAGGGTCTTAACTTTGGAGAAACATATGCATCGATTGCTAGGTTGAAAGCAATTAGAATCTTGCTAGCCTATACTTGTGCCCATAACATCAAGCTCTATCAAATGGATGTCAAGAGTGCATTTCTTAATGGCTACATCAACGAAAAAGTTTATGTTGAGCAACCTCCCGGCTTTGAAGATGACAAGAAGCCCGACCATGTGTACAAGTTAAAGAAGGCATTGTATGGCTTGAAGCAAGCATCTAGAACACGGTATGAGAGGTTGAGGGATTTTCTACTCTCTAAAGGGTTCATGATGGGTAAGGTTGACACTACTCTTTTCACCAAGAAGATTGGTAAAGACTTGTTTGTGTTGCAAATCTATGTTGATGACATCATTTTTGGATCAACCAATCAAGACTTTTGTAAAGAGTTTGGGAATATGATGGCTAATGAGCTTGAGATGTTCATGATTGGAGAGTTAAGTTACTTCCTTGGTCTCCAAATCAAGTAATTAAAGAATGGTACATTTGTGAGTCAAGGCAAGTACATCAAAGATATGCTCAAGAAGTTTGACATGAATGAAAGCAAAGCCATTAGTACACCAATGAGAACAAATGATAATTTAGATAGTAATGTAAGTGGCAACATGGTGGATCAAAAGTTATATCGATCTATGATTGGAAGCCTACTCTATGTGACCGCATCAAGGCCAGATATCATGTTTAGTGTATGCATGTGTGCAAGATTCTAAACTTCATCAAGAGAAAGTCATTTGAAGGCTACAAAGAGGATGCTGAGGTACTTGAAGCATACATAAAATGTTGGTTTGTGGAATCCCAAAGGAGCAAAGTTTGAGCTAGTTGGTTACTCGACTCGGATTATGCGGGATGCAAGGTTCAAAGGAAGAGCACCTCAGGCACATGTCAATTGTTGGGACGATCACTTGTTTCATGGTCATCAAATAAGCGAAATAGTGTTGCATTATCAACCGTCAAAGCTGAATACATATCCACCGGTAATTGTTATGCACAAATACTTTGGATAAATGCCACCTTTAATGACTTTGGAATCAAGTTCAAGAAAGTGTCATTGCTATGTGACAATGAGAGTGCAATCAAGCTCACCAACAATCCAGTTCAACATAAAAGAACAAAGCACATTGATGTTCACCACCATTTGATAAGAGATCATCAACAAAAAGGGGACATTTGCATTGAGAGTGTGGGCACCGAAGGTCAACTTGCCGATATATTCACTAAGCCACTTGATGAGAAGATGTTTTGTAAGCTAAGGAATGAGTTGAACATATTGGATTTCTCAAATATGTGTTGATCCAACCCCACTTATATGACATGCCTCTCCTTTGAGCAATCTAAGATAAAAGTTGATTGGCATACATACATCCTTTGCTAAGGATATGTTTAGTGCATCTAGTCATTCCTCATGTCTTATATGCTCATTCATGAAAATCAAATAAATTTGATGCTTGTATGGTACCACTATTGCTTCTATGCTTGACTTGATCTAGTGGTAGCATATGATATGTTTGTGGGCTTGTGAACCTAGTGTTTGATCTAGAAAATGAGCTATAAGTGTTTAACTCAACATGGTACAAGATAACCCTTATTTGGAGGTGTGAGGAAGCTTGTCATTGGATCAAACCGAGTTAAATATCTTTGGCAAGTGTTCTAGATTGAACCAAATTTGTGAAAATGATCCTCACCCCATTGATTGACATTGATAATCTTAACCTATCTAAAATTAAACATTTGTGGTCATTGATGACAAAGGAGGAGAAGTAATGCACAAAGATAGTGAAAAGATGACTAAGGAGGAGAGAACTTTGACATAGGGAGAGAGATGACAAAGGAAGGGGATCAATTAAAATTTGAGCACACAAGTAAGGGGGAGCAAGCTTATAAACTTATATGTTGCATTTGAATGTACATTTCATATGTTTGCTTGGATGGCACATTTTTAAATTAAAATTCTATGCTTGTGTGGTGTATGCTAGTTGTAGGTTTGAATGATGAAATGAAAAACTAGCATGCCTAGGTTGAGTAACTAGACTTGTGTTTATATAGTGTAAACTAGACCCTTACTTCTAATATTGATCTCATGGGGTATTCTAGTTTTTATGTATGTCTAGTTACCAATGGTGTTAAGGATGGTATATTTGGTGCACTCAGATTGGTATCACATTTCAAAGGTCCATCTCTTATATCTTAGCATCATTTGGAAGACATTGCCCTCCCACATTTCCAATCCATACATATGTAGAAGCTTTAATCCAAACTCTTAGCACATATGTAGGGGAGCTAATGCTACCATTTGGGGTTCATGAAACTTGTCCATATTCTTTTACACATGATAAATATGCTTGGACAAGCAACATGAATTCAATTGAATTTCAATTCATATCTTTGTAAAAGGGCTATCATCAATTACCAAAAAGGGGGGATTAAAAGCTCTAGTTTGGTTTTGGTGAATTGATGAAACCCTAAGTGCTAACCTAGTTTATAAAAGTTATCATGAGATAGGTAGCATTAGTCCAAGTGATGGAGCAATGGTGAAGATCATGATGATGGTGTGACCATGGTGATGATCAAGGTGCTTGGACTTGGAAAAGAAGACAGAGAAAAATAAAAAGCTCAAGGCAAAGGTGAAAATTGATATGAGTTTTTTGGTTTGGTGATCGAGACACTTAGTGAGTGTGATCACATTTACGATCGATAGCCGTACTATTAAGAGGGGTGAAACTCGTATCAAAATGCGATTATCAAAGTGCCACTAGATGTTCTAACTCATTGCATATGTATTTAGATTCTAGTGAGTGCTAACACCCTTGAAAATGTTTTATGAAAATATGCTAACACACATGCACAAGGTGATACACTTGGTGGTTGGCACATTTGAGCAAGGGTGGTTGAAGTTTGAGAAGTCGAGGAGGTCACTGTGCTGACCGAACATAGGACCGATGCTGGACCTGCGTGTCCGCTCAGTAGTGGAGCAGTGGCTCGGCTTTAGTCTTGTGATTGGACGCGCAGGGCCTATGTTCGGTCATAGGTGACGTACGCTGACGTCGGGCGCGAAACTTGGCGCGTAGAGGAGGAGAACTGATCGGACGTTGAGCTAGGTCCGGTCGAGGTGCATCCAACGCGTCGATTAGTGTTTGGGTGTTCTAGAACCTCTCTGGAAGTGACCTAACACGGGGGAGCTGGAGGGAGCAGCACGTCCGGTCGGGCCTTGGTGGCTTAGGCTCGCGCGTGAGTAGTGTGAGCATCGGCACGTTCGATCGCCTGGAGCGGTGCGTCCAGTCATAACTTAAGCAACAACGCGTGAGTCGAGTTGAACGTTGGAGATCTATGGCTCACGTTTGAAGGTGGGGCCACGTGGTGCTCATCGAGCGACCGGACGTGGGAGGCGTGCGTCCGATCACCTCTAACCAGCGTGTTCGGTCGGCCCATAGTGAGTGGCCCGTGGTGTCCAATGGCTCTATTCATGGGGGCTCTCTATTTAAGCCCTATGGCTGGCTCAATCTCACTCTCTTAGCTATTTACATTGACATAACAACCTTATGAGCTTAGCCAAAGTTCTCCCACTCATCTCCATCATTGATACATCAACTTTATGAGATTGGGAGTGAATCCAAGTGCATTGTTTGAGTGATTGCATCTAGAGGCATTTGGTGTTCGTGTTTTGCTGCGGGATTCGCTTGTTACTCTTGGCGGTTGCCGCCACCTAGATGGCTTAGAGAAGAGAGGATCATCGAGCGGAGGTTGGTGATTGTCTCCGGCTCTGATCATGGTGATTGTGAGGGGTTCTTGACCTTTCTCTAGATGGAGATCCAAAAGGTACTCTAGTGGATTGCTCGTAGCTTGTGTGATCCTCATCTTGTGTTGGTTGTGCGGCACCCGGTTACGAGTTTGGCGTGTGATGCCAATTTGCACGTGAACCTTCAAGTGAGTGAATCGTCATAATGAGGACTAGCTTGCCGGTAAGCAAGTGAACCTCGGTAAAAAATCTTGTGTCATCTTGTCTGAGGATTTCATTGGTTATCTTGTGATTGATTGGTTGGCTCCATCTTGTGATTGGCTCACACCTCGACACGTCGGTATAATCTTCACCGTCCTCTCTTGTATTACATTCCTAGTGTTGCTATGCTCTTTAGTGTAATTAGTTTTGAGAGCTAGCTTGTGTTGGGTCTAGTGGTTAGTGAGGCTCTTTAGTTAGTCTTTGAGAGCTCACTAACTTAGAGTAGTAACTTAGCCAATTGTGTGCTTAGAGATCATAGTCACTAGAATTGTGGTAGATGTCTTGCATTTTTAGTAGGCTAGCGCAACACTCGCTTCGCCATTTAATTGTCTAACATCTTGCTAAGTGTTGTTGTAGAAATTTTCAATAGGCTATTCACCCCCTCTAGCCATTAGGACCTTTCAGCGACCACTTTACTAGTCACCTTCTGACCAGTTAGACGAGATGGTAGAGGGGTCGGTCTGACAGAAAACTCTCTTACAGGGGCGTGTGAACGCACTCGATAGGTGTAGCCCCAAGACCTTGTTCGACTAGCTAGACTTATGAGGGTACTTGTGGTACGGGTATTCGTCACAAACCACATATGGAACACATAACAATCTTTCGGAGTTTGTATAGTCTATAAAGAGCACCCCGTAAGCAACAACACACATATCCTAGAGTGAACAAAGTACCAATAAAAAAGAACTCGGCCTAGGAGAGAGTCAAGGTTCCATTGTGAGTATTGCCTTCATAGATTATTTTCATGAATATAAATATAATAGTAGATGAATTGTTAATTTCACTGGTATATGATTTGTAAAGGCAACATTTTGTATAATTGTTAGAGTACATAAAGCTATATATTTATTGCACTTGCATGCATGTATACTTTTGATTTGCATGATGAAATAATATATATATTTATGTTAAGTTAGTTTTTTTTGTGTTAGTGGTGATAGAAGTGGGGTAATCTAATAAATAAATAAATGTATACATATAGGTGTAATTTAGGGTTATTTTTTATAAGAGAATATATTTGTGATTTTGACGTAGAATAGATATGATATTTTAATTATTTTTTTAAAAGACGCAAGTGCATTTTACGGATGATATTAAGGAAATCTACAACAAGTATGATGAAGAATATGCAAAATAAAATCAAATAAAAATAAAATTTCAAGAAGTCTTCTTCGATCTCTTCTGCCATGTCCATCGCAACGAGAGGAACGATGTGTTTTCTCCAATTGTCGTTGATCATGACACGATACAAATGAGGACAAAAAGATATCCAAACAAGATATGGATGAACCCCAATCACAAAGAGGCTTTGGAAGACCACAATAACCATCCACCATGAAGACCCGGAGAATGCATGCATTGAATTGTTGAAAGAATATTGACTCCCTGAACATAATCTATATCTACTCCTATGCCACCATTCGTTAATAGAACCATAAAGCTCACAAGCCTAATACAGATCTACTCCTATGCCACTATTCATTGATACAACCACAAACCTCACAAGCCTTTCTCACTAGTGTCGAATGGACCATCCGTGAGGCAGAGAGAGAAAGAGGATGATGATGACCATTATTCCAAAGAGCACATCCATTAGCTCTTGCACTTAGACAACAATGCTATGGACATAAAACCCAATAGCCAATCGCACCCCATGAAAGAAACCATTGAAGCAAGGTGTTTAATAGACCAATACGAGAAAATACGTCGCCGACACCTCTATTGATGAAGGTGAGGAGTGACGACACTTTATTTGGATGAAACTCTAAATAACTACTAAATCTACTAGAGGGATGGATCCCCACTTCCCCTTACTACCGCCAACTTGCCGAAGAGGAGAGAGGGACCATAGGGGGGTAGTGCGCGGTGGTGCTAGGTTTTTCTTTGGTTGCTCTGGATTAAATAAGCTTTGGGGTTACTTAGATCATCTATAATAATGGCAAAATAGGCATTTTAGATGCAAATCAAGGGCTTACATAGATTACCTAACAATGGTGGGTTTTACTTTATGTTGTTTTTCAAAGCGACAAATGTGGGTAACTTTAAGGAAAAAATAATAGATATAATGTCTGTTATTATAACGATGATTAGCATATACCGAATTAATGGGCACATTCTTCTGATTTTTGTGAGAATTCTTGATTCATCTTTTTTTTTCTAGCACGTTTTGTGAGGATTAACACCAAATACTACAAATGTAGGGGGCGCGAGGGTTTACTTTAGCTTATATTTCATGATGGCAGAGATGGGTAGTTTAAACGCTATTTTGGTGGGGAGCTAATTTCAGTTGTTTCTATAATGACAAATGGGTTGTTTTTAAGAAAACAAAATAATTGTAATGGCTATTATTTTGAATTGTAGAGCAGATTTTTTTTTTTTAGTTTTATCCTTTTTATGTTGATTGTCGATGCTCCCTTTAGTTAATAATAGTAAAATTACCTGTATATTAATGCATATACGGCCTGCTTGTCTGACAACCAGAATAACACAAAGCTAGTGGGTCCCACGAGCACAATGTAAGAACTAAGAACACCTACCTACTAGTACTCAGTGCTCCAACGCGAACCGATTTCCTTAATTCCTTTTTAAAAGTTGGCATGTCTTTTTTCTTTGTGTTCACGAGCACAATGGAAGAACTAAGAACACCCGCCTAGTACAGTGCAAGAACTAAGAACACCCACCTAGTAGTGCTCAGTGCTCCAACGCGAACCATTTCCTTAATTCAAATGGTTTAACTTGTCTTTTTTCTTTGAAAAGTTGACATGTCTTTTTTCTTTGAAAATTTGACATAGCCCCTTGTCGTCGTGTTTACAAGCTGGATTAGACACCAGGGCACGCCAAACCGTACACGTGTAAAAATGGCTGTCAACACGGGAGGAGAAAACGTACGCGACATTGACAGTTTGTGGTTCATTAGGCTGTGATCGGAACAAATGGCTGCGGCTACCACTGTGTGTGTGCTGTAGCAACTGTTGTGGAATCGCAGCTGCAGCCATCTGAACTAAGCAGTGTGTCAAGAATTCCGATCATGTGAAGAATTATTCACTCGTTGGTTTCAGCCAGACTTATCAGTCATGGTACAGTATTTTTTTCTTACAACAAACCAACACTAGCCGGACTTATCATTCCAGAAATCAACCAACGAACAGGCTGAATGTGTCGTTCATCCCTAGCTGCTACTGTTAGCTCTACTATGCTCATCATGATTGCAAACCAGCATTGTCATATCCGCCATTGCGAATATGACAAAGAGATCAATTTCTCGCTGGCTCAGGAAAAAAAAAAACAAATAACGTATGTCAAATATGTCCTTGATATTTATTTCCAATCTAAATCAGTAGGACATTTTAGTTTTATCCTAAATTAAATCTTTAAACTTTGACTACGTTTATAGAAAAATACTTTAACATTTACAATACCAAATAAATATATTATAAAATATATTACCTAGTGATTTGGAAAAAAAGCTAGTGAATTTAATAAAACTAATTGGTGTCTGTGGATTCCTGTAAACTTGGCTAGAACTAAAAAGAAATGTCATACGGTACATTTTAGAACAAACTGAATATCTAATTCCAAATTCCAATAGGAGGCGTAATAAGAGCTATTTAGCAAATCGAGTGACAATATTTGTTGCATTGCATACATGCTAGAGATGAAGTGTTAGGCAATTTTTTTTTTAACGAATGGGAGAGTCTCCCAGATACTCTCTTAGGCTACGTTCTTGTCTGGAATGGTCACTAGGAAGCATCATAAATTCTCCTGTAATTTATATAGTCAAACTCTCACCAGAAACTATTCATATCGGGAATAGCCTTATAACCCAACGAGCCCTGAGGCTAAGGATGGCAACGGGGCGGATTCGGATCGGATGGAGTCTCTGTGTATCCGAATCCGAAACCCGAAATCGAAACCTCCGCACAACACCGATTCAGGTGGTAATCAGCTCCCCAAAACCGAACCAATATGGATACGGAACCCGCTTTGACAACAACATAGTAAGAGAAATAAGAACTTTCTATAAACATATGCATAATATATACCATCGTATAAACAAGAGGCATCAAATAATAAATATTTTCATGAGTCAATTTAGAATAAATTTAATAATATAAGTAAACAAGTTATTATTAGCATATTATAAAACATGAGTTTAAATTCCTTTTATTTTATTATTGGATATCCATGGGTATTTAAACCCGAAACAACTGATTGGTTTGAGGAGAAATCATCTCCGAACCCGAACCCGCAAGACCCGAAACTCGCGAATATCCGACCCGAAACCGCCTCGTTGCCATCCTTAGGTGAGGCTCCCGCGCCGGCCAGCGCTCGAACACGGGTGGGCAGCTCGACGCAATATATCGGAGCTAGACAACCGAGCCCCCGTTCGGTCCTCGTTAGGCAAATTAACGAGAGATTCTTTTCCTGCTTTATTAACTTATTACCCCTTTATTTTATTATTATGTATTTAGCGCAATGATAGGCTTGAGGACTAAAGCGAACCACACCTGTGGAGTGACTTTCACCCTCTATAAAAGAGGCTGAAGGCGACATGAATTTGAAAATTAATTCATGGCACGACTAAACGAACAAAATTAAATGTCTTTTAGAGCGAAGAAAACTACATGTTGACAATTCAAGCCCAACAACCTTTTGCAGAAACCACCAATCTGTTACTAGGCAACTTCCATCTAATCAATTTATCTTGTTGTTACTTGTTAATGTTCTCTGCTTCTACTTAATGAAACACGTGTGACAAGGAACACAGTTCGCGAAAAAATCTTGTTAGTGTCATGCCTGTGTAAGTACATTGTTTATAGAGTAAAAAACCCATGTTCGCGGGGGCTCATGTCATTGTAGCCGAATTTCATGGGTTTGTTTATAGAGCACATGTCATTTTAGCCGATTTTCATATCACAGAGACCCAGAAGGCGATTTAGCAACAAACCCATCAACTTTAACTCTTATTATTATGCTGTGAAATTTCAGTGCACAGCAAGTCTGAAAGAATCAGCTATTCAGCTAACAGCACATCTGAACTTGCACCTTTTAATTTATTTTCCTATGTAGACAACTGAGTGGGCTTCTTCTTTTTTTTGCCATATGTGCTCTTAGTCTATGTGGCGAAGAACATATTCCAACATAAAAAGGTATATATTCCAAATAGATGAGGTTTCTTAGAATGCGCAAATTCCGTTGCTATGAGTGGATAGCTTTCATCCAACGCTACCACACAGGTATCTTCGTCTGGACCAACAAGGATCGAACACTGGACATACGAGTTTTTCCCAATCATATATGACGGAGAATTTTGGTATCTGCCAATAATTTCCAAAGCGTGGGAGAAAAGAAAATACTTGTGTTTTTTGAAGTGGAGGAAACTGCTGTCTGTTGAAGAAACACCGTTGCCATACAGTGTGGATAACTGGATAAGCAGTTTCAGATCACAAAGTTCATTCAGGCCACAATAAATTCAGGCATAACATGTCATCCTGCCATCCTGGTATCCCTACCACTACATGCTGCTGCTACTACTAGAGAAGCACAAGTGGCAGCCACATAAGCAAGGCAAAAAAGAGAGAACAAAAACGGGCATCTACGCGCATATCCTACGTGCGTGTGATCCTCTGAATGGAGCTTATCGTTTTCAGACTCCAAGGTGTGATCTGGCTCTGATACAGATAGATAGATAGATGCCTGTTCCTGCTTTACAGTTTCCATGCTGCCATTGGTCCTCTTATCTCTTTCAGGCCGTTGCAGGACACAAGTTCCTATGGTTATGGCTTAGTATGGGGTAGCTCTGCAATGTAGATATGATTTGCTCAGGGAATGGACCACCGTTTGGTAGTTGGTACTGCGGTATTGTTAGGTTTGTTCTCTAGTAGAATAAGACAGTTTTCATGTGTGTGCATGGCTCTATATGCTGCCAGGAGATGAGGAGAGATATTATACTGTATATACTGTAGCTCAAATGCTCAATTGGTGGCAGACGTTGGTTGTCTAGGTTCAGTCCTATTCGACTTTGTCTATCTCTCTCTCTCTCAAGAAAAAAAGAAGTCATTGACTGAAACTTAGATATTTGTTTGGCATGACTGTGGCTCCTCCGAAAATAACTCTAGCTCTAATTACTCTTAAAAGCCACAAATCCTGTATAAAACAGCTTTGACTCCTCTAAAACTTCGTTACTGAAGCCATTTTGTACTCTGCTGTTTGATACAACTCCTACAGGAGACGAAGCCAGAGATGCTCCTGGAGCCATACCAAACGGCAGCTAAACTAAAGCTTGTCTCTTGAGACATAGTTTCTAGAAGTAGTAGTTCAGAGCTTCAGATGGGTGCCTAGTATGTTCAAACTTCAGCCAGGTTCAACCGTTCAAAGAATTATTAGGCTCGGACGACTTGGTTGCTGTTCTTCTAAGTAACATTTTCTTTTAACTGTAGGGTCCATATTCCCTGTCTATTTTGACCCTTTTTACCGTCCGTGTCAAACTCTGCTTACTGCTAAAGTAACTCATTACTTGACTATTTTGACAAGGCAAAGGCAGTCGCTATCAGATTACATGAATTGATACCTGGCTTACAAGGAACATACTATCCGACCTAGCACCCTAGATCCAAGTCAAATTTGTTCTCATGTGTGCGTATAAAGTAGTAACTCATTACTTGGCGCCAGGGTTAAGCACAACATTATTTTTCCATATAATTAACTGAAAACGAAAACGTACTCGTGGAGCCGTGCACGCTTCAGTCTTGATGTGCAGCCATCATTTTCAGCTGCCATCTAGAGAAAAATACTGAACAACAATTCAGCCGCCAGAAATGATCTGAAAACTCAGCACAAGTTGGTAAACAAACTCTGCCTTTTCACTTTTCATTGACGATAAATGGTTCATGAGTCATGACACTTTGAAATTGTGCTGAACTTGCCAGAGTTCAGAACAGCACTCCTGTCTTGAGTCTTGACCTTCTACTCGCTACTATATTTACACATGGTCACAAAGTGCCACGTGTGTTAATTTGAGCAACCAGCCATTTGCAATTGTGCGCACTTAGCTCTCTGTCTGGCTGCGGTGCTGCTGTTTTTGTTTTGGCTTCGTGACTGTTTTCGGCCTTACGGCCACCTTGTACATATAACCTTCTTTCCGCTTAATTGATTAGCAGAGCTTCTGCCTTATTAAAAAAAAACATTGGCGTTAACAAGATACGATACTTGGATCGTGCAATGAAAGAAATCTTAACAAAGAACTTGGAGTGGCGGCTAAATTCTGGCATTTTTAGATGCTGCTTTATCTTTATTCAGGAGAGCAACGGCGCCCTTTTAAATTTGCAGGAGAATTTGTGCTCGCACCAAGTCAGTATCGTGGTCGAAGAATAAGCTTCCCTTTGTTAGGTATTGATAGATCTAAGGTTTGTTATTTTGTTGAGACGAAATATTCGGATGAGTCATCGCTGATAATGGAATCGATTGGTCAAGAATCTTCAAACACCTAAAGATATTCCTAGATCATTCATATCTGTCCTCACTTTCCCTAAAGAGGTGCTTTTTTTTATTCAAGATAACACATACTAGTAGTGAGTTAGTGACCAAGAATAAAAAACAGAGACTGGTGAGATCGCAGGATGCATGAATAGATTCTTCAGCTATCTCTGCGTGGCAAATGTGTTCAACTCAAGGCTTATCTTTTCCTTAAACAGAGACTATATATGTGTTCAACTCAATCCTTATCTTTTCCTTAAACCTCATCAGGACCACTCCAACTTTGTGCAATCTGGGGCAAGATTTGGTGCGTCCTTGTCAGATGCATCCATCTCTTCTGCTTTTATCATTAGCATGGGCTCTTGTTACTTTTTGATTGAGTAGTTGGCATTCGGGAATAGTGCCAAGGATAACAATCCTGCTTTGAGCAAATTAGCAGTCGACACCCATGAGGTTTCACCGTTTCATGGTGAAGTAGACTAAAGAAAACATGTTAGTGAAAGACCTGGGTTTCAATAATCATCACGAGACACACGTGGAAAAATAATAATAAACTCTAATTTTTTTCATAAAAAACAGAAAAATCTAGTAATTAATTCAGTAGACTTTAACAACCACAAAAAATAATAGACACCAGATCAATTATTACCCACCTTTGCCATTATAAGAAACAATATAAGTAGCCTTGTAAATTTGCATCTCAATTACCTACCTATATCATTACAGAATGTAATCTAAAGTAACACCTAAATTTGCATATATATTATCCACTTGACATTATGATAGATAATTTAAGTAACCTCTTAATTTACATCTAAATTACTATTTTACCATTATTAAAGAACACACTAGAATATTCTCTCAAATCTACATCTAAATATCAGCATGCTATAGTGAAAAAAATAATAATTAATTTGATAAGTTTATAGGGTACCTATATATGCATAATTGTCTTAGGATATGAACAAAAACAAAAGGTGTGCAAAGATGAGTAACTTTTATTAGTTGTATTCCATCAATTCTAAATTATAAGACGTTTTGACTTTTCTAAATACATTGATTTTACTATGTATCTAGACATACCGTATATAAAACCAAAACATCTTATAATTTAAAATTAATGGTGTAGGTACTAAACATGGTGCTGTAAATGTTTGTGCCTCATAAATTAGTAGGCTGTGCGGGAGCATCAGTTGATGTCACTGTGTTAAGAAATTTTAAAATCTTTTTTTTTTCAAAATTTATTTTAATATCTATTAGAAAACCAACTGTTTCCTTAGCCCTGCCACTGCCAGCGAAATTGATGAAGAGGAGGAAAAAAAAAGCACTGCCACTGGCGGGCTGGCGGCTGACTCCGGTGGCGATCCAGTTGGCGCGCAAGCTGGATGAGTCTGTACAACGGCTCGTATTTGCTGGATCATGTGTGTGGCAGGCTGGATGTGACTGTATTTTGGTACCAAAAACGCTTATTTTTGTTGTTACTCTTCGCATCTGAAAGTACAATTAGGACAAAACATTTGGGTTAACCATTGTGGGCCCTAGAAAAGTCTTTTTATAAAGAGGGCCTTGGAAGCACATTAGCCATTAGCCAGGAGCCCACTGGGCCGTGTGCTCTCTTAGATACGTTGTCATGTGTCCATGCGCCTTTTCGCTTGTGTCAATTTAATTAATTTTTGTGACAGCATTGTGCCTTGTACTAACTGCGTTTGAGGATGCTATTAGAAATTTTAAAATCAAACATTGTAAAGTATAACTGACGATTATTCAAAAATATATGTAAATGTACCTAAAGATTCATACGGAGTACATCACATGTCTTTCAGTAATACGGTACTCCTACGTTTTATAAAAATCAACCAAGTCCCGCATGATTACGCGATCATTGGATGCGTCCAAAAATAGTACCCGCCCTAACATCTTTAGCTGAAAATGATGGCAAAGAGCACAAATCCAGGAAATCCTTAGTCGGAACAGAAACTTCTTATATATAAATCTAAACAAACATTTTCTGTGATACTAGTAGAATATTAAAATTAAACTCATTTTTGAACTGACCATCCCATTTGAATTAAACAAATAATTATGTCACAATTGCCACCACACTGTTTCCTTGTTGTCTACTCACCCCATTATGAGACACCTTCCTTCCTTTTTTTTTTTCTTCTTTTGCTAGCATATAAGAATTCCAACGCCTTTTATTATATATTTTTTAACTTGGCTATTTCTCCTCACCTCCTCCTCTCCTTTTCTTCCTCCCTCCGCCTCGCCTCAACTCTCCCATTCCGTCCCCCGATCTCGCCGGATTCTCCTCCTCGCCGGCGGCGGCGATGGCGGGAAATGACAACTGGATCAACAGCTACCTCGACGCCATACTAGACGCCGGAAAGGCCGCCATCGGCGGCGACCGGCCCTCCCTCCTCCTCCGCGAGCGCGGCCATTTCTCCCCCGCGCGCTACTTCGTCGAGGAGGTCATCACCGGGTACGACGAGACCGACCTCTACAAGACATGGCTACGCGTACGTCCGTTGCCGATGCGGCCACCGCCAATTCCACCTCTTATCTTCCGTTGCTGTTGCTGTTGTGATTCCGTTACCGATCTGGGCGTGCCGTGTCTGCAGGCGAACGCCATGCGGAGCCCGCAGGAGAGGAACACGCGGCTCGAGAACATGACGTGGAGGATCTGGAACCTTGCCAGGAAGAAGAAGGAGGTAAACTCGGTTCTTTCTCCGGTTGCTTCTCTGCTCGGACTGTGCTAGACTGCTAGTACAAAGTATCATTTGATGTTGGATGAGGTTTGCGGCGACTATTCTGTCTGGAGGTTGCTGATTACCCGTGCTAGTTAGATCGCCCGTTGCTTTTGCTTTCCCTTAGTTAGAAGCTTAGAACGAGGCAGTGCGCTTGCTAGGTGACGTTTGGACGCAACCAGATCAATTAAATGAGATACATCAGCTTAACACTATATTGACTTGCGCGAGGAGTTGTTTTCAGACGGCATTGGCCTCTGATACAGCTTTGACGTTGTAGTTTGCGAGTCTTTCCTAAGTTTTTCAGCTGCTGCCCCCTTTGTTTCTAGTCACTGACTCACTGTTTGCTTGTAAATGGGTTTCACTTATCCAGTAGTTGGACCAACTACGACAGATGCTGAGGACAAGGGAATTTCATGAATGAAGCATGTAAATGGCTTTCACTTGTCCAGTAGCTGGACCAATTGTGACAGATGCTGGGAACAAAGGAATTTCATGAATGTCCACTACCCACTAGCTGACTAGCTGAGCCAATGGGAGCATGCTGGCACTGCATATCCATTTCAATTTCGGCATCTTTTTTTTTTATCTATTCCAAAGCCCTCCATGGCCAATGGCGGAGCCAGGATTTATACTCAGGGGGGGCCGGCCGTCAGGAATTATACTTAGGGGGGGCTGGCTCGGTCTTTTTCATTGCGATAATTTTATTATCTAGTTGTGTTTTGTATGATTATATTATCTAGAAGATATTAATAGGTATATATGACAAGAATTTTATATAATCTCCCTCTTCATATAAATAAAAAATATTAAGTCATACTACTATTTTTTTTTGTTGTGAAACATTGGGGGGGGCCATGGCCCCTGCCAGCCCCCCCTTGGCTCCGCCAGTGTCCATGGCTATTATTCTGTCCTCAAGATGCCGCACATTCTGTTTTGACTAATAGTTCCTCTGTCGTAGAGTTAAGCACTTTTGCACAGTATTCTTAGTCTACCTATGATTTACAAGTTGATCTTTCTAATGTTGTCCTCTATTTTTCAAATACATATTTGTATATGCAGTTCGAAAAAGAAGAAGCTTGTCGCTTGTCAAAACGCCAGCCAGAAACTGAGAAAACACGAGCTGATGCTACTGCAGATATGTCTGAAGATCTCTTTGAAGGTGAAAAGGGAGAAGATGCTGGTGATCCATCTGTTGCATATGGGGACAGCACCACAGGGAGTTCACCTAAGACAAGTTCAATTGACAAGCTATACATAGTATTGATCAGGTATAGAGGATATTCCTTCCAAATCATTTTTAAGTATGGAGCATGGAAGAAATGTTTCTTTTATTTTTTTGTCGGCATTTGAAGGGGCACTAATGGTTTTTTTTGTCCTAACAATTGCTTAAATCTTATGGTGTTTCTCTACTGTCATGTGTTGGTGGAAAGGCAAATGAATTGCTAAGGCATATGGGGATCTAGCTGTTATTGCAATGTGAAATGTGCAATTTGAAACTCATCATTGGCATATAGCCTTTGTTAATCTGTCTGAGCTTTATATTGCAGTCTACATGGTCTGGTCCGTGGTGAGAATATGGAGCTTGGCCGAGATTCAGATACGGGTGGCCAGGTAATCTGGCTGCACTCAGCTAATTAGTACACCAACTTCTATTTACCTGTATAAGTGCACGTTGTGATCTAGTATATTGTTTACTTCCAATACTTGGCAACTCAAATATGACTCAATAATTTATTTCTTAATAGAACTTCATAGACTCGCGGTGAGAGAGCTGTCTCACTGAGTCACCAGGTCGTGGGTTCGAAGCAGCCTCTCCGCAGATTTTGCGGGGGGAAGGCTTGCCTCGGTTTTTCCCTTCCCCAGACCCCACTCATGTGGGAGCCTCCGGCACTGGGTCTGCCCTTTTTTAGAACTTCATAGACTCCTGTTTTTTTTTTCAAAACTCAAATTTTGTGGACTGATATATCTTAGTGGGAGTTCAAGTATGTTCTATAAAATACTCAGCGGTTGTCATCTAACTATAATTAGATACTTTTCCTTCTGTACAAGAATTTCTAGTATTTTACTCTCTCAAAAACATTTAGACCTTTAGTATTTGATAGATCACACTCCCTTTCGTCATCTGATATTTCCCATCCCACCTAGTAAAAGTTCAGATGAGTGCATAATTTAATTTTTGACATTTTGTAGGTCAAATATGTGGTTGAACTTGCTAAAGCACTAAGTTCATCTCCTGGAGTTTACCGGGTTGATCTGCTAACAAGACAAATATTAGCACCAAATTTTGATCGTAGTTATGGTGAACCTGCAGAATTATTGGTTTCAACAAGTGGTAAAAATTCTAAACAAGAAAAAGGAGAAAATAGTGGCGCATATATAATTCGGATACCGTTTGGTCCAAAAGATAAGTATCTAGCTAAAGAACATCTATGGCCTTTCATTCAAGAATTTGTTGATGGTGCACTCAGCCATATTGTGAGGATGTCAAAAGCCATAGGTGAAGAAACTGGCCGCGGGCATCCAGTATGGCCTGCTGTGATTCATGGGCATTATGCCAGTGCAGGAATTGCTGCTGCGTTACTTTCTGGAGCACTTAACCTTCCTATGGCATTCACAGGACATTTTCTTGGGAAAGATAAATTGGAAGGGCTTCTCAAACAAGGGAGACAAACTAGGGAACAGATAAATATGACATACAAAATAATGTGCCGAATTGAGGCAGAGGAACTATCTCTTGATGCATCTGAGATTGTCATTGCAAGCACTAGGCAAGAAATAGAAGAGCAGTGGAACTTGTATGATGGTTTTGAGGTTATACTTGCAAGGAAGCTCCGAGCAAGAGTTAAACGTGGTGCTAATTGTTATGGCCGTTTTATGCCTCGTATGGTTGTAAGTATACACATTCTACTACCCTTGTGGTAACTTTGATCATTGCAAGTATATTCTGTCTAGGCAATTAGTGCAAGATGTAATTGCACCAATGTCTATTCTGACTTTGATTCGACCTTATTCTCTATTCATGGCTTTTGCAGATAATTCCTCCTGGAGTTGAATTTGGTCACATTATTCACGATTTTGATATGGACGGTGAAGAAGAGAATCCATCCCCAGCATCTGAGGATCCACCTATTTGGTCTCAGGTCACTGCATATTCTTTGTCATAGTATTACACAAGGGCTCATTAAATCATTAGTGAAGCATTTACTTAGTAGTTAATTTGGATGGTTTTTTTTATCTTTCAAATCTGCATTCAAATTTCAAACACTGACTATACATGTGCACAATTGATGGCAGATAATGCGCTTCTTTACAAATCCTAGGAAGCCTATGATTCTAGCTGTTGCTCGCCCTTATCCTGAGAAGAATATTACTACGCTTGTAAAAGCATTTGGTGAATGTCGGCCACTAAGGGAGCTTGCAAACCTTGTAAGATTGACATTAGTTATCCTGATGTTCTTGGCTTTTGTGCTTACTTTTGAATTTGTGCTGTAGACATTGATAATGGGTAACCGTGAAGCTATATCTAAGATGCACAATATGAGTGCTGCTGTCTTGACATCAGTGATTACATTGATTGATGAATATGACTTGTATGGTCAAGTGGCATACCCCAAGCATCATAAGCACTCAGAAGTTCCTGACATTTATCGTTTAGCTGCAAGAACAAAGGTATTCTCTTTCCCCCTTGGTCTGAATCCAATCATTTGGGGTGCTTATCTTTTACTACTTATTTATCTGGTTCTAGCATATAAAGTTGTACATTTGAGACCTACATAAAACATTCAAGTAAAAGGGAAGATCACTTCATTTCATGAACTAGAAGCCATGATTTATTTAATACTCCCTCCATTCCAAATTATAAGATGTTTTGGCTTTTCTAGATACATTACTTTGCCAACGAGCCTCTAGTCCATCTGGTTAGAGCTCCTCAGCGGCACTCCACAGTCTTGGGTTCGACTCCCTGTGGGAGCGAATTTCAGGCTGTGGTTAAAAAAATCCCCTCGTCTGTCCCATGGCCAAAGCACAGGTCAAAAGGCCCGGCCCGGTTCTCATAGGGCAACGGTGCCCCTGTGTCAGGGTGGGGCAGGGGTCGGGGGTTTTCTCGGCCTGTGTGAGAAGGTCTTCTTCTATCACAACAATGCCTGGGGGGTGGTCTTACCCCCTGCAGGTCGAGTTTTTTTTAGATACATTACTTTTATTATGTATCTAGATCTAGTGTAACTTTTATTATGTATTTAGAAAAGCCAAAACGTCCTATAATTTGGAACGGAGGGAGTACTAGTTTGGTTTGCTGAACTCTTACCACCTTAGCACTTGTGTTCCTTCACTATACACTTGCATGCTGGTCATATGTCGATCTTTCTGCAGGGGGCTTTTGTAAATGTAGCTTACTTCGAACAATTTGGAGTTACTCTGATAGAGGTCAGATTTTTTGAGGTTCCAATTTACTGCTGTTGCTGTCACTCTATCTGTATCCTAATTATAACCAATTGTTATATCCATGTTCAGGCTGCTATGAATGGTTTGCCTATAATTGCAACAAAAAATGGAGCCCCTGTTGAAATTAATCAGGTGTGTTTTCCTTCTGTTATTCCATTGGTACATGTACTTTGCTTTCAAAAAATATGTTAACTAATTGCAAAACATCACTATTGGTTTTCTGATTGATGATAATTCAGGTCCTGAACAATGGCCTCCTTGTTGATCCGCACGATCAGAATGCCATTGCGGATGCACTATATAAACTTCTTTCTGACAAACAACTTTGGTCAAGGTGCAGAGAGAATGGACTGACAAATATTCACCAATTCTCGTGGCCTGAACATTGCAAGAATTACCTGTCAAGGATATTAACTCTTGGCCCAAGGTCTCCTGCTATTGGTAACAGAGAGGAGCGGAGTAATACGCCTATTTCAGGAAGGAGGCAAATCATTGTTATTTCTGTAGACTCTGTTAACAAGGAAGATCTAGTCAGGATAATCAGAAATGCTATTGAGGTCATACATACACAAAACATGTCGGGTTCAACTGGTTTTGTGCTGTCAACTTCGCTGACAATATCAGAGATACATTCACTGCTACTATCTGGTGGCATGCTTCCCACTGATTTTGATGCTTTCATCTGCAATAGTGGGGGTAACATTTACTATCCTTCATATTCCGGTGAAACTCCAAACAACTCCAAGATTACATTTGCATTAGATCAAAATCACCAATCACATATCGAGTATCGTTGGGGAGGAGAAGGACTAAGGAAATATCTTGTGAAGTGGGCCACTTCAGTGGTAGAAAGAAAGGGAAGAACAGAGAGGCAAATTATTTTTGAAGATCCAGAACACTCTTCAGCCTATTGTCTTGCATTTAGAGTGGTTAATCCCAATCATGTAAGCCTTTTATTTTCCAGTTGTATGTACATTCTAGAATCTTTGCGTGCATTGTGCATTCCTTCAATTAAAGCATTACCATATGTTCTCTTTCATAATGTTTGACATGATTATTTTTCTTACTGTAGCTTCCTCCTTTAAAGGAGTTGAGGAAGTTGATGAGAATCCAATCTCTCCGTTGCAATGCATTGTATAACCACAGCGCTACCAGATTATCTGTAGTCCCTATCCATGCATCAAGATCTCAGGCTCTAAGGTTTGTCAATGTTTATTTATGTTTATTCTTCTTTGTCCTTCCTTCAGTTACCAGTTTATATTTCTTTAAGGTATAGTTCCAGCATTTTAGTCTGCCTACTAATTTGATTAGGAACACCATGAATGTGTATTTGTACGAGCAAAACATTAGGGGTTTGCCTGGAAGACCGGGATCCCTAGAAATTCAGGATATAGTTCAAATGTACGATAAAAGGCTATAAACTTGGTCTCAAATCCCTGCTTAGTTAAAGAGGTCCTAAATGTTGATTTTTTCCTACAAATGTAGAAAAGGGTGAAGGCTAACAATCAGTGACTAACTGACTATTTTGTGTTCAAGTGACCTAACTATAGTTCATTTTGGCATGAAATTACTCTGTTTTCATGAAAGATATTGCCATTTTTTTTGCATAATTGTTTTTTGACTAGATATTCATTTGATTAAAGTTGAAAGAAGTGTTAGTATTCTATCTCAAAATGATACTGTGGATCTTATCATTATGATTTGAACCCATTCACCCAACTTAGTTGAGTAGCGGGTTGGTTTCCCATTTTGTCATACTCCAATCATCTTTTCGCATGCACCTGTCTTTAAGTTGGTCGAAGTTTTTTTTAATGGTCAACGTGGAGGGAGAGCATCCCCACCTGAGGCCTTGTTTGGATGCAAGTGTATTCACTCCAATCCACGTGTTGGAGTGGAAGGGAATGGAACTTAGTTTAATTCCACTCCAATCCACTTTAACACATGTGGATTGAGATGAATACATGCACATCCAAACAAGGCCTGAATTGTATTTGATATAGCATGGCATAACCGCAAAATCAACAACCTCGTTTTAAGCTTATATTTGTAACCCTATGGACCATATTTTTTCATTCATTAGGTACTTGTGTATACGTTGGGGGATAGAGGTGCCAAATGTTGCAGTCCTTGTGGGTGAAAGTGGCGATTCAGATTACGAGGAACTGCTGGGGGGTCTCCATAGGACCATTATCCTGAAGGGCGAGTTCAACATCCCCGCAAACAGGATCCACACGGTGAGGAGATACCCCTTGCAGGATGTTGTCGCCCTTGACAGCTCAAACATCATCGGTGTCGAAGGCTACACCACAGATGACTTGAAGTCTGCCTTGCGACAGATGGTTATACTCACACAATAACACCTCCGGAGCTTCTGTTTCCACACCCAAGCCAACGGGAAAACGAAAGGAAAGGAGATGAACCAGGTGCATCTGTTTCCATGCTCGATGGAAATGCCGATTTTGCTTGTAGGCTGTATTCTTGAGCTGTGAATAACTGCCCTCCTTTGTTTGTAATATCCCAAAATTTTTGAAGTGAGTACCCTACGACCAAACAGGAAACAGGTTCACATATTGATAATGGAAAAGACGAATGCAAAAAGGAAAAAAAATGGTTTGGAACGGCAGTGTTCCATGGTACGGTGTGCTGTTGCTGATCGAGAATGCAAAATGTATGACTATGTTCATCACTTGTCTTATCTGGCTAGTCTGTTCTACCTTTTGAGCTTGTATCATGTGGGTAGTTACTGTGGCCATCAGCTGTTTTCCCTGTTAACTTGCGATTGTGATTCGCCGTCAGCTACCTTGGTCACACATGGAGTCCGGAGACTGCAGAGAGCTAAGATCCCTTTGACCCCCGGCGTGAACTCGCGAAGACGTGCATGTGCCGATAGAGCCGGTAGCAGGGCAACCCACTTGCCGTGCGTACCGATCCGGCCGTGCATTCCTTTGCTTCCTTTGTGCTGTGCGACCGCGTGATCAGCGGCGAGAAGCGACCTCACGCCGCACGGAAGCGCTGTTTCAACGGCACATAAATCGCACGGACATATGCTGGCACGCCGCCGCCGATGCCGTGGAGCAAACGATCCGCGAGAAGAGCACGAATCCGTGCCGTGTGCCCCGCCCCCCGGAGGCCCGGACACGTGAGCGGAGCATGCAAGCTATTAAAAGCAAAAAGGCCGTGAGGCCGTGGTTGGTCGGTGGAAACCGGAAAGCCACCGGCCCGGGTCCATCATCGACGGATAATACCAGATGTGTGTAAATAAAAAGAAAAGAAAAAAAATCCGGATAACGCCGCGGCATCGACGAGGAGGCAAAGACCAAAGACAGTCGGAACAGCCAGCGTCCGGACGTCCGAGGAGGCAAAGATCAAAGATAATCGGAACCGCTAGCGCCTGGACGTTCAAAGCAGTTGCGCTTGCCCGCGCCTGCCCACACGTCAACGTGCTTCACGAGGAGGCCCACACTGCTCTCCCGTTTCTCGCACGTGCCTCGATCTGCGCTCGTTCCTCGCGCTTGCCGCTCGCGTCCCACGCGCCCTCAGCTCGCCCCTGCAGCCCGTCCCCACAGCCCGCCGCGTCCGCCTTAGCCGCACCGCCCTATGTGCGCGACGAGCATGCCCCATCGTCCCCCTGACCGTAGCATCCCCATCCGCTTGCCCCCAATGCCTCCGTCCACTATTCCCTCTGGCGAGCCACGCGCCCCCTAGCCGTCTGGCTCGCCCCCTGGCCGAACAACATAGAAAGCTGGAATAAAACACGTGCAACAATAGGGAAACAACTACTACAACATTAGGCTGAAAGCAGCTGAAACACCATGAACATATTATTGCAACAACACGGAACAACTGCTGCAACATTAGGCTGAAGCAGCTAAAACACTATGAACATATTATTACAACAACACGGGACAACTGCTGCAACAATAGGTTGAAGGAGTTGAAATATTTGGAACATATTATTACAACACTGGTGTAAAGCATATGTGTCGATGCGAAATTTGACCAACAAGTAAATATTTGTAGTTTTGCCATGCGTAGTGATCGGATGTGGCCTAGCACGCAATAACACAGTATTTATACTGGTTCAGACAACGTGCCCTACGTCCAGTTTCAGTCGGTCGGTGACTTTATTCCTGAACCTAGGTGCTCGAAGTTTGCTGTGGGTTTACAAACGAGTAGGAATGAGAATATGATGTGTTAAAGGCCTGGTCGGACTCTGAACCGAATGGCAGAGTGTGACGGGTGCTCTAACGTGCGCTAAGTATTGGAGCGTATGCTCTGTGTAGCTGTCGAGTTCTAGAGCTATTGAGTTGTTTGAGTCCTCAGGTCATCGAGTCGAGTCGTCTAGCCTCTTCTGTTGGGAGAGAGCATATCCCCTTTTATAGTTGAAAGAGATGACCTTACAAGTTAGAGAGAAAGAGAGAGAGAGTGTATACGTGTGCTACCTAGTCTTGTTGCCCACGCTGTTGGGTACGAGACGATCGTCGGCGCCTACAATACTGTTTGTGCTCTGACACGTCCGGAAGATTGTATAGTGCCCGTCCGGCATGACCTGGTGGCACCGTCCTGCAGGTGCGCAGGGCATGGTAGGGTACGGTCCTCGGTATTGCGGTTGACTTGAGCGCCTTACCTTATCTGCTCTGCCTGATCCTCGGGCCCTCACCGAGCGGGCGTCCCCGGTCAGTCATTCCCAGTCGGTCCCGACCATGTCGGTCGGGAAAGAGCAGCAAGCAAAGGTTTGGCATATGCTCGGTCGGAGTCGGATTGCGGTCCCACCTTGGCCAGGCCTTCCGGTCGGGAACCGGATTGTTGTCTCGGGCTGTCATTATGTATCTGGGCTGGCCTAGGCGCGCGTTGTCGCTGCGCCGCCTGCTGAGCCGGGGTTTGCAGGGAAGCGGGTCCATTGAGGACCCTGGGTTTATGAACCCGACAGGAGCCCCCGAGCCCCTTTGGGACTTCTGTGAAGCTGTGAAGGGGCTGTTCACACACGGAGCCTGAACCCGATGAGTCGGGCGAGACGGAGCCCGTAGCCTTGGGGTCGGGCGAGACGGAGCCCATGACCGAGGGGTCGGGCGAGATGGAGCCCACGACCTTGGGGTCGGGCGAGACAAAGCACGAACCCAAGGGTCGGGCGAGATGGACGTGGGCGTAGCCCTCGAGCCTGCAGCCAGCTGGAGAGTCGGTCGGAGGCTGAGCACCTTGGTACTCTTTTCTGGGGCTGCAGACTCTTGTGATCCTTCCGGTCGGGGTGTTCGCTCGTGTCTGTTCCGACCGCAACCTGTGCGGTCGGTCAGGTTCCTAAGTAGGGACCTAGCAGCTCGAGCCCCCGAGCCCCATTAGGCTTGGTAGGGGTCGGCCGAGTTTCCACAACCGGAGGGGTTGAGCTAACGACACTTACCTCGATGGCTCAAGTGCTGCGCTCGGCGAGCTCGCTAACAGGCATGCCCGAGTGGAATCCGGGTCCGTCGTTCGTGACGGGGTCGGCATAGCCCTTATGTGGCATTCCACTGCTCCTTATCCTGCCTCACGGCAGATGCCCAAGTCATTCTGGAGACCGACTCAGGTGGCCTGCTGGCCTCTCCTCGATGGAGATTCTGTGGGCTTGGCTCGAGGTTAGGATCGAATGAGAAGGTCGAGATGACTCTGTCCGCTTCTGAGCGGATCGGGCGAGGGCCGCTAGGGATTATCTGTGTTTTCTCCCCTGGCTCTATTTGACGCGAGGTGGCCTTGAACCCTTTGCGGGCCGGCCTTTGAACTCCGGTCGGTCGTCGTTCATATCGAATGAGACGACTACCGCTTCATGACGCGACACAAAGCATTGTGATGCAACAATTGTATATGCAATGCTTGGATGTATGGGATGAATGTATGGAAGAATATGTGACTGTATGTATGAATGCATGTATGAGGATGGATGAATGAATGCTCATGCACTGGGAAAGTAGAACGGGGGTTGGTAAAGTTACCTCGATGGCTCGAGTGACGGGTCCGAGGAGCTCCTATCGGATATGTCCCAGTGGGATATGTGTCCGTCGTTCATGACGGGGTCGACATAACTCGCATGGGGCATCCCACTACTCCTTACCTGTCTCTCGATAGCCGTCCGAGCCGTCCGATCGACTCGGGTGGCCTGTTGGCCTCTCCTCGATGGAGATTCCGTTGGTGGGCCTCTCCAAACCCTGCCTGGGAAGGCGGAGGGTCATTTGCGTGTGGTTGTGCCTCATTTCCCATGCTCGGGTTATGGTAGTGGTGGGGCCCCACCCAGGCCACGTCCTGTTAGCCAGGCGATGTTTCGTCGGGTAGGCCGCATCCAGTCAGCCAGGGCCACGTCCCGCCGCACGCCTTTCTGCATTAAATAGGGGAAGGAGAGGGTTTTCCTCCCGTTCTTTCACCTTTCTTCAACCGCTGTCGTTTCTCCTTCCTTCTTTTCGCCAAGCCTGTTCGTGTGCCGTGGCAGTTTCTAGGAGAGAGGAGAGCAGAGCGAGGGAGAGAAAAAACTCACAGATTCGTTCATAAATCCGAGGTGCGATGTCGAGCTAGAGGCCTTCCAATGTGGATGAGGAGGTGCTAGCCTCCTTCGCCGAGTAGGGGCTGCTCCCATCGAAGGAGGTGGCGCATTAGAGGGCTTCTATGCCGGGGGAGGTTGTTCCACAACCCTAGGCCAACGAGGTCGTCTCCTTCCTTTCCTTCCATGAGTGTGGGCTTGGGTATCCCACACACTCATTCCTACGCTGGGCTCCTCAATGAGTGGGGCCTGAGTTGCAGCACCTCAACCCGACTGGGGTACTGCACATCACCGGCTTCATCACCGGCTGCAAGGCCTTCCTCAGGATGGAGCCGCACGTGGACCTCTTCTGGTGGATTTTCAGCGGGCGAGCCCTGTCCGAGGGGAATCCGCCCAGAATCGCACCGGTTGGGGAGTTTGCCCTGTAGAAGAGGCTGAAGCCGTCAGTCCCCTACCCCGCATACTCCCCCTATGACTCCAACCGAGGGTGGCACGGTGAGTGGTTCTACATTAGGAACCCGACGGAGGCGCCATTCCCGACGTTCACCGGGGAGAGGCCGGAGAGGAGGGAAAGCTGGTCGTGGGGTCCTACCCGTCTGCAGAACAAGCTGGAGATTATCGAGATGGAGCTTCGGAGGCTCGTGCGACATGGCCTCGATGGGTTGCGGGTCTTCCATACCTTCCTCCACCATCGGGTCGCCCCGTTGGTGGAGAGAACGTGGCCGATGTGGGAATACTCTGGCCCCGTGGATCCCGACCGTGAGTCACCGGAGGAGTTGGCAAAGGATGAAGTCTAGAGTCATCTCGATCAGGTGCTGTAGTTGAGGGATGAAGACTCCCTCAAAGGGATGTCCGGTCCCCTTCATGCCGCGAAGCTATCCAATTTGGTATTCTTTTTCCCATGACCTTTTCCTTCTTGTTTTGATGTTTTGATTAATTTTGAGTTACCCGTTTTGAAGGGACTCGCGAGCTATAAATCCCGGCCGCATCTTCTGAGAGGGCCAAAAGGCGCGGTTTGGCAAGCTACCCAGAGGGAGGTCATGCTTGCCAAGAAGAAGAAAAAAACCAAGAAGGCTCGGAGGAGGTTTGATAAGGAGAAGGAGATCAACCGGCGGGTCCATGGTGGTGAGAGCTGGAGCGACGTGGAGGCAGAGCTCGAGTCAGAGGAACCCATAGAGATGGGTGATGACGCGAGTTCCTCGGAGGACAAGGAAGATAGGAGCATTGCTGTGACCTTGGTGGAGCGCCGTAAGCCTGTGGCTATGCCCGTCGGTGGTGGGCATGGTACAGAGGTGCGCGGCGATGTTCCTGAGTCAAGGAAGCGTGCCGCGATTGAAGACACCGCCCTTGAATGAGAGGCGAAGCGGGCGCGGTCGTCGTGCCCTTCAGAGGCATTGTCGGCTTTGCAGCCCCCTGCTCCGAGTGTGGTAGAGCACGACGATAGGTCGGGAGGACGTGATCATTGCCCTACGTCTCCGGGGTCGACGCGTGTGCATGACCCCCAACGGGGAGATGCCCCGCCAGTTGCTCTGGTGGTTTCGCCATGAGCTGGCGGTCATGGCCGTTCACGGGCCGATCATGACCGGGCAGGTCGCCTCCTCCCACGGTTGATGTGGGGGGGGGGGGCATGGGTCGTGACCCCCGAGCGATCCTCATCCGGTCGACTCATCGTTCGTCGGTCGTGGCTTTAGGGTTCTGCCGCTTTTGTCTAGGTATGTATTCATGCTCTCTTTTGTTCCCATAGTTGAGTTTTTCAGTGTGACTAACCTACGCTTGTTTGATAGTGGCCAGGGGCTGGCAGGACTAGGGATCTCCCCACCTCCCATGCGAGAAGAGTGGAGACCCAGACTACAGCGGGTCGCGATGAGCGGCGGGGGAAGCAGGTTGGCGACGGCGTGACCTTCTTTAATGGGGGTTGCGTCTTCCCGGCTGGTCATGAGCACGGCGGCAGCGGCAGCGGCGGTGATGGCGCGATCCCCATGGCGACGGCGGAGGCCGGGTCGGAGGTGACTCTTGCGGTCCCTCCCCCGATGGTTGTAGAGGAGGAGAGGAGGGAAGGTGGGCTCCCCGTGTCGCCCGGTGGAGGAGCGCATGGTTCGCCTGCCTAGTCAGAGCTAGAGGGGTCTGGAGGAGCCGTGGCTAGGCCGGAGGTAGAGCAGCTACCGATGAGCCATGGAGTCCTAGTGGCGGGCATCCCCTTAGACGATGAGGAGGACATCGGGGTGGAGCCGCCAGCCATCCCACCGTCTTGGGAGTTGGTGATGATCCGGTCGTCGCTTGATACTGTGATGGCCGGATCTTCCAGTGGGTCAGGGGCGACCCATGAGCTGGTGTGGCCTTGCCCCAATGAGCCAGGAAAGGCTCGATTCATCCTTCACGATGAGGAGGAGGTGAAGCTTTGGAACCTGCTCAGGGAGAGAGGACTGTCGATGGAGTCTGATGTCACCCTTACCAAGGCGAGGCTCAAGGAGGCCTTGGAGAGGGTTGAGCTCGTCCATCAGGCCATGACTGTGGACCTTCCACGCATTATAGAGGTAACTTTTCTATGTTCTTGGTGTTGTCTTTGATTCCTTGGCTTTTAAATGGTTGTCTCAGCACGACTGCTTCTTGGCTCATAGGACCTAGAGATGATGTCGATCCGTAAGTCCTGATTTCTTTGGGAGGAGCATGGTCGGATGGAACAAGAAGCGGTGGCATCACGGTGGGTTGACAAGCTCAAGCACCAGCTAGAGTCCACCCATTGTGAGTCCCAAGACCAAGCGACCAAGGCGATGGGAGCACAGGCGGTGGAGCTGCGTGCGGTCGAGCGGGCGACTGCTGCTGAGCGGGAACTCGACGCGGTGAAGGCCCACTTGGCAGAGACCGAGGCGACGCTCTAGAAGTCTTTGGAGGCTCTGGAGGCGGAGCGTAAGTCTCGGTCGGACACCAAGCAAGAAGTGGTTGCGCTCCGAGGGTAGATGCTCGGGGCAGAGGAGTCGAACTCTCAACTGCTCGATAGGGTGACCCGACAAGACGAAGGGCTCTCCATTCTCGAAAGTGCCTGGCTCAGTACGTACCTGTTCTACCCTTGGTTGATGCCTTGAAATTTTCTTTTCCTTGCTCTTGAATTTGTCGTCCGTTTCCAAAACTGGGTGGAAAGATCGGCTCTCTGGAGCAAGAGTTGGAGATGGTCAAAGCTACGGTCAGTCGAGGCATGGAGGCACTAGCCCAGTCCCTTGAGGAGCTCGACTAGATTCACAATATCGCGTAGGTGGTGGTCTCTGAGGTGTTCGGGTCAGGATCGAGCACCAGTACGCCCGCCGTCCAGCTGGCGGAGGTCCCGAATGAAGTTGGGGCGCTCATCTCCGATGGTATGTTCTATGGGACGTCGGGGGTACTGACCTCAGTGGCGACCCACTATCCGATCTAGATTTCACGGCCATCTGTAGAGGATATGCCAACGGGTGGAGCGCAGATGTGATCTATGCACTGGGGGAAAGTTTGGTGCCACATGCACAGATGGTCGCTGAGCAGGTCACCGCGTAGTGGGTGATGGAGGCTCGTCGTTTGACCATGGCCATAGACCTTCACCGGGAAGATGTCGTTCACCTACGGAGGTAGCGGAGGCTAGGTTAGAGGCGAGCATCGTCCCGCCCCCAATCGAGCTGAACGTTGTCCCGACCATAGCCGAGCTGCCTTCGTCCTCGCCAACCGCGCCGTCAACCGATGCCGCCGGGGCCACAATAGAGTTAGAGTAGAAATAGTTAGTTTATGTAAAAATGAATTCATGGGGGGGCCCCATGTGAACAGTTTACATTCGTGAATATTTTATGTTCGTTTTGTGATGAAATCACTCGTGAGGGGAGGCTTGTCCCGTCCGCCCTTATTTTTATCCTTGCGTAATTTTGTCTTTTGTCCTTTCTTTTTCGCACCTGCCCGTTGACCCGTAGGCTGCAACCTTAAGAACCTAGGCATGGCCCACGAGGCTCAACTACTCGTAACCGTAGGTCATGGTGGGGTGTGATCGATTGGGAGGTTAAAGCGCAAGTTACGTAGGATAATCAAAGGAACGGAATGCCCTTTCGTTTGAGCGACGCCCTTTCGTTTGGGCGAAAAGTATTACTACATGATAGTAAAAAAGAAGGGTGGTATCGCACCCATGGAGCCCCCGAGCGACCCAGGTCGAGAGTGCTCGGGCTAGGGCGCTGTAGGAGCAAACATTGAATGGAAGTAAACGGTAGGACCAAGCTTTAGGGAAAGAAACGACGTAACTGTTCAATGTTCCATGTGTTGGTGAGAACGTTGCCGTTGTCGTCTTTCAGCCAGTAGGCGCTCGGTCGGATCACCTCGGTAACTATGTATGGTCTTTCCCATGGTGGAGAGAGCTTATGTTTCTCCTTGGTTGATTAGGTCCTCTGGAGTACGAGATCACCGACCTCGAGGATCCTCCCCCTGATTTTTCTTTCATGGTACCTACGGAGAGTTTGCTGGTGATGAGCGGAGCAATGACGGTTGTCTTAGAGCTTCCTTGAGCAGGTCGACCATGTCCTGCTAAGCCTCCATGGCTCGGTCTCGATTTGAAGGCCTTTACTCTCGGGGCGCCATGATCGAGGTTAGATGGCAACGCTGCTTCGGCTCCAAATGCCAGGAAAAAAGGGGTGAACCCCGTGGATCGGTTTGGGGTCATTCTTAGACTCTAGAGGATCGCTAGGACCTCTGCAACCCATCACCCATTGTATTTTTTGAGTCAGTCGAAGATGAGGGGCTTGAGTCCTTGGAGGACCATTCCATTGGCCCGCTCGACCTGACTGTTAGTACGTGGGTGTTCGACCGAGGCCCAATCAATCCTGATGTCGTATCCATCACAGAAGTATAGGATCTTCTTCTCAGTGAAGTTTGTTCTGTGGTCGGCGATGATACAGTTTGGAACACCAAACCGATAGATGATGTCGAGGAAGAACTTGACCACCTCTTTGAAGCGAATATTGGTGATGGGCTTCGCCTCTATCCACTTGGTGAACTTGTCCACCGCCACGGGTGGGTGAGTGAAGCCACCTAGGGCCTTTTTGAGGGGTCCAACCATGTTGAGGCCCCAGACCACGAATGGCTAGGTGATGGGGATGGTCTGAAGTTCTTGTGCCAACAGATGAGTCTACCGAGCATAGAACTGACATCCTTCACACCTGCAGACCACCTCCTCTGCATCTCGCAGCGCATTGGGCTTGCAAAAACCTTGGCGAAAGGCTTTCTCAACCAGCGACCTTAGGGCCGAGTGATGTCCATAGATTCTGGGATGGACTTCGAGGAGAAGCTACTTCCCCTAGTCAATCGAGATGCACTTCATGAGCACTCCCGACGGACTTCACTTGTAAAGTTCATTACTAATGGTGACAAATGTCTTGGCGCATCGAGCGATTTATCGCGCTTCAGTCCTTTCCAGTGGGAGAACCTCCTCCAGGAGGTAGGCGAGCAGTGGTGCTGTCCAATAGACTGGATCGAGTGCCATGGAGGCACCAAGGTCGG
This sequence comes from Miscanthus lutarioriparius, assembly GCA_904845875.1. Taxonomy (NCBI): domain Eukaryota; kingdom Viridiplantae; phylum Streptophyta; class Magnoliopsida; order Poales; family Poaceae; genus Miscanthus; species Miscanthus lutarioriparius. The sequence continues at coordinate 76,832,220 of CAJGYO010000008.1, read as the reverse complement.
AGCCCCCGATCACTCTGTCGGGGTCGGGGCACATCGGGGGGTCAGAGCCCCTGAGTGCCAGATTGGTGTTGGAGCATGTCTGGGTTAGATCCTCTTGGATACGAGCAGACGGCTCGTGGAGGTCATTTACAAAGACCCGTCGGCGGGCGGTTCCCGTCTGGCAGCCAATTTTGTGAGGAAGTCGGCTGCGTCATTGTTCTTTCAAGGGACATGATGCAGTTCAATGCCTTGGAACTTGTCCTTGAGCTTGTGCACCTCCTGGCAGTACGCCACCATGAGTGGGCTCTTGTAGGAAAACTCCATGACTTGGTTGATGACCAACTCTGAGTCGCCGCGGACATATAGCCGTGTCGCGTCGAGTTCGACGGTGATGCGTAGTTTGTTGATGAGGGCCTCGTACTCCACAGCGTTGTTTGAGGCTAAAAATGGAGATGGATCGCATAGTGGAGTCTGGTCCCATCCAAGGAGATCAGAACCACTCTAGTCCCTGAGCCGGGCGCCATGACCGACCCATCGAAGTACATCGTCCAGTACTCATGGGTGACATCCGGGGTCGGAGCTAGACTTCCATCCATTCGGCAATGAAGTCGGTGAGAGCCTGAGACTTAATTGTGGTGCGGGGGAGATACCTGATGTCATGGCCCATGAGCTCGAGTGCCCATTTGGAGATTTGTCCCGCGGCGTCGCGGTTGCGGATAATGTCTCCTAGCGGGTACGAAGTGATGACGATGACCTCGTGATCGGTGAAGTAATGCAGGAGCTTCGGGTCGCCATCAAAACGACATATAGAAGCTTCTGGACCTGGGGGTAGCGAACCTTGGCATCGATGAGTACCTCGCCGATGAAGTACACCGGTTGTTGAACCTTCGGGGTGTCCCGGCTCCTCCCTCTCGACGATGAGGGCAGCGCTTATAACATGGTTGCTTGCTATGATGTAGAGGAGGAGAGATTCTCCCCATTCGGAAGCGACGAGGATTGGGGCTGATGTCAGTGATGCTTTGAGGCTTTCCAAAGCCTGCTATGTTTCCTCTGTCTAGACGAATGCGTCTGTCTTCTTGAGAAGTTTGTAGAGAGGCATCCCCCATTCGCCTAGTTGGGAGATGAATCGGCTTAGGGCGGCCAAATAGCCAGTGAGCCTCTGTACGCCCTTGATGTTGTGTATATTGCCCATGTTGGAGATGGCCATGATTTTTTCGGGGTTGGCTTCAATGCCGCGCTCGGACATGATGTATCCGAGCAGCTTTCCCTTCGAAACCCCGAAAACACATTTTTTGGGATTCAATTTAACGCTAAACCTTCGGAGGTTTCACAAATGTTGTGGCCAAGTTTGTGATTAGGTTGCTAGCTTGAGCCATTTTCACCACTACGTCATCTACATAGACGGCGATTGTTGGTTTTGGCCACTCAACTTGGTTAGGTTGGTTGGGTGGGTCGATTTGGTTGGCGAAGCATCGCTGCATGCACCGTTGATAGGTGGCGCCAGCGTTCTTTAGACCTAAAGGCATGGTTACATAATAGTACAAACCATACAGGGTGATGAATGAAGTCGCGACCTAGTCGACTCTTTCATCGCGATCTGGTGATAGCCTGAGTAGGCATACAGGAAAGAGAGGATTTCGCACCCTGAGGGTGGAGTCGACTATCTGGTCTATGCATGGCAAAGAAAAATGGTCCTTTGGACATGTCTTGTTGAGGCCAGTATAATCAACACACATTCTCCATTTCCCATTCTTATTTTTCACAAGAACAGGATTAGCTAGCTAGTCGGAGTGGTATACCTCTTTGATGAATCCGGCTGCCAGGAGTTTGGTGATCTCCTCACCTATGGCCCTACGCCTCTCGTCGTCAAAGCGATGTAGGCGTTGCTTGGTGGGTTTTGAGCCTGGGACGACGCGTAGTGCATGCTCGGCGACCTCCCTTGGTATGCCCGGCATGTCAGAAGGTTTCCACATGAAGACATCACGATTGGCACGTAAGAAGTCGGCGAGCTCGCTTTCCTATTTGGCCGGAAGCTTGGTCCCAATCCACACCATGTTTGTCAGGTCGATGAGATCGATCCCCACCGCCTTGGTTTCCTCGGTTGGATGGAAGGCGCTTGAGGAGGTCGGCTCATTGCAGTCGAGGACTGCTGGAGTCACTAAATTCCCAAGCTCCAGGAGCTCAGCGGAGTTGATGATGGCAGTGGCGAGCTCGTAATGTTCACGGTCGCACGTGTAGGCGTGCGAGAAGGTGCTACCTATGGTGATGACACCGTTTAGCCCCGGCATCTTCAGCTTGAGGTAGGTGTAGTTGGGGATTGCCATGAACTTGGCGTAGCATGGCTGCCCCAAGATGGCATGGTAGGACCCCAGAAAGTCCACCACCTCAAAGGTCAGGACCTCTGAGCGGAAGTTGGCTCGGTCGCCAAATGTGACGGGTAGGTCAATCTACCCAAGTGGGTATGCCTACGTCCTTGGGATCACACTAGTGGAAGGGAGAGTTCACTAGGTGGAGCTCCAACAGGGGGATGCGCATGGCGTCGAGGGTGTCGATGTAGAGAATGTTAAGGCTGCTGCCTCCGTCCATCAGCACCTTGGTGAGGTGCTTCTTGCGGATGATGGGGTCGACGATGAGCGGGTGGCGACCCGGTCGGGCGACATGGGAAGGATGGTCTCTCTAATCAAAAGTGATCGGGGAGTCCGACCATCTAAGGAAAGAGGGGATGGCCGACTCGGCGACGCATGCCTCTCTATAGCGTACCTTGTGCTGGCACTTGGAGTGGATGGCATCGGGTCCCCCAAAGATCATGAGGTATTCCTCGGGGTCAGGGAAGCCATCTTCATCCTTGCACGCCATGCCTCGTTTCTTGGCCTCCTCCTCCTTGCCTTTCCCTTCCTTTGGCTTGCTGGCTTGCCGTAGGAAGCATTTAAGGAGCTCGTAGTCCTTATAGAGGTGCTTGACAGGGGTAGGCGTGGTTGGTGCATGGACTCTCTATGAGCTTGTCGAAGTGGTCGAGCTGGCCCTGCTGGGGCTGCTTGCCCTGCTCGGTCGGCCGCAGCAACCAAAGATGGGTTGGCCGGTCGGCGCCGATCCTTCTTGTTCTTCTTGCCCCTTTGTATGGATGGGCACTCTCCTTGGTCTTCATGCTTGGCCTTGCCCCTATCCCGACCATCGCTGAAGACTACCCCGACCACCTCCTCGCTGAAGGCATGGTTCGTGGCGATGTCGAGCAGGTCACGGGTGGTACAGGGCTTCACACAACCGAGCTTGTGGATCAAGGACTCGTTGATTGTCCCAGAGAGGAACGCGCTGATGACATCCATGTCGACGACATCAGGAAGGGAGTTGCACTGCTTTGAGAACCTACAGATGTAATCCCACAGGGACTCATAGGGTTCCTATTGACAGCTCTTGAGGTCCTAGGAATTCCTAGGATGGACATACTTCCCCTGGAAATTTTCGACAAAGACCCTCTTGAGATCCGCCTAGTCGTGGATGCTGTCGGGCAAAAGGAATTCGAGCCATGCTCGAACATGCTCCCCCACGCAGATAGGGAGGTACTAGATGATGAAGTAGTCATCATCCACTCCTCTGGCTCGGCAGGTGAGCCGAAGTCTTTGAGGCATATACCGGGGTTCGTCTCCCCGGTGTATGTGGCGATGTTCATGGGTGATCGGAAGTGCTGTGGGAACGGTGCTTTCTGTATGCGATGACCAAAGGCCCATGGCCTCGAGCCGTTCGGGCTGGGGCTCCGGTCATTTGGTTGACCACCATGCCTAGGGTGCGTGTCCCCATACTCCTCGATGGTCAGTCCGAGGGTCGCGCCACCTGCTCTCGCCACCACTCGATGGACGTCATCATCGTGCCGGGCGTGGTGTCGATTGTTGATGACGCTACGAGTGTCAGGGTTCGGCCCGAGCCATTCACGCATAGGTGGTCAGTGTGGAGCGGGCACTGGGTCGGGCTGCGGTGTAGCCATAGCTTCCTGCCCCACGCCCAACAACTGTAGTGGTGAGTGGATGGAGCGATTCGACTGATGTGGCCTCAGTCCCCTAGTTAGGCAAGAGGCGGCAAGCCGGTGTCACGACGCAGAGCTCTCCGCCTACTGAATGGCGGCGGTGTCCACTAGCGCCTAGAGGTTCTAGTGGATTGCCTATTCCTAGGGGTCGGTAGGCTTGAGGAGGCCGCGCAGAAGCATCGCCGCAGCAGCGATGTTCTGGCCAGCCCGAGCAAACTGAGGGGGTCGTTCCCTCCATCCAGGATGTTATGCTAGACCTGACGGGCATGACCCCAAGCGCTGCTCGCTGGGTTACACGCATGTGGCACAGCGTGCTGCGCCAAGCGCATCAGCGCAGGTGGCGGCTAGCTCTGCCGCCTTTGTCGTAACTCCTCGTCGTGCTCCTACGCATGCGCTAGGGCCTTCATACGGGGGTCTAGAGGGGTGTGTGTTTGTAGAGACTCCACTACCACCGGTGGTTGTCCCAGGGCGTTCACCATAGCACACTCCCGGGACAGAGGGTGGCCCGATGCCACGACGTCGCCGATGCTGGAGCCATCGCTTTTGACCTCTTCATCGATGAGGTTCGTGAAAGGAGACAGGAGCATAGCCCGCCATCCCCTTGAACTCGGACATGAGAGGGGGCGGCGTCAACATCCTTTGGAGCTCCCGTGCGTACATGTCGAAGGGGGACGCAAAGCCATAGGAGAACCGGTCGTACGGCGGTCGCGGTGGGGACAACGGGGTCCCTCCGGAGAGTCGACGAAAGGTGTAAAATAGTGAGTAAAGAACAATATGTACATCACTCATCGTGGGGTTTGATCCCAGCATGGGCTCGAGGCGAAGCATGAGTGTCTCGACGTTGGGGTAGTCGAGTGGCCCGGGCTGGTGGAGCGCTCCTCCTCCAGTGGATGCTGGGACGAGTGCCTCCTCGTGGAGGCGGAGTACGCCGAGCCGGTCGGCGATGAATTCTAGACTCTTGAAGAGGAAGGTCTGGAGTGGTACGAAGATGGGAGGAACCCACATCCCAACAGGTTGGAGCGTGGGAAACTCTAGTGAGCCAAAGCGAATCGTATCGCTCGAGCCCGCCATGCCAAAGATGGTGGAAAAGTGGGCCATCCGATGACCAAAAGCGTGAACACACGACATCTTCCCCATGGACAGCGCCAACTATCAGTGCAAAATTTGACCAACAAGTAAATATTTATAGTTTTGCCGTGTGTTGTGATCGGATGTGGCCTAGCACGCAATGACACAAGATTTATACTGGTTCAGGCAACGTGCCCTACTGTAACACCCTCGGTGTTACACTAAAAATATTTTGCTAAAACATGTCATGATCGTCATGGTTATGTGATAGTGTATGTAATATAGTGTGTAAATCAATTTACGTAACTTAAAATGACCTACGGAAATCCATAATGCAAAGTTGTTCGTGACGCATGAAATTATCAAGTAACGATGTTCACGAATTTTTATTGAGCGAAAACACTATAGAACTTATATACGGAACTTTAGTAAAGTTGGAAGTATGAACTTGGTAGATGGCGTTGAAATACCTTCGATCGAGAAAGGAATTCACTAGCTAGCATACCTAATAGCTTGCAAATCGAAGTTGACGCGAATCCGAGCAAGACTTAACCAAATCTCTTAAGTCGGAAAATGGTTTGACAAGGCCAAGTTTGGCAATTTTTGTAGAAGAATTGGGTTATAGAGTGATGGGGGAATTAGGGTTTGTTTTAGTAGCCTAACATGCCCTCTTGAGTATAGAATAGGTGGTTTGGTGTTTGAAGTAACGAATTTGATTTTCGGGGCGCTTTAAAAATCGTGCATGGCACGTTTTCGGCCGGTGTCAGCGTCTGGGCGCGGTCACCATGCCTCGGCTCGGCGCCGCAGCGCTGGTTTGCCCGACGCGGGTGCACACCGCTGTGCTGGCCCTGACCACCGCTGCCCTATCTTGTCTGGCCGACCGGGCCTTCCTCGGGCCACCACGAGCCGGCTGCACTGACCACCGCTGCCCTATCTCGTGCTGGCCACTGCCACCCGCCACCGCGCTGCTGCTGCCCGTTTCGACCGTCGCACTACGCGGCTCTGCCACCTTGTGTTCGCCTACGCGGGGCTGTTACGCATGTGGCCACACTTGGCCTGCTGCGGCGGGCACGTGGCCTCTGCCCGCACCACCACGCCACAGCCGTGGCCGTCTCATCACCGTGCTGCCTCACGCTATTGTCGTCGTGCCATAGCACGTGCACGTTCCTCTACGCTGTGTCGTCACGTCGGGCGCACTGCGCGCGTAGGCGCACGGCACCCCCACGTGCCGCTGCTTTGCCTGGCGTCCGCATCCCACCGAGGCAACACAGCGCCCGCTGCGCATCGTGCCACTGCCTCTGCCGTCCTTGATCTGCCCGTGCATGCAGCCGTTCCCCGTGGCATCATTGTCTTCTTCCATTTAGTACCAAGCGCCATGTTGCGCCCCCGGTCACCTCCGCCTTAAATGGCGTTGCATCGGCGTCACCGAGCCACGCCTGAGCCATCTCGCAGCGTTGGGTCACTTCTAGAGTAATTGCACTCGCCTATGACTCGAGTGAGAACCTAGCTACCCACCAAGATCGCCCACTGCTGCTACCATACCATGTCGAGCCCCAATTTGATGATTCCCCATCGTCGGTCATCCTTAAGACCGAACGTGGCGCCCTCGCAATTCGCCTCGCACCGTCCACCTCCATCCAATTCCTTGGCACCATGTATTCACCTTGATCCCCTCCACCCCCGCGCACCTCAGTCCAGCCACTATCGGCCCGCCTTGGTCGCTGACGCGACAGTGTCACTACAAAGCGCCGCCGCATCCCACCGTCGCACGTGGCCAGCTCGGTTTGGGGATTTCCCGGCCAAATTACCACCACAACAGCAACAAGGGTACGCTAGGGGCGCTTTAGGGCTAGCTATCTCGTCCCGTGGAGGTTTTGGGTGGCCAGCGTGGTTGCGTCACCGCCGCACTTGGCCGCAAGCCGTGGCCACCGCTCCCGCGAGCTTCGCCGCCCCTATAACTTTGGCTAGGGTAGGCGCTTGGGATGAGGGTGATGTTTGGCTCGCTAGCGGGGGTAGGGAGAGGCCAGGAAGGCCGGCATGGCAGCCCAGTGCCGTCGCCGCCACACCGGTGCGCGCGGGGTGTGCCCGAGGACCTGGTCATTGTGACGATAGAATGTTCTAAGGGTTACATTGCTTAAGTCCAGACTGTAGGAATAGTGTTCTAGACTACGTCTTCATTCGGTATTAGCTCAAGGTCGTTTTCACAAAATAAAAGGCGCGCGTGGGCCTCCCCGTCGTGGGTTGTTGCTGCGTGGTTGGGCCACGCCCCATGTGGGGTGCACTGGCGGATCAAGTGCGTGTGTGCTTTGTGCGTATGGGCCGCGCCGCGAGTTAGTGGGCCATGGGTTGAATTCAGTTTTTCTTTTTCTAGAGAATTAGTAAATGTTTTTCCAATTTAGTTTTGAGCTGATCTTTATAAAATTATAGTAAATTTTGTAGGTGTCCTAAAATAGTGAAACAAAATTTATTAGGTTCACAAAAATGTTGTCTATCTGTTGGTGTAGTTAGTTTACCGTTATCTATGATAATGGTAGGTTCATTAATTGATTTAGGAAAGCTTAGTATTATTTAGCTTAATATTTGTAAGAATTTTTGTGGCAAATTTGTGATTGTTTTAGCCATGAAATTTTTAGTAGGTTCATTAGATTATTATGAGCTCACTGTAATTTTTGTAGCCCTAGAGTAGGTAGATAAATAGAGTAGTTAGTACTCCTTGTTTTATCATATATAGTGTAAGTCGATATTAAGAATAGGAATGCCTTTAGTTGCTAAGATAACGCATGCAATGTTTCATACCTGTGAGTGGTAATAATAGGTAACTTAGCTTCTTAATTGGTAGAGCTAGCTTAGTAGCTGATAGATGTATTTTATTTTAAGAGTTGCTGTTGCCATTTTATTAAGTGTTCACCATCATTTCATGCATGTAGATAACGAGTTGGTAGAGTTCATGCCTACGGGTGAACAGGAGTATGAGGAGATCATTGAGGGGAACGAGGAGGAGATTCTCGTATAGGAGGGAGCTCCAGAGCCATCAGTTGCTGACTTTGTTGACACACCGCCTGCCCAAGGCAAGCCCCGGTGCATAACCCTTATTTTGAACGATCACCGAATTTATATATGATGTGCATTTACGTTACAGGCATTTTATGAAAACTACATGCATATATATACTTACCTATGAGTCCTACTAGTATAGGTCGAGTAGCTGCTATGCTCCGGATTGCGGTAGCATGAGTAACCTGCCGTTACTCATAATAGGTGATAATTATGATCACTCATGATAAAATGGTGGAAAGAAAACTAGAGACCAGGTATGGATATGGTTTGGGTATTGGTGGGTGTAAGAGGTTGTGTCCTACGGCCAACAGGGCATATCTTGGTTACACTTTTTCTCTGTCTGTGTCGGTTAAGGACCGGCCGTTGCATTGGGTTCTAGGCAAGTCACAGACTTATTATCCCGAGCACATTCCTGTGTATGGGCGCAGAGAAGGCTTGTTGCTCTCTTGTCATGGGTTCCGGCTCTTTCCGGACCGACTGATTGGAGGTGGGGATGGTGGAGGTCTAAGCACCTAACTGAGTTCAGGACTCAGGAGCGGGGGCTTGGAGTCCAAGTTTGGACGGGGACCTAGACCCCGTGATAGGAGAGTGGTGGGTTGGTCCTACTTATGCCTGGGGTACAAGCGGGGCATATGTTTCGAGGTACCCAGCTAGGCACATTGATTCGTGAATCACCGGCGTTCTGGTACGGCTTGTCTACAGTCTAACACCGTAGTAAGAACTAAAAGATGAAAGGTGATGAAATGGAACTGTTTGTTCAACTCTTTCTTGAAAGTAGAATAGGTGCTTACATAGAATGGCTAGATAATGAAATAATTATGACTGCTAATAATAACATAAATAAGGATTCACTATTAGTATTGCTTTCTGCAAAAAGGAAACCAGCAAACCATAAAGCTTATCATATCCCTTGGAGTCAGAAAATTATTCCCACTAGTCGGATAAGTCTTGCGAGTACATTGTGTACTCAGGGTTTATTTACCCCTGTTGTAGGTGCGGCTTGAGGAGTAGCCGTTGTGTGAAGGATTCTTCTGGTGGGCACAGACGAATCCTTGTTTATTATCGATAGGTGTTTATTTTCATTCCACTGTTTAATATTCTGCACTCTGAATTTGGTAATGTAATAATATATTTCTAAGAACTCTGGATGTATGGAATGGACTAAGTATTGTAACTCGTTCTCATTATTGGATCCTTGGGGAAAATGTGGATTATTCGGCCTCTCCCTTGGGGTGTGCTCGACGGAACTCGCCCGATGTAGCTCGCTCTCGGGGTGCTTAGTGTCAGTGGAAGACAAGCGCCTCCGTAAGTACGTTATTTCAGGCGGTTCTACCACAGTTGGTACCAGAGCCAATATTGAGTCTACAAGTTTATCACTCTTTTCCAAAACCTAAAATTTGACCAACAAAAGTTTTGCGAAAAGTAGGATGCGATAAAATTATCTAAATAAGTATAAGCCCTAGCAATATGGTCTATCTAGGATAGCGGCACTGGTTTTATCTAATCAGCTTTCTGCAGGTACACTGACTTACGCTACGTAAGAATCGTTAGCAAAGCAGAAAGTGAGTGTGCGATATGCCGAAAAAATTGCGAATGCCGCTATATTCCGGCTTGAGTGAACGTATAGGCCGATGCATGCATCATGATAAAGGAATCTTACTTAAAACTAAATTCCCCTACACGTATAATTTGGATTAGTAAGTTGATAGGGTAACTAAAAGAATGCTCTAATAAATGTCTTATCATTTCTCTAAATCTCTTATTCCTGATCTGGAGGGTTGTCCTAAATGGTTGGTTCCTATCTGTTTTCAGATGAACTTGAGGTCCGGTCGTGGGAGCACCAGTGCCGGAGCGGGCCTCGGTCTTGGCAAAGACCAGGGTGAAAGTGGCCGGGGCAATGGGAACGGCAACGGGGAGAGCCATTGTAACACCCTAGGTGTTAGCCTTGCATAAATTGACTTGCATAGCATGAGCATCGAGCATTCATATATGAGCATTTACAATTGAAACATGAGATTGAAACATATGCAACATTGCTTGTTATTTCATGTTTCTTAGAATATAAGCATATGATCATGAGTGAATACATGTAAATGATTATGTGACCTTGCAAATAGCTTAAACATGTTTAGAGTATCATTATGAACAACTTTGGTATTCATGGCTAGGGCTAAATGGATCACTAAGTCATAGTTCATGAACAAGTCATCATTTGAATGTACTAGGTTTGACCATGTTTGAATCATATGATAGAGGCTATGCATGTATGTGGTCACTAAAACAAAGTTGTAGTATTTGTCATGGAGAACAACTTTTATTTTTGGGTCGGGAAATAATAAAGTGCATAGCTTAGTCTTATAGAGCTCGCAAAAATCATCAAATGACTATTTTCATCACTTAGCGAAATCTTCTAAGTTCTTTTAACTAACAGTGCTGGCAGCCCAACTTTGAGATGATATAACTTGGTTTTGGTTGCGAATTAGCACGAGTTCATTGAATACGAATTGGAGCTAGTACTTAGGTCTACAAGAGTCGTTTAGATCATTTACGCTTTGGTGCCACAGATTAGCTGATACATCGCCGTGAAAAACCGCTGTCAGGCGTCCGTCACGGTGTCTGAATCGGCTGAATCAAATGGCGTCAGTGGCTGACCGGCCTAGAGCCTACGCGCCGCGTGGAGCTGGAGGCTGGCCGCGCATCACCGGCGTCCTGCCCATTGCGGCTGTGTCGGGCTAGAGCACGCCTTAACACCCCCAACACCCGCCCGCACTGAGCCACACTCGCCATTTCCATTTCTCTGCTCCTCCATCGCCGTAGCGCTCGCCCGCAGCAGCAGCCGCAGCGCCAGCGTCCGCCGTCGCCATTCCCGACACCGGCTAAGCTCCGCCTCGCCATCCACCACCGCAACCACTCCACCGCCCCCCCCCGTGATTCACCGTGTCCACCCGTGCTCTCTGACCGCGCCGGTAAAGCCTCTACACCGCACACAAGCTCGCCGGAGCTCCGCCGCCGAGCCTGTCGTTGTGGCCACACCATTTCCGTCCACCATTCTTGGTTTTTTCTTGTGCGCTACGTTCTCCATGGTCGGTAGATGCTCATACATGCATTTGATTGGGCCGCCGTGGTCACCACCGGCGTAGCGCCGTCGACCCGCACCTCTGCGCCGCCATGGCCGCCGCCGTAGTACCTAGCTTCATTAATCGGCCCTTTTTGTTGTACCAGTAGGTGCGGGAGGTCGTGGGGGTCCTGATGTGTAGATGTCACCGCCGGCGAACTCGCCGTCGACGAGCTCTGGCCACGCCAACGCTATGCAGCGCCACTGCTCTGTTCTATGTCACTGACATGTGGGGTCTACTGTTTCGCGTGTCCCACCGGTCAGCGACTGTAGAGAGTAGGCTAGTTCATTTAAATCCAGATTTCATGCTGTTTTGTAAATTTTATATCTGGAGTTTGGGAGATCCAAATTTGTTGGTTCAAATTTTGTTAGGATCTGGGTGAAGTGTAGTATTTAGTAAAAATATGATATTAGCAAGTGTAGTAAAGTTTCTGGAAGATTTAAAATGAAACTTGAAAAGTGTTTTCAAGTGCTTGTAAACTTGTTTATTTTATATCTAGAGTTCCTATGCTCCAAAAATTATTAAATTTATGTGGTGGGCTGTTCTTGACAAATATAAGCTCTGGTAAAAATTTGAGGGTCATTGCATGAGTAGATTTTTAGTTATAGATTTTCCTTTTATAATTAGGTGATCCTTGTATGATTTTTTATAAATTATTTAAGAATCCAATATTCATGAGATTTGTTGGAGGTTGTCCTAGTACCATATGGAAGCTAATAAAAGTATTAAATATGTTTCTTGACACTTTTCACTAGGGTTTCCTACTTATGTTGTTTTAAGCCTTTATGCCTTGTCATTTTTGCATAGGATGTTTTACTTGGTAAAATGGCATGAAACTTTTACAGTAGTCTATTGGTAGCCCTAGTAAGCGACTGTAAATTTCTGAGAATTTATGATGCACGTTTAGTATATGTTTATTATTTAACCTAAGTATCTAAATAAAATAATAAAGGCTTTTAAATAAATAGTTTGGGCTTCACTATTATGTTTTCTTGAGTGTATTTGGTGTGCTTAAACTGTTGGTAGACTTTGTGCTGTCAAACTTTGAATGCTTACATGAAGTAGAAGTATTGTTGCTTTATAATGCGAATTGGAAGGATTCCGGACAGATTCTGTAGTTTGATAAGTTGCATGGTAAAAATGATGTTTGCTGTAAAAAATGGTTAATAACAAAGTTGTAGATAAATTCATCATATGTCTTGTGTGGAAATTTCAGGACTGTAGGTCAAACGGTTTAGGAGTTATAGCTATTTAAAGTTAGTGTTTCCGAATTGGTTGCTCTCTGAAATTTCTGGACAGCACTGGATTGATTGTCTGTTTTGGTTAAGATAAATTGTGAATTAGTTTTTGGTGATTAAAGAAGAGTTGTAGACAATTTATAAGCTTTCCAGAAAGTTCTAGGATCACTGCATTTGGATAAATAGAACCGCAGTTATGAGTAAAACAAGTAGCTGCTGTTTTGTGATATAGTAGATGCATTGTTGAAGTAGTTGATTAAATAATCAAGAAGAGATATGCACCTACTCAGTAAACGTGATACACTTGTTATTACTTAAACCACATGCTGTTAATAATACTTACAAGAATGCATTCATCTTGTATCATCATACTATAATTGTCAGCATGTATGCATTCGCAACATCTTATGCCATATTCATGCATCTAGGATCGACGGAGGAGATAACGTTGCTGGAAATCAACGAAGGAGAGGAAGGGGACCAGCAGGAGATTCCTCAAGCCACAGCTCCCGAAGAATAGGAGTAGATCCTTAAGGAGCTTCCGGAGTGCCCTGACCACCGCCCCACTTCCTTTCTGAAAGGCAAGCCCCGGAGCATTCTAAGTCTCCCAGTATTTTACAAAATATTATTTGAGTCCTTATGATTGATGCATTAGGTATAAGAGTTGTCTAGAAACACTTGATGCATGGAACTGCCTTGTCCAGATACATACACCTTTAACCCTGTGTAGGTCCAGGATCGAATATTTGCTTAGCCCTGCTTAGACCGGTAGAAGTCGAGTGATTTCCTGTCACCTGCGAGATATAGGTGGATACCGGAGCACGTTTGGCTATATTTGCTATCGTAGAAAAGAACCATGGGTTAAAAAGTAAATCGAGGCCGGGCGGAGTCTATGGTAGGTTGACTCATGTGATCCTGTCTACGCTGATTAAGGACCGTACCGTTGTTGGCGCTTCTGATAAGATTGAACGCATGCCTATCACTTAGCTGGCCGGATAACTCGTTCCGACCGCGAAGCCGAGTAGCTCAACTCAGGCCGGGCCCCGTTCTGTTGTGCGCTCCTTGCGGGGGGCGATCAGACTGAGCCCAAGGGCAGGCTAGGCCTAAACGTCCTGGCATTTGGTGTCCCCGATTGTGCGGCGCGGTACGAACCCGCGAAATGTGTACCTGAGTTGTACCAAAGGTGACCCGACGCGACCCCGACGGGGGAAGTGTGGGTTTGTGTTAGGAATAAATTTCCAGCTGGTTGAAATTGATTCGAATCGCCGTCTCTCTCGGATAGTGAGAAACTTGGCTAGTCCCAACATCGTAGTAATTGTACTATAGAATATGATGGTTCGGACAAACATGAAATAACTATACCTGCTATGGTTACTATTGTATGTTCTTAAAATGATATACCACATGTTTGGCACAGGATAGTTGCTAATTTAGATGGACAGTCATAATTAATTGATAACAGAATTATAATTGTTTAACTGTGTTAATCGCTTTTTATGCAAAATGTTGTCAAGCTATCTCCACTTATACAACCTTGCATAATCCTTGGAGTCAATTTATTTCTGGTTTATGACGGGTAAGTCTAGCTGAGTACCTTCTCGTACTCAGGGTTTTATTTCCCATTGTTGCAGATGGCACTGTGTATCATGGTTATTGCAAGAGTTGCTTCTATCCCGCTGTGTATGAGGAGTGAGCCTTGGGCAGGCTTCTTTATTAATCCTTCTATATGCTTTTGTGGACTGTGATCGTACGCTGGCACTGTATTAAACTATGTTGGAAACTTTACTTTCAAACTTAATTTGCTTCCGCTTTTATCTAATCAAACTTGGTTTGTAATAACTTTATTTCATACTCTGATGATAAAAATGTATCTGCGAACTTTATGTAATATGTGACATGAATGTTGAATCATGTACAATCTTGGTTGTTTGTGGATCATTTATCGAGACCCGTCGTGGGACTCGACAGACTACCGGGTTTATATGGGCTCAAGTATGACAGTGCGACCGCCCGTGGGCCGCCATTGTACTTGTGTTCTTATAAATTGGTCGGTTCTGCGACAGCTGGCATCAGAGCAAGATTCAATGTTAATTGTCACATGTGTATTTAAAACAAAAGTTTTTGTTTTCCAAAACCATTTCTAGCTACTAATACTATATAAATAGGTACTTGAAATCTACAGTGTGCCAATGATCACTTTCCTTATGCCCAAGTTAAGGACTATTAGGTGGCTATTTAAGTACTAACATGGGGGTTTTTACTTCGTCGTCCATACGGCGTGCTATTGTATGGATGCCATTCACTTGAGTGGTAATGTATAGATCAAATGCCTCTACGCCAAGGTAAGATGATGAGTGGCATGACCACAAGATGTGAGCGTGCGGTCGGGGAGAGTTAGCTTTGGTACGACTATGTATGCATGATTGCATGTGTATATGGTGCGTATTTAATTGTGGGTTTAAATTGTTATCGGGTAGCTTGATACGGAAGTATATGTATGGGTATACATATATGGAAGTATTTAAATTTACATTCTGCATATTTCATTATGGGTTTGGGCTGAAATGAAACTCTTATGTAGGTACACTAACAACGAAACGTGTAGCTCGACTAGTTACACTATATATGAGAGAACGTATGTATGCCACCGTGTCTACCGTTAGAAACAAATTTTTCCTAAGTTTGTGAGGACGTACGGAATGAGCATGCATCATGATAATTATCATTCACATAATTACATTGTTCCTCCCCTTATAAATTTCTTACTCGGTTATGTAACTCTTATCCATTATGGCCATGTCTCACAAAGTGTACATGATGATGGTACCGATGGCAGCACCAGTTGGAGTGAGAATTTCCTGATGGTTTTCGGAACACCTACCCTATTGTGGAGAGTCTTACACTATGCGGGGTATTAGGAACCACCCCTCTATCAGTGGAATGAAGTATACCTAGAGAGACTTGCGCCAGCAACTTGCACGGGCCTAGCATGTAGTGATGGATCTTCAGCATGAGGTGCATTATCTAAACCATCAACTGCATCCGATCATTGATGAGGAAGAGGAAGTCTAGAAATGTTAGTAGAAGATGACGGCTGGAATGAGGATGATCTTATCTCCGGCTTCGACAGCGACCATAATGAAGATTAGAGTCGCCTAGTGACTAGTATGTTAACACATTGTGAGCCCGATAAGTGATCAAATTGGTGATGTCATGTTGCGAGAATGAATTATTATGCCTCTATTTTTATTGTATGAATTTAAGATTCTCTCCAGTAAATTCAGTTTGGCATGAGTATACAATTCATCTACAATCTCTTAACATCGTCCAATAATCACTTATTGTTGCAACTTCGCAGATGACTCGCACCCGTGCAGGAGCTAGTAGTAGCCAAGATGGCAACGACGATGACTTACCACCACCACCACCGCCGTCTGCTCAGGAGTTCTTTGCCCAATTCTTGGGAAGCCAAAGAACTATGGAGGAAGCTCTGCACCTAATTGTGCAAAACACCGCTCGTGCCCACCCACAGCAGCAAGGGCCAGAGCCAAACCAACATAGTACCTTCAAGGAATTTCTGGATACAAAGCCTCCTATCTTCAAGGTGGCAGAGGAACCACTCCAGGCTGACGAGTGGCTCAACACCATTGAACAGAAGTTTCATCTGCTAAGAGTCACCGAGCATCTGAAGGCTGAGTATGCGTCCCACCAGTTGCAGGGACCAGTAGGGATCTGGTGGACACATTTCTTGTCCTCTCTGCCTGCTAATGCGCGAGTGACCTGGGAACAGTTCAAGTTGGCCTTTCGGGGACATCATATTCCCCCAGGCCTAATGCGCATGAAGACGGCTGAATTTATGAGTCTCACCCAAGGGACAAAGACCCTCACCGAATATACGCACGTGTTCAAAAACCTGTCGAGGTATGCTCTAGGCTTTGTTGATATCGAAGAGAAGAAGATAGAGAGCTTCAAGAGGGGTCTAGGTACAAAGCTGATGAAGACCATGGCCAATTCCCGGTGCACCACTTACAACGAGTTTGTTAGTGATGCTTTGACCTAGGAAAACCAAAATAACATGCATGCGGTAGCTAAGGGTCGCAAGAGGGCATTTGAGGCAGGTGCCTCCGAATCTTCACATTATAGAGCTCCTATCACCGCTAGGCCACAGTTCCATCCACCTGCACCAAAATTCAGGCCTCCACCACCAAAGGCTCAGAATGGCAGGCCTCAGAAAATGTTCCGTAAGGCATTCACCATTGCCTTACCAAAAGGCAATGGTGGTCAGGGAAGCTCCACCGGACCTAGGAGTAATCAACCCTGTTTCAACTGCAATCAAGTGGGTCATTGGGCCAAGGAATGCCCCCACCCCAAGAAGAATGGCAACCAGAATCAGAACAATCAGAGGCAGGCAAACACAAGAGCACGTCCAGGGTACGTGCATTATACCGCTGTGGAGGAAGTGCCCACAGGAGAAGTTGTCACGGCTAGTATGTTCCTTGTTAACCAGCATCCCGCTGTTGTTTTATTTGATTCGGGAGCTTCTCATTCATTCATGAGTCAAGCATTTGCATCTAGACATGATCAAAAAATAATTGAAGTAAGCAAGGGTGGTTATAATATAAGTTCAGTAGGGGGTACTATTTCTACCAAAAAGATAGTAAAAAACGTGCTCATCTCTATACAAGGGAGGGAGTACATAACATATTTGATAATATTGCCCGGGTTGTCAATAAGTGTAATCTTAGGCATGAATTGGATGAAAGATCATGGTGCTCTCATTGACACTAGCACTCGTACTGTTATGTTGAGAGAACCCAAGGGAGGGAATGCTTTTGTAGTACCACTCTCCCGAAATTTTGAACTCCAACATTTAGCATGTGCTATCCAAACCACTACCCTTTGTGATATCCTCATGGTTTGTGAGTTTCCGGATGTATTTCCAGAGGAGTTACCAGGCTTACCACCTGATAGGGATGTGGAATTTAAGATTGAGTTAGTGCTAGGTACGGCACCCATCTCAAGGAGGCCCTATAGGATGCCACCCAATGAGTTAGCAGAACTTAAGATTCAGTTACAGGATCTGTTGGACAAGGGTCTTATCCAACCTAGCTCATCTCCATGGGGATGTCCAGCATTGTTTGTGAAAAAGAAGGACAAGTCACTAAGAATGTGTAGATTACAGACCACTCAATGCTGTGACCATCAAGAACAAGTACCCATTGCCTCGCATCGACATCTTGTTTGATCAATTGGCAAAAGCAAAGGTATTCTCAAAAATTGACTTGAGATCAGACTATCATCAGATAAAGATCAGGCCAGAGGACATACCTAAAACTGCTTTTTCCACTAGGTACGGCTTATATGAGTATTTGGTTATGTCTTTCGGACTAACGAATGCTCCCGCCTACTTCATGTACCTGATGAATTCGGTATTCATGCCCGAGCTTGACAAGTTCATGGTCGTGTTTATCGATGATATATTGATATATTCAGAAAATGAGACGGATCATGAAGAGCATCTAAGGATTGTTCTATCCAGATTGAGGGAGCACAAGTTATATGCAAAGTTTAGTAAGTGTGAGTTTTGGTTGAGCAAAGTACCTTTCTTAGGTCACATATTATCAAGAGATGGAATATCAGTAGATCCATCGAAAGTACAAGAGGTCATGGATTGGAAAGCACCGACTTCGGTTCATGAAGTTCGGAGTTTTCTAGGGTTAGTAGGATATTATCGCCGTTTCATTCTAGATTTCTCAAAGATAGCGAAGCCCATGACTAGGCTACTTTAGAAAGATGAGAAGTACAAATGGACACTAGAATGTGAAGCAGCTTTTCACACCCTCAGAACTCTGTTGACTACAGCGCCTGTTTTAGCGCAACCCGACATTGAAAAGCCTTTCGATGTATTTTGTGATGCATCAGGCATAGGTTTGGGGTGTGTGCTTATGCAAGAGGAAAGAGTTATTGCATATGCTTCTCGGAAGTTGAGAAAGCATGAAGTCAACTACCCCACACATGATTTAGAACTTGCAGCAGTTGTTCATGCATTAAAGATATGGAGACATTATTTGTTGGGCAATGTATGTCATATATATACTGACCACAAAAGTCTCAAGTATATCTTTACCTAGCCAGAGCTGAACATGAGACAGCGAAGATGGTTAGAGCTGATTAAGGACTACAATTTGGAGGTGCACTACCATCCGAGAAAAGCTAATGTAGTAGCAGATACACTCAGTCGAAAGTCTCATTGCAACACTATGGAAGCATTATTGGAAGATGGATTTAATTTGCTACATCCTATTGTACTGCATAATATCACTATCAGTTGTTCACTTGAGAGCAAAATCATAGAGCTGCAGCAGACAGATGTAGGTATAAGTCACATCAAGAGAAAGATGCAAGAGCAGGAAACCAAGCATTTCCGATTGGACGAAAGAGGTGTGCTATGATTTGAGGACCGACTTGTGGTACCAAAAGACCATGAGCTTAGAAATCAAATTTTAGATGAAGCTCATTCGTCCAAGTTGTCAATCCATCCGGGTAGTAGCAAAATGTATCAAGATTTGAAGACCCATTTTTGGTGGACTAAAATGAAGAAGGAGATCGCAGCCTATGTCGCTAGGTGCGATAACTACGGTAGAGTAAAAGCTGTTCATATGAAATCTGCCGGATTACTTCAGCCATTGCCTATTCCAGGTTGGAAATAGGAAGAAATCAGCATGGACTTTATCACAGGTCTTCCATTGACACAGCAGGGTCATGATTCCATATGGGTCATTGTAGATCGTCTCACCAAGTCCGCATATTTTATACCAGTGAACACAAGGTATCTAGTTGGGAAATACGCTGAACTGTATGTTTCTCAGATCGTGAAACTACATGGAGTACCAAGGACCATAATCTCAGACCGAGGACCATAGTTCATAGCTCATTTCTAGGAGCACTTGCACCAGTCTTTGGGAACTAAATTGATCAGAAGTTCGGCATACCATCCGCAAACTTCAGGACAGACAAAGAGAGTGAACCAAATCTTGGAAGATTTACTAAGAGCTTGTGTTATATCTTCTAAGGGTTCATGGGAGAAATGGTTACCTTTAGCTGAGTTCTCCTACAACATCAATTATCAAGCAAGCATCAAGATGGCTCCATTTGAAGCCTTGTATGGCAGAAAATGTAGAACTTCGTTGAATTGGATTGAGCCCGGTGAGAGGAGATACTTTGGTATTGACTTTGTAACTGAAGCGGAAGAGCAAGTGCGCATTATCCAACATCATATGAAGGCAGCTCAATCAAGACAAAAGAGTTATGCTGATAAAAGAAGAAGACCATTGACTTTTGAAGTAGGTGACTATGTATATTTGAAAGTATCACCCATGAAAGGCGTGAAGAGATTTGGAGTGAAAAAGAAACTTGCGCCTAGATATGTAGGGCCATACAAAATTGTGGAAAGGAAAGGAAATGTTGCTTATAAGTTACAACTTCCACCAGAGATGAGTGCAATATTTGATGTCTTTCATGTTTCTCAGTTGAAGAAGTGTCTTCGTGTACCTAAAGAAGCTGTTGCACCCACCAACATGAAGCTTCAATCGGATTTGACCTATGAAGAAAAGTCAATCTGAGTGTTAGAATAGATGGAAAGAGTAACACGGAGTAAGATCATTAAGTTATATAAGGTGGTGTGGAACAATCATAGTGAACAAGATGCTACGTGGGAACGAGAGGATTATTTACAAGAGGTTTATCCTGCCTTTTTCCAAGAATGGTAGGTCTTGCAAATCTCGGGACGAGATTTTTATGAGGGGGAGAGGCTGTAACACCCTAGGTATTAGCCTTGCATAAATTGACTTGCATAGCATGAGCATGAGCATCGAGCATTCATATATGAGCATTTACAATTGAAACATATGCAACATTGCTTGTTATTTCATGTTTCTTAGAATATAAGCATATGATCATGAGTGAATACATGTAAATGATTATGTGACCTTGCAAATAGCTTAAACATGTTTAGAGTATCATTATGAACAACTTTGGTATTCATGGATAGGGCTAAATGGATCACTAAGTCATAGTTCATGAACAAGTCATCATTTGAATGTACTAGGTTTGACCATGTTTGAATCATATGATAGAGGCTATGCATGTATGTGGTCACTAAAACAAAGTTGTAGTATTTATCATGGAGAACAACTTTTATTTTTGGGTCGGGAAATAATAAAGTGCATAGCTTAGTCTTATAGAGCTCGCAAAAATCATCAAATGACTATTTTCATCACTTAGCGAAATCTTCTAAGTTCTTTTAACTGACAGTGCCGATAGCCCAACTTTGAGATGATATAACTTGGTTTTGGTTGCGAATTAGCACGAGTTCATTGAATACGAATTGGAGCTGGTACTTAGGTCTACAAGAGTCGTTTAGAACATTTATGCTTTGGAGCCACAGATTAGCTGATACATCGCCGTGAAAAACCGGCATCGTCGTCCTCATCATGTGTGTCTGAATCGGCTGAATCAAACAAATACAAGGATGGTCGACCGACCAGAAAGCTGCTGTGCCGTGTGGAGCTAGAGGTCGGCCACGCACGCGCGTCGCCCGTCGCGTCCGCCCATCTTGGTATGTCGGGCCAGAGCGCGCCTTAACACCCTCGGCACCCGCCCGCACTGAGCCACACTCGCCATTTCCATTTCTCTGCTCCACCGTCGCCGTAGCGCTCGCCCGCAGCAGCACCAAGCATCCGCCGTCGCCATTCCCGGCACCGGCTAAGCTCCGCCTTGCCATCCACCACCACAACCACTCCACCGTCCCCCCCCGTGATTCACCGCGTCCACCCGTGCTCTCTGACCGCGCCGATAAAGCCTCTACACCGCACATGAGCTCGCCGGAGCTCCGCCGCCGAGCCCATCGTTGTGGCCACGCCATTTCCGTTCACCATTCTTGGTTTTTTCTTGTGCGCTAGGTTCTCCATGGTCGGTAGATGCTTGTACATGCATTTGATTGGGCCGCCGTGGTCACCACCGGCGTAGCGCCGTCGACCCGCACCTCTGTGCCGCCATGGCCGCCGCCGTAGTACCTAGCTTCGTTAATTGGCCCTTTTTGTTGTACGCGTGAACTCATCCTAATGTCGATGTCACCTCTCATTGCGCGAGCTCAGCCTTGCTACTGCAATGCCACTTGCTACGCTTACGTGTCACAGCGACATGTGGGGTCTCTTGTTTAAATGGGTCCCATCGGTCAAATGATCAGAGAGAGTAAGCTAGCTCATTTAAATTCAGATTTCATGCTGTTTTGTAAATTTTATATCTAGAGTTTGGGAGATCCAAATTTGTTGGTTCAAATTTTGTTAGGATCTGGGTGAAGTGTAGTATTTAGTAAAAATATGATATTAGCAAGTGTAGTAAAGTTTCTAGAAGATTTAAAATGAAACTTGAAATGTGTTTTCAAGTGCATGTAAACTTGTTTATTTTATATCTAGAGTTCCTGTGCTCCAAAAATTATTAAATTTATGTGGTGGGCTGTTCTTGACAAATATAAGCTCTGGTAAAAATTTGAGGGTCATTGCATGAGTAGATTTTTAGTTATAGATTTTCCTTTTATAATTAGGTGATCCTTGTATGAATTTTTATAAATTATTTATGAATCCAATATTCATGAGATTTGTTGGAGGTTGTCCTAGTACCATATGGATGCTAATAAAAGTATTAAATCTATTTCTTGACACTTTTCACTAGGGTTTCCTATTTATGTTGTTTTAAGCCTTTATACCTTGTCATTTTTGCATAGGATGTTTTACTTGATAAAATGGCATGAAACTTTTACAGTAGTCTATTGGTAGCCCTAGTAAGCGACTGTAAATTTTTGAGAATTTATGATGCACGTTTATTTATGTTTATTATTTAACCTAAGTATCTAAATAAAATAATAAAGGCTTTTAAATAAATAGTTTGGGCTTCACCATTATGTTTTCTTGAGTGTATTTGGTGTGCTTAAACTGTTGGTAGACTTTGTGCTGTCAAACTTTGAATGCTTACATGAAGTAGAAGTATTGTTGCTTTATAATGCGAATTGGAAGGATTCCTGACAGATTCTGTAGTTTGATAAGTTGCATGGTAAAAATGATGTTTGCTGTAAAAAATGGTTAATAACAAAGTTGTAGATAACTTCATCATATGTCTTGTGTTGAAATATCAGGACTATAGGTCAAACGGTTTAGGAGTTATAGTTGTTTAAAGTTAGTGTTTCCGAATTGCTTGCTCTCTGAAATTTCTGGACAGCACTGGATTGATTGTCTGTTTTGGTTAAGATAAATTATGAATTAGTTTTTGGTGATTAAATAAGAGTTGTAGACAATTTTATAAGCTTTCCAGAAAGTCTAGGATCACTGCATTTGGATAAATAGAACCGCAGTTATGAGTAAAACAAGTAGCTGCTGTTTTGTGATATAGTAGATGCATTGTTGAAGTAGTTGATTAAATAATTAAGAAGAGATATGCACCTACTCAGTAAACGTGATACACTTGTTATTACTTAAACCACATGCTGTTAATAATACTTACAAGAATGCATTCATCTTGTATCATCATACTATAATTGTCAGCATGTATGCATTCGCAATATCTTATGCCATATTCATGCATCTAGGATCGACAGAGGAGATAATGTTGCTAGAAATCAACGAAGGAGAGGAAGGGGACCAGCAGGAGATTCCTCAAGCCGCAGCTCCCGAAGAATAGGAGCAGATCCTTAAGGAGCTTCTGGAGTGCCCTGACCACCGCCCCACTTCCTTTCTGAAAGGCAAGCCCCGGAGCATTCTAAGTCTCCCAGTATTTTACAAAATTTTATTTGAGTCCTTATTATTGATGCATTAGGTATAAGAGTTGTCTGGAAACACTTGATGCATGGAACTGCCTTGTCCAGATACATACACCTTTAACCCTGTGTAGGTCCAGGATCAAATATTTGCTTAGCCCTGCTTAGACCGGTAGAAGTCGGGTGATTTCCTGTCACCTGCGAGATATAGGTAGATACCGGAGCACGGTTGGCTATATTTGCTATCGTGGAAAAGAACCATAGGTTAAAAAGTAAATCAAGGCCGGGCGGAGTCTATGGTAGGTTGACTCATGTGATCCCGTCTACGCCGATTAAGGACCGTACCGTTGTTGGCGCTTCTGACAAGATTGAACGCATGCCTATCACTTAGCTGGCCGGATATCTCGTTCCGACCGCGAAGCCAAGTAGCTCAACTCAGGCTAGGCCCCGTTCTGTTGTGCGCTCCTTGCGGGGGGCGATCAGACTGAGCCCAAGGGCAGGCTAGGCCTGAACGTCCTGGCATTTGGTGTCCCCGATTGTGCGGCGTGGTACGAACCCGCGAAATGTGTACCTGAGTTGTACCAAAGGTGACCCGACACGACCCCGACGGGGGAAGTGTGGGTTTGTGTTAGGAATAAATTCTCAGCTGGTTAAAATCGATTCGAATCGCCATCTCTCCCGGATAGTGAGAAACTTGGCTAGTCCCAACATCGTAGTAATTGTACTATGGAATGTGATGGTTCGGACAAACATAAAATTACTATACCTGCTATGGTTACTATTGTATGTTCTTAAAATGATATTCCACATGTTTGGCACAAGATAGTTGCTAATTTAGATGGATAGTCATAATTAATTGATAACAGAATTATAATTGTATAACTGTGTTAATCGCTTTTTATGCAAAATGTTGTCAAGCTATCTCCACTTATACAGCCTTACATAGTCCTTGGAGTCAATTTATTTCTGGTTTATGACGGGTAAGTCTAGCTGAGTACCTTCTTGTACTCAGGGTTTTATTTCCCATTGTTGCAGATGGCACTGTGTATCATGGTTATTGCAAGAGTTGCTTCTATCCCGCTGTGTATGAGGAGTGAGCCTTGGGCAGGCTTCTTTATTAATCCTTCTATATGCTTTTGTGGACTGTGATCGTACGCTGGCACTGTATTAAACTATGTTGGAAACTTTACTTTCAAACTTAATTTGCTTCTGCTTTTATCTAATCAAACTTGGTTTGTAATAACTTTATTTCATACTCTGATGATGGAAATGTATCTGCGAACTTTATGTAATATGTGACATGTATGTTGAATCATGTACGATCTTGGTTGTTTGTGGATCGTTTATCGAGACCCGTCGTGGTACTCGACAGACTACCGGGTTTATATGGGCTCAAGTATGACAGTACGACCGCCCGCGGGCCACCATTGTACTTGTGTTCTTATAAATTGGTCGGTTCTACAACAGCCATGAGGCTCCACTTCTGGCTCCTCCTCCTCCGCCACTGCCACCTCCGATGACTCATATGGAGATGATGGTAGAGATGTTGGCTGCTCGTCGCGAGTCAGCCCATGCCATGGAGCTGTCGGCATAGGCTATCGGTGGTTTTGCCCATGGAGGCCATGGAGGAAATGGTGGGAATGGGGGTGGTGCCCGGTCCTGAGGGACCCTGCTCTTATCAGATTTCTTAAAGACGCACCCACCCACGTTCACGACGATGGCTGAGCCTCTGGATGTGGAGCATTAGCTTTGCATTCTGGAGTAAAAGTTTCTGCTGCTTACAGTAATTAAGGAGCAAAAGGTGCACTTTGCGACGCAACAGCTGTTGGGATCTGCTAGTGCATGGTGGGACACATTCAATGCCATGCAGCCGGTGGATCACCGGGTGACCTAGCTAGAGTTCACTGTGGCCTTCAGAGAGTATTATATTCCTGCTGGTGTTCTAAACAAAATTTGACAGAATTTCTGGACTTGAGGCAAGGAAGCATGTCCGTGATGGACTATGTCAACAAGTTCAACCACTTATCGCAGTATGCTGGGACTCATGTTGATATAGATGAGAAGAAGAGATACAATTTCTATCGTGGCCTCTCTTGTATCTTGTAGAAGGAGTTATATACTAGAAATTATCAGACCTTTGGGGCGATGATGAACGCTGTGATTGCCATGGAGGGATTGCAACATGACTCACATGCAGAATGGAAGTGCAAGCGGTGGCTATTGGGTCTTCTAGTCACCCCCGAGCGTAGAAGGTACAGGTTGTCAGGCGGGTGCCCTATCAGTCTTTGGGTGGGCATTCATTTCAACGACCTCAGTAGACCTTTCAGGCACATTCCACTCAGTATCACGCACCTACTCAGCAGGTGCAATATCAGTAGCAGCCCTAGGGACCGCAGGTCCCACCTTGTCAAGGATAGGGGAACAAGCCTGGTGCTTGTTTCAAGTGTGGCAAGGAAGGCCACTATGCCTAGGAGTATCTACAAAACCAGCCCACCCAGTCTGCTCAGCCCTCAGCTAACTCCTGGCTGATCAAGTGGATAGTTATAAAGAAGAAAGTGCCAGTGAGCCGATCTAGATAGGTTAATTTCACAGAGGCTAAGGAAATATTACAAAATGAACCGGTGATGGCTGGTATGTTCACCATTGATTCCCATCCAGCTTATGTGTTGTTTGATTCTGGTGCATCACATTTATTCATGAGCATGGGATTTGCATACCTTTTGCACAAATATACCTCTTATGGCTAATACTTTTTTGCCTATAGAATCGTATTAGCCACTCACACTTACCTCTCGTGTTTGTGCATTAATACTCGGATGGACATAGTGGGCTTAGTATTATCTGAAAGCACTCACACTTCCTTCTTACGAGGATAGGATGTCTCTTCTTATGCCCCTCGGATCCACCTTACTGTTCTTTGCTCATGGTCTGCTTACCTCTATTCAAGTCTTTCTGAAGCATTGTTGCAATTCTAGGAATGAAGAGTTCTCCATTGAGTTAGCGTGTGTATAGGGTAGTCTTGGATCTGAAGTAGAGAGTTGTTGAGTTACGACTTCCTTCTTCTGAGGATAGGATAGGTTGCGTGTGTATAGGTATGGGATGTATGAATACCTAGTCATGTCTTTTGGTCTCACCAACGCTCCTGCATTCTTCATGTATCTCATGAATTTAGTATTTATGCTAGAGTTGAACAAGTTTGTGGTGGTATTCATTGATGATATCTTGATATATTCCAAGAACAAGGAAGAGCATGCCCAACACCTTTGGATAGTATTGACTCAATTGAGGGAACACAAGCGGTATGCTAAATTCAGCAAGTGTGAATTTTGGTTAGATCGAGTGTAGTTTTTGGGACATGTTCTGATACTGAAAGGTATCTCTGTAGATCCAAGTAAGGTGCAGGATATGTTAAATTGAAGTCTCCCAAGTCAGTGCACCAGATTCATCAGTTCTTTGGTCTTGCTGGATACTATCGGCGCTTCATTTCTGACTTCTCCAAAATAGCTCAGCCGATGACCAAGTTGCTCTAGAGAGATGTTAAGTTTGTTTGGAGCCCGGCTTGTGAAGAAGCCTTCCAAGCTTTGAAGAAATTTCTTACCATTGCTTCTATTCTAGCCCAACCAGATATTGACAGACCTTTTGATGTATATTGTGATGCCTCAAAGATGGGATTGGGATGTGTGCTTATGCAGGATGAGCTTGTGATAGCTTATGCTTCACGTCTACTAAAAAAGCATGAGATGAATTACCCCACCCATGATTTAGGGATGGCTGCTGTGGTGCACGCTCTAAATATTTGAAGGCATTATTTGTTGTGAAACAAAGTACACATTTTTACAGATCACAAGAGCCTCAAGTATATTTTTACTCAGTCTGAGTTAAATATGAGGCAAAGGAGATGGTTAGAATTAATTAAGGATTACAATTTGGAGGCACATTACCATCCCAGAAAAGCTAATGTGGTAGTTGATGCTTTGAGCCAGAAGTCATATCAGGTTGAGGAAACACCTTTGTCTCTCAACCATGCTGAGGTGCTAGCTCACATTGCCTTAGTCTCAGATTTACTTGAGCAGATTATCATGGAGCAAAGGCAAGACACTTCAGAAATTCCTCACATCAAGAAACTAATTGCTGAAGGGTGTGGTCCTCAGTTTAGTATTGATGAGCAAGGGGTAGTAAGGTACAAGAACAGATTGGTGGTGCCATCAAATGAGGAGCTTAGAAGGAAGATTTTGAATGAAGCTTATCATTCCAAGTTGTCTATCCATCTTGGCAGTAACAAGATGTACCATGATTTGCACCACTTGTATTGGTGGTCCAATATGAAGCAGGATATCACCAAGTACGTCGCGGAGTGCGACACTTGTGGGAGAGTTAAGGTAGACCATATGTGTACCCTAGGATATTTGCAGCCCTTGCCCATTCCCGTTTGGAAATGGGAAGATATTTCCATGGATTTCATTGCGGGTTTACCCTACACGTCCAAGGGCTATAACTGAGTTCCCCTTACTATCATCTTTGATAGAGGGTCAGTCTTTATCTCCTGCTTTTAGGAGCAACTCCAGTAGTGTCTTGGTACTAGCCTCCTCCACAGTTTAGGCTATCATCCACAGATTGATAGCCAAACAGAAAGGGTAAACCAGGTACTTGAAGACATGTTGAGGGCTTGTGCCATCTCTTTTCGTGAGAAGTGGGATGAATGCCTAAAGTTAGCTGAGTTTCCTTACAATAATAGCTATCAAGAAAGCATTTGTATGGCACCATTTGAAGCTCTGTATGGAAAGAAATGTAGGACACCACTTAACTGGATTGAAGTGGGAGACCAGGGATATTTTGGGCCTAATTTCATCAAAGAAGCTCGAGAGCAAGTCAGCATTATTCAGAGTCATTTGAAGGCAGCTCAGAGCCGACAGAAAGCTTATGCGGACAAGCGAAGAAGACCTTTGTAGTTTATAGTTGGGGATCATGTGTACCTCAAGGCATCTCCTATGAGAGGGGTGCATCGGTTTGGTGTCCATGGCAAGCTAGCCCCTCGATATGTGGGTCCTTACAAGGTTTTGGAGCAGTGTGGCCCGGTTGCTTATCGTCTCCAGCTCCTAGATATTTTATCGGCGGTACACAATGTGTTTCACATATCACAGTTGAAGAAATATTTGCGGGTCCTTGATGAAGCGATGGAAATTAAAGGACTTCCTCTCTAGCCTGACTTGACGTATATTGAGCGTCCTATCAAGATCTTAGACGAAAAGGAAAGAGTGACTAGGAGCAATGTGGTGAAATTCTTCAAAGTTCAGTGGCAAAACCACTCGGAGGATGAGGCCATGTGGGAACAAGAGAGCTATATCTTGAAGCATTACCCCCATCTTCTTTTTGGTTCACCGAGGTAGTTGTCCACATTGAAATGTAATTCTTATCTCCTTTCCTACACTAGGCACATGAATCTCGGGACGAGATTCTATTTTAAGGTGGGGTAGATTTGTAACACCCTTGGTGTTACACTGAAAATCTTTTGTTAAAACATGTCATGAGCATCATGGTTCTGTGATAGTGTATGTAATATAGTGTATAAATCAATTTACGTAACTTAAAACAACCTACGGAAATGCATAACACAAAGTTGTTCGTGACGCATGAAATTAACAAGTAACGATGTTCGCGAATTTTTATTGAGCGAAAACACTATAGAACGTATATACGGAACTTTAGTAAAGTTAGAAGTATGAACTTGGTAGATGGCGATAAAATACCTTCGGTCGAGAAAGGAATTCACTAGCTAGCATACCTAATAGCCTGGAAATCGAAGTTGACGTGAATCCGAGCAAGACAACCAAATCTCTTAAGTCGGAAAATGGTTTGACAAGGCCAAGTTTGGCAATTTTTGTAGAAGAATCGGGTTAAGGGGTGATGGGGTATTAGGGTTTGTTTTAGTAGCCTAACATGCCCTCTTGAGTATAAAATAGATGGTTCGGTGTTTGAAGTAACGAACTTGATTTTTGGGGCATTTTAAAAATCGTGCATGGCATGTTTCTGGCCGGTGTTAGCGTCTGGGCACGGTCACCATGCCTCGGCTTGATGCTACAGCGCTAGTTTGCCCAATGCGTGCGCACACCACCGCGCAGGCCTTGACCACCGCTGCCCTGTCTCGTCTGGCCGGCCAGGCCTGCCTCTGGCCACCATGAGTCGGCTGCACTGCTAGCACCATGCTGCTGGCCACTGCCACCCGCTGCCGCTGCTGCCCGTTTTAGCCGTCGCGCTGCACGGCTCTGCCACCTTGTGTTTGCCTGCGTGGGGCTGTTGCGCGTGTGGCCACACTTCACCGCTGTGGCGGGCACATGGCCTCTGCCCGCACCGCCGCCATAGCCGTGTGGGGTCACATTGCGCGCGCCACGCGCACTCACCACCGTGGCGGCACATGGCCTCTGCCCGCACCGCCGCCGCCACCACGCCCACCACCGCCTCATCACCGTCGTCGCCACCGCCTAGCATCGCGCCATAGCATGCACACGCCTCATCGCCACGTCACGCACATCGCGCCTTTGCGCGCGGTGGCGCGTGGCACCCCGTGCGTGCCGCTTTGCCCGCTGGCGTCGTCGTCCCGCCGAGGTGACCACACACCTTTACGCGCGTCGTACCCTTTGCCTCTATCGTCCTTGATCTACCCATGCATGTAGCCATTCCACATGGTGTCTTTGTCCTCTTCCATTTAGTAGCAAGCGCCACGCTGCGCCCCCAGTCACCTCCGCCTTAAATGGCATCATGCTGGCATCACCGAGCCACACCTGAGCCAACTCACAGCACCGGGTTGCTTCTAGAGTAATTACGCTCGCCTATGACTCGAGTGAGAACCTAGCTACCCACCAAGATCGCCCACTGCTGCTGCCATACCATGTCGAGCCCCAATTTGAAGATTCCCCGTGGTCAGTCATCCTTAAGACCGAACGGCGGCGCCCTCACAATTCACCTCGCACCGTCCATCTCCATCCAATTCCTTGGCACCGTGTATTCGCCTTGATCCCCTCCACCCCCGCGCACCTCAGTCTAGCCGCTATCGGCCTGCCTTGGTTGTTGACGCGACAATGTCACTATAGAGCATCGCCACATCCCATCGTCGCACGTGGCCAGCTCGGTTCGGGGATTTCTCGGCCAAATCACCACCACAACAGCAACAAGGGTATGCTAGGGGTGCTTTAGGGCTAGCTATCTCGTCCCGTGGTGGTTTTGAGTGGCTGGCATGGTCGCGTCGTGGCCACCACTCCCGCGAGCTCCACCGCCCCTGTAACTTTGGCTAGGGTAGGTGCTTGGGATGAGGGTGCTGTTCAGCTCGCTAGCAGGGGTGGGGAGAGGCCAGGAAGGCTGGCGTGGCGGCCCAGTGTCGTTGCCACCACACCGGTGTGTGCGCGGGGTGTGCCCGAGGACATGGTCGTTGTGAAGATAGAATGTTCCGAGAGTTAGATTGCTTAAGTCCAGACTGTAGGAATAGCGTTGTGGACTACGTCTTGATTCGGTATTAGCTCAAGGTCGTTTTCACAAAATGATAGGCGCGCACGGGCCTCCCCGTCGTGGGCCATTGCAGCGCGGTTGGGCCGCGCCCCGTGTGGGTCGTGTCGGCGATCGTGTGCGTGCGCGCTGTGCGCTTATGGGCCGCACCGCGAGTTAGTGGGCCGTGGGTTGAATTCGGTTTTTCTTTTTCTAGAGAATTAGTAAATGCTTTTCCAATTTAGTTTTGAGCTAATCTTTGTAAAATTATAGTAAATTCTGTAGGTGTCCTAAAATAGTGAAACAAAATTTGTTAGGTTCACAAAAATGTTGTCTATCTGTTGGTGTAGTTAGTTTACCGTTTTCTATGATAATGATAGGTTCATTAATTCAATTAGAAAAGCTTAGTATTATTTAGCTTAATATTTGTAGGAATTTTTGTGATAAATTGGTGATAGCTTTAGCCATAAAATTTTTGTAGTAGATTCATTAGATTATTATGAGCTCACTGTAATTTTTGTAGCCCTAGAGTAGGTTGATAAATAGAGTAGCTAGTACTCCTTGTTTTATCATATATAGTGTAAGTCAATATTAAGAATAGGAATGCCTTTAGTTGCTAAGATAATACATGTAATGTTTCATACCTGTTAGTAGTAATAATAGGTAACTTAGCATCTTAATCGGTAGAGCTAGCTTAGTAGCTGATAGATGTATTTTATTTTAAGAGTTGCTGTTGCCATATTATTAAGTGTTGCACCATCATTTCATGCATGTAGATAACGAGTTGATAGAGTTCATGCCTGCGGGTGAACAGGAATATGAGGAGATCATTGAGGAGTACGAGGAGGAGATTCTCGTACAGGAGGAAGCTTCGAAGCCATCAATTGTTGACTTTGTTGACACACCGCCTCCCCAAGGCAAGCCCCAGTGTATAACCCATATTTTGAACGATCACCGAATATATATATATATATATATATATATATATATATATATATATATATATATATAGTCCTACTAGTATAGGTCGATCACTCATGATAAACTCACAATAGGTGATAATTATGATCACTCATGATAAAATGGTGGAAAAGAAACTAGAGACCAAGTAGGGATATGGTTTGAGTATTGGTGGGTGTAAGTGGTTGTGTCCTATGGCCAACAGGACATAGCTTGGTTACACTTTTTCCCTATCTGTGTCGGTTAAGGACCGACCATTGCATTGGGTTCTAGGTAGGTCATAGACTTATTATCCTGAGTACATACCTATGTATGGGCACAGAGAAGGCTTGTTGCTCTCTTGTCATGGGTTCCGGCTCTTTCCGGACCGACTGATTGGAGGCGAGGATGGTGGAGGTCTAAGCACTACACTAAGTCCGGGACTCAAGAGCGGGGGCTTAGAGTCCAAGTTTGGATGAGGACCTGGACCCCATGACAGGAGAGTGGTGGGTTGGTCCTACTTGTGCCTAGGGTACAAGCGGGGCATGTGTTTTGGGGTACCCAGCAGGCACATTGATTCACGAATCACCGACATTCCGGTACGGCTTGTCTATAGTCTAGCACCGTAGTAAGAACTAAAAGATGAAAGGTGATGAAATGGAACTGTTTGTTCAACTCTTGCTTTGAAAGTAGAATAGGTGCTTACATAAAATGGCTAGATAATAAAATAATTATGACTGCTAATAATAACATAAATAAGGATTCACTATTAGTATTGCTTTCTACAAAAAGGAAACCAGCAAACCATAAAGCTAATTATATCCCTTGGAGTCAGAAAATTATTCCCACTAGTCGGATAAGTCTTGCGAGTACATTATGTACTCAGGGTTTATTTACCCCTATTGCAGGTGTAGCTTGAGAAGTAGCCGTTGTGTGAAGGATTCGTCTGGTGGACATAGATGGATCCTTATTTATTATCGATAGATATTTATTTTTTATTCCACTGTTTAATATTTTGCACTATGAATTTGGTAATATAATAATACATTTCTAAGAACTCTAGATGTATGGAATGGACTAAGTATTGTAACTCATTCTCATTATTGGATCCTTAGAAAAATATAGATTATTCAGGCTCTCCCTTAGGGTGTGCTTGATGGAACCCGCCCGATGTAGCTCGCTCTCAAGGTGCTTTTTGTTAGTGGAAGACAAGCGCCTCCGTAAGTACGTTATTTTTGGGCGATTCTGCTAGATCTACGTCTAGTTTTAGTCGATCGGTGACTTTATTCCTAAGTCTAGGTGCTCGAAGTTTGCTGTGGGGTTACAAACGAGTAGGAATGAGAAGGGGGTGTTAAAGGCCCGGTCGGACTCTGAACCGAATGGCAGAGAGTGATGGATGCTCTAACGCGCCAAGTATTGGAGCGTATGCTCTATGTAACTATCGTGTTCTAGAGCTATTGAGCTGTTCGAGTCCTCAGGTCATTGAGTCCTCGAGTCATCTAGCCTCTTCTGTTGGGAGAGAGCGTATCCCCTTTTAAAGTTGAAAGGGATGACCTTACAAGTCAAAGAGAAAGAGAGAGAGTGCATACGTGTGCTACCTAGTCTTGTTGCCCACGCTGTCGGGTACGAGATGGTCTTCGGCGCCTACAATACTGTTTGTACTCTGACACGTCCGGAAGGTTGTATAGTGCCCGTCTGGCATGACCTGGTGGCACCGTCCTGCAGGTGCGTAAGGCATGGTAGGGTACGGTCCTCGGTATTGCGATTGACTTGAGGGCCTTACGTTATCTGCTCCGCCTGATCCTCGTCCCTCACCGAGCGGGCGTCCCCGGTCTGTCGTTCCTAGTCGGTCTCGACCGTGTCGCTCGGGAAAGAGCAGCGAGCAGAGGTCTGGCGTATCCTCGATCGGAGTCAGACTGCGATCCCACCTTGACCAGGCCTTCCGTTCGGGGACCGATCGTTGTCTTGGCCTGTCATTATGTATCTGGGCCGGCCCAGGCGCGCGTTGTCGCTACGCCGCCTGCTAGGCTAGATTTTGCAGGGAAGCGGGTCCATTGGGGACCCCGGGTTTATCAACCCGACAATATGAAACATCCGCTCGAATAAAAACACTTGTAACAATATGGAACAACTACTGCAACATGCGACTGAGGAAGCATATGAAACATCGAGATCAGAACGGTGGCAACATCGTCTAGAAACAAAAGTGAAACATTTTGAAACAGTGCTTGCAACAAAACTTTGAAACAATTGCAACATGGACAAAACATCCCCAAATCTATTTGTGCAACATCCTTATGATTCAACTGCAACATACCTCTGAAGCGTCTGAAACAACTGAAAGATATAATTGCAACATATAGGGGGGAGAGAGAGCCTGCACGGGGAGCGCCATGGCCACCAGATCTGAGGGCATCAGGAGCTCCCTATGGGGGAGGACACCGGTGTTGGGGAGAGGTGCCGCTGGGGTGGGGAGGAGGGAGCCGGGGTGGGGGAGGAGGACACCACGGTTGGGGAAGGAGAGCACCATGGCCGCCAGATCTGAGGGCGTTAGGAGCTCCCTATGGGGGAGGACACTGGTGTCGGGAGGGGCGCCGCCGGGGTGGGGAGGAGGGAGCCGGGATGGGGAAGGAGACATCGGTGTGGGGGAAGGAGCTGCCGTGGTGGGGGAGGGGGACACCAGAGTGGGAGAGGAGGGCACCGCCACCGGCCAGGGAGGGAGCGAGGTGTGTGGAGGATGGGCGGAAGGCGGGGAGGAGCGCGGCCGCCGGCTCACGGCGCTGCGGAGCGCAGTCGGGGGCGCGCGGCGCTGCTGGATCCATGGGGGGGAGAGGGGAGAGGAGAGGACGCCAGTAGCGGGGTTTTTTTCGAAAAGAATGGAGAGCATGGTGAACTGCAGTGCGACGAGGGGATAAGGCCGTGAGAGATGAGTGGAGGAGGACGCGCAGCCGCCGTATCGAATCGTTTTCGGACGCGCGTCCGGAACGTCGGACATTCGAATCACAACATTACCGAAAGTGAATAGTACGCGGACGGCGGACGTAGGATCCATCCATTGCGATGGATGTCGACGTGGGCAAGATACCAATTCACCACAGCGCACCGAGGTCTCATCCAAGTTTCTACCAAATGAGAAACCAATGGTTGGGAAGCGTGAGCTACGTACGATGATGCCTCTAGCTAGGAAGATCCAACGAGCAAGACACCAACTTGTACTTGCCCTTGCCCTTGCCTAGCAGCTGAGGGACGGAATCCAACGATGTTACCAAGGGTTTTTGTTTGAATGGCTACCCCACTTGTGTTATGTTTGGTTTTATTACCAAGGTGGTGGTAACCATGGTCAGGTTAAGCTAAGTTTAATACACTAATTGTGTCCATGATGCATGTCTATGATGTCGAAAGACTATTACTTACTCCATTTCAAATCACGAGTCGTTCTACCTTTTTAGTCACATAAATTATGTCTATATAGTACATATATAGTAAAAGTTATATATCTATAAAAGTATTTACTTCTTCAGTTCTAAATACTATTATGTCCATGATCATCTTTCAGGAAAAAATCTACAGGTTCAAATAAATACAAGATGTATTTTATGAAGAATTTAGTGACTAATTTGACACTATATTTTTAAAGACCAGGGGAGTGTATGTAAACCTAGTAGTGGCCATATGAGATCATGTTGCCAGGAATCAAACGTCTCACAAGTAAAATAACACTGAATATGTGAGAATAAAGACATTTTCTTTTCTACCATCATGTTGATCCAAGAGATATTCATCGGCATTGGCACTCGTCTCGTCTCCATCTTGCATCCCCCGCTGCACCGCGCCTCACGTCTCCCTCTCGCCGCTCGACTCCGGTGGCGCCCCTTCCCCTTCGACTCCGGCAGTGCCCCACTCTCCATCAGCACGCCACACCCGCCCCCATCCCCGTCCTTCCTCCACCAAGGTGGCGCCATTGACCCGTCCTCCTCCTCAGCCCACCATCCTCCCTCTGCTTGGTGAGTTGTGCCGCCCCCTCCTCCCTCCGGCCGAGCCATGCATCTCCACGCCTCATGCCAGCTCCGGTGCCCATTCGGCCTGCGGCGGCGTGGTGCTCCACCCGGACCGATTCGAGTCGTGGTGGCGCAAGAAAAGTGCCGCCACGGGGTCCGGTGTGGAGAGAGGAGAAGATGGTCAATTCTCAAATGCCTTGGTATGAACATCCAAACATGAATGGGTATTCACTAGCTCCTTGCGATTCCATCTAGTGTGGTCCGTCAAACAATGATTTTGGTAGATGGTCAATTCTCAATACTACCATTTGGTATTGAACAATCCAAACACCAATGTCAAGAAAACGGTATTCACTAGCTCACATCGATTCCATCTTTGGACAAATTATCATTACCCTTTATTAGTGCCCCTAATGGTTTTTCCATTGTAAAAGCCCCCAAAAACCAACACACCGTGAAAAACACTACTCTGATAAAACTGTAGTAGTCCCATTGAAGCCAATTCAATCAATCAGAATGTTGAATATTTGACACCTAATCCGGAGGTGGGTGAACATTTGATATCTAATTAAGCGCCGTCGGAAAATTTAACACTCTCATCGCTTCGAAAACATGTTTTTTCTCCTCCTTTTCTCCACTTTCCAATTATCATTACCTTATCCATCCATTTCTTCTAAGTGCCTCTCTCCCATACTCATTTTTCTTAGACGTTCCATTCCAACAGCCAAGAAAGCCCCCAAAAGAAGCAACGACACCTGTGAAAAACACACCAAAGCCGCAACGTCCATAAAACTGTTAAATGAAAAAAAGTGAAAAAACACCTCCAATTAATTAGAGTGTTAAATTTTCAACGACGCAGAATTAGATGTCAAATGTTCAAGCCCAGCACCGCAATCAACCCGTCCGCAAGACAAAACCAACCAACCAAGCTATTCCCTTTCCCCATATCCGGACTAGCGCCGCCGCCGCCAGTCTCCGGCCACGGGCACCTCCGGCGCGCCTCCCCCGAGCCCAAACCCAAGCTCCATCCCGCCGTGGATCACCGCGTGAGGAGGGGCGCACCGGCCGGACCCCGGCTGGCCAGATGGTGTCCGGCGCCGGAGGGGGCGAGTAGCGCGATTGGCGGCCACGAACGGATCGGCGGAGGCGCCGCGAGGCGGCGGTCGGGGCGGGGGCCACCATGTCTGCGGTAGTGTGCGGCAAGAGGTCCCCATCTTCGGCGACGACCTTGTAGCTTCCCCTTCCTCCCCTCCGTCCCCTTCCCACCACCATCACCCCGCCAAGCGGGCCCGCTGCTCCCCGTCCCGCCGGAGGGAGGTTCTGCTCCACCACCACCTCCTCCCGCTCTTCCCCGACATGGATCCCCAGGTTCGTCTCTGTGCTTTACTCGTTTGTTTTTTGTTTACAATTTTTTGTTTGCAAAAATTCTGGTGGGACGTCGCATTTGCGCACTGAAAGGTGGCTCGGTTCATCATCGTGCCGAAAATTTAGTTTTTACAGGGATCAGATTCAGTTGCTCCGAAGTGTAGATCAGATGCTGCTCCTGCTAATTCGTTTGGTGAACCTAAGTACTATTTGACGTGAGATTGTAGTACATTTGGATGTGAAGAACCTTCCTTTCGTGTAGATTTGTGGTTTCTCAGTTGATGTTTGCCATTTAGGATTATTATGCAAGTTAATGAATTATGGTGTTTTTCTGCTGAAACAGGGATTCCTTTCGCTCAAAAGTTATGTTTTTTAATGTTTGATTGATGCACAAGTGTTTTGACATTCGAGTTTGGGCTGCTGTGACGCATCATAATGAACCCGTTTTACTCATGTTTTTCACTTAAATGAAGGATGGATTTGGGCATTTATCAAGCAGCAACTGTAAGGGTACTGGCATGTGATGGTTGTAGTGCATGCAGCACATGCTATTTGCTTATATACACATATACGGCAGGATTATATCAATCTTCATCTGGTTTCTATGCCTTAATTGGAATACCCGCTAAGAAGCTTGCTCTGACTTCTGAGCATTTCAGCATGTTGCATAAGTCACCTATTTTGGAAGTGTTCGGTTCTCAATAGGTATTAGATTAGCTGATGCCTTTTTGGTTACTCTGTTTGTTTGAAGCTCTCACAGGAAGACCTTTTTCATATTCTTGTTTCACATTTGCTTCTTGCACTTAGCAGTGTGTTATGATGTCATTTGTTGTGCAATTAAAGTCTCACTGCATTATACAACAACAACAACAACAAATTCTTTAAGTCCCAAACAAGTTGGGGTAGGCTAGAGTTAAAACCCAGCAGAAACAATCAAGGTTCAGGCACGTGAATAGCTGTTTTCCAAGCACTCCTATCTAAGGCTAAGTCTTTGGGTATATTCCATCATTTCAAGTCTCCTTTTACTCAAGTCAACTTCGGTCTTTCTCTGCCTCTCTTCACGTTACTATCCTGGCTTAGGATTCCACTACGCACCGGTGTCTCTGGAGGTCTCCATTGGATATGTCCAAACCATCTCAACTGGTGTTGGACAAGCTTTTCTTCATCGTTCCGAACTCGATCCCTTCTTGTATAACAACAAATCCAACGCAACATACGCATTTCCGCGACACTTATCTATTGAACATGTCGTCTTTTCGTAGGCCAACATTTTGCACCATACAACATAGCAGGTCTAATCGCCGTTCTATAAAACTTGCCTTTTAGCTTTTATGGTACCCTTTTGTCACATAGGACACCAGATGCTTGGCGTCACTTTATCCACCCTGCTTTGATTCTATGGCTAACATCTTCATCAATATCTCCGTCTCAATGTAGCATTGATCCTAAATATTAAAAGGTATCCTTCCTAGGCACTACTTGACCTTCCAAACTAATATCTTCCTCCTCCCGAGTAGTAGTGCCGAAGTCACATATCATATACTCAGTTTTAGTTCTACTGAGTCTACAACCTCTGGACTCCAAAGTCTTCCACCATAACTCTAATTTCTGATTCACTCTTGTCCGGAGCACTACATCGTCCGCGAAAAGCATACACCAAGGGATGTCCCCTTGTATGTCCCTTGTGACCTCATCCATCACTAAGTCAAATAGATAAGGGGTCAAAGTTGACCCTTGATGTAGTCCTATCCTAATCGGGAAGTCATCCGTGTCTCTATTACTTGTTCGAACACTAGTCACAACATTATTGTACATGTCCTTAATGAGCTCGACGTACTTCGTTGGAACTTTATGTTTGTCCAAAGCCCACCACATAACATTCTTTGGTATTTTATCATAAACCTTCTCCAAGTCAATAAAAACCATGTGTAGGTCCTTCTTCTTCTCCCTATACCGCTCCATAACTTGTCTTATTAAGAAAATGGCTTCCATGGTTGATCTTTCGGGCATGAAACCAAATTGGTTCATAGAGATCCGCGTTATTGCTCTCAAGTGATGCTCGATAACTTTCTCCCATAGCTTCATAGTATGGCTCATCAATTTAATTTTCCGGTAATTAGTATAACTTTGAATATCTCTCTTTATTCTTGTAGATCAGTACCAATATACTTTTCCTCCACACGTTAGGCATCTTGTTCGATCGAAAAATATGGTTGAATAGCTTGGTTAGCCATACTATAGCTATGTTCCCGAGGCATCTCCACACCTCGATTGGGATACCATCCGGTCCCATCGCCTTACCTCCTTTCATCCTTTTCAACGCCTCTCCTTTTCAACGCCTCTCTGACCTCAGATTCTTGGATTTTCTGCACAAAGCGCCTATTGATGTCATCAAAAGAGTCATCCAACTGAAAGGTTGTGTCCGTATTCTCACCATTGAACAATTTGTCAAAATACTCTTGCCATCGATGTCGGATCTCATCCTCCTTCACCAAGAGATGCTCCTTTTCATCCTTAATGCACTTAACTTGGTTGAAGTCCCTTGTTTTTCTCTCACGAACCCTAGCCATCCTATAAATGCCTTTCTCTCCTTCTTTCGTACTTAAATATTGGTAAAGATCCTCGTATGCTCTACCCTTTGCCACACTTACAGCTCACTTTGCAATCTTCTTTGCCACCTTGTACTTCTCTATGTTGTCCACACTCCTGTCATGGTACAAGTGTCTATAGCATTCTTTTTTCTCCTTAATAGCCCTTTGGACTTCCTCGTTCCACCACCAAGTATTTTTAGCCTCGCCTCCACTTCCTTTGATTACTCCACACACCTCTGAGGCCATCTTCCGAATGTTGGTTGCCATCTTCTCCCACATGTTGTTTATGTCATCTTCTTCCTTCCAAGAGCCCTCTTTGATAACCCTTTCCCTGAATATCTCTGACGTCTTCCCTTTCAGTTTCCACCACTTTGTTCTTTCAATCTTAGCTTGTTTATCCTTACGGGCACGCACCTGAAAACGAAAGTCTACCACCAAAAGCTTATGTTGAGAAACAACACACTCCTCTGATATCACCTTGCAACCCAAGCGTGCTCGTTTGTCCTTTCTTCTTGCGAGGACAAAGTCAATCTGGCTAGAGTGTTGTCCGCTACTGAAGGTCACTAGATGAGATTCTCTCCTTCTAAAGAAAGTGTTGACTATCATCAGGTCAAAAGCTACCACAAAGTCCAGAACTTCCTCCCCCTCCTGATTCCTACTACCATACCCAAAACCTCCATGAACTGCCTCGAAACCTGCGCTTGTAGTACCTACATGCCCATTAAGATCTCCTCCTATAAAAAGCTTCTCACTACTAGGTACAGCTCTAATCAGGCCATCTAATTCTTCCCAGAATGTCTCTTAGCACTCTCGTCGAGGCCTACTTGGGGGGGGGCATACACACTAATTACGTTCAAGACCATATCACCAACGACAAGCTTGACTAAGATAATCCTATTTCCTTGCCTTCTCACTCTCACTACAACATTCTTGAGGCTCTTATCAATCAAAACTCCTACTCCATTTCTATTCGCCACTGTCCCTGTGTACCAAAGCTTGAAATCTGTATTGTCCACCTCCTTCGCCTTCTAACCCTTCCATTTAGTCTCTTGAATGCGTAATATATTTGCACGCCTCCTAGTCGCGGTATCAACTAATTCTCTTAACTTACCTATAAGCGATCCTACATTCCAACTACCTAAACGGATTCTAGTTGGTTCGACTAGTTTCCTTACTCT
The DNA here is from genome assembly GCA_904845875.1 of Miscanthus lutarioriparius. Lineage (NCBI taxonomy): Eukaryota > Viridiplantae > Streptophyta > Magnoliopsida > Poales > Poaceae > Miscanthus > Miscanthus lutarioriparius. The sequence goes on along the minus strand of CAJGYO010000008.1, from coordinate 76,791,387 downwards.
TCGCACCCGTCGACTCAGATGTGAAGACCCTTGCTCATTTTTCACTACACCCGGGCGCCGATGTAGCGCGCCACTAAGGAAGCGACGACCCGATCCTTGCTCACTTGACACCATGCTCAGATCGCGACACGGCGCGTCACCAAGGGGGTGCCGACCCGGCCCTTGCCCATTTAACACCATACCCGGGTTCCGATATGGTGCGTCGCTAAGAGGGTTACGCCCTAACGGTTTTCAAAGATTCTGATTTTCAAAATTATTTCAGTTGCTTGAAAAAGCTCTTGAGGCCTCTGGAGATGATTTGGAGACTGCAATAAAGAGATTAAACGAGCTGCGCCTGGAGTCAGCTGGGGCTATGCTATCTGCCACTGTTTGTGAATCTGAGAAGGGCATATCATCAGCTCTTGATTTCATCTGGGAATAGTTGCATACCAAATAAAATGAAGCATTAATTGTGATTACACATTTATATTATTGGTAAGAATTTTGTTAAGTTACTGTTGCTACGAATGTCAACATTTGCCTGATGGTGTATAAACATTGTTGAGCAATGCCATCAAGGAGGCATATTTAATTGTTTTACCAATATTACAGATTATGACTGTTTGTTGTCAGTCCTGATTACCCATTGGTATTGGCAAATGTATACTTTATGCAGCAGTGAGTTCTTGTAAACTGCATATTATGCTAACTTAAGCATAAGCTATGCAGCTCTGTCATCCGTGTTCTCAATTGACCTATGTGTCAGGTTCCCTTTTTCCCCCATGGGCATTACTTAAGCATTTATTAGTAGTATATACTTCCTTCGTCCCAATATATAAGGTGTAACCACTTTTTATTCATGTCCCATAATATAAGGCGTGCTCTCTCTAGAGGCGCGTATATCGATGCTGTAGTACTAGTGTTTTGACAGAGAATTAAATGCCTGCCTTGGTCTTTGAACCAGAGGAGGTTACGCCTTATATACTAGGACGGAGGGAGTATATCATTTAGCGACCAACTTATTTTGTATATCTTCATGAGTTCTCTATTTTGCGAATCAAATTTGAAATACTGACTTTATGATTCTCCATCTTTGACAGGTACCGCCAGTAAATGGCCATTTGGACATAGCTACTGAAAACCCACCTGCAACTGATAACTCTCAGACAAGTCATCATAGCTCTGAATGGGTTGAGCTATTTGTCAAAGAGATGATGAGCTCCTCCGACATAGATGATGCACGAGCTCGTGCATCCAGGGCTTTGGAGGTGTTTGAAAAATCCATCATGGATCGAGTTGGAGCTGAAGCAGTGCAGAATTTGCATAGGGTACTATAGCATGCATCACATGCCATTTTGATCTTAGGATTTGTTCTTGGGAAGCTTAAGTAGTTACACTTTTTTACCCTCCATAGGAAAATGTGATGCTAAAGGAGCAACTGGCAATAATTGTCCGAGAGAATGCTGTTCTGAAGCGGGGCGTTGCGATACAGCATGAACGCCAAAAAGACTTTGATGTGAGGACTGAGGAAGTAGACAGCCTGAAACAGTTGGTATTGCAGTATCAGGAGCAGCTAAAAACTCTTGAGGTACTCCCGTTCATCACCCTTGTGATTTTGATCCTTTGATATTTATTCTACAAAAAGGTAAATTGTGATACATGGTTTGATGCAGATAAATAATTATGCACTTCGAGTGCATTTGAAGCAGGCTCAGCAGAACAATTCTATGCCTGGACGTTTCCCGCCTGATGTCTTCTAATGCTTTATCATGGTTCGGGAGAATAATTATGTACCTATTAAGATATTTGAAGTGAGGGAAAGGGATTTGCTTATTTCTACTGCTATAAGTAAATCCAGGACCTTGAGTTCGACTCAAATGTTGCATGTACCATTATACACCATCATCGGAGATAGGCACTGATAAAGCATCGACATTAAGGTTCAAATATGTTGTGCACCTGGAAGCTGGAAGTTGAGATGAAATAGTAGCATGTTAGGGTTGGCAGTGCACTAGGTCCTTGCAACCTACTTGTAATAATGGCTCTTGCAGAGGAAGCTCGGATGAAGTTATATTGGCTGTATGTGTTTGAAGTGTAGGAACTGATATATTGTATGTAAGCTTAAGACACAGAACAAAACAATGTTTAAATGATTTTTTTCACACACCAAGCTGGAATTATCTATTTTTATTTGTAATGAGGTATCTGCACCCACAGTCCACACTGGAGCACGAATATGCTTGTAGAACATTTTCGTAATTTACCAGTTTTCATGGTGTTGGTTGAATGCATACAAAATTTGGAATAAGGCTGTCAGCATTTCTGAATATGCAATCTGAAGAGCAACCCTATCACATCACAGCCTAATGCTTTGTCACCGATGGACGATTTACATCAACAGATTTACCCAGACCCGATGTGCGATCCACTTGAATTGATACGTGTAGTACGTACTAAGTCCGGTCCACGTACGCGTCGTCAGCTGATTATTTGGGTCATAGAAATAGAGAGCAGAGAGGCAGGAGCGAAGATGAGTACGTAGATTGTTCCAAAAAAAAAAAAACCCGAAGAAGAAGATGAGTACGTAGATGACACCGACTAGCCATGCATTTGGCCACTGCGTGGCGACTGCACGTCGCATCCGCTGGCACCGTCTTGCAGCGACGTGACCATGCGCACGGCATCTCGTCTGGACGACGGCAATGCCGAGTTGCCCACCTGACTTAGCTTGTGATGCCTCCGTTCACCCCTCTTTATGTACGCACACATAGCACCTGGCCATCACACGCTCCAGTACGTCGACTGGCCACACCAAACGCCAAGCTTGCAGAAGCTAGGAACCAGCTAGTACGGCGCAAGCGTCGCACTACCTGTGCCTCTTCCCGGCTCTGCTCCTACCCCTCCTGCTCCTCAGGCTGCTCAGGAAGCGCGACGGCAACGCCGGCGGCCTCCGGCTGCCGCCGGGCCCATGGCGGCTGCCGGTGATCGGCAGCCTACACCACCACCTCGTGGGCAAGCCGCTGGTGCACCGCGCGTTCGCCGACCTCGCGCGCCGCCTCGACGCGCCGCTCATGCACCTCAGGCTCGGCGAGGTCCCCGTCGTGGTGGCCACGTCCAGGGACGCCGCGCGCGAGGTCCTGCGGACGAACGACGTCGCGTTCGCCACGCGGCCGTCGAGCCCCACCGCAAAGATCATGACGGAGGACGGGGTGGGCCTGGCGTTCGCGCCCTACGGCGACCTGTGGCGCCAGCTCCGGAAGATCAGCATCATGGAGCTCCTCAGCTCTCGCCGCGTCCAGTCGTTCCGCCACGTTCGGGAGGACGAGGTGGCGCGCCTCGTCGCCGCGGTCACCGCCACCCCACCCCGCCGGGCGAGCCCGTCAACGTCAGCCACCGGATCGCCGTGATGGTCGCCGATTCGGCGGTGCGTGCCATGATCGGGGACAGGTTCAGCAGGCGGGACGAGTTCTTGGTGTCGCTCGAGGAGGGGCTCAAACTCCTCCCCGGGTTCAACCTAGGCGACCTATTCCCATCGTCGCCGTTTGTGAGCTTCCTCAGCGGCACGGCACGGCGGGCGCACGCAAACCACCGGAAGAACTCTGAGCTCATGGGGTGCGCCATCAAGCAGCACGAGGAAAGGAGAGCCGCAGCGGTGGCGAACGGCGCGGTGCAGGAGGAAGAGGACCTGGTGGACGTGCTCTTGAGGATACAAAAGGAAGGCGGCCTCGACATGCCTCTCACAATGGGAATGATCAAAGCTGTTATCCTTGTAAGTGCATATATAGAAGAAGTATTTAGTTAATTACCATGTTTGTTTGAATATTGTTTCCATTGTGTTTATCATGCTTATTTCTTGAAATTCTGCATATATAGGACTTGTTCATCGCTGGAAGTGAGACATCAGCAACTACACTGGAATGGGCCATGTCGGAGCTTATGAGGTACCCGGATGTGATGAAGAAAGCGCAAGCCGAGCTACGTGACAACCTCAATTGTAAGACGAAAGTGACAGAAGATGACTTGGTACAGATGAAGTACTTGAAACTCATCATCAAGGAAACATTGAGGCTGCATCCGGCGGCGCCATTGCTTCTCCCAAGGGAGGCAAGGGAGTCTTGCAAGATCCTTGGGTACGATGTGCCAAAGGGCACCACTGTGTTGGTGAACGCGTGGGCGATTGGTAGGGATCCCAAGTATTGGAATGATGCTGAAGAGTTTAAGCCAGAGCGATTTGAGTGTAGCAAAATCGACTTCAAGGGCATGGACTTTGAGTACATACCATTTGGTGCTGGTAGAAGAATATGCCCGGGAATGGTGTTTGCACAGTCAAATATAGAACTCGCACTAGCAGCCCTGCTCTACCACTTTGACTGGAAGCTCGAAGAGGAGCTGAAGCCAAGTGAGCTGGACATGACTGAGGACATAGGCCTCACTGTTGGAAAGAAGAACGACTTGCTTCTGCATCCCATGCTTCGCGTGCCCCACCGATCCGACATGGCCCATTCAAATATAAAACTGCTAAAGTTTTCAGGAATGCTATACAACACATGGGTGTTTTTTGCTTGGTTGGCACATGGATTTTCTGTCCGTCCGATCCGTCTCACGCGCTGCTGGGCGTTCGATGTCACGACCTAGATGTCGCGCCCGGATGATGTGTTTTGTTCCTCTGACCTGTGGACCGCGCTACAGTTTTGATTTTTGGGAGTCGCGCCCGATTCAGTGGCGTCCGTCCCCCACCTCCCCCCCACCCCCACCCCATTTCCATTCAGACTCTTCGGCTTCTTCGAGGCGACTCCAGGCGACGCGCCGCTCTCCTTGGGCGGCCGACCGGCGAGCTTTCCCTCCCACTCTCCCAGTGACCCAGTCCCAGATCTGTCGCGTCTTCCTTGTGGTGCTCTCGTTTCCTGTCGGCGGTGACCTCGCGGTGCTCTTGTTCCCGATCGGCGGCGACCTCGCGGTGCTCTCATTCCCAGTCGGCGGCAACTGACGATTTCTAGGATTTGGCCAGGTTTGTTGGCTTCTGCTCCCTTGTTTGCTAGTAAATCATTGTTGTTAGGGTTCGTTCTGGCATTAGTGATGTGTTTGGATGAGGGGATCGAGTTTATTCCTTGTGAATCTATTTTTTCTGGCGTTGGTTCGATGTCTTCTTCATTTCTTCGCCGGGGTTTTGGTGCAGCGCGCATGCGGGCTCTGTGTTCGTCGCCATGTTTGGTTTGGGTTTTTTTGGCATGAGAACGAATGATCCGTGGCTCCGCTTTGTGTTTTTTTTGCCGTGGGGATTAGCTACATGGTGACGAGATTTATGGTGATTTCATCCTAACTCTTAGGTTTTAGCCTGTAGTTGTGCGTCAGATCTGCTTCGCAAAGTACGTCTGCGCTTGCCCCCTCTCTGCTCGCTGGTTGGATCCCCACGAGGCCACGACCATGATTTGAGGCCACGACCATGATTAGCTAGTTTCTCTGACCTGTGTTTCTCTTTTGCTCATGTGTGGGTGTGGTTCGAATGCGTCTAGGGTTTGTTCTGTTATTCCTTGTTAATTAGGTTTTGGTTTGATGGATTGTTCTAGTATTTGATGGGGTATTTGATGGGGTATTTGTTTTGTTCATGTCGGAATGGAGATGTGTTGGATTGTCAAATTTGTTCTTTATATGGTTAGGGTTTCTTTAGATTTGCTGATCTATTGTGTTCAGTCTTTTACAGCTGTGGTTCATCTTCAGTTTTTGAATTTTTTTTTCTGAATGGTGGTTTAGATTTTTGGTGAACTTTTTTTTGCAAATGGGGTGGTGTTCTGTTAGTCCTTGTTAATTAGGGTTTGGTTTGATGGATTGTTCTAGTATTTGATGGGGTATTTGTGGTTGATTGAGGACAGGTAGTGGGGATTTGTCGAAAAACGAAAGGTCATAGGGGAGGAGACAGCAAGATGTAGTGACGGGGAGGGACAGCTTGTTAGGGATTGTATCTTTCAAGTAAACAATCATGGTCTTGCTTAACTGTAAATCTCAATTGATTTTTAGTTATTTTTTGGTTAAGATGCAGTAGGCAATTCACTTTATGCCAAATTGAGCTTGGTTCCTACAGTTTCAATGTCTCTGATGATGTTTTTTTGTGATCTATTTAATTTAATTGGTTACACAGTAGCTATATTTTTCCTTATATACGAGTTATAGTCCGTGTCAATATTGTTTTGTCTTCTCTGTTTATCTGAATTGATTTTCGGTCCTTCCATACTTTATCTGTAGTAGCTCGTAGCTATCATGCTCAGTTGTGATTGCTCGTAGTTTACAGTAGAGTTCCACTGTACTTACAGTTGTTGATTTAGTTTAATTCGTAGTTATCTTTGATGTAATTTTGCTAAATTGTTAGCTTTTTTCTGCAATGATGGGGTTTGTGTTTGTATTTTCTGTCTATTTTCTGCAGTGTCACAATTGTTGGCTGTGGAAAGATATTGTACTAAATATTTTTCTAATGAATTTACGCGGTAGTAATAATGCCAGCAGTAAGCTTTATGATAGTTATCACTAGACAGCAGCAGCAGCATTTTGTGATGGTGTCGCTTCTGCAATGTTTTCTTTCCTGCTGTACCAGATGTCCAGATGCATGCATGTGACACTGCTAGTCTATGTATCTTTCAGTTGGAGTTTTTGATATAAAACTTGGATCTGAAACTATGGGACATCTTTCTGTATTATTTTCTTTTCCTGGTAGCTAAACAAAATTTCATTTTTCAGATCAAGAGCTGGAACTTGAAGAGGGCTAGCAATAGCAGTAGCAGGTATGTTGCGAACCAACCTTTTTCTAGTATGTTCTTTGTTGCTGAAATTGTCTGAACTGCTGGATGGATCCTGTGTACATTCAGTTATCATTTCACTGTGCATGCATTTAGCACTGGGTTTCTTTTCTTGGAGATGAAAACTAGGAGTGATTTTGAAAATATCATATCCTTTTATGTCTCAAAAGAACAAGTTGTGTCCTAGGCTTTGTTGACCTATCTAGGACAGCAACTAAGCGACGTCCACGTCCTAACAGGTTCCAACGACATTCTTTGTCACGTAAACGTTATATTAAGAGCATGTTTGGTTCTTTACCCTACCGTGCTGTAGTCACAGTTGGACTGTGCAGATTGGAGCGTGCATTCCAGTTGGGATGATTAACTCATGGATGCTTTACACATATTTGTGGTGATGTTTTCAATCTGGCAGTGGCCACACTGCATTCCAGTGCATTCCAGTTGGGATGATATGTATACTGAGACGTATACTGAGAGATCTTAGGTTCAGCTTCAGTTTTATTATTTTGTTTATGAGTTATTGAACTCATGATTCAATTAGATCCAGTTCTTTTGTGTTGTTTCCTCTGTTGCATACAAGGTTCAGTACACTCTGTTGTAGTTTCAGTATGTCTATTTAGTGCTTTTAGTAGAATGTATTAGTCTCAGTGTGTGGCATCATCACTGTCTGTTCATTTGTTGTTCTTGCTCTTTTAGGTAGTGAAGATTTGGTTGAATCCACGATGTGTGTTTTTATCTCAATCAGTTCCTCCATGCTAATGTGTCCTTTTTTTTCAGGTTTTGTGTGCACCACAGATAGAAGCATTGCCAGCTTTTATGCTGTTCTTCCCTGGTTTGTATATATCATGTGTCATCCTTTTTTTTTGGTGACCTTTTATATCTGTGATTGGTTTCATTGTTGTACATCAAGCTTGTTGATGGCTAGTTGACATCCTAATTTTTTAATTGAATTCAGGTGCAGAGATCCAAGGCTTGGAGGAGGGTACCCACTAAAGGCTGTCAGCAAGGTAATAATATTGTTAAGCCTGCTTGTTGTGTGCTCGAGTGAAGTTTTTATTTTGATTTCATTGTTTCTGATCCCACGTTGAAATCAAAATAGTGAAACTTTATTTTCTCTGGTCTTTACTCTGAATTTTAAACTAGGTATCTGTATTGGCAAGTGTTTGGTGATTGGGATCAGTTAACTTGTGTCATATTTGGTAGGGTTTCTATAGAGGTCACGAGCATAAGTTTTTTGAGTTTATTTTTCTGTGAACTTAAGTTTAACTTGTCTAAACTGTGAACTGGTATGAATTTAATTATGAATATGAGGTTGCTTCAGTAGTCCACCATAAGTTTTTTGAGCTAGGTAATTTTTTGACCTACATGTAGCCATGGAGAATGATGAATTTCTACTGCAAACTGCATTAGAATTCTACTAAACCGTGATTTTATTCTATTCCTTTATGTAGAAGCACCATTTTGTTGATTGCATATTTATTAGTAGTAAATTGCACACTTCAACTACTGCAATTATGGTGTATAACATGTGCAATATCTGGTCTTTATAAATAACTTTATCACTATTTTAGTTAAGTTAGAGCACACAATTGTTCATGTTTTAGGGCATCGATATTCTTCTGTATGGGCTATTTGGGACTGGAAATGGGTCTTCTATTTCAGTGTAAGCATCAGACACTACATTTTTATGGGGTGCATATAATTTCTATTTTAATACAACCCTTCTCTTTAAGGAATAGATCTTTTGGCTTGATACGACAATTGTTTCCTTAACTGCAGTGAAAATGCTGAAGGGTAGCTGAAGGGTAGTGCATATATCAGCTGGTTTCATGATATTCTTCTCTATTCTGGGTAAGTTTACTTGTCATGGGACTAATATTTGATTCTTTACCAGATCTTTGAGATAATAGGTTTTAAGCCTAACATGTATGATGGAACTTCAAAATTGGCCTTGTCTTTTCATAGATTTGTGCCATCTCACACCTTATTTTTGTCCTTGTCTTTTCATAGAAAAAAATTATTCGTTGTGATTTGTGCTAACATATATTGAACTTTGTTAATTGTGATTTGTGCTAGCACACACGTCTTATTTGTCCTTATCCTTTCATAGAAAAAAATTATCACTTATGATTTGTGCTAACACATCTTGAATTCTGTTGATTGTGATTTGTGCTAGCACACATCTATTATTTGTCCTTGTCCTTTTATAGAAAAAAATTGTCTCTTATGATTTGTGCTAATACATCTTGAACTTTGTTAATTGTGATTTGTGCCAACACACACCATTTGTCCTTGTCTTGGAATTCTACAATTTATACATCTTGAAATCTGTTAACATGTTACATAACTGAACCCTTGATCTGTCTGACCTTTTGTTATAGAGAAGAGGCGGTCTGTAGCTAACCGGATCAGAGAGAAGTACCTTGATAGAATTCCAGTAAACTTCTACCCTCCTGTATGCATTGTTTTTTGTTTGTGTTGATTTACTCAAAATCCTAAAATCTTCTCTGTCAGTGCGTCCGATCTGCAGCTTGGCCGCGCTCAGCTGCTGCTGCTGCATGCTCTCGGACATGTGAATAGACTGCTATAGATGCTCTGAACATATAGTATCTCCTCAGGCCTATCCACTAATGGATTTGTGGCGTTTCTTGTTCTTGTCCATAATAGTCGTAGTGCTCTGTTCCTATTAATCTGTTCTATTCACGAAAAAACAAATAAAACATTCAGTTACTTAATAATTGCAACCAGCAATGCTGTAAATTGCAATTATTGAGCACTGCAATTTTAGTGTTGAGGATATACAATATGTCCCTTTTTACTTTCAGGGGTTGACTATTAGTAAGGAAATCATTCTTCCACGACAATCCTTCTAACTTTTTTGATCTGGGTTTTGTGTAGTGGGTTGTACATGGTATAGTTGAACTGAGCGGTTTGGGATTCATAGTTTGTCTGTTTTCCACATTTTCTACAATTGTGTAATGTCTTACTGGGCCACAACTTTTTGTTTGTTTATTGTGATTTATGCTAGCCCACACCATAGTTAAATTAGTAATAATACTAGTACTTTTCTAATAGCCAGAGGCAAATCATTTCTCCCTTTCATTACTAAAGCTGCACTTGCACGGCAATGCTCAGTATTTAGCTCTTCAAAGTTGATAGCAGAGGCAGAAGTGTCCTTCAGTATTGTTGTTGCTGTGTCATTTAAGTTCTGTAGCCGTATGCAAAGCTAACCTGCGCTTTACATATAGTTTACTACCATGTGCTATAATTTGGTAGGTTGATCGAGTCCTGTACTCATCAGTTGTATACCCTCACAATTATGGTTTCATTCCGAGGACTCTTTGTGAAGACAATGACCCAATGGAAGTGTTGGTTCTGATGCAGGTTAGTCTTCCTTCTTCCACTTGTCTTTGTCTTGTGGGGGCATTTGTGAAGAATGTATTCACTCTTTGGATTACAAGGTCCTTGTTTATGTTCAAGGATAGCTAACATTAGTTCTCTATTAGACACATTCTCAGATAGTCAGACTGACTAGCTGCTCTATAGTTGAGTCAATTGCAGTTATTTGTGAACGAATTTTGTGATATCATACGAGGAGTGTCATGACCTTGTGATGATTTATCTCATGCAGGAGCCTGTCATTCCTGGTTCGTTCCTCTCCGAGGAAGAGCAATTGGCCTTATGCCCATGATTGACCAGGTATTTCACGTTAGACACTATTTGAGGTAGAGGGAAAAGAACAACCCTACTTTTACTTGGTTTCTAACTATGGGTATCTGTTGGGCGTTGTTAGGGTGAAAAAGATGACAAGATAATAACACATGAATTTAGTTACCTAGTGATTTATTGAGGTGGATTATGTATTTATATACATATACAGTATAATTGCAATAACAATATGTAGTATTTGCACTATTTGAAATGTGCAATTTTTGTATTCTTGTTTTGTAATATTTGAAGATGATATTCATTGTGCATTTTTTCACCGAGAACTACTCTTTGCTGATATTGGGCCTCTCTGTCTTCTTAGTTAGTGGGCCTCTCTGGCACGTCTTTATTGGGCTGAACGACAGTTGTGGGCCTTGTTTGCCTGATGGAATTTGTGTGTTGCATTCTCTTAAAACACATGTTTTTTGCAGTGTTTCAATTTGTGTGTTTCTTAGGCATCTAACAACCATGTGCTAACTAGTCCAAAAACACATGGTTTTTCCTATGTTGAAATCTGTGTGTTTTACATACAGCCAGCAACCATGTGTTGGCTTATGTTAAAACACACGTGTGTACAGTAGACAGACTCAAAGTTTTTCGGCGAATATGCTGCTAGCAGGCTCCCTCGATTCGACCGATCGATCCAGAAGTCGCCATTGACTTAGCGAGCAAGGTTACTTGAGAATGACTCGTGTTGTTGCCGCACGACTTGTGTTGTTGTGGCTTCCAGAAGCTTGCATATGGAGAAAAAACTTGTTTTGGGCGTCGCCGCACGACGGATGGGAGCAGATGAGCCGCGCATGGAACGAACGGAACGGAGAAGAAGCCTCCTCCGTCCGGGGTAGCGGCCAAACGGCGCTGCGTCACTGCTGGCATCACTGCTGGGCTCACCACGAGGTGGACTCATGCGGCCACGCGCGGCGGTAGCGTCGATGGCGATTGGTCCGCATGGCCTACACGGCAGACCACGCAAGGGTGTTTCGATCTCCTAAACTTGCACGGATGGGACGATCGGTCCGCACGGCGCACACGGCAGACCACGCAAGGGTGTTTGGTTCAACCTCCTAGACTTAAACTTAAGTAGCTATCCCATCGGATGTGTAAATATATGTATAGAGTATTAAATATAGACTAATTACGAAATTAAATACGCAGATTAAGATTAATTTACGAGACAATTTTTTTAAGCCTGATTAGTCCATGATTCGACAATGCGATGCTACAGTACCATGTGCTGATGATGGATTAATTAGGCTTAATAAATTCGTCTCACAGATTACTGACGGATTCTATAATTTATTTTTTTATTAGTATGTAAACACCCCCATGCGACATCCCAAGTTTTTTGTGGTTGCCTTCTGTCCAAGTAAAGAGTAGTTCAGTCTAGAACCTAATAACTAAGAAGAAAGAGAGGCCCACTAAAGATGTGCCAGCACATAAGCCCAAAAACATCAATCGATATACTTGGAAAACAAGCAGAGCAAACAGAGGACGCCTCTACCCTACGTGGAGATGAGATTAGATCTCTGCGTGGGGGCAAGCAGAGCACTGCTCTGCGTGCAGATCAGATCAGATCCCCGACGTAGAGCAGGGAAAAGGAGAAAACAACCAGCAGATCAAAGATAAAGATCTCCTCTGTGTGGGGGCAAGCAGAGCAGAGAAATGGGGCAAGCAACCAACAGATTGAAGGAAACCACTAACCTCAACAGCCAAGGTAAGCACACCGACTTTCTCATGAAGATGTTATCCAAGACTGCTAGTATTTGCTGCAACCAAATTCAGGAATCAGAATTACAGATTCACAAATTAAGAAACTCAGGAAACAAAAATACAGAATACCAAAAAATAAATTGCACATTTCAAATAGTGCAACTGGTATTTGCTGCTAATGCAATTATACTGATTAACAAGTATTTTTGGATGTTGCAACCAAGGGGGTGAGAACAGTCCAAACACACAACAATGAGCTGCAAGAAGCAGCTATGAACTCTGAATGTGGCAAACTATGTTTTCTATTTATAGCTGATTCTAATTACTTACAACAGTCCTAGTCGATATTTTAACAGCTCTGATTACAATAGTTGTGATTCTAACTATTTATATTTGATTGTATGAGCAGTACATTACATCTTACACAATTTTAGATGTTGTAACAGAACAAGAACAAAGGAAGAGGTACAAGACAGGAGTAAATGTCAGAGCCACAATATCAGATTCAGAATTCTAAGAAAGTGCAAGGATACATCAATAATGATGTCAACACCAAGTACATATATGAGGTAAAATAACTCCTAATTTAAAATGCAGTCATAAACAATGAAAATATGCCAATACTAAATTCTACATTTTACTGCAGCATTCATTTGGTTCCCTAATGCATTTGATACAGGCACTAGTCCAATTTGATCAATTACTTAAGGTAAAAAACACATTTCATAGATGCAATGAAAAATTAAGAAGATCTGATAAAAAGCAAAATAAGTACTCAGGTGCTCTTTTTTTTATGAAGCAGAATAGTATGTATGTGACAACAAGCAAAGTTGATGATTATCCAACATCAATGAACTCACATGGTACAGAAGCAATGAAGGCAGTGCAGTCAGCTCCATATCAAGTATTTGGAGGCACAAATTGTTCCACTGACCGTTTCTACAGATATAAAAAGGTGAGCAAAATGATTGCTTACTCCTAGGAAAGCCAAGATAAGAAGGTTGTTTTTAAACTAAAATATATTTCAATGCAGGGAGGCTACACTGAACTTATGCTGGAACAGATGATGAACTCTCAGGAGGATAATCAGACTGACAGGAATACGCAGATAAAATTTATAAATACCAGTATACAAAATTACAATTCAGACATATGTAAATTACACACATATGTGCAATGTAAATTTAGCATAGCAGGACTGTAATTTCAATGCTTCATTATAAACTGTGTAGCAATATGAAGAGATGCAAGGATCATTAACAAAGATGATACTTGGAAATGACATGAATGCGATAAAACTATATTATATATGATTGTCAAACTAGTTGTGTTATATTATAAATGGTAACCATTCTCATTATCAAACAAATAAAACCGAATATGAGCCTTGAAGATCTGGATGGAATCTTTGGACCACAAACTGACTGGTCAATATCAGAGTCAAGGTTGTCATATGAGGTAGATACAAACAGCTGAGCCAATTTGATTACATTTATAAGCAAGAAAAATACGTACTGGCATCAAAGTAAAACTTATCTTTACAAAAATAGGATGGAGAAATGGCAATCGTCGCTGATGATGATGGAGCAACGACAAGCATAGCTAATGATGATAGATCTAAAATTCAACAATACCATTGACAAACTGATGTATTCAATAATATGGACATTGATGAGGTACATAAAAAATGATCTCTTCAACTATTTTAGTCCACACTGAAAAAAATTATTTGTATTATAAATGGCATTACTTAGAAACTAAGACTGCTGCTAATATATTTACAGGTGCAGCATGAAAATCAAGATGATCAACCAAGAATGGGAGAAAATGACTTGAGGATCATAGCAACAAAACCAACAAGTTTAGATATTACATCAGCTATAACAAATGATAATGCATGTAAATGGCAATCAGGAACTGATGGAGGAAGAGATTGAACAATTCATAAAAAATGAGCAGGTTGCAGCATCTAAAGGCAACAATGCACCAATCAACAGTAAGTACACCCTACAACTATCGATGGAATTTAAGACTAGAGATGATACTCACCATTTCTTCAACTTCTATGCGTTCCTAGCCGAATTTCAAGTTACCATAACACATACGATAAGAACTCAAAGTAAGAAGAGAAATAATGAGGTAGTCAAAGTGATAATGAGATACAATCATCAAGGAAAAGAAAAGGAACCAAAGTCTTTAGAGCAAGAAGAAGCTGAAGTAGACAAGGATGTTGGAAAGAAACTGGTAAGGAGAAGGAAAACAAATGTTCCGCAGAAGTCAGATTATCCTTGTGTTATGATGGTGAAAGAAGAATGAGGTGTATGGAAGATTAAAACTCTTAATTTGGAGCATAATCATGAGCTATGCCCTGGATATAGGGATCAACTATTTTCTGGTCACAAGTATATGCCATAAATGGAAAAAAGACTTATCAAGACTCTAAACGATAACAATATCTTGACTAGGAAGATGGTTTCTATTCTATCATATCTGAGAGGGGGGCTTACAGCTCTACCGATGAAAAAGAAAGATATCAGCAACTATAGGACAAAGCTGAACAGAGAAGTTAAAGGATCAGATATGACACAAGCACTGGATTATTTCAGAAACAAACAAACTAAGGATCCATCTTTCTTTTACAAGTTTGATTTAGATGAGGATAAAAGAGTGAGAAACTTATTCTGGATAGACTGTTCTTCTATAAAATATTATGCAGATTATGGAGAATGTGTAAGTTTTGACATGACATATATACCCAACCGATACAACTTACCTTTTGCAGCATTTGTTGGAATCACAGGACATGGGCAAAGTTGCCTTTTCGGATGTGCTTTCCTGCATGATGAGACAGTGGATACTTTTAGGTGGGTATTTTAAACATTCCTTGAAGCAATGGGAGGAAAACACCCTCAAACGATCATCATAGACCAAGACGTGGTGATGAAATCAGCAATAGAGCAAGTCTTCATAAACACAAAGCACATAAATTGCTTGTTCCACATAAAGACCAAATGCTACAATAAGAATATCAAGGTGTTTGCAGCAAACGAAGGACTATATGAAGACTTCGAAGATACAGTGAACAATAGTCTAACAGTGGAAGAATTTGAATGACTTTGGAAGAGAATGATTAAGGAAAAAAACCTTCAAGGAAATAACTACTTTTCCAAAATGTGGGAAATGAGGAAAAGGTTTATCCTGGTCTACTACAAAAATGACTTCTTCCCTTTCATGCAAACCACATCTAGGAGTGAGGCAACAAATGCTAGGTTCAAAGACAATGTAGGGCCAACCTATAGTATCATTAGCTTTCTGAAAGAGTACAATCAAATTGCTGATTCCATAAATCGAGTAGAAAGGCCGGAGAACAGCTATAACAAGCAGAAAAGGCCAAAGGAATTTATATTCGGCTACAGAATAGAGCAGCAGGCACAACAGCTATACAACATAAACATATTCAAAAAGTTCTAGCTACAACTGATGGCAACATCAAGGCTGAACTACAGGAAAACCGAAGATGGGAAAACATTTGAGGTGTGGCACAAAAGTAACCAGATTCAGGAGGTTCATAGGTTTAGGAGATATATAGTAAACACTGATCTTTTACGAGTAAGGCTGCATCAGCCGATTGATCTTTTACGAGTATAATATAAGTTAGTTATTAATCTGTATCATTAATTGTAAGGCTGCATCACCTGATTGATCTCCTATGAATCATAATATAGATCAAAGTTATCGATCTTGTATTAAATAACTTGTTGTTTAATACAATATCACCAGTTATCGAATCTGCTCGATTGAGATAGAGATAGATCGGCATCACCTCACTGTTGATGGTAATAGATTAGATCTAGATAGTTTGTAGATTTGTTTAGATTAAACAGTTGATTGTTTGCGTGGTATATCCCTTTTTACCGAATTCATTGGCTTTGCACCTCATGTTGATTAAATCTAATTTAGCTAATGATGCATCTTTAACGCGTACATATTAATAGCTCAAGGGAAAGGATCATTAAACATCATATCTGGGTGTATTGTACTTGTTATCATAAATCAATCATGACCCACGAGCATCACAGTCCTTAACAATCGATTTCTTCTCATATCAGCTATTTAGTCGATTCTCCTATTTGGCTGCTCTCCTATTTGGCCACGTACTTAGAACTATCTGGGCAACACCAGCATGTTCCACCCTAAATTACTATTAATCTTTCTCTCCTTATCAATTGCAGGTCAAATTGACTAGCATGCCTTTGGGATTTTTAAGATCGACTGGTTCTGTGTTGAAGCCAAGCAGATCTCCGGGCCGTTCTGGCTTGCAGCGTGTCCGGCGCATCGACACACGTTTTTGCCGACACGCGTTTTGGCACGCCCGGAGGGACCACAATCGTCATGGCAGCTCACAACAATAGGGACATTCTTATGGTGCCTTATAAAGACTTACCTGATGAGGATAAAGATGTCATTAGTAAAGCTATAGAGGAGTTTCAGAACAAGTGTTTGTTATCCTACACCAAGACACGTGACAATAAAGTTATTCAGAAATATCTACTACAAAGAGTTTTGATACATGGGCAGTCAGATACAGATGAAGTTGATGATAGACTTTTCTTTGTAGACGCCGTAAACAAATCTATTCATGATGCCATGTTGAATCATAATACAGCTTTCTTGAACACAATCCACAATACCATGAAGGAGGTGTTTCATGGATATTCAATTGATCAGATTGGACCAGCTTATTATAACATTCCATATCCATCGACTCAGGGGATTAATCAAGCCGGTACTAGCCATCAAGAAGCAGCACTAGCTGGCAATGATGATCTCCAGACAGTTCAGAGCACATCTGAGCAAGTTCAGGGCATTGCTACTAATCAAATACAGTATAATCTTGGATCATTAGTGCAGCATGTGCAACAGCCAGCGGGGCAAGTTCAGAATCAAATTATTAATTTTGGCACATTAGGCCAAATACCGCCGTCGGCTAAAAAAATAGCACCATCAGTTTAAAGAATTCATAGAGATACAGATCCCAATATTTACAATCAGAGACTTCAAGTAGCAAATCAGCAAAGGACTCAGGAGATAGAGATTCCACAAGGATATCAATATGGCACGGATTATAATACCCTTCATATGCTTCCAAATCCAGGGTATCAAGGTACCCAAAATTTTAATCCGCAGATGAGTCAGCAATTGCAAAGAAATTTAAATTTAAATGCTGATGAGTTGTTGCTCAGAGTAACCGAAATAATGAAGAATCAATTTGGTTTAAAACCAAAAGGGCAGACCTTTTCGTACAAGCGTCTATATTTAGAGTGGTATGATTTGGTTGCTCTTCCTATAAATTACAGGCTTCCAGAATTTGCTAAGTTCACTAATCAAGATAGCACAAGTACAATAGAACAAGTCAATCGGTATCTTACATAGTTGGGTGAAGCATCCATTGAAGAAACTCATCGAGTTCGTTTCTTCTCTTTGTCCCTATCAGGGCCATCTTTCACCTGGTTTTCATTGTTACCAGTTAATTCTATTGCCAATTGGACTGACCTAGAGAAGAAATTTCAAACATATTTCTATACTAGGATAGGAGAAAAGACAATCATAGATTTGAAGGCCATAAAGCAAAGAACTAATGAATTGGGTGCTGAGTTTTTTCAGAGGTTCTGAGAAACCAGAAATTTGTGCTTTTCATCGAATCTGACTGATGATCAGCTAGTTGCTTTGGTTGTTCAAGGAATGTTGCAACGTGGAGAAAAAAACTGCTTGGGCATGAGTTTGATAATTTAGGTCAGTTGGCTCAATGGGTGGCAGCACTTAACAGCCAATTCCAGAATATACGTAGAGATACCCGATTCTAGAAGAATGTCACAATTGCTGAAGCTTATAATCCATATTTAGTTGATGATGATGGTGAGGATGATGAAGAAGAGGAGATTGCTATAGCCGAATGGAGTTGGGGTAAGAAGACAGTGATGGTGCCAAATCCTTGGGGAAAAAAGAAGTTGAAGAAAGTTATGATTTTGATGTCACAAAATCAAACAAGCTTTTTGATTTATTGCTTGAAAAGGGACATATCAAATTGCCCGCCAATTATGTTATGCTACCTCCTGATCAGTTGAAGAATAAGAAGTTTTGTAAATTTTATAACGCTACTTCTCATTCTACTAATGAGTGCAGAATTTTTTGGCAACATATACAAAGGGCTATTCAGCAAGGGAAGCTTAAATTTAATACACCTTGGAAGATGAAAGTTGGTAATAATCCTTTCCTAAGAGATCAGAATATGGTTGATGCTAAGTTGCTCAAAGGGAAGGCTAAAGTCCTGACATCAACTAGAGCAAAAGAAACTGCAATAGTTGATCTAGAGATGCAAATATCGGCTGATGAATATAGAGAAATTAAAAGGCGTCATGACCAACAGAAGAGCCGATATGAGCAGGGAGAGACATCAAGAAATAGGGCGATGAGGCTGCATGTTACATCTCGAATTTTGTTGAATAAATGGCAATGTCAAAAAGAAAAGGATTATCAGCGCTGGTTAGAAGAGAAAGAATATCAGCGTTAATAAGAAGAGGAGAGGTATGAAAGAGAACAAGCTGAATTACATTGGAATTGTCCATTTTTTAGACATTGTTGGAATGAAGGTTTGAAATTATCTACTAGAAATAACTGCCCAGAGTGTAGTAAATAATATTGGGAGTTTAGGCAATCTCAAGCCAACCCCGGTCCATCCATGCTCGAATTAAGTATCATCATGATAATATGGATCGGCACTTAAAAAATAGAAGTGTTCATGATCGGCTTGGAAAGCAAGTTGTTGATCAAAATTAGGCTGATTATGAAGAAGAAGGTGTTGATGAAGAGTATGTTTGGTAGGAAGGGCAATGGTGTCCAGGAGGTTTAATAAGAAGTCAGAAAAGAAGGATACAACACCTAAGGAATAGAGAGCTAGAACATGCTTAGAAATCTGGTAAACCTCAAGTATGGCGCGCTAAACAAACAGCCGATAAGGGTCAACCATCAGCTAATATTCAAATGACTTTTCTTTTGCCGTCAGAATTTAGAGCTCCTGCAGATCAAGAAGTCTATTCAGATTTTGATGAATCAGAATATGAGGAGATAGTTGCCAAGTTGATAGTGATACAACAAACTATATTTGATAAGCCAGTCAAGCATCGGCACTTAAAGGCATTATATGTAAAAGGTTTTATTGATGGGAAGCCAATGAGCAAAATGTTGGGGGATGGAGGTGCTTCTGTTAATCTTTTGCCTTATACTACTTTTCACAAGCTTGGCAAGGGACCAGGAGATTTGATTGAGACTGACATGATGCTTAAGGACTTTGGAGGTAATGCATCCAAGACTAGGGGGGCAATAAACGTTGAATTGATAATTAGAAGTAATACTTTGCTCACTACATTCTTTGTTATTGATGGAAAGGGTTCATACAGTTTACTCCTTGGTCATGATTGGATTCATGTAAATTGTTGTGTACCATCTACTATGCATCAATGCTTGATTCGGTGGCATGGAGATGATATTGAGCTAGTTCATGCTAATGATTCTGTGAATATAGCAACAACTGACCCAATGTACTGGGAACTAGAAGATTTTAAGTGTTTTTCTGGCAAGCGATGGGAATGAGGCTTCATTAAGCTCAATGATGAAAGCTAATAGCCAATCCAAGCAGTCGGCTCTGAGAGTTTGTTTTAATGGATAATTCAATAGATGGTACAGATGGTAAACTAAGACATGGATTTACGTCGGCCAATGAATTAGAGGAGATAGATGGTACGTATGTAAGTACCAAGTTGGATCCCGAGTATAAGTGAGAGTTGATAGATTTATTAAAGAAATTTAAAGATTGTTTTGCTTGGGAATATTATGAAATGCCTGGTCTAGATCGATCAATTGTTGAACATCGGTTGCCAATCAAACCTGGATATCGGTCTTTTAAACAAGCTTTGAGGAGATTTAACCCAAATGTTCTTGATGATATCAAAAAGGAGACTGAAAGATTATTAGAAGCAAAATTTATCCAACTGTGCCGTTATGCAGAGTGGATATCGAGTGTTGTTCCTGTGTATAAGAAAAATAGGAAGTTAAGAGTTTGCATCGATTTTAGAGATTTGAACAAGGCTACACCCATGGATGGCTATTCGATGCCAATAGTCGATATGTTGGTAGATGCAGTAGCCGGGCACAAGGTTATTAGTTTTATGGATGGCAATGCAGGATATAATCAAATTTTCATGGCCGAGGAAGACATAGCAAAAACAACTTTTAGGTGTCCTGGCGCAATCGGCTTATTTGAATGGGTTGTGATGACCTTTAGTTTGAAGAATGCTGGTGCAACTTATCAGAGGGCAATGAATTATATTTTTCATAAGTTGATCAGTAGGATTGTTGAAATCTACATTAATGATGTGGTGGTGAAATCCAAAGGGTACAAAAAACATCTAACTGATTTGCGGGAGACTTTAGAGTGCACAAGAAAACATGGTTTAAATATGAATCCTAATAAATGTGCTTTTGAAGTATCAGCTGGACAATTTTTGGGTTTTATGGTTCACGAGAGAGGAATTGAAATTGGTCAAAAAAGTATAAAAGCAATTGATGAGACAAGACCCCCGACTACTAAAACAGAGTTACAATCTTTGATTGGCAAGATTAATTTTATCAGATAGTTTATTTCAAATTTGTTAGAGAGGGTTCTATCATTTTCTCCTTTGTTGAAGTTGAAAAATGATTAAGAATTTAAATAGGGTGACGTGCAACAAAAAGCGTTTGAGGAGATAAAAGAATATATGAAGTGTCCACCTATGCTGGTCCCTCCTTAGCAAGGTAAACCTTTTAAGTTGTACGTGTTGGCCGATAGCCAAATAATTGGATCGGCCTTAATACAAGAGTTTGAAGGAAAAGAACGAGTTGTTTTCTATTTAAGGTTGAAGGCTTTTGAATTCAGAAACAAGATATTCTCCTATTGAAAAGTTATGTTTATGCTTATATTTCTCTTGCACTAAGTTGCGACATTACTTGTTATCGGCTGAGTGTACAGTTGTGTCTAATGCTGATGTGATTAAGTACATGCTATCAATGCCAATATTAAATAGAAGAATGAGAAAGTGAATTCTTGCATTATCGGAATTTGACTTGAGGTACGAATCGACAAAAGCAGTCAAGGGGCAAGTAATAGCTGATTTTATTACTCAGCATCATAAACCAAGTATTGGCTATGTAGAACTGATACCTTGGACATTATTCTTTGATGGATCATTGTGCAAGCAAGGTAGTGGCATTGGTATTGTTATTGTTTCACCTCGGGGGGCAAGTTTTGGGTTTTCTTTTCCAATTAAACCAATGGCTATCAACAATCAAGCAGAATATGAAGCTATTCTTAAGGGACTTCAACTTCTTCATGAAGTAAAGGCTAAGTCAATTGAAGTATTTGGAGATTCACAGTTACTTATTAATCAGTTGATCGGCCTATATGAATGTAAAGATGATATTCTGAGGGGATACTTTGATGAATGTTAGAGGTTACTCAAGGAGTTTCCCCATATTTCTCTTCAGCATATTCCAAGAGCACATAATCAAGAGGCTAATCGGTTAGCTCAGAGTGCATCAGGTTATCGAGTGTTTTAAGAAATCTTAAGCAGTGAAACCTTGACTAATGATTGGAGAGTTAAAATAGCCGATTACTTTAAGAATCCATCATAGAAGGTTACTTGGAAACTAAGGTATAAATCAACTAAATATGTTTTGTTAGATGATCAGCTATATTACAAGACAGTCGATGGGGTATTACTTAAATGCTTAGATCAAGAAGAAGCTAAAGTGTTGATGGGTGAAGTACATGAAGGGATATGTGGAGCTCATCAATCGACTTATAAGATGAAATGGATTGTTCGTAGGTCTGGATATTTCTGGCCAACAATACTAGAAGATTGTTTTGAATATTACAAGGGGTGTCCAGATTGTCTATGTTTTGGTAATGTTCAAAAATCACCTGCATTAGCTATGAATCCAATAATTAAACCATAGCCGTTTTAAGGTTGAGAAATTGATTTAATTGACCAGATTTTTCCACCTTCAAGTAAAGGACATAAGTTTATATTGGTAGCAATAGATTACTTTACCAAGTGGGTTGAGGCAATTCCTTTGAAGACAGTAACCTCAAAGAATGTGGTTGATTTTGTCAAGGAACATATTATGTATCATTTTGAAATTCCTCAAACTATTACTACTGATCAGGGGACAATGTTCACATCAGAAGAGTTCAGAGATTTTGCTACCAGTATGAGAATTAAGTTGTTAAATTCTTCTCGTTACTATGCTCAGGCTAATGGCCAAGCAAAGGCGTCCAACCAAATTATGATTAAATTGATTAAGAAAAAAATTGAGGAGCAACCAAGGAAGTGGTACTTAACAGTCATTGAGGCATTGTGGGCATACATGATGGCTTGCCATGGATCGATTAAATCATCACCTTATGAGTTAGTATATGGGCATAATGCGGTCCTTCCTTGGGAAATCTAGACTAGATCGAGACGTATTACATTACATAATGATTTATCAGCCGAAGTCTACAAGAATCTAATAATGGATGATTTAGAGGACTTAGGTTGCCATAGGCTGCGTGCGCTCAAGAATATTGAAGCCAATAAGCTGAGGATTGCAAAGTATTACAATAAGAAGGTCAAGAGCAAATAATTTTATGAGGGAGACTTGGTCTGGAAGGTGAAATTGCCGATTGGGTCAAGAGATAGCAAATTCGGCAAATGCTTACCTCTGGGAAGGACCTTATCGGATTAGTCGATGTGCGCCTAGCAATGCTTATATTTTAGAAATATTAGAAGGGAGAGAAGAGTTTGATAGAGCGATCAATAGAAAATATTTGAAGAAGTATTATCCTAGTGTCTGGGTTAATGCTTGATAGCCGATTTGTTAGTTGTCGGCTCTAATAGCCGATACCGAAGGGTATCACCTCTAGCGCAAAAACGTAAGAGTTAAATCGAAAAGGAAAAAGCCGATATGATATGTATCGCATATAGAGCAAAAACACGCAAAGACATTCGTATCATGGTGCATTCACAGAGACACATTCATAAGAAACAAAAGTTTTGTTCATTGATTAGTTTGCCCCTAAGTACAAACTAATCAAAGACATTATTTATCATATTCTGGGCGGATATGATGTCCACGATGGTCTCCACTGCATCATCGAAGTCTTCGATTAACTCCTCGTGCAGGTCAAGGTTGCCGCCCATCAGGAAGCCAGTCTCCATGGTGTAGAGCTCGTACCTGGTCTGGACCTGCACCACGGCCAAGGCCACGGACGTGCCGCGGTAAACGCCGTGAAGGGCGATCTCCTGGACGCGCACCGGGATGTTGTGGAGGCAGGCGTTAATGAAGGGGCCCTAGGAATTAACAGCCATCATAGCTGCATTCACCGCCAGTTGGAGGTTCTCCAACTGGACCATCAGGGCTAGCAATCACAAAAATAAACAGGTTGTCAGAACAGAAGCAGAGGGAGTGAGAACAGAGGTTTTTCTTTAGGAACTTCTTACCCGCCACCATGGCGATGGATTCAGCTAATTGTGCTTGGGCGATGTTGGCCTCTTCCTTGGCAGCAAGGAGGGCAGATTGAGAGGCCTCGAGGCGACTCTCAAGCGGACCATTCTCTTGAGTTGCCTCAGAGTAACGGTCCTTGGCCGCTCTCCCCTCCTAGAGGAAACACCGAGCATCATCGCCGTTGTCGGAGTCAGAGGAGTCTGACGACGAGTCTAGCACGACAGCAGTAGACACGGCGGTAGAAGGCTCATCGGCCCTGGGAGGAAGTGGCTGGAGGCTATCATTGAGGACGAACCTGTAGATACATTAATAGATGATTCTTGCTATGGATGGGAGCGTTCAGTCTAACCTCATGTGGTATAGCCGCTGGCCAACCAGGACCTCCTCCTTTGGGAGAACTTCCGTTGCACGCTTGCCGCGGTGATCCTCTCCTACCATGGGTGTTGGTCTAGGTCGTGGAAGGAGAAAGGAACTGCTATAGGGTTTGTGAAGGCGGAGATGCACAGAGAATAGAAGCAGTTGCGAGATGTGTGTTTGAGGCCAGGGCCCTTGGCTAGTATCTACTGCTACGAAGTGAAGTGGTGGATATCTCAAAATATACAAAGGCAAACCCAATTAATGGAAGAGGAAGCGCCATTTTGCTAGTACCAAGGGGAAACGCGGCGATTGATGACCAAGAAGGAATTTGAAAGGTTTTACCGTGAGAACCGTTTTCAGATTTAATCGAGTCAGATTGAATCAGAAATTAAAATTGACTAATCTAAAATGGCTATTCTACTAAGCCTCGAGGAGACACACAACAGGCCGAATAACTGCTCTCCTTACAAACTGGTGTGTGGGCATGCAACCATTCTTCCTTGGAAAAATCAGAGCTGAATTGCGGCATATTAGAAGTTGAAAGAGCTTAACAGGCGATGATTACAAGGTTTTGATTGAGATCAGCTTCACGCTTTTACAAAACATGAGGCCAAGGCAAAAAGGGAGGCCCATGTTATTGACAAATCCTGTCACATACTCTATGGCTGATCGAAGGCTTTTCAACTGGGTCGATAGGTCTGAAAGGATTCAGAGAAGGGATAATCAAGATCTTGAAGGCAAAACTAAAAGAATAGAGAATTGTGGTGGATATCTCACCCATGATTCTGGCCTCGGCCTCGGCCAGGATCACCTGAGTGGAGTTGGCCCTATGTTCTGAGATGGTGAGAGCATCCTGCAGCTCATTCAAATGAAAGTCCATCCGCCCAAGATCACGGGTTTCATTGGAGTACCAAGCTCGAGCCTCATCCCTTTCTTGGAGGAGCCAGCAAATGGTGTCACCATGAGGATCGACGGGCACGATTGAAGGCACCACTAGGACTACCACCCACGCACCGTCGAGGCCATGGATTGTGCTAGGAAGTAGACCATAGTTTGGGTTAGATCTGTAGACAAAAAGATCAGATCAATCTAAACAAAAGGGGTTGTAGGACAGCGATAATCCTTACTCCTAGTGATGAAGATGCTGGTGTGGTGGCACAGACTCATCAAGGGCCTCTTCAGCAGACCTCTTGCCATTCTCCATATCTTCGAGCCTATTGTAAAGTAAAATCGCACAGAAGGTTTGGGACGAAGTAGATTGGTTTTTTAATCCACAGCCATGGCCCGTACATATAGCCTAGGAGATGGAAAGACAGACTTCGTTGGGGTTATGGAATTGAAGTCAGTTATGGAAATGGATCAACACTCCAAAAATTCAGGGAACGGTTCACGGAAGCACAATAGATTCAGATTTATTGTTTCCCATAATTACAGATACCGTGGGATTGATACAAAAGATTTACATTAACCGACGTTTGACCCACTAGGACTTTGTTGGATTGAAGGGAGTCCAGATCCCCATAAGGCCGAAAGGCATCATGGACCAAGTCATATCAGCCCAATGATGGGAGTAGCATCAGGGGAGAGAAGAGACCGGCTTGCTAAGAGGATGTCCATATATCCCACCAATTTCTTGGCATGGGCATTTGATAGGGCGAACAAGGGGAAGGTGTTCACACATTTGAACCCTTGCAAACACTAGAATAGCTCTACGCTGATGGTGAGAAGACTCAAGTGATATCACAATAATTCTTCTAACCGCAGCAGCTGATTCTCTTGCTCAACAAGGCGCTGAAATGAGCGATACAATCACCCTATGCATAAGAATTCTTCTAACCACTCAAGGCCGTCATAGTAAGGGATTAGACCATGGAGGGTCTAGCAAAGCCAAGGGCACTCGAGGAGGCAAGCAAAAGAGAAACATGACTGAGTTGTTGGGTTCCTCTCGCTAGAATCGAATATGCATTTATAGTCTGTCTGGAAGACTGAATCCAAGCGCCCGTGAAGCAATAGTGTTCTTGTGAAGCTTTGAAGTGTGGGCTCATAAGCAGGCAAGGACATTGGTGGAGGTGACAGATAGTAGTCCCCAGATCAAGGTTCACTACCCGTGACTACGGACCCATTGGGGGTACAGACATGGTAATTTTGGAATAAAATTATTTTTATCCCAAAATTGGGGGGCATGTGTTTACACCAAAATTTAGCAGAGAAAACGCGGGAACTTTAAGCTTCTAAGATTGTATCATCAATGAATCAATTAGATGTGAATCAATATTGGCTGGTTCTGATGCAGTGTCGGAATCGACTATTTTATAGATGATGTCAGCAGACAACGTCAATGGGCTACATACGGAGGGCGTCGGGGAAAAATATGTCAGACTCTACAAAAAGGAAAAGATTAGGGTCCAAATTATCTTAAGTTAGGAATGTTTTATTTTATTCCAAGAATTGTAATGAGTCATATTTAAGTAGGATTCATGTTTAGATTCCAGGTATAAATATTGGACCTCGGTTATTATAAAAGGACAACCAACCAATCAATACAATTACTTTTTCGGCTTCATGCCGACCCTTAGGAGTAGGAGTACTGTAGATCTCAACGAGTTCTTCAACAAGCAGGGCTGCATCGACTGATCGACCTCCGGCTTGTCTATGAGTACCGTCATGACTTGTATCATACTTGTAAAGCTGCATCAGCCGATCGATCTTTTTCGAGTATAATATAAGTTAGTTATCGATCTGTATCATTATTTGTAAGGCTGCATCAGTTGATTGATCTCTTACGAATCATAATATAGATAGTTATCAATCTTGTGTTAAATAACTTGTTGTTTAATACAATATCACCAGTTATCGAATCTGCCAAGATTAGTAAGATTTTCCTTGCTATTTTTGTTTGATTCACCAGTTATCGATCTTGTTATAATTAATGTCCTATTAATTATAACAAATCATCCAATTGAGATAGAGATAGATCGGTATCACATTACCTTAATTGGCCGTCTCCTAGTCTGGTCATACTTTGAATCTTATAATTGATGACTTGATTCTGCTATATCGGCTGTTTTATCTCTATTCCAATCAAATATAGTATGCATTTAAAGACATGTTTCAATCCTGAATAAACTCACTAGTTAATGAGATCCAATCTAATGACACTACCATAGTTACATCGATCCGGTCGAACATCACTAGTAAGACTTTGGATTAGAGATTATCAATTAGTGGTTTTGTTCATAGTCAAGATATGTACTCTGTTTGTTTGCTATGCATGCATCGGCTATTTTAGCTGATTCGCCTATGCTTTCACATATATGGCACGCTTTCATAAATCTGTTGACATATAATCGGTTTTATGGATTTTTTTGGTTTTAGATTATTGTCATCATCGTAGCTGCATCGATCCGGTCGAACCCCACTGTTCATGGTAATAGATTAGATCTAGACAGTTCATAGATCTATTTATATTAAACAGTCAATTGTTTGCGTGGTATATCCCTTTTTACCGAATTCATTGGCTTTGCACCACATATTGATTAAATCTAATTTAGCTAATGATACATCTTTAACGCGTACATATTAATAGTTCAAGGGAAAGGATCATTAAACATCATATCTGGGTGTATTGTACTTGTTATCATAAATCAATCATGACCCACGAGCATCATAGTCATTAACAGTCGATTTCTTCTCGTATCGGCTATTTAGTTAATTCTCCTGTTTGGTTGCTCTCGAAGCAGCGTACTTGGAACTATCTGGACAACACCGGCATGCTCCACCCTAAATTACTGATAAGCTTTCTCTCCTTATCAATTGCAGGTCAAATTGACTAGCACGCCTTCGGGATTTTCAGGATCGACTAGTTCTGTGTTGAAGCCAAGCAGATCTCCGGGTCGTTCCGGCTTGCTTCGTGTCCAACACATCGACACACGTTTTTGCGCCGACAGCTCTCATATCCTGAAAATAGTCATTGAAAAGGAAACCAGCATAATTCTAGAGAAATACTTCTTAGACAGGTGGAGAAAAAAGGATATGAAGGTACATGTTTCCCAAGTATATCTATTGTTGTTTGGGGCTTATGTGCTGGCACATCTTTAGTGGGCCTCTCAGTCTTATTAGTTATTGGGCTCTGGGCTGAACTACTCTTTAGTTGGACAGAAGACAACCACAAAAAAGTTGGACAGAAGACAACAGCAAAAGACAAAAACAATAGAGTCGTGGGTCTTGTTTGCCTCATGGAATTTGTGTGTTACATTCTCCTAAAACACACGTTTTTTCTCGTGTTTCAATTCGTGTGTTTCTTAGGCATCCAACAACCATGCGCTAGCTCGTCTAAAAACACATGGTTTTTCTTGTGTTGGAATCTGTGTGTTTTACATGCAGCCAACAACTATATGTTGGCTTGTGCTAAAATACACGTTTGTAGAGTAGTCAGACTCTATAGAAAATACATAAACATCCGCAACATCAGATAAGGTTTATTAAATACACCATGCAATATAGTTTGACAGTGCATTTATCTGATATAGTGGATGTTGATATACTTTTCTATAAATTTGTTCAAAAGTAGAGAACATGGCTTAGGGTGAAACTAAAATGACTCATAACTTGAAATAGTGTAGTAAAACATAGCCAGATGCAAAATTTAAAAACCTAATACATGACGATTACATACTAATATGTTCCAATAATCATGTAAAACTAACCATTTGCTCAAAGTAAATGAGAGATAAGACTTGGTACAAGAGGATATGGCTAATCCATTCTGGTTTGTGTAGGAAACAAGCATCCACTCAGATAAAATAGTTGTAATTCACACAAAAAAATTGGTAAATCATACATGCACGTATACGCGTTGTATTGTACCAATACAGACACTCATACATTCCCATACACTTACCCCTATGAACATATGCACACGCACTCTATACCTAGCTATGAACACCTCTAAATTCGCATGATAATTATTTGATGTAAATGTAATACAAAAAAACAGCATGGATACCTGAAAAGTAAATACAATGATATAAGACCATATACAGTATGATGATTTATCCATTTTTACAATGGACAAGCGCAACCGCGGCTGGCATATGAACGCACTTCTAGATGATTGTGTGCATGATTCGATTGCCCAGTGCCATTTGTGCACTTTGGGGGATGTGTGTGATGTTGGGTGGAAAAACGTTGAAGGATGGTGACATTAATAAGGATATCACAAAAGTGTGGTGCTGATTTGCTGAATCCGGAGAGGGACTAGGACCGTATGTACCGCGTAGCCAACGGTGAATGGCTGAGGATGACGCAAAAAAGAAAAAAAAGAAAGCCAACAAACCATACAATGAGGCAAACGCAACAAAGAGAATCCAGTAGTCCACATCGACGAAGCAAATAGTCACTACAGAGGACGCCGACGTTGGGGAGGAGCTAGATAATTTATAAGTAAGTTTTTTGTTTAAGGAATCACTTCATTATAAATAATGAGATAGTACATTATGTGCCTATTCTTAAATAATTTAGTGGAATAACTCTATTCCTCTCACACTATTACTAACCATTAGGTTTGCAAGGACGAATAAGATGACGATAAGTCAACTCATTATGTTCTACAAATTAACAAACCAAAAAAATATATGTAAGAAGATAATGAACTATTTCATCCTCAAACTCATTATTTCATAATGATGTGATATTGACATTCTACTTCTACTTAATGAAACACGTGTGATAATAACATGTTCACGAAAAAAAACTCAAACCAAAGATGCTATCGATGCCTCAAACAATATATACCTGCGGCTTCTAGAATGAACAAGGGTTCACTTGGACTAGGCAGGCACCATACCGGCGCGGCGCTGGCCGTGTTTAGAGCTGCTGCTCTGGCGCGGGGGTGTTTAGATGCAGGGACTAAAGTTTAAGAGGTGTCTCATCGGATGTTATATGGGATGTCACATGATGGTGTTTAGATACTAATAAAAAAATAAATTATAGAATCCATCAGTAATCCGTGAGACGAATTTATTAAGCCTAATTAATTCCTCATCAGCACATGTTTATTGTAGCACCATATTATTAAATCATAGACTAATTAGGCTTAAAAAATTCATCTCGCAAATTAATCTTAATCTATGTATTTAGCTTTATAATTAGTCTCTATTTAATACTTCATACATATGTTTAAATATTCGATGAGACAGCTACTCAAGTTTATGAGGGCGAACCAAACGCCCTTGCGTCGTGCGGACCGATTGTCCCATCCGTGCATCGCCATCGACGCTACCGCCGCCCGCGGCTGCATGAGTCCACCTCGTCGTGAGCCCAGCAGTGACGCAGCGCCGTTTGGCCGCTGCCCCGGACGGAGGAGGCTTCTTCTCCGTTCCGTTCGTTCCGTGCGCGGCTCATCTGCTCCCATCAGTCGTGCGGCGACGCCCAAAACAAGTTTTTTCTCCATATGCATGCTTCTGGAAGCCACAACAACACGAGTCGTGCAGCAACAACACGAGTCATTCTCAAGTAACCTTGCTCGCTAAGTCAATGGCGACTTCGGTATCGATCGGTCGGATCGAGGGAGCCTGCTAGCAGCATATTCGGCGAAAAACTGCTATAGCTACAGATGGCGACGCCAGGTTTTGTTTGCTGCCGAAGTAGAGCACGGAGCCTAGCTAGAGGCCGGTCTAGCTAGCATTTGGACGAAGGAGAAGGCAATGCTGCTTCGTGCTCCCGTCTTGCGTTGCGTGTAATATATATATATATATATATATATATATATATATATATATATATATATATATATATATATATATATATATATATATATATATATATATTCAGTACGCAGCTACAAAATAAGTTATTCTGTAGCCATATCCATTTACGATAATTTTAATACATATTTACGATAGTTGGGTTACTATAACACATGGGGATATTTACCATAACGTTATAGTAAACCACTTAGCAAGAAGTTACTATAATCTCATAAATTAACATAGTAATTATAGTAACTCAAAATGGTTATAAAATAAGTTATTTTATAGCTAGTTAAAGAGTAGTGTATATATCCACTTTGGCATATGGAACAGTTTGTTAATTTGTCGCAATTCATTTGTCGTATGTGTCGTCTGCCGTGTACTGCTGGCCTAGTACATATTTGTTCTGGATCGGAATTGCTGTGCTCAGTTCGGTTGCCAGGTGGGCAGTGGTGGAGGCACAGTGTACACTGCGAGACCGACGGCAGCTAATTTACGTAGTCGTATGTATATGCCGTATTCGTAAAAAAAATATCTAGATCGCATCACGCCACCACGGAGGACGGGAGGCCCATGTGACGCAGCCCACGTGACAATAGATAAGTCCAGACGTCTACTAGGTTCAGGATGTTTCCGGTTCCTAATTAATTAATCTATAATCTGGATCTGAGGACGGAGGACACGCACGTCGCCTGATGGCTGACCCCTAACGCACGGACGCCCTGGTGCCCTACCGCAGTGCTGCTGCCGCTCTGGATGGTGGATTGGATCGGAGGCTCGCTATCCATGTCTCATCTCATCTGTAGTCTGCACGGCGGCCACAACAGTAAGGCTTACCGTCTTGATTCGCTATTTTATTTAGGTAAAATTTAATCTTTGCTCTTCGGTTTCTTCTACTCTTCATCTTTCTATAGAAAATTGTCGTTTATTTTTCATAGCTATTTGCTAACATCACAAATAGCAAATTGTTTAATTATTTGGTAATGTGTTTTTTTTAATATTTATGCAGTTATTAATAAAAAAAACTCGGATATTGCATCTCTTTATTTTAAGTGCTTTACCAACATGCGTAGGGTAGTAAAAAAATGGAATTTAACCCGTTCATGCTTACTATAACTAGTTATTTCGGTTTTCTATTCGTTGCTTTAACTACAACACTAGCTCTATTTATTGGCTTGCTTATTTGAAATGAATTGAATGAATAGAAGGATCTTGCTTATTTGAAATGAATTGAATGAATAGAAGGATCTTTCTTTTGGATTGGATTCTTGGTATTCTAGACTTTTAACTATCAGTATGACTTTTTAATTGTTTATTTTGTAAAGCGTTGAATAAAATAGCCAGAAAAATAGCATTATAAGTCAGTGGTACTCTTTTATGCCTATATTTCAATTATCAGTATGACTTTTGAACTATTTATATTGTATTTAGTGGATGGTTTCAACTTAATCCATGAATTTAAGCCTTATCGTGTTACTTAGTGTATATATACCGAATCACGTTGTCAATTTTATAATTATTACTGAATTGCTATAATAGATTTACCGAATTGGATATGAAAATTTTTAGACGGCATACCCTAAACTAAAATCCTGGATTCGCCACTGCATGTGGGGTAATATGCATGTCCAGTCCAATCCCAGCAAATGAAAGACTGACTGAACATGCATGGGTACGTTTGCGTTGAATGCAGTTTACACTGTTGGAAGATAATTAAGGCAATGGTAACCATAAGTCCTGGTGGTGACAACTCTACTCAATAGTTTTTTAGTACTGGATGATCGTCTGTTTAGCCCTTGTCAATATATAACAACCGTCCAATAGCCGACCGCCAAAGTTTTTAGGCATTGTTAGAACCTTGATGGTGAGAAAGAGAGAAATAAACTAGCATCAGCTATGAGTATGCGATCGAGGCCTTTCGAATCTTGGAACGGATGCCTTTTGCACAGTGTACCCTTGGCAGGTGACTGATTATAGCAATTCAGTAATAATTATAAAATTGACAACGTGATTCGGTATATATACACTAAGTAACACGATAAGGCTTAAATTCATGGATTAAGTTGAAACCATCCACTAAATACAATATAAATAGTTCAAAAGTCATACTGATAATTGAAATATAGGTATAAAAGAGTACCACTAACTTATAATGCTATTTTTCTAGCTATTTTATTCAACGCTTTACAATATAAACAATTAAAAAGTCATACTAATAGTTAAAAGTCTAGAATACCAGGAATCCAATCCAAAAGAAAGATCCTTCTATTCATTCAATTCATTTCAAATAAGCAAGCCAATAAGTAGAGCTAGTGTTGTAGTTAAAGCAACGAATAGAAAACCGAAATAACTAGTTATAGTAGGCATGAACGACTTAAATTCCATTTTTTACTACCCTACATATGTTGGTAAAGCACTTAAAATAAAGAGATGCAATATCTTAGTTTCTTTTGATAATAACTGCATAAATATTAAAAAAACACATTGCCAAATAATTAAACAATTTGCTATTTGTGATGTTAGCAAATAGCTATGAAAAATAAACGACAATTTTCTGTAGAAAGATGAAGAGTAGAAGAAACCGAAGAGCAAAGATTAAATTTTACCTAAATGAAATAGCGAATCAAGACGGTAAGCCTTACTGCTGTGGCCACCGTGCAGACTACAGATGAGATGAGACATGGACAGTGAGCCTCCGATCCAATCTAGCATCCAGGGCGGCAGCGGCACTGTGGCAGGGCACCAGTGCGTCTATGCGTCAGGGGTCAGCCGTCAGACAACGTGCGTGTCCTCCGTCTTCGTGTAACTAGTAGACGTCTGGACTTGTCTATTGCTGCGTGGGCCATGTCACATGGGCCTCCAGTCCTCCCGTGATGGCGTGATGCGATCCAGATATTTTTTTTTTGCGAATACGACGTATACATACGACTACGTAAACTAGTTGCCGTCGGTCTCGCTGGGTATGCCGGTTATCCTGTGGCTCCACCACTGCCCACCTGGCAACCGAACTGAGCACAGCAATTCCGATCCAGAACAAATATGTACTAGGCCAGCAGTACACGGCAGACGACACATACGACAAATGAATTGCGACAAATTAACAAACTGTTCCATATGCCAAAATCGCCGTAAAAACGATATATGTAAAAACTACACGCAACGCAAGACGGGAGCACGAAGCAGCATTGCCTTCTCCTTCGTCCAAATGCTAGACCGGCCTCTTGCCACCAGAATAGCACTTCACTGCCGATTCAAAATATCCCATCACTACTGAATTTTGAACCGGCATAATCATATCGATAATGATGAGGATAAGCTATCACTGTTGGTTCCTACAAACCGATAGTGTTCTTCAACTTCACTGCCAGTTCTTTACACAACCCGCAGTGTACATTTCCACCAACACTGTCGGTTCATAAGACCACCCGGTAGAGTTCAGTTCCACCAACACTGTCGGTTTGTGTTTCAACCGGCAGTGTTGTCGTAAGAATTACTGCCGGTTTGTGATAAGAACCGGCAGTGATGGCTAAGCTAACGCTGCCGGTTTGTGGCTCGAGCTGGTAGTGCCATCACTACCAGTTTTGTTGCTAACCGGCAGTGATGTTTACAACAACACTGCCGGTTTTCTGCTAACCGACAGTGATGTTACGTTCGCATTTTATTGTTTTATAATTTATTTTAATTTATATTTTTTTGTGGAATCGGGTTTCGCTTTATATACGCTACGTAGATGACAGGTAAATATTACAAATGTTACGGTTATAGTTTAAATGTTCTTATCAAGATCTCGATCCCTCAAAATAAAAAAGAAATATTCTCGGACTTCACAGATTATGCAATGCTTCTCGGACTTCTTACAATAATCTGACGAGCCGTTCTGGGCCATACTGGTCCTTGTACTTCATGGATTGTGCAATGGAAAATACTCTATCTTTTTCCAATACCTTGGCTAAGATAAATTTTGCCAGCTCCGATTGCAGTGCGACGATCTTCATGTCTAACAGCCTTTCGTGGTTATATTTCTTACGTTGTCGTTCAAAAAAAATGATATCTAAAGAGAAATAGTAAATCATTTGTTGAATTATTAATAGACATAAATGAAATAGGGATTATACACACCAACTTATCGGCTTCTTTCGATTTTCCGCCGATGTAGCGAAGCATTGCCCACATTATATAAAACCCGCATTCATTATTTCCCGCTGCCTGTTTTAGGTACTTTTCCTCCATTTCGACAACCTTGAATGGGACCGACGTCCCACCGATATATCTTCTTCGGACACTGAGCAATATTAAAAGGAGAAACATTAGAAAGCGGTATGTGTGATTAGAAAATAATATATTATTAGGATCGCTTACTAATTCAGCACTGCCACCAGTGCATCCAGATGATGAAATTGTTTTTTCTTCGAGTCCCACACCTCGATCAGATTTTTGGCAAGATTAACACAAATGAAGACGAAATTATTGCTGTAATCACAGAATCCTAATTATTGAATAATCTTAACGAAAAAAGAAGCATAAAATTAAAAGCTAAGAACACATACTCGCAGTTGTAGGCTAGAAGTATGTGGGTTTTGTTCTTCATCGTGAATTCATCGGAAACAGCAATCAATCTCTGTTTTAGGTTTTCCACGTCACATCCATGGAGGCCTAGACATGTCCTCTCATTAATTCGTAAGGGGTCCAAGAAACCTATGTTATCCCATTTGCTTTTTAGAATGCAAAATTTTGTCATACACCTACGTAAAATCATGGGAAGTGCTCAAAAGTTAATAATTTATGTCTCAAGAGAGCAGTTAATTATAATATCGTGCGTGTAGGGTACTTACATAGTCCACAGCGTCAATATTTGAACATCAAGAGAGCGTTTCTGGTATAGCTGGAACAAGCACTCCCACTCGACATTGAATTTCTCTTCTTTAGGATAATAGAAAACATGTGGTGAACGGATAATAACCTCAAAACTAAAGTCGTCTGTCTCTGTTGCTTGAGACATGTAATATTCATGTAACTGGCGTATATATATTGTTAAATTTTTATACTCATGATCGGGAACCAAAAGATTGCCCCTTTCATACTTCATTGCCGGTGTTCCCGTCCCTGTAGATCATAATAGATGTTCGTGGCCTCTTCTATGGTTAATTCTGGGTTGTCTTCGACGCACTTTTGTATGTTCTTTAAATCTTTATTGTGTATTTCTTCATCTCTTGTTGAAGCGTATTTATTCTGTGTTTGCCTTTCGAATTCGGACTTCAACAAAAACGGAGGTAGTGAGGCACAAAGATTGAAGAAACTAACACAATCTTGCTTCGAGATGTGTGATGTAAATTTTTCTCCCATCAAGGTGGTAACGCTATCACTGAACGACCTTTTTCTTTTTTGTTGGTCCACTTTGGGAGCATTAGTGACCGAATCCAAGGACCTTTTCTATGACTACGAGGATGTCCTTAATCTTGTTTTGGGCTGAGGTGGAAGAGGAGGAGGAGGAGGATGACGATGAGAATTCTATTTTCCAGGGGCTGATGAAGATGGAGGAGGAGGAGGAGTCTCTTTTCTCGAGGCTGATGAAGATGGAGTCGGACGAAGAGGAATAGAAGGAGACATCTGCCTTCTCAGGGGTGATGACAAGGGATGAGGAGGGGAGTGATCTCTGTTGGGAGATGGTGAGTGATCATCGTGGATGGGCGAAGACTCGCAGTCGTGCTCATCATCAGAGGACAATTGGTGGTCAAGCTTAATGAAGCGCTTGTGCTAGGCCACTTGAGAGCCCTTGTTATGACCAAGTTTCGGCCTGTCTTTCGCTATGGGGTACTCAATATATATCTTGTTATAGTTCTTATCAATTATTCTGTCAATGGTGACGCGAGCGTACCCCTATGGAATTGGGTGGCCAATAATGGTCTCGTCTCCTATAGGCTAGGCCTGGCTGAGTGCCACCTTGTCCTTTGTCCATTCCTGATGGATGTACAACTTGACATTGACGGGTTCAGTGATGCCGTCCATCGGATGAGGCACATTCGCATCTTCTTCGTCAAGCGGGGTCGATCCGCAGCTACTACGACCCCTAAACTGTGGGCTAAAGGCAGTAGGAGTAGGGTTTTGTGGTACTCCCTGACCCCTTGGACAACAAAATTTGCTGGACTCGTGCTTCAACAGTCGCCTCAATCCGTGCATCCATTCTGTCTTTTATCTCTTTTAGTCATCTCAAATACTCTGCCTCCTGTTCCGCACTACCCCTCGAGCGGCTCTGGTAAGTGTTAGATTCTTAGGGGAATGCTAGTTTCCAAGGAACAACACCAGTTCCTCTAGTGTGACTAGGGTGCTCCTTGGTTCCGAGTGCTTGGGTGAGCACGTCTTTCTCCCTATTAGAAGTGCGAGTCCCTTGCCTCACCTCCTTAGTTACTTGGGAGATCCTCTGGATGAGTTCGCTCATGGGTTGATTTGTGGAGCTAAAGCTCTCGTCCTCGGCGTGTCATACATTCCTCCCCATACAGTATATTATCGATATGGGCTCCCAATCGGCGGTCTCAACCTGAATGCCTTCCTCAGCAAGGCGATCCATCTTTTAAAGTTTTGCTTCAAATTCTGGCATCTTTTTGGCGTAGCCACGAGAGCTGAGATGATGAGGATTCGTCGCTTTCTACGAGTTCTCCTTATTCTTCCTGCTCAGTTCTAAGTACTCCTAGGATAACCTGTATTCTTTGAAATCCTATCAGAAGTCCTTCTGCTTGCTAAACTGTCCACCATCAAAATCTGGCTCTATTTTGGAGGATAAAATTCTTGTACAATGTCCCCTTGAAATTCTTGAAGCATGTCTCCATGATTTCTTTTGCTTTTGTCTTGACTAACTCCCTGTCATACTCAGTTGAGAAAGTAAAATACTCTAGGATCTTGACATCCCATATGTAATCCTTCTCACTTTTGAGAACCCTCCATAGGTCATCATCTTTTCCAATCCACTTCCTATACCTAATCGTGATGAA
The DNA here is from genome assembly GCA_904845875.1 of Miscanthus lutarioriparius. Lineage (NCBI taxonomy): Eukaryota > Viridiplantae > Streptophyta > Magnoliopsida > Poales > Poaceae > Miscanthus > Miscanthus lutarioriparius. The sequence continues at coordinate 76,753,530 of CAJGYO010000008.1, read as the reverse complement.
GTCCCTAACAAGTAACCCGAGGATAGTTTTGTATTTGGTCAAAGCTATAGGCGGTGAGAGTGGATCCCCGAATTCATTAAACTCAGTAATGTGCCAGTGTGCATTCCTACCAACAGGAATCTTTGACATGCCTCGCTTGGATCTGGCCTTCCTGTTACCTGAACCCTCTAGCTCCTCGGCCGGTGGAGGCTCCTGCTAGAGACACCAAGTAAGCTATGACCCTCTCAATTGATTAGCATGTGTGGCTACATAGTCACATGATACCAAAGTTACCTGGCCATCTTGGTCATTTTGACCTAGATCGAGCAGGCCGGACGGGGTCCATGGCTGCTCGTTCTCACCATCCTAATTGACACCATCACCGTTTGTCAGATCATGTGGCTCTCTCATCCCAGCGATATCAGCCATTTCTTGTTGCCAATCTGTTCTTCGGTGATGGGGTAACAGGCGACGATGAGTCATGGCTGTGACACGATCGTGGTTAGTTTTGGCTACGGACAACTACTAATAGCATATGTTCATATATATATATGTTTTTAATGCAAAGTCTAATAATAAGTCCACATACAACAAAGTCAAATAATAGCATATGTTTACCTAGAATAAATTCATTGTTTGATTGACCACATACAACAAAGTCCACCTACTGTTCTATGAAACTAAGCCTACATCAACTTCCAAATGAGAAAAGCAATGACCATAGCCATAAATAAAAGCATGACATCTTTCCAAGACCAAGGAGCAATTATCCTAATCTTCACATCTCCGGCAGGTGGCTTCTCTTCAATCTCCAGTGCCAGCGGATAGCCATGGTTTGCATTCATTGGACCATAGTAGGCCAGTTGCCCATGGTTTGCAAGGTAGGCCGGATGACTATAGTAGGCCCTCAAAGCTTCAGCTTCTGTGTTGTTCTTTTTGTGCAAATTACCAGGGTAGCGATTGACTTGAGCAAAGCAATTTTTCTAGGTTCAATAAATCCTAGGCATGTGACAAACATGCACTACATACCATGCCATGGTTGCCTATATAATTAAGTAAATTAGGCATGTGGTAAATGTTAATAGTAACTCACTGAACAAGAGTTATTATTCAAGTTATATGACCAAACTAAATCTATTTAATGTTCTTTATCCTTGACATTTCAAATGAAAAATTTGCAAGGCTACAAAGTCTAATTTACTAAATCACATAATGCACATAAAATACTCACTTTGCAAACCATTGTAATAGAAACGTATTAAAGACTAGGAACATTAAAATAAAATAGAAAGCTCCAAGCATAAACTGGTGAACAGATGCAGTTTTATAGAGCAACCAATGCACACATCACATCCAATAGTAACTGTGTGAATATGGGAATGGTACAAGGAAGTTCTAGATATGGAAACTATTTCCGTACATCAAAAAGGGAGTTCTAGATCTTAAAGTAAAAGCACCTCAAAGTAATAAGGAACAAATCTCTACTAGTGACACTTAATTCGAATCTACACTACTCTTGTTCCTTGTTTACAAATTAGAACCATTGATTTTGCCTTAGTATTCACAAACTTCACATTAGGTTGGTTGCTAAAGCATAGGTTCTTCTATTAGACCAGATCCTCAGCAAGCATGAGATAATTTAATGTATGTTCAACATGAACAAATCCTCCAGATAAATTGAAACATATTTGAATAACTATAACCTCACTTGCGTCCCTGTTTAGGTCTGAATTGTTGTGTTGAGAAACACAAAGACACGACCTCCTTTCAAAATTTACTTCTTTAGATTTCTAACAATAGGGAGGCAAACCCTTGTCCATAACCAACAGTACACGAATAGCCAAGAAACATAATCATATACTATCACTTAATGTAGACATAAGTCAACTTTTTTCTTCTTAGAAGTGAATTGGTAAAAATGTGTTACACAAACGTTCCCCCAAAATAAGTATTACTGGATTCAAGTAAGCAACAACACCTCTACTGATTCACAGCAACACCTCTACTGATTCAAGTAAGCAGCAACACGGTGGGACATTTCATCAGACACATAGTAGGCAGTGAGCCACGTACTCACCATGGGGGTGGGAAAGCAGCTGTCCGCATGCTCCTGAAGGCCTCGGCGGTGGGAGTGCAAGCGTGAAGGAGGAGGGGCACAGCCGGTGTTGTGGACGATGAACAAGGGCACGAACGGCGCGGTGCTCTGGCTTGGGGCGGTGGACGGCGTGGGGCGGTACTCCAGTGTGGGGTGATGCTTCGACGACACGGGGGGAGGGGATGGCACGGGGTTGAATTGAATTTGGATAATTTCAACCCGCGCCTCTTTTATATAAGTAGCTCATCACTATCGGTTCTGATTGTAAACCGACAGTGATGGGGTTACATCACTGCCGGGTTATTCTCTAAACCAATAGTGATGCGGTGTAGCAGTTAGGTGTTAAGTAGGATAACTTTTCATTTTCTTTTGAACTCCTCCAACTGGCTCAACGGTTAAGACCCCTCAACCTAGCCCTCAAGACCCATGTTCGAGTCCCAGGCGGCCCAAATTTTTTGTTCAATTTTATAAATTATTTATTTACTTCGGGAAATAGCTCATCACTGGCGGTTCTTATTATAAACCGACAGTGATGGGGACACATCACTGCTGGTTCATTCCACAAACCGGCAGTGATGTTGTGTAGCAGTTTTCTTTTTGAAAATGTAGCATTGTACTGTGTTTTTTTATATACTGAATAAATAGAAGCATATGTATTCCTATGTCAAAATGGCTTGAATTTTTTTCTCAAGCTTGTACACCCAAATTAAGACCCCACACATGATCTGAGGTTTTTCTGATCATTTTTTTATTTATTATATTTTTCACTATGGCGAATGAGACAAAAGAGGGTGAATTTATCTTGGACCCAATAGATTTTGTCATCCACCTCCATAAAATTCTTATACCTAGAGCACATTAGAGCCTGTGTAAAAGTTTGGCACCATTCTGAATCTTTTCATGGGTAGACTTAGTTCAACCTATAATTAAATGGTGTCGTCGCATGGAAATTCAATTAAACCTCAGAAAGTAGCAAACCATCTTCGGAAAATCCCAAACTTGGTGTTTCCTTCACACGTGGCACGTGCAAGCCTAAGAAAAAGTTTGAGATGAATATGACACTAGAATGCCTATGAACCACATTAACCTTGATAACCTATGTGTATAGTCATGGTTCGATGAAAATGCATATGTATCTCTGTGAAGCATGTATACTCCGCCTATGTCGAAATGGTTTGAATTTTTTTTTGGCAAGCATGTACACCCAAATTAAGACCCCACACAGGATATGAGGTTTTTCTGATCATTTTTTTATTTATTATATTTTTCTCTGTGCTGAATGAGACAAAAGAGGGTGAATTTCATCTTGGACCCAATAGATTTTGTCATCCACCTCCACAAAATTCTTATCCCTAGGGCATATTAGAGCCTATGTAAAAGTTTGGCATCATTTCGGATCTTTTCGTGGATAGACTCAGTTCAACCTATAATTAAACGGTGTCGTTGCGCGGAAATTCAATTAAACCTCAGAAAGTAGCAAACCATCTCCGGAAAATCCCAAACTTGGTGTTTCCTTCACATGTGGCACATGCAAGCCTAAGAAAAAGTTTGAGATGAATACGACACCGGAATGTATATTTCCAGTTATCCAACAAATATTACACGAATTACATGCATGACAATAATTAAACACACATAGCCGTACAAATTAAAATTAAAACCCAATTAAACTACGACCTTGAAAACAACCTAATAAACATTAATTACTATCGGAATCACTGCCGGGTTCAATCAGGCCGCACACACTAACATGTCTCTGTAGCCATATATGGTAATTGATGTCACGGATTATGTATCCGCTTGTAACGATGAAGTCCAATGCCCGTATGAGTGCACTCTCTCGTGCCTCACAATACCAAAAGAATGGTCGGCCATAGATGTAACCTACTAAATGATCACTGCCCCTGTTAGTAATCCTTATGCGGTACTGGCATTCTTCTACAGTGAGCTGGCCAAGGTTACCATTGTAGAAGTCCCAATCGTACCCGAGTTGCTCCGTAGCTTGGTCTAGAATGGCCCACAAGCCACATGCAGCATAGGTAAGGTCATGGAGCGCAATCTGCATGCGGAAAAAAAGAAAAAAATTAGAGATTGTTATTACAATAATAAACAACAAATAACCACGACTCAGGTATAAGTGACCATTTTACCACATCCACACGGTTGTAGCTCGCAAATCATTTGCTTGCTTGCGGGGTGGGGATATCACCAGCATTCAAAGCAAGTGCCTAGAAGTGCGAGAAATCAGGCACATCATAGCAAACACGTCGAAGTGCCTCTAAACAGATGCGCACGGCACTGAATTGGGTGCTTATCACGTCTGGGCTCTGTCTTCCCGTCTCGTGGATATGGTTCTGATGATTTGCACCCCACAAAGGGATGGAAAAACTGAGTTCACATGTCCATAGCCGACCACTTGCATTAGATGCCGTGTTCTCGACGATGTCCGAGATAAAGAACCAGCTAAGTGCTGTTCGCGGCCAATCTATTAGGGATATAGTCTGCGACATATATGTATGCAACAATAATATTAAACTAATTACACTTATTTGTTAGCATCAAAAAATAAAAGATGTTGAAAAATATTTCATACAATAGCTGGAACAGGGAACCGTGGAATGGCCACATTAGGAGCGAATGGCTCATCGCTAGGGTAGAAACCTAGTTCTTATGGTGGGGGAGGTCCGTTGTTCATACCATCTGATCGATAAAATGCCAAAAAATATGAACATAAAATATATGCACAAAAAATTCTTCCAAGTAAAATGTGGCAACATAATTAAATATAAATCGAATGCAAGGAATAAGAATATATATAAATGTAGAATGCAAAGAAACATGAATATAAATATGGATCAAATGAATATAGATAGAATATTGGAGAAGACAACATATCAATACCATTGAAAAATGCAGGAGCCATGACCAAATCACGTAGAGAGAGTGGATTTCTTGAGAAGTGAGAGTGAAACATGAGAAATGAGACTGAGAGTGTTCGTGGGTGGGTGGGATCGATGTATGTGGCCGGCGGTTTGTTTTATATAGGGGGCATGGACATCACTGCCGGTTTTTAAGTAGAATCGACAGTGAAAGTTAATATCACTACCGGTTTTTAAATAGAACCGACAGTGAAAATTAATATCACTGCCGGTTTGTAAGTAGAATCGACAGTGAAGGTGCATATATGTAAAGGATATATTTATTTAGATAGTACAGTGGGAAAGTTTTAACAACAACGATATATTTATTTAGATAGTAATGAAATACATCAAAAAATAATAAAAATATTAGAAATAAATTACATATACAATAACAAAGACCTTACACTAAAATTCCATATACGATAACAAAGACCTAGTTGCATACAGGTCAATATTACAATCAATGTGTATCAACACATTATAATGTAACCACCTCAGTAGCATTCTTCTAGCACCACAACTAGGGTCAAACAGCAGCACCGAGGTGGTCTACGAGCTATACCAGTTGGAGATAACAAGGTGGCATCGATGAATCCGCCTTGTCTGTACATGGCCTTTTTCCAGATGCGCACCGCAGCGGATGGCTCTGTGAACCTCGTGGCATCTCCAATCTTCGGTGTTGCTCTATCTTCAGTAGCATTCTTCTAGTACCTCTTGTGTGCACCATTTTGGTGGACTACGACGCATAACGATATCTATGGTTTATTGTGAGAGGAAAACATTGTATCATGGCTGATAAGGCCTGGCTGAAACCAAAATGTATGGAGAGGCTAGCTCCTGGCCGAGGGCCATTTTATTGGGGCTAGCAGTCGTGGTACATTTTTATTTCTGAACTAAAGTTGTCGGGGTAGGTGGGAGCAGTGTTCCAACTGGTGTGGTCAGTGGGAGCACTGTTGACATGTGAGGAGCATCTACACATCACTGTCGGTTTTAGTTTAAAAACCGACAGTGAATGGAGCCTTCTGTGTCGGTTCGAGCAACCGACTATGATAGAAGTTGTCACTGCCAGTTTTAAAACCAAAACCGACAGTGATGTGGTGTAGCAGTTTTTTTGAAAAATGTAGCAGTTAGGTGTTAAGTAGGACAACTTTTCATTTTCTTTCGAACTCCTCCAACTGGTTCAACGGTTAAGACCCCTCAACCTAGCCCCCGAGACCCGTGTTCAAGTCCCAGGCTGCCCAAATTTTTTTTGTTCAATTTTAAAAATTATTTAATTACTTTGGGAAATAGCTCATCACTGTCGGTTCTCATTATAAACAGACAGTAATGGGGGCACATCATTGCCGGTTCATTCCCCAAACCGGCAGTGATGTGGTGTAGCAGTTTTTTTGAAAATATAGCATTTAGGTGTTAAGTAGGATAACTTTTCATTTTCTTTCGAACTCATCCGACTGGCTCAACGGTTAAGACACCTCAACTTAGCCCCCGAGATCCATGTTCAAGTCCTAGGCAGCCCAAAATTTTTGTTTCAATTTTATTAATTATTAAATGAATTTTGTCTGTGCACCTTCTTTCTTCGTGGCCTTCTTAGCATTCCTCTTCATCTCGGCCTAATCTGGAGACTAGAACAGTACACGCATCAAGTAAATGGATCACTCAACAGTCAACACACAAGCCATAGGCATTCCCATTCACATCTCTAGGAGCACATACATCAATGATCAATGAAGGTTGGAGCTACTACACCTTTGCTCAATGCCTACTGTGGGCTGGGCTCCGTCGAGTATTGCGAACAGGGACTACAAACTGGTTGGGGACCAGTGGCACCGATGAGCTGTGGATCCCTCACTACTAGTAGTAGCTCAAAAGAGAATGGTCGCCCCAATGTCCTTCTATCGGAAGTCTAGACATATATATTTATATTTATATTTAGCTGGTGTTTAAATTCATAGAGTAAAGTTTAGAAATGTTACGTTCGGTGTCTAATCGAGTGTTTGAATAGTAATAAGGTCAGTCTCAATGGTAGTTTTAAATAACTTTCATTCTCATTAATTGCTATGATACGTTGGCATATTTGCTAAGTTGGCAGAGTATTAATGAGGAGGAGAGAGGAGATGAGAGTTTCATCAGGATCAAACATCCTTCACGGTTATGTGCATAATAATTACATAGTTAACAATAATCTAACTATCTTTACATGCATCAACAATGAGGGCCTCATTGTGATCAAGCCGTATGTAAGCAGGTTCGTCACCCTCTTGAAGGATAGGTAGGGGTACGTTCGCCCCGAATAGAGGCATTTCCTGATAGCCCCTGTAGTCTTCTTCGTCCGTCACTCCATTGACACCGACAATCTTCCTTTTCCCTTATAGGACTACTTTTAGCCTTCCTTTTATGTTTTTGTCCCTTGCATAGAAGACTTGCATAACATCTCTTACAAGGACAAAGGGGTCGTCTCTATATGCGGTCTTAGTGAGATCAACGGTAGTGAACCCTTCGCTGTCAGTGTTGATTTCCTCAAGCCAGACCCACTGGCAGCAAAAAAGAGCTGCCTTCAATAGACCATAGGCTAGCTCCCATATCTCCTCTATGAAACCATAGTATGTCGCCTGCACGTTGCCGTTTCATCGTGAGCATCAAAACGAACACCACAATTTTGGTATGTGCTCTTTCCATCTTGCTTTTTTGTAAAATGTGAATCCATTGATCTCATACCCTTGGTACTTAAGATATGTACTCAAAGGTCCCTTGGCTAAGGCATCCAGTTGATTATCCAACTTTATTCCAAGCAAACGACGTCGCAACCAGTTGACAAATTCCTCCTTATGTTTTTTATCCAACCAAGCCTATGACCTGCTCGGATACAGAGTTTGTAGGGATTGCCTGTGCTCATCAATGTATGGCATCACGCCCTCGGCTTGCTGAAGAATAGCAAACTGTGCCTGTCTAAAAGAAACAGGGTCGTCTACTGTAACCGATTTCTCCCCAATCGTTCCTTTGCCACGTAGTCCTCCCTCATGATGAGATTCTGGAACTCTAACCTTTTGATGTCCAGATAATATGTGTAGAACTCAATGGCCTCCTCTATTGACCATCCTTCAACCATGCCCCCTTCTGGCCTAAATCTATTCCTAACATATCTCCTAAAAACTTTCATCAATCTTTCAAAAGGGAACATCTGATGCAGGTACATTAGGCCAAGGGCTCTAATTTGGTCAACAAGATGAATGAGCAGATGCAATGAGATATCAAAGTAAGTCAACGAGAAATGCATCTCAAGCCTAACAAAAGTTTTAGCTATGTCCCGCTGCAGCTGCTCTAGCGTGGACACATCAATTACCTTTTTTGAGATCACGTTGAAGAACGAGCAAAGCTTTATGATTGAGGCACGGACCTTTGGGGGGAGAATACCACGCAGGGCAACAAGGAGCAGCTGAGTCATAATGACATGACAGTCATAGGCCTTCATAGGGCCATAGTTGAACTTGAGTTCTCTCATGTTCACTAGCCTCTTCGGGTTCGCATAGTAGCCCATCGGGGCTTTGAGTTCATTGAAGAAAGAAATAAGCGCACGCTTTTCTTCCTTCTTCAATGTCTATGACGCAACCGAAAGTTTGAACTAGCCATTATCTAGCTCCACAGGAAGCAGCTCCTTCCTGTTTTCCAAGTGATGCATGTCCAGGCGTGTGGCTAGTGAATCCTTCGAATTCCCCCTGATGTCCATCAAGGTGTTAAGAGTGTTAGCGCACATGTTTTTAGTGATGTGCATGGGATCAAGACAGTGGCGTACACTCAGAAATGGCAGTAAGGTAGTTTCTAGAAAACCAATTTTTTCTTCCAAACGCTCCCATTAGGCGCTGCTACTGCATTGTCCCCCTTTCCTAGGACAACCTCTAGTTTGTTGAGTTCTCGAAGTATCACAGGCCCGTCTATATATTTTGGAGCTAAGCGTTTCTTAATAGTACAGTTGAAATCTTTTCTGTTCCTGCGGTAAGGGTGATCCTTAGGTAGGAACCTATGGTGTCCCATATAAACTATCTTTGAGTTATTTGGCATATTTACCACATCGGTGTCATCCAAGCACTCGACACATCCAGTATAGCCTTTTGTCTTCTCTCCGAACAATGAACCTCGACCTGGCAGGTCGGTGATTGTAGCGATAAGTACTCCCTTGATCGTGACATATTCCTTTTTGTACTCGTCCCAAACATTCAGCACACCCTTTTCAAACATCTCCACTAGTTCACCATTCACTGGTTCTAGAAACACATCGATGTCATTCCCAGGTTGTCTTGGCCCTTGGATCAGTAGTGGCATCTGGATGTACGACCGCTTCATACAGACCCAAGGTGGAAGGTTGTATATACAGAGCGTCACTGGCTAGGTGCTATGATTGCTTCTAACCTAGTCGAAAGGATTTATCCCATCCGTGCTCAAAGCAAACCAAAGGTGCCTTACCTCTCCATCGATGTTCTTATAGAACATAGTATTGACAGTCCTCCAGTCATGCCCATCGGCGGGGTGCCTCATCATTGTATCTTTCTTACGCTCTTCGCCATGCCAGCGCAACAGCTTGGCTGACTTTGCACATGCAAACAGCCTATGCACCCGGGGAGCTATAGGGAAATACCAAATGACCTTTACGGGACCTCCTCTGGTCTTGGTACCCTCATCTGACGGCCCTTCCTTGTACCGTGGAGCTTCACACTTGGGGTACTTGTCTAAGTCTCTGTATTTTTCTCCACGGTACAATATGCAATCATTGGAACACGCGTGGATTTTTTCAATCTTGAGGTCTATGGGGCAGATCATTTGCTTGGCCAATTATGTCTTTTCTGGCAACTCGTTTTTTTCTAAAAGCATTTTCCTTATTATACCTAACAACTGATCGAAGCCTTTATCACTCAATCCGTTTGTCAATTTGAACTCTAACAGCATGATGTCGGCTTACAGTTTGCTCATTGGACAATCCCTATACAATGGTGTTTTGCCATCTTGTCTCATTTTCTCTAGCTTTCTCAGCTATCTTTCACTAAGACATCCGGTCTCTACATTATGTAGCAGATGAGAAATGCCATCGTTATCATCGGTGTTGTCAGCTAGCGTGTTCCTAAACACATTATTAACTATGGCCATAGGTTCCGTGTTGGCACCGGGTTCCTCGTCAGCATCGTGGATGGCTACATCAGGCATGTCCACATCATCATCATTTTCCTGAAGAACATTCACACCAACCTTACCATGCATAGTCCATATCGTATAGTTTGGCATGAACCCCTTGGTAATCAAGTGCGATCGTATAGACTAAATTTGACGAAAGTTCCTTTGATTCTTACAATCTTTGCATGGGCAGAAGATAGGGTTCCCATTCCTAGCATGGGCTTTGGCATCAGTGATAAACTGGCTGACGCATCCACTCTCGATCCATCTCTGCACACAAAAAATACTGAGATAGTAATTACAAAGAATTAATAAGAAATCGAGCTTCATGAACAATAATTGTAGCTCGAAAGTACCATTTTTGGAAAATATTATTGTACACTAATTATTGGAAAATTGAAATTGGTAGCCCCGGCCCTGTAAATTGAAAATCGTAGTAAAAAACAATATTGCACAATATTGAAGAAGAACTATTCTACTCTACTTCTAAGAACTAATTATAGCATCACATACTAACAATGATGATCTTGACCACCATGGAATAATTAGCTAGGAATTTAAATGTCTTCATAGACACCAACCATTTGGATGATGGATTCACCACAATTTGAGCCTTGCACAAATATCCAAATGGAAAAGTGCTCTCTAGAATGGAGAAAGAACTAGAATGAGAATTAAGCAATGTAGCCATCAAAACGAAGCTAATTAAGCAATAAAATCATAGGAGTGGATGTTTGTTACTAACCTTAAAGCAAAAAGATCAAGCCATTCTTCAAAATCCAAGCACTAGCATCATGGTGAAGAGCAGCCGCAACAATGGAGGGAAGGGCCCAAACGTGCGCCTCTGTTCTCGGGATGGAAGTGAGGAGGAAGAAGAGGACGGCTGCAGCCTTTTATGCTGTAGGCTTATCACCATCGGTTCTTGGCTAGAACCGACAGTGATAGAGCCAAATCACTGCCGGTTTGTGGCTTGAACCGGCAGTGATAAGTGGCCGCAAAAACACTACCGGTTCAATCCACAAACCGACAGTGATGTGGTGCTTCACTGCCAGTTTTATCCCAGCCCCAATCATTTTCTCATTTTCAAGCTCATAACCGGTAGTGAAGGTACATCACTGCCGATTCTCATAAATCTGACAGTGATGATGCCGACAGTGATGTCAAAATTTGGTGTAGTGTAGGCTCCATGCTCTACTTTGGTAGCAAACAAAACCTGGTGTCGCCATCTGTAGCTATAGCAGTTTTTCGGTGAATATGCTGCTACCAGGCTCCCTCAATCTGACCGATCGATCCAGAAGTCGCCATTGACTTAGCGAGCAAGGTTACTTGAGAATGACTTGTGTTGTTGCTTCACGACTCGTGTTGTTGTGGCTTCTAGAAGCATGCATATGGAGAAAAAAGTTGTTTTGGGCGTCGCCGCACGACCGATGGGAGCAGATGAGCCACGCACGGAACGAACGGAACAGAGAAGAAGCCTCCTCCGTCCGGGGCAGCGGCCAAACGGTGCTGCGTCACTGTTGGGCTCACCACGAGGTGGACTCATGCGGCCGCGCGTGGCGGTAGCGTCGATGGCGATGCACGGATGGGACGATCGGTCCGCACGGCGCACACGGCAGACCACGCAAGGGTGTTTGGTTCGATCTCCTAAACTTGCATGGATGGGATGATCGGTCTGCACAGCGCACATGGCAGACCACGCAAGGGTCTTTGGTTCAACCTCCTAAACTTGAGTAGCTATCCCATCGGATGTTTCAACACATGTATGGAGTATTAAATATAGACTAATTACGAAACTAAATACATAGATTAAGATTAATTTATGAGACGAATTTTTAAGCCTAATTAGTCTGTGATTTGACAATGTGGTGCCACAGTAAACATGTGTTGATGAGGGATTAATTAGGCTTAATAAATTCGTCTCGTGGATTACTGACAGATTTTGTAATTTATTTTTTATTAGTATCTAAACACCCTCATGCGACATCCGATGAGACACCTCTTAAACTTTAGTCCCGGCATCCAAACACCCCCGCGCTAGAGCAGCAGCTCTGAACACGGCCAGTGCCGTGCCCGTACGGTGCTTGCCTAGTCCAAGTGAACCCTTGTTCACTCTAGAAGCCGTAGGTATATATTGTTTGAGGCATCGATAGCATCTTTGGTTTGAGTTTTTTTTGTGAACATGTTATTATCACACGTGTTTCATTAAGTAGAAGTAGAATGTCAATATCACAACATTATGAAATAATGAGTTTGAGGATGAAATAGTTCATTATCTTCTTACATATATTTTTTTGCTTGGTTAATTTGTAGAACATAATGAGTTGACTTATCGTCATCTTATTCTTCCTTGCAAACCTAATGGTTAGTAATAGTGTGAGAGGAATAGAGTTATTCTACTAAATTATTTACGAATAGGCACATAATGTACTATCTCATTATTTAAAATGAAGTGATTCCTTAAACAAAAAACTTACTTATAAATTATCCAGCTCCTCCCCAACGCAGGCGTCCTCTATAGTGACCATTTGCTTCATCGATGTGGACTACTGGATTCTCTTTGTTGCGTTTGCCTCATTGTATGGTTTGCTGGCTTTCTTTTTTTTTTTTTTTTCCGTCATCCTCAGCCATTCACCGTTGGCTACGCGGTACATACGGTCCTAGTCCCTCTCCGGATTCAGCAAATCAGCGTGACACTTTTGTGATATCCTTATTAATGTCACCATCCTTCCACGTTTTCCACCCAACATCACACACATCCCCCAAAGTGCACAAATGGCACAGGCCAATCGAATCATGCACACAATCATCTTGAAGGGTGTTTATATTCGAGCCACGGTTGTGCTTGTCCATCGTAAAAATGGATAAATCATCATACTGTATATGGTCTTATATCATTGTATTTACTTTTCAGGTATCCATGCTCTTTTTTGTATTACATTTACATCAAATAATTACCATGCAAATTTAGAGGTGCTCATATCTAGGTATAGAGTGCGTGTGCATGTGTTCATAGGGGTAAGTGTATGGGCATGTATGAGTGTCTGCATTGGTACAATACAACGCGTATACGTGCATGTATGATTTACCATTTTTTTGTGTGAATTACAACTATTTTATCTGAGTGGATGCTTGTTTCCTACACAAACCAGAATGGATTGGCCATATCCTCTTGTACTAAGTCTTATCTCTCATTTACTTTGAGCAAATGGTTGGTTTTACAAGATTATTGGAACATATTTGTCACAGAACTGACCAATTTATAAGAGCACAAGTACAAAAACAATCGCCGAAATGATCAAATTCTCGAACTTGAGTCCATATAAACCCGGTAGTCAACCGAAATCTCGCAAATTTCTAACCAACTTGCATACAACCAAGATCACAGTAATTCAACATAACATATCATACGTTACAACATTTCGCAGACGTTCGCAAATAGATTACATCATCACAGAGTCATCGTTATTACAAAACAAGTCTTGTAAAACATGCGGAAGCAAATAGTTTAACTTACACACCCGAGTTCAAACACACATACTGGTTCGTTGATCATAGCCCGCAAAAGCATTCAGATAAGAGAACAGAGATCATGCCCATGATCTAGTCTTCGTCACCCGCCGGGTGGAGACAATACTTACAGAATTCCTGATATAGAAGGTCATCTGCAACAAGAGTGAAATAAACCCTGAGTACTGGAATGTACTCAGCTAGACTTACCCGTCGAAAACCAAAATAAATGACACCAAGGATTATGCATAGCTTAATGTAGTGGATCTGGCTGACACTTTCTTTTTGCAGAAAAGCATAAGTAATAATGATCAACTCTTAGCCTGACTAGCAGTGACTTTTTAGCCATTAACCTGTCATCTATATTAGCACCTATACTAAGCAATCATTTTATTAGGGTGTAAACATTAATAACCATATTAAGTATTCATTGTGGCAACCTTATCATCATCATCCATTTAACCATATCGTTAAATTAAGTGAATCTACGTTGCCGCTGCTCAGTCAAGTTCTCACTATCCGGGAGAGACGGCGATTCGAATCGATTCCTATCTAGCTGGAGGGGTATTCCTAAACACAAACCCTACTTCCCCCGTCAGGGTCGCAAACAAGTCACCTTTGGTACGATTCAGGAGTCGCGAGTCCGAACAGATCGACATTCTCAGAGAACCACTCTGCCAAGGTTGTTCGGGACTCTAACCCACCTTGGACTTATGCCAATGGCTCTCCGCACATCCTTACTACCTCCAGAATGCACGCCACTGTTCGCGTCCCTGACCTAAGTCGAGCTACTAGGCTTTGTGGTCGGAACGACTTATCTGGCCAGCTAAGTGTTAGGCTGCGTTCAACATGACATGAGGACGTACAACGTATCGGTCCTTAAATGACTCAGACAGAGTCACTATGTTCAAACCTACACAAGACCCCGTTCGGTCTTAATTCATTATTCACATGGTTCTTTTCCACGATAGCAAATATAGCCAACCATGATCCACCAAATCCTAAAGCTCGCAGGTGACAGGAAATCACCTGACTTCTACCGCACTAAGCATGGCTAAGCATTTAACCCATTCCTGAACTTAAATAGGATTCCAGTGCGATATCTAGACAAGGAAGGATATATAATGCAGCAATTAGTTCCAACCAATTCCTATATTTAATGCATCATCAACAATAAAAGATACTCAATGTATTTGTAAAAATATGGGAGGCTTAATATGCTCCGGGGCTTGCCTTTCAGAAACGAGGAAGGCTGGTGGTCAGGGCACTCGGGCAACTCCTCCTCGGTGACTGCTTCTTCGGTTGCCTGCAGCTCGGTTTCCTCCTCCTGGTTGGCTCCCTCGAACTCCAGCAACGTCACTCCCTCCGGCACACCTATTGCATGAATGTGCAAGATAAATTTCATGGATGCACATGAACGAATGTCAGGGATGCTCGGGGAATGCACATGTTCGTTGTAGTCTGCATATTCCAACTTAAGCCCTATTTAAATAACTTTACTTACCAAGTTTATACAACCTAATGTATAATTGCTCATCTTTAGTTAATGACCTAGCACCTGCACCTAAGCATATTCTCAAGTTAGGCTAACCCCTAACAAACAACGGAAACATTGCATCAAGCATACACTCAAACATTTGTATTTCAGCAAAATGAAGACTATGTAGCGGTGCAGTAAACTAGCCATAACTGGAGATTTATAAATCCAAATGACTTGCAACAAGACAATTTGGAAAGATTATGAAATTGTCTACAATTCATTTTCAGAACTCAAAGCATGATTCAACACTTTAACAGGTCAAATTCTTTGATCAACAGAACTTTGTCCTCCTAAGACAGAGAGTAAGCAAAACTGAAACCTAACTTTAAACAGCTGTAGTTTCTAAACTACTGGGCCAAATGCCCTCAAATTTTGACAGGAGCTATATACATAAATTATCTACAACTCCTGTATTCATCACATTCACAGAAAACCAAATTATCATGGGGAACTTTCTAAAGTCCCCAGATCTGTCCAGAAGGACATAATGCAACAAAATAATTATTAACTTATGATGTAATCAAATAATTGGACAAAACTAACTCTACTCACATATCACTCATATCACAAGAACACCATAAAGTAGGGTGCTCATCCCCAAAACATTTCTTTTAATACCTTTCTTAATTTATTTAATTCATTAGAGGAAATAGTAAACATATATGGAAACTACACCATTAAATCTACAAAAATTACAGTAGATACTACATTCTCTAAGTAGACTACATAAAAATTTCACACCATTTGAGTAAGTATAACAACCTACACAAAAATGGTAAGGCAGAATGGATTAAAATGGCATAATTAGGAAACCTTAGTGAAAAGTGTCAAGCAACATATTTCATATTTTTTCTAGCATCCTTAATGTACTAAGATACTACCTATCAAGTTTCATGGTCATAGGATTCCTAGCTAATTTACAAAAATTCACACAAGTATCCACCAATGATAAAAGGAAAATCTATAACTCAAAAACTACACATGCAATGACTCTCAAATTTTAACCAGAGCTTCTACTAAGCAATACTAGCTTATCCACAAAATTTCACAATTTTTGGATCACAGAAACTCAAGATATGATTTAAACAAGTTTGCATGCATTCAAAAATACTTTTCAAGTTCCTATTTAATTCATCCAAAATTTCTACATAATGTGCTCAAGACATATTTTTCTTAAATCCTAGACTTCACCATGATACTAACAAAATTGGAAGTACTCAATTTGGATCTACCAATTTGGAGATATAAATTTCACAAAACAGTACTAAAACTGGAATTATTTGAACTAGCTTCTACTCAACGGTCACTGATGAGCGGGGCCCTCGGGTTAGACGACCCCACAGGTCAGCGAAAGAAAACAGGGGACGGCGGCATTCGATGGCGCGGCGGTGGTCTAGCTCGCCGACGATGAGGACTCCGGCGACACCGAGGACACCTACGTGATCTACGTGATTTGGTGAGTCGATTGGTGCTACCGTCAAGACCCAAGGTTCATCGGAGGTGGCTCATCACCGGTGATGGCGGCACGGCAAAGCTCTAGCACGGTGTACTAACGACAGCGAGCCCTTGCTGCCTCATATGAGCTCGGTATGAGCTCCACGAGGTCACTACAGAGCTGTCCAAGCCGAGAGAGGAGGACAAGGAGGTCTCGGTGGTGGGTGGCCGCGGTGAGCTCCGCTCCGGCGAGGCGCAGCCACGGAGACGGTGGTGGAAAAAAACGGCCAATGGCCCTCACCTAAGGCACGGATGGCTCGGCTAGGCGGTCGACGGGGTAGAGGAGGACACGACAGAGCTTTGGTCGAGCTATGGTTCGCGTTTTTGCAGCGGCGAGCAGGTGCGAGTGCGGCGGAGCTTGCTCGGCAGCAATGGCGGGGCGTTGTGGCTCCGCTGCTGTGCCTTGGGTGAGCGGAGGAGGAAAGGAAAATGTGGCACAGGGGGGCTCTTGATGGCGTGCTGGGGCTTCAATTACCGAGCTCAGGCCCGACGTGGCCTGACCGGTTAGCCATCGGCGATGCTCGGCGCCACGCGGCGGTGAAGTTCTGTAACCGGTCGGACTACTGTAGCATCGATTCAGTGAAAACGATCAGCCTAACAGCGTCACTTGACAATGCTTGATCTCCTAAACCGTGAAGAATCAGTGAAAACTTATACATGAAAGTTGTAGCCCTACATATAGTCTACAATTCCTATTAAAAGACCAAGACCTAATTCCCAAAGAATCATGAGTAAAATCATCCCCAATGTCGAGTCAATGAAACTGAAAACTGGTTTTTGACTTAGAAGTTTTCTGAGTTTCCAAATAGACCTCGAAACTGACTTGTTGGCCATTTTTGAGCATATTCAGCACATTTTCATGAGATGGTCATAAAATAACTTTTGTTCCTTATATAATTTTCTACAACTTTGCTTTAGGTTGCTCAGACATGCAAACATCCTAAGCTACACTTTTTAAACAGTCAAACTCAGGAGCTCTAGGGGTCCAAATTGGTCAAACCATGACTTGGAAACCTAATTAGGCAAAATGATCAACATGAACCTTGTTCGTAATGACATTCTAAGTATAACTAAGTTATTTAAGAGAATTATTAGTCACACCACACATTGGTCACACAAGAATCAAGCATGGTATGTACTGAAACAATGAAAAACACATGAAATGTTACACTTGTTTCATAGTCATGTTTCACATGTTTCATGATCTTGTTGCATGGTACTAACTAACCTTGTTTCACTAAAGTGTGTTGCATATGTTGCACTTGATTGTTGCACACTATTCATTTCATAAAACAAACACACATGAAATATGACAATATGTTGCAATGTTTCACAAGCATGTTTCATGCAATATAAGCTCATGAATGGATGAATGATGCTCATGTTCATGATATGCAAGTGCAAATGTGGAAGCCAAACACCTGGGGTGTTACAATATTAGTATGTAATCTTCATGTATTTGGTTTTTAAATTTTGCATCTGGCTATGTTTTACTACTCTATTTCAAGTTATAAATCATTTTAGTTTCACCCTAAGCCAAGTTCTCTACTTTTGAACAAATTTATAGAAAAGTATATCAACATCCACTGTATCGGATAAATACACTGTCTAACTATATTGCATGGTGTATTTAATAAACCTTATCTGATGTTGCGGATGTTTATGCATTTTCTATAGAGTCTGTCTACTCTACAAACGTGTGTTTTAGCACAAGCCAACACATGGTTGTTGGCTGCATGTAAAACACATAGATTCCAACACAGGAAAAACCATGTGTTTTTGAACTAGCTAGCACATGGTTGTTGGATGCCTAAGAAACACACGAATTGAAACACGAGAAAAACGTGTGTTTTAGGAGAATGTAACACACAAATTCTATCAGGCAAACAAGGCCCACGACTCTGTTGTTTTTGTCTTTTGCTGTTGTCTTCTGTCTAAGTTTTTTGTGATTGTCTTCTATCCAAGTAAAGAGTAGTTCGGTCCAGAGCCCAATAACTAAGAAGACAGAGAGGCCCACTAAAGATGTGCCAGCACATAAGCCCAAAAACAACAATTGATATACTTGGGAAACAAACATAGCAAATAGGGGGAAGCCTCTACCCTACGTGGAGATCAAATCTCTATGTGGGGGCAAGTAGAACACTTCTCTGCGTGCAGATCAGATCAGATGCTCCGCGCAGAGCAGGGGAAAGGAGAAAACAACCAGCAGATCAAAGATGAAGATCTCCTCTGCGTGGGGGCAAGCAGAGCAGAGGAAAGGGGCAATCAACCAATAGATTGAAGGGGAACCTCTAACCTCAACAGCCAAGGTAAGCACACAGACTTCCTCATGAAGATGTAAACCAAAACTACTAGTATTTGCTGCAACCAAATTTAGAAATCAGAATTATAGATTCACAAATTAAGGAACTCAGGAAATAAAAATACAGAATACTAAAAAACAAATTGCACATTTCAAATAGTGCAACTGGTATTTGCTGCTAATGCAATTATACTATTAAACAAGCATTTTTGGATGTTGCAACCAAGGGGGTGAGAATAGCCCAAACACACTACAATGAGCTGCAAGAAGCAGTTGTGAACTCTGAATGTGGCAAACTTTGCTTTCTATTTATAGCTGATTCTAACTACTTACAACAGCCCTAGTCGATGTTTTATAGGTGCAGCATGAAAATCAAGATGATCAACCAAGAATGGGAGAAAACGACTTGAGGATCATAGCAACAGAACCAACAAATTCAGATATTACATCAACTGTAACAGATGATAATGCATGTAAATGGCAATCAGGAACTGATGGAGGAAGAGATTGAACAATTCATAAAAAATGAGCAGGTTGCAGCATCTAAAGGCAACAATGCACCAATCAACAGCAAGTACACCCCACAGCTATCGATGAAATTTAAGACTAGGGATGATGCTCACCATTTCTTCAACTTCTATGCAAGAAAAAAGCATCATCCAGTAACCTCAACAGCCAAGGTAAGCAACTAAACATGGATTCAGTAAGAAAAAAGCAAGTTAGGGAATGCTCATCAACATAATGAACAAGGCACCTACTTGTGGAGAAAGGAAATAGCAATCAATATCCAGAGACTTCCTAAAAGAAGCACAAGCATCATCCAGTAACAATGATTCAGCATAACATGTTTCTTCAATAGATTTCACCTACAAAAAACATATATTATAGTCAGCGAGGGACTCAGTAAGCTAAAGATGACCAAAAACAACAAAAAACACTCATAAGACCTCAAACACTTACCGGACGCTTTCCATACTTATCACCAGAAATACAATCATATGAAGAGTGATCTTTGATCATCGAACCTTTCTAACAAAGAATTCTTGGCAAATTTTGGGGGACAGTCTTACGAGATCCAAAGTTAACAAAATCTAGATAATAAGCCTACAAACAAGTTACAGAATACATCAGTAAATAAAATACATGTACATGACAAAGGAATGAGTAGGAAAGAAAAGAGGAATGGGACAAGACTTACTGCAAAGAAGTATCAGCAACCACTGATTGTTTGTCTTTTCTTTTTCCTCTAGGTCGAAATTGACGACCACAACCATTCAAAAACAAACTTCGACCAGTCCCAATCGTTCACACTTTTTACATCAATCAAAGCTCCTAAGTACTTGGGGATAAGAAGAGTACTTGAATTTGGGCAGAGGAAACTGGACAAAGCAACAACCATGAAGTACCGGAAGACGTCATCATGGGACAAATTCCCATGTAACAACTTGTCACCAAAGGTCTTCATGACAGGAAGAGAAGTCTCTTTGATTTCTTTAAGGAATCTGGACTTTGCAGAATCATCACAATGTTGGTTGATGTCTTCACCACCAATCGGGATCCCTAAGAACAGGTGGACAGACTATGCAGAAAAATGGATGATTTTTCCTTCAATAACTATATCACCACAGTTTAAATCAGCTTGATTGGCAAGCCATTGCGCAAATGCTTTAGGTGCATAGCAACCATCATATTCAAGCAAAGATCCCAAACCCATGATCTCTGATAATCTTCTTTTTAGACTCATCCAACTCTCTTACTATGTCTCTAAAATACTTGCTATTACACCTACTGCTTGCTAAAGTTGATGGACTATCACCTACAATTTCTTTTCCTTTGACACTGGCTTTATCATTTCTAATATTCTAAAAACTGATGGAAAAAAAGTTTCTAGTTACAAAAAAAAATTCATTAAACATGATGTCAAAAAAGGCACTTGCTACTGAATTTACCTTTCCAGTATGCCTCCGATCTCTAGAGCGTTCTGACTTCTTTTTCTTCTTAAGATACTGAGCAAACTAAAAACAATAATATACAAAAAGATTTAAAAATTCAATACAAACAGCTATGCACAAGTAAATAGATAATAGTCCATGCATCTTACTACTGCTGTTGCTGATGCTGATTAGTTAGTTCATAAAAAAAAGTGCCATGAACTGATTGGAGTAAATTAACAACTGGATAAATGATACGTTAAGCAGATGCACAAGACACAGAAAAAGTAAGAGAGTAGCATAGGACTAGCATTAATTCTTTAGAAATCATTATATATTAATTGACTCAAGAAGGTTTGTATATTTTGACAAAGATGAAGGCATCACTCATTAAATACAAGTAGTAGCCTCAAAAAACTAGCGGCAAGTCATGACTGAACTAGCTGATACATGGCCTACTTCCATCTCTTAAATTATTTTAACAAACAATAACTGACATTGATCAAAAGTAAAAACTCCTACACAAGAATAAGAACACATACGCTTGATATGCACAAAAGAATAAGAACAGATACAGTTGGTATGCATAAAAAAGTTTCAGAACATACTCCTTTTATTTGCTCAAAAGCATTCACAAGATCAATAGGATCAACATTATTCTCAGACAAATTTGGATCCTGAAAAGGAACAAGATATATTATTTTATAATACACAACTACATAAACAACAAAAAATCAAGAAAACTTATTACCTTGCCCATATCAAGAGAAACAGAGTTGTTATCTTCGCCAGAGTTGATATCATACTCTTCTTCACTTTGACCATTTGCAGATTCATCATCAGAAGGCAACTCGACATCATCCATTGCTATAAAACAAAAAATAATAAAGGTCAATCATAAAGTGTTTGAAAAAAAAAGATGCAAGCTTATTGGATGACTCCACTCCAACCTCACTGTAATAATGAGATGTAGGTGAAGAAAATTGTGTAGCTCAAAAAAAAATTATGAAGGACTGTTGAAGCAACAACATATTCACAGCTTAATTTCATACCAGTTCACATATTACTAAACATAAAAAGACAAACTTAGACCAACTAGAACATAGAAATGAATGCTCAGTGAAGAACACTGCTGCTAGGAGATCAGAGAGAGCAAGCAGACGCCATGTCCTCATATTCACAATTTTAGTTTCTGAATAATGTTTCAGGAATTTCAAAGCAGTACAAAAAAACTAAACAACCCAAATACAGATCGAAAAGGGATCAAGTACACACCTTCAACAGCGCACGACGGGGCAGCGCGAGTTTTCCGGACCAATCGAGGCATCATCAATGAAATCGCCTTGGGTAGGACAAGAGCAAACAAGCACTTAACTAGGTTAGAGACAAATCTATATATATGTAAGTGCCAGATATTGCACATGTTAAACAACAAAATTGCAGAAATCAAACTGTGCAATTTGTGCAATGAAGAGATGCATACTAAATATAGCTTTATTGTACAGTATATGCAACACAAAATTCAAAGATATGAGCTCCTACTATCCAGATAGCAATGAAACTATCAATCAGAAGGATAAAACTAGTCCATCCAAACTGTAGATTGAAAAAATGATATTGCACCAAGACACAAAAACCAAAATCACTCCAATCTATAGTACTTCTGAAGCAACACATAAAATGCAGATAGTGTTCACACTGCACTTAACCTACTCCATCACTCTAATCTCCACTCCAATCAATTAGGAGTGGCCTGACCAATTCTAATTCCATTTTGACCAAATAGCCTGCTGCTATGCCTCCACCTTCAGAGCAACGAAACAAATAATGACAACTATCTTTTGAATCATCTCAAAAAGTGAAGCTCTGCAAACAACAACTCTAAACTAGATTAGTGAAACATACATGGGGCAGCAATGTTATAGTTTCTGAAGATTTTTCAGACATTTCAGAGAAACACAAAAAGACAAACCGTGGTAACACTGACAGCAAATGTAGTCCTCAATAAACGATACCTAAGAACAACCAAAACAAGATCTACCAAAAAGAAATAGATCAGTGATACAATACAGTTATCAACTTGTGCAGAACAATACAGTTACCGTTACAGAGCAGCATGCATGAGACTGAGCCGAGCTACCAAAAAATGAACTCATCGCCAAACAAAACGCACGGACAACAAATGCTGAAACTGAAAGTAGCAGCCATTCCAGATCACTGTTTGCTCAGCTCAGCTCTTGGTAACAAGTACTAATCCTAGTCTACCAAGCAGACACCACCACTGACACATTCACATAACATACTACTTAGCACTACTACTTCCTACAACGTCAATGCTCCATCAGTAGCTAAGCTACATCAGTATGCCCAGAACCTGAATTAGATGTTTAGGGACCTTCCACTTTGGACGCTTGTGCAATGCGCCCAGAGTATATCCATCAGGAAGCAGCTAGGCAAGCACCAATGCCTGATGCACCCACTTCAGACATTGAACAAAGATCAACCAAGCGCCCCCAGCCGCCATACCTGCCGTTCGAGCAAGGAACCACGGCCGCGGACGATCATCTGCCTACCTGCGAACAAAGCCCATGCGCCCCCGCACCCCCAGCCGCAACCAAATCAATAGCCACAACCCCTGCGGCAACCATATCACAACTAAACAAGGGGCCATCGGCACCGGATCCATGGATGACTTCACGTATGACTTCGAATCACCAAGGTACCTATAGCACCAGATGCGGATCCATCGGCGCCAGATTTACCAACTACAGAAGCCAGGGCGGGGCGGGGCGGGGGTACAGGAAACAGCGTGGGGGCGGCGGTGTGACGTGGGAGGCGAAGGCGGAGGCGAGCCGTGGGGACTTGAACGGGCGGGGCGGCTGCAGCACCTCGCCATGGTGGTCATCGTCGCTGGCGACGCAGCGAACACGGGAGGACGACTCGGCGGCAGCGGAATCGACGGTGGCCCAGCAGAATGCGGATCCAGCAAACCCAAACAACGAAGATTCCATGGAATCGAAGGAAGAAAAAGCAGAAGCAACGAACCTGGGAAGAATCGCCTCTCCGACCATGGAGAGCATTGCAGGGAGGAAGGCGATGGGGAAATGAGACAGCCAGACAGACGCGACTCCCAATTTGAAACAGTACCGAAGGTGGGCCATCCAAATCAGAGAAAGAAACGGACAGACGCAAATACACACACGATGGCCATCGAACGGCCACAAAAACCGTGTGCCAACACAACCAAAAACACATGGGTGTGATATAGCATTTCTGAATCCAAAACGAGGACATCTAGCAAAAGCATCTAGTATACAAGTCTGTTTGCATGTTGATTGTTTAGGGCTGCGCGTTGATTGTAATTAAAGATCATAGTAACATGCGTGTGATTTTTGTCTTCGAAGTCAGGTAGCACATACATACAGCGTGCATATCAAGTTACTGATGATCGCAGGATCAGGTTATATGCACAGACAAGTAGCTAGTTCAACTTTCAGAAAAGTTGATCTAATAGCTAGCCAACTTATTATATCACATTAGGTTTTTGTCCTAAGTCAAGCATAACTATCTTTGACCACGTCACAACCTACAGATTATATATTATAGAAGTGTTTTCATGGTAAATCTAAAAACATAAATCTTATATCATGAGTCTATATTTTTATAGAAATTAATGGCCAAAGATACAAATGTTTGTCTTAAGACAAACCTAATATGACATGTAAATAAAAATGGAGGGAGTATACAGCTAACAACCGGCCACCTTATTAGCCATGCTCTTAGTGATTTGTTCTATATCGAGGAAACGTATGACCCTCAGATAAAGCCATTATTATGTCACCCCGTAATTCACGAACATAGAGATTAGGCTTAGACCGGTGGATTTGACACCCACGCGCACAGTCATAGTCATCTTGACACTGTCAGCTGATCGATGATTATGCATGTCTACATGACGTGACGCTAAACTAGCTGCTTATTACAGTTTCTAAATAAACGTTTTGAGCTCAAATGTGGACACCATGTTGCAGCTTCCCAGCAATTATCTGTCCTTTTTTTTTTTTGGTCCCTCTACCTCCGTGCTCCTTCCATTCCATCTTGTCATCCACGGCTCCACGCCATCGCTGATTCGCCGTGATAAAGTGTCCGACAGCGTCGCCTTCACCCCATTCGACTCTGGCCCGCATACCACTACAATTGAAGCCATTGCTTTCAACCTTCGCTATCCACGCGCCGCAAATCATGATGTCCCTGCAAAATCCCACCTAACTACTCTTCCTCCATCACTGCAGCCCCAAATGTTAACCGATCTTACTTTCTCGGTCTCAAAATAAATCAACTTGAATTGGCCAAAGTCAAACTATTTAAAATTTGACCAGATTTATAAGAAAAAGTACCGATATTTATAACATCAAAATTGTATCATTAGATACACCATAAAATATATTTTTATAGTGTATTTAATTGGTGTCATGGATGTTGATACTCTTCTCTATAATATTGGTCAAATTTTAAATAGTTTGATTTAAATAACGGTAGGGCTTGATTTATTATAGGATGAAGGGAGTAAATAATTTGCACTTAATTATTAGCATGGTTTTATTTTTATTTTTACACTTTTCCTATTCCTCAGTTGCCTGAAATTTGTGGTTGTGTTCAGGCGATGTTTCTGTCCGTGGGATGATGGACATCAGCATCAGTGCGCTGTGTTCAGCTACTATTGGGTCCGTTGTTCCTTATTGGATCCGAGAATGCATCCGCAAAGGCCGCCGCCCTACCCGAGTGCTTGACCAACCACCCGCTCCTCTCTGCCTCCCCCCCACTCTCTCTCTCTCCCGGTTCAGTCTCCCAGATCCTGCTCCTCCGTCTCCTCCGGCTCCATGGCACCCTCACCTCGCGTGGAGAGCACCGGTGTGGTGGGCGGTGGCGCATCCCCCTCCTTCAAAGACAAAGTGGCCCTCGGTGGACAAGCGGCGGAGGAGCAGCCTTGCGCCACAAACAATCAATGGGGACCAGCAGCGCAGGGGCAGCAGTGGAGGCAGTGCCCACGGCGGCCCATCCCCAGCAGCAACGGTCGTCTTGCATTTCCATTCATGGTACCAGCATCTTCTTCCTCCTTGTCCCCGTTGTTTCATCACTTGTTGTTTGCGTGTGTACTTGGATCTCATTTCATGATTGGGTGTTGATTTGGTCATCAATTGGTTAAAATCATATATTGAGGAGGGCATGGGGATGTAGATTTTTGCTAGTAAGGTTGGAATCCTTGTGGAAATGAGGGTTGTATTGTGTTTGTTCTTACTACTACTCGAATTAGTTAGGGTTTGGTTTGCTAGGTTGATGTACGCTCTAGCTAGTTGCAAATCTGTCTAGTCAATATCCCTCATGTGCATATCCAAGGATTTTTCACCCGATGGCTTTTGCCTTATCATAAGAATTTATTGATTCAACACAGACAGACAGCTAATCGGAACCTTGGCAGATCTGTCCCTCGGAGCTTAGGAGACTGGCACACGGCATGAGCCATCGGCCAATCGGGACCTTGACATGGACAATTCTTAGGCCCCAGGTCCAATCTGTTCATCCCTGCCCGATCTAGGAGTTAGCAATTTTATCATCTGTGTTGTGTTCTTGGTTGTATTGATACTTTTGTGGGATTTTTGCAGTTGCGAGGCTTTGCATACTAGTACGCCAATAAGTGGGCGAGCAGGCCCAAGGCACATCATCAGGAAGATCTAGTGGGTGAGTGATTGATTGTTAGCGCGGCTCTACTTCGCTTTTGTCTTCATTGTAAATGAGTGATGTGTCAGTGATCCTATAGCAGCAGCGTAATGCATTATCTGATTTTCTTATTCAGAAGAGATGAAACCAGATTTTTGCGAGGTTATGATTTCGGTCAGTGGTAGTTTTTTTAAAATTTGCGGTTATGCTGAGGCGCGGAGCGATTGCCATGTTTGGGCAGTCTAGATTTCGTGATGATTGACTGATTATCTTGTCAGAATTTCTGATGAGGAAATGGTACTTAAGATTTCCATTCAGTGTTGTAGGCCCTGATGAATGTTGTGATTGGTCTGTGTCAAGGCAATGGATACAGATATTCACAATACATCATTTGCTATTATGTTTGGTTTGTTGTTTCGTTTGATTGATTGGTGGCGGTGATTCGACATTACCCATGCTTCTGATCTAACCTGTGAAGCAAAGGGAAAATTAATGGTTGAATTTTTTATATGAGCCATTTAGTAATCATTCAATTGTCTCTTGTTATTTTCTGCATCAGCTTATTTCATTCATGTCATTTATTTGGCAGTGATGATACAACCATTCAACTTACAAAGCCAGTTCTGCTTCTGATAACTCATGACTGGTAGGCCTGATTCATATCGGAGCCTTGATCTGTATCATGTTTTGATAAATACTCACTCACTTAGGATCATGCATTTTTTCTTTGTCCAAATCTTACATCTCATTGGCCTCTGATGAAGTTGCCCAATGTTTGGATGCTGCATTCGGCTCCAAGTTCATGCTTGTCAGGTAGAACCTACTTGGAGCTGTTGTACTCACATGACAAGACTGGGTAATCTTGAGGCTTCTATGTAGTGTCCAAATGCGTCTGTAGTATAGATATATATGGTAGATTAGTTTTTTTCTCCCTAAATAATTATACTGGGTAAATTTTTGCTGAGTTTAACTATCCTTGCACTAGTACTCTCTGATCTATGCTGAGGCTGAAAAACTCGGAGTATATGTCTTCATCATCAACTTCGACTCATCCCTGTGAGTTGGGAGTTAAATAACAGACAAAGATTGTTTACTTACGTGAGTTTAAACCAGATATTTTACCTTTTCCTTTCAATATAATTATTTTTTCAGGCTTTAGAACAATGAGTTAGCTACTTATGTCTAACATATTAATTATAGAGGCCATCCTGGTACCTCTTGTATTACGACCTATATTATTTTGACATCATGAATGCTTGCAACTGGTTTACAATAGCTTGGTGCAAGTGCGTAACCTTCTTTTTTCGTCTAGTCTTTTACCATACTAGCTAGAACCTCTTGGTTCTTGTATGGATGTCCTCTCAAGTGTAACAGGGGATGCTCTGTCTTTAGGCAGCATTTTGCTTCTTTTGTTTACTTGAAATTGAAGATTAGTAAGATCAACAAACCTTTTTTTATTTCTAGGTTCAAAAAAATTTCTACCATATAGAAGTTCAATAGGATCTAAGAGCAAAACTCTTTTGTCTAGTTTATGTCATCATTGTTTAGTTGGGTTGCTTTGCATCTGGTGTTTAGACTTAATCGAGTAGTATTGTCCTGATGGTTTAGAGAAAACATAATTACACCTTTTTTTGTAGGATTCATCAAAAGGTTGTAGCTAGAAGCATGCTTGGTAATACTACTTTATTCCATAGTATTGTGTTTAGCACTTACAACCTGTTAAAAATTTTAATTGGGCTAGATCATATGAAGCATACCTACAATGCAGTAATTTTCTTTAGAGATCTGTAGTTTTGTTTAGAACTTTCAAGACATGCCCCAAACACTTTTTGGGTTACTAAAGTTGTCAATCTTTAAAGTTGTCACAATGGAAAATTCTAAGCACTTAATGTTTCTCCAAGAAACTTGTTACAAATACATTGTTGCTGCCCTTGCGAGCATTTCTAGATTCCGTAGTATTACTATCTAATCTGCATTGTCCGTCTAGATTCCCTAGTATCAATGTATCATTCACTTGGATCCTCTCAAGTCATGATACAACCCTAGCAATAACCTTTGCGTTTGTTCATATTTTCCATTTAAATAACTATAATACTGAGGAGCTTATCCGGACTAGAACCTATCAAAACTATACTTATGCATTGCTAAATGGTGTATAATTTGACATAAGTCTTCCCTAATCTTGGCACACCAAAATTAATGCTTTGACATGCTTTTAAAGAGCTACAATGTTTCAAAATAATATTCAATCTGTGCATCCTAAATAATAGCATGGCACTTTAAAGACAAGGCGTGAGAATCACAAAGTACAAACCATAGTGGAAATAAGCGATTACCTTCAAGTATCTCCAACTGGAATCGAGGCCATAGTGGGTCCAGTCACAACCAACTATCATACCAGTAAACCTACAAGACAAGATAATAATACATCACAAATAATCACTTAAGAGTAAGTACAAATAGTGAGTAGCAGCTGCTCTCTGGGGTCTAAAGGCTGAGCCTCGCTCTCCCACCTCCACTGCCAGCTGCCATCCATTCATCCAAATCCAAGAAGCTAAGAAGAAGGCCTCATATATAGGCATATAACTGAGATGGAGATGGACTTGGTTCAGGTTTCGTGACTCCATGCATGCATTTCTTCGGTTCCTCCTCTTTTTTCATGGCTGAAAAGAGAATAATCTCGTCGGTGCTAGAAAAAGGTGGTGCTCTGGATCCCTACCATGACCAATGACAGAACAAAGCATAAGGTCATGGAAGCCATCACGGACATCTAAAGCAAGTAACTAATCCAAATACTAGTAAGGATGTCGTTCCTTCCTTGCTTCTTTGTTTTGCAAGTTTAATGAATTTGGATGAAAAAAGAGCTATAAAATATGATATGATGGATCTCTGCAGCTAAAACTAGATTGAAACATAGTCCAGATCTGGATGCTTGATTTAATTTCAATTTTTTCTCCTTTGTTTGTTCGCCTTGTGAACTAGAGCTACTACAGTTAGGTCATAATGTTAGGTTGGTGGCCCGAAATAGAATCCAATTGTGATGCCTGATTATAGTTCAGAGTTGTCTTTGTGCATAGGTGCATGACACCACCTTGTTTGTTTACAAAGTTTGTTGCAGTATATATGTGCATTTACTAAAAAATGACTCCGGCTCCGTGCTTAGGTGGTTACAACTCTTCCTTGAGAGGTCTCAGCACAAACCTGATTATTGTTTATAGAATCAGATTTGTCTTTGTGCTAACAGTCTAGAGTTTTCATTTGTGCTTTTCTGTGTATTTGCTTTTCACTAGGACAAGTTAACTGTACTCAGTACTCATAGCAGGCTTCACATGTATGAGTCAGATTTTCTAATTATATACATATACAATATTATTACATTATGAACAAGCACTACTTGCACTACCTTAAATGTGCAATTTTCATATATATATTCTGTAATTTTTTAAGATCATATATATTCATTGTACCTTGTTTATTGTTGGACATATGTATTATAGGCATGCAATTATTGGGCTTGTGCGGTGTCCATGTGTCCATATCTAGTCGGGTAGCCCTAGCTATGATTGGATTAGTATTAGGGAGATAATCATATTGGGTTAACCTAGATTTGCGACCTACAAATTAATCATTTGCAGGATCGTGCGTAGGACCAATCTGTGGGTGGCTAAAGCACACTATTCATGTCCTTGAAACAAATTATCTGTTGTGATTTGTGCTAACACATCTTGAACTTTGTTTATTGTGATTGTGGTAACACACACCTCTTATTTGTCCTTGTTATTTCATAGAAAAAATTGTCTCTTGTGATTTGTGCTAACACATCCTGAACTTTGTTAATTGTGATTGTGCCAACACACACCTCTTTTTTGTCCTTGTTCTTTCATAGAAAAAATTCTCTTGTGATTTGTGGTAACACATCTTGAACTTTGTTAATTATGATTG
This sequence comes from Miscanthus lutarioriparius, assembly GCA_904845875.1. Lineage (NCBI taxonomy): Eukaryota > Viridiplantae > Streptophyta > Magnoliopsida > Poales > Poaceae > Miscanthus > Miscanthus lutarioriparius. The sequence goes on along the minus strand of CAJGYO010000008.1, from coordinate 76,722,941 downwards.
TGCCAACACACACCTCTTATTTGTCCTTGTTCTTTCATAGAAAAAATTATCTCTTGTGATTTGTGCTAACACATCTTGAAATCTATTAATTGTTAGTTGTGTCAACACACATCTCTTATTTGTCCTTGTCCTTTCATAGGAAAAAAAATTGCCTCTGTGATTTGTGCTAACACATCTTGAAGTCTGTTAATTATGATTTGTGTGAACACTGACCCCACCAAAAACAGATGGTATACCAATTAACTTGCATACACGGGTAATAAGATTGTATAAGCTTCAATGAATTAAACGCATTTTATGACTATCCTCGTACAAAAAGAACATTGTGTCATAAAATATGAAAAAATATGGTATCATCCCGTAAAAACATAGCACTATAGTGTTGTGATTGTTTCAGGGTGTTGTTATTTTTTTGTCATCTCTGTGAAATTTCTTGATAACCTGGGAAGTAGGACTCCATTCATTCACCGCTAACTCCTTTGTTGATGTAATACAACATCTGTCAAGAAACTGAACTGCTCATTTTAATGCAGCCAGTCTTAAGATGAGGGACAGTGACCCCGAGACGACACTTGAGGTAGACCCGAAGGCAAGCGAGAGCTTCCTGAACCAGAGAAAACTACAGCTAGAGAGCTATGAGATGTCCTAGGCTCCCAGCAATGCAGGAGCAACACGCTGCAGCCTGGCCTTGTGATCATCTCACTGGTAAGTGGTGAACATAAAGTAGAAATTGCATTTTCAAAAAGTAATAGTTACAGTAACTAAAACGTGCAATTTTCTTTTGTATTGTATGAAATTATTGTCATGGTATAAATAGTAGAACAATTGATTATGCAACTGGTGGAAGAACTTTCAGTCTTAGTTACACACATATATCTGGTGTTGCAACTGAATGTAGGCCTTAGTTTTTGTGTGTGCGAAGTGTTGTGTGTCAGTTTGATCTCTAATTGGAAGGATGTGCTTCTAGCAGCTCATGCATGTCGATACAAATAGGATCATGCAAGAATGGTCAGCAGGATCTTCTTGTATAGATCAGATTTGTAGTTTTTGTAGCTTGTCACTGTCTGATTGTTTCTGACAAGTGGTAGTGATTAAAGAGTCAAGTTTATGCCTCTGCGCAAGTCTAAGAAGCTCTCAAATGTCTTGTAGAGTGATTATGGTCCACTCTGAACATCTAGTTCTTGAAACTTTGAGTAGCAAGTTACTGATAACTATTGTACCATATTTTTAGTTTTAGAATTGCATGGAACCACTTGTCATTGTACACTTTTAGCATTGGCAAAGATCTTGCATTTGAGACCGTAAAAGCTTTGTTCGTCCTCTCATAGTGGCCTATTTTTACTTGTGATCTTTAATTGTCCAGTATGGGAAACATTAAACTGAAGTTTCAAACAGGTAATTGCGGTCTACTATAATTTAAATTGCAAGATCCATGCCTTTGCAATTTCAGATTCTTGAGCATATGCAATATGTTGTTGTTGAACAAATTTGCCTCATGGTTGTCTTTTTTCAAATAGCTGATTTAAGTGGTCTGCTGATTTTTGCATTTTCTACATCTTGTCTTGTATGGAATGACGTGCTGAACTTGACAGACTATGCATACATGTGCTAGGAATACTACCTGCAGTTTGAGATAACCACCGTCAAATACATTTAGAGTGAGTTAGGGATTTACACAAATTTCTATCTTGTCGACCGTCAAGATTTATGTTGCTTTCTTTGGTAGTTTCGTGGACATAATTTGCCGATTTATAAGTTCATGTATAGTTTTCCTTCCATTCTTTCTTGTGGCTCTGAGGTGTAGTTTATGTGTTTCTTACCACTAAGTTCAGTCTGTTTCTTCCCTTTGAGAAGTTATATTATCAGATTGTCAATATTTTGGTTTTTTATTTTGTCTACCTGTTTATTTGTTGTCATGGTTAATTGACTCTCCAGTAAAATTGCGGTAATTTGTCTATATTGCCTGATGATTGCTCTTATGACTTTTCTCATGAGCCTCATAAATTCAGATACTTTTATTACTCCCTGTATTAATAAGATTATCTATTGTAGCAATAGATGGGTAGCTATCCATTCTTTCATCACAAATCACACTTATTGATGTTTTCTGCATGCTACATATTTGTGGCTCATGTCATCTAAATTAGTTTTGTAACCTTTTTGATCATTGCCATCTCTGCTAGTAAAATCACTTCGCTTCATAATGTTATCTAGAATGAGCGGCGTCCTCCATTATGTTAATTGATTGGAATCACCAATAATGTAAACTACAAGGATAGAGATTGCAAATTTAGTTGTGAGCATGTACAATTTGTGGAATTTTAATGAACATGAAATCTGTGCTTGGTTGTATCTACTTATGATCTCTAAAAATTTTGCCACTTTGTTGTGATCTGCAGTCTGATGATGGACGTGAAATGTGTGCAATTATTATTTACTGTAAAAACATTGACAAGATGGATTGCTATGAACACCTATGCAAACACTAGGTACTCATTCTGTCATTGTTCTATTTTAATATATGCACTTATTGCAAGTCACTTAGGCTGATATGAAATTGTTCTTTGAGTCTATATGTGGAGAGGTTGGTCATTCTTTACTTAAAACATCATTTCCCTTGTGTATAGTTTGTGTTGCTAAATGTCTACAGAAACGACAATTTGACTAGCGTAGCTTCATTGGTTCATTGTAATTTAGTTTCTAGACTGGTAGTAGTGTTTTAGCTTTGGAAACCCAATTTAACTGAGGTGGAAATGGATGTGCAACGAGACTTGGAGATTAGGTAGATTGCAGTTTCAGAACCTTTTATTTTTTAGGCAAAACTAGAGAATATTAGAACAATGAGTTTGGATCTTTGTTTTATCAAATAAAGCTTTTTGAGAGATGCCGGATGATACTTTTCTCTAGATCTTTGTTCATCTTGTCTTTCCTCATGTACCATGTTTTCTTCATTTGCAAACTCTGGTACTGCTTCTGATTCTTCATTTCGCAGGCCGTCTGCATCATCTTGTGGCGGCTCATAGATTCTGCTGGTAGTGATGAACATCCGGTTTTGTTTTCACCGATAAGGAAAAAGGTGTACTGTTAGATATTTCATCTTGTATTGTAGCAAACAAAGTAATTTAGCTGTATATGTAGAGAACAAGTAAATACCTCTAGTGGAAATGGCTCATTGAGTATGTCCATGAAACTTCCTGTCATTTCAAATGACAAAAATTCTTCATAATTCTGATTTGAAGATTTAGCCTGAGCTATAACTTGGTTCATAAGGCTTGTATAGCTTGATCCGCCCTATGATAGTACATAACTTGTTCCTCCTGGTGACATGATCACCTGCAAATTTTGGGGTTCACCATTACAATAAAATCTTACCTTGTTGGCATTTTCAATAAACTTGTAGTGCCTGCTGCATTATTATTATTATATTTTTTGCACAGGGTTTGATGAACTTATATATGTCACACTGACAATATGTGTTATAAGTTGAATTCCTTTTTACCTTGTTGGCCTTTTCAATGTTTGTATGAAACATGTAGTAGCTCTCAGGATTGAATTCCACTTCTCTTTCGGACCCACCCTGCATATGAAGAAGACTATCCTGTTCATAACAGTTATAGTCTAGTAGTGCTGATGAACTATCCTGTTCATTATAAACAAACAAAAAGAAACTCAAATATCAGTAGTTGCAATTAGGAATAGTCTAATTACAAGTTTGTAGCATTGCAATTGTAGTTTTCTTAATATGTAATAACTGCAATTTTTATTTACCTCATTAGTATAATTGGGGTTTACAATGTTTGAATCAAAATTGTAGTAACTTTGAATATTGGCTTCTAAATCTCTTGCTAAAGCACTCTGCATATATTAAGATAAACTGATTAGTGAAAGCAATACTGCCAAAGCACTCTGCATATAATAAGATAAATCAATTTTTCAAACCTGTTCACAATGTATGTTAGCTGTTATCTCTGATAATTGTGTAAGTTCCAGTCCAGTGTCATGACATCCAATACCCATTTCCCTTAAGAAGTCTTCATCTCCTATTTGATGCAGTCCTTCGTTGTGAACCTGCATAAACATGCAACAAACTGTTATTTTTATGTGTAAGAAGATCTTTTGCATTGCAGTCAGTCAGTGGGCAGTGACATTTGTGGTGGTCATCTAAACTTACAACCAAAACAAATAAGCAAAAAAGAAGGGTGTCTGCCTCTGGCAATTCTGTCATGTGCAAGGAATTCCACAAGCTGATCAATTTGTGATCAAGTTGCCTCTGAGTTCTTTACAAGTTTCCCCAAAATCCTATACAAGTTACCTCTAAATCCTATACTAGTTGTCTCTTAATTCTACCACTTAAATGCAGTTTACATAACTCATGATGTACCATCCTACTCTTAAATGCAGGTGAATGTCTTACTAAATTTTTTGGCTCTGTGAAAATGTAAATGTGACTTTGACATACCACTCTGTTCCTCACTCCTTGATGGGCTTATAATACTAGTAATTAGTTTGTATATATACATGTATTTATATAAGTAACAATACGTTACAGTTGCACTTTACTTTGGATAACTATAGAGCTATAGCAACAGCAACAAAGAAGATAGAAGCAAGATGGTTACGGTCCAGGTGTTTCAGTGAACTGATGCAATGAGAAAAAGGAGATGAAGGCAAGAAATAGAATAATCTTGCTGGTTAGTACCTTTTTCCTAGGCAGATCATATCATTTGCCCTTGTTCATCTTCTTGTGTTTTACCTAATTTTCGCTCTTCTCTCCACTCTAATTCCCCTTCTAGATCCAGATTGATCAGGGGTTTCTTTCTTGCTGTAGGGTGTAGTGGCAGAGCTGTAATTTCTGTGTACTGTTTTATTGGGCCGAATAACTGCTTTGTGGGCCGAATGAGTAGTTATTTGATATAGCGGGTATCGGATCTTGCACCTATTAAGGTTTGGCGGGCCCGGTAGCTGCTTTGGTTGGGTTTGCGGGTTCATTTGCAGACCCGTTTTGTTGCCTGCTATAGAAAAACAACAGAGAACAGATCTGACCCTTGGATGTAGATCCAAGGGCCCTGGACGTCACCTGAGATGGTTGATATATTTCAGGCGACTGAAATATAGCAACTCCCTTATTTTTAATAGAAGCACTTAAAAGAGTACCTCATATAATTTTTTAAAACTATTTTCTTGAACTAAAGAGTACATCATATATGATATTTATTAAGAAAAACAGTAGCAAGTATAAAAGAATGATAGCATGACACAAAACAATATCTAATACTAAGAGTACATCAAAAACCAATGTCTGTCTTCTTCTTTCAATCGTTCGTTGCCCATCGGAGTTTGAAAATCACATAGAATAGGTAGCAAGAGAAATGGTCACATGCATGCAAACACTCGTCTTATAAGGTTTTGAGCATCCCCAAAGCCACTTGCCAACAAATTGAAAGAACGTCAGCTAGGGCACCCTAAGGAATACGTGCAGACTTACAATCCTTCACTAGTATAACAAAGTGTTGGAGAAACTACCAGACCTTGCCGCATTACATATCGAAATAAAGAGATTGAAATCAAACACCCCAAAAAAAAAAAAAATCAACTACTAAGATCCAAAGAGAATCACCACTTCAGACAGGACATACTATCACTAGCCTTTCGTCGGCGTCAGATCAGGCATCGTCGAGGTAGGGAGTCTGATCTAAATATACCTTATTACAATATTCTATCCTTGCCACCACCTCGTCATTGCTACTAGAAAAGCAAACCCTAGATAAAGTAAGAACCTTATATCAGCGAAGGAGTGGCCCCCACTCCTATGGCGAGACTGCTAGAGAGGAGAGGGATGAGGCGACAGGCACAACAATTAATTGGTGTGGGGAGAGCATGGCCTTATAGTTATTTCTACCTTCCTTTCAAATTATATGTCATTTTAATTTTTTGGTACATATACAGGTTTTATCATATATGTAGACATATCATATATCTAGTGTATAACAAAAGCTACTATGTATCAAAAATACCAAAATGGTCTATAATTTATGATGGAGGGAGTATAAATTGTACAACGTGAATTTCATACCGAAGGCAACAAAATATGGAGCCTGCTAAATACTGGGGCGATGCTTTGACATTTAAACCGGAACGGTTTGAGGCTGGTACAATTGATTTAGCCGTTTAGGATGTGGATGCATCAACCATTGACGGCGTCACATCGTCACACATAGATCAATAATTGCACCGGCGGACTGTAATGCACTCTGTGTTGCAGATATTTTGCAGTATCTCGTTGGAACTTTGTAGTGGCCTCGGTGGAAAGAACAAGACCACACGCATGGCGCCAAGCAAGCTACTTATTACGATGCAAATTTTCTTGCCATTTGCTAAACACCGAACAGCAAACCCCATGTTATAAGTGCCTCGCCCAAACTACAATTCACATATACCACTGCAAAGTTCAGAGATTGGTCTATTCAGTTCTCGGTCAGCCATTGCATCCTAGAGGCCACCATGGACTCGCTCACGTACTACCTGAGCCTCTTCTTGTTGGCTCTCCTCCCTCTAATCCTCCTCAAGCTCAAGAGGCGTGACAACAATGGCCTCAGGCTGCCGCCGGGCCCATGGTGGCTGCCGGTCATTGGCAGCCTCCACCACCTGCTCGGTAGCCCGCTCCCCCACCATGCCATGGCTGACATCGCGCGCCGGCTCAAGGCGCCCCTCATCTACCTCAAGCTCGGGGAGGTCCCCGTCGTCGTTGCGTCATCGCAGGACGCTGCTCGCGAAATCATGAAGACGCACGACGTCAACTTCGCCACGCGCCCGTGGAGCCCGACGACGAAGGTCTTTTTGGCGGATGGGGTAGGCCTGGTGTTCGCGCCCTACGGCGCCCTGTGGCGGCAGCTCCGCAAGATCAGCATCCTGGAGCTGCTCAGCGCCCGCCGCGTGCAGTCGTTCCGCGGCGTCCGGGAGGAGGAGCTCGGCCGCCTCGTGGCTGCCATCGCAGCGTCCCCGCCGGGCGAGGCCGTGAACCTCAGCCAGAGGATCGCCGAGCTCACGAATGACACGGCCGTGCGCTCCATGATCGGCGACCGGTTTGAGAGGCGGGAGGAGTTCCTGGAGAATATGGCGGAGGGAGTAAAGATCTCCACCGGGTTCAGCCTCGGCGATCTGTTCCCGTCGTCGAGGCTGGCGAGCCTAATCGGTGGCACGGCTCGCCGGGCGGCGGTAAACCACCGTAAGATGTTCGAGCTGATGGACTACGCCATCAAACAGCACGAGGAGAGGAGGGCAGCCATGGCCACATCTACAGAGGGAGAGGGCATCGTGAAGGAGGATCTGGTGGACGTGCTTCTGAGGATACGGAAGGAAGGTGGCCTGGAGGTGCCACTCACCATGGGAATGATCAAGGCCGTCATCCTGGTAAGTAGAGTACTACTGCTACTGCATGCATGTCTGTGGAAGGTTTTGGTTCACATCTATGTGATTCATGAGTTCATGGATGTTGCGTTCTCTTGTTGCTTGCTTGTATTTGTATGTAGGACCTTTTCGGAGCCGGGAGTGAGACCTCTGCAAGTACACTCCAATGGGCCATGTCAGAGCTTGTACGCAACCCAAAAGTGATGGAAAGGGCACAAGCCGAGGTACGCGAAAAGCTCCAGGGGAAGCCAACGGTGACTGAAGATGACTTGGTTGAGTTGAGGTACATAAAGCTCATCATCAAAGAGACCCTAAGGATGCATCCGGTGGTGCCATTGCTTCTCCCAAGGGAGTGTGGAGAGTCATGTAAGGTCATGGGGTATGATGTACCCAAGGGAACTACTGTGTTTGTGAATGTTTGGGCGATCAGTAGGGATCCCAAATACTGGGGCGGTGCTTTGACATTTAAACCGGAACGGTTTGAGGCTGGTACAATTGATTTTAAGGGCACAGACTTTGAATACACACCATTTGGGGCAGGCCGGAGGATGTGCCCCGGCTTGGCATTTGCGCAGGCAAGCATGGAGCTCGTGCTCGCAGCACTCCTGTACCATTTTGACTGGAAGCTGCCTGATGGGATGCTGCCAAGTGAATTGGACATGATGGAGGAGATGAGCATCACCGCCCGAAGGAAACACGATCTTTACCTGCAGCCAGTTGTCAGTGTGCCGCCACATGTATGATCTTAGCTATTTAATTTACTTGCTATTTTAACCTAGATATATGCTTTACACATCTAGTTGCATGTGTGCCGTTGTCTGAATTTACAAATAAGTACATGAAACACATTTTTTTCCTTTGGTGAAATGTTGAAGTTCTACTACAAGCAGTTCCCGCGCAGCGTCGCAGGGGCGATGCTCTTCCTGGAATTCGCCATCGCCAGCTACGCCAGCGAAATCATGGTCAGCGTTGTGTGAAATTTTTGCATTTTGGTCCCTTTTAAAAACATTTTTTTACAAAAAGACCTATGCCAAAACGTTTGCTGAAAATAGACCATTTTTAGGCGTCTTAGAACATGACGCCAAGGTATGAGGGTCGGCGTCGACTGACACGACGCCGAGGTCTTGCCACGTCACGGACGACCCCGGTCGACGGCGACACGGTGGCGCATGGGGTCCGACACGTCGGCGTTGTGTCAGCCAACACCACAGGCCCAACCTCGGCGCGGTGGGACTACACGCCGAGCTATTGGCACCATCCGGCGCGCGCCCAGGCGGCCCAACAACGCTTCGTGGCCCAATAGCTCGGCGCGGGGTCACTTAACGCCGAGCCACAAGACTCGGCGCGGCCCGACTCAACGCCGAGGTCTGGACCCTTGAAGCCGCGCCGTGGCCCCCTTCTTCTTCCTCCCTCCATTCTAAAAGCGCCGGCTCTCTGCGGCTGGCCTCCCTCCGCGCCCCCATGAAATCCTAACCCCCAAATGCGACCCTAGGTGCCCGGATCTCGTCTCCCGAAGCTTCCTCGAGGTAATGGTCCCTCCCCTCCTCCAATCTATCCGCGTAGATGTGCTTGTGTTGTCTCTAATCATGTGGAATCATGGGTGTATGTTGTTTTGGTATATGTGTATTTGTATTTGTAAAATGTATGGCTTAGGTTGATTGAGTGCATTGTTGTTTAACTGTTTTATGTGCTGAACATGTTAGGTTAGTTTGGTTTCTAGTTATTTTGGTCATTAGGGTTCTTTGTTTATTGTAGGTGTCATTAGGGTTAGTTATTTGTTGGTCATTAGGGTTAGTATGTATTTTAGTTATTTGTTGGTCATTAGATTTTAATTTTTTATGACTAGAAATGATTATGTTGTTGGGGTTGAAAAAGATGAAATGATATATTTTAGTTTCTACTTATTGGATTGAAACTCGCATGATATATTGATATGTGACACTACTTGTTGTGTGATGGCTGTAGATGGATAAATTAGTGAGGTTGCATCATGGAGGCCGTATTGTTAGGACAAGAGATGATAGTTTGGAATTTCTGGACATGTGTGAGGAGTTGTTGATTTTTTCTGAAACACCATCTTTGATCCAGTTAATGGAGCGAGTGAAGGTTAAGTTAGGCTGGAATGAAGAAGACGTGCATGTTTAGTTTGAAGGTGTCATAGATGTTGGGTCGTCGAAGGGTCCTCGGATCAAGCGGTTGCTCAAAATTACAAACGAGTCTGAATGGAATGATTACAAGGCAGTTGTATTGGCCTCAGAAGTGCGATCTTTGGATTTAGTAGTAAGTAAGGAGTCCGGCTTAGGAAATGATAACTTCAAAGAGGATGATGATGAAGTGTTTGGATCGCTCGAGCGTGATGGAGGTTGGTTTGAGGGCGATGGAGATGAGGAGGAGAATGCGGTTGCCGATGGTGAGGGCAATCATGATAGTGATGAAGAGGATGATGATTATGTAATTGGTGATGCAGAAGAAGGTTTGGACGACGCTAGCAGAGACTTTTCTATTGAGGATGAGCTTAGCGACGAAGATGATCTTAGTGGTGAAGAAGACTTTGGTGATGCTAGGGCTACGAACTGTTTTGACATAGAGATAGCTGGAGATGATGAATCCTTCGTAGAGGAGATAGCCGAAGACTCTGATGATGATCGCCCTGTTGGTCGTCTCAATTTTAGGGAAATAGAGATGGTAGCCAGGAATGGTAGCCAGGTATTTGGAAGGGCCTTTTGGGCGTTTGGGCAGAGCATCGAAGCATTCAAGCATTGCAGGCCCATCGTCTCAATTGACGGGACCTTTCTTACAGGGAAATTTGAAGGCACAATGCTTGTTTGTATTAGGACAGATGCAGAAGACCAGCTTGTGCCATTGGCCTTTGCGATTGTTTGGAAGGAGGACACGGATAGTTAGTGTTGGTTTCTCAGGCTAGTAAGACAAGTGGTAATTGGTCTGGGACGTGATGTTTGTGTGATATCCGATAGGCATGCTGGCATTCTGAATGTCGTAGAACAAGAGATTCCTGGTTACGGCCAAATACATCACCGGTGGTGCACCAGACACCTTGCTCAGAATCTTATAAGGCGTGATCACACAAAGGACAACTTCAAATTATTTGAGGAGGTTTGCAGGCAGCAAGAGGTTCAATTATTCAAAGACAAGCTAGATGCCCTGAAGTTAGCCACAAATGTTGATGGCAGGCAATTCTTGAGCGAGTTGATGGCGTCGAAGGATAAGTGGTCACTTGCATATGACACCAGAGGTTGGAGATGGGGCTTTATGACTAGTAACATGGCAGAGATGTTCAATAGCCTTCTAAGAGGTTGTCGTGGTCTGCCTGTGACTGCTATTGCCTCATTCACCTTCTACAAGTTGAATGCTTGGTTCGTTTCGAGGAAGAAGCATGCGAGGTCTCTATGGACAGCAGGCAAAGCTTGGCCACTTTTAGCATCTCAGGAACTAGCTTTCTCAAAGAAAAAGTCTAAACGACAGAAGGGTTCATGTTTCGATCCGATCAACCATGGATGTGAGATTCTAGAGGGTGGTGGAACTAACATTGGGGGTGAAGACCGGGGTGCTCAAAAACATAAAGTAGTGATCAATGAGAACAAGTATACGTGTGGAAAACCGACCATATACCATAGGCCTTGCTCCCACATGATTACAGCTTGTCGCCTTAGACATGTTGACGCTGAGGTCCCTCCCCGTATGGCCGCGGAGTTCTCTCTGAGGAACCTAATGAGCACCTGGAATCCTCAGTTCGAGCCATTTCTTGACGAGAGTCAATGGCCTACTTATGATGGCCCCAAGTATGTGGCTGATCTTGGTTTACTCTGGAAGAGTAGAGGACCTAGGCGGCGGAAGCGGTTCAGGATGGACATGGACCAAGCCACGAAAGGTAGATCAACCACGAGTAAGGTTGGGACACATTTTGTAGAGGACACCCAAAAGAGTCGTTGCTCTGGTTGCCATAAGACGGGCCACAATAAGAGAAAATGTCCTGAACTACTTAGACAACAGGTATCCACCAAGCTAGCTACTTGAATTGCTTTGTGTAATAGTGCATTGGTTTACTTTTGTTTTTTTATTGTTATGTTACTTCGTACCACATATACATGCTTTAACTTATACTAATGCTTTGGCATTCCTTATGTTGTAGGATGGATCGGTTCTCCCTTCTTGATCCAAGGTTCGATGAGCACCACCGGGCTCGGAGGATCGAGAACGGAGAGGTATATTCAATAATTCGTATGAAACAGTGCATTGTTTATCTTTTGCTCTATAGTCCATGCTCTTTATAAAGTGACATGAACTAATACCTTTTCATGCTTGTCTTTTTTTTGCAGGTTTTGAATGTGCTGAGGCCAATGACACATGAGGCCTCTACGACCATGGTCTACGACGAGAGGTACACACCCCTCCTGAAGCTGGCGAACCTTGCTATCGTTGCTCGTGTTTGTCGTCGAGGCACGCCACCTTTCAACCCAGCGGCGCTGACGGCATTGATAGATCGGTGGCGTTCAGAGACACACAGCTTTCACCTACCGTGCGGGGAGATGACGGTCACTCTCGAGGACGTTGCCATGATCCTTGGAGTCAAAATCTAAGGATTCCTAGTGACAGGAGACACGGAGTCCGAAGGATGGCAGCAGCGGGTTGAGCACTTCTTGGGATGTCCCCTAGCGGCAGTTGAGGCTGGCAAGAAACGGCGCAGCAGTGGGGTGTCCCTGAGGTGGCTTCGTCAGTAGTTTCGGGAGTGCCCACCCAACGTAGACACCCAGACCGTGACATACTACTGTCGGGCCTACGTCCTGCACATGTTTGGTATGGTTCTCTTCCTTGACGGCACTGGAGACACGGCGTCTTGAATGTACATCCCGTGCCTTTGGAACTGGGAGGATGCTAGCAATAGGAGTTGGGGCTCGGCTATACTTGCCTTCCTGTACCGTCAGCTTTGCGAGGCTTGCCGCCGTCCTGGAGACGCGCACGCTACAATGTCAGGGTTCATCACACTGTTGCAGGTAATAAAGTAAAGTTGTACAAGTTTCCACTACAATTCAATGTTTTTTCTTAACAAAAGTGATTAACATGCAAGTTTCCACTCTTTTTTGCAGATTTGGATGTGGGAGAGGCTTCCAGTTGGGAGATCACATCAGCTTGATCCCCCACAACCTTGGTTTCCTCAAGGAGACACAGTTGTCGCCCCTACCGTGGCACACCTCTATGAGCGAGCCCACGGAACTTACCATGTGTCATGCCACGCGTACATTAGCTTCACCAACGAGCTGGACACCCTTTTGCCACAGCATGTAAGTTTCCCACCCTTTTGGCCTAATCGAGGATATGTGCACAAATTGAGCGTCGACTAGTTGATGACGACGTTGTGTACAGGTTGAATGGCGCCCATATCGGCGGAGGCAAGTCACGGATCTCAACTTGAGCTCCTTGTGCACGGCAGACGAGGACGTCTGGACGATGAGGACCCCCTTATTTGTTTCTATGCAGTGGAGTACCATCTCCCTCACCGTGTAGCACGGCAGTTTGGTAGGCTGCAGCCTTCTCCGCCCGAGGATTTCTCCACCGGTTGGTAGCTCCACAAGTACATAACATGCAATATTTTGTTCGTTTCACATGAATGAATCATTGAGTAGGCCTTCATATTGCCGCTATGGTGTAAAATTTGCAGGTTCAGCAGACAAAAAAAGAAGAAGATCACCAACTGGCAGCTGGAGCACCAGCGCTACATTGATGAGTGGATGTTGATGGAGCAGAACAACATGGGCATCCACGCCGTCCATTGAGGCCTTGTTTGGCTTGGTCAACGAACAAGGCTTCAATTGAGGCCCACTTGGACGGAGCAAGACATTATTGACATTGCGAGCGAGGATGAGGGCAACAACCCATATGACCAAGCTACCCGAGAAGGCAGGCAAGTTGAGATCGCCCCTGCGTTAGCCAGAGCTATAAGTGATACAACTATTTCCATCTTTGAGGTCTTTACTGTGATGGAGACTTAAATTCTTGTTTTTGTTGCATAGAGCATGGAGATAATGAGGACAATGGTCGAGCAAGGAAGGGCATTGATGATTCCTGTGGGCGATCCTGATGAGGCCTCCATGTTACGACGACACATTCAGGTAGTCTCCTGTCATTCAGTTGATGTTACATCTTTATATAGTTTTGCGACCAACCCCACTTACTAATAGTGCTTTCAAAATGCAGCGTGCCATGCATCGCCTCCGAAAGGTAGCTGCACGCCTTGGATGTAGATGTGCCCCGGATGTGGCAGTCCCACAACAACTTAGTGCTGGACCTTCTACTGCACATGTTGGAGGGACTTCATTTTCACATGGTGCACATGTTGGCAGGACTTCTTCTTCACATGGTGCAGCAACTAGTGCAGAGGGTGGTCGAGGACATGGTCCTTATGATGATGAAGGAGAACACCAGGGAGAAGATGATGAAGGACAGGGAGAGTACTATGAGCATGAGTATGATGAGATTGGCATGTCCTAGCTTGAAGATGCACCCCAAGGAACTCAAGGCCTCTTCGGTTCTGGACGTCCACAGAGGACGCTCAGACCAGTGGACAGGTACACTCCAGGTACCTATCCGTTTGGGAGGGGAAAGCGTTACGCTCCCCATCCACGTTAAGGTACATCTTTTGATATGGTAATCATGATACTTGGCTCAGATTTTATCAAACACCAAATAGCTATGTGAAGGTAGTCTCATTAATGGTTTCTAACTTAGCTCAATATCCGCTAAAAGTTGTGAAAATGGACTACTGTAGGAAAAAAGAGAGACAAGGACAAAATGATGGAGCATTAGACAAGGAGCGAGCTAAAAGATCCAAAGACTTCATATGCTTCTTTTGTGCATGGACTATGTATGCATTGGACCTTATGTAATGCACTATGTATGGACCTTGTACTATGTTTGGACTATGTTGGTTGATTGATGAAGCATATGTATGGACTATGTATGGATGTTGAATGTGTTGGACTATGTTGGATGTTAAATGTGTTGGACCTTATGTATGTATGGATGTTGAATGAATGTGTATGTCGGTGTGGTCATTTGTTATGTGAAATTATGTATGCTCAGTTCATTGTTTTTTTGGTGAACCCAGGAGCTCGGCGTCAATTGAACACACGCCGAGGGTGGGCACCTTGGCGTTTAGTCAATTGACGCCGACCCCTGGTGCATACTGGAATCCTTTGCCTCGAAGCGACGAGGTGCCCAAGCTCGGCGTTCCATAAATTGACGTCGAGCCGTTAATCTCGACGTGAAAATATTAAACGCCGAGGTAGGCGTGTGGGCTGACCTGACGACGCCCGTGACCCAAACGTCAGCGTGGCTCGACTCGGCGCCTAGCTATCCGATCTTAGCGTGGGCCGACTCAGCGCCGAGGTTCGGCCCAAACCTGGCGTGGGCCGTGGTGATCCAAACCCTAGGGTTGGCGTGGGCCGACTCGACGTCGAGCCTCAGCCCAACACTTCACGTAAACGGCCGAGCCAAACCCTAGGGTTGGCGTGGGCCGAATCAACGCCATGGTCATCTACCTCGGCGTCGTTCGACTTGACGCCGAGCCTATAAATCATAGAAAAGAAAGAATAAAGTATTAAAGACAGAGGTCTTCTAAACCTGGTATAGGTTGAAATCCTATTTGCATGATTCAAATGAAAAATCTTTCTCAACGATTCCTCTTCTACTAACACGAGTTATACTAATAACAGTAGACATGCTATATTTATGTTTGTTCCTGCAGGAAAAACCGAAGGTTGGTTCGATTTCAATCCCGTATTTTTAGAGAGAGTCAAATCTTTTTTTCAGTTTGGGAATCAACCATAGTACATGGTAAACTGCAATTTATGAAATAGCGAATGCACAACGATTACACTCACATCAAAACTAACAATGGCATGTCGCAAACTAAACCTAGCACGCCTTAGGGGATTGAAAGAAACAAGTGATACAGACGTTGCAAAGGTACTACGATTACACACTCACATAAAAACTAACAATGACATGTTGCAAACTAAACCTAGCATGCCTTAGGAGATTGAAAAGAACAACTCATACAAGCATTCCACATTCGGATTGACTAACAAAGGTTGGTCCTAATAATGCTCCCACATATTGAACTGAGTTGCGCCTTCCCCATAGTATCCTCCAGTTGACGGCGGCGGCGGCGGTGGCAGTGGCGGTGGAGAAGGAGGCTCGTGCTTCTTATGGTACGGGCACTGGCAGTACGGATTATTGCATACTGCCTCCTCTGTATCATTGCTGTTGTCGTCGTCCGACTTGTCCCTGTTATCACTTCCAGGGCCATACTCTAGGTCAAAGATGCGTCCCTGTAGATATGTGATGTACTGTTGATGGGGATAGATAGGAGGAGGGTCGACCCATCTAGTGAAGCCACAGTTATCTGGACAGCTTGAATCCTGAAAACCCATCTACCAATAAGTACTACTACAAACCAAATGCAAATCTAAAAAAGGAGAGAGTTCAAAGGAAATATAAATCCTCGCGGGCATCTGAAGAAACGACGGCCTCCACCGTCACAGTCGTTATACATCTGCACAACGCAATCCAAACCGTGGCGTCATTTTGGCCAATCTTCAATGCGCTTGTCCTATGAACTAAGAGGTCTCTTACGGGTGAAGTCACTCTTCCTCTCCAAAGGAAATTCCTCTATTGGTTCTTCAAAAGAATCAGGACCCAGAGAACCCTCCCACACAATCGGAGGTCCCTTCCTCACCCTCTTTCCTCTCCCTCCGCCGAAACCCTTTCCACTCGAGGAACCTCCGCTCAACATTTGCTAAAACTAAACCAGAAAACAAGTTGTGTGGATGTGGAGCAAGACATGGAGCACTATATATAGAGATGAAGGCAGGTTCACCATGAATGTTACTTGACAAAAAAACTTATGTGCGTACTCATTTATTGAATCTGCAAAGGCTAGATGCTTCATCTAAAAAGCCTAAAACCATGACTGGTCATTTCATCTGAAAAGGCTACACCTGTGTTTTGTCACTTCATCTAAATGCAGTACATCACTCTGATATTAATTTATTGCGTATACGGATACAACAGTAAACGAATCTAGGCTTGTCAGTGAGTTTTCAAATAGACTTTTCATTGACTGCAACAGTACTTGTAGCCCTTTCAGTGACTGCAACGGCACAAGTAGCCTTTTCAGTGATACAAACAGTAGCACTATAGTCTAGGATAGTTAACGAAGTACAGGGCAAAAGATCCCGCGGCTTCAAGGGTCCAGACCTTGGCGTTGAGTCGGGCCGCGCCGAGTCTTGTGGCTCGGCGTTAAGTGACCCCGCGCTGAGCTATTGGGCCACGAAGCGTTGTTGGGCCGCCTGGGCCGCGCGCCAGATGGTGCCAATAGCTCGGCGTGTAGTCCCACCGCGTCGAGGTTGGGCCTGTGGCGTTGGCTGACACAACGCCGACGTGTCGGACCCCATGCGTCACCGTGTCGCCGTCGACCGGGGTCGTCCGTGACATGGCAAGACCTCGGCGTCGTGTCAGTCGACGCCGACCCTCATATCTTGGCGTCATGTTCTAAGACGTCTAAAAATGATCTATTTTCAGCAAATGTTTTAGCATAGGTCTTTTTATAAAAAATATTTTTAAAAGGGACCGAGATGTAAAAATTTCACTCGTTCGCATCGCACTCGACTCACACGCAAGCCGTAGGTGGCTTGCCCTGCTCGTTGCCTCCCTGTACTGTGTAACCTTTGAGAGCTCCTGCGCTGGGTGGAGCAGTCCAGATATTTTGAGGACGAAAGTAGCCAAGTAGGACGAAGCAGTGCCTAGGGATAAGCTCGCCAAAGCGTGGATAACGACGTGAGGTGGGATGTACCTACGTTTATGTTTTTATTATTAGCAGCGGGACCCACTCAAACAAGAAGGGAGCATTTGCAAATCTATAAACTCTATAAATTAAAACTCACCGGCTATTTCTCTAAAGATGCAAGTTGTCCACCTAATCAGTTCACTATCAGATGTATTTATGATCAACTAGCATTTGCAATTATAATCTACATGTCAGCAAGATACATCATCCACTAACATACATTTAGTTGTCCACAGCAGCGTGCCACATCATCCACTAATATTAACTTATAATTATTGATCCCTTTGTATAAGTAATTTTACTCCAAATCATCAGCAATTTCCACGACAACGCACGGGGTATTCACCTAGTGTTTCTGTAAGCGCAAATAAAGTAATAACTGATTACCACATTTCCGTATGTACTGCAGGAGTAAACTGTAAGAAAAAATATTATAGGTCTTTCTTAGGTTTCTAGACAAGTTAATGCTTGGATTTTTAGAGCACATGATGCAATGACAAATGATGTTCTGTTGATTTATTTCTGTTTTTTAAGAAAAATAATAAAGTCCATGACAAAAGGATGATCATGAAACATACTTTGTATTTTCTATGCAATTAAATTTGTAGAGTTCTAAAATTTTAAACTATGTCATAAGCCACGTGCCCACGTGTGTCGCATCGCAGTTGGTGTGGATAAAACTTTGTGACCTCGTGTCACGCACGGGCATATATGCAGTAATATACTGATATTAGGTTTGGATCCAGCAGTTATCTACGGGCCTGAAGTAGTTTGTGTTGCAGAAATGTTGCAGTATCTTTCTGAGCGTAGAAATGTTGCAGTATCTGTTGGGGCTTTGTCGTGATGGCTGTAGAAAGTACGAGACGACCACACACTTGGCGACAACGAGCTGCTTACGTTGGAAATCATATTGCCATTTGTTGAGTTTTTGGTGACCGAAGCAAACCCCGTTGTTATATTACATAAACATATATGCCTCGTCCAAACTAATTCACATACCACTCCAAACTTCGAAAGACAGAGGTTAGTCTACTCAATTCTTGGTTAGCCATTGCTTCCTAGACGCCACCATGGAGCCGCTCACACACTACTTGTGCATCTTCTTGGCTCTCCTCCTCCCTGCCCTGCTCCTCAAGCTCAAGAGGCGTGACAACAATGGCCTACGGGCTACGGCTACCGCCAGGCCCATGGCGGCTGCCGCTCATCGGCAGCCTCCACCACCTGGTCGCAGCTCGCTCCCCCACAGTGCTTAAGGCGCCCCTCATCTACCTCAAGCTCGGGGAGGTTCCCGTCGTCGTCGCGTCGTCCCCGGACGCCGCACGCGAGATCATGAAGACACACGACGTCAACTTCGCCACGCGCCCGTGGAGCCCGACGGTGAAGGTCCTGATGGCCGACGGGGAGGGCTTGGTGTTCGCACGCTACGGTCCCGAGTGGCGGCAGCTCCGCAAGATCAGCATCCTGGAGCTGCTCAGCGCGCGCCGCGTGCAGTCGTTCCGCGGCGTCCAGGAGGAGGAGGTCGGCCGCCATCGCGGGGTCTCCGCCGGGCGAGGCCGTGAACCTCAGCCAGAGGATCGCCGTGCCCATAAACGACATGGCCGTGCGCTCCATGGTCGGCGACCGCTTCGAGAGGCAGGAAGAATTTTTGGAGCTTGTTGTGGAGGGAAATAGAGATCACCGCCGGGTTCAGCCTCGGTGACTTGTTCACGTCGTCGAGGCTGGCAAGCCTCATCGGTGGCACAGCTCGTCGGGCGGCGGTTAACCGTCGAAAGATGTTCGAGCTGATGGACTACGTCATCAAACAACACGAGGAGCTAGCAGAGGGCAGCCATGGCCACAGCTACAGAGGGCATTGTGAAGGAGGATCTAGTGGACGCGCTTCTGAGGATATACAGAAGGAAGGTGGCCTGGAGGTGCCACTCACCATGGGAATGATCAAGACCGTCATCCTTGTAAGTACTAATGCTACTATTTCTGAGGATTTGTGCAAGGTTTTGGTTCACATATATGAGTTCATCGATGTCGTGTTCTCTTGTTGCTTGTGTTTTTATATATAGGACCTTTTTGTAGCCGGGAGTGAGACGTCAGCCAGTACACTCCAATGGGCCATGTCAGAGCTGGTAAGCAACCCAGAAGTGATGCAAAGGGCACAAGCCAAGGTACGCGAGAAGCTCCAGGGGAAGACAACGGTGACCGAAGACGACTTGATCCACTTGAAGTACATCAAGCTCGTCATCAAAGAGACCCTACGGATGCATCCGGTGGTGCCGTACGTTGCTTCTGCCAAGGGAGTGTCGAGAGTCATGCAAGGTCATGGGGTATGACATACCTAAAGGAACTATGGTTTTTGTGAATGTTTGGGCGATCGGTAGGGATCCCAAGTACTGGGATGACGCCGCGACGTTCAAACCGGAGTGGTTTGAGGCCGGCACAGTTGATTCCAAGGGTACCGACTTTGAATACACGCCGTTCGGGGCAGGCCGGAGGATTTGCCCGGGCATGGCGTTTGCCCAGGCAAGCATGGAGCTCGTGCTCGCAGCACTCTTGTACCATTTTGACTGGAAGCTGCCTGGTGGGATGCTGCCGAGCGAAGTGGACATGACGGAGGAGATGGGCATCAACGTGCGAAGGAAGCACGACCTTTACCTGCATCCAATTGTCAGTGTGCCCACCACATGCATGATAGAGTCATACACTACTGTACCATAGCTGCTGCTTCCCTTTTACACGCCTGTTTTCACCCTATGTGCTTTACACATAACACACCTAGCTGCATGCGTGCGTGCTGAGTCTGAATTTTACCATAAGTACATGCAACACATTATTATCTGCTTTGCTCAAACGTTGTTCTTTGTGTACGAGAAACATGAATGGTTTAGAATCTCATAGTACAATGAGATGTTGAAACGTTAACCCCTATGTTTAAGCAGGTCACAGCAAAAGCTCTTGACTTTGCTTAGGCATTGAACTGCTTACTGCTTGGTTTGTCTAGGTGTGGAGACACCTCATTGACGGGCCCTTTGAGGCAGAGGGAGTACCATATATTATAGAATCCCGGCTGCAGGGGTTGATAGGTACTCCGTCCCTAAAAAAAGAGTCGCTATGGGAATTGTGCTGGTCAAACTTTCTCAACTTTGAATGCTTGTAGAAAATACGTGCAACATTTATATCTCCAAATAAAAAAAAACTCGGCCTACGGTGGGCAGACAACCCCCACAACTTTGTGCTTAAGGTAGAAGATCTCTCACGCAGAACGAGAAGATCTCTCACGCAGAATGAGAAAACCTCCGAACCCATGCCCCGCCCTCACACAGGGGCCCATTGCCCTGTGAGTGGATCGGTCCATTTACTTGTGCTTTGGGAAACGTGGGACAGGCGAGGGAATTTTTTTACCTCTGGCAGGCGAACGAGCGCACCCACGGGACTCAAACCCTGCACGCAAGGGTGCCGACCGGACCTCTGACCATGTGGTCTATGGAGAGTTTATTATAAAAGTATATTCGACGATTTCTCTAATAATACTAATTATGTACCATAAATATTAATATTTTGTTAAATATATTTGGTTAAAATTTTAAATTGTTGACTTTTTTAAGAAACTAGAATAACTCTTTTTTAGACATGAGTCCATGCGACGAAGCAGTCAATGCCGTTGCTTTCCCAGGGCGGCAGCATCCTCCGCGGCCGGCCGGTCATGGACACCACATGGACAAACAAGTGCAATTTTATTGCTGAGAGCATTTCGTGCATGTAACTGTAGAATTCAGACTGGTTGTTGCACCGCATCTGTTATTGCCCTGTCAGGCTGTCACTGTAGACAATTTTTTTTTGGCGCCCATGATATATGCTGGCTGCGTCGGGAATCAGGACTGTATCTTCGACATACTACCTACGTACCTAAAAAGTTGCAATTTCCAGATACATTCTCGATTAAATTATCTAAAGTTTGATCAAATATACAGATAAAAGTATTAATAATCATTATGTCAAATAAGTATATTGTAAAAATAATGTTTCATAACGGTATCTATTTAGTACAATAAATATTAACTACTTTTTATATAGAATTTTTTGAGGAATACTTTTTATATAGATTTGATCACACTTTGATATACTTCAACGTAGTACTGTTCTAGAATTTACATTCTTTTTGGGACAGAAGGAGTACACGGTAATTGCACAGCATTATTGAGATGGCAGCAAAGTGAGGAATCCTAGCCGTTCTCTTGCCGAGAGCCGCCGGGCTTAGATGTTCCCTATCTATAGATAATGCTGGAGTCTTGTCAACACTTCCGCACCTAAGCTGTAGGTTGCGGCACGAATTCTTGGTACATTTGGGAGATTGCTATGGCTTGGAAATCAATTTATCCAGGACCGAGATTTACCCAGGGTGTGTGTGTGTGTGTGGGGGGGGGGGGGGTTGTTGTTCAAATAGAGAATAACATCGATGTAATTATTACTTTAATAAATGAGCTTTAAGTCAATTTAGACATCCTCTTATGTATGCATGCATTAAATAATCCTATTATTACTCTAATATTCTTATTGTAATAGAGTTCATACCTTCTTGGTTGAGATCTTTACTGTTCACATTTACATTACGTTTACCCCCAAAAGGTGCAAACTCTAGTAATATTAAGTCCAGAGAGGAAGCCGCACAGGAGGAGCCACCTAGGTGGGCACACAGGAGTGGGACCACCGGAGAGGATGGAGATAGCGGTGGCAGCGGAGCATGCACATCGCTCGGGTGTGGGCAGTATAGACGGGCATGGGGAGAGCAACCGACAAAACTTAATAAAGGTTTGAGGGGGAATTTGATGGCCTGAGTATGGATCGTGCTCATGCATGTTGGAGTATGTTTTTACCCACTAGCCTTAAAAGTACGATAGAGACCTAAATAGGAGTCATGCTAAAGGTGGTGTCGAATTTTTTATTTTTCAGGCTTTTTTTGAAAATTATTCATAAATAGACTCTTGGTGGTTTGATTTTCGTTTATGGACCCTGACCTCGGCGCCATGGCTTTTGACGCCGAGGAAACATGTCTCGGCGCCATGGCCAATGGCGTCGAGGTCTTGGCGAGGCTCGGCGCCAAGATCTAGGCGCCGAGCTCGGCGCCTAGATCTTGGCGCCGAGCTGTTACCCTATAGATCTTGGCGTTTGAAATAAAACAAGTATAATTGTTCCGAGAAACATGCAATAATGTCATAGCAATCTCCCCATGCCCGTCTACGTCGGCCAATGGTGCCGAGGCCTTGTCCACGTCGGCGCCAGGTCACCGCCACGTCCGACGCCTCGCCAAGACCTCGGCACCATTGGCCATGGTGACGAGATATGTTTCCTCGGCGCCAAAAGCCATAGCGCCGAGGTCAGGGTCCATAAACAAAAATCAAACCACCAGGGGTCTATTTATAAATATTTTTCAATAAAGGGTTGAAAAATAAAAAAATCGGAAAAGGTGGTGCTAAACCATTGATTCCTGAACTAGCTTGATAGCACCCCGTAGAGTATCTTCCAAACCTCCCTAAAATTACTTAGTAAATTAATAATTATGCCAAGTGAACCAGGATAAATTGAGAGCATTATTTTTGTCTTCTTTCAATAGTTAGCTTCCTAAAACTCAAAAACCATGCGAAGGGGGCAAACCAGCCTGGAGGAAAAAAAAACCGTGTGAAAACTGCGTGGGGGCGACTGATCAAATGGATAGCAAGCTCGGAATGTCCCGCTCATATTTGTAGGTTATGGGGAAGATTTACCATGTGCTTATTTTTAAGGAGTTAAGATATAAAATTATTGAAGGACTGCGTGGGGGCTTATTTTTTCGAGTATTACACTACTCAATAAAGTTCTATCTCCCACCACCCCCCAAAAAAAGAAAAAAAAAGGAAAAAGATGGTAGAACTCTTTTCTCACGGATGCGTCATGCTCATGCATGGACAACGTACATGACATCATCACACAGACCGTGTGAAAACTGCGTGGGGGCGACTGATCAAATGGATAGCAAGCTCGGAATGTCCCGCTCATATTTGTAGGTTATGGGGAAGATTTACCATGTGCTTATTTTTAAGGAGTTAAGATATAAAATTATTGAAGGACTGCGTGGGGGCTTATTTTTTCGAGTATTACACTACTCAATAAAGTTCTATCTCCCACCACCCCCCAAAAAAAAAGAAAAAAAAAGGAAAAAGATGGTAGAACTCTTTTCTCACGGATGCGTCATGCTCATGCATGGACAACGTACATGACATCATCACACAGACCAATGCGTTCGCGGATTGGCCGTGTACTCTTGTTGCTTCGTATTAATCGCTAAGGTACCTTGTCGTGTCCCCGTGCGTGTAGCTATATACATATGTTTATATCACGATGATAGCATCCACGGATGACGGATGAGCTAGCTGTCCGTTGAGTTCTCTGCTGGCCACTGAATTCATGGAGCAGCAGCTCGGGTACTCCATCTCCATGTGGTTCTTCTTGGCGGCTCTCCTGTTCCCCCTCGTACTCTTGAAGCTCAAGAAGCGTGACAACAATGGCTTGAGATTGCCGCCAGGTCCGTGGCAGCTGCCGGTCATCGGCAGCCTCCACCACCTCCTCCTCCGCAGCCCGCTCGCCCACCGCGCCATGGCCGACATCGCGCGCCAGCTCAACAACGCGCCCCTCATCTACCTAAGGCTCGGTGAGGTCCCCGTGGTGGTGGCGTCGTCCCCGGACGCCGCTCGGGAGCTCATGAAGACGCAGGACGTCAACTTCGCCACGCGGCCATGGAGCCCCACCATCAAAGCCATGAAGGCCGACGGGGAAGGACTGGTGTTCGCGCGCTACGGCGCCCTGTGGCGGCAGCTCCGCAGGATCAGCGTCCTGGAGCTGCTCAGCGCCCGCCGCGTCCAGTCGTTCCGGCGCGTCCGGGAGGAGGAGGTCGCCCGCCTCGTGGCCGCCGTGGCGGCGTCGGCGGCTCCGCCCGGCGAGGCTGTCGTCAACGTCAGCGAGCGGATCGCCGTGCTCGTCACGGACTCGGCGGTCCGCGCCATGCTCGGCGGCCGGTTCGACAGGCGGGAGGAGTTCCTGGAGAACCTCGCGGAGGCGCTGAAGATCGCGGCGGGCTTCGGCCTCGGTGACCTGTTCCCGTCGTCGAGGCTCGCGCGCTTGGTTGATGGCGCCACGCGGCGCCGGGCGGTGGCGAACCACCGTAAGCAGTTCGAGCTGATGGACCGTGCCATCAGACAGCACGAGGAGCGGAGGGCAGCCATGGCCGCCGTGGCTGCAGACGGCGCCGGCGCGCCGGCGCCGTGCATGAGGAGGATCTAGTGGACGTGCTCCTGAGGATTCAGAGAGAAGGTGGCCTCGACGTGCCTCTCACCATGGGGCTCATCAAGGCTGTCATCCTCGTAAGTAACTACTAGTGTAAATTATATGTCATTAATTAGTTCATACTACATATTGTACGTGTGCATGACGTACCTAGGACCTTTTCGGTGCCGGGAGCGAGACATCCGCGAACACACTGCAATGGGCCATGTCAGAGCTCGTCAGGAACCCTAGAGTGATGCAGAAGGCACAAGCCGAGGTGCGTGACCACCTGCAAGGAAAGCCAACTGTGACCGAAGACGACCTAGCCGACCTCAAGTACACGAAACTCGTCATCAAAGAGACCCTAAGGATGCATCCAGTGGTGCCATTGCTTCTGCCAAGAGAGTGCCGAGAGTCATGCAAGGTGATGGGGTACGACATACCCAAAGGAACCACGGTTTTTGTGAACGTCTGGGCGATCAGCAGGGATCCCAAGCACTGGGAGGACGCCGAGACGTTCAGGCCGGAGAGGTTTGAGGCTGGCACGGTTGATTTCAAGGGCGCCGACTTCGAATTCACGCCGTTTGGAGCGGGTCGCAGGATGTGCCCCGGCATGGCGTTTGCGCAGGCCGGCATGGAGCTGGTGCTCGCGGCGCTGCTGTACCACTTCGACTGGAGTCTCCCAGGTGGGCAATTGCCGAGCGAAGTAGACATGACGGAGGAGATGGGCATCACCATCCGGAGGAAGCTTGATCTTTATCTGCGCCCAGTTGTTCGTGTTGTTCCCCCGCCAGCCTAGCTACTAGCTAGGTCTAGCTGTGTGTGTTGTTCCCCCGCCAGCCTAGCTACTAGCTAGGTCTAGCTGTGTGTGGTGCATCGGTACAGCACTCACTGTGTTTCCTTGTGAAAGTAAAGTTACTATATTACAAAAGAAAACGGTAGGATCTTCCTACTGATTTATAATAAAGCGGCTGTGACATGTTAAGAGGCAAACTAGAAACTGGAAAATTTTGAATGGCATGAGGATTGTGTTGGCACCTTACACTTTAAAAAGCCAATTTCTTCTGATAGTAATACTTAATAATTTATATATGGCGTATCATTGACTAAGCCTTAGTAGAAACTAACGAGACCGCTATGCCAAACAGCAAAAAGAAGACACCAAATTCAAATACCCGATAATAAAAACACATTTGTAATGTGAGATTAGAGTCGGGCCAAGTTGAAACAAGTAATGATGATGCGTTGGTTTTAGCGACACACTTCTCTAGGCTGCAAATATAAGACACGAGCCTCAACAATACACGTACTTGGTATAATACCTTGAGAGGGATACCAACGAGGATGTGTTCGAGAGAACCCACACGTCTATAGGAAGCTTTCCATGAACCTAGAAATACTATAACGGGCCGTTTAGATCCTATTATTTTGAAGGAAATAGAATATACTTAACACACTAGGTTATTTAGCTTGAAATTTGACATTTCACAATTTTCGAAAGTTCACATAAAAGTCTATCTCAAATCGATAATGATACAATTAACATCGGACGCCTCGCTCCGCTCACTCCCACACACGCCGCTCACCCAATGACCCTCTGCATTATCTGCTCGTCTGTTTCTAAAAAAAATCACTCCTCGCTCCGCTCCCGCATGCGGCGCTCAACTACCAGCCCTACCAGGCGGGCGCATGGCTGCCCTCCGCAGTATCAGCATGCGGTTGCCGGCCCTACCAGGCACAGCGTGCAGCCGCCTATGAGTCGTGGCGCTCGGCTGTCGGCCCTGCTAGGTGTGGCGCGTGTAGCGCTGCAGCAGAGCCGCTGCCTATAAGCACCGCCAGGCCGCTGCCTCCGGCGAACTCCACAGGCCCATGAGCCTCCATTTTTCCAAGCAGCAAGGAGATATTGCGAAGTGCGGAAAACGCATGTTGCAAGCGTATGTTTCAAGTGTTTCAGATGTTTCATAGATATGTTGCAAATATTTCATATGGATGTTTCAAAAGTAGATCGGGATGTTGCATATGTCGCAAGTGTTTCAGAGGCTTGTTGCAAGAGTTTGTTCAAAGGGTTTCATCTTTTGTTGCAAGCGTTTTGATTTGGATGTTGCATATGTTTCACACATATGGTGTAAGAGTATGTTTCAAATGTTTCAGCTATTTCAGTCTTATGTTGCAGTAAGTGTTTTCTTGTTGCAAGTTACAAATATTTTATCTGGCTGTTGCATATGTTTCACACGTATTTTGTAAGTGTATGTCACAAATGTTTCATCTGCTCAATCGTATGTTGCATTCAAGTGTTTCATGTTTCAGAGGTATGCCCAGAGAGTCATAGGGGCACGGCCCGGACACTGGGGGATGGGGCGCAGCGAGCCGGGGGTCGGCGGATGGGGCGCGCTGGAGTCATGCAGACGAGGCATGCTCGTCCTCATCCTAGCTCTCGGGTCCTGCCCGCGCGGAGATAGTGGAGGGGGTCAGGGGGGAGGAGCGGCGGGCGCGGCGTTTCCCACGAGCGTGCGTGACGGAGGATGTGCGGGCGTTCGGACTCGCGCTGAGAGAGTAGGGGTCAGGGAGAACGGGCGGCGGGCGCGGCGTCCGCGGGCGCGCATGATGGAGGAGATGCGGGCGTCCGGACGTGCGCTTCTGTTCGGGCGTACGGACACTAGACCGCTAGTATCTTCCATCTCAAATTCA
Organism: Miscanthus lutarioriparius; assembly: GCA_904845875.1. Lineage (NCBI taxonomy): Eukaryota > Viridiplantae > Streptophyta > Magnoliopsida > Poales > Poaceae > Miscanthus > Miscanthus lutarioriparius. The sequence goes on along the minus strand of CAJGYO010000008.1, from coordinate 76,695,694 downwards.
TAGGGTGGGAGATAGAAATTGGCTTTATAGATCACCATATTATGTGTTTATATTTTGCAACTTTTAACACGCTCTTCAACTCGCTCCCTTACGGTAGAAATGCAGCACATAAGTATCTCTCATATGGTCAACAGTAATATACAATATATTCTATATACAACCATATTAATTTAATTAATATGTGTCTAAATTATGATTTTTAAAATGAATCAATTCCAAGGGTCCAAACGGCCCCTTAGTTTAATTAACCAACAACATTGCATCTACATTCTCCCATCTCTGGCCGTCTACCGTACCGTCTCCCCATATATTTGCCTCGTTGCTCTCCCATCTCTCACATCTAGGCAAGGATCCCTAGTTACCCTCCCATCCTCTCACATCCTACATACGCCGTCATAGCCGCCACTGATAGTGATGTTCGCCGTGAGCACCCCCCACCACCCTAAGTTATGAGATGAACTGCCTGAGTACCATCATTTGCCAACCTTCATAAAGTGTTGTCACCTTGACTGCGCATGCACAGAGGGGGCTCGCATGCCCACATTTTCCTCAACTACGACCGGATTTGAGATGTCTTCGCTCAGCACGCACGCCATTGTCCATTGTTCGCCACCCAAAGAGGCCTACACACCCTTATCTTCCCCCACCACAATATATCGTCCCCTAGTACCACCATCACCCCCTTTCTACCTACCCAGGACCCTATCTCCACGACACTCCTCCCCAGCCCTGTTGTGGTTAACGCCAATAAGTCTCCGCTCCCCCTTAGCCCTCGCTATCCTGTGTTTCGCCCTAGTGACATTGATTGGGATGGATCGAGTGTAACTTCATCTTGCTTAGAGACTTGGCTAGGGTTTGGACAATTTCTCATTTGTTAGTTTTGTTTTGCATGGGGTGGATGCATGATTATTTGCAATAGTGGATTGGTTCCTGCCACTCCGCTTCCTTCTACATACAGAGTTGGCTCATGGAGATTTTCCTCATGTTTCGATTTGTGTTGCACTACGGTTTTGAGATGTTGATTTCTCCTAGGTTTTTGTCCAATTTTGTAGATTAATAGGGTTGGTTTGTGGTTTATTTTATCGATTTGTGCCTGACTTTGTGGTCTTTTAAATTTTTTATTTGGTCAAATTATGTTATGATGTCCATTTAAAGTAGGTAGGGAAGTCCCAATGCGCAGTTTATATGCCTAGTGTCTAGAAAAACTAGTGCAATTTAGACTCAGTATTTCCGATGCATAGTTTCATATAGTAGTTTGTATAAAGAAGAAAATTTAATGAGCACTTGAATACGCCACAAATAGTTAACAATCAGGTGCGGCAACCATACTGCCACATCTCACTGTATACTTTTGTCTCCAATCACGTTGATAAAAAAAGCAAAGACAAAAGTCTTGGTAGCCATGTCATGTATTTTGTCGAACAGTTGATGAGCACTGTGTGTCGTGTTTTTGAACAAAAGCTTCATCAATTAAGGAGTAGTGTTACAATCATGCTGCACTAAGAGGGGGTATGCCATGTAAAGAAACTAAGGAGTGCTTGGCACATAAATGCGCAGCAAAATTCACAGTTCTCCTGTAGACAACATCAAACGAAGTGAAGGTCGCCGCCATTTCTTCAACATCTTGCAGGATCGTCACAACCTCCGATCGGTGCATACTCCTGTTTTTCTAGAGCGTGGCTAGTTCCTGGGCGTCCGTTTTCGCGACGACGTGGTGTTTGGGTCCCTGCCGGGATCAGTCGGACTCTCCCTGAGTGCTTCCGCCTTCGCCAATAGAGCTGATCCCACCGAGCTCAGCCATCGTGCAGAGGCAGCACGAAATGTGCCAAAGCTACACCGCACCACTGCTCCTACCGCACCCATGCAAGTATCCTGTGTAAATGCGCCGTCAACATTTGACTTTTAGAGTGCGGTTTTTTACGGTGAAAGCTACCCACCTGAGTTCAAGTCTATCAAGTCACTTGGTATGGGTGTTCGTATTTTTCTAGATTTATTTTAGGATTTAACGGTGTTATACTTTCAATGATAGGCGGCATCTTCGTCGAAAACGAGGCGCCAATGGTGACTTAGTGAATCTCAAGATATGTTGGCTCAATCCTTTGAAAGTGTTCATAGGGCTAAGGTTTACGTACGTGTGTTTATAAGGGTGAGTGTGCGTATGTGTTGTGCACGTCTGCGTGGTAGTTCCTTCCGCAGGTGCTGTCCAGACCTCTTGTATCCTTCCTTGAGCCAAGTCTCGGCTGCCAATGGAAGAGATGGAAACAGGCCTCTATCGCCCAATCCACTGCCAGCCCCGGCTCGATTGGGGACTTTCCACGACGGCGATCATTCCTGCTATTCCACAGTGACCACATTCCGCATAAGATTATCTCACGATCACCAGGTTTACAGTTAGCACTGTCCAGCAAGTCCCTTGTCCAGGTCCTTGGGTTTAGTCTAGGAATTTCGATGCCCGTCAGCTGTTTCAGTTTTTCCCAGAACCTGTGGTCAGTAGTGTATTCTGTTAATCCATCAAACAACTCCCACACAAAGCAAGATGTGCCAGGAATGAAGAACAAAGGCCAATTGAATTCTTCTAGGTTGTGGCGCGTGTCACGGTGCTCCTTTGCTCTGTTCTTGCACAGTCACCGGAGAACTAGGAGGGTGCGTCGAGGATAAAATCTATTTCAACCACTTGATCTTGCATGACTTTTGACATACTATTTATTCACAATGTGTCTTCACAAGAGTTGCAATCAACTTTGTCTCAATCCTTGAACAAATCCTCCTTGAGCTTGTGACTTCACTATTTTAACACATAAGAGTTCAATACATAGTTTCAAGTCACTTTAACTTTTGATAGTTTCGAGTCACTTAAACTTTTGATCCAATAGTGATTTGATGCTTAGCATCGCATGAATCAACGTGGCTTGATTAGTCCCTTGGATCAACACAAGTACTTGCATCTTAACCTTAGTGATGGTACCTTGCCTGTACTTGGAATTATAGCTCAATTACGGCATTGGCCCTGTCTTCTCGCTGGCTAGTGCTTGTTCGGCCTTCCGTGCTGCCAGTTCCCTGAACCTCTGTCCTCATCCAAAATGCTAAGAATTAGTACAAAATTTTCCAAAGATAAAAATATGGTGCACCTGAGCGAGGAAGGATAAATAATTTGGGAGACAGCTGGAGGCAAATTGCAAAGAACAAAATGAGCGAGGAAGGAATTCTTAGCTGCTTCTAAAACGACCAACACAGGAATTCCACAGTCCACACACGTATACATGCTACAATGTTAGACTGAAGAAAAGGCCAGGCATACTTGCTCATGTGAACAGTACCAGCAGGACTTGGTTAGTGCTCCTGGTGCAGTTTACTTACTTTGCTACCGCTACACAATTAATTACTAGGAGGTCAAGATCATGTTAGATTGATCTCTAACCTATCTGGACTCAATGGCCCAGTTAGGCCTTTGATTCGCGTCCTGATCGGGGGCGCCCAGCCCACCATGGCTGGAGGGCCCCTGTTACCCTACGCTATAAAAAGAGGTGGGGCCGCGGCTCTTATCATGAGGTTGACCTGAGCCGACCTCCCCACCGACAAACCCTAAACCCGATCTAAGTGAGGGGCGCAGCCAGTGACGGGAAGTACCTCCACCGCTGCACTGCGCCGCCGCCGTCGATCTTCACTGCCGGCACCTTATCTCCGACCCGTCTTCCCCGACCGTCGCTGCCCGTGCGCAGACTACATCAACGAACCCGATGGCAGCCTCCAAACCCTCCCCCTCCGCGGTGTCAGATTCGTCAGACATCAACCACCCCTCTCTGTCTCTCTATTGCTGCACTAGAACGTATCCTAGGTCTTTGATTCATCAAGCACCCCAGCTAGATCCACTCCTAGACGATCTGAATAGTCTAACATTGGTACCAGAGCCATTTGTTTCTAGGATTTTAGATCTAGAACGTGTAAACCGATTAGAAAAGGAAAAAGTAGATTAGATCCAGTGCGGGTCTAAGAAGAAGAAGAGGGTTTTGGCCGACAAAGGGTTCGGTTGAACCCTAACTTCGATCCCTTCGGATCTGAGAAAAGAAGAGGGTTCGGATGAACCCTAACCCTAACTGGGGTAAAGAAATAATGAGGGCTCGGTTTCAAGAATGTAAGATGCCGAACCCTAAAACTGTAGAGTCCCTCTGGGGAAGATAACCAGTGCCATCCTGAAACCCTAACCCTAACATAGTTAAACCCTAACCCATCCCAATCGGTCAAAACCGAGAAGAGTAAACAGATCCAAATCCGATTGGGGAAGAAGGTTAAAGGGAGACCTACCTTGCTGCTACAAGATTATTGCCACGCACGCCATGCTGAAAAAAGAAAGGGCGAACTGGGCACCGCCTGCTGGCTCCGGCCAAAGAGGCACTGGCAGCCAGCCACTCGGCGGGCGCGCTCACCCACTGGGGAGCGCGCACGCCGGCGAGGGGGTCGGCGATGGCGCCATTGCTCCACTGCTTCGCCTGCTCGTCGCTCGGTGCTGCGTGAGAGAAGAGAGAGAGAAGAGAGAGAGAGAGAGAGAGAGTAGAGGAGAAAGTGAGCTAGGGTTTCTGAGGAGGCCGGCGTCGGCGGGTTTTTTATTCACCCGAACTCACCGCTCGACCGTCGGATCTGAACGGATCGGCACGGATGGCCAAGATAGAGCGGGCCAACTCGCGGCCCAGGCGGGTGCACGCGGCCGAGCGACTTTGCCGGCCCAGGCCCAGGTTGCGGCTTGGGTGCGGCCTGCGCGCATGCGGAGAGGTGGGCCGAGCCGGCTTTTTGCGGTTTTGGCCGAAACAGTAAAGAATGAGCCCGTTTTCGCATTTTTCCTTTTCCAGAAAATTGAAAAATGGAAATTGGCTCAAAAGAAAATAGAAAAAGTATTTTTCTCTGTGGGTAAAATTTAAGAAAATAAGTTCATTTATTCCGCTGCGTATTTAAAGATGTTATTTTCATTATTAAATAAAAACCAACGGGAGAATTTAATTTTGAAAAAAAATGGATATGTTTTAATTGATTATAATATTGTTATTATTCTGACCAACGTTGATTAATGGCAATATTATAATGTTTTGTCTTGCATTAATTCTATTTCTGCCCAGCGATAATGTAGAACTAGTGTAGAGAACAATTGTATGTTTTAATTTTGACCAACGTTGGAACTAAGGCATGCAATTGTTATTATTACATTTATGTTCTCACTCTATTTGAATTGTGTTTTCAGGCGGATACAACTTGATGAGTTGTATCAAAGAGATCCCCACTCTAAAAGGTGATAACTACATTGAGTGGAGGAAAAAGATCGACTTGGCTTTCATCCTCGCTGAGGTGGACTGAGTAATCACCACACCGTGTCCCACAGAGCCTGTGGCACCGGTGAGGGAGACAAACGAGGCTGATGCCGCTTGGGCAACCAGAGAGAGGGATTTTGCATCCCTAAAGATGTCCTATGACCTTGAGCATAAGAAATGGGTCACCGCCAACAAGAAGTGTTTGGCTGTGATAAAGAACACGATTGAGCCTGCAATTGTGGGCTCAATCCCAGAGTGTGACACCGTCACCGAGTATCTCGAGAGAATAAAGAGTCAGTTCACTGACGCTTTAAAGACATATGCTACCCAGCTGATAAAGCAGCTGGTGATAAAGAGGTACTCGGGTAATGATGGCATAAGAGAGCACATACTAAGGATGAGCAATCTGGCATCCAAGCTAAGACCAATGGATCTGGCTCTCAAGGATGAGTTCCTTATCCATCTGATTTTTGCTTCTTTGCCAAAAGAGTTTGACACCTTTGTTGTCAACTACAATATACAGCCCGAGAAATGAAATATGGAGAGGCTCATGGCTATGTGTGTGCAAGAAGAGGAGAGGATGAAAGCTGCCAATGGTGGCTCTATCAATTATTTCAAAGACAATAAGAAACAGAATAATAATGACAACTTCTCCTCAAAGTCAAAGGGAAAGGGCCCCATACTGCATAAGCCTCAGCAGAACCAGTTTACAGTAGAGAAATACCAATGTCTCTATAGCAAGAAGACGGGACATTATAAGAAAAATTGTCCCGATTACTTAAAGATGATCATGGCAAAGAAAGGTGAGAACATTATTACGTTCATAAATGAATCCCTATATGTACAGTATTCGAAATCTACTTGGTGGATTGACTTAGGTGCAACTGTTCATGTTGCTAATTCTTTACAGGGATTCCATTCGACGAGGACTACGGAAAGAAGCGAAAGACACGTTAAAGTCGCAAATGGAGTCCGAGCAGAAGTTGAAGCCGTTGGCGATCTTTCTCTAGAGCTTGCTAATGGTTTCAACCTCATACTTAGAGATGTTCTTTATGTTCCCTCGTTATAGAGGAACTTGATAAGTGTTTCATGTTTGGACAACGATGGATATGATTGCCATTTTGAAAATGACAAATGTAAGATAACATTTAATGATGCATGTGTTGGTCTTGCTATCTTACAAAATGAGCTTTATTTGTTATCACTACGTGATGATGTGAATGTTGTATGCGATGATGGGAACGTTGCGTGCGACAATGTGAATGTATCCTCGTCTGCGGATGTAAACAGAAAACGAAAGAGAGCTCACGATGCGTTGTTAAAATTATGGCACTGTCGTTTAGGCCATATTTCGAGGGGAAGAATAGAAAGAGTAGTTAAGAATGATATTCTTTCTCCATTAGAGCTCTCAGATTTAGAACAATGTAGAGATTGCATAAAAGGAAAGTATGTAAAGAAAATTAAGAAAGATGCCAAACGAAGCGCAGGAATTCTACAGATTATTCACACAGACATCTGTGGTCCCTTTCCTATAAAGAGTGTGGATGGTTTTGATTCATTCATAACATTTACAGATGATTACTCCCGTTATGGCTACATTTATCCAATCAAAGAAAGAACAGAAGCATTGGATAAATTTAAGATATTTAAGGCAGAAGTTGAAAACCAACACAATTTAAAGATTAAGATAGTCAGGTCCGACCATGGGGGGAGTACTACGGTCGGTATACCCCATATGGCCAAGTTCCTGGACCTTTTGTAAGGTTCTTACAGGAGAATGGCATAGTAGCCCAGTATTCTACACCGGGCGAACCTCAGCAGAATGGAGTAGCTAAAAGGCGCAATCGTACCCTGATGGATATGGTGTGCAGTATGATAAGTTACTCCACCTTACCGATGAGCCTGTGGATGGAGGCGTTAAAAACCACCATTCATATTCTCAATAGAGTACCAAGTAAGTCAGTGCCAAAAACACCGTATGAGTTGTGGACTGGAAGTGTACCCTCACTAAACCACTTACGTGTGTGGGGGAGTCCTGCTGAGGCTAAAGTATTTAACCCAAACATCGGGAAGCTAGATCCCAAAACAGTGAGTTGCCATTTCATTGGTTACCCAGAAAAGTCAAAAGGTTTTCGTTTCTACTATCCAGATAGACATACAAAGTTTGTGGAAACGAGACACGTTGTCTTCCTAGAGGATGAAATGATGAGGGAGAGCATGGTAGCTCGGAAAATTGACCTTGAAGAGAAGCGGGTGTATGCGCCCACTCCGATGATTCATGAGCCATTTTTCTCACTACCTGCTGTCGCTGCACCGACAATACAAGATACTGTGGTGCCAGCGCCTGTTGTTATTCCGCCTGTGGCAACAATGAATGCTGATGAGGAACCTGTTGTTCAGGATCCTATAGAACCTATGGACACAAATGAGGGGGAGCAACAACAACCTCAAATAGAAGATGTGCTAAATATGGAGGCCCCTAGAAAGTCTCAAAGAGTTAGAAAATTAGCTATTCCTGCTGATTATGAAGTGTACAACACTGAGGAATTTCAAATGGAGGATGATCCCACATCATTTGAAGAAGCCATGAGAAGTGATCATTCATCAAAGTAGCTTGATGCCATGTGAAGGACACGTGGACGCCTAAGAGGGGGGGGTGAATTAGGCAACTTAAAAACTAACTCTAAACTATGGCCTCTTTTTCTACTTCTAGCAAAACCTATGCAAAAGATAATCTATCTAGATGTGCAACTACGGTTTTGCTAGTGTGTTGCTATCTCTACAGCAAATGATAATAATATGATCAATGTAAATGCGGAAGCTTAAAGAGCAAGGTAGAGATATGCAAACTCCGTCGACGACTCCGGTATTTTTACCGAGGTATCGAGTAGTAGCTGCAAGCTTCCCCCTAGTCCTCGTTGGAGCCCCTCGCAAGGAATCCCTCGAAAGGGCCAAGCTCCCGGTCGGGTAACTCCGTGGATAGCCTCGGGCCTTCCCCACGCAAGTGGGTCTCCGATGTGCCTTCCGGCAAGCCTCTCCCGGATGCTCCCCGCCGCCTTCACTATCAAGCTTTAAAGCCAAAAGCATGGGCCTTGTTCCCTCCGTGACACGGTGGCGGCCACACCACAAACGCGGTTGTGTGATCTCGCAAGACTTCAAGCCCCTCCGATGTACAACACTTGTGCTCACAAGCACGGGGTGGCAAGAGGTATGCAAACCTCACTTAAACACTAGGCAAACACCTAGAGCAAGCGCATAAGCGATGGTCTAATCAACCTAAGCACTTCGCAAAGCACTTATGCTAATCACCTAATAAAACACTAAGCACTATGCATGTGGAGATCACTCAAATGGTGTATCAACACTCTTGATATGTTTCCTCAGCTCCACACTTCTCAAATGGCCGTTGGTTGTATTTATAAGCCCCAGAAAAGTAGCCGTTGAGGTCGAACTCCATGCATTACGCCATCGACCGGACGCTGAATCGTCCCCGATCGACGCCGCGTCCGGTCGTCCCGGACCGTTGTAGCCGCGAACCACCGATCGGACGCTGCTAATCGATCGTCATCTTCCACCGGACGCGTCCGGTCGCGCAGCTTCAGCACTGAAACCTTCTGATTTCGATCGGACGCCATGCTGCGTTCCTGCGTCCGGTCGGTTGCCTCTCAGCGTCCGGTCCTTGCGTCCGGTCGCACTGTCTCTACCGAAACCACCGTCCAGCGTCGGTCAAGGCTTCCAGCGTCCGGTCCAGCGTCCGATCGCCTCTCATGAAGCGTCGTTTTTTTGCGATCTTGCGCGCGGCTTGGTTCCTATCTTCATGCTTGGACTTTGCTTGACATCTTGGGTCTTTTCTTGTGCTTCTAAGGTCTTGCTTGAGGTGTTGATCATCGGATCATCACGTCACCTTCGTCCAAGTCACGTCTTGCACCCTATTGGACTACAAAACAAACACTTGCAAATTCATTAGTCCAATTTGGTTGTGTTGGTCATCAAACACCAAAATCCAAAGTAAATGGGTCAAGGATCCATTTTCCTTACAATCTCCCCTTTTGGTGATTGATGACAACACGACCAAAGCAAGCAAATGATAAAAATTTAAATTTAAAATTATCTACTTGCTAGGATGCAATGCAAAGAGCAAGGTTTTATGATACTAATTGATAGATACCAATTAAAACTTTACTCAAAAGCATGTCTTGCCCTTGCAAATGTCCCCATGTGATATTATGGATTAGAGCCTATCTTTTTTTAAAAAAAATCAATTAAAAAAATTTCCATTACATAGACTAATCCATAATTCACTTTCCTCCCTTTCTCGGACCATTGCCACTTGTAGACATCAACTTGATGCTTGCCTTTGGTCCTTCAAATTCTCCCCCTTTGGCATCAAACACTAAAAAGGAAGACATTAGTAGCACAAGGGAGGGTCAAATTTCATGATCCTTTGTGTATAGAGTGAAATGGATCACAAAATTTGACTTCTCGCATTATATAGACTAAGCTCCCCCTAAATATATGCATACATATGGTAGAAAGCAAAGCATATGCATAATTAGCAAATTGTTGCACGAGAGAGTTTAATCTATATAATGCATGGAGAAAGCATATAAATATGAAATGAAATCAACATGATGATGCCAACTGAAGAACGATGCTTCTCTTCGGGACTCCATTTTCCTTGCAATGAGACCACTACACACATGATAAACTTGAAAAAGGTGTTAGTCTCAAAGCGTCCATCTTGTAGATGATCCTCCCCCTAAATTTGTGCATGGAGACATGGAATACTTGTAGTACTCATGCACAATTGATTTTGGAGTCAAAATACCACTTGAAAGATGATATTTCGGAGAAAATTATCTACAATTTGGACTTTGGCACATATTAGATAAACAATAGTAAGACAAGCTATGTGCCATGCTCCTAAGCAATTTTAAACCATGTAGGTTTGCTCCAAGGGTTACAAATGAGACCGAGCAAGCCTACCATATATGAAATACCTAGTCTATGCATGACAAAAGATATAAGCATGCAAATGCAACCCTAGGCATGAAAAGTAACTAGATGCTTAAAGATATCAATTGTAGGAAAAACTAATTGCAAGATGTACCAATTTAAAAGCAATAACATCTAGTTACCTAACATGGGAAGGGGAATTTGGGTCCATAGTATTCACTAACCCACTTGGCAATGATTTTGTCCATCATGATGCACCCCATGAAATGCACCCATACTTTGCCAAGTCTCCAAATTCCCCGTGGTCTGATGGACTTCTTACTTCCCTTTCGGGATCCAAACCTTCTTGGTGCTCTTCATGTTGGAAATGATTTCCTTTGGCACCCAAAAGCGTTTGACCCCATTGTTTGCTTGCTTGTTCACCTTGATGGCCACCACCTTGTCATTTTTCTTCTTCTTCAAGAGATAAGGTGTGGAGGCCTTCTTGTCCACCTTGTTGGTGTAGGTGTTGGAGAGCTTGCTTGTTTGCTTTTTCTCCTTCTTCTTTGCTCCTCCCCCTTTCTTCACCTTGCACTCATAGGACTTGTGGCCTTCTTTGTGGCACACGTAGCAAACCACGGTTTGTCCTTCATCAAGCTTCTTCACTTCCTTGACGGTGTTATCTTGATGAAGTTGGGTTTGCTTCGCCTTGCCTTTCACTTGAGTCAAGTCCTTGGTGAGGCGAACTACTTCTTGCTTGAGTTGCTCATTCTCCTTTACAACCTCTTGTGTGCATGTATCTACAATCACTTTCTCAACACAAGCTTGGTTGCACAAGGGTGAGTCTAAACATAAATCATTGCAAGAGGTAGATGCATCCTTTTTAATTATGTCATTTCTTTTAGATGCCTTGGTGGGGGTATTTTTTACGGCCTTAAGATTAGCAACTTGATTTGTTAGCTCATCACAATGTTTGCACATGATTTCCATTTTAGCAAGCAAACTTTGATAATCATTTTGTGAGCTAGCTAACTTTTCTTTTAATTTTTCATTTTTCTTTTCAAGTTGCTTATCATTAATTGTGCATGCACTTGTAGTTGCACTAGCCTCAAGTTGCTCAATTTTAGTAGATAGTTCAACATTGAGATTTGCAAAGTTTTCATATTGTTCAAGCAAATTCTTGTATGCTTCTTGTGAACTACCTAGCTCTTCTTTTAAAGTTTTGAGCTTCTTTTGTTGACTAGTGCAAACTTTAGCATATTTAAGATTTTGTTGCACAATTGTATTGTAAGAAGGCAAGTCATCATTACTATCACTCTCACTAGAGGATGAGCTTTTGTTACCTCGTGCCATAAGGCACACACGAGAAGAGCTTGATGATGAGTGCTTATGACCTCGCTTTTGTGATGGTTTTCTTCTTCACTTGAAGAATCATCCCATGACCTTATTGTTGTGAGGGCTTTGTTTTTTGCACGCCTTCTTCTTTGTCTTGGGTGTGGGCTTGTTTGGACAAACTTCCACAAATGCCCCATCTCGCCGATCCGTAGCATCCTCTCTTTCTTTGCTCATTTCTTTGATTGGTGAAAATGAGATCTTGAATTTGGATGGGCACACCCTTGACATTGAGCCTTTGGATCATCTTCTCCACCTTGTTGATTAATTTGATTGATTCTTCATCAAGGTCGGAGGTGGAGGAGGAAGATTGATCATCATCACTTGATTCTTGTTCATCATCATCATCATCCTCATCTTCTTCTTCTTCACTTGAGGAGCTTGAGCTTGAGCTTGACTCAACTTTCTTGCCCTTCATCTTTTTCTTTTTGCTACAAGCGAGAGCTTTGCCTTTGCTTGATGAAGATGCTTCTCCTTGACCCATCTTACGTGACATTTCAAATGCCACTAGCTTGCCAATGACAATGCCCGGGGTCATGGTGCTCAAGTTCTCCATGTTGTGAAGGATGGTGATGATGCTTGCATATTTCTTTTGTGGTAGAACGGAGATGATCTTCCTCACGATGTCCGCATCATCTAGCTTTAATAATCCTATTGAATGGAGCTCATTGATAATTAGATTCAATCGAGAATACATATCACGAACAAGCTCATCATCATTCATAGCAAAGGAATCATAATTTTGCTTAGCTAGACAATGTTTTTGCTCACGGACATTACTTGTACCGTCATGGAGCTCTTGAAGTTTTAACCAAATTTCATGTGCCGTATTTAAGGTGAACACTTGGTTAAACACATCCATGCTAAATGATTCAAACAAGCAATTCTTAGCTCTAGCATTAAAATGCATTTCTTTTCATCACTCTTTGTGGGTTTTTCGATTCTTGATGGATTTCATCCCGTCACGAGTGACTCTCCATACACCCAAATCAACCGCCTCAAGGTGGCAAGCCATTCTAGCTTTATAGTATGGGAAGTTAGAGCCATCAAATTGTGGAGGCCTAGCGGTATCCATCCCAACCACTCTACAAGCGTCGGCTCAACGGCGCCCAAAGGTCCAAATATGAGCCAACCGCTCGATACCAATTGAAGGACACGTGGGACGCCTAAGAGGGGGGGTGAATTAGGCAACTTAAAAACTAACTCTAAACTATGGCCTCTTTTTTTACTTCTAGCAAAACCTATGCAAAAGATAATCTATCTAGATGTGCAACTACGGTTTTGCTAGTGTAAGTTATATCTCTACCGCAAATGATAATAATATGATCAATGTAAATGCGGAAGCTTAAAGAGCAAGGTAGAGATATGCAAACTCCGTCGACGACTCGGTATTTTTTTACCGAGGTATCGAGTAGCCCGCAAGCTTCCCCTAGTCCTCGTTGGAGCCCCTCGCAGAATCCCTCGAAGGGCCAAGCTCCCGGTCGGGTAACTCCGTGGATAGCCTCGGGCCTTCCCCACGCCGCAAGTGGGTCTCCGATGTGCCTTCCGCAAGCCTCTCCCGGATGCTCCCATGCGCCTTCACTATCAAGCTTTCGCCAAAACGCCATGGGCCTTGTTCCCTCCGGAGACACGGTGGCGGCCACACCACAAACGCGCGTTGGTGTGATCTCGCAAGACTTCAAGCCCTCCGATGTACAACACTTGTGCTCACAAGCACGGGTGGCAAGAGGTATGCAAACCTCACTTAAACACTAGGCAAACACCTAGAGCAAGCGATAAGCGATGGTCTAATCAACCTAAGCACTTCGCAGCACACTTATGCTAATCACCTAATAAAACACTAAGCACTATGCATGTGGAGATCACTCAAATGGTGTATCAACACTCTTGATATGTTTCTCACCCACACTTCTCAAATGGCGGTTGGGGTTGTATTTATAAGCCCCATCGAAAAGTAGCCGCTGAGTCGAACTCCGCAATTCGCCATCGCATCGACCGGACGCTGAATCGTCTCTGACCGGGACGCGTCCGTCCCGTCTCCGAACCGCTAGCGAACTGCGAACACCGATCGGACGCCGCCGCGTCCGGTCGCCGCTCACCGACGTCGTCTCGGTCGCCGCCACGGACGTCGCGATTCGGCGCTGCTTGGAACCTCTCGAACCTTTCAGATCGGGACGGACGTTCGTTCCTCGTCTGGTCCGGTTGGTTCTCATCAGAAGTTGCGTCCCGTCGCTTTGTCTATCCAGCGTCGGTCAAGGCTTCCAGTCGTCGTCCAGCGTCTCCGGTCGCCTCTATGAAGCCTCGCTTTCTTTGCGATCTTTGCGCACGGCTTGGTTCCTATCTTCATGCTTGGACTTTGCTTGACATCTTGGGTCTTTTCTTGTGCTTCTAAGGTCTTGCTTGAGGTGTTGATCATCGGATCATCACGTCGCCTTCGTCCAAGTCACGTCTTGCACCCTATTGGACTACAAAACAAACACTTGCAAATTCATTAGTCCAATTTGGTTGTGTTGGTCATCAAACACCAAAATCCAAAGTAAATGGGTCAAGGATCCATTTTCCTTACACCATGGAAGATGAAATGAAATCTATGAATGCCAATAAAGTTTGGGATTTAGAAATAATTCCTAAAGGAGTCAAAACAGTAGGCTGTAAATATGTCTACAAAACAAAACTTGACTCTCAAGGGAATATAGAGAGATATAAAGCGTAACTTGTGGTAAAAGGCTTTACGCAAAGAGAAGGGATTTATTACAATGAGACTTTTTCTCCAGTCTCATGTAAGGATTCCTTCATAATCATAATGGCATTAGTGGCACATTACGATTTAGAATTACATCAGATGGATGTAAAGATGGCATTTCTCAATGGAAACTTGGAGGAAAATGTTTACATGGCACAACCGAAAGGTTTTGTCATGGAAGGAAAAGAACGAATGGGATGCCGCCTAAAGAAATCCATTTATGGATTAAAACAAGCTTCAAGACAGTGATACTTGAAGTTTGATAAGACAATAAGAAATTTTGGGTTTAAAGAGAATGTAGAGGACAATTGTGTCTATACAAAGTTCAAGAATGGGAAGTTCATCTTTCTTGTCCTGTATGTGGATGATATCTTACTTGCTAGTAGTGATGTCAGTCTACTATTGGAGACAAAGAAGTTTTTGTCCTCAAAATTTGATATGAAAGATCTTGGTGAAGCTTCGTTCATTCTAGGGATTGAGATTCATCGAGATAGAAGTAAATGGGTATTAGGACTGTCACAAAAGGCATACATAGAGAAAATATTAAAGAAATTTAGTATGCATAAATGTAGTCCCTCACCTGCTCCTATAGTCAAGGGCAACAGATATGGGGATTTTCAATGCCCCAGGAACCAATATGAGATCGATCAAATAAAAGCGATTCCATATGCTTCAGCTGTCGAAAGCTTGCAATATGCTCAAGTATGTATGCGCCCTGACTTAGCATTTGTTACCGGGTTACTTGGCAGATTCCGGAGCAATCCTGAAATATAACACTGGAAATTGGTAAAGAAAGTCTTGCGTTATTTGCAAGGAACGAAAGGCCTCATGATGACGTATAGAAGATCTGATTCACTCCATACAGTGGGATATTCAGATTCTGATTATGCGGGAGATGATAGAAAATCCACGTCTGAATATGTATTCACTCTCGCAGGGGGAGCTATTTCATGGAAAAGCTCAAAGCAAACCGTCACTACATCGTCCACAATGTATGTCGAATTTGTAGCGTGTTATGAGGCAACGGGGCAGGTGAACTGGCTAAAGAAGTTCATACTCGGTTTGAAGGTGGTTGACGACATCTACAGACCACTTAAGTTATACTGCGATAATAATCCAGCAGTACAGTATGCTCACAATAATAAGTCAAGTGGTGCTGCCAAACACATTGACATAAAGTATTATGTTGTGAAAGATAAAGTCCAGGATCAAGTCATAAGTCTTGAGCATATAAGTACAGTAAAGATGCTCGCGGATCCGCTTACAAAAGGCTTACCACCCAACGTGTTCAGAGAACATGTAGCCGGCATGGGTTTAAGGGAAAGCCTATAATTCCTGGACAAAAGAAAGCCCAAAGATAAGTATCTATTTCAGAACATGGTAGTGTGTTGTAGCTGTTAAATCTATCGGCCATGGACCATGACGATGAGACATGCACTATGCGCTAATCTGTAATGAAATGAACAAAAGTAAATGATATGAAAGGAAAAGATGGAAAGAGATCAAGGGGGAGATTGTTAGATTGATCTCTAACCTAACTGACCAAACGACCCAGTTAGGCCTTTGATTCGCGCCCTGATCGGGGGCACCCAGTCCACCATGGCTGGAGGGCCCCTGTCACCCTGCGCTATAAAAAGATGTGGGGGCCGGCGGCTCTTATCATGAGGTTGACCTGAGCCGACCTCCCCACCGACAAACCCTAAACCTGATCTAAGTGAGGGGAGCAGCCAGTGACGGGAAGTACCTCCACCGCTGCACTACGCCGCCGCCGTCGATCTTCACCGCCGGCACCGCATCTCCGACCCGTCTTCCCCGACCGTCGCTGCCCGTGCGCAGACTACATCAACGAACCTCGATGGCGGCCTCCAAACCCTCCCCCTCCGTGGTGTCAGGTTCGTTAGACATCAACCACCCCCCTCTGTCTCTCTATTGCTGCACTAGAACGTATCCTAGGTCTTTGATTCATCAAGCACCCCGGCTAGATCCACTCCTAGACGATCCGAATAGTCTAACAGATCAAACTACTTGGTACTGTTCCATGGATACACATATATCCAATTCAGCAACTATATATAACGAATTGGAAATTGAAGGAACTACTTGGCCAATTCTAGAGCGAGATCATGCATGGGAATGCCAAAATCTAATTGCCATTTTCAAACATGACATTGATTTTTTTCCTAAGTTCTGGGACAGAAGTGCACATTTCTATTTAGCAAGCATCGATACATGTAAACATAGTTAGGGATCCGATAATACACACCTTCTTCGCAGCATGAGTGCAATACAGTTCTTGAGGAGTTACCTTCCTCAGATGGGCGTCAAACCTCCTTTCAGCATACATAGTCCTCATGTCCTCAAAGTATGACTTCCCGTCAAAGTCACCCTGACGGCAACGCATCCTCTTGAGCTCATCCTCAGTCCAGTCCCCAAGATTGTTAGGGCCATAACAGGTATCGCCTTGGGTATGCGTGTTAACCTTGTCTGCTTCCATTGCATTCACCTTGAACACCTCGGGGCTGTTCGGTAGGACTGAAAAATAAGCCAAAATACTGTTCCGGCTGATTGTTGTGAGGGAAAAATATTGTTCTGTCTGAAAACAGTGTTTTCGTGAGTGCGCTGGCCAGCCTAGCCAAAGCTGGCCAGCCGGCCGAACGCGGCCCTCATACCGTCGAGCCTTCTCCTCCTCGTCCTTGTAGGTCCGGCCATACTCCTTCATCCAGTCCTCAAACCTTTTCTTCATCACTGCCTCATCAACCTTGTACTCCTGCTCCATGACCATCTTCCTGTGGTTCTCGTACGCCTCGTCATGCTCCTTCCTCCATTCCTCAAACCTTTTCTTCATCACTGCCTCATCAGCCTTCATCACGTTGCCCTCCTGCTCCACGGCCACCTTCCCATCAAGATACTGCATGCGAAAAATGAGGTAATCATTGTACTCCATCCGGGCAATGTTGCCATCTTTATCCACGAACATTGCCACGATGGCTGGATCATTTAGAGCCGCCTCCATGTCAGTCACCACCACGTTGCTGGCCCCCTCGTCGGTCACCTCGCCAGCTACAGTTACATATGAACACCGTAGGCGATGGCTCATCATTAGAATACATAGAATAGAGCTTCACGATGACAAACAAGAGCTGATTTCAATTCATACCTTTGTCATCTTTCTTGAGGTACACGATTCCGACCAGTGCAGCCAACCCGGCCACGGCCAAAGCACCACGAGCGCCCACGGCAGCGTCCGGATTGCTCTGTATCGGGATGAGAAACATGAGAATAGATGCTGCGAATGAAGAAATTTTAGATCTGAGATCTAGAGATACCCAAGCTCACCAGAGTGTGGAGAGAGCGTGTTGGCCTCCCCGACGCCGACCCTATGGTCTCCGCCTGCGCCGCCTGCGCGGCGGGGATCCGGTGTGACGAGAACCTTCGGATGAGAAGGGAACTCAGGGCCCGGAGAGACATGATCTCGAAAGCTCCCCTTCCTTTGGAAATCTTCCGGTCCGATCGTTCGGACCGGATTAGCGCGCCGACGATTTTTCCCGCGCGTTGGGCGCGTCGACGATTCCTCCCGCGCGGTGTTGGCGACAAGCGCGGCCCAGCGATGTAGGCAACAGCCCATGAAACGCAGCGACTTCTGATAGCTGGTAGGTACGTTCGCTTCTCTTCTTTTCTTTTCGGTTAATATCAGTTCTGATCGCTGGTAGGTACGTTCGCTTCTGATAGCTGAGCGTAGCGACGGATATTTATTTTTCCTTAATCTCGGTTGGATGTTACGCTAGATGCTCTTTTTTCTTTCTTATATTTCTTTTTATTTTCTTGTTTTTTTATTTTTTCTCTCGTTTATTTTTTCACATGGTAGTTATGTGATGTTTCTATTTATTTATTTACTCTCCTCCATTACGTAGTGTTTCTATTTTATTTTTTCCCTTATCTTTTGTCCATCTTTTTTATTTTGTTTTTAGTTATTTATTTTTTATATTTTCTATATATTTCATAGCATCTACTATTTGTTTTCTTTATTTTCTATTCTTTGCTATTTTACTCTAATTAATTGTTTTCTTCGTTCCTTTTCTTTTTGTGCTCTGTTAATTCTTTCATTTATATTTTACTTTACTCTAATTAATTGTTTTTTAGTTCTTTTTCATTTTCTTTTCTTATTTCATTTTTTTCTTTTTCTTTTTGTTTTCTATGATCTTTAATTCTAATTTTCATTTTTAAGTTTTATATTTTATTTATTTCTTCTTTAATTTACTCAAATTAATTGTTTTTATTTTTTAATTTTATTTCTATTTTTCTATTTTCCTGATTGTTCTATTTCTTTGTTTAGTTTGCTCTATGAACTATTTTTATTTTTATTTTAAGTTTCTTATTTCATATGTTAATGAGATATATGTTATGTTCATATAGTATATATATATATATATATGATTTTTTTTAAATTTTCTTCCTTAAGATATTATTTTATTTTATTTTTCTATATATTTATCATTTGTTATCGATGTTCTTATGTTTATTTTTTCTTACTCTAATTAATTACTTTACTAATTTTACTAATTTATTTTTTATTTCTCTATATTATGTGAGATACATGTGATGTTCACGTAGTATAGATATGATGTTCTATGATGTATTTTGTGATGTTTACGTATTATTCATGTAGTATACTTGTAATGTTTTATGATATATTTTATGATGCACATAGTATACATGTGATGTTCTATGATATATATTATCATGTTCACGTTGTATAAATGTGATGTTCCATGACGTATTATGTGATGTTCATGTAGTATACACATGATGTTCTATGATGTGTTTTGTGATGTTCATATAACTAGAAGATATTAACTATTATAAACTAATGTTTGTGGATTGCGTGGCACGCTGATGTGGATACATGGATGTTCTGTGATGTATTTCGTGATGTACACGTGATATCCATGTGATGTTTTATGATGTATACATGTGATATTCACGTGGTATACATGTGATGTTTTATGATGTATTTTTTTATGTTCACTTAGTATCTATATGATGTTCTATAATGTATTTTAGAATGTTCGCGTTACATAGTACGTGTGTGATATTCTATAGTCTATTTTAGGTTGTTCAAATAGTATTCATGTGATGGTCTTTTATGATTTTCTCAATTACTTTTGATTACAATCTTTTTTATTTATTTTGTTTTATCTCTTATGTAGTTTTTTTTGTATTCCATGATGTCACATGGTGTATTTCATATTATATTTTTCCTCCTACGTGTTTATTTTTATTGCTATTTACTTTTTTTTAATTCATTTATTTTTTCATTTCATTTTTATTGTTATATGGGTTTTTCTTTGTCTTCTCCTTTTTCCTTTTTATCTTTATATTTTCTATAATTTTCTTTATTTTTATTTTTCTATTTAATCTTACTTAATTATTTTTATCGTGTTCACTTTTTTATTTTTCTGTATTCCATGAGATACTATGATGTTCATGTAATGTTTTATAATGTATTTTTGTGATGTTCACATAATATACATATGATGTTCTATGATATATTTTATGATGTTCCTGCAGTGTATATATGATGTTCTATAATGTATATTGTGATGTTCTATAATTTATGTTGTAATATTCACGTAGTATACATATGATGTTCTATGATGTACTTTGTGACGTTCATGTAATATACAAATGATGTTCTATAATATGTTTTGTGATGTTGATGTCATATATATATGTGATGTTGATGTTTTTGAAGAATGTTCAAGTTGTATAATTGAGATGTTCGCGTTGTATACATGTGATGTTCGTGTAGTATACCTATGATATTCTATGATACATTTTTGGGTTCAAGTAGTATAATTGAGATGTTTCATGAATAGCTTTGAACATTAACATAGTACTCGGTGAGACGTTGTGTGATATATTTTAGGTTATTTAAGTAGTGTAAATGCGATGTCTTTTTTATTTCCATCATTATATGTGTTTTTGTATGTCTTGTTGTGATATTCACATAGTGTACATGCAATGTTCTACGATGTGTTTCTAGACATTCGTGTAGTTTAAGTAGGATGTTCCACGTTTATCTTCGAGTATTTATGTAGTATTCATGAGATATTTTGTGGTATAGTTTTTTGTTTGAAGTAGTAACCATGTGATGTTCATAGTGTAGTGGTCAAGAATAATTTTCTAAGACCATAGGGCTTCTTATGTTCTGTATATACGTGTCATGTTCGCATAGTATGCATATAATGTTTTAGATATTTAAGAATGTTTAAGTTGTATAAATGAGATGTTCGAGCTGTATATATGTGATGTTCGTGTAGTATACATATGAAGTTTTATGATACATTTATTATGTTCAAGTATATTTTATTTCTTCTGTTACATGAGTTTTTCTTTTTGTCTTCTGCTTTTTTCTGATTTGTTTTTCCTGTTACTTAGTTTTTTTCATGTTTCATGAAATGTCTTATGGTATTTTTAGTATAAAATATTATTCTTGTGATAGTTGGATATTTTTTTTGAACTTTAAATGGTACGATGTATTTAATAATAAAACTATTACACAATTATCACAAACATCTATATGGTGTAGTGGTGGTGAGTAACATCTTTGAAGTCGCAGGTCTTATGTTTGAATCCCACCATTGACTGTTTGAATCTCCCAAAATCTATAGCGTGAACGGGCCAGGTCGCGGGAAGCTGAGCTGGGCCAGAAGCGCGCACACGTGCGGGCGGGAAGCCGAGTTGGTCTGGAATTCCCAAAATCTGTAGCACGAACCGGCTAGGTCGCGGGAAGCTGAGCTGGGCCAGAAGCGCGCACACGTGCGGGCGGGAAGCTGAGTTGGGCCGGAATTCCCAAAATCTATAGCGCGAACGGGCTAGGTCGCAGGAAGCTGAGCTAGGCCAGAAGTGTGCACACGTCCGGATGGGAAGCCGAGTTGACTGGAAGTGTGTGGGTGGGAACGAGAGCTGGCCTGGAGAGAGAAACTTGCGAGAGCTGGCCTGGAGAGAGAAACTTGGTGATCATCTGTGTAGATTCACCTCAAAAAAGTACTTTCATAAAAGCATAAATTTGGTAGATGTTCATTTACATTCCAATAGAAAAGTTGCTAGTATAGATTTGCTAGCGGTATGCTATAGTTATCTAGAGAAAGAGGGTGTACATTGCATGGTGAGTTGGTCAGTTTTTTTTTTTTTTTTTTGAGAGAGAGAATGAGTTGGTCAGTTGGTGACTGATGGAGAATAAAAGCATAGTCGATCTGCTTTTAACAACTTGGGGAGCAAGAGCAACGGATGGAATTAGGGAGGGGAAAAGGCAAATGGGCCACTCAAGCTACGTTGCTGTACGTGTGCTACTTTGGGCCACTCCACATCGGACCTTCTCAATGGTGCGGCACGAAGCTAGTATAAGCCAATAGCAACTCGTAAGCGGGGCACGAATTTCACGCGCGCGGGACTGCCAGACTGGTCGACCTAATTCTGCGTGGCAGGAAAAATTGCCGGACCGAGGTTACGGTTCGAACGGGCGGATAGAGCTTACAACAATATCAAATAAAGATCATTGGCAACAACATGGCCTCAGACTAATTGTTGTTCCCATTCATCATAGTTAGGGTAAAAAAACGAAAAAAAAACACAGAGTTCGACAGCCATCACTTAGGATCAGAATACAGTTCAACAGTTTTCTAGAGAGGAATGCAGCGCATGCAGGAGATGCAAACAACAAAGATCAGAGATGGATTAGTGTCATCATCGGCCTAGACATTGCAGTTACATTACCCAGACATGGTAAGTCTCATCCAAAGAGCCACAACCAGCAAGAAAAGAGCCACAATCACCACATTCTTCCAACCTCCAACAGCACATGCAGGAGTTGCTGCTCGTAATGATGTATTGTAATCATGCAGTGCTTGTTCATAGTTTTGGTACTTCTTGCACCTAGCATTGGAGTAGCCAAGCACTTGCAGAGACCACTCATGCCAAGTGAAGTAAATTCCAGGAGTGTAACCCTCAAAAACCACATAGCATGGAGCCATTAATCTGCAATGTCAATATTTGTAAGAGCCTCAGTGGTGCTAAGTTAGATGAAAGTTGCCATAATCTTAGTTTCACTCACATCAGTGGCTAGTAGTAGGCAAGCAAACAAAGGTAGTGCCTCAGTAATTTTTTGCAAATCAGAAACAGTGCATGAGGCGACATTGAAGATCTTCGGTTTTGGAAAACCAAATCGAAGATATCAAATGTCGACCAATGAACTGATTCTATAAGTCTACAAGTAAATAGTTGACATCATTGGCAAAAAAAAAATTGTATTGGCCTCAGCTTTTAAGAATTTGCTGCTAGATTCTCAAGTCAATCATAGGTGCCTGTACATCCATCAAATGACAGAAAAAACCAGCAAATCAATGAGAGCACCAACTGAAGATGTAGCAGATCTGGTATGGGAGGTACAAAATCAGCCGAATCCAAGACCAGCCGCACCACATGAACACAAAGATGAAGAGGGAGGAAGAAGACCGCCTCCACGGAGCCCGGCAGCAGACGGTCAAGCCGGAGTCAAACTGGGGGAACAGAGACAAAGCCCGTGGACGAAGTACACCGCCACCGCCGCACACCAAACTCACCACTGCCACCGGTCACTCAACGGGAGTGGACAGGGTGGAAATGGGGACAGGAAGGCGAGAGGAAGAGGAGAAGAACACGGCGGGGGAGGAGGGCGGCTTATAAAGCCGTCGGATTTCGGTGGGGAAGGGAGCGCGCGGAAGTTTCCCCCTTCCTGCACGAGCCCGCCAGAGCCAGCCGCCGTCGCCCAAAATCGCTCGTGCGAGCTCGGAGAGAGCCAGGCTGCGAAAAAACGAACCCTAGGAGCATTTCGTGGGATGCAGGAGAGAGGGAGAAATGCACACGCGTGGCCAGGCTCCCAGCTGAGCCAAATGAAACAAACACGTCTACTTGCAGCTAGAGGACGTGGCTAGGGGGTTTTGGCCCATATCAAACACGCCCCTGGTCTCCGCCGCCTCGATCCCCTGGTCTCGGTCGCCGCCTCGCTGCCTTGCCTCTAGCACTGGTAGAGAACAGAGCTTTACTCCCGGTGGGGAACCCCCTCTAGTCCCGGTTCCCCACCTGGGAGTAAGCATCCGGGACTAAAGGGGGGGTCCTTTAGTCCCGGGTCAGGAACCGGGACTAAAGGGGGACCTTTAGTCCCGGTGGGTAACACCAACCGGGACTAAAAGTCCTCCCAGCTTTAAAAAAAATAATGCCTCCCACCGCTACGTCCCGTGAGATTCGAACCCAAGACCCCATGCATTGCCTCGCGCGTAGCTTACCACCCCACCTACACAACACATCTAACAATGGATAGGATGCTTCCCTTTTGAACTAACCCATCAGGGGACCTTTAGTCCCGGTTGGTGTTACCAACCGGGACTAAATGGTCCTTTAGTCCGGGTTGGTGTTACCAACCGGGAGTAAAGGGTCTACTTTTAGTCCCGGTTGGTGTTACCAACCAGGACTAAAGGTTGAGGACTTTTAGTCCCGGTTGGTGGCTCCAACCGGGAGTAAAGGTCCACCTTTAGTTCCGGTTGGTGTCTCCAACCGGGACTAAAGGTCCTCTGCCACTGTGCCGAGCGCAGTAGCCGTTGGGCAGGGACCTTTAGTCCTGGTTGGAGACACCAACCGGGACTAAAGGTCTCTCTAGTCCCGGGCGCAAAAAATGGTGGGACTAGAGCCCATTTTAGCATCGGATAAAAGGTCTGTTCTCTACTAGTGTAGGGTTTGACAGATTTCACTGCATATTACAATTAACCCTATTATATAGGACACAGCTTGAAGTGGTCAGGGCCAAACATCTGACGGTCAAGCCGGAGTCGGAACTTTACTGCCCTCCGTCCCAAAATAGAGTTGGTACTTTACTACTCTCGCCGTCCCAAAATAAGTGTACTTCTAGAGTTTAGGTAAAGAGATCAAAGTCAGTGAGAAAAATTACATATATGCCCCTATAAAAGT
Source organism: Miscanthus lutarioriparius (assembly GCA_904845875.1). Lineage (NCBI taxonomy): Eukaryota > Viridiplantae > Streptophyta > Magnoliopsida > Poales > Poaceae > Miscanthus > Miscanthus lutarioriparius. The sequence continues at coordinate 76,671,325 of CAJGYO010000008.1, read as the reverse complement.
GTAATCATTGCACCTCGCTAGAGAAATATAGAAAAAGACAAGTAAAGTTAGTTTGTGTTATATCTAGAGGTCCACTTATTTTGGAACAAATTTTAAACTCTAGAAGTGCACTTATTATGGGACGAAGGGAGTAGACTTCATCGTTGTACGGCCTAATAGCCCGCGAAGTAGGCCCAAATCGGCCAGCTATGTGAGGTAGCGTTTGGTTAAAGGATCAAGTGGGACGGAATGGGACAGACCTGAGACGAGCGCTGTTTGGTTGGGAGGCCACCGGGGATGAGGACGTCCCACCTGGGAATATTCCCGTTATATATGGAGCGACCTTGTCCCCAAAATTTTGACGGACGGGGGCGAGCCCAGGTGAGACGAGCAGCTCGCTGCCGACTGTGAGGAAAAAAGGAGAGGAGGTGCGCGGTTGTGGGCGAGGCTCCAGTCAGCGGCGAGCAGCGGCAGAGCCTGACGTAAAAGAAAGGAGGGGCAAAACACAAAAAACATGATTGGATAATGGATGAAGTGATGCCTGGATTTGGTGCTAAATAAGTTTACTGTATCCTAGCTTTCGAAACTTGTCAGAGTAGGGGGGCAAATGCCCAGCTTCGCCTCCAAGAGGCTCCGCCAATGCCGGCGAGGGCTCCGGCCGCGGTGACGCTCCAGCTCCAAATGCGGCGGTGCGAGTGAACTAGGCGCAGGGGCCGGCGGCCTCCGGCGGGCACAGGGGCGAGCTCTGGTGGGCTGGGCGACCTCCGGTGTGGGGCGAGCTCTAGGTGGTCGGGCTGTTGCGGGCTTAGGATCAAGCTCCGGCGAGTGCAGGGGCATGTTCCCGCAAGCTGGGCGAGCACCGGCGTACGTGCAGGGCGCGGGGCTTTGGGGCGGAATTTTCAACTGGGCGCTAGCGGCGGAATTTCTGATGCGGGAAGGGAAAGAGACAAGGGCCCCGTTCGGCTTACCTTAAAAGCCGGCTTATTTGGCTTCTTTTTTCAGCCGAAACATTATTTTTTTCTCATAACAATTCAGCTTTGTCTTGTTTTTTCAGCCAATTTCAGTCAAGCGAACGGGGCCAAGGTGTGGAGGGAGAGGAAAAAAACTGATGAATGGCCCCGCTTGTCAATATCTGATCCCACCTTTGATGGCTCTGAACTAAATAGAAAATGGGTCGGTCCCATCCCTTCTCAACCAAACTGAAAATTAGGTCATCCCATCCACAAACCAGAGTTAGGACCACCCCACCCCACCTTATCTCCAACCAAATGCTACCTTAGTTGCTAAGCTGTTGTTTGCTCTTCCCCTTCGCTTAGTCTATCAAAACCATTCCATTGCTAGTGTGCTACCTTCACCATATCTAGCCATCCTCAACTCAAGCCTTGCTTGTATCAATGATATGCCTTCATTTGGAATCTACTTATTATTTTGATTAATAATAAAACCCGTTATCAATATTCTCGATTGAATTGGCAAGCCATACATGTGAAACCAACTCAAATGCAACTCTAAGACGCTCACAACTCAAATGTCTTGTCTCCCAGCCTGGCAAAGCAAGCAATGACAAGAATTCCAAACACACCCTAGCTATATGTTGATGGTAAGATATTGCATACATATCGTGATGGCGTCAATCAATCTTACAAATCCGAAAATGAAAACAAAATTCAAGAAAAAGAGTGAGCAATTGTAAATTTTTGCAAATTATTAACAGATGTGTCAACCTTAGATCGGCTACCTCTGTTAAAGACAAACAACCTGATATTGCCACCTTTATTAATGTGATTTACAAAGATGAGCGCTCTAAGACGCTCTGCTGACGGGTCGCCTCTGACCTCTGTTAATGGGAAATGCACCAATAAAAATGTCTGTTTTTTTTTGGTTCTCTCATTCCACGCCTCCACTCCTGAGTAGATATCCACGTTGGGAGAATTTCCTTGGTGCTGTTTGCTTGTTTGGCATGCTGCTGTCAAGGGAGTGCTGTTTTATGTAACAATCCAAGAATTCATTTGGTAAAAATGACCACACAATTGAAGCAAAGTACCGTATGTCCAGCGCATGGAAAACAAGGTCCCTGCAGTCTTGCAGCCAAAGTACGGCAACAAAATTGAAAACAGCCTTAGAAAATCAAGAAAAAACAGAATTTTTTGAATAATATAAGGAAATCACCACAGATCAATACCAACCACAACATTTTTATGAACATGCATGGAAAATCACAAGACCAAAATTCTTTGACATAGTCCAATACATGCAAAATTTAATTCAAGTGGCAAATTCAACATAGCTAATCCATTTGTCACCAAATCATAGATCATCTCCATCTAGATATCCAAGACATATATCAAAAAATAAATTATGGTTTAATTCCTTTTCATAAGCTTCTCATAGGCATTGCAGCTGCATTTTTCTTCTGAAATCACACATTGCTTCCACCAAGAGCTCTGCAAGTAAACACAAGGAAACACATCAGCAGCTAGAGACATACCTAAAGTAAACTCATCAAAGTTTCATAAACTGAAAGTCGAAGTTTACTAGAGAGCTGCTTTGGTGTTTCTGTTACTGAAAATCAAAGTTTCAGAAACTGCACAGAACTCTGGTTTCAAAAATAGCATAGAACATCACCTCTAGCCCCCTCTAGGAAATTTCCAAAAACGAATCAAATCAAAACCGAAAGAGCATGCTCTAAACAGCAAACAAACAAAGCATACATGTGAAAAAACAGACATCCTGGTAGCATGTGAAAAAACAGTTTCTTGCGAAAATAAACTGCATTTTATTTTCAGCAACTCGCAGCCACTCACTCCAGATGGTAACATATCCACAGCAATCACACAGATTCTGGAATAAAAAATATAGGCCTTTACGTGTATCTTAGGCAAAACCTGCACTTCTTACTGTCTAAAAATAAACTGCAGAGAGATCCGTGCGGCCAAGCTAGAGTTTTTTGGCAAGATTTCCTTGGTTATGACTAAGTTATATTATTACATATATAAACAAGTAGATTGAAAAGCTGGTAAGATGCAATGCCACATATATAAACTGCAGAGAGATCGTGAAGGACGGCTGGCGAACCATCACCGCACTTATAGTGTCGCCACGGCCGGCACAGTAGCACCACGCCACACCTTACCACGACGTGGGCACAAGACCACGACGACAACCACGCCCAGATGTGTACCACAAGACGGCGTAGCTTGCAGACCAAGTTAGCTAGGCTCCTCCCTCAGGCTCACGACCCCTCAGTCGGAAGAACCTTCTTCTTTGTACCTGCTCTGGCCCCGAACTCTATATAAGAGCATCCAGGGCACCATCCCAAGAGACTCTCTCATTCATTCTTCAACCTCCGGACTCCTGAAGCTTCCCTTCAGGCAGTTCTAGTTCTAGCTCTCCTACCTCTTCCACCATTCTTGCACCCCCCCCCCATTGTAAGAACTTCAGAGTATTCAAGCGAGGAACACGCACTTGATCATCTCTGTGACTGGACATAGGGCTCCGGCCTAAACCAGTATAAATCCTCGTATGTTTTGGATGCTACCATCGTCTTCCTAAGCGCGGCAATCGTAGAAATTTACTAATCCAATTTACAAAACACCGACAACAAGCAACCATACCAGCACTCAGTACCTCACATCCATACATGTCCATCCAGCTTAATAGATAATATCTGAATAATGCATAGCAGACTGTTTCCCTTCAGGTTATAGCATGTTTGCATATGTTTTACTGCAAACTTTTCATGGTTTGCTCTTTATGTCAGGCTCAAGTTGAACAAGCCGCTTATATTTATGAAGTTTGTACATAGCGATCAGAAAATTAAGTTGTTATTCCTAACTGGAGGATAGATTTACAATTATTTTAGTGACTCCAGTTTCCTTATCTTAAGAAATTTAGGCTGTCTATATTCTATAAGGCCTTGAGTCTGTGATTGAGAACAGGCTTGTATGCAATTCATGACTTCTGCTTTGGCGGTTTCATACTTACATTCCTAGCAAAAGAAACTATGTAGTTAACTATAGATACAAATTTGAACTGTAAATACCCAAAAAATACCAAAAAAAAAACTATTTTCAGAGAGATTGTTTATGGACTACAGCATAGTAAACAAGGTAGTTTTTTCCGAGGCAAATAAACATGTCATAAATCAACACAGAAAAGAAGAACATAGTACTACTACCATATACTAACAATTAGTTAGTTAGATCTCACTTATTGCCATATAGGCTTAGCAGAATTATTGAAACATTGAAGTAATAAAGGAATTATATATACATAGTGTAATAGCCGAACTTGGTACATAAAGTAGCCGAACCTGAATTAGAAACACTCTTGAATTCAAGTGCCTCTAATCATACATTGCTATAACCTGAGATGTCAACTGAGACGTCTTCAGCCAACTGAGATGTCAACTGTCAGCGACAAAGCCTGAGATGTCAACTGAGTAGAATTCCGGCGACCCTACAGCAGAAGGCGATTAAAAAAACAAGTGTTAAAAATTAAATAAGTCAAAGCATGTGAACTATATACAGTAAGAAGTATGCTACTATTTACTACTAAATCAATGACCAAATTGCTTGATTTGCTTTAATTGAAACTTGTACAAGAATAATGGGCGGACTCTTATTGCAGTACCCCCAAGCAACACACTCGTGATCGAAACTTCAACTATCACTGCATTTTGTGAGCAGAGAATAAATAGCACAAGGACAATACTCAAGCACAGCAGTCAGAATGGAATCCGAGAAATGGATCAGTCACCTTGCGAAAAATTGCTATTGCATTGAATTCACTGCACTACCCAAGCAACCCAGGAAAAATGTGAAAAACATGATAGATATGCCCAGTGCTAAAGCATTTGTATCTTATTTTTCCTGCACTTTTACTTTTCTTAGCTTCCAAGCCTAACATTAAAAATATTCTCAGCATCCACTTTAGTGGTTAGAATATGCTGTAGCAAGTAGGAGTCTTCTTGCCTATAAAGGGCAAGGGAGTGTCATTGTAAAAAACAAGCTATTGCATTTCTTTACAATCCAAGCGGCTAAGGGCCAAGCTGTCCTCTGGTAGTTCCCAAATCTGAATCTGAGATCTATTTTCTTTACAATCCAAGTGGCCAAGGGCCAAGCTGCCCTCTAGTAGTTCCCAAATTTGAATCTGAGATCTATTTGGGCCAACAACTGGTATCGGAGCCTTAGGTTCTTTAGCGAGCGAGCAGAGAGCCATGTCCACCGCTAGCCAGATCGCCAGAGCCCGCGCTGCTGCCTGCACCTGGGCCGGAGCAGGAGCCGATGACCGCGCGACGCGCCTTGCTGCCACAGAGGCAGCGGCTGCGACGGCGGCCGAGACAGCCAGGCAGGCAGCGGCTGCGGCCTAGGCCGCGATGGCCGTAGCCGCGGCGCTGCATGCTGAGATGGAGCGAGAGGAGCCGGAGCCAACAGGAGGAGGGTCGGGCAGCCCGGACAGGCGTCACCGCCAGTCGCCATCACCAGAGCAACGTCGTGGTCGCCGTGGGCGCTCCCCGATGCTGCAGACGGTCTACCGTGACTCCAGAGCGAGAACGCCATAGCCAATGCTCACCAAGTTGAACTACCACGAGTGGAGCTTGCTGATGAAGGTCAAGCTGCAGGCCCGTCGTCCGTGGGAGGCGATACACGTCGGTGGCATCAGCTACGATGACGATCGCGGGGCACTGGAGGCCCTGTGCGCCGCCGTCCCCACCGAGCTCGGTGTCTCCCTCGCCAACAAGACCATGACGAAGCTGGCGTGGGAATCGATCGTCGCGACACGTGTCGGCGGAGATCGCGTGCGCCGGACGACGTTGCAGCGCGTCCGAGGGAAGTAGGAAGGCCTCGCCTTTTAGCCAGGTGAGCAAGTCGAGGACTTTGCCCTTCGCCTGACCAACCTGATGGAGCAGATGGTGCACAACGGCGACACCGACCTCATGGAGCAGCGTGCGGTGGAGAAATTCCTCCGTTGCATGCCGAAGAAGTACGCGTAGATCGTCATGTCGATCGAGATGCTCCTCGACTTCGAGAAGCTCACCATCGAGGATGTGACCGAGAGGCTCAACGCGGTGTAGGACCGCGAAGAGGGACCTCACGCCCAGCCGGGCGCCGCCGGAGGCAAGCTGCTATACACGATGGAGCAGTGGCGTGCCTTCGAGAAGAAGAAGAAGGAGGAACGATCCGGACCATCCGGTTCCTCTAAGGAGCGTCGCCAGCGACCACGTGGCAGCAAGAAGAAGAAGGAGCAGGTCGGGCCTAGGGCTCAGGCAGGTGCTAATGGCGGCGGTGTCGGCGAGCGCAAGGTGACCCGGGATGACACCTGCAACAACTACGGTAGGTCGGGCCACTGGGCCAAGGACTGTTGCCTTCCTCCACACCGCGGTGGGTAGGCTCACATCATGCAAGCAGGGGAGGAGGATGCTACTCTGTTCCTGGTGCACGAGTGCATCGAGCTGGAGCAAGAAGCAGGGGAGGGGGTGAAAGGTCCACACTTTCCCTTTCCACGTTGGCCAGCTCCGCACATCTCCACCTCGACGAACCGCGTGCCCACGCCTTCCTCGGCAAAGGCGCAGACGATGACAAGATCGATGGCTGGTACCTTGACACCGGTGCCACACACCACACAACTGGTCGGCATGAGTTCTTCTCTGACCCGGACTCTGGCGTGAAGGGCTACGTCAAGTTCGGTGATGCCTCCACCATCGAGATCAAGGGAGTTGGCTCGATCATCTTCAAGGCCAAGATGGGGGACCACCGCCTCCTCACCGGCATGTACTACATCCTAGCCTTGAAGAACTCCATCATCAGCATTAGGAGGCTGGACAAGAATGGCTCGCGGGTGGAGATCGAGGATGGTGTGTTGCACATCTGGGATAGAAGCCGCCGCCTCCTCGCCAAGGTGAACCAGGGAAGCAACCACCTTTACATGCTCCATGTGTAGGTGACGCAACCCCTCTACCTTGCCGCGTGCCAGGACGATGAGGCGTGGTGTTGGCATGAGCGTTTTGGGCATCTTCACTTCAAGACCCTGAAATAGCTCGGCAAGGAGGAGATGGTCCACGGCATGCCCTGTGTCGACCACGTCGAGCAGCTCTGTGACACCTGTGTGGTGACCAAGCTAAAGCGTTGGCCCTTCTTGCATCAAGCCTCCTACCGCGCAACCGAGCAGCTCGGGCTGGTGCACGGTGACCTCTGCGGTCCAGTGTCATCGGCCACTCCTGGAAGTCGGTGCTACTTCCTACTGCTCATCGATGACGCCACCCGCTACATGTGGGCCGTGCTGCTCGATTCCAAGGTGGCAGCTGCAGACGCCATCAAGTGCCATCAGGTAGCCATGGAGAAGGAGTGCGACCACAAGCTCTGGGTTTTCCGCATGGACAACGGTGGCGAGTTCACGGCGGCAGAGTTCACGGCATACTGCGTCGACGAGGGGATTCAGCGCCACTACTCCACGCCCTACTCACACATAGCAGAACGGCATGGTTGAGCGCCGCATCAGATGGTGGTGGTAGCGGCATGCGCCCTCCTCAAGTAGCACGGCATGTCGGCGATCTACTGGGGTGAGGCCGTAATGACCGCTGTACACTTGCTCAACCACTCGCCGACTAGTACACTCGATGGCAAGATGCCATATGAGGCCTGGCATGAGCGCAAGCCAGTGGTCAGCTATCTACATGTCTTCGGCTGCCTCGCCTTCATCAAGGAGCTGAACCACGTCGGCAAGCTCGACGATCGCAGCTCACCGGGGTCTTCATCGGCTACGCAGAGGGGCTAAGGCCTACCGCGTGCTCGACCCAGCGACACGGTATGTGCGCATGGCGTGTGACGTCGTGTTCGATGAAATACATGGCTGGGCATGGGACAAGGTGGTGGATGATGGGTCGGTGGCCGCGCTCCGTGACTTCACTGTTGAGTATGCGTGGGTAGGCGGTGCTGAGGGAGCACAAGGTGCATCCTCGTCGATGTTTGGGTCTTCATCACCAGCGCTGACCTCTTCATCAGCTCTACCACGTTCACCATCACCAAATCCGAGGGAGCTCGGTAGCCCATCGATAGTGCTCGGCAGCCCATCGGCGGTGCTCGATAGTCAATCGGTAGCAACTTTGACTTCTCCAGCACCATAGCAGACCACTTCGGCGCACCAACCGACCCCCTTGGTGTCTTCTACCTCGCTGGCTACGACATCAGTGCACGCAGGGCAGCCAGGGGTTGAGTACACGACGCCACTCGAGGATGATGAAGACCGCCTGGACGCCTACTATGATGATGAGCCCCTTCGGTACCGCTCGGTGGCAAACATCCTCGGAGAGCAGTCTCCACCGGACTAGCCCAAGAGGCTCCTCTCTCAGCTACATCTGACGCACGTCGGTCAGCCGACCACTTATGTTGAGGCATAGGGTGATCCAGCATGGCGGGCGGTGATGGAGTAGGAGCTCAAGTCTGTTGAGCAGAACCACACTTGGGAGCTAGTGCCACTGCCAGATGGCCACCGCCCCATCACCCTAAAGTGGGTATTCAAGCTCAAGAAGGACAAGCTGGGCGTGGTGATCAAGAACAAGGCACGACTGGTAGCCCGTGGCTTCGTCCAGCAGGAGGGGATCGACTACGACGATGCCTTCGCCCCGTGGCACGCATGGAGTCAGTCTATGTCCTCCTCGCGCTAGCGGCTCAAGAGGGGTGGGAAGTCCACCACATGGACGTCAAGTCCGCTTTCCTCAATGGTGACCTCAAGGAGGAGGTGTATGTGAGCCAGCCACCTAGCTATGCCATCGCCGGAGAAGAGGGAAAGTTGTGAAGTTTTTTGCATGTTCACACTGAGCTTCCTAGTGTACCGCCTATGCAAGGCATTCTATGGCATGCGCCAGGCACCGCGCGCCTGCAACACGAAGCTCGACACCACACTCAAGAAGATAGGCTTCAAGCAGAGCGCGCATGAGGTGGCGGTGTACCGGTAGGGCAGCAGACGCAACGTTCTACTGTTCGGCGTCTACGTCGATGACCTTATCATCACCGGCACTGAAGAGTAGAAGGTGGAGGTGTTCAAGGTGCAAATTAAGAAGGCGTTCGACATGAGCGACCTCAGCCTCCTCTGCTTCTACCTCGACGTCGAAGTGCGCTAGGACGCCAATGGGATCACCTTTCGCCAAATCCACTACGCCAAGCGCATCCTTGAGCTCAGCGGCATGACAAGCTATAATCCAGCCCACACCCCAATGGAGGAGAAGCTCAAGCTGAGTCAGGAGAGCACGACGGAGGAGGTCGATCCAACCCATTACCGCCGGCTGATCGGGAGCTTACGCTACCTAGTCCGCACCCGGCCGGACATCGCGTTCGCCGTCGTGTACATGAGCCGGTTCTTGGAGCGGCCAACAATGGAGCATCTACAAGGCCGTCAAGCGAATCCTACGCTATGTGGCGGGCACCCTCGACTATGGTCTCCACTAGGGAAGGGCCCCTGACATGGTACGGTTCGTCGGCTACTGCAACAGCGACCCGGTGATGTGGATACCAGCAAAAGCACAACCAGGACGATGTTCTTCCTCGGTGATTGCTTGGTCAGCTAGCAGTCCCTCAAGCAGAAGGTGGTGGCCCTCTCGAGCTGTGAAGCGGAGTACGTCGCCACCACCACTGTAGCAACTCAGGCACTATGGCTGTCAAGGATGCTGTTTACACCAAAATTTGGAAGGAGCGTCACAGGGACTCGAAAGCTCCCAAGATCATATCATCAAGGAATCAATTACATGCAGATTGGGATCAGCTGATTCGAATGCAACACTAAAATCGACTTTCTTCAGATAGCGCCAGTGGATAACGACAAAGGCTATGATCGGCGCCAGGACGAGACATGTTAGACTCTACAAAAAGGGAAACATTAGAGTCTAAGTTATCTTAAATTAGGAATGTTTTCTCTAGGGTTAAAAATTGTGATGACTCGTGCTTAGACAGGAGTCATGCGCAGGTCATGGGTATAAATATCAAAGCCCGGCTATTGTAAAACACACACAATCAATCAAATACAAGTTACTTACTTTTTCAGCTTCGGTCAACCTCCATTGCTGCATCGATCCGGTCGACCTCCATTGCTCGAACTAGATTAAGGTCAAATTATCGGCTCTATCTAAGGGTGGCATTCCTTTGGATAGATTCATTAAGTTACTGATATTGCTTATTGCTTCCATTATTTATTTAATTACAGAAATATCACTTCACCCGATTGGGATTGATCTAGATCGGCCTTATATCCTTTTTAACCCATCGTTTGTTAATCTAAAACTGATCTAATCTATACTTTAAATGATGAGTTATGTTTTATCTACTATTTTACATCAATCTTGATCGTGCATAGCGTGCGGTTAAGGCGTGTTTGATCTTGAGTTGATCTATTGGCTAGCAAAAACTGTTCCATGGCCCGTTATCACGGCCTATGTGATTCTGCCTCACACCCCACTGTTAGCACCATGGAGTGGGGATCGTTATTTGGTAATCTATTCCTGAGAGGGCATGACCTTAACTGTGCGCTATACCTGAATCGGCTGTTTTAGCCGATATCAAGCGCTTTCACGAACAGTTCGCACTACGATATCGTTGAAGTAGCGATAGGTTGAAAGATATGTTAGCCCCATGATCTTATTATTGTATTACGGCCTGCATGTTTCTGCCTCATGCCCCACTGATATTAGTAATAAGTTAGGGTCATCGAGTCTATTGTTGTTTCTATAGCCTGCATGATTCTACCTCATGCCCCACTGGTCATAGCGATAGATGGGATCTAATATGTTCATTAGATTTATCTCTATTAAATGGTTGAATGATGATGAACTGTTTCTCTCATAAAAAGGGTTCGGTTACTTGCAGTCATTGGCTCAGCATGAACTAATTATTGTTGATATCTTTTTGCCAGTGATTAATATTTATCTAAAACAATGATATTCATCTAGAATGATAACCGATTCTTCTTACACAACCCTATGAGCTTTAACCGATTCATTCTTATGAATATGCTAGAATCGACTATTTAGTCGATCTCCTTTCATATCGGCTCTCAGAGCCACACATTCGGAACTGTTTGGCAACACCAGCACGTTCCGCCCTTAATTACTAATAAGCTTTCTCTCCTTGTCAATTGCAGGGTCAAATTGACTGGCACGTCTTGGGAGGAGTGCGCAGGATCGACCACCCCTGCGCTGAAGCTAGGTGAATCTCCAGCTCCATCGAGCGGACCCTTCTGGCTTGCTGCGTGTGTCCTCGGCATGGGACAAAAATTCCGTGTTGACACGCGTTTCTGGCATGCTCGGTGGGACCCCACAATCGTCATGGCGGTTCACAACAACAACGACATCCTTATGCTGCATTATGAAGATCTACCTGATGGGGATAAGGGTATCATTAGCAAAGCTATAGAAGAGTTTTAGAACAAGTGTTTGTTGTCCTACACCAAAATACGTGACAACACAATTGTTCAGAAATTTCCACTACCAAGAGTTCTACTACACGGGCAGACAGATACAACTGAAGATGAAGATAGGCGTTTCTTTAAGGAAGTTGTAGACAAATCTGTTCGTAATGCCATATCAAGCCATAACGAAGCTTTCTTAGATATATTCCACAACGCCATGAGAGAGGCGATTCATGGGTTTCCAGTTGGTCAAGGTGGGCCAGCTTATTACAACATTCTAGATCCGTCGACCCAAGGGACTAATCAAGTCAGTACCAGCCATCAAGAAGCAGCACCAGCTAGTAATGGTGATGTCCATGCAGTTCAGGGTTCATCTGAACAAACTCAAGGAACTACTGCAAATCAGATACAGTACAATCCTAGACCGTCAGTACAGCATGTGCAATAGTCGGCGGGGCAAAGTCAGAACCAGGTGATCAATTTTGGCACATCAGGCCACATACCGTTGTCAGCTCAAAAAATAGCACCATCAATTCAAAGGATCCGTAGAGATATCGATCCTTATGTCTACAATCAGAGACTTCAAGCAGCAAGCCAGCAAAGGACCCAACAGATCGAGATTCTACAAGGGTATCACTATGGCATAGATTATAACACCCTTCACATGATTCCAAATTCAGGATATCAAGGCACGAGGGATTTCAATCCACAGATGGGTTAGCAGGTGCAGAGGAATCCAAATCCACAAGCTGATGAATTATTGCTGAGGGTGACCGAGATGATGAAAAATCAGTTCGGTCTGAAGCCAAAAGGGCTGACCTTTTCGTACAAACGCCCATATCTAGAATGGTATGATTTGGTCGCTCTTCCCACAAATTACAGACTCCTATAATTTGCTAAGTTCACTAGCCAAGATAGTACAAGCACGATAGAACATATCAGTCAATATCTTACACAATTGGGCGAAGCATCAGTTGAGGATGCCCATCGAGTTCGTTTCTTCTCCTTGTCCTTATCAGGGCCAGCCTTCACTTGGTTTTCATCACTACTAGTCAATTCCATTGTCAATTGGGCTGACCTAGAGAAGAAGTTTTATACATATTTTTACACTGGGACTAGAGAAAAGAAGATTACCGATCTGACAACTATAAGACAGAAGACTAATGAATCGGGCACTGAATTTCTTTAGAGGTTCTGAGAAACTAGGAACTTGTGCTTCTCCTTAAACTTGGCTGATGATCAACTAGCTGCTTTAGCTGTTCAAGGAATACTGCCAATGTGGAAAGAAAAGCTGCTGGGACAAGAATTGGACAACTTGGGTCAATTGGCTCAACGAGTGGCAATGCTCAATAGCCAATTCCAGAGTATGCGCAGAGATACCTGATTTCAGAAAAGTACCGCAGTAGCCAAAGCTTATGATCCCTACTCAGTCGATGATGGCTATGAAGATGAAGAAGAAGAGGTTGCTGCGACTGCATGGAATTGGGGCAAGAAGACAGTAATGGTGTCAAATCCTTGGGGAAGAGGAGTCAAGGAGAGATATGACTTTGATGTCACCAAATTAGACAAGCTCTTCAATTTCTTGCTCGAGAAAGGACATATCAAGTTGCCCGATGGTCATGTTATGTTGCCTCCTAATCAGTTGAAGAATAAGAAGTTCTGTAAGTTCCATAACGCTACCTCTCATTCCACTAATGAATGTAGAATCTTCAGGCAGCATATATAGAGGGCTATTCAGCAGGGGAGGCTCAAATTTGATACGCCTCAAAAAATGAAAGTTGATGATAATCCTTTCCCAGGAGATCAAAACATGGTTGATGCTGGGCTACTCAAAGGAAAGACTAAGGTCCTAACATCAACCAAATCAAAAGAAGCTAGAACAGTCGATCCCAAGATGCAAATATCGGCTGACGAGTACAGAGAGATTAGAAGACATCGTGCCAAGCAAAAGAGCCGATATGAGAAGGGGAAGACGTCAAAAGTAGGGACGACAAAGCCACAAGTTACATCTCAGATTCTATTGAATAAGTGGCAGCGGTAGAAGGAAAAGGATTATCATCATTGATTAAAGGATCAAGCATACCAGCATCAACTGAAAGAAGAGAGGTATGAAAAGAAACAAGTCGAATTATATTGGAATTGTCCTTTCTTCAGACATTGCTGGAATAAAGGTTTGAAGTTGCCTACCAGATATGACTGTCCAGAATGCAGCAATCAATATTGGAAGTTTAGGCAGTCTCAAACCAACCGCCGGTCTATCCATACTCAAGATGCATATTATCATAATAACATGGATCGGCGCTTAAAAAATAAAAGTGTTCATAATCGGCTTGGGAAGCAAGTTGTTGACCAAGACTGGGTTGATTATGAAGAAGAAGGCAACAAAAGAAAATATGTTTGGAAGGAAGGCCAATGGTGTCCAGGAGGTTTAACAAGAAGCCAGAAGAGAAGGGTGCAACGTCTAAGGAATAAAGAGATGGAACAGGCTCAGGCATCTGGTAAACCTTAAGTATGGCGTACCAAGCAAACAGCCGATAAAAAGCAACCATCAGCTAATATCCAAATGACTTTTCTGTTGTCATCAGAATTCAGAGTCAATGGTGAAAGCCAACAGCCGATCCAAGCAGTCGGCTTTGAAAATTTATATTAATGGATAATCCAATAGATGGTACAGATGGCAAACTAGGACATGGCTTCAAGTCGGCCGATAAATTGGAAGAAGTAGATATTGGTCCTAGAGATAGACCTAGGCCGACGTACATAAGTGCTAAGTTGGATCCGGAGTATAAGCGGGAATTAATTGATTTATTAAAGGAATTTAAAGACTACTTTGCTTGGGAATACTATGAGATGCCTAGTTTAGACCGGTCAATTGTTGAACATCAGTTGCCAATCAAACCTGGATATTGGCCGTTTAAGCAAGCTCCGAGGAGATTCAATCCGAATGTGATCGATGATATAAAAAAGGAGACTAAAAGGTTACTGAAAGCAAAATTTATCCGACCGTGCCGATATACAGAGTGGATATCGAATGTTGTCCCTGTATATAAGAAGAATGGAAAATTGAGAGTTTGCATCGATTTTAGGGATCTGAACAAAGCCACACCCATGGATGGTTATCCGATGCCGATAGCTGATATGTTAGTAGATGCAGCAGCCGGGCACAAGGTTATTAGCTTCATGGACGGTAATGTAGGATACAACCAAATTTTCATGGCTGAAGAAGACATAGCAAAGACCGTTTTCAGGTGCCCCGACGCAATTGGTCTGTTCAAGTGGGTTGTGATGACCTTTGGTCTAAAGAATGCCGGTGCAACTTATCAAAGGGCGATAAATTTTATTTTCCATAAGTTGATCGGCAAGATTGTTGAAATCTACATCGATGATGTGATGATAAAATCCAAAGGGTACAAAGAGCACCTGACTGACTTGCGTGAGACTCTGGAATGCACAAGAAAGCATGGTTTAAAGATAAATCCTAATAAGTGTGCTTTTCGAGTATCAGCTGGACAATTCTTAGGATTCATGGTCAACGAGAGAGGAATCAAAGTTGGTCAGAAAAGCGTGAAAGCAATTGATGAGGCAGTTCCCCCGACTACCAAAATAGAGTTGCAATCTCTGCTTGGTAAGATCAATTTCATCAGAAGATTCATTTCAAATTTGTTAGAAAGGATCCTGCCATTTTCTCCCTTGTTGAAGTTGAAAAATGATCAAGAATTCAAGTGGGGTGACATACAACAAAGGGCGTTTGAAGAGATAAAAGAATATATGAAGTGTCCACCTGTGCTGGTCCCTCAGCAAGGTAAGCCTTTTAAGTTGTACATATCGGCTGATGACAAGACAATTGGATCGGCCTTGATGCAAGAATTTGAAGGAAAAGACAGAGTTGTTTTCTATCTGAGTAGAAGACTACTGGATCCAGAGATGAGATATTCTCCCACCGAAAAGTTATGCTTGTGCTTATATTTCTCTTGCACTAAATTATGACACTACTTATTATCGGTCGAGTGTACAGTTGTTTCCAAGGCTGATGTGGTTAAGCACATGTTATCAATGCCAATACTGAATGGAAGAGTGGGAAAGTGGATTCTTGTGTTATCAGAATTTGACTTGAAGTACGAATCGGCTAAAGCAGTGAAAGGACAAGTAATGGCCGATTTTGTCATCCAGCATCATAAGCCAAGCATTGGTTATGTAGAGCCGATACCTTGGACGTTATTCTTTGATGGGTCATCTTGCAAGCAAGGTGGTGGCATTGGTATTGTTATTATTTTGCCTCGGGGGGTAAGTTTTGAGTTTGCTCTTCCAACTGAGCCAATGATTATTAACAATTAAGCGAAGTACGAAGCTATTCTCAAGGGACTTCAACTTCTTCATGAAGTAAAGGCCAAAGCAATTGAAGTATTTGGAGATTCACAGTTAATTATTAATCAATTGATCGGCCTATATGAGTGCAAAGAAGAGACTTTGAAAGGATACTATGATGAGTGCCAAAAGTTACTCAAGGGGTTTCTTCATATCTCTTTCCAACATATTTCAAGAGCACAAAATCAAGAAGCTAACCGTCTAGCTCAAAGTGCATCAGGATATCGAGTGTGTCAAGAAGTCTTGAGTAGTGAAACCTCAAGTGATGATTGGAGAGTCGAAATAGTCGACTACCTTAGAGATCCGTCTCAGAAAGTTACCAGAAAGCTAAGGTATAAATCGACTAAATATGTTTTGTTAGATGACCAGTTATATTATAAAACAGTCGATGGGGTGTTGCTCAAATGCTTAAACCAAGAAGAAGCTAAGGTGTTGATGGGTGAGGTGCATGAAGGGATATGTGGAGCTCATCAATCGGCTTATAAGATGAAATGGATTATCCGTAGAGCTAGATATTTTTGGCCAATGATGTTGGAAGACTGTTTTGAATATTATAAGGGGTGCTAGGACTGTCAACATTTTGGTAATGTCCAGAGATCGCCTACATCGGCCATGAATCCAATAATCAAGCCATGGTCATTTCGAGGTTGGGGAATTGATTTAATTGGCTAGATTTTTCCGCCTTCAAGCAAAGGACATAAGTTCATATTGGTAGCAACAGATTACTTCACTAAATGGGTTGAGGCAATTCCTTTGAAGACGGTAACCTCAAAGAACATGATTGATTTTGTCAGGGAACACATTGTGTATCGTTTTGGGATTCCTCAAACTATAACTACAGATCAAGGAACAATGTTCACATCAGAAGAGTTCGGGGATTTTGCTGCTAGTATGGGAATCAAGCTACTGAATTCCTCTCCTTACTATGCTCAGGCTAATGGCCAGGCAGAGGTGTCCAACCAGATTATGATTAAGCTGATCAAGAAAAAGATCGAGGAACAGCCAAGGAAGTGGCATCCAAGGAAGTGGCATTCGACGCTAAATGAGGCGATGTGGGCATATAGGATGGCATGCCATGGATCAATTAAAACGTCGCCCTACGAACTTGTGTATGGCCATAATGCAGTTCTTCCTTGGGAAGTTTGGACTGGATCAAGGCGTGTCACACTACAGAATGATTTGTCAGCCGAAGTCTACAAGAATCTTATGATAGACAATTTGGAGGACTTGAGTTGCCTTCGGCTGCGTGCTCTTGAAAATATCAAAGCCAATAAACTGAGGGTTGTAAAATATTACAATAAAAAGGTCAAGATTAAGCAATTCTCTGAAGGAGACTTGGTCTGGAAAGTGAAATTGTCGATCGGGTCAAAGGACAGTAAATTCGGCAAATGGTCACCTAACTGGGAAGGACCTTATCGGATCAAACGTTGTGCACCTGGTAATGCTTATATTTTGGAAACACTAAAAGGAGAGGAAGAATTTGGCCAAGCAATCAACGGAAAAATATTTAAAGAAATATTATCCTAGCGTTTGGATCAATACTTAATAAGCGATTTGTTCGGTCGATAGCTTTAATAGCCGATATTGGAAATGTATCGCCTCCAGTGCAAAAATGAACCCAAAGGGGTAAAAGCCGGTACGATGTGTATCGTCTATTGAAGCAAAGCAAACACGGACAAAGTGATGTGTATGAAGCACGAAACAAAGGAAAATCACTCAAGATGAGGAAGTTGTTTGCTAAACGTCACCTATTACAAGCTACGGGCCGGAAAACACTTTGCCTACTATATCATCGGCCAGGGTGTTGAAGGCTACAGAGTTGGCGCGCTCATGAAGTCCTCAAACCAAGCGCTCATGCTCCCTAGGGTACGCTGCGTCCGGAAAACCATGGGGAAGAAGCCGAAGATTATGGCCAGAACGGGCTTGTGCAGCAGCCAACGCTATGGTAGCACCATGATGAACGCCATGAAGGGCAACCTCCCTGACATGATTTGGGATGTCATGCAAGCGAATCACCAGAACGGCGCCCCTGGCATTGACAAATCCCGTCACGTGATCCGCAGCTGATCGAAGACTCTCCAACTGAGCAGTTAGACCTAAAAAGATTCAAGGAAAGAGTGATCAAAAATCTTGAGGGCAAAATTAAGAAGAAAACAGAGAAATTATGGCAGACATCTCACCCATGATTCTAGCTTCAGCCCTGACCAACCTTTCTCCCACCAGGCCAACCTCGGGGGTGATCGGCCTTCAATCATGGCCAAAGCCGATTCTGCTAGGGAGAGGCAGTTGGCCAGATGTTGGTCGGTCTGATCGATGGAGGCTAGCAGATCATCATTGTCGATCTACCTCCTTGATTGATGAGGAAGCTGGCGGTGGATTGGTGCCAAAGATGACCCCGAAGGCTGGGCAGAGTCGGTCCTCTGATCTGAGGCGATGGGAGTACCCCAAGTTGTGTCCTCTTGGCGATGAAGGCGTTGGCGCGATGATGCAGATCCGTCGAGGGCCTCTTTAGCAGACCTCTTGTTGTTCTCCATGACCTCAAACCTACGGAAGGGCAGGAACTATACTGAAGATGAAGAAGGTTTGAGATGAAGCGGGTTGTTTTTTGATCCACAGCCATGGCCCGTATATATAGCCCGGGAAAGCGAGAAGGTAGATTTCACCGGGGGTGTGAAATTGAAATCAGAAACAAAAACGGATCAACACTCTAGAAATTCAGAGGACGAATAACGAAGGGATAACGGACTCAAACTTATTGCTTTCCCAAATTACAAAATATCGTGGGACAGATACAAAGAATTTACATTGACCAGAGATTAACCCAATAGGGCTTCTTTGGATTGAAGGAAGTCCGGATCCCCACAAGGCCGAAACTCATCATGAACCAAGTCACATCGGCCCGTTGATAAAATTGTGCTAGAGAAGAGGAAAGGTCGCCCGCCTAAAAGGAGCCTGTGGCTTTCCCGGTGGGCGTTTGGAGGAGCAAACAAGGGGAAAATGTCCACACATTTTAGCCCTTGCAAACACTAGAACAACTTTGCGAGCATGGAGAGAAGACTCAGGTGATATCACAAGAATTTTTCTAACCGCAATGGCTGGTCTTCTTGCTCAACGAGGCACTAAAATGAGCGAAACAATCACCCTATGCACAAGAATTCTTCTAACCACTTGAGATCCCCATAGCAAAAAGATAGACCATGGAGGGTCCAGCGGAGTCGGGAGCACTCGAGGAGGCAGATAGAAGAGAAACATGGCTAAATTGTTGAGTTGCTCTCGCCAAGGTCGGATAGGCATTTTATAGCCGGCCCGGAAAGATGAGTCCAAGTGCCCGTGAAGCAATGATGCTCACGTGAAAATTTTGAAGCATGGGCTCATGAGCTGACATAAATGATGACAAACAGTAGACCCCAGGTCAAGATTCTCTACTTGTGACTGCGGACCTATCGGGGATACAGACGTGATAATTTTGGAATAAAATTACTTTTATCCCAAAATTGAGGGGCATGTGTTTACACCAAAATTTGGAAGGAGAGTCACAGGGACTCGAAAGCTCCCAAGATCATGTCATCAAGGAATCAATTGCGTGCAGATTGGGATCAGCTGATTCGAATGCAGCACTGAAATCGACTTTCTTCAGATAGCGCCAGTAGATAATGACAAAGGCTATGATCGGCGCCAGGACGAGACATGTTGGACTCTACAAAAAGGGAAAGATTAGAGTCTAAGTGATCTTAAATTAGGAATGTTTTATCTAGGGTCAAAAATTATGATGAGTCGTGCTTAGACATGAGTCATGCGCAGGTTCCGGGTATAAATATCAAAGCCCGGCTATTGTAAAACACACACAATCAATCAAATACAAGTTACTTACTTTTTCGGCTCCGGCCACCCCTTAGGAGTAGGAGTAGGAATAGAGTAGATCTCGGTGAGTTCTTCAATAAGTACGACTGCATCGATCCAGTCGACCTCCACTGCTTGTCTGTAAGTACCGTCATGGCTTATACCTTTGTTCGTACGGCTGCATCGATCCGGTCGACCTCCACTGCGACTCTGGTATGAGTTAGTTATCGACTCTTGTCTAGTTCAAGTATGACTGTATCGATCCGGTCGACCTTCACTGCTCGAACTAAATTAAGGTCAAGTTATCGGCTCTATCTAAGGGTGGCGTTCCTTCGGATAGATTCATTAAGTTACTGATATTGCTTATTGCTTCCATTATTTATTTAATTACAGCAATATCACTTCTCCCGATTGGGATTGATCTAGATAGACCTTATATCCTTTTTAACCTATCGTTTGTTAATCTAAAACTGATATAATCTGTACTTTAAATGTTGAGTTATGTTTTATCGGCTGTTTTACATCAATCTTGATCGTGCATAGCGTGCGGTTAAGGCGTGTTTGATCTTGAGTAGATCTATTGGCTAGCGAAAACTGTTCCATGGCCCGTTATCACGGCCTCTGTGATTCTGCCTCACACCCCAGTATTAGCACTATAGAGTGGGGATCGTTATTTGGTAGATCTGTTTCTGAGAGGGCATGACCTTAACTATGCGCTATGCCTGAATCGGTTGTTTTAGCCGATATCGAGCGCTTTCACAAACAGTTCGCACTACGATATCGTTGAAGTAGCGATAGGTTGAAAGATATGTTAGCCCCATGATCTTATTGTTGTATTACGGTCTGCATGATTCTGCCTCATGCCCCACTGATATTAGTAATAAGTTAGGGTCGTCGAGTCTATTGTTGTTTCTACGGCCTGCATGATTTTGCCTCATGCCCCACTGGTCATAGCGATAGATGAGATCTAATATGTTCATTAGATTTATCTCTATTAAATGGTTGAATAATGATGAATTGTTTCTCTTATAAAAGGGGTTCGGTTACTTACAGTCATTGGCTTAGCATGAACTAATTATTGTTGATATCTTTTTGCCAGTGACCAATATTTGTCTAAAACAATGATATTCATCCAGAATGATAACCGATTCTTCTTACACAACTCCATGAGCTTTAACCGATTCATTCTTATAAATATGCTGAAATCGACTATTTAGTCGATCTCCTTTCATATCGGCTCTCAGAGCCGCACATTCGGGACTGTCTGGCAACACCGGCACGTTCCGCCCTTAATTACTGATAAGCTTTCTCTCCTTGTCAATTGCAGGGTCAAATTGACTGGCACGTCTCGGGAGGAGTGCGCAGGATCGACCACCCCTGCCCTGAAGCTAGGCGGATCTCCAGCTTCATCGAGCGGACCCTTCCGGCTTGCTACGTGTGTCCTCGGCACGGGACGAAAATTCCGTGTCGACAGATGCTGGCAGAGCTACTTGACAGGAAGTTGGATGTGGTTGAGCTGAAGGTGGACAGGAAGTCTGCTTTAGCTCTGGGTAAGAACCCTGTCTTCCATGAGAGAAGCAAGCACATCCGCATCAAGTATCACTTCATCAGGGACTGTTTGGATGATGGGAGCATCAAGGCCAGCCACATTGCCACTACTGATTAGCTGACTGACATTCTCACCAAGTCACTGGGGAAGTCCAAATTTCAGGAGATGAGGGAGAGGATTGGGCTACAGCAGATCACCTCCAGTGCTCGGCATAAGGCTTAGGGGGAGAATTGATAGATAAGCCTAGTGCAAAAGAACTTGTATCTTACTTTTCCTACACTTTTATTTTCTTTGGCTTTCCAGCCTAGTGTTAGAAATATGTTCGGCATCCACTTTAGTGGTTAGAATATGCTGTAGCAAGTGGAAGTCCTCCTGCCTATAAAGGACAAGGAAGTGTTATTATAAAAAACAAGACATTGCATTTCTTTACAATCCAAATGGCCGATGGTAAAGCTGTCATCTGGTGGTTCCTAAATCTGAATCTGAAATTTATTTGGGCCAAAGAAACGAACTTCCAAAATTACTCAACTTCAAACACAACACAGAACTGAAAAAGAATCCGAAATAACCAAAAGAAAACAATGCGTGAACACTGAAGTCGAAGTTCCGTAGAGAACATAAGCAAGGACAGACGACAAATTCTAGGCTGACACTATGCCTGCTCAACAGCCAGAACAAACAGCTTGGTTGAGCCCACATGAAGCACCCAAACGTCAACTCTTGGCTGGCAATAAGCTGAAATGGTTGAGCCCACAAAGTGGCCTAGGTGATGAAAAAATGTGGAGTACGTCAACTTTATGGGCACGGGCTGGCAATAATGCTGAAATGGTTGTAAGAGAAGAAGTATGAAGCCTAGGTGATGAAATCGAAATGTGGGCCAGTTTTCTATTGGACCCCGACAAGTTCTGTTAGGCCCCTCTGTTGGGCCTGGTTCTGTGGATGGACCATGGAGTCGATAGCGTGCATTCTGAAAACTCTTCACAAAAAGTCCTCTTCAGGTGTCAAACTTCATTTATCAATCTATAATTCTAATTGACGAGCGTCAACCTAATTCTAAAAGTTCTGCGGCTGATTGATTTAGAAGAAGCCAAGTTAAGCACTACAATCGTCTGGAAAAATGATTTAAGTTCACAAAGCTAGCAGCAGCAGGTGATCTAAAACTAGTTTCAGGGTTTTGGCAGATATTTTCATTGGGTTCCCTAAAAATGCTTTTCGTAACAGTATTGGTGAATGTTTGGGTGATCCACAGGGATCTATATTGGGACGATGCTGAGTCGTTCAAACCAGAGCCATGTTAGGATAGGCATGTTGACTTTAAGGGCAAAGATTTTGAGCTTACACCACTTGGATCCGTCTCCAGGGTTTGACATTTGCGGGACATGCTCTCTGCACTCCAATACCACTTTGACAAGTGTGCAATAATTGAGAAAACACATGAGAAAAAAAAATCAGCAAGTGTGCTACAATTGAGAAACATACATGAGATTAAAAAGAATCTACACCAACATAACAAGACCAGGGTAGGAGAAGACATTTTTAACCTCTGTACCTTTTCTTTGCTGCTGACAGTAATGATCCATAATACAATAGCCAGCTGGTGACACACCTCTTCAAGCACTCAAAAGAAAAAAAAAAGAATATTTATATCTAACAACACAACCATCATCCTTTTAACCAAAGCTGAACAATCTTTTTTTTTCCCCTTTTGGTGATGCCCCATCCATGAACCAAAAGAACATAAAGAAATCTGAGCCTCAAAAGGAAAAAGGAAGGTAACAATTTCAGCTGCATCATTCCAATTGACATACATAATATTAATGATGCAGACATATGTTCAGTTATGATGCTATGGTTCCACAGCATCCTTCATTTGAGCACCAGCAACAAGCTCTTCTGTCAAAGAAAATAGCTCAACAATCTCCTTTTTAGCTTCAAGAATCACATTAATTTTCCTTTGTGGTTCCATTTTAGAAGCACCTTTACTAATGTTTGAATTTTGAGATACTACCAAATTGGTACCAGAATCAGTTCTACCACTTCTCAAGAATTCCTTAGTCACATTCGCAAGCTTCTTCAACAAAGTGCTAGCAGCTAGTGCCTCAGCCTCCACAGATTCCGATTCATGCTTTTGGAGCTCCACTTCTCCCACAATGTTGTCTTTGGTTGCCTCATCAGCAACGCTAGATAGTCTCCTGATGTCATCGGGGTCTATGGATAACTCTTCCAACTTGTCTAGTTCCTTGTCCCTAACACCTAACCTTCCAACTACTGCCTTCAACTCTCGATCTTTGGCGTCAAGCGCTTTATAAGCAGCACTCAGATCCATGTCCTTTTGTCGTAAGGATTCTTTTAACATGTCTATGTCAGCCTTCAATTGGCTATGTTTATGCAAATTGGACTCAAGTGCTGTACCTGTGCTTAAAATTTCATCATCCAGCAAGCTATAAATGTCAAGTTCTTCACCTTCGACAGAACCTATAAGATTGCCAGTAAGCTCAACTATCTTTTGCACCACGGATTCAGCTTGTGAGCGTCCTAATCTCACCTTATCCAATTCATCTTGCATTAATTGTATGCATTGCTCTTTATCCTGTAATTCAGTTCTAACTTGAACCAGTTGATCCTCCTTGCTATTTATCAGCTGCTGAAGTTCAATAACCTCACTGTTAACTTCATCAAGTTTTCTTTGTGTCTCCAGAAGCTCCAAATCCTTCTCTTGAACAGCAAATTGTATGGAATCCACCTTCAATTTCATATCTTCGACTTCATGTCTGGCCTCTAACAACTCAGTCTCTTTTGTTTCAACAAGCTTTTGTGAATTGAAGTAATCCTTCTCCTTCTGAACTAGCTCCTCTTGAAGCAAGTCTACTTCCTTAGTTTTCCATTCCAAGCTCTCCCTTTCTTTGGTTAACATAGCCTCTAGGGACTCAACCTTCTTCGTTTCCTCAAGTAACTGAGATTCAAGTTCACTACAGCGAGATTGTACAGCAGTGAGCTCATTTGTCTTTCCTTGAATCTCCAGCTGAGCAGCTTCCAAATTCCGGATATAAGAAATAATCAATGCCTTTTGGTCTGTGAGTTCCTGCACTTGGTTACTCAACTGTGCTGCTTGATCTTCGACTTGCTTGCGCGAGAAGGTGAAAGCCTCTTTCGAAGCTATTAGTTCAGAACGCACAGCATCTAGCAAAGACCTCACCCGTTTGAAGTCACTGATTGTATTCTTGATATTATCCTTATCCTTGGATGCCATTTGCGCCAGTTCCTTTAACTCTTGCTGTGCTGCAATCCATCCTGAATTCTGCTTCTCAAGTTCCTGTTCTGCAACTTTCAGTTTCTCTTCATTAGCTTTCGTCAATTCATTTAATCTCTCAATCTCAGTTTCCTTTCGTTTAATTTCACTTTGAAGCTCCCTAATTGTTGCTTCTTGACGTGCAATGGCCTGATTAGCTACAAGAAGCACTTGTTCCTTGGACTCGATCTCTGAACGCAGCAAGGCTGCTTCATCATTCTTCTTCAGCATCTCTTGTTTAAGCTTATCCACTTCAATAACCTTCTTAGAAAGTGCATCTTGTGAACTAACAATTTTTTTGTCTTGTTCCTCGACCAGAACCTTCAGATTATTGATCTGTCGGACTTGTAGAGTCAAATCCCTACTCGCCTTCATCAGTGCTTTCTCCATTTCATGTTGCCTCGAATATGCTTTGATGATGTCTTCCTCCCTCTGATCGAGGTCCTGCTTCGTCTGGTTCAACCTTGACCTATCCACAGAGACTTTCTTCTCTGCATCACGAAGATCCCTTTCTTTCTTCTTTAGGATTGATATGGCAGCCTCAAATTCAGTCTTCAGGACCTCAATGCTCATGCTCAGCTCCCTATCCTGAGAAGCGCTTGGATCTAGACTCTTTGTCTTGGCGAACAGACGCTCCAATAGTTCTCTCGCGGGCTCAGTTGTTCCATTGTCACCGTCATTGATATCTAATCTAGAACTTTTTACAATAGATCTGATCAAATGAGGTGAGCATTTCGCACGTTGAGCCTGGAATGCTGCCAGAAAGCCCAGCTTCTGCCTGAACAAAACCTGAGAGTTTGCAGGAAACAACGCATGGGAGGACTATCAGGATAGTGCACATGAATTGCCCTTTAAGTAGAAGAGTTCAAACGGACTACAGAAAAATCCACAAGGACCACAACTATCTTTACTCGACGAATTTTGGTAATGGATTTGATTAATCTGAAATGCACACGAACCTACCACCATAAAATCGACTCCGGCAAAGATAAAGATACCAAAAGAGTACGAGTTAGGAATCCGAAATTCATCTTTTATCTTCAGTTAAACATAACTAAACAAGTACTACACGAGACCGCAATTTGGAAGGCGTCCAAGAACACAATCGCCACTGAGCTCAGCAACCAAATACCATGACACATCATGATAATTGATAAGAAACAGTGAAGATAAACGACTGCTCACGTGGGTGGCGGCGCGGAGAGGAGGCGAAGCGGTGCGGACTGCGGCGGCGGCGGCCGCCCCCGCCGCCGGCGAGGAGGTGGAGGAGAGGGGCATGGCCGCGGAACATGGGGGAGGGGATCACGGCTGCCCGGGCGCGATCAGACGGGTGGCGACGCGCGCGCTCGCGGACTGCGGGTGAGGCGACAGGAGAGAGCGGCGGCTGCAGAGGGATGAGGTGGTGGAACCGGGGGAGCTCCCGGGCGCTCGTGGAGTGCACAGCGCCAGCGCAGCGTGGATGACGCGATCACGCGAGGAGCACGAGAGACGTGTTTTTCTTTTTATAAACGAGAAATTGTTTTTTCTCATTTTCCCCCTTTCTTTGAGAAAAGAAAATGGAAAGGCTAGCGGGACGGACGCACCTCCTGCGCCTCCCCCGTATCGCATCCCATGTCTCCTCGCGTCCATCCCACGCTAGCTCCCCCGCGTTCCGGACGTAGCACCGCCGCCTGCCCCGCTTCCCATCCTGCTCCGACACCGCCGAGCTCTACGAACAAGTCGAGCTCAAACTAGCACGGCGAGATTGAGGGAAGGGAAGGGAAAGGAGAGAAAAGGGCAAGGCGCGCCGCGCGAGGTAAAAACCGAAGTAGGTTGCTGTCTACCAACCATCAGCGTATTATAAATATGTGCAACACCAGATCTACTTTTAAAACAACTGGATGAAAACATTTGCAACATACGTGAAACAGATGAAACACTTGAAACATCGTGTATACCGATAGCAATATATGTAACATGTATATCTACTTTTGCAACATTCAGATGAAATACTTACAATATAAGTTTAAAACATCTTACAATATAAGATTGAAATATTCGAAACACCTAAAACATATGCTCGAAACATGCGGTATAGCCATAAAAATATATGCAACATCTAGATGAAACACTTAAAACGTACGTTTAAAGCGTCTGAAATATTTGAAAACATACGCTTACAACATACGTATATTGTCATTATAACATATGCAACATCTCAGATATACTTTCGCGACATCCAGATGAAACACTCGAATAGTGTGTAAAAGGGAAAACTATAGTAGGCTTTGGCATGTTAGAGTCAGCGTCCCAGGATGAGGCAGAGTATGAGTGTATATGACCATAAAAAAAGACAAGGCAAAGTTTTTGGACTTTTAGGGGCGTGGTCAATAGAAGGATGTCAAAGATTTTGGAAAAATAGAATGCTATGAAAGTTTAGGTTTTATGTGGCTAGCTAATAGCTATACAAGATACTAGGTTACAAGCTAGGGTGAATTCGAAAAATAGAAAATGGAAAGTAAGCAAAAATTGTTGTCTTTGTGAAGTAAATGAAACTACCGATCACATCTTTAATTGCATCTTAGCTAAAATAATTTGGACTTGCTTTAAGGGAGCATTAGGGTGGGACAAATTACCTAAGAACATACAAGAGGTTTCTGACTTCCGGATACCTTTACAGCGTAGAAACTACCTGTTGGCGTAAAAACGTGTCAATGTGTCGGACACACAGCAAGCCAGAAGGATCTGCTTGATAGAATAAAGCTGGAGATCCGTTTGGCTTCAACGTAGGGCTAACCGATCATGTGAATTCCTTCTGAGACGTGCCAGTCAATTTGACCTGCAATTGACAAGGAGAGAAAGTTTATCAGTAATTTAAGGTGGAACATGCCAGTTTTGCCCAGACAGTTCCAAGTGTGCTGCTTCGGGAGCAGCTAGACGGAAAAATCGACTAAATAGCCGATACACACAGAAATCGGCTGTTACGGACTGTAAAGCTCGTGGATCACGATTGATTTTATGTTGACAAATACAATACACAGTTTTAAGTAAAATCATCAGCTAGGTGGGTATTACCAGTGTAACGCGTTGAGCCGATGAATCTAACGAGAAAGGATATAACATACGAACAAATCGACTATTTAGTACAAATGGATCTACAAACGCTCTGAATCTAATCTGTTACCATCAATAGTGAGGTTCGACCGGATCGATGGCAGCTATGATGATAATAACAAACCAAAACCGAAGAATCTGTAAAACCATCTATACATTGATAGGCTTTCCGAAAGACACGTTATATGTGTGGACGCTCAGGGAAATCGGCTGAAATAGCCGATTCAGATGAAAAGGGACTACAACATGTGAACAATCGACTATTTAACATGGACAAATATATGAACTCACCAGACTTAACCTGTTATCTCTAACAGTGGGGTTCGACCGGATCGATGGCAGCCGTGATAAAGACAAGTCAAACCTTTAAAGTACACAGATCTATTCACATTTAACAGAATCATGAAGACATATTGCAGGCATTAAAGCATAGGCGATCCGCTATTTAGCCGATGTAGGCATAGCAAACAGTTAAGGTCACGCCTGATCGAGAGCAAATCTACCAACTAGCATCCTCCAATCTAAAGTGCCATCAGTGGGGATCGACCGAATCGTTACAGCTATAATAGCGAACTATAGACCAGATTTAACTAGTCAGTAAACCTTTTCAAGACCACACGTGCCTTAACCGCATACTATGCACGATCAAGATCGAGGTAGAATAGCCGATAAAACGTAACCCGTCGCTCAAAGTAAGAAATATCGTATTGTAACAAATCAAATGATGGACTAAAAGGATGTGAGGCCGATCTAGATCAATTTCGATCGGGCAGATTGATGTTACTGAAAACTAATAACAATAAGAACATCAGTAAGATCGGTAACTTAATGAATCTACCCGAAGGATGCCACCCTTAGTTAGAGCCGATAACTTGACCTTAATCTAATTCGAGCAGTGGAGGTCGAACTTAACGATGCAGCCGTATGAAAGCTCTAGTTTGGTTTTGGTTAATTGATGAAATCCTAAGTGCTAACCTAGTTTATCAAAGTGATTATGAGATAGGTAGCACTACTCCAAGTGATGAAGCAATGGCGAAGATCATGACGATGGTGATGGCATGGTGATGATCAAATGCTTAAATTTGGAAAAGAAAAAAGAGAAAAACAAAAGGCTCAAGGCAAACGTAAAAATTGTAGGAGCCATTTTATTTTAGTGATCGAGACACTTAGCGAGTGTGATCATATTTATGATCGATAGTCGTACTATTAAGAGGGGTGAAACTCGTATCGAAATACGGGTTATCAAAGTGCCACTAGATGCTCTGACTCATTGCATATGCATTTAGGATCTAGTGGAGTGCTAACACCCTTGAAAATATTTGTGAAAATATGCTAACGCATATGCACAAGGTGATACACTTGGTAGTTGGCACATTAGAGCAAGGGTTAGAAACTTTACCGACGGAGTGTCCGCCCGTAGAGTGCGGACAGTCCGACGGTGCCACCGGTGCTCTTTACAAAAAAGAATAAGGTCACTGTAAGTGACCGGACGCTGGTCTCGGTTGGACCGGCACGTCCGGTCAGTGGCAGCAGAGGGCGTGTGTTTCGGTCTTCGACCGGACGCTGGCGCTAAAAGTGACCGAACGCTGGCCGGGTGCGTCCAGTCAGTGCTGACATACGCTGATGTGAGGCACACAGAGGAAACGTTGAGTGACCGGACGCGGGGTGTGTCCGGTCGAGCATGACCAGACGCGTCCGATCGTGAAATGTCACGTTTGGAACCTTACTGAAAATGACCGGACATTGAGATCCAGCGTCCGGTCATTTTCTAACTGACGTGTCCGGTCATCACTTGACCGTTGAAATCGGGTGATCGGCGTTTGAAGCCGATGACACGTGGCGCACATCGCACGACCGGATGCTGAGGTCTAGCGTCCGGTCGGCCTATGTTCAGTGAGTGAGGAGCCCAATGGCTCTATTTCGTGGGGGGCTTCTATTTAAGCCCCATGGCCGGCTCAAGCTCACTCCCTTAGCCATTTGCATTGACATAGCAACCTTGTGAGCTTAGCCAAAGTCCTCTCACTCATCTCCATCATTGATTCATCATCATTGTGAGATTGGGAGAGAATCCAAGTGCATTGCTTGAGTGATTGCATCTAGAGGCACTTGGTATTCATGTTTCGCTGCGGGATTTGCTTGTTGCTCTTGGTGGTTACCACCACCTAGACAGCTTGGTGCAGCGGTGGAGGATTGGCACGAGTTGGTGATTGTTCGTGGGCATCTCCGGTGATTGTGAGGGTATTTGTACCTTCCCCGGTGGAGCGCCGAAAGGTAACTCTAGTGGATTGGTCATGTCATTGAGTTACCACACTTGTGGGTAGGTTCTTGCGGTGTCCAATCATGTGGACGAGGTTTGTGCAACACCTCTTAGTCGCCGAACCACCAAGTGTTGGTCGACACAACGGGGATGTAGCGTGTTGGCAAGCACGTGAATCTTAGGAGAAAATCAGTTGTCTCTTGCTATTTGGCATTCTCTCAGTGATTGATTTCATCTTCATCTTGTGATTGATTCATCCCTCTACACGGCGGTATAATCACCCTACTCACTCTTCTATATTCTTGCAAACTAGTTGTGGCAAGCTCTTTAGTGTAATTAGAATTGAGAGCTTGTTTTGTTATTTAAGTTCATCTAGTGGAGCTCTTTAGTGTAGCAAGATTGAGAGCTCTTAGTGAGTAGTATCATAGTAAGTTGTGTGTTTAGTAATCATTGCACTAGAATTGTTGGATAGGTGGCTTGCAACCCTCGTAGAGCTAGAGCAAATTTACATTTCGCTATTTGTCTTACTAATCAAATTGCTCTAGTTGATTTGTAGAATTTTAAATAGGCTATTCACCCTTCTCTAGCCATATTAGGACCTTTCAAGTGGTATCGTAGTCATGGTCACCATTTGATTAAAGGCTTAACAACCTCGGTGTCAAATTATAGCTCAAGTTGTGTTCAACCATGTGGGGGGCAAACCACCGTTCTTTGATGGCACATTCTATGATTATTGGAAGAGAAAGATGAGGATGTATCTTGGTTCAATCAATAATCAAGTATGAGAAGTGACAGAGAATGACTATGCTATCATTGATCCCGATGATCCCACCAACCAAGATAAGATCAACAAGCAATACAATACAATGGCTCTCAACACCATATACAATGCCATTGATTCCAAGGTGCTTGAGCAAATCAAGGATTGTGAAAGAGCAAATGAGGTGTGGAAGAGATTAGAGGAAACATATGAGGGCACACCGGCGGTGAAGAGTGCCAAGTTGTATATCCTCAAGGATAAATTGACAAGCTTCAAGATAAAGGAAGATGAGAGCATTCCGGAGATGTTCCATCGTTTGCAAGTGATTGTCAATGATTTGAAGGCATTGGGAGAGAAGATCAAGGATGATGATGTCTCTCATCGGTTCTTGATGTGCCTACCTCCAAGATTTAAGATGTTGAGATTGCTCATCATAAGAGGAGGATTGAAGGAGATTACCCCCAACCAAGTACTAGGTGATGTCATGACCCAAGAGACATACCATGTGGAAAGGGAGGGGGATGACAAGGATGACAAGAAGGAAGAAGAAGACAAGAAGAAGAAGAGTATAGCATTCAAGGCTAGCTCATCATCATCCAAGAACAAGGGCAAGTCTAAGAAAGAATCAAGTGATGATGATGATCTTAGTGATATTGATGATGAAGCTATGGCCCTCTTTGTCCGCAAGATGGGAAAATTCATGAAGAAGAAGGGCTATGGTGCAAGAAAGAGAAGAGATCACACCAAAAGCAAAGAATATGTGAGAAGATGCTACAATTGCAAGAGCCCCGATCACGTTGTAGCAAATTGTCCGTACAATAGTGACAATGATGAGGATGAGAAAAAGAAGCTCAAAAAGGATAAGAAAGAAAAGAAGGAGAAGAAGGAGAAGAGAATGACCTTTCAAAAGAAGAAGAAAGGTGGAGGCTATGTGGTCACATGGGATAGTGATGGCTCTAGTGATGATGACAAGAAATCTATTAAGAGAGCACTAGCAAGTATCGCCATCAATGACAAGCTCTCCATCTTTGACACTCCATCGACATGTCTCATGGCAAAGCCTACCAAGGTAAAATATGATATGAGTGATGATGATGAATGTCAAAGTGATACTTGTAGGAATGATGATAATGATGATGATGTGGATGAGGAGTACACCAAGGAAGAACTCTTGGACATGTGTGAGCAAGTGCACGCTTGCAATGAGATGAAGAGAAAGGAGTGCAAAGAATTACACAAGAATGTAAAATTTCTTGAGCAATCCTTTGATGAGCTCAATGCCACTCATAGGCTAATGAAAGCCCATGAGAAGCTTGGCAAAGCTCACTCTAAGCTTGAAAAGGCTCACTCCTCTCTCATTGAGCAAGTCAAAGTGGAGGAAGCCAAGAATGAGCAAGTGATCGTATCATATGATGTGGGACTAACTTGTGATCTTATTGATGAATCTTTTTATAAGCCCATTGTAGTTGCTCCCACTAACTCTTCTTGTAGCACTACCACTTCCACTTCACCTTTGAGTGATGGTCTCTCTTGTGATGCCTCACTAATGGTGGAAAATGAGACCCTCAAGAAGAAGGTGAATGAGCTCACTTGTGCTTTAGGCAATGCCTATGGTGGAGATGCCCGCTTGCTAAAGTGCTTGGGTAGGCAAAGGTTTTCTCTCAACAAAGAGGGATTAGGCTATACCCCCAAGAAAGGCAAGGCGGCCTTTGTCACTTCTAAAGTTACCTTTGTGAAGGACAATGGTCGGTTTTGCAATAGATGCAAGCAAATTGGGCATATAGAGCAATATTGCAAGATTAACAAGAACAAGCTACCTAATGTATCCTCAATTAAATTTGATTCTTGTTACATGCTTTATAAGAGTGCCAATGGTGTGAAGGCTAAGTTCATTGGTACATCAATTGTGGGCCCAAAGAAGAAGGCCATTTGGGTACCAAAGACCTTGGTAACTAACCTTTAAGGACCCAAGCAAGTTTGGGTACCTAAAAAGAATTGATCCTCTTTTGTAGGTCAATTATAAAGCCAGAGGAAGGCATTGGGTGCTTGATAGTGGGTGCACACAACACATGATCGATGATCCAAGAATGTTCAATTCAATCAATGAAAATAAGAGCAATGGGATTGATAGTATCACATTTGGTGACAATGGCAAAGACAAGGTCAAAGGGCTTGGTAAGATTACAATATCCAATGACTTGAACATTTTTAATGTGCTACTAGTAGAGAGCTTGAACTTCAACCTATTATCGGTAGCTCAATTATGTGATCTTGGTTTCAAGTGCATATTTGGTGTGGATGATGTAGAGATTATAAGTGTAGATGGCTCTAACTTGATATTCAAAAGATTTAAATATGAGAATCTATACTTGGTTGATTTCAATGCTAGAGAAGCTCAATTAACAACATGTTTGATCACTAAGTCTAGCATGGGTTGGTTATGGCATAGAAGGCTTGGTCATGTTGGAATGAAACAATTAAACAAGTTGATCAAGCATGACTTAGTTAGAGGCTTGAAAGATGTCACCTTTGAGAAGGATAAGCTATGTAGCGCATGTCAAGCCAGAAAGCAAGTTGGTAACACACATCCTAAGAAGAGCATGATGAGCACTTCTAAGGCATTTGAGTTGATGCACATGGACTTGTTTGGACCAACCACATACACTAGCATTGGTGGAAAGAAATATGGATTTGTGATTGTGGATGATTTCACTAGATACACATGGGTGTTCTTTCTTGTTGACAAGAGTGATGTGTTTGCAACATTTAAATCATTTGTCAAGGGCATTCACAATGAGTTTGAAACAACCATCAAGAAAGTAAGAAGTGACAATGAAAGTGAGTTCAAGAACACTAGAATTGATGAGTTGTGTGATGAATTTGAAATTAGACATTAATTCTCGGCTAAGTACACTCCACAATCAAATAGCTTAGTTGAAAGAAAGAATAGAACTTTGATTGATATGGCAAGATTAATGTTGAGTGAGTACAATGTGAGTCGTTCATTTTGGGCCAAAGCAATCAACACGGCTTGCTATTATAGCAACCAACTCTATTGTCACCCCATGATGGAGAAGACACCTTATGAGCTTTTGAATGGAAGAAAGCCCAACATAGCATACTTTTGGGTTTTTGGTTGTAAATGCTACATATTGAAGAAAGGCACTAGATTGAGCAAGTTTGAAAAGAAATGTGATGAAGGTTTCTTACTTGGTTACTCCACTACTAGCAAGGCTTATAGAGTTTGGAATTTGGCTAGTGGTACTCTTGAGGAGGTTCATGATGTGGAATTTGATAAAACAAATGGTTCCCAAGAGGAAGATGAGAATCTAGATGATGTAAAAGGCACTCAATTGGTCAATGCAATGAAGAACATGGACATTGGTGATATAAGGCCTAGAGAAGTGATTGATATTGAAGATGACAAGAATCGAATGCTCTCTAACTCAAATGTGCAAGCTAGTGGTTCTCATGATCATGTTCAAACAAGAACTAGTGATGGCAAAGTGCAAGATCAACAACAAGTGGCTAGTTCATCATCTCAACCAAGTGATCAATCAAATGCAAGCAATCAACTGCAAGTGCTCCAACCAACCAATATTGCAAGAGATCATCCATTGGACACTATAATTGGTGATATTTCAAGAGGTGTGCAAACTAGATCAAGATTGGCCTCATTTTGTGAGCATTTCTCTTTTGTGTCTTCCATTGAACCTAAGAAGATAGATGAAGCTTTGAGGGATGTTGATTGGGTAAATGCTATGCATGAAGAGCTAAACAACTTCACAAGAAACCAAGTATAGAAGTTAGTTGAGAGGCCTAAGGATCATAATGTGATTGGAACCAAGTGGGTCTTTCGGAACAAGCAAGATCAAGATGGGATAGTAATAAGAAACAAAGCAAGATTAGTGGCTTAAGGTTACACTTAAGTTGAAGGTCTTGACTTTGGAGAAACATATGCCCCGGTTGCAAGATTGGAAGCAATTAGGATCTTGTTAGCCTATGCTTGTGCCCACAACATCAAGTTGTATCAAATGGATGTGTAGAGTGCATTTCTCAATGGGTACATCAATGAGCTTGTGTATGTTGAGCAACCTCCCAGTTTTAAAGATGAGAAGAAACACTTACCATGTTTACAAGTTGAGAAAGGCTTTGTATATATTAAAACAAGCACATAGAGCTTGGTATGAGAGATTGAGAGATTTCCTACTCTCTAAGAGATTCAAGATGGGAAAGGTTGACACCACTCTCTTCACCAAGAAGCTTGGAAATGACTTGTTTGTAATGCAAATCTATGTTGATGATATCATTTTTGGGTCAACAAATCAAGATTTTTGTGAGGAGTTTGGCAAGATGATGGCAAATGAGTTTGAGATGTCCATGATTGGAGAGCTTAGCTACTTCCTTGGTCTTCAAATCAAGCAAATGAAGAATGACACTTTTGTGAGTCAAGGCAAGTATATCAAGGACATGCTCAAGAAGTTTGGAATGGATGATGCTAAAGCTATTAGTACACCAATGGGGACAAGTGGAAGCTTGGATAGTGATGCTAGTGGCAACATGGTGGATCAAAAGATGTATCGGTCTATGATTGGAAGTCTACTCTATGTGACCGCATCAAGGATGGATGTGATGTTTAGTGTATGCATGTGTGCTAGATTTCAAGCCTCACCAAGAGAAAGTCATTTGAAGGAAACAAAGAGAATACTGAGGTACTTGAAGCATACACAAAATGTTGGATTGTGGTATCCCAAAGGAGCAAGATTTGAGTTGATTGGATATTCGGACTCCGATTATGTGGGATGCAAAGTTGAGAGAAAGAGCACATCGGGCACATGTCAACTATTGGAAAGATCTCTTATGTCTTGGTCATCAAAGAAGCAAAATACTGTAGCACTTTCAACCGCCGAAGGGGAGTAGATTTCGGCCGGTAGTTGTTGTGCTCAATTACTTTAGATGAAAACTACTTTGAGTGACTTTGGAATTAAATTCAAGCA
Organism: Miscanthus lutarioriparius; assembly: GCA_904845875.1. Classification (NCBI taxonomy): domain Eukaryota; kingdom Viridiplantae; phylum Streptophyta; class Magnoliopsida; order Poales; family Poaceae; genus Miscanthus; species Miscanthus lutarioriparius. The sequence continues at coordinate 76,635,799 of CAJGYO010000008.1, read as the reverse complement.
AGTGCCATTGCTATGTGACAATGAGAGTGCCATAAAGTTCACTAACAATCCGGTTTAACATTCAAGAACAAAGCATATTGATGTCCGCCATCATTTCATAAGAGATCACCGACAAAAAGGGGACATTTGCATTGAGAGTGTGGGCACCGAAGATCAACTTGCCGATATCTTCACCAAGCCACTTGATGAGAAGAGGTTTTGTAAGCTAAGGAATGAATTGAACATACTTGACTTCTCCAATATGTGTTGATGCACCCCCAATTATATGACATGCCTCTCCTTCGAGCAATCCAAGGTAAAAGTTGATTGGCATGGCATACATCCTTGCTAAGGACATGTTTAGTGCATCTAGACATATTTCACATTTGAATAGGCTCATTCATGAAAATCAAATGAATTTGATGCTTGTATGGTACCACTATTGCTTGTATGCTTGAAATGATCTAGTGGTAGCATATGACATATTTGTGGGCTTGTAAACCTAGTGTTTGATCTAGAAAATAAGCTATAAGTGTTTAACTCAACATGGTACAAGATAACCCTTATTAGGAGGTGTGAAGAAGCTTGTCCTTGGATCAAACCGAGCTAAATATCTTTTGCAAGTGATCTAGATTGAACCAAATTGAGAAAATGATCCTCACTTCACATGGTTTCACCCCAACCTATCTATAATTTAAGCTCGCCTTTTTGTGCTAATTGTTGACAAAGGGGGAGAGAAATTTACAAAGATAGTAGATAGGAGGAGAAAACAAATGAAATAACATCGTAAGGGGATCAATAAAAAATGCACACAAGTAGGGGGAGCAAGCTCATAAACTTGTATGTTGCATTTTGATGTGCATTTCATATATTTGCTTGCATAGCACAAGTATTAAATTTCAATATCCACGCTTGTGTGGTGTATGCTAGTTATAGGTTTGAATGATGAAATGAAAAACTAGCATGCATAGGCTAAGTAACTAGACTCATGCTCACATTATGAAAAGTAGACCCTTGCTTCTAATGTTGATCTCATGGGGTATTCTAGTTTTTGTGTATGTCTAGTTACTAATGGTGCTAAAGATGGTATATTGGTGCACTCTGATTGGTATCACGCTTCAAAGGTCAATCTCTTATACCTTAGCATCATTTGGTAGAAATTGACTCCTATATTTCCTATCTAAGCATGTGTGCAAGCTACAATCCAAACTCTTAGTACATATATAGGGGGAGTAATTACTATCATTTGAAGTTCATGAAACTTGTCCATATTCTTTTACACATGGTAAATATGCTTGGGCAAGCAATGTGGATTCAATTAAATCTCAATTCATATCATTGTGAAAGGGTTGTCATCAATTACCAAAAAGGGGGAGATTAAAAGCTCTAGTTTGGTTTTGGTTAATTGATGAAACCCTAAGTGCTAACCTAGTTTATCAAAGTGATTTTGAGATAGGTAGCACTACTCCAAGTGATGAAGCAATGGCAAAGATCATGACAATGGTGATGGCATAGTGATGATCAAATGATTAAACTTGGAAAAGAAGAAAGAGAAAAACAAAAGACTCAAGGCAAAGGTAAAAATTGTATGAGCCATTTTGTTTTAGTGATCGAGACACTTAGCGAGTGTGATCACATTTAGGATCGATAGCCGTACTATTAAGAGGGGTGAAACTCATATCGAAATGCGGTTATCAAAGTGCCACTAGATGCTCTAACTCATTGCATATGCATTTAGGATCTAGTGGAGTGCTAACACCCTTGAAAATGTTTATGAAAATATGCTAACACATGTGCACAAGGTGATACACTTGGTGGTTGGCACATTAGAGCAAGGGTTAGAAACTTCACCGATGCTCTTTATAGAAAAGAAGAAGGTCACTGTAAGTGACCGGACGCTGGTCTCGGTTGGACCGGCGTGTCCGGTCAGTGGCAGCAGAGGGTGTGTGTTTCGGTCTTCGATCGGACGCTGACGCTAAAAGTGACCGGACGCTGGCCGGGTGCGTCCAGTCAGTGCTAACGTACGCTGACATGAGGCGCATAGAGGAAACATTGAGTGACCGGACGCGGGGTGTGTCCGGTCGAGCATGACCGGACGCGCCCAGTCGTGAAATGTCGTGTTTGGAACCTTACTAGAAACGACCGGACGCTGAGATCCAGCGTCCGGTCACTTTCTAACTGACGCGTCCGGTCACCACTTGACCGTTGAAATCGGGCGATTGGCGTTTGAAGCCGATGACACGTGGCGCACATCGCACGACCGGAGCGTCCGGTCGGCCCGTGTTCAGTGCAGTGAGGAGCCCAACGGCTCTATTTCGTGGGGGCTTCTATTTAAGCCCCATGGCTGGCTCAAGCTCACTCCCTTGGCCATTTGCATTGACATAGCAACCTTGTGAGCTTAGTCAAAGTCCTCCCACTCATCTCCATCATTAATTCATCATCATTGTGAGATTGGGAGAGAATCCAAGTGCATTGCTTGAGTGATTGCATCTAGAGGCACTTGGTATTTGTGTTTCGCTGCGGGATTTGCTTGTTGCTCTTGGTGGTTGCCACCACCTAGATGGCTTGGTGCAGCGGTGGAGGATTGGCACGAGTTGGTGATTGTTCGTGGGCATCTCCGGTGATTGTCAGGGGATTTGTACCTTCCCCGACGAAGCGCCGAAAGGTAACTCTAGTGGATTGCTCATGTCATTGAGTTACCTCACTTATGGGTAGGTTCTTGCGGTGTCCAATCGTGTGGACGAGGTTTGTGCAACACCTCTTAGCCGCCGAACCACCAAGTGTTGGTCGACACAACGGGGACGTAGCGTGTTGGCAAGCACGTGAACCTCGGGAGAAAATCAGTTGTCTCTTGCTATTTGGCATTCTCTCAGTGATTGATTTCATCTTCATCTTGTGATTGGTTCATCCCTCTACACGGCGGTATAATCTCCCTACTCACTCTTCTATATTCTTGCAAACTAGTTGTGGCAAGCTCTTTAGTGTAATTAGAATTGAGAGCTTGTTTTGTTATTTAAGTTCATCTAGTGGAGCTCTTTAGTGTAACAAGATTGAGAGCTCTTAGTGAGTAGTATCATAGCAAGTTGTGTGTTTAGTAATAATTGCAACTAGAATTGTTGGATAGGTGGCTTGCAACCCTCGTAGAGCTAGAGCAAGTTTGCATTTTGCTTTTTGTCTTACTAATCAAATTGCTCTAGTTGATTTGTAGAATTTTAAATAGGCTATTCACCCCCCTCTAGCCATATTAGGACCTTTTACCGTAGTTGAACTAGATAAGAATCGATAACTAGTTTGTACTAGAGTTTACAGTGGAGGTCGAACTTAACCGATGCAGCCGTACAAACAAAAGTATAAGCCATGACGGTATTCATAGACAAGCCAGAGGTCGGCTGAACCGATGCAGCCCTGCTTGTTGAAGAACTCGCCGAGATCTACATTACTCCTACTCCTAAGGGTTGGCGTAAAGCCGAAAAAAGTAATTTGTATTGATTGATTGGATGTCTTTTTTACAATAGCCGGGGTCCAATATTTATACCCCGAGCCTAAGCATGAATCCTAATCAAGTACGACTCAATACAATCTTTGGTATAAAAGAAAATATTCCTAACTTAAGATAACTTGGACCCTAATCTTTCCCTTTTCATAGAGTCCAACATATGTTTCCCGACGCCAACCATAGCTCATTGTCGTTATCTACTTACGTCATTCGAAGAGAGCCGATTCCAGTGCCGCATCTGAATCAACTGATATCGATCCTTATGTAATCGATTCCTTAATTGACATGATCTTGGAAGCCTCGAGTTCCCACGTTCTTCTTCTCAAATTTTGGTGTAAACACATGCCCCCCAATTTTGGGATAAAAATGTTTTTTATTCCAAAATTCCTATTTACCTGTTTACCACGTCGCAACCGTTTTATTCTGAGATATACGCGCAACTCCTGACTTCTCGGTCTGAGTCTTATATAATATCCCAATAGTATCTTTTCCAACTCACTTGGCCCATTTGCTTTCCCCTTCTTTCTCGAGCAAATCTTAACAGCCGGCGCCGCCATCGCCAAAGCCTCAACCTAGCAAATCCTTTGCCCCATTAAGCTTTTATTCAAGCGATCTTCCTCAGATTCAAATCTATTTCGGCTGCAATGGCGACCAGCGACCACGTCCCTGAGGTATGCTTTCAATTTCCATTCTCCACGTATCGGCCGCTACCCTGCATGTCCTTTCTTCTCAAATTTATTTAATCTGATTTCTAGGAAATAAGGAACAACATCTTGATTCCATCGGTTGTCGCTCCCAATGTCTATTTTCTTAGGCCTATGGGTGGCCTTGATCCATCTGATTTTATCCATCAAGAAACCAACCAAATCCCCTTCAAACAATCTGTAGTGGATTTGTCTACCTGGAACACCAAAACTTCCTTTAGAAATTGGCCCAAAATACCTAGGGGATGGAGAGACTTGTTCCGTAGGGTATCCGAGAAAAAGGCTGGAGATTGGGAGGTTTATGACTTGAATCAATGCTTGACACTCTCATTGTCTGAGATGGAGCGGAATAATTCAATCTTGATTTTTGCATCTTATTTCTGGTCTAACACCCTAAATGCTTTTGTTTTTGGTCATGGCCCAATGACCATCACTTTGGCCGATGTTTATATGTTGATCGGCCTTAGAATAATAGGATCAATGCAACCTTATGACTTTTTGACTACCGGATCCAAGAAATTAGCCAAAATATCAGACTGCACAGGATGGGCAAGCTACATTATGAACAATATTGGAGATGGGTCTACTGTTAGCAAAAAAAGAATATGTAGCCTTCCTGAACATGTGGTTAAAAATATTCATCTTCTGTGGGTCATCTTACGGTCCGACTTACAATCATAAACTCATGGTAGAGCATTTGGCAGTAGGCGCTGAAATTCCTCTTGGCAAATATCTGTTGGGATCAGCTTACCATTTGATGCATCAGGTGGCTGCTCAGCTGCTGAAGAATGAAGTAGTGCACACCATTAGCGGCCCTTGGTGGCTAATACAAATGTGGTTAAACTTGTATATGCATAAGATTGTAAGGCCAAATCCCTAGAATTTGAGCTTTCCTTCCTCCAACTTTGATGAGGAATACAGAGGCAAAGAAGGAAGAACCCGCCAGTGCATGAACTATGGTGAAGCCGCATCGGCCATAACAATTGTTATCGATGTTGGCCATCTCTTTAAGAGGTTTTATAGAGGGTTTGATGTAGATACCCTGACTTGGCTACCCTATGATGAGGATGAGAGCAGTGAGCTGGTCTTTTCATTCAAATTTCAATTTGAATCAGGCTACTCAGACGAAATGGCAGCTGCAATCTTCAACTCCTTTATCAAACCTTGTGTTCTTTCAGCCGAATTTCATCATGGCCGAGGCAAAATGTCTACAGGTTCCTTCCTTCTAGGCAACCTTCCAACCTATGAGTTTTACAACTCTTCTTTTGTAGTTTGTCAGTTTGGTCTTGGTCAACTGCCTCCTCAACTGTTCTTCAAGGATATATTGAAGCCAAAAGAGGGTATTAGTGAAGTACTGGAATCCTCTAGAGTCTTTCAACTATGATCAGATCTTCCTTCCTTTTACTTGTATGACTGGGCAAGAGTCAACTTCTCTTCCAACCTTTTTGACTCTAGATGCATAGCTTTGGATGGAGAGTTTGCTTCTGACAGTGAGGTAACTTATCATCCCTTTTTTAGAAAAATTATTCAATGAATTCCCCCGCCAACTGTTCTAACAGACCTTTTTAGGACATCAAATTCGATCCCCCAAGCTTGGACAGGAAGGGGCATCCTATAGATTATCAGCTACCATGCCCAATTTCAAGAATAGGATCAGCTGCACCTCCACTGAAGAAGCTGATGAAAACTCATGCTGCCTCCACAATCATAATGTATCAACCTTCAAAGCGCAAGGCGGCCCAAGGGACAACCCAGAAAACCATTACTGGGAAAAGACTTCGCAGAACGAGACCATCGACTACCCAGGTAAAACAATTATCCCTCATCTCAAAGTGATATTCAACTTCTAATCCTATTCCTTTCTTCATAGTTATCAATCATTGTGTCTCAACCTACTCTGGGTGCGGAACTGTTGTCCCAAGCATTCAAGTCATCATCAACTAAACCTTCATCGGTCGATCCTCAAAAGTAGCCAATTTCGGTTGAAACAACCGACGTTTCCAAGACAATAGAAGATGTGAGTCCTTCCATTTCACCCCCTGATGCTGTCAAGGTATTTTTCTCAAAATTCTTGATTTTTATTCAGTTTTCACCTTTCTTTGACCATTTATCATGCCAGACATTCCCTGAGGATACATTCACGCAAGAGCAGGAGCCTGACACTCTTCCTATTGAAAATGATCCTATTAGCATTGAAAATGATCCTGCTGTTGTCGACGCCTAGACTATCGATTTCCTAGTTTAGCACACACCTGATGGTAAGAAAATCATATATCCATTTTATCCTTCTACAACAATCATGAACTAAAAATCTTCCTTGATGTTTGCAGATAGCAATATTGAGAGTTTAGAGCCGATTGAACCAGATACCATTGGTGCATCATCAAATGTTCCTTCTTCTTAGATGGAAGCTATCTCAAAGAAGGTACCGTACTTACTTCATCATTTATCTTATTATCAACTAATTCAATCCTCTTAACAAGATTTTCTTATATATATGTACTTAATCTTCTAGCTCCGAGCTACTCTTTCAATCTTGAAGAGTATCTAAATGAAGATGAAATCAGCTCATCAGCTGCCTCTTCTAAAGAAGCTCTATCAGAAGAGACTAGAAATCAGCTAAGGGATATATTGCCAATGCTTGAGAAGAATATAGTCGATTTGTTCCAAGATGCGGATTTAATGCAAGGAGTCTCCTTGGCCATTAAGGATAATTCATCCCTGGTTCTTACCAAGGTCTTGTCATCTTTGTCTGTCATTGAAGATCAAGCTCCAAAGGTGAAAAAGGCTCAGAGGAGACTATCTACCCGTGAAGCTTTACTAGACAAGAAGAACTCCAATAGGCAAGAGGCCAAAGAGCTGACATAGCTGATCGATGATTTGAAGAACTCCTCTCTCAGGATTGATCCAGAGCTAACCCAACTAGAAACTAGGCGTGCAGAACTTGAGAAGGAACTAGAGAATATGAGAGCTGCCATTGATCGCCACAAGTCCAATTTGGCTCAAATACCCAATGCCATTAAGCAAAAGAAACAAGAACTGCTGACTAAGGTCAGAGAAGGCAGGGCCATCTGCAACAGTCTTGAGGATATTCCTGGATCAACCGAAGAAGACAAGCAACAAATCGCAGAAGTCGATGCTATCCGGCTAAAAGCATTGAAAGCAATCCAAGATGTTCTAGACTTGTAATCTGTATATCAACATGTATCTTGTGTAGAATCAATGATAACCATATTTCTGTCGCCTTGTTGTATTTCTTGTTTCGGCTAAAGAGCCGATTTGAAAATAGCCGATTCTAGACTTCTAACCTTAATCCGATCAAGTCTAAAAACATGGCCTTTATTAAGAGAACCCCTCAATCTTCTATCCTTAGTCACCAACGCTGCATTCTCTTCGGCATTAGTGAGGTGGCGCTTGACCTCCTATTAATTGTGGTTGCCTTTTGCATGTCCCAAGACGTCCACCACCTCACTTCGTGGCTTCAAATACCAGCCGGGGCTCCAGCCTCGAACACATCTATACTCGCAACTGTTTCTATTCCTTTGCACTTCTCCGCCCTTGCAAACTCTATAGCAGTTTTCTTTCCCCTTCTTGTAGATCTAACCAAACTTCATGGCCAGCGAGGACAACCGAGGCAAACATGCGGTGGAGGAGATTCTAGAGGAGGACATGCCGGTGAGCCAGCGCCTAAGACGCATGTGGTGAGACCGATATCTTCTGCTCATGGCGATGAACTTTTCTAACTTGTCTTTAGGTTTGTCTTGAATGATAGCCTTTGTCCTCTCCCTAGGGCCAGCGAGCCCTCCGATGCTTCATCCTCTGCACCAGACTCATTGTCGGACTCCTCTGATTCTTACAACGGTGACAACGCCCGACGTTTCCTCTGAGAGTGGAGGGCAACCTAGGACCGTTATTCCGAGGCAACTCGAGAGAACGGCCAGCTTGAGATCCACCTCGGGGTCTCTCAAGCCACCCTTCATGTCGCCGAGGAAGAGGCCTGCGCTGCTCGGGCGCAGCTGGCCGAATCCGACGCCATGGTGGCGGGTAAGATAGACTCCAAGAACACCTTTATTTTGATTTCTGCTACCTTTATCTTGATAGCTCTTCTATTTCTATGATCGCCTGCCCTGACGGTGCAGTTAGAGTCCCTCCAACTAGCGGTGAATGTGGCTACGACGGTCGTCAACGCCCGAGGCCCCCTCATCAACGCCCGCCTCTACGACGTCCTGACCCATGTCCAGGAGATCGCCCTTCATGGCGTCTGTCATGGCGCTGGCCACGACACAGGTCCAGACCAGGTACGAGCTCCACACCATGGAGACTGACTTCCCGATGGGCGATGTCCCCGAGGAGCACAAGGAGTTGATCGAGGAATTTGTCGACGCAGCGGAGGCCATTGTGGACATCACATCCGCTCAGGATGTGGTTAACAATGTCTTTGATTAGTTTGTATTTAGGGTGAACTAATCAATGAATAAAGTCTTCTATTTTTCTATGATTGTATCTTAGTGTGCTTTCTGCAATGCCTTCGTATACATCATGGTTGTTTCTGTGTTTGTTTTTTCTCCATAGGCGATACATCTCGTATCAGCTTTTCCCCTTTTGGGTCTATTTTTGAACTAGAGGCGATACCCTTCTGGTACCGGCTATTAGAGCCAATGACTGAACAAATCGGTTGCCAAGTGTTGATCCAAATGCTAGGATAATGTTCCTTCAAACATTTTCCATCGATCTCTTCTTGATAGGTTGCACCAGGACCCTTCAGACCAAAGTTTAAACAACTGACCGACCTAGACCAAGCATCTTATTAAGCAAAACAATCTTTAAATTTTCTTTAATAAATCTATCAACTCTAGCTTGTACTCAAGATCCAACTTAGCGCTCACATACATCGGCCTAGGCCTATCTCCAAGACCAAGGTCTATCTCCTTTAATCCATAGGCCGACGTGAAGTCATGCCCTAACTTACCACTTGTGCCATCTATTGGATTATCCATTAAAATAGACTCTTAGAGCTAATTACTTTGATCAGCTGTTGGCTTTCATTACTGATCTTAATGAAGCCTCCTTCCCATAGCTTGCTAGAAAAACACTCGAAGTCTTCTAGCTCCCAATATACTGGATCGGTTGTTGTGATACTCACAGATTCATCAGTGCGAACCAGCTCAACATCATCTCTATGCCATTGAATCAAACATTGATGCATGGTTGATGGTACACAACAATTTATATGAATCCAGTCACAACCAAGCAGTAGACTGTATGAACCTTTTCCATCAATGACGAAGAATGTGGTGAGTAAAGTCTTACTTCTGATTGTAAGTTCGACATTCATTGCCCCCTGGTCTTAGATGCATTACCCCCAAAATCCTTAAGCATCATGTCAGTCTCCATCAAATCTCCTGGTCCCTTGCCAAGCTTGCAAAAAGTGGTATAAGGCATAAGATTGATAGAAGCACCATCATCCACCAATATCCTGCTCATCGGCTTCCCATCAACAATACCTTTTACATATAGAGCCTTTAAGTGTCGATGTTTGATTGGCTTATCGAATGTAGCCTGCTGTATCACTGTTAACTTGGCAACTATTTCCTCATACTCCGATTCATCAAAATCCAAATAGACTTCTTGGTCTGCTGGAGCTCTAAATTCTGATGGCAACAGAAAAGCCATTTGAATATTAGCCGATGGTTGACTCCTATCGGTTGTTTGTTTAGCACGCCACACTTGAGGTCTACCAGATGTCTGAACCTGTTCTAGCTCTCTATTCCTTAGGCGTTGCACCCTTCTTTTCTGGCTTCTTATCAAACCTCCTAGACACCATTGCCCTTCCAGCCAAATATATTCTTCTTCATTATCTTGTTCTTCATAATCAACCTAGTTTTGATCAACAACTCGCTTTCCTAGCTGATCATGAACACTTCTATTTTTTAAGCATCGATCCATATTATGATGATACTCATCTCAAGCATGGATAGACCGGCAGTTGGCTTGAGATTGCCTAAACTCCCAATATTGCTCACTGCACTCTAGGCAATTATTTCTAGTAGGCAATTTCAGGCCTTCATTCCATCAATGTCTGAAGAAAGAACAATTCCAATGTGATTTAGCTTGCTTTCTTTCATACCTCTCCTCTTCTTGTTGACGCTGGCATTCTATCTCCTCTAACCAACGCTGATAACCCTTTTCCTTTTACCACTGCCATTTATTCAACAAAATTCAAGATGTGACACGCGGCCTTATCACCCCATCCCTTGACGTCTTTCCCTACTCATATCGGCTCTTCTATTGGTCATGATGCCTTTTAATCTCTCTATATTTATCAGCCGATATTTGCATCTTTGGGTCGATGGTTCCGGCTTCTTTGGCCCTAGTTGATGTTAGGACTTTAGTCTTCCCTTTGAACAACCTAGCATCAACCATGTTCTGATCTCTTGGGAAAGGATTATCATCAACTTTTATTTTTCGAGGTGTATCAAATTTGAGCCTTCCTTGCTGAATAGCCCTCTGTATATGTTGCCGAAAAACTCCGCACTCATTAGTAGAATGAGAAGTAGCGTTGTGAAATTTGCAGAACTTCTTATTCTTCAACTGATCGGGAGGCAACATAACATGATTGTCGGGCAACTTGTTATGTCCCTTCTCAAGTAAGAAATCGAAGAGCTTGTCCGATTTTGTGATGTTGAAATCATAGCTTTCTTCGACTCCTCTTCCCCAAGGGTTTGACACCATTACTGTCTTCTTACCCCAATTCCATTCAGCCGTGACAACCTCTTCTTCTTCATCGTCTTCATAGCCGTCATCAACTGAATATGGATTATAGGTTTCGGCAATTGCGGCATTCTTTTAGAATCGAGTATCTCTGCATATATTCTAGAATTGGCTTTTGAGCGCTGCCACTTGTTGAGCCAACTGACCTAAATTATCAAACTCTTGTCCTAGTAGCTTCTCTCTCCACGTTGGCAACACTCCTTGAATGGCCAATGCAGCTAGCTGATCATCAGTCAAGTTTAATGAGAAGCATAAATTTTTGGTCTCTCAGAATCTCTGAAGAAACTCGATGCCCGATTCATTAATTCTCTGCCTTATAGTCATCAAATTAGTAATTTTCTTTTCTCATGTCCTAGTATAAAAATATGTATGAAACTTCTTCTCTAGGTTAGCCTAATTAGCAATGGAGTTAACTGGCAATGATGAAAACCAAGTAAAGCCTGGTCCTGATAGGGACAAGGAGAAGAAATGAACTCGATGGGCCTCTTCAATGGATGCTTCACCCAACTATGTAAGATATTGATTGACATGTTCTATTGTGCTTGTGCTATCTTGGCTAGTGAACTTAGCAAACTCTGGGAGCCTGTAATTTGTAGGGAGAGCGACCAAATCATACCATTCTGGATATGGGCATTTGTACGAGAAGGTCTGCCCTTTTGGCTTCAAACCAAACTGATTCTTCATCATCTCGGTCACTCTAAGCAACAACTCATCAGCATTTGAATTTGGATTTCTCTACAACTGCTGATCCATCTATGGATAAAAATTTCAGGTGCCTTGATACCCCGGATTTGGAATCATATGAAGGGTTTTGTAATTTGTGCCATAATGATACCCTTGTGAAATCTCTATCTGTTGGGTTCTTTGCTGGTTTACTGCTTGAAGTCTATGGTTGTAGATGCTGAGATCTGTATCTCTGTGAATCCTTTGAACTAATAACGCTATTTTTTGAGCCAACGACGGTATTTGGCCTGATGTGCCAAAATTAACCATCGACTGTTGCACATACTGCACTGCTGATCTAGGATTATTTTGTACTTGATTGGTGATGGCACCTTGAATTTGCTCAAATGAGCTCTGAATTGCCTAGACATCATCATTACCAGTTAGTTCTACTTCTTGATGGCTAGTACCGGCTTGATTAGTCCCCTGAGTCGACAGATGTGGAATGTTGTAATAAGCTAGCCCAACCTGATCAATTGGAAATCCATAAAATACCTCTTTCATGGTATTGTTGAATGTATTTAAGAAAACTGTATTATAGTTCAATATAGCATCATGAACAGATTTGTTTACAGCCTCTATGAAGAAACGCCTGTCTTCAGCTTCGTCTATATCTGACTGCCCATGCAACAAAACTCTTGGTAGTGGATATTTCTGAACAACTTTATTGTCACATGTCTTGGTGTAGGACAACAGACACTTATTCTGAAATTCTTCTATAACTTTGCTGATGACATCTTTATCCTCATCAGGTAGGTCTTCATAAGGCACCATAAGAATGTCACTGTTGTTGTAAGTCGCCATGACGATTGTGGGGTCCCACCGAGCGTGCCACAACGTGTGTTGACGCAAAAAAGTGTCAATACGCTGGGCACACAGTAGGCCAGAAGGATTTGCTTGATGGAGCAAGGCTGGAGATCGGCTTAGCTTTAACGTAGGGCTAACTGATCCTGCGAATTCCTTTCGAGGCGTGCCAGTCAATTTGATCGATAATTGATAAGGAGAGAAAGTTTATCAGTAATTTAAGGTGAAACATGCTGGTTTTACCAAGACAGTTCCAAGTGTACTGCTTTGGGAGCAGCCAGACGGGAAAATCGACTAAATAGCCGATACGCACAGAAATTGGCTGTACGGACTGTAAAGCTCGTGGATCGTGATTGATTTTATGTTGACAAGTACAATACACGTAGATTTAAGTAAAATCATCAGCTAGGTGGGTATTACCAGTGTAACGTGTTGAGCCGATAAATCTAACGAGAAAGCATATAACATGCGAATAAATCGACTATTTAGTACAAATGGATCTACAAAAGCTCTGAATCTAATCTGTTACCATCAACAATGAGGTTCGACCGGATCGATGGCAGCTATGATGATAATAACAAACCAAAACCGAAGAATCTGTAAAACCATCTATACATTGATAGGCTTTCCAAAAGACACGCTATATGTGTGGACGTTGATGCGAATCGGCCGAAATAGCCGATTCAGGTGAAAAGGGAGTACAACATGTGAACAATCAACTATTTAACATGGACAAATCTATGAATTCATCAAACTTAACCTGTTATCTCTAATAATGGGGTTCGACCGGATCGATGGCAACCGTGATAAAGACAACAAATCAAACCTTTAAAGTACACAGATCTATTCACATTTAACAGAATCATGGAGACACACTGTAGGTGTTAAAGCATAGGCGATCGGCTATTTAGCCGATGCAGGCATAGCAAATAGTTAACGTCATGCCTGATCGAGAATAAATCTACCAACTAGCATCCTCCAATCTAAAGTGCCATCAGTGGGGATCGACCGGATCGTTACAGCCATAATAGCGAACTATAGACCAGATTTAACTAGCCAGTAAACCTCTTCAAGACCATACATGCCTTAACCGCGTACTATGCATAATCAAGATCGAAGCAGAACAGCCGATAAAACGTAACCCGTCGCTCAAAGTAAGAAATATCATATTGTAACAAAGCAAACAATGGACTAAAAGGATGTGAGGTCGATCAAGATTGATCTCAATCGGGCAGATTGATGTTGCTGAAAACTAATAACAATAAGAACATCAGCAAGATCGGTAACTTAATGAATCTACCCGAAGGACGCCACCCTTAGGTAGAGCCGATAACTTGACCTTAATCTAATTCGAGCAGTGAAGGTCAAACTTAACTGATGGAGCCGTACTTGAACTAGATAAGAGTCGATAACTAGCTTATACTAGAGTTTGCAGTGGAGGTCGAACTTAACTGATGCAGCCGTACAAACAGAAGTATTAGCCATGACGGTACTCACAGACAAGCCGGAGGTCGGCCAGACTGATGCAGCCCTACTTGTTGAAGAACTCGCCGAGATCTACACTACTCCTACTCCTAAGGGTTGGCATAAAGCCAAAAAAAGTAATTTGTATTGATTGATTGGATGCCTTTTTTACAATAGCCGGGGTCCAATATTTATACCCAGAGCCTAAGCATGAATCCTACTCAAGTACGACTCATTATAATCTTTGATATAAAAGAAAATCTTCCTAACTTAATCTAACTTGGACCCTAATCTTTCCCTTTTCGTAGAGTCCGACATATGTTTCCCGACGCCAACCATAGCTCATTGTCGTTATATGCTAACGTCATTCGAAGAGAGCCGATTCCAGTGCCGCATCTGAATCAGCTGATATCGATCCTTATGCAATCGATTCCTTGATTGACACGATCTTGGAAGCTTCGAGTTCCTGCGTTCTTCTTCTCAAATTTTGGTGTAAACACTACCATATAAATTAAGCTCTTCATGTTCTTGATTATAATGTGGAGCATTTGGAATGATCAAAAAAAGGGATTGGAAAGGATTTTCTAGGGTCTTCCAATGAGGTTTTTCCACAATGATGTTCTTTCGGCAAAAATGGCATATTCTATTGAGGGAGGGAGATGTCAAGTACATAGACAACAAAATCAAGACCATAAAGTACATTGAAGGACCTAAAAGTGAACACTACTACAGGAATCATTTTTAACGACGCCACCCTTTTCTATTAGAGGTGTTTCAACTAGCACGCCGCCTCTAACCACGCCGGTGAGCACTGTAGCTCCATGACCACTTCTGAAGATGCATCTTCAGGGGCAGTTCTATTAAGAAAACTGCCTCTGATAGACATCTATTTTCAGGGGCGGTTACGGTGGTCCTCTTTACAAAACTGTCTCTAAAAGTGATCTATTTTCAAAGACGGTTCATTAAGAGAACCGTTCCTACAAATGCATTAACAGAGGCGGTTCTCTTTAGTCAACCACCCCTAAAAATGCCCCCTAATTACCCCTTCTTCCTAATTGGAACAATATGCATGTTGAGCACCATTAACTTGCTTGGATGGTGAGAAATTGCAACAATAGAGGGGGAGGTTTTGCCCTTTGAACCTTCAAAGGAGTTGGGTTTGAGAGGTGAGATAGTGGCATACCTAAACTCTTTTAAAACTTTTCATGTTCATTTCTTTCACTTAGAGATCTAGAGAGAGACATGCACGATGTTAGATTTTGTTTATTTTTCCTAGCAATTTAGACTGATTTTCCCCAACTTACTTTGGCTCACATGAACTCTAGTTAATTTCTATATTTACTTTATCATTTTTAAGCTTTAAGTCTAGAATAATGTAATATTTGTATAGAAAAATAGACATCAATTGCTTCAACATTTATATGCGAATAATACCTTCATGTAAATATACCTTTTATTTTTGAAGGGCACATGTGGACAGGTCATGGATGTACACGAAAAGAAGACATGAAGCTTCCTACATACAAGATGTGAATGGTTTTATTGAAGCAGCTAAAAGGCACGCTTTGATTAAGCAGATAAAGGATATATATTGTCCTTGTGTTGACTGTCAGAACCGTATAGTATGCTGAGATCCAAATACGATAAGATCACACTTGATAAGAAGGGGTTTCATGGAGAACTACGAGATTTGGGATCATCATGGTGAGAAACATATAGAAGCAGGCAACATGGAAGGTACAAATCCACCAGAAGTAAGGCAAGATGATGATGCCCATCATGTCATGATGCATGATGGTCTAGGAGATGACGCTGCAGGTGGTTGCAGCGGTGAAGGCTGTGGTGGTGGAGAAGGCTGTGGTGGGGAGGATGATGGTGAAGACAACGAAGAAGATGAAGAAGAAGACTTCCTAGACGACATGTTGCGCCACGTAGAACAAGAATTACTATTGAAAGGACTAGATAACTTAGAGATGGTGTGGAAGGCAAGGGAAGAACGTTTGTACCTAGAGGAAAGGGTTGTGAGAAAAGGTGGCCATTGCTATGTTTTGTGCTAGACATACTGATCTTAAAGGCTACGTATGTCTAGTCCGATAGGAGCTTCAACGACCTATTGACTCTGTTGGCTGCTGTGCTTCCTAAGCCAAACTTTGTGCCTACCAACACATATCAAGTGAAGAAGCTTATCAGTCCACTGACGATGGGTGTGGAATGAATACATGCGTGTCCGAACCATTGTATCATATATCGTGAGGTGTTCAAAGACCTAACGAAGTGTCCAAACTGTGGTGCTAGTCGATACAAAGTAAACAAAGACTGCATTGAGGGTACTAACACTAGGAAAAAGAGAAAGAAGGGTGGAAAAAAATGATGCTTCTCAGAACATTGAAGAGGAAAACAACACCTTAGCAGTAGATGATACTAACCAAAGAAGAATTCCTGCATTGGTTACGTGGTATCTATCACCGATTGATCGCTTGAGGCATTTGTTCTAAAACCCAAGGGACTCAGAGCTCATGCAATGGTGGGCTTCTAATGAACGCAAGAAAGAGGACAGAGTGCTATGTCACCCATCCGATGCACAATAGTGGAAGGACTTCGATGCCAAGTACCAAAAATTTCATGAAGATCTAAGAAACATCAGGTTCACTTTAAGCACTGATGGAACGAATCCTTTTGGTGATAGGACCAGCACACACAACACATGGCTAGTAATCCTATCGATCTACAACCTTCCTCCATGGTTGTGTTAGAAGAGGAAGTATTTATTGCTGACCGATATAATTTTAGGGCCCAAAGCACTAGGTATCCACATAGATGTTTTTCTCGAGCCGTTGATGCAAGCAATGGAGACACTATGGAAGCATGGAGTGAAAATGTGGGATGAGCTTGCGAAGAGTACCTTCGCATGCAAAGCCATCATTTTTGTTTCCATCACTAACTATCCAGGACAGTTTTCCCTTTCAGGACAGATCAAAGGATTCATGGGATGCTTGGAATGCTTGATTGACACTGTAGCTCAGTTCCTAGAGGGATCCCGAAAGGTAGTGTACATGCGTCATTGATGCTTCTTAGTGGAAGGACACAGGTACCAAAGTAAGAGGATGATGAAATACTTCATTGGTAGTACTATTGAGGTAGGGCATGCACTAGAGAGGCGGGATGGGCATTACATGTATAACATGGTGAAGAACATCAAAATCGCCTATGGTAAAAAGAAAAAGGATGGAAAGATCAATAAGAGAGATACATCTCTGATTGATGGTGTGTCATTCAAGAAAATGTCAATCTTCTTTAAGTACCTGCCTTACTGGCCGGACTTGGCTGTGTGCCATTCCATCGATGGCATGGACATAAAAAAGAATGTCTTTGAGAGCATCATTGGGATATTGATGGACATTAAGGCGAAGACAAAGGATGGACTGAAGTCACAGGAGGACCTAGTACATTTGGTCTAGACTAGAGCTTCACCCAGAAGACCTAGGGAACGAAAGACACTACCTTCCTGCAGCTAGCTACAACCTGACAAATGATGAGAAAAAGCAATCTGCCTAAGCCTAAGGGGCTTAAAAGTGTAGACAGGTTTCTCCTCCAACATCAAGAGACTAGTCTCGATGAAAGACCTGACGTTAACCAGTTTCAATGCTCATGATTGCCATATGATGTTGACATGTTTCCTTCCTATTGCTATTAGGGCTATAAAGCCCGTATACGTGAGGATGGTCATCACCCGGATGTGCTACTTCTTTAACCAAATTGCGCGGAAGGAGATCTGTGAGGATAAATTAGGTGACTTAAAGTATTTCATGGCAGAGACTATGGGCCAAATTGAGCAGTGCTTCCCACCATCCTTTTTTGATATAATGCCGCACCTCATGATGCACATGGTTGACCAGGTTAGGTGGCTCGGGCCTATGTACTTGAATGAGATGTGGCTATACGAGAGATTCATGTCTATTCTAAACCGCTATGTACACACTTGTGCTCACCCTAAGGGATCCATGATAGAGAGATATTGTGCTAAAGAAGTCAACGAGGCTTGTCAAGATTACTTGCGGGAAGAGGATAAACGTGCACTTGGTTTGCCTATTACTCGTCATAAAGGTAGGTTGGCAGGGAAAGGCGGCAAGGGTAGGAAAACATTCATTGACAAGGAATACACTCAAGTAGAAGAAGCACACACTCCTGTGTGTTGCAATACCTATCAATGATGGAACCATTTATCGAGAAACACATTGCACTCATAAGATCAGAAAATCCAGGGCACTCAGAGCAATGGATCATTCATGAGTAGAAGCGTCTATTTGGCAAGTGGCTTAGGGAACAAGACTTACCAGAAGGGGAAACCTTACGGAGGTTGGCTCAGGGGCCATCATTCTAGGTCACATCTTGGCAGGCATATGATGTAAATGGATACACATTCTACACCAAAGCAAAGGACCAAAAGATGGTGACTCAAAACAGCGGGGTTCGTATTGAAAATGTCGATGCATTTGGGGAAGTTCGCACACACTATGGTTTCATAGAGGACATAAAGGAATTGGACTATGGACCAGATATATAGATCACCATGTTTCGGTGCCAATGGGTCAAACAGTCGGGTGGCATTGAGGTCGAGAAATTTGGACTCACATGTCAACCTCGACAATGTAGGTTACAAGGATCACCTGTGGGTGCCTGCTACTCGTGTGGCATAGGTCTTGTATTATGTTGATCCTGAGAATCCAAAGAGGCATGTTTTTATATCTGGGAAACAGGAGATCCTAGGAGTAGACGGCATAGAGGATTCGGAGGAGCACAATCAGTAGTGCGAAATGCAACTATTCACAGACCTACCAAACAAGATCAAGCTTGTAGAAGCACAAGTGGAAAAATCAAATGTCATTCCATACCTGCGCACTGATACGAAAGGCAGAGTTGTAACAGCTTAGTTATAAATTTATGTCTAGAACATTGGTAATAATATTAAGACCACGTGCCACATTGATGAACTGATAATTTTATATCTATATTTTACTACAGTAGGGGCGGCCACGTGAAGGGTAAAGAAAATAGGAGCCGCAGCATGGTCCGGTCACCACTTAAACACAAATGTCAGACAAAGAGGTCAATTACTTAAATTTTAAAAATGGAGCTGAAGGACAGTCCGGCCAGAGCAGAAACACAAAGGCTAGACAATATTTTTTGGCCGGACGAAGTGGTCAGCTAGTTAAATTTTAAAAATGGAGCAGCAGGACAGTTCGACCAGAGCAGAAACACAAAGGCCGGATAATACTATTTGTCTAGACAATCATTTTTAGCATCGGTTGTTATAGGAAACCACCTCTGAAAATATTTGGCCCACCTGTTCGCACGTGAACATTTTTAGGGGCGGTTTCCTTTAAATAACCGCCTCTGTTGCTATTTTTAGGGACGGTTGTCTTTACATAACCACCTCTAATGTATTCTAGAAGTTACCCACGCGTTACACATGCTCGGTAACTTCTCTTCTTTACACTCCACGTGCACGTGGTTACTCTTTCTGACAAGAGCGATGCTTTGCTGGTCATCTCGTGGAGACCAAGAGGGACGCTTTGCCGGCGTCTAAGGAGGCAGCGCTGGCGACGTGGACTCCTCTTTCACTTTCCCTGATCTGGTAAGTGACTGCTCTTTTCTGATCTAGATTATTACCATCAAGTTGAGACATGAATGGTATTATATTTTCACTGATTTCGTGTATTCATCTTGGACAAAATCATGCACGTGCATAGGGTAAGATAGTGTAACTAGCACATGACAAATCATGCACGTGCACAGTCTAGAACAAAATAAATAATATTTTTAAAAAATGTTTTGTATTATGGGATGGCCAGAGTAGGACAAGAATATATTATATTTTTAAAAAATAATAGAGGAGTTTATTATTTTTTGTGTTAACATAAATTTAGGAGAAGAGATGGCCGGACAACGGCCTCCCCCAGATCTCGGCTTCATATATGACAATGGATTCAAACCAATCTTATCGTTTGCAGAGCACCCATATCCAAGCATAGTAAGGAACATGGTTTCAGTAAAGACACCTATGCATATATCTTTTTCCTGATATATATGATTCTTAAATTTATTATAGACAATTCAACCTCTCCAAGGGTTCGAACAGACACTCTCAAAGTTTGGTGTTGACGAGATCAATGTTGAGAGATTCCCTACTATAAAGAGTGGCTGGTAATGTCAAATTACCTTTTTAATCGAAGCTAGGTGGGGTGACCAAGGTGAGCTTGTACATATCAGTGAGACGGGCCCACGCCAACCCTACCAGGTTATGGTGGAAAAATATGTTGTGCTCAACTGTTTAAGGGCGCTTCGGAATGTTGGGTACAATATTCCTTCATTCTCGTCCATGATGATAAGAGCTTTGGATGAGGGTGTCAGACATGATATAGCATGTCTTTGTGCAATGGTTGCTCAACACAACCAATTTGATGTGGTAAGCTCGAAGTGAATCTCATAGCTCATACCTATATTTATTGGTATGTCTATATGCATGGTTCTCATATCTATTTTTTCAACACTTACTAGTTGAGGAGTATGACTTAACCTTTGCAGTTTGTAGCTTTAAAGCAATTCTAAACCAGGCAATGCCTCAATTGGGTCCTTATGAGTGGGAATTTGCTGGGCCAACGGCCACTACACATGGATTCTAGGAACGTGTGCGTGTGACAATTTTTCAGCATCTCCATGACCTTTGCTAACAGTCGTTGGTAGACCTTGTGCTCGATCTTGTGAAGTAAGGGAGAGTGCACTAGTGAATACGCTGCTCTACATCACTGATGGTCTAGACTATGAAATTAATGACGTGGACTACAACATCTACGTGATGCGACGTGGTCCAAATATGTAATTTACTTATGTTTGCACGAACTTTGTTGTATACTTGAACAATTGCTTTGTAGTGACTTCAATAATTGTTTGTACTAATAAATTATTATGGATTGTACTGAATTCTCTAGTTAATACTGTCTTATCAAAGCTTAAAATAAAAAACTTAAACAAATCATATCGAACTTACTATCCTAGCGTAGCAACTGAAGACTAAAAGAAGAAAAAAAGCTACTCTATCGAACATACTATCCTAGCGTAGCTGTTAAGCATCTACTCTGTCTCCACACAGCCCCAGTTTTGAACCCACGCGGGCCAAAATTTTTTATTTTTCATTTTTTAACTAATACTACAACAATAAAGACTAAAAGGAGAAAAAAGCTATTCTATCGAACTTCATATCCTATCGCAGCGGTTAAGCCTCTACTCTCTCTCCCCGTAGCCCTAGGTTCGAACCCACGTGGGCCAAACTTTTTGTTTTTAATTTTATTATTTAGTGCTACAGTAGGCAAAGACTAAAAGAAAAAAAAAAGCTATTCTAACGAACTCACTATCCTTACACAGCGGTTAAGCCTATGCTCTCTCTCCCCGTAGCCTCGGGTTCGAACCCACGTGGGCCAAACTTTTTTATTTTTAATTTTATTATTTAGTACTACAGCAAGCAAAGACTAAAAGCAAATCAGAAAGCTATTCTAACGAACTCACTATCCTAGCGCAGCGGTAAAGCCTCAACTCTATCAACCCACCGCCCCGGGTTCGAACCCCACGCGGGCCAATTTTTTTTAACTAATACTGGTCGAGGGATGGTCCGGCAAGACAAAAACAACACTGGCCGGACAATGATTTTCAGCAGCAGTTTTACAAAGGTCCGGCAAGTGCCATTTTGGAATGGCCGGACAATCCTACGGGCGTCCAGATTTAAAAACAGGCGCCAAACCATTTTTCTTCTCCCATGCCCTAACCGCCCCGCGCCAGTGGACGCTCCCCATCGCCATCGACATCGTCGCCGCCATTGCGCTAGCCATCGCCACCCGAGTTACGCTCGTGATCTCTGTTCCTCACGGCCGCACCGCTCCGCGCCGCCGTCACCGTGACCCATGGTGGCTCTGTGCGGCCGCCCTCGATCGACGACACCATCTTCGTGTCGCACCACCGACACCCCAACCACGCCAGCAGCGTCATCGCACACGCCATAGTCCCCGTGTCACGCGCATTCACCCGGATGTCACGCGCATTCTTCTTCCAAAGGCGGGCCACCAAATTGGCTAAGGAAAGGTGATGCATTCGCTCCCACTAATCATGCCTACTACATGTTCGATGAAATGCTTGTATGCTTTTTATGTTGTTTAACCTAGTCTCATGGCTTTCCCCCACCGAACTCATGCAGATGCCGCGAAAGGGGAAGGAGAAGGCTCCTGAACCTGAGCCGAAGAAGAAGAAGAGTAGGACAGAAAAGCAACAAGAAAGAGAGGAACAAGCCACCAGGGCTATGTTGGCAAAAGAGGAAAGGCAGGGTCGAGGTCATGGTGGTGCATTGAAGATTACAAAGAGGAGACTAGATAATCGTCCCGCCTAGCACAGAGGGGCGAGGAGACCCATCAGGTTATCCTAGAGGGAGTACAGATGAAAGAGTATATTGAGGAGCAGATTCAGCGGATGGACACGTTCCACAAGAAACACCAAACTTCTGTGTTTGCATCAGACTCGTGCGTGCGCATGCAAGTGGTCGTCGGGGCCCTAAAACTCGAGGAGGAGGTTTAAGTGGAAGAAAGAGGAGCAAAAGTGAGCAGAGTGAGCAGGAGAGAGGGCCTAGATTTTGTGACTTTACGAGATTGAGCTCAAAGAAGATAATGGACATTAGGTTCTGCGATATTGTGTTTTGGTTTCCACTAGTCAGAGAGAAAGATTGCAGCAAGTCTTTTTGGACTATTACTCGAGAGAGCTTCCATAGGAGCTATATGGTGAGAAATATTGCAATAGCAGACCAGAGGCAACTTGGCTGGGATGAGCTTGAGAGAGAAGCAGGCATGCCGATCCTCCCCCTATTTGAGAGGTTCCAGGGCTTCGTTCACCTTTTCAGCGAGGTAGACTGAGTTGTGACTCATTGGGTATGTCAGTTTTATGCTACAGTGTGGATCGACCTGCATCGCTGATTCATCCAGTTCATGGTCAATGAACATTTGACACGAATTTACTTGGGCGAGATGAGAAGGCATCTTGGAATTGCCGCCTTAGATAGGAAGCTACACCAGAAAGTTTATGATGATGTGGATCCCCCACGACATGGGAGAGCTAGAGGTACCTTCCCTACAGACCAGCAAATACGTCCACTCTTCAGGCAACCGTTCGCTGATGGCTCTCTACGTACACCAGACCGACTACGACCGAAAGTGCAAATTCTACACATGGCTATGAGGAAGACAGCCCTCCCTTGTGGGGGCATCCAGGAGTCACTAACCAGCTTGCGGTAGTGGCTTCTCCTCTCCATTTGGACTAGAGAGCAGTTTGACTTCTTGGACTTCATGTTGTGTGAGATTGAGGATGTCATTGCTGATGCTATTAATGTTGGACGATAGTAGGTGTACCCACATATTATCTGCTACCTGCTTAATGAGACTTATCTAGATTGGTGCCAGAAGGAGTACTAGGCGACATAAAATGTGCTTCATACCCACAATCCAGCATTGAGTGGCGATCGGCGTCATGGACAGCATGCCCTTAGAGCTTCTCATGAGCAGTTCTCAGCGGAGGAAATAGAGAGACACGAAGAAGAGGATGCAGCCCTAGAGTAGGCAGAGTATGAGGCTAGACTAGGAGGGCCGATGAATGTAGAAGAGGTGATTGGTGTAGATAAACCAACTGATTCATACTTAGATGACAGCAAGTACCTCCCTATGCCACCATGTTGTGCACATGATGACGAGGCCTCAGTGTCTGCGTTCGGCATTGACGATAGCGACATTGAGCCACATGTTACAGCATCCTCTGCCCTCCTTAGGTGACTCTAGCAGCGGTTTAGCAGCCATCAGAGCTTACTTAGATACTTAGAGTGTTGACTGAGTCCAATCAGAGTAAGGCACGGGCCATATAGGATCAGGCGGCCAAGTAGATATAGAATCAAGATATGCTTATCATGATGCAAGAGCAGATAAAGCAGCAATCACAAGGTTCTTTCTCAAGCCCCGGCAAATCAGCAGGCACACGTGGCTAATATGTACACAATGTTTAGTGGCTACTTTAATCAGCTTTACAGTGCCACAGGAATTGCACCCCCTAATTTTCAAGTCCTTGCCCCACCTCAGGGTCAGTCTTAGGCTATGTTGCCAGCTAGCCAGGGGATCGGTGGTTTCCTACCTGTACCACTCCAGACATTCCCATTGAGTACTCACATTCAAACAGGTCTACTAGCACGGCCAATTGCTCTAGCTCCTAGTCTAGCTGCCCCTATTTACACCGAGTCATCACCTAGGATGGTGCATGAGCAAGTACAGTGAGGACAACCATGGAGTTAGGTACAGATACTCTCAAAGCTCCTGAGGCTCTAGCGGTGACTTCCACTACCACTACAGAGACTACTGTTCCTCCTACAGGTGAGACCAAATTTATAGTTCATAGTGTTACCATTTATATTTTCAAATATATATATTATGAAAATATATTATCTGATAAATTTAATGGCAAATATTTTGTATCATAAATGTTAAACTATTGTTGCCCCTATAGGTCAGACGACCGACAAGGATCATGATGACATCAATGCCAATCTTAGAGAGAACATCATCATACCTCCTATGCCTTCTTCGGCATCATCTCCTCCTTCAAGTGAGACTATTATGTTTGCAAATGAATTTATTATCAAGATATATTATCTGATTAATTTAATGGCAAATATTTTGTATCATAAATGTTAAACTATTGTTGCTCCTTCAGATGAGACGAGTGACAAGGTTCATGATATCGGTGACGCCAGTCACAAAGAGAACATCACCGACACTCCTAGACCTTCTTCGGCAGCAGGTGCTACAGGTGAGACTATTTCATATCAAATGTGCAATTATGGGATTCGTGTCAGTCAAAATTGCTCAAGATTGACCAAATTTATAGTTCATTACTATTTATGTTTGCAAATGAATTTATTATCAAGATATATTATCTGATTAATTTAATGGCAAATATTTTGTATCATAAATGTTAAACTATTGTTGCTCCTTCAGATGAGACTACCCACGAGGTTCATGATCCCATCGATGCCAATGTAAGAGAGAACATCACCGACCCTCCTATTTCTTCATCGATAGTAGGTGCTTCGGATGGTTCCTTGGATGCATAGTCACCATAGATAGATAGGAGATGACGCGAGAGTTAGGGGGTGAGATGGAAGTACGAATGTTAAGATAACTTTTGATGAGGAAGACTTGTTATATCGCTTTTGCCTATGAGACTTGATATTTGGCTTCTACTTATGAGAACCATTATGTATGACTATTTATGGATCGACTGTCACCTTTTCATTCTGGCTAGTTGTGCTTGTTGCAAGTAACATATGATCACATTTGAGTTTTTCACCATTATTTTTGTAACAATCTATATTTTCAATTCACACTTCATGACCAAACATGTTATGTGCCAAACAATCTTTTCTGCCACAATAGGACAGTCCGGCCATCAAAAATTTGAGACGGCCAGACTGTGCCTTAGCAGTACTCTAACTTCTTATGCCCATGATAGGATAGTCGTGCCACCTTATAAATGACAAGGCTGAACTATGGTGGTGGTGTTCGGCCAGCCCTATGTCTCGCACATGAAATATCAAGAGCCAAGGGACACTCGCTGCCACTAGAGTGTACAATTTGTGTGTCTATAGATCTTATACAAATAGGAATACCACCCAAGGCACTATGGTGTGCCCCGCAACCTTATCGAGTTTATCATTACTAGCACATGACTTCATGTTAGAGGCGAACATTCCGTGCACAATATGTACAAGCACGTACATTGCTATGGCATTATGGACTATAGACTCAGTCTTATGCACCCATAGCATGATCTTGCACAAACTCCCTCCTCACTATGCGTCCCAATACTCTCCGTCACATGACTACTTCAAAATCATGGCCACTATACGGTCAAATGCTTTCCATCTCCCTAGCCCTATTTCTCTATAAGTAATGTCTACCTAAACCATGGCTACTATTCATGCTACTCAATATTTCTCAAGATTGATCAACCATTTATGTTTCCAAAAAAATATTATGAAAATATATTATGAGATTCATTTAATGGTAACTACCTTGAACATTTATGTTTCCAAATAAATATATTATGAACATATATCATATGATTAAATTGATGGTAACTACCTCGTATCATAAATGTTAGTAACCTTTCATGTATGTTTGCTCATAGTTCAAAGCATTTGACATTTTAATAAATTAGGAGTTGCATTGATTATGGTGCGGCGAGAGTTTTGTGTTTCGCGTGTTTGGTGACTAAACATTCGTGGAAAAAGGTGCATAGGTATTGGTTTTGGTCCTAATAGTACAAAGTAACAAGTTTAACCATAGACCAACCAACCACGATCGATGAATAGTTGCCGAACTCGTTATACCCATGATAGGACAGTCCGACCACCTTATAAATGACAAGGGCGGACTATGGTGGTGTTGTCCAGCCAGCCCTATGTCTCGCACATGAAATATCAAGAGCCAAGGGACACTTGCTGCCACTAGAGTGTATAATTTGTGTGTCTATAGATCTTATACAAATTGGAACACCACCCAAGGCACTATGGTGTGCCCTGCAACCTTATCGAGTTTGTCATTACTAGCACATAACTTTGAGATTACTCTAGGTACAAGGACTAACACTGAGATTAGACTTAGTACAACTGCAAGCAAGTTTGTTTTGTTGGCTGCATCCAAATAGTTGTAGTTACCTCCTATAACACCCTAGGTGTTTATCACCAGTTAAGCAATGGGTTTGAGCTCAAACATGGCATGTCAAGTGGTAATCAAGGTGTCAAGATCAAATCTACATGATGGAGCTCCAACTTAAACTTGAGCCATGCACATTTGCTTACATATGGACCCTTGTTAAGATTATGCAAGAGTAATGTTAAACATGCTTATTCCATGTACATTACATCCACATGCATCCATCTAGACCCATGGAAAAGTTTAATGAAGTTCGGAATCAAGAAGTCGCATGAAATGATGAGTTACATTCTTGCTTGAATTGCGCTAGTAAGTGAAGGGAATTATAGGCCATCAACCAAACCTTGCTACCTTGTCTAAATGACTCTAATTGAACTCTACAACAAAAGTCATGAAGGGTTTGTGTTGAGCACATGTCAAAAAAAGGCCTCAATTGGTTGAAAACTCTAATTCTAGGGTTAACGAGATGCTACTTTGATCAAAGTAAAAGAATGGTTTATATTCAAGATACAAGGTTTGACCTTAAATAAAAGTTGTAGTATAGTTTGTGTACTACAAACTTTATTGAAGGACCTAAGTCTAAATCTATCTCTAAGCATGACAAACAAAGGGCACAAGATTGATTTTGCTACAGTCTTCAACACTTAGAATTATTCTAAGTCAGTTTCGCTAAGCAACGACGTTGACATTCCGCGTTCTCCGAAATTCGTTAAGCAACTTGAGTTGGTCTGAAAATAAAAGTTGAAGGTTATGTTATGGAGAAGAGAATGCAAAAAGTTGCACTAAGTTTGATCGAGTTTCGACCTCCAAAAGCGAGTTTCCGTGATCGCTGTTAACATATTGACACTATCATTTTGGAGCTTAATTATCCGGTGTTACAGAGCTCAAATGGCTGGGCACCTTAAATAAGAAACGTAGAGCAGGCCGAGGTGAACAAACTTCGTTTATGGCCCAATGTCTAATTCGGCTTGGAAGCAGCCCAAAACGACGTTCCACCTTGCCCACGCCGCTGCCCGCCACGTGCTCGGTGAAATGCCTCAACGGGCGACACCTGTCCGTGGACGTGGCCACCATTGACGGGCTTTGCTGCCGCGTGCCGCCTCCCTATCGTGTCCCTGCTCATCCAGAAGGGGATGCCGAGCCTTCCCAAGCTCCCTTTCTCCTCCCTCACTTCCTTCCCTCGCCCTCTCGCTCTCTACCTCCTCTCTCCTCTCTTCATGGCCAGGCACGCCATGGTGTCGCCCAGCCTATCAGCATCGCGCACCACCTCCAGCCCCACGCTGGCTGGCTGCGCCAAGCTGGCTGCCGTGGCCCTTCCCCTTGGCCGCTGGAGCCACTCCCCAGCCAGCCGAAGCCCTCACTAGCCGGCCCGACGACGGCCCCCAACGCCCGACGGCGGCCTGTCCTCGTACTTGCTCGGTCTATGGTGAAGAAGGGGTGAAATGCGAATAGAAACTCTTTACCATGTTCACTTTGCAAAATAGCCAGACACATACATTTACAAATCCGGGCTTGGTTAATTTGTGGAAACTCCTGGGTTCCCGATGCAAAATGTTTTTGTTTTTTTTCGGTTTAATCTATTAATTTCAGATTTCTATGCTCAACTTTGAAAATTCGTAGCAATTGGTAGAAAAATCGTAAAATAGCAAATGAGGACTTTTTGGAATCCTTGTGAAATTCTCTATGCATTAGATCTATAATATGGCATATTTTAGTTTCAATATTTTGCGGTAAAAAATAGATTTGTGTAGTAAGGTTGTAATGCTAGTTGAATTTGTTATTTTTCATAACTACAGATCTAGGGCTCCAAATGAAGTGAAATTTTTGTGGCATGCTACTCATGTGATGTTTGATGTGTGGTAAAAATTTCATGAGTATAGGATGAAGTATGAGTGAGTTATTGGTTTATCTTCCTCTCACATGATTTCTTGCTTTAGCAACTTGTCTTTTTCATAGAGGTTGTTATACATATTCAAATGGAGTGAAATTTGTACAGTAGACTATTGAGAGGATATGTGAGCCACTGTAATTTTTGTAGAATTTATAGTATAATTTTGGTATATGTTCATTAAGTCACCTTGTTATGTAAAATAAATTAAGAAATACATTAAAAGAATTTATTTGGTCATGGACACTAGTTTTTCTGGTGTTCTTTAGTCATGTGTGACATGTTGGTAAAGTTGGTTTTGCCTAATTATGTGTTTGCAACATAAGTTAATATTTATTTTCTTGCAAATATGGTTTCTGGACAGATCTGGGAACTTAGCAAAGTTCTTCATGATAATGTGCTTTGTTGTGAAACTTGTTTATATAAAAGTTGTAGATAATTCATGGATCTAGCTTCTGTTAAAATTTGGTGTTATTTGGCCAAGTAGTTTGTGAGTTATGCCTATTTAAAGTTGGGTTTTAGAAATGACTGTTCTGTGTCAATTGTGGATCAGTTTATGTAAATATATAATTTCGACCTACTTAACTTGTGAATCATGTAACACCTCGGGTGTTAGCCTTGCATAACTTGACTTGCATAACATAAGCATGAGCATCAAGCATTCATAAATCATCATTTACAATTGAAACATTCGATCGAAACATATGAAACATTGCTTGTTATCTCGTATTTCTTGGAACATATGCATATGATCATGTGCAAATAAATGCTAGTGTGTAATGTTGGTCACTATAACACTTTAGCTACACTTAGGTTAACAAAAGAAACATTGTTCATGAAGGCCACATTTCATGATCAAGCACTTAAGTGATATTTCATGTGTTGACCTGAATAGCTATATGAGTGACTACTACATGAAATGCTTAAATGACCTTGTAAATTGTTTAAACATGCTTAGGATATCATTAGAAACAACTTTGGTATTTAGTGCTAAGGCTAGTTTGGTCATTTAGCCCTGGTTTGTGTATGTATCATGATTTCAAAGTGACATGTTTGACTAAAGTTGAACTAGGTGTTAGAGACCTTGCATGGAGGAGTTCACTAAAGCAATGTTGTAGTGTTTGACATAAGGAACAACTTTTATTTTTGGGTCATCACATGATTCAGCTCCTAACATGTTTGAAATTGGATCACAAGAATCATCAAAATCCTGATTTCAACACTTAACGAAATTTGCTAAGTCGTGAAACCCTGTCAGCCTGACA
Source organism: Miscanthus lutarioriparius (assembly GCA_904845875.1). Taxonomy (NCBI): domain Eukaryota; kingdom Viridiplantae; phylum Streptophyta; class Magnoliopsida; order Poales; family Poaceae; genus Miscanthus; species Miscanthus lutarioriparius. The sequence continues at coordinate 76,605,914 of CAJGYO010000008.1, read as the reverse complement.
AGCCTACTTTGAGCATGATTTTACTCGGTTTAGGTTGCGAATTAGAGTATGCTGCCTTAACAAGAGTTGGAGATGGTACATGGTTCTACAACTTCTATTCAGTAAGTTTGCACGAAGGAGCCACCGTTTAGCCGGTAAATCAACGAGAAAAGCTTGCTTGTCAGCGGACCATCGAACGGCCCGATTTAACCAAACGCCTGCTTCTTCATGGCCGACAGAAACGAGTTTGCGCGCCCGTGTCCCGGCGACGGCCGCGCGTCGCCAGCCTACCCGACACAGCGTAAACCGCCACGCGCTGAGCGCGCCTTAACCCGCCAACGTTCGCCGAGTCGCCCGCCGCTTCATTTCCCATTTTCTACTCCGTCTTCCTCGCCAGCAACAGTGAAGCTCGCCCGCACCTCCGCCGCCGCCATAGCCGTCACCACCTCGTCCTCGCTGCTCGCTTCGCCACCGTGATAGCTCCACCGTCTCCCCAAGACCCCATTGTTTCTCCCGTGCCCGTGACAAAGCCCGGTAAGCCACCGCGTAGCAGCGTGTAGGCTCGCCGGGAGTTCCGCCGTGAGCCCGTCGTCGTGGCCCACGCCGCCACAAGATACTCCTCCCGCTCCGGTAGCTAGCGCGCTAGGTCCCCAGCGTTCATAGATGCTTGTCCACGCGTTGATTTGAACCACCGTAGCCCACACCGCGTTTCACCGTCGACCGCACCTCCACCCCGCCATGGCCGCCGCCAGTGCCGCTAGCTCCGATGAGAAAGCCACCCAAGTAGCTCAATCGATCGTGAAGTCGAGTAGATCATCGTGTGATGATGTCACCGCCCGGCGAGTTCGCCGTCGGCGAAGCTCTGGCAGCGCCAGACACCAGCCTTGGCGCCCGCTGCCCTGTTCCGTGTCAGCGTCACTGCGCTGGGGTCCCCGACCAGCGGGTCCCACCATCGTGACAGTAGTAGTAGTGTAGGCTAACTCATTTTGAATCCAGTTTTTGATTTGTTTTGTTATTTTTGTATCTTTAGTTTGGTAGCTCCTAAAATGGTGAAATAAATATGATTGTGTTGCTTAGGAAGTGTAGTATTTTGGAAAAATATGTTCTTGGTTTCAACAGTAGAAATTTCTGGAGATTTAAATAGGGATTTCAAATGTGCTTTTGAATGCATTCAAATTTGTTTATTTTATATCTAGAGTTCCTGTGCTCCAAAAATTATGAAATTTTTGTGGTGGACTAATCTTAGAATGTGTGAACTCTGGTAAAAATTTGAGGACCAGTGCATGGGTAGATTTAAAGTTAGAGATTTTTCTTTTATGACTAGTTAATCCTTGCATGAATTTTTATAAATTAAGTATGAGTCCAAAATTCATGAAATTTATTGGAGGTAATCCTAGTACCATATGGATGCTAAGAAAATATGAAATCTGTTGCTTGACACTTTTCAATAGGGTTTTCCATTTATGCTATTTCAAGCCTTGCTTTGCCTTGTCATTTTGTATAGAATGTTCTACTTGGTAAAATGACATGAAATTTTTACAGTAGTCTCTTGATAGCATTAGTAAAGCTCTGTAAAGTTTTGAGAATTTATTAAGCACATCTGATATATATTTATTATTTAACCTAGGTATCTAAATAAAATAATAAAGGCAATTTAATAAATAGTTTGGGCTTTACCATTATATCATCTTAACTGTATTTGGTATGTTTAAACTATTGGTAGGTTCTAGGTTGTCAAATTTTGAATGATTACCTGAAGTAGAAGTATTCTTACTTTATGTTGCATGTTAAGTCATTTCCGGACTGATTCTAGAGTGTGAGGATTTGCATGTTGAAACTGATGTACTGTAAAAATGGTTAATAACAAAGTTGTAGAAAATTTGATAAGCTTTCCAGAAAGTCCAGGATCACTGGATTTGGATTTGTAGAACTCCAGTTATGAGCGAAACAAGTAGATCTGTTTATGGCATAGTCGATGCTTTGTAGAAGTAGTTAAGTAGTAAGCGAGAAGAGATATGCACCTACTCAAACAACGTGATGCACTTGTTAACATATATGCATTCGTAATACTTATACCATACTCATGCATCTAGGATCGGAGGAAGAGATCACGTTGCTGGAATTCGAAGAAGCAGAGGAAGGGAACCCGCAGGAGGATCCGCAAGCCGTAGCTCCCGAAGGCGTGGAGCAGAACCCTGAAGAGCTTCCGGAGTGCCCTGACCACCGTCCTACTTCCTTTCTGCGAGGCAAGCCCCGGAGCATTATAAGTCTCCTAGTAATTTACAAATGTTTACTTACGTATTTATGATTGATGCATTAGGTTATAAGAGTTGAATGAAACCACTTGATGCATGTACATTCCTTGTCCGGATATTACACCTTTAACCGTATAGGTCCGGGATCGAATATATATATGCTTAGCCATGCTTAGACCGGTAGAAGTCGGGTGATGTCCTGTCACTGCGAGATATAGGTGGATACTTTTACGACACGGTTGGCTATATCTCTGCTATCGTGAAACAGAACCATGAGGTAAAAGTAAATTGAGACCGGACGGAGATCGATAGGGAAGCAACAGGGCATGGAGGTCTTGGGTGTGGACTTATCCCGTGTCTGTGTCGATTAAGGACCGTCTGCGTTGTTGGCGCTTCGACAAGATTGAACGCATGCCTCTCACTTAGCTGGCGGATAATTCGTTCCGACCGCTGGCGAGAGTAATTCAACTCGGGCCGAATCGTTACATTGTCGCCTTCCGGAAACGATCGACCGAGCCCAAGGGCGTTTGGCTGAGCATCCGGCATCTGGTGTTCCAGTTATGCGGCGCGATCTGAACCCGCGAAAATGTGTACCCGAGTTGTACCAAAGGTGACCTAAGACTATCGTGGTCGGTAGATCTGGGTTTGTGTTAGGAATAAATTCCCACCGGTTGAAATCGATTCGAATCGCCGTCTCTCCCGGATAGTGAGAAACTTGGCTAGTCCCAACATCGTAGCGACTATATTATGAAACATGGTGGTTCGAGATGAATATGGAATTACAATACCTGCTATGGTTACTATTGTATGCTTCTAAATGATATCCCACATGTTTGGCACAGGGATAGTTGCTAATCTAGAAATGGATAGTTATAATTAACTTGATAAAGGAATCATAATTTTTCAACGGGTAATTGCCTTTTTTAGCAAAATGTTGTCAAATTACGTCCACTTATACAAACCTTGCATGATCCTTGGAGTCATTTTATTTCTGGTTCATGACGGTAAGTCTAGTGAGTACCTTCTCGTACTCGGGGTTTATTTTCCCATTGTTGCGAGATGGCACTGTGTATCATGGTTATTGCAAGAGTTGCTTCTATCCCATTGTGGATGAGGAGTAAGCCTTGGCAGAGCTTCCTTAGTAATTCCTATCTTTGCTTTTGTGGATCGTGATCCGGCATGGCACTTTGTATCAAACTATGTTGGAAACTTTACCCTCGAACTTATTTGCTTCCGCTTTAATTATCAAACTCGGTTTGTAATAACTTTTATTCGTACTACGATGATGAAAAGTATCTCATGAACTTTATGTAATATGTGGCATGTATGTTGAATCTGTGCGATCTTGGTTGTTGTAAATCGTTTATCGAGACCCGTCGTGGTACTCGACGGACTACCGGGTTTATATGGGTTCAAGTATGACAAGGTCACGACCCATGGATTGCCATTATACTTGTATTCTTATAAATTGGTCGGTTCTGCGGACACCGTGGCATCGAGCAAGATTCAACGTTAATTGTCACAAGTGTATTTTTAAAACAAAAGTTTTTGTTTTCCGAAAACCCTTCTCTAGCAACTAATAGTTATATAGTAGGTATTTGAAATCTAAAGTGTGCCAATGATCACTTTCCTTACGCCCAAATTAAGGACTATTAGGTGGCTATTTAAGTACTAACATGGGGGTTTTACTTGCGTCCATCCATATGGCGTGCTATTGTATGGATGCCATTCACTTGAATGGTAATGTATGGATCAAATGCCTCTCGCCAAGGTAAGATGAGCGTATGACCCAAGATGTGAGCATGCGGTCGGGAAGAGTAGCTTTGAGTACGGCTATGTATGCATGCTTGCATGTGTATATGGTACGTATTTAATTGTGGGTTTAAATTACTGTCGGGTAGATTGATACGGAAGTATATGTATGGGTATACATATATGGAAGTATTTACAATTACATTATGCATATTCATTATGGGTTTAAGGGCTGAAATGAAATTTTATGCAGGTACACTAACAACGAAACGTGTGTAGCTCGACTAGTTACGCTATTTATGAGAGAACGTATGTATGCCACCGTGTCTACCTCTAGAAACAAATTTTTCCTAAGTTTGTGAGGACGCGTGCACGAACGAGCATGCATCATGATAATTACCATTCACATAATTACATTGTTCCTCCCCTTATAAAATTCTTACTCGGTTATGTAGCTCTTATCCATTATGGCATTGTCTCACCAAGGGGTGCATGTTAATGGTGCAGATGGCACGCACAAAGCAGGCACTTCAAAGTCCACCGGAGGCGAGCTCCCCGCCGTTAGCTTGCTCCACGTGCCGTCAACGTCACACGTTCCTTGGAGAGTTTGGGATGCCTACACTCTTGTGGAGAGTGCTTTCGATTATGTAGGCTATCCCGATGGAATGGAACCCCGCTACTTACGGGCGAATGAGCGGTTGGGAGAAGGTCTCTTAATTCTTGTGGAGGCCGTTGTTCGTCCCGAGGTGACGATTCTGAGTGGACAGTGGTGTTATGAGTCAAGCTGGTAGGACTGGCTGAAGAAGCGACTAGCGAGGCAGCCTTTGGGATCTGAGAGACATCATGGATCGTTTTCCTCGGGAGCAGCACCGCTTTGGTTGGAGTCTTTCCAAGAGGTAACCCCTCCACCGACTCATGGCGGCAGACAAGAGGAAAATCTTTGGAAATTGGTGCGGCGGAGAGGCGAATGCATGATAACCCTTCCATGAGCGCCATGTTCGCAAATGATGAGAGTGTTGGATGGAGTTGAAGGTAGCCTCGGACATGTGTATCCGGTGCTCTTGGTCATGCTCATGAGGACCGTCGTCAGACTGAGGGAGCACGACGCCGAGATTGAAAGGCTCATCAAGAGATGACTCGGTTAACTCACCAACGAAATGCAGCTTGGACAAGGGAAAATGTCCTAAGAGCTCGGCGCTTTGAGCTAGGACAAGAGTTAGCTAATGCGGAAGAATACAACGATAATCTGCATGAAGAGGTTCATCTTCCGAACAATCAGCTCCACCCTTATGTCCCACCGGAGCCACGTAAATGGATCTAGAAGGGTGCGAGGAAGGAGAAAGAAGAAGTGGATCTGAAAGAAGTAGAACACGAGGAAGGAGATGATCTTGCGTCGACCTCGATAGTGATCATGATGAGGATTAGATCGCTTAGCATTTAGTGGAAGGACTAATGTATCACCTTTATTTATGTAATGGACCTATAGTTTGAAATTGGCATTAGTAAGCGGACTATCATGTAATGTCAATCGCATGTTTGGATGAACATCAATGCAATTCCGTTCCTTGTTGGTGATCACGATTTAACTTTGCATGCGTTATGAGCGCGATAAGTGGTCAAATTGGGGATGCCATGTTGCGAGAATGAATTGTTATGCCTCTGTTTTTATTGTGAATTTGAGAATTTCTCCGATAATTTCATCCGGCATGATTATGATTCATCTGCAATCTCTTGACATCAACCAATAATCGCTTATTGTTGCAACTTCGCAGATGACGCCGCACCCGCGTCTTTGGAGTCGGTAGCGATCCACGATGGCAATGGTGATGACTTACCACCACCACCGCCGCCGCTCGCTTCGGGGAGTTCTTTGCTCGATTCTTGGGGAGCCAAAGGACAATGGAAGAAGCTTTGCGCCTTATCGCGCAAAAACACCGCTTCGTGGCCACCCACAACAACCAGGGGCCGAACCAAATCAGCATAGTACATTCAAGGAGTTTCTGGACACGAAGCCTCCAATCTTCAAGGTGGCTGAGGAACCACTGCAGGCCGATGAGTGGCTGAATACCATTGAGCAGAAATTCCGTCTGTTGAGGGTCACGGAGCATCTGAAAGCAGAGTATGCTTCCCATCAATTGCAAGGACCAGGCAGAATCTGGTGGACGCACTTCCTGTCGTCTCTGCCTGCTAATGCGAGAGTGACCTGGGATCAATTCAAGCTGGCTTTTAGGGGACATCATATTCCCCCGGGCCTGATGCGCATGAAAGCAGCCGAATTTATGAGGCTCACTCAGGGAACAAAGTCACTCACAGAGTATATGCACGCATTCAACAACTTGTCAAGATATGCTCCCGATTTTGTGGATACTGAAGAGAAAAAGATAGAGAGTTTCAAGCGAGGGTTGGGTACCAAACTGATAAAGACTATGGCAAATTCTCGATGTACCACGCATACAGCGAGTTTATTAGTGATGCCTTGACCCAAGAAAACCACAACAACATGCATGCGATTGCTAAAGGGTCATAAAAGGACATATGAGGCCGGTGCCTCTCCGGATCTTTCCCATCAAAAGCTCCTATCACAAATAGGCCACAATTCCGTCCACACTGCACCCCAAGTTCAGGCCTCCACCACCGAAAAGCTCGTAATAACAGCCACGAGAAACCGTTCCCGTATATGCGTTCACTATTGCCTTACCAAAAGGAAATGGTAATCGGGGACAGCTCTACAGATTCGAAGTAATCAACCATGTTTCAACTGCAACCAACTAGGTCATTGGTCCAAGGAATGCCCCCACCCCAAGAGGAATGGCAACCCAAATTAGAACAATCGAGGCGGTGAATACCGAGGCACGTCGAGGACAAGTACATTATACATTGTGGAGGGAGGAAGTGCCCACGGAGAAGTTGTCACGGCTGGTATGTTTCTTGTCAACAAGTGTCCTCGCTTGTTGTTTTATTTGATTCGGGAGCTTCTCATTCATTTATGAGTCAAGCATTTGCATCTAGACATAGTCAAGAAATAATTGAAGTAAACAAAGGGGTTTTAACATAAGTTCAAAGAGTCTTGTTATTACCAAAAGAAAGTCAAAATGTACTCATCGTGATACAAGGGAGGAGTACACCACGGATTTGATAATATTGCCCGGATTATCAATAAGTGTAATCTTAGGCATGAATTGGATGAAGGATCATGGTGTTCTTATTGACACTAGCACCCGCACTATTATGTTGAGAGAACCCACGGGAGGAATGCTTTTCTAGTCCCACTCTCCCGCGATTTCAAACCCCAACATTTAGCCTGTGCTACCCAAGTCACCACAATATGTGATATCCCAGTGGTTTGTGAGTTTCGGATGTATTTCCGAGGAATTACCAGTCTACCACCGGATAGAGACGTGGAATTTAAGATTGAATTAGTGCCGTGCATCGCACCCATATCCGAAGGCCATATAGAATGCCACCCAATGAGTTAGCGTAACTTAAGGTTCAATTGCAAGATCTATTGGACAAAGGTCTTATCCAACCTAGCTCATCTCCGTGGGGATGTCCAAATTTGTTTGTGAAAAAAGAAGGATAAGTCACCGAGAATGTGTGTAGATTACAGACCACTCAATGTCAGACCATCAAAACAAATATCCATTGCCCCGCATCGACATCTTGTTCGATCGGGTTAGCGAAGGCAAAGGTATTCTCCAAAATTGATTTGAGATCGAGGTTATCATCGATAAAAATTAGACCGGAGGATATACCTAAAATCGCTTTCTCTCGAGGTACGGCTTATACGAGTATTTGGTTATGTCTTTTGGACTAACAAATGCTCCAGCCTATTTCATGTACCTGATGAACTCGGTATTCATGCCCGAACTTGACAAGTTCGTGGTCGTGTTTATTGATGATATATTGATTTATTCCAAAAATGAGACCCGATCATCAGGAGCATTTGAGGATTGTCCTATCCAGACTGAGGGAGCATAAGCTATATGCCAAGTTTAGCAAATGTGAATTTTGGATGAGCAAAGTACCTTTCTTAAGTCACATTTTATCAAGAGATGGAATCTCAGTAGACCCATCCAAAGTACAAGAGGTCATGGATTGGAAAGCCCCAACTTCGGTTCATGAAGTTTGGAGTTTTCTAGGGTTAGCAGGATACTATCGTCGGTTTATTCCAGATTTTTCAAAGATAGCTAAGCCTATGACCAGACTACTTCAGAAAGATGAGAAGTACAAATGGACACCGTAATGTGAAACAGACTTTTCACACCCTCGAACTTTGTTGACTACAAGACTGTGTGTTAGCACAACCAAACATCGAAAAGCCTTTTGATGTATTTTGTGATGCATCGGGAATAGGTTTGGGATGTGTGCTTATGCAAGAAGGAGAGTAATTGCATATGCCTCACGGCAATTGAGAAAACATGAAGTCAACTACCCTACACATGATTTGGAACTTGCGTACGTTGTCCATGCACTAAAGATATGGAGACATTACTTGTTGGGCAATGTATGTCATATCTTTATCGACCACAAAAGTCTCAAGTATATCTTTACCCACCCGAAGCTGAACATGAGACAACGAAGATGGTTAGAATTGATTAAGGACTACAATTTAGAAGTGCATTACCATCCGGGTAAAGCAAATGTAGTAGCCGATGCACTTAGTCGGAAGTCCCATTGTAACACTTATGGAAGCATTGCCGGAAGATGGATTCAACTTGTTACATCCTGTTTGTACTACACAATATCACAATCGATTGTTCACTTGAGGGCAAAATCATAGAGCTACAAAGACGATATGGGAATAAGTCACATCAAGAGAAAAATGCAAGAGCAAGAAACCAAACATTTTAGATTGGACGAAAGAGGTGTATTATGGTTCGAGGACCGACTAGTGATGCCAAAGGACCGTGAGCTAAGAAATCAAATTTTAGAAGAAGCTCACTCATCCAAATTGTCTATCCATCCGGGTAGTAGTAAAATGTATCAAGATTTAAGAACCCGTTTTTGGTGGACTAAGATGAAGAAAGAGATCGCAGCCTATGTTGCTAGGTGTGATAACTGCAGTAGAGTGAAAGCCGTCCATATGAAAACCGCTGGATTACTTCAGCCACTGCCTATTCCAGGATGGAAATGGGAAGAGATCAGTATGGACTTTATTACCGGCCTTCCAACAACACCACAAGGTCACGATTCAATCTGGGTCATTGTTGATCGTCTCACCAAGTCAGCACACTTCATACCCGTGAACACGCGGTATATAGTTGGGAAATACGCTGAAATATATGTTGCCCAGATCGTGAGATTGCATGGAGTACCCAGGACTATAATCTCGGATCGAGGACCACAGATTCATAGCTCGTTTAGGGAGCACTTACACGAGCTTTGGGAACCAAGCTAATCAGAAGTTCAGCTTATCATCCGCAAACTTTGGGACAGACAGAGCGAGTGAACCAAATCCTAGAAGATTTACTTAGAGCTTGTGTTATATCTTCAAAAGGTTCATGGGAGAAATGGTTACCTTTAGCCGAATTCTCCTATAACAACAGTTATCAAGCGAGTATCAAAATGGCTCCATTTGAAGCCTTGTATGGCAGAAAGTGCAGGACTCCTTTGAACTGGATTGAGCCCGGTGAAAGGAGATACTTTGGTATTGATTTTGTAAATGAAGCCGAAAGAGCAAGTACGTATCATCCAACACCACATGAAGGCAGCTCAATCAAGACAGAAAAGTTATCTTAAAGCGGAAGAAGAAGACCACTAACTTTTGAAGTGGGTGATTATGTATACTTGAGAGTATCACCCATGAAAGGCGTGAAAAGATTTGGGATGAAAAGAAGCTTTCACCAAGATATGTAGGGCCATACAAAATTTTGGAACGAAAAGGGAAGGTTGCATATAAGTTACAACTTCCACCGAGATGAGTGCAATCTTTGATGTGTTCCATGTTTCTCAGCTAAAGAAATGTCTTCGAGTACCAGAAGAAGCTATTGCACCCACCAACGTGCAGCTTCAATCGGATTTGACCTATGAAGAAAAACCAATTCGGGTATTAGAAGAGATGGAGAGAGTGACAAGGAGTAAGATTATCAAGTTCTATAAGGTGGTGTGGAACAATCATAGTGAACAAGATGCTACGTGGGAAAGAGAAGATTATCTACGAGAAGTTTATCCCGCCTTTTTCCAAGAATGGTAGGTCTTGCAAATCTCGGGACGAGATTTTTATAAGGGGAGGGCTGTAACACCTCGGTGTTAGCCTTGCATAACTTGACTTGCATAACATAAGCATGAGCATCAAGCATTCATAAATCATCATTTACAATTGAAACATTCGATCGAAACATATGAAACATTGCTTGTTATCTCGTATTTCTTGGAACATATGCATATGATCATGTGCAAATAAATGCTAGTGTGTAATGTTGGTCACTATAACACTTTAGCTACACTTAGGTTAACAAAAGAAACATTGTTCATGAAGGCCACATTTCATGATCAAGCACTTAAGTGATATTTCATGTGTTGACCTGAATAGCTATATGAGTGACTACTACATGAAATGCTTAAATGACCTTGCAAATTGTTTAAACATGCTTAGGATATCATTAGGAACAACTTTGGTATTTAGTGCTAAGGCTAGTTTGGTCATTTAGCCCTGGTTTGTGTATGACATGTTTGACTAAAGTTGAACTAGGTGTTAGAGACCTTGCATGGAGGAGTTCACTAAAGCAATGTTGTAGTGTTTGACATAAGGAACAACTTTTATTTTTGGGTCATCACATGATTCAGCTCCTAACATGTTTGAAATTGGATCACAAGAATCATCAAAATCTCGATTTCAACACTTAACGAAATTTGCTAAGTCGTGAAACCACATCACCGACAAGCCTACTTTGAGCATGATTTTACTCGGTTTAGGTTGCGAATTAGAGTATGCTGCCTTAACAAGAGTTGGAGATGGTACATGGTTCTACAACTTCTATTCAAGAAGTTTGCACGAAGGAGCCACCGCTTTAGCCGGTAAATCAACGAGAAAACGCTTGCCGTCGGCGACCATCGAACGATCGACGAACTGAACGCCTGTTCTTCAAAGGGTCGACGGAACAGAGTTTGCGCGCCGCGTGTCCCGGCGACGGCCGTCAAGACGTCGCCAAGGTGTTCTCGACCACCTTGAGCCACGCCACGCCCGAGCGCCGCTTAACCCCGGCCATTGTCGCCGAGTCGCCTCACCGCTTCATTTCCCATTTTCTACTCCGTCTTCCTCGCCGGCAATGACAGCCGAAGCTCGGCCCGCACCTCCGCCGTCGCCATAGCCGTCACCAGCTCGTCTCGCTGCTCCTTCGCCACCGTGATAGCTCCACCGTCTCCCCAAAGCACCCCATTGTTTCTCCCGTGCCCGACAAAAGCCGGTAAGCCACCGCGGCGCGCGTGTAGGCTCGCCGGAGTTCCGCCGTGAGCCCGTCGTCGTGGGCCACGCCGCCACACGATACTCCTCCCGCTCCGGTAGCTAGCGCTAGGTCCCCAGCGTTCATAGATGCTTGTCCACGCGTTGATTTGAACCACCGTAGCCCACACCGGCGTTTCACCGTCGACCCGCACCTCCACCCCGCCATGGCCGCCGCCAGCCGTAGCCGCTAGCTCCGATGAGAAAGCCACCCAAGTAGCTCAATCGATGCGTGAAGTCGAGTAGATCATCGTGTGATGATGTCACCGCCGGCGAGTTCGCCGTCGGCGAAACTCTGGCAGCGCCAAGACCACCAAGCAGCCCGCTGCCTGTTCCGTGTCATCGACGCGTGGGGTCCCCGACCAGCGGGTCCCACCTGTCGTGACGATGTAATAGTGTAGGCTAACTCATTTTGAATCCAGCTTTTTGATTTGTTTTGTTATTTTTGTATCTTTAGTTTGGTAGCTCCTAAAATGGTGAAATAAATATGATTGTGTTGCTTAGGTAGTGTAGTATTTTGGAAAAATATGTTCTTGGTTTCAACAGTAGAAATTTCTGGAGATTTAAATAGGGATTTCAAATGTGCTTTTGAATGCATTCAAATTTGTTTATTTTATATCTAGAGTTCCTGTGCTCCAAAAATTATGAAATTTTTGTGGTGGACTAATCTTAGCATGTGTGAACTCTGGTAAAAATTTGAGGACCAGTGCATGGGTAGATTTAAAGTTAGAGATTTTTCTTTTATGACTAGTTAATCCTTGCATGAATTTTTATAAATTAAGTATGAGTCCAAAATTCATGAAATTTATTGGAGGTAATCCTAGTACCATATGGATGCTAAGAAAAATATGAAATCTGTTGCTTGACACTTTTCAATAGGGTTTTCCATTTATGCTATTTCAAGCCTTGCTGCCTTGTCATTTTTGTATAGAATGTTCTACTTGGTAAAATGACATGAAATTTTTACAGTAGTCTCTTGATAGCATTAGTAAAGCTCTGTAAATTTTTGAGAATTTATTAAGCACATCTGATATATATTTATTATTTAACCTAGGTATCTAAATAAAATAATAAAGGCAATTTAATAAATAGTTTGGGCTTTACCATTATATCATCTTAACTATATTTGGTATGTTTAAACTATTGGTAGGTTCTAGGTTGTCAAATTTTGAATGATTACCTGAAGTAGAAGTATTCTTACTTTATGTTGCATGTTAAGTCATTTCCGGACTGATTCTAGAGTGTGAGGATTTGCATGTTGAAACTGATGTGTACTATAAAAATGGTTAATAACAAAGTTGTAGAAAATTTGATAAGCTTTCCAGAAAGTCCAGGATCACTGGATTTGGATTTGTAGAACTCAGTTATGAGCGAAACAAGTAGATATCTTGTTTATGGCATAGTCGATGCTTTGTAGAAGTAGTTAAGTAGTAAGCGAGAAGAGATATGCACCTACTCAAACAACGTGATGCACTTGTTAACATATATGCATTCGTAATACTTATACCATACTCATGCATCTAGGATCGGAGGAAGAGATCACGTTGCTGGAATTCAAGAAGCGAGAGAAAGGAACCCGCAGGAGGATCCATGGCAAGCCGTAGCTCCCGGAAGGCGTGGAGCGTAACCTCAAAGAGCTTCCTGAGTGCCCCGACCACCGTCCTACTTCCTTTCTCATGAGGCAAGCCCCGAGCATTATAAGTCTCCTAGTAATTTACAAATGTTTACTTACGTATTTATGATTGATGCATTAGGTTATAAGAGTTGAATGAAACCACTTGATGCATGTACATTCCTTGTCCGGATATTACACCTTTAACCGGGTATAGGTCCGTGGATCGAATATATATATGCTTAGCCATGCTTAGACCGGTAGAAGTCGGGTGATGTCCTGTCACCGCGAGATATAGGTGGATACCGAGCACGGTTGGCTATATCTCGCTATCGTGGAATGTAACCATGAGGTAAAAAGTAAATTGAGACCGGACGGGAGATCGATAGGGAAGCAACAGGGCATGGAGGTCTTGGGTGTGGACTTATCCCGTCTGTGTCGATTAAGGACCGCATCTGCTTGTTGGCGCTTCGACAAGATTGAACGCATGCCTCTCACTTAGCTGGCCGGATAATTCGCTCCGACCGCTGGCCGAGTAATTCAACTCGGGCCGGAATCGTTTCATAGCGCCCCTTCCGGGGAACGATCGGGCCCGAGCCCAAGGGCGTGTTTGGCTTCGAGCATCCGGCATCTGGGTGTTCCAGATTATGCGGCGCGTGATCGAACCCGCCAAAATGTGTACTGAGTTGTACCAAAGGTGACCTAAGACTATCGTGGTTTGGTAGATCTGGGTTTGTGTTAGGAATAAATTCCCACCGGTTGAAATCGATTCGAATCGCCGTCTCTCCCGGATAGTGAGAAACTTGGCTAGTCCCAACATCGTAGCGTAAATGACTATATTATGAAACATGGTGGTTCAGATGAATATGGAATTACAATACCGCTATGGTTACTATTGTATGCTTCTAAATGATATCCCACATGTTTGGCACAGATAGTTGCTAATCTAGAAATGGATAGTTATAATTAACTTGATAAAGGAATCATAATTTTTCAACGGGTAATTGCCTTTTTACAAAAATGTTGTCAAGTTACGTCCACTTATACAAATTTTGCATGATCCTTGGAGTCATTTTATTTCGGTTCATGACGGGTAAGTCTAGTGAGTACCTTCTCGTACTCGGGGTTTATTTTCCCATTGTTGCGATGGCACTTGTGTATCATGGTTATTGCAAGAGTTGCTTCTATCCCATTGTGGATGAGGAGTAAGCCTTGGGCGAGCTTCCTTAGTAATTCCTATCTTTGCTTTTGTGGATCGTGATCCGGCATGGCAATCGTGTATCAAACTATGTTGGAAACTTTACCCTCGAACTTATTTGCTTCCGCTTTAATTATCAAACTTCGGTTTGTAATAACTTTTATTCGTACTCGATGATGAAAAGTATCTGTGAACTTTATGTAATATGTGGCATGTATGTTGAATCACATGCGATCTTGGTTGTTGTAAATCGTTTATCGAGACCCGTCGTGGTACTCGACGGACTACCGGGTTTATATGGGTTCAAGTATGATGAAGGTCACACCGCTATGGATTGCCATTGTACTTGTATTCTTATAAATTGGTCGGTTCTGCGACAAATCATGCTATGATAGTTACATATGAAGTGTAGATAATTTCATAAGCTTTCCAAAATGTCTTCTTGTAAGTCATTTGGATTTGTGTAACTCCAGTTATAGCTAAATCTTGTAGCTACTGTTTGCATGTCCAGAAATTGACAGATTCCAATTATAGTTGTTTGCTTGTATATTGCTAAGTGTGGCTCATACCTTTGATGATGGTTGAGTTAGAGTACCTGAGATCTTGGGAAATTGGTGTCATGCTTGGGTTGTCATCTTCTTTGCTATCGTGGGATGATAAATTGTGCGATATTTAAAGTAGGCAATGCGAAGTGCTTGTGCATGATTAATGTAACCTTGTGCTTGTCTTACTTATTGCATGCGATGCATTGTCTATTGCACTTCCATGTATTCATACACTTGCATATTGCATCTCATCTAGGTACGCTAGATGCACCATGTGAAGGATGTGATGTTGGAGCCAAACCCGAAGACATCGTTTGATGGATCTATCCCGAAGATGGAAGGACTAAGCAAGTGCTAGGACCTGAGATGTCACCAGGACGGTGCAACCTAACTGAACTAACTTATGTCGGATCCCAGGCAAGCCCCAGAGCATATTAAGCCTCCTAATTTTCAAATGCGATTCTGATATTATTGTTACATATATATATATATTGTTGCATTAAGTTTAGGTGTTGGATGCAAACACTTGTCGCATTGGTTATCCAATCCTTGTCTAGATATTGATACCCGAATCCTATGTAGATCGAGGCTTGTGTAGTGCTTAGCCCTCGCTTAAACACGGTAAAAGTCGTGTGATTTCTGTCACTGCGAGAGATAGGAAGATACATATGGCACGGTTGGCTATATTTGCTATCGTGGAAAAGAACCATCTTAATTTGAAATGAAGACCGAATGGAGGCTTGCGGTTTGCGAAGTGACTCCATCTCAGTGTCGATTAAGGATGTAATCTTAGAGCCTTTCCTGCTTCATGTTGAATGCATGCCTCTCTCTTAGTTGGTCGTGGTTCGATGACCGATCATGAAGCCGAGTAGCTCACCTCGGTAGCCGGGAGTCGATAAGTATAAAGTGCGCCTCGGAAGGGAGCCGTGGCGTGAGTCCAAGGGTAGGTGATTTAAAAGTCCCGATCATCCCGGCGGAAGGGTAATCCTCGAGAGTCTTTGGCGCCGATCGAACCCGCAAATTTGGTTCTGAGTTGTTCCAAAGGTGACCCACGGCTACCCTTGCTAAGTATGCTGTGGTGAGAGTTAGGAATACCCCTCACCTGAGTTGTAATTCGATTCGAGTCGCCGCCTCTCTCCGGTTAGTGAGAACTTGACGGGCTTATCTCCAAAGTAGATACACTAAATAACCTAATGGTTCAGAAATGATGATATGATGATGACACCCTTATTATACCTGCTATGGTTAATATTGATTGCTCCTAATAAGTGAGTGCTCTAGTACAGGTGCAAATCTAGTGGACAGGTAAATGATGATAAACTTGATGTTAAGTTTATATTAGTCACTATATTCATAAGCTCTTTTATGCAACTGTGTCAAGCTAGCCCACCTCATAAGCCTTGCATGACCCTTGGTGTCCTTTATTTCTGGTTTTGACGGGTAAGTTTAGCTGAGTACCTTCTCGTACTCAGGGTTTATCCCACCATGTTGCAGGTGAAGTTTTCGGCCTGTGAAGATGGTGGCTAACCGTCGGTGGCTCGATGATTCTATAGTTACTTCTCATCTATATGCTTTTGTCGGATGATGTCACTTATGCTAGCAATGTATTTGGAACATATATTAATGTAATCTTTTAAAAGCTATGTTGTTTTCACTAATCGGTTTTGAAACCCAAACTTGTACTATTATTTGTGAATCCACTTGTGATATTATTTTCCGCTGCAACCCTGTGTATATGATGTGTATTTGCTTAATCACGCGATCTTAGTTGTGATGTTGATTTACCGAGGTCTTTCGGGACACTCATGGACTACCGGGTTTATATGAGTGAAAGTATGCGCGTGTCAACGTGTTAAGCGGGGACACCGTATTTAATCTTGTATAAATTAGGCGATTCTGTTACATGTGGTAGTATCGAGCAAGATTAAGCATAATACATCATGTACATTGTTTTAAAAACAAAGTTTTGGTTTAAAAAGCCTATTTTAACTAAAACTTTAGCTACAGGCAAATTTGTCAAAACTAATTTGCAAAACTATGCTAGCGACATCCTCCTTTATGCCCAGTTAAGGACTATTAGGTGGCTATCTAAGTACTAACATGGGGGTTTTTACTTTCGTCGTCCATACGGCGTGCTATTGTATGGATGCCATTCGCTTGAATGGTAATGTATGGATCAATTGTCTCTACGTCCAGGTAAGTGTGAGTTGTGAGAGCATGACCGTCCAACTGTCGGTCTAGGGGAGAGTTAGCTGTGGTTACTGGAATATTTACATGTCACACACATGTATATATGAAGGTACTTAATTGCGGGTATATTTATCGGGTAGCTATGGATATCGAAGTATATACATTTGGGGATGTATATATGCAGAGTATCTTAGTTTACTGCTTTCATTGTGTGCTTATTTATCTCTTGTGGGGATGGGCTACAATGAAATTGCCTGCAGGTACGCTAACCACGAATGCGTAGATTGAATATAGCTAACGACTAGCTATATATCGAGAGAGTACGTGTTATGCCACCGACATAGAACGTGATTGCCACCTTAGGCTAGCAATTTCGTGAGGACAAATAGGATGAGCATGCATCATGATTGTGCTTGTGCATAAATATGCTTCCCTCACCTTGTTCTAATACTAAGTAACTTGTGATCAATGTGATGTTACTATCTTCCCTGTGTGAAGCTAGACAAAATGCCTTGTCCCATGCTGCTTGAATAGCTATGCTTGAAGGTAGTGTGTGATTAGTTTTGTCTTGTATGTTTGCTTCCAAAGGAAATAGATGACAAGTTATTAATTGGCAAAAAACTCACCCCTTCGAAAACTAAATTGCTAAATGTAAGTAAAACTCGTTTTGTAGAGATATCCACCTACTCAGTAAAAAGGGAAATAAAAGATAACAGTACCTTACCACCATGTTCGCATGTCTGTGTGTAGTGGTGTTGTTGTAGGTGACTACTAGGTGCGAGCTTTGTGCTTAGTAATAGTCGCTTAAGCTAATCGAATTGAGTGTTTCGAAATGCTCGCTTAAGAACATGATATATGTGTGGATGCTCGTTATCTAGGTAGTGCCGTAGTTGTAACCCTTTTGTCCTTGATAAGCATATGAGTGTGGAAGGGCGCTATCCTGGAGCAGCGTCCAAGTTTTGGTAATCTCAGGGTTGTCGTCTACAATTAAGTTCTCTCTTAGGAACCTGAGCCTGTACACGTGGTCGCTAGCCTTGAACGTTGTGCTACGAAGACTTTATCTATGCCTTTGCTTGACCTTAGGCCCAAGCTTAGTTCCCTTGAATGCTTGCATGTTTCGTGGTTGTTCCGCTCCTGTGTGGGAGGACCCTGCTGCAAAAATCCTTATTAGACCTCATTGCTCTTTCTCCTACTGATGAGCTAGTGCAACGCTAATCGTTATCTGCCTTGGCTTTGGAACCTTTTCCTCACAGATCATGTCATTGCTTTATCAACTGAATCCCTAGTCAGTGCAATGGCTTTGTCCCTCGAATCTCGTGTATTTTGTCTCCAACTCCTTCAAGTCTTTGGATGTTTATCAGTCTTGATCTCCTGTTGCTGCTCGACAGGACCAAATCTCATGTTAATCTTTATCTGGTAATCACTTTGGTGGACACGAGGCGTATATGGAAATTAAGCAAGAGTCTCCTGCTTAGTTGCCTTCGGCAATTAGGCTATGTTCTTTTGCGCTGTGTTTTGATCTTCTGATCGCCTCCTTGTTGATTCCTAGCCTTGTGACTATCCTTGTTTGCTATCCCTCTTTTGCACAATGCTTGTTCTTACAATATAATTGGTGCCACTGGAAATTTCACTTTGGTTGTTTGTCCAGCAATGGTGCCACGATTAGTGATCTACGGTGCCGCGATGGAACCTAGGGCCTCCTTATGGGCGGCCGACGCATGGTTGTGCTGCTGGGTGCGCGCTGGTATCGAGGTTTCTAGTCATGATCCATTGCCGAACTGTACTGATGTGTTATTTTCACGTGAGCTCTTCCTTGGTTATCTCTCCATATCTTATCGAAGATCCCTATATCAGACCGAAAGTAGTAGAGCTTCCTGTTGAAGTCACAAAAAGGATAACCTTTGAAGAACTGGTCACTGACATAAACATTAACATACTACAAGAAGTGGTAGACAAGTGACTCCACTTGGTTGTCCCTGTAATGATGTCGATCGTCTGATGAGCAACTTATGTCATCCATGTTGGATCAGAAAGGTATCCAACACTTAATGTTGGACAAGTTATCAATCTAATGATAATGGATGGCGATATCATGTGGTGTAATAGGTCACTGGGTGCTCATGAACCTCCCGTTCAAGTTCTTGATCTATAGGTGCATGATGGTCATACAGCTAAAATCAACCATCTCTAGTGTGACTCCTTATCTATAGACTTCGATGGCGACCATCTGTTTGTGCCTTGATTACAATTATTGTGGTGGTCAAGAGTAAGGATTTGGAACTTTGAGTGTTGAGAGACAATTGATTAGTTACCCATAGTAAGGTTAATCTCCAGCTAGGTAGCGACTTATTGGTAGCTACGAAGGCTATGTCTCATAGGACGATGTTAAGCAAAAAAACAACAAGGACGTTTAGCAATGCAACTACGGCTTTGTTTTCCAAACCCTGTGCTATCACATCAATTCCATCTTGGACAACCACGTAGATAGTACAAGACGATGTATCGGCTATGTAAGGAGCTAGCTAAAGCATGTGCCTAGTTTCGATCAGCATCATTGTGCCCCTAGGTACCACAAACGAATTTGTTCAAGGTTCTATTGGACCAAGTGCCAGAGAATATTCAGAAATAGTTCCTGGTCTCTGTAGAAATGCCCTACATGTGGAATAATGCTTTGTGCCCTACGAAAATAGCCCACAAGTCCAATGCTTGTGCATAGTTAAGTTGGTGTCTAGAACTATGGTTGAAGTGTTACCAGAGAGGCATGTGAGGAAAACTCTAGCCTCCATCTTCAGCTAGAGAAAGGCTGCTGCTGCTATACAAAGAGATCGAGAGTATAGAACACACACCACAACGTATGAAGCAAAGAAAGAGAAGAACGAGAAATATGTCTAGATTTTAAGGTACATAACCGAACATCTTCAAGCCAACGATTAGTGACTCAAACGAAGTTGGATTGACCCCAAACTTGGTGATCTCATTCCTTGCTTAGGACCCTTCAATGTCTTAAGTTGGGTTGAGTATTGGTTGAGTAAAACATCGGATTTGAGAGATATCTTGTCGGCTCGGTTTGCTGCCATTTCAGAACAGAGCAGTTTTGGAAGATGAATTGTTTGGATGGTCATACGGTGTCCGGTTGAGTTGAATTTTGGTGAGTAGCTAGAAGACCCATGGATCTACATGCCCACCAAAATTTGTGCATATTGGATCAATAGTTTGTGAGATTTGAATAGAAAACAAAAGGGTACAGAATCTGCAATTTCGCTGTGACTGCGATCATCCTTTCCATTAGATGGTTGTGTTTGTAATTCATGCCAAGAAATTACAACTTGTAGGTGTATTGTTGTTAGACAACCCTCCATACCCTTGAGGAGACTAATTTCACCCCTATGTTCCTTGCTTTTGCCCTCTTAGATCAGCAATGCGTGAGCAGTCAAGGTGTTCTAGAAGTCAAATTGTGCCCTTACAATTCGAAAGTAATTGGAAAGGTGTCAAACCATAGATTTTTGGATTATGGTTTTTGAGATATTGATTGGCCTGAGAATGGAAGCCTCGACGTCAAATATAGTTTAAGAAAGCTGGTTTTGCTACAATGCAAGTCAACCAACTTGCTGTGCAACTGCACCACGAAGGCAAATTTTACTTAACCTGCTTGGTAGTGAACTAGTCCCTAGTTTTGTGATTACTTGCAACTTATGTTGTCCTCCAAGCCTCGCTAACATCCTTCTGCGTCAATGGTTCTCCAATGCTGCATGGCTTTGGTACCTTGTATGTGTTTTTACCCAAGAGGTTGCCTCAGATACAACTCAGATAATGGTTGCCGCTGGGATACGAGAATTCCCTTAAATAATGGTCGTCAAAAACGCTGAGTCAACAGAGTCAGCCATCACATTCACCGCTCACTCAACTGACTCAGGTAATACAATATTGTTATCAGAGAAAGAGCACTGCACACATGGAATATTATGTAGCTTTCCATCAGTTGACATCTGAGTGATTGCACCACTACAACCAGTTTGGATATTGGTTAACTAGCTTCTCATACCCTCAAAGGATGTTTACCCCATCTATGATCACATCCTTTATGAGAAGTTGTGCTCAAGCCACTTTAGTAGAGAACTGCTTTTCAAACCTTGCGAACAAATATAGCATCGTTGCAAGGAATATCTGTCAACAGACTGTCGTCTAGTGCAAAGTCCATAGGTCTGTGCTATATCCACTAGGGAAGTAGATGTTACAAGTATTTAGTCTATGCTTGTATCACTCTTCGTACATCGATGACGAAGTACGTAGGTCAGTGCTATCTTGGATTCCTCCCAAAGTAACAATACTTCATGAAGGCCAACGAAGGAAATTCTTCAGACAAAACTTACTACAAAGGGCAAGTATCAGAAAGTGTCGTGACCAAATTAGCCTCTCTGATACTTCAAAGTTAAGTAGCCTAATGCTATCACTGATGTTGGAAACTGGATGACAAGTTTCTCTTCCCTTAAAAGTCTTTCGCACCGAATCTTGGGACGCGATTCCTTTAAGGGGGGAGGGCTGTAACACCCCAGGTGTTTATCACCAGTTAAGCAATGGGTTTGAGCTCAAACATGACATGTCAAGTGGTAATCAAGGTGTCAAGATCAAATCTACATGATGGAGCTCCAACTTAAACTTGAGCCATGCACATTTGCTTACATATGGACCCTTGTTAAGATTATGCAAGAGTAATGTTAAACATGCTTATTCCATGTACATTACATCAACATGCATCCATCTAGACCCGTGGAAAAGTTTCATGAAGTTCAGAATCAAGAAGTCGCATGAAATGATGAGTTACATTCTTGCTTGAATTGCGCTAGTAAGTGAAGGGAATTATAGGCCATCAACCAAACCTTGCTACCTTGCCTAAATGACTATAATTGAACTCTACAACAAAAGTCATGAAGGGTTTGTGTTGAGCACATGTCAAAAAAAGGCCTCAATTGGTTGAAAACTCTAATTCTAGGGTTAACGAGATGCTACTTTGATCAAAGTAAAAGAATGGTTTATATTCAAGATACAAGGTTTGACCTTAAATAAAAGTTGTAGTATAGTTTGTGTACTACAAACTTTATTGAAGGACCTAAGTCTAAATCTATCTCGAAGCTTGACAAACAAAGGGCACAAGATTGATTTTGCTGCAGTCTTCAACACTTAGAATTATTCTAAGTCAGTTTAGCTAAGCAACGACGTTGACATTCCGTGTTCTCCGAAATTCGTTAAGCAACTTGAGTTGGTCCGAAAATAAAAGTTGAAGGTTATGTTATGGAGAAGAGAATGCAAAAAGTTACACTAAGTTTGATCGAGTTTCGACCTCCGAAAGCGAGTTTCCGTGATCGCTGTTAACATATTGACACTATCATTTTGGAGCTTAATTATCCGCTGTTACAGAGCTCAAATGGCCGGGCACCTTAAACAAGAAACGTAGAGCAGGCCGAGGTAAACAAACTTCATTTATGGCCCAATGTCTAATTCGGCCTGGAAGCGGCCCAAAATGACGTTCCACCTTGCCCACGCCGCTGCCCGCCACGTGCTCGGTGAAATGCCTCAACGGGCGACACCTGTCCGTGGACGTGGCCACCATTGACGGGCTTTGCTGCCGCGTGCCGCCTCCCTATCGTGTCCCTACTCGTCCAGAAGGGGATGCCAAGCCTTCCCAAGCTCCCTTTCTCCTCCCTCACTTCCTTCCCTCGCCCTCTCGCTCTCTACCTCCGCTCCCTGCTGCTAGCGGCGAGGCCGCCATGGCTGGCTGCCCAGCATGCACCGCGCCCAGCCACCTCCGGCCCCTGCCGCTGGCTGCGCCAAGCTGGCCGCCGTGGCCCTTCCCCTTGGCCGCTGGAGCCACTCCCCAGCCGGCCGAAGCCCTCGCTGGTCGGCCCGACGACGGCCCCCAACCGCCGACGGCTGCCTGTCCTCGTACCTGCTCGGTCTATGGTGAAGAAGGGGTGAAATGCGAATAGAAACTCTTTACCGTGTTCACTTTGCAAAATAGCCAGACACATACATTTACAAATCCAGGCTTGGTTAATTTGTGGAAACTCCTGGGTTCCCGATGCAAAATGTTTTTGTTTTTTTCGATTTAATCTATTAATTTCAGATTTCTATGCTCAACTTTGAAAATTCATAGCAATTGGTAGAAAAATCGTAAAATAGCAAATGAGGACTTTTTGGAATCCTTGTGAAATTCTCTATGCATTAGATCTATAATATGGCATATTTTAGTTTCAATATTTTGTGGTAAAAAATAGATTTGTGTAGTAAGGTTGTAATGCTAGTTGAATTTGTTATTTTCCATAACTGCAGATCTAGGGCTCCAAATGAAGTGAAATTTTTGTGGAATGCTACTCATATGATGTTTGATGTGTGGTAAAAATTTCATGAGTATTGAATGAAGTATGAGTGAGTTATTGGTTTATCTTGCTCTCACATGATTTCTTGCTTTAGCAACTTGTGTTTTTCATAGAGGTTGCTATACATATTTAAATGGAGTGAAATTTGTACAGTAGACTATTGAGAGGATATGTGAGCCACTGTAATTTTTGTAGAATTTATTGTATAATTTTGTTATATGTTCATTAAGTCACCTTGTTATCTAAAATAAATTAAGAAATACATTAAAAGAATTTATTTGGTCATGGACACTAGTTTTTCTGGTGTTCTTTAGTCATGTGTGACATGTTGGTAAAGTTGGTTTTGCCTAATTATGTGTTTGCAACATAAGTTAATATTTATTTTCTTGCAAATATGGTTTCTGGACAGATCTGGGAACTTAGCAAAGTTCTTCATGATAATGTGCTTTGTTGTGAACCTTGTTTATATAAAAGTTGTAGATAATTCATGGATCTAGCTTCTGTTAAAATTTGGTGTTATTTGGCCAAGTAGTTTGTGAGTTATGCCTATTTAAAGTTGGGTTTTAGAAATGACTGCTCTGTGTCAATTGTGGATCAGTTTCTGTAAATATATAATTTCGACCTACTTAACTTGTGAATCATGCTATGATAGTTACAGATGAAGTGTAGATAATTTCATAAGCTTTCCAAAATGTCTTCTTGTAAGTCATTTGGATTTGTGTAACTCCAGTTATAGCTAAATCTTGTAGCTACTGTTTGCATGTCCAGAAATTGACAGATTCCAATTATAGTTGTTTGCTTGTATATTGCTAAGTGTGGCTCATACCTTTGATGATGGTTGAGTTAGAGTACCTGAGATCTTGGGAAATTGGTGTCATGCTTGGGTTGTCATCTTCTTTGCTATCGTGGGATGATAAATTGTGCGATATTTAAAGTAGGCAATGCGAAGTGCTTGTGCATGATTAATGTAACCTTGTGCTTGTCTTACTTATGTATTCATACACTTGCATATTGCATCTCATCTAGGTATGCTAGATGCACCACGTGAAGGATGCGATGTTGGAGCCAAACCCGAAGACATCGTTTGATGGATCTATCCCGAAGATGGAAGGACTAAGCAAGTGCTAGGACCTGAGATGTCACCAGGACGGTGCAACCTAACTGAACTGACTTATGTCGGATCCCAGACAAGCCCCGGAGCATATTAAGCCTCCTAATTTTCGAAATGCAGTTACAGTATTATTGTTACATATATATATTGTTGCATTAAGTTTAGGTGTTGGATGCAAACACTTGCTGCATTGGTTATCCAATCCTTGTCCAGATATTGATACCCTGAATCCTATGTAGCTCAGGCTCGTGTAGTGCTTAGCCCTGCTTAAACACGGTAGAAGTTAGGTGATTTCCTGTCACCTGCGAGAGATAGGAAGATACATATGGCACGGTTGGCTATATTTGCTATCGTGGAAAAGAACCAGTCTTAATTTGAAATGAAGACCGGACGGAGGCTTGCCGGTTTGCAGTGACTCCGTCTGTGTCGATTAAGGACAGAATCTTGGAGCCTTTCCTGTTCATGTTGAACGCATGCCTCTCTCTTAGTTGGCCGTGTCTGATGACCGACCGCGAAGACGAGTAGCTCACCTCAGGCCGGGAGTCGATAAGTATAAAGTGCGCCTCGGAAGGGAGCCGTAGGCATGAGTCCAAGGGCAGGTGATTTAAAAGTCCTGATCATCCTGGCAGGAGGGTAATCCCTGAGAGTGCTGGCGCTGATCGAACCCGTGAATTTGGTTCCTGAGTTGTTCCAAAGGTGACCCACGGCTACCCTTGCTAAGTATGCCAGGGTGAGAGTTAGGAATACCCCCTCAGCTGAGTTGTAATTCGATTCGAGTCGCCGTCTCTCCCGGTTAGTGAGAACTTGACGGGCTTATCTCCAAAGTAGATACACTAAATAACCTAATGGTTCAGAAATGATGATATGATGATGACAACCTTATTATACCTGCTATGGTTAATATTGATTGCTCCTAATAAGTGAGTGCTCTAGTACAGGTGCAAATCTAGTGGACAGGTAAATGATGATAAACTTGATGTTAAGTTTATATTGGTCACTATATTCATAAGCTCTTTTATGCAACTGTGTCAAGCTAGCCCACCTCATAAGCCTTGCATGACCCTTGGTGTCCTTTATTTCTGGTTTTGACGGGTAAGTTTAGCTGAGTACCTTCTCGTACTCAGGGTTTATCCCACCATGTTGCGGGTGAAGTTTTCGGCCTGTGAAGATGGTGGCTAACCGCTGGTGGCTCGATGATTCTATAGTTACTTCTCATCTATATGCTTTTGTCGGATGATGTCACTTATGCTAGCAATGTATTTGGAACATATATTAATATAATCTTTTGAAAGCTATGTTGTTTTCACTAATCGGTTTTGAAACCCAAACTTGTACTATTATTTATGAATCCACTTGTGATATTATTTTCCACTGCAACCCTGTGTATGTGATGTGTATTTGCTTAATCATGCGATCTTGGTTGTGATGTTGATTTACCGAGGTCTTTCGGGACACTCGGCGGACTATCAGGTTTATATGAGTGAAAGTATGCGCGTGTCAATGTGTTAGCGGGGATAGCCGTACTTGATCTTGTATAAATTGGGCGGTTCTGTTACACCTCCTGCATGAAGTGGTAAGCATAGCACCACCAAGTCTAGTACCAGGAGTTGTACTCACAAGCAATGCTAATAACTAACATTACATTAACTTCCAAATTATCCAAACTAAAAAAGAAATGACTAAAGCTTGAACTAAGATAATGACATGCAGGACATCAAATGCACTCTGCCTCATCTTCTTATCAAGGGCCACGGGCTTAAGTGGTGGTGCTACAGGCTCAAGTGGTAGTGGTTTGAGAACATCCTGACGAACATAGAAGGTTGCATAAGCTTCTTGTTCCATCTGGTATTTTTTGTGGCAAACTCCCTTGAAATTATCCACTTCAGCTTATGCATCATGCCCGTTGGAGTAGACACCAGGGGTCCGACCATGATGCACAACATACCATGGCATAGCTTGCTAAGCTATCAAATATATTAGATTAGATTAGAAAGAAAAAATCAAAGTTATTTGTTAGCTGCATATAAAAATAAGTAGCAAGAGACACATCACTAGCAAAGAGACATATATGTGCTCACTTCATTGGTTAATTAATGAACTAGTTTGCAGCAATAAATTCACCCATTCAATTATGAAAAATGATTTATAGTAACACATATTGTTACTCCAAATTCACCCATTTAAAACAATTTAAAGAACATATCTATACAATTATGCAAAATAATAAAAAGAAAACTCCTAAATTTTGGTTTAATCACCGGACACCATTATTATTTAAATAATCTCTAAATCTACATCTACATATATTATTATACCAGAAATATTATTGTATGAGATAATTAATAAACTAGTTTATATCAATGAAACTATATCCATTAGGTAAATGCAAGAAGTTAATATTAATGAGAGAAACAAATATGTACCAGATCTGGCTTACTAGGGCATGGAGGAGGCTTAGAGAACCACGTGGAGGAGGCTTGCCACGTGCCAAGGAGATGACGGGGAGGACGGTGGGGTAGGGGGTGGGTTGGTGGTCGAGGAACGGTGGGGGCAGGGGATGGGGTGGGGGTAGGAACAGCGGGGGAAAGCCTAGGGGCAGCCGGGGAGATTTGGAGCACTGGGTAGCGACAATGGTGACTAAAGATGAGCGTGAAGGCAAACATGAATGACATGTGCTTATCCACTAGTGTCGATAGAATATCGTCGGTAGTCCTCCGAGGGGTATCCCACGAAGGTAGATTGATCGGTAGATGAGTGTGAGATCAAGAACAAGAAGGCAACAGAGACACACGAGTTAGATAGGTTCAGGCCGTCAGTATGACGTAATACCCTACTCCTGTGGTCAGTTGGTTTGTATTAGCTATCGTATGATATTGCGTGAGTTTGGAGGGGGTCCCTGCCCGCCTTATATAGTCCGGGGAGCAGGGTTACAAGTCGGTTAGATCTAAGAGATAACCAGAAAGTAATAACTTATTACAAGAATCTTGGGATCATACTTATCCTAACAGATCTCGTAGTATCTTCAGGATATCTTCCAGATGTCTTGCGGGAGCCGCCGAGCAGAGTCGTGCCCGCAAGGCGTCGTCTTGTCGGCTGGGCCACCCCTGGGGGCACAGCCCATGTGGTCTGCCATGGGTATCCGGGGTCATACCCCCACAGCTAGTCCCTGAGCACCTTGTACCCGTTGTGCAACACCGTCTTACGCTTGTCCGAGCAGGTGCGAACAAAGCCGAGCAGTAAAACTCATGATCCGACCACCATGATGAGTTGTCGAGCAGTTGCGAGCAGTTGTTGAGCAGCATGGACCACAGCCGAGCAGTATGATCCAAACACGACTTGCCATAAGGGTGTAAGGAGCTCAAGTTTAGAATAAAAAATTTCCTCGCAATGGACCAAGTGTGCCCACTTAGAGTCTGACCACGAGAGCAAGAGACAATCTTCTTCAGCCTCAAGGAGCGCGGAGTCTTCCAAAAAAAAGTAAGCACATTCACCATGAGGTGAAGTGTGCCCACTTAGTCCCTGATCCTAACAGCAGATGACGTAGTCATGTGGTGCCAGGGTCCAAAGCAAAAGAATAGAAAACTGGCCGAGCAGGCAGCCAGTCCCCGGGCGTAGACCCAAAAAGCACATTCGCCGCAAGGTGAAGTGCGCCCACTTAGTCCCCGAGCCTGACAGTGGGTGACGAAGTCACGTGGTGCTAGGGTCAGAAACAAAGAGATAGTTATGGACCAGCTGAACAGGCAGCCAGTCCCCGAGCTGCCAGCGAGACAACGGAGAAATCAAATCGTGGAGAAAAAATCAGAGTAATGGATGTATAGTAATGGTTACTGAGCCTCAATAAATGGCAGAGAAGTCGGTGATTATTCGGTGGATAACAACCAGCAACGGTGATAAATGAGCGACGTGGGCTGCAGTTGCATAGAAGCCCAGGTAACGGCCCATATCCCGCTTCGGAGAATTCGGAGCGGCATAGATTGCGGGAATGGTTCCCTAAAAACCCTTGAACGTGGAAAGGTGGGGAAAGTGCTTTATCACTACGCCGCCGCATACCCCATTTCCACCTTTTCCACTTCATCTTCCTCCTCATTTCTCGCATCTCCAAATTTGCCACCACATTCGCCTCCGCCACCAAACCCTAATCAGATCTGGGAGATGGCGCCGAAGAAGGGAGCTGCGAAACCGAAAAAGACTAGCCCTAAGAAGGTGAGCGCCAGGGCTCGGCATGATGAGGAGTGGGTGCCGTCGTGAATGGGAGAAGCAGAGCTGAACAGATTGGTGGAAGCCAACGTTCTCCCTGACCGTGCCACCTCCGGATGGCGGCCGGCCCTCGGTGAGTCCTTCCCAACACCTCATACTGATGAAGCAGTGGTATTCGAGGATTATTTCTGGCGCGAGTTAGGATTTCCTGTTCATCCATTTTTGAGGGATCTGTTGGAGCTCTAGGTGGTTAGTTTGTGCAACCTCCACCCCAATACCATTTTGCACATCTCAATCTTCATCAATTTCTGTGAGGCATAACTCGAAATCCTACCCCACTTCAATCTCTTTCGTCACCTATTCTGGCTGAAGAAGAGAGGCGGCGCTGGTTCTAAGGTGGTCGGTGGGGTGTACCTTCAACTGCATGATGGGATGGCGAGTGAATACCTTACTGTGCCGCTGAAGGGGTGGAACGCCAGATGGTTCTACATGAAACAAAGCCACCCAACAGTCCGCTGTGACGCTGACCACATCCCAGAAAGCTAGAGAAGCTGGTCGGAGATGCCGAATAGCGATGATATGGAGCAAGTGAAGGAACTCCTCGGCTTAATAAAGGGCGTGAGGACCAATGGCGGATTGGTAGCGGCGAGTTTCATAGTTTGGCACGTTCAGCCCTGTAAGGAGAGGGCGCACCTAGGCTTCGAATTCAGAGGGGAGACCGACGGTACCCAGGAGAGGCCAGAGATACTATCAAGGAATGTTGTTGAAGAGCGGACTGCAGAGCTGTTTGCTCCACTTGCCTCATTCAGCTTGTCAGGGTACACAAAGCCCTTTAACTGCAAGAATCTAACGCCTCAGGTAAATATCCCAACTGTGTGTTTCCGAGAAGCTTTCCCTTTTGTTATTGCCGAATAGTAGTCTGATTCACTCATGTGAAGATCCATTCGTAGGATAGAGCGGTATACTTCTCGGGCATGCCATGAGGCGACTGGCCGCCGGCGGTGGATGCACGACCATTGGCTCAACCTGAAGAGAGCTCCGTTGTCGTTTCTTTGAATTTCAGAGATATGGATGTTGGTCAGACGAAGAGTCCTCCCCCGGTGTTGGAGAAGATCTGGGGGAAGAGGAAAACGGTGGCTGCTACTCCCCGCAAACTAGGTGAGATCTCGCTTGGCGATAATTAGACCACTCGAACGTGAAGCACCGTGGTGTTTGATTGGTCTGATGACGACGAAGTTCTGACGGCTCCTCCACCAAGCACGAAGGGGCCTCCACGCGGCACGCGCGCGGTGGATCAATCAGGGAGAGGCGAAGAAGTCCCTGAACCCCAGACGAGGGAAGTTCCCGAGTAGCAGACAGGGGAAGTTCCCACACAACATACAACAGGAGTCCCCGCGGGGCACGCGACGAAAGTCCCCGAGCAACAAGCAGAGGCGAACCCAGAGCAGTAGGCGGAGAGGGCCCTGGAGCGGCAAGCAGAACAGAGGTCGACCGAGGGGGAGCCGAGACATCCCCCGCAGAGCATAGGAGTCGAACCCGCTGCTGCGCCTGGTGGCTCGGGCAAGCATTGTCGGTTCAAGAAATTGAACCGTCAGACCAAACCGTAGGTATCCTTGTCTTGGAGTTTTGTTGCTATAGTTTCTTAACTTCTGTGGTTACTGACCAACTGATTGGATGTAGTGCGAGGTGAACGACGGATCTAGCCCTGCGCGTTTAGACTGAGCAACAGCCGAAGGTTGGCCCCGGGGCGGGGGAAATACCGGTGGACCCCATCCTAGAGTCCACAGGTGCTCGGCAGCACACGAAGGAGCCAAACACTGCCCTTGGCGGCTACGAACGGTTGTCGACGGTGGCGAATGAGTCGGTAGCCACACCCTTGGCAACGGCGGAATCTAGAGCGGAAAATCTTGCGGTGCCAAAGGAGCGGACGACACTCCCTGATGCTTCGAGGAGCATGGTCGAACCCGCTTCAGGCCACCGAGCCCCTAGGTGGTGCCTCCAGCTACAATAGAAGAGGACGAGGTGGAGGAGATCGAGCGTGATGAACCTTGACCCCAATCTGTACGGATCCTCTAAAAACACGGCGACAATATAGTAATTGTCGAAGAGGAGGACACCACCAGGGAGTTCAGGAGGTTGGAGACCTCCCTCACCGGGGTGATGAAACAGATCAAGGTTAGTACTACATCTAGAAAGCTCCTCTTTGACATTAGGAATTGGATTTCGACATTGGCATTGTGCGTTCGCAGGAGATAACCTGGATTGCCGATCAACGCCGCCAGCTGATACAGCGAATGGAGCCCCTTGCTGAAGAGAATGAAAAACTCAAAGAGGTGATGAACCTCTCGGAGAGAAACATCCAGAGAGCCCGATGCGAACGAGACCTTGCCGAGTCCAACACGTGGGACCTCAAATACCAGAAGGGGGTCCTGTCCAAAAAACTGGCGGCTGTGTCCGAGCAGGTGTGGAGCTAGTCCGAGCAACTGGCCGTTGTCTCTGGCCAACTGAAGAGTGCCTCCAAACAGTTGGAAAAGAAATCCAAAAAGCTTAAAAGTGTATCCGAGCATAAAGCAGGTATGGTATATCGGCGAATGTACTTTTGCATTGCTAAGTAGCCATATTCTTGGTGATAACAGTTGCGCTTGTAGAGCAAGATGCTGAGCTTGGCCAACAGCGCCAGGCCATCGAACAACTTCACCAAGAGAAGGCGAAAGAAACAGAGCGGGCAAACAAACTGGCCAAGGAGCTGAAAGGTGAATTCCTCCTGGTCAGAATTACTGTTAAAGTAGCTTCCTTGTATGATAGAACATTGTAACGCTTGCAGGCTACCGTCACAAAGCCAAGGCGCAGTTTGACGTGCTGGTGCAGGAGGCCAAGACCTAAAGGGAGAACTTCGACGCTATAATCGCCGCAATTAAGCCGGTGCTTGACTACGTCCACCTAGAAATGGCTATTTAGCCTAACGGCAGGCGGCAACATTCAGACACCATCATCCAGAGGTGCAAAGCAGCGTGGGAGAACTTCAAGAGCTTCAATCGCGACGCCATTGTGCCTGTCGCTACTCACATCCTCGCACTGGTTCGGTCCCATTACCCAACCATCGACCTTCAGTCGATAGGTGGTGGGTTCACCAAAGGACTGAGCGATGCGGAGACCCATCAGCTGGAAGATGAGGTGGAAGACGCAACGACGAAGCTCGCCGACGATATAGATCTGTTCAGCGAGACGGACGGTGATGGCGGAACACAGTTATCTGCTCAGAGATTATCATCTGTAATTTCTAGATAGTGTTGTTAAAACGCGTGAAAGCGTAAAAACACTTATGTATATTATAAATGTTCAAAGGTGCATGTTTATGCAGTTTGCTTGTATTTCGGCGAGAAAATCCTCATAGTTTTGACCATGGCGTACTTATAGGGAGTATAAGTAGAATCCGAGCAGTTTGTTCGCCACTGACCCCTATGGCCTCAGCTAACCCATAGTCCATAACATCGAGCGCAGAGCTCATGCACGTGTAGGAGGAATGGACGTGACCAAGGAACCGTAGCCGACCACCCATAACGTAGAGCGCGAAGCCCGTAGCACGTGTAGGGAGAGATCAGAGACTGGGTCTTCTCCAAAGAGAGACAGAGTGGAACGTGTTCTGCTCGGCGGTTATCGAAATAACTTGGAGATGTAGGCAGTATAAGCGGTGTCCGAGCATCTAATTATGTGATGAGCTCTCGACCTTGGCTGGCCCGCAGTCCATAACATCGAGCACGGAGCCCGTAGACGTGTAGGATGAACAGGCGTGACCAAGGAACCACAGCTGACCACCCATAACGCAGAGCGTGGAGCCCATGGCATGTGTAGGGAGGGATCGGAGACTGGGTCTTCTCCAAAGAGAACAAGAAAGAAAGTATGTTGCTCGCTGGTCGGTGAAATCTCTTTGTAAATTTGGAGTAAAGTGTTCGGCGCTTTTGGAGAAAACGTGTGGCGAAATACGTTGGCGAGTTGGAGAAAACGTATTCGGCGCTTTGGAGAAAACGTGTTCGGTGATTTGGAGAAAACGTGTTCGGTGATTTGGAGAAAACGTGTTCAGCGATTTTTGGCGATAATGCGTCGGCGTTTTGGAGAAATCGTTCAGCGATTTTGGAGAAAACGGTTCGGCGACAACATTGGAGTTTTGGAGAAACGCGGTCAGCGCGGTTATGGCGATTTCATATTGGAGTTCGCTACGAAGCAGCATAGTGCTCGACGACTATAAATGGGTGTTAAACCACAATGGAGACAAAATGGAGATAAGTTATGGAGACCAAAACTTTATTCAACATAAAAGTGGAGAGTACATATCTAGAGTGTTTCAAGGATAGAAACGTATAAGGTGCTCGATGTGCCACAAGTTGGGAACATTGATTCCTTCTAAGTCACATCGGCGATAAGACCCTGGTCGGGTGATCTCTTTGACGATGTAAGGCCCTTCCCATGGGGAGGAGAGCTTGTGCATCCCTTCAGTTTTTTGTTTTCTATGGAGAACGAGATCGCCGACAGCAAATGAACGACCTTTGACGTTTGGATTGTAGTACCCCCGCAAGCCTTCCAGATATTTGGCTGTGCGAACGCAGGTGATTAGGCATTCTTTCTTGGCCCTGTCGACGTCCTCTGTCCGAACAGCTACGACCTGCTCTTCATCATAGTTTTCCACCCTAGGTGTTTGGAAGGCAATGTCCGCTGGTAGTATGGCTTCTGAGCCGTAGACCAAGAAGTATGGAGTCACACCAGTGCTGCGACTAGCTTGAGTACGCAGTCCCTAGACTACAGCTAGCAGCTCCTTGAGCCATATGCTCGAGTGCTTTTCTTCTTTCTGATATAGTCGCTTTTTGATGGCATCAAGGATCATGTCGTTCGCCCGTTCGACCTGACCGTTGGCTCTAGGATGGGCAATGGAGACATATTTGACAGAGAAGCAACGGTCTTCACATAAGTCCCAGAATTGATGGCCAGTAAATGTAGTTTCGAGGTCTGTGATGATGCTGTTCGGGAGACCGAATCTGTGGATGATGTCTTCGAAGAGCTCGACTGCTTTCTTTGCAGTAGCTGATACGAGCGGTTTATACTCAATCCACTTGGAGAACTTGTCAATGGTGACATACACGTACCGAAAACCACCTGGAGCTGGCTTGAAAGGCCCAATCATATCCAGTCCCCAGCATGCGAAGGGCCAGGAAGCTAGGATGGTTTGCAGCTCTTGCGCCGGCACGTGTATTTGCTTGGCGAAAAATTGACATCCTTCACAACGTTGGACAAGGTCCTCTGCATCAGAGATGGTTGTGGGCCAATAGAAACTAGCTCGAAAAGCCTTGCCGACCAATGTTCTCGAGGCCGCGTGGTTGCCGTAGGAACCAGAGTGAATTTCGAGAAGTAGCTTCACTCCCTCCTCTTGGGTGATGCATTTCTGCAGTATCCCTTCATTGGCACTTTTCCTCATTAAGTTGTCATCCACCAGCATGTAATGCTTGCTTCGATGAATTAGGTGTTTAGTTTTAGTCTTGCCGGCAGGTACCTCGGTGCTGGTGAGGTAATTAATGAATTGCTCCCTCCAATCGGTGGCCGGCGAGGGTACTGTAAGTACCAGCTACTCGGCGGGGGGGACTTCCTGGATCTCATTATCTTCTTTGATGGATGGCACTAGGAGATCTTGAACAAAGACCCCTGGTGGGATGGTGGTGCGAGAAGAGCCCAACTTGGATAAATGATCGGCGAGCTGATTTTGGTCGCGTACCACATGGTGGTACTCGATGCCGTAGAATTTTCCTTCAAGCTTCCTGATTTCAGCGCAATATGCATCCATCTTCTTGCTGGAGCAAGACCAGTCTTTGTTAAGCTAGTTGATGACCAGCGCGGAGTCCCCGTATACCATGAGGAATTTGACGCCGAGCTCAACAGCTATACGGAGTTCGTGGAGACAAGCTTCATACTCGGCGGCGTTGTTGGAGGCTAGAAAGTGTATCCGGAGAACGTATCGAAGCTTATCCTTGGTCGGCATGATAAACAAAATGCCCATGCCAGCACCGTTGATGTTAAGAGCGTCATCGAAGTACATCACCTAGTGCTCGAGGCAAGTGGCGGCGATGGGCTCTTGGATCTCGTCCACTCAGCAATGAAATCGGCGAGCGCCTGAGACTTGATCGTAGGCCTGCTTCTGAATTCGATGGAGTAAGTGCCGAGCTCGATAGCCCACTTGATGATATGGCCGTTGGCCTCTTTGTTGCGGAGGATGTCCCCTAAAGGGAACTCGGTGACCACGGTGATCTTGTAATACTTGAAGTAATGCCAGAGCTTACGTGATGTAATCAGAATGGCATATAACAGCTTTTGGACCTGAGGATAACGAGTTTTGGGCTCGTTGAGGACCTCACTGATGAAGTATACCGGACGTTGCACCTTATAGGCATGCCCAGCCTCCTCGCATTCAACCATGATGGCTGTGCTAACGATGCGGGAGGTAGCAGCGATGTAGATCAGGAGAGTTTCATCTGGCCTTGGCGCCATCATGATCGGAGGCTTTGTTAGGAACAACTTGAGCTGGTCGAAAGCTGTATCTGCCTCCTCTGACTAGGAAAAGCACTCGGAGGCCTTGAGGAGTTTGAAGAATGGAAGCCCTTTTTCATCGAGGCGTGATATGAAGCGGCTTAAAGAAGCCATGCAGCCTGTAAGTTTCTGTATATCCTTTACGCACATTGGTCATTTCATGTTGGTGATGGCGGAGACCTTGTCAGGGTTGGGTTCGATGCCACGAGCGCTGACGATGTAGCCCAGTAGTATACCGAATGGAACTCCAAAGATGCACTTTGAAGGGTTCAACTTCCATCGGTACTTTTTCAGGTTGGCAAAAGTTTCTTCGAGGTCTGCGATAAGCTCATCGGAGGTCTTGGATTTGACGACCACATGGTCGATGTAAGCTTCGACGTTGCGGCCGATCTGTTGATCGAGGCACATCTGGATAGCCCTTTGATATGTCTCTCCGATGTTCTTTAGTTTGAAGGACATGGTGGTGTAGCAGTACGCCCCAAAGGGCGTGATGAAAGATGTCTTGATCTGGTCTTCTTCCTTGAGGGAGATCTGATGATAGCTGGAGTAATAGTCAAGGAAGGAGAGCAGTTCGCAGCCGCGGTGGAGTCTACAACCTCGTCTATCTGAGGCAAACCAAAGGGGTCCTTAGGGCAATGTTTGTTGAGATCAGTGTAATCAACGCACATTCTCCATTCTTTATTCTTTTTTTGAATGAGAATAGGGTTTGCTAACCACTCAAGATGATACACCTCTTTTATAAATCCAGCAGCTAAGAGCCATTTTATTTCTACCATAATAGCCTCCTTCTTGTCTGGTGTGAATCGGCGGAGTTTATGCTTGATCAGTTTGGCAGTCGGCGAGACATTTAAGGAGTGTTTGATCTTCTCCCGTGGTACCCCCGGCATGTCTATAGGTTTCCAAGCAAACACGTCGGCGTTGGCACGTAGGAAGGAGACGAGCACGTTTTCCTATTTGGGGTCAAGGTGAGCCCCAATCTTCACAGTCTTGGAGGGGTCGTCAAGGCCGAGGCCGACCTCCTTGACTTCTTTGGACTTGGCGGAGGCGCGAGGAGGCTCCAGCTCTAGGATCTCCATGTCATCAGTGGCCACCGTCTTGGCGTCGGTGACCACGTTGGCCATCTGGATGGAGAGGTCAGTGGCTTCGGTGAGGGCAAGACTCTCTATCTCATAGGTGTAGGCGATGGAGAGGTTGGCCCGCAGAGCCAAAACTCCTATAGGCGATGGCATCTTCAGCACCAGATACGCATAGTGCGGTACAGCCATGAACTTGGCCAGAGCTGGCCGACAAAGTATGGCGTGGTAGGCGGTGTTGAAGTCGGCGACATAGAAGTTGATGTGTTCGATGCGGTAGTTGCTTGCCGTGTCGAACTATACTAGTAGGGTGATCTCTCCAAGCAGTTTGGAGGCCCTGCCAGGTACCACACCCTAGAAGGAGTCGGAGGGTGTGAGATCTGACAAACCGAGGCCCAGCTCCTTTAGGGCTCCGGCGAAGAGGAGGTTTAGAGCGCTCCCACTGTCGACGAGCACTTTTCTGAAGAGCACCTTCTGGACGGTCACGTCGAAGACGAGGGGGAAACGCCCTGTGTAGGGAATATCCGCCCACTGGTCAGCCCTGCTGAAGGTGATGGGGACCTCGGACCATGGGCGATAGCTGGGGTTGGCGGTGGCGTCTTCCATAGTGATGGAGAGCACCCACCGTGCGGCGAGCTTCCGTTCTCTTCTGCTTTTAGTTGAGGCAAGGTCCCCGAAGATGGTGGCGACCACCTTGTTGTGGTCCTGGAAGGCATTGTTGTTGCCCCCAGGTGGTTGGCAATCTCTAGCTCCATCGTTGGTGTCGTCGTCCAGCTTCTTGTCCTAGAACTCCTTAGCCAGGTCGAGGCAGTTTTTCATCTTGTGCTTGGCATTCTTGTGAAGAGGGCATGGGCCGTCAAGGATTTTCTGGTACTGCTCGTCGTAGTTGCGCTTAGCGCGAGGTTGATTGATGGTGGTGACGATGTGGTTCGGCCGGCGGTGATGATTTTGGCCAGGCCTAGGTCCTTCTGTTCGATCACGGCCGCAATCACGATGGTAGTTGCGGTCGTTGGGGCGGCGGTCGTTGTGGCGTCGGTCATTGAGGCGGTCGTCATAGCGGCGAGATGGGTGATGAGTGCCCACATCCTAGTTGAATCGCACCTTGGCTTCCTCGGCATCGCGTATTGGTTGGCAGTAGTGATCATCTCGCCGATGCCAGTGGGCGGCTTGCGGTTGAATTTGGAGTGAAGCTCGCGATGGTGGAGTCCTTGAATGAAGGCGGTGATGACCTCAGCTTCCGTGATGTTGGGAATAGAGTTCCTCATCTCAGAAAAACGCCGAATGTAGCTGTAGAGGAGTTCGGACGACTTCTGGTTAATGTGGTTGAGATCATGCTTGGTGCCTGGCCATGTACATGTGGCCATATAATTGTTGGTGAAGACTTTCTTTAGCTCTTCCTAGGATCCAATGGAATCCGGGGCAAGGCTGGTAAACCAGCTCATGGCAGGTGGCATGAGCATGACAGGGAGATAATTCGCCATGACACTCGTGTCTCCTCTAGCAGCGCAGACAGTAGTGGCATAAGCCTGCAGCCACTGTGTCGGGTTCATCCTTCCTTTGTAGGGCTCGACCCTAGTGATCTTGAAACCATGGAGCCACCGAAGTGTTTGGAGCGCCCTTGTGAAAGCTGGGGGCCCCTCATGGTTATCGGCGCCATCGTCTATAGTGTTGCTGTCAGCGATCGGCTCGAGGGCTGAGTCTGGGTTGCCGTACTCCTGCTCATACTCCTAGCGGCGACGTACTTCGTCTTCATGGCAACCGAAGCGGCATTGCTCGATACGCCGTCGTGCATCCCAGAGGTTGCTAAGGTGCACTCGAGCATCCTGTTCAACTTCCTGGTCGTGTTGGCAATGTTGTTTAGGGTGATGGCCCCCGGCTCCCCCCTAGGGGGTAGCGACTGGTCGGCAAAACGGCTTTGACTAGGGTGGCGATTGGATCTCGATGCAGCTGATCGGTGAATCATGCTCATGGAGCACGAAGGTCTCTGATCTTCTCGAATCTCATTAACCTGACAGTGTGCCACTTTAAGCATGGCGGCAACCTTGGTGAGCTCGAGCGTCTACGGGAGGCAGGCAAGCTCGTTAGCAGCCACTGCAAGATTAGCACTTGGAATCTTGAAGACGTCATGGCCATCAACGTGGAGAAACTCTTCGTCGAGGTCACGGTGGAGTGGAAGTGGCCTTCCTTGTGAATCGAGCTGATTATTCCGAGCAGCCTCGGCCCTTGCAATGGCCACCTCATTTTCTTGACGCTGCGCGTGGTTGACGTTCTGGTTCTCCCGAGCAACGCGCTCCTCCTCGGTTTTTCTGTTTCGAGGAGGGCTGTCGATGCTAACGTTGAAGATCACACCACCCCGGAAAGGTGGGAGAAGGAGTTGTTCGGAGAAGGTTTCGACGAGGGTCTCCGTAGAGCCCTAAGACTCAGAGCCCGGATTTTCCTCTAGGATGGTCTGGAGGGATGCTCCAGGGCACCGGTCTATATGTAGCATGTTGACAGCTGGCGGAGGCTGGACGGCGAGCTAGTTGGTGAGTGGGTGGGTGTCTCCCACCTGGTCGGTGAATTTTTTCCTCAGAACGTTTTGGTAAATAGCGACGTCGTTGGTGAGCCCGAGAGGCAGTGCTACGACTCCTGGAGTTTCCCGAGCAGCTGATCCAGATCGAAGGGTGGTCGGCATTGGACCAAGGTGTCTAGAGCCGATTCGATGATGGAGAGGCAATCGGCAAGCTTTAGACCGACCCGATTGATGGACTCGATCAGATCATCATTGTTGATCTGCCTCCTCTAGTAGCGAGGAAGCAGGTGTCGAGTTGTTGATGAAGGAGACCTCAGAAGTGGTTCCGCGATCGGATCTACAGCCACAGGTGCGGGGATGGTCAGAGCATAATCGATCTGCACCGGCTCAACGAGCTCTCCGACTCCATCAGCGTTGATGATCCACGAGATTGATCCGACTGTGAAGATCTGGCCGGGCTATGGGAGGGACAAAGAGCCTACGAAAAAAGCCATCTTGTTCGACAAGGAAACAGCACGCAAACCCCTACCTGGCGCGCCAACTGTTGATAGAATGTCATCGGCAGTCCTCCGAGGGGTATACCACGAAGGTAGATTTATTGATAGAGGAGCGTGAGATCAAGAACAAGAAGGCAACAGAGACACATGAGTTAGACAGGTTCAGGCTATCAGTATGACGTAATACCCTACTCCTGTGGTTTGTTGGTTTGTATTAGCTATCGTATGATATTGCGTGAGTTTGGAGGGGGTCCCTGCCCGCCTTATATAGTCCGGGGAGCAGGGTTACAAGTCGGTTAGATCTAAGAGATAACTAGAAAGTAATAACTGATTACAGGAATCTTGGGATCATACATATCCTAACAGATCTCATAGTATCTTTAGGATATCTTCCAGATGTCTTGCGGGAGCCGCCGAGCAGAGTCGTGCCCCATAAGGCGTCGTCTTGTGGGCTGGGCCACCCCTGGGGGCACAGCCCATGTGGTCTACCGTGGGTATCCAAGGTCGTACCCCCCACAGCTAGCGAACGGGGGCAAATTCATCCAAAGGGTGCTAAATTTTTCGAAACAGACCATAGGACTGTCCGGCCGAGCATAACGTCAACACGCCAGACAAAGTGAACAGCGATATTTCATAGTGTAACTTGGTAGGACGGTTCGGCTGTCCAAATTATGAACGCGATGGACAACTTTGCTCAGTCGCCCCGGGTATGTATTTTCAGGGGCGATTGCTTACATTAGCTATAACACCCTAGGTGTTTAAGGCTTGCATGATTTCACTTACAGTGCATTAGCATAAGCATCAAGCATTCATATATGAACTTTAACATGTGAAACATGCCTTGTTATTTTATGTTTCCATATGTGTATGCTTATGATCATGTGTGAATAAGTGTAAGTGGTTGATGTTGGTCACTAAAACACCCTAGCTACACTTAGGATGACTAATGGAACAATGTTCATGTAGATCACTTTATCTAATTAAGCTCCTAAGTGATGACATGCTTGTTGACCTAGGAAGTATTATGTGTAACCACTATATAAAATGATGCTGGAACCTTAGGAATACCATAAACATGTTTAGAATGTCACTAGGAACAACTTTGGTATTCATGACTATGGATAGTTTGGTCTCTAAGTCATAGTTATAGTGTAAGTCATCTTTTTCAAGTGGTATGTTTGACATAAGTTGAACCATAGCCTAGAGTGTTTGTATGGTAGTGCACCCTTAAGCAAAGTTGTAGTACTTGACTAAAGTAACAACTTTTATTTTTGGGTCAAGGTCTAATTTGGTGCATAGCATGCTCAAAAATAGGTCACAAGTAGCAAGAAAATACTATTTTGGATTTGAAAATTTTATCTAAGTCAAAAACGATGAATTCAGTTTGAAGTACAGCACTTTAGGGCTTTGTAGATCTCAAACTGTTGAGAATTTGGGAAATCTTTCTAAAGCAAATTCGTAGATCACATGTAGCTCTACAACTATCACTAATATGGTTTTCACTAACATGCCATGGATTAGGAGTATTGATTGCTCAAATTTGCTCCGTCAATCGAGTTCATAGGGGCCTAATGCCGAACTGAGCCGGCTTCAGTGGCCGACTAGGGGCAGGCCAGGCGAGTGACGCTGGTGCTTGCCTCACTTCACTCTTGCGTCTCGCCCTCTCTCGCATACGCTAGGACAGAGCGGAGCGCCTCGCTGTCGTCGACATTGCCGTGCGCCACCGCGTTCCGTCGTGCTCCACCACTGCACCTTCGGCCACCACCGCACACCCACAACTCTGCCTTTGTCGGCTCCACCTCTCCAACTCACTCGCACCTGCATTTGAGTTGTGGTAAGCTTCGCGCCGTGTTCACCGTCGCCGCGACCGCCATCGGAGCGTCGCCATGCTCACTCTCGCTGCGACCGTGCTCCACCGAGCCGTCTCGCTCGCTCCTTTGTCGCATTAAAGATAGCCTAGAGTCACGTCTAGCTCACATCACTGACCGCTGGCCAATGCTAATACGCCGGCGCTAGAACGCGGCCTTCCACCGTCGTGCTCTCGCCGCCGGGGCGCCATGCTCGTGGTCAAGCTCACCGGTGCCACCCCGTACTCTAACCTGCATCCATTTGCTTTGCTAGATCACCATGTAGATGTTGCAAGCCTCACTTGAGCTTACCGTGGCTGGAGCCCATCGGAGCGCCGCCGTCCGCCATGGCCGCCGTTGAGCCTACTCCGACAAGCCTTCGAGCCAACCTTGTGTACCCATCGCTGCGGGACGTCGAGGCGAAGCCGTTGGTGGTGACCTCACCACCGGTGACCTCGCCGGCGACGAGCTAGGGCCGGTCAACGTCGCGCTCTGCTTTGGTGTGACTGACGGGTGGGCCCCGTTGACTGCGGGCCCCGGATGTCAGTGTGTACACACTTTGATTTTCTTATTTATTTCATAGATTTGAATGCCTGTTTCAAAAATCCATATCTAGAGCTAGGAATGTCCAATTTTGGTGAACCAAATTTTGTTAGATTCCTTATGAAGTGTAGTATTTTATAAAAATCTGATATGCACTGTTTCTAGTACTTTCCTAGGTGAATAAAATATAGCTAGATAAGTGCTTTTTAAATGCTTACAATTTTGTAAAATGTGTAACTTGAGCTAGAAATGTGATAAAATTATGATTCCAATTTTGTTGGTCTTGTGTTGACATGCTCTAGCTAGGAAAAATAATAAACTTGCAATAAACTTGATTTAAATAGGGTCTTTCTATTTACCTATTAATAAATGGTGTTTTCTAAGGAAAATTATAGGGATAAAAATAAGTAATCTATTGCCATGAAAATTTTTGTACAGTATTATGGCACTAGTTGGAAGCTAAGAAAAATATATAATCTATTGTTTGACACTTTTTTGTAGAGTCAACTATTTTTACTAAAATAAACCTTGCTAGCTTGTCATTTTTGTAGAAAACGTTATACATGTCTAAATGGTATGAAATTTTCACAGTAGTCTATTTTGAGTACTCGCAAGCTACTATAATTTTATAAGAATTTATTGTGCACATTGGTATATGTTGGTTATTTCCCCTAATTATGTAATTAAATTAATAAAGGCGTTTAAATAAATAAATTGTGCTTGACCCTGATGTTTTCTATGTTACTTGTGATGCATATGAACTATTGGTGTAATAGTAAGGCTTATAAGCAATTGGTTGTACGCAACTAATTAATTATTGCTTTATAATTCAAATAGATAGATACATGTATTGTTTTGATTGAGTGGATAATTTCATGTTGATAATGGTCTTTTCTGTAGAACTTGTTAATAACAAAGTTGTATATAACTTACTGACCTACTTTGTGTTAAATTTTTATGGTCATAGGCCTTTGGGTTTAAGAGTTTTGGCTGTTGGAAGTTTGCTGCCCTAATTGTTTGCTCTCTAGATAGATTTGATTGACTGAATTGTTTGACCTAGATAACTATTGAATAACATCAAGGGTATTAAAATAAAGTTGTAGATAATTTCATAATCTTTCCACAATGTTCATAACCATATTATTTTGATGTATATAACTCCAGTTATGATTAAAACAAGTAGCTGATATTTTGTAGTTCAGAAAATAAATTGCAGAAGTGTTTGCTTAAGTAATAGGGAAGAGATATACACCTACTCAGTAGAATATGATGCACTTGTTATTACCTTAATACCATGCTATTGAAAATACTTACAAGGATGCGTTCATCATGTTTTATCATATTATACGTGTCATCATACATGCATTCACGATATCTTATTCCATGCTCATGCATATAGGATCGACCGAGGAGAAACTTGGCTAGCCCCAACATCGTAGTAATTGTATTATGGAATGTGATGGTTCGGATAAACATGGAATTACTACACCTGCTATGGTTACTATTGTATGTTATCAAATGATATACCACATGTTTGGCACAGGATAATTGCTAATCTAGAGATGAATATCTATAATTAACTTGATGACTGAACTATAATTGTATAACTGAGTTAATCGCTTTTTATGCAAAATGTTGTCAAGCAACCTCCACTTATAAAGCCTTGCATAATCCTTGGAGTCAATTTATTTCTGGTTTATGATGGGTAAGTCCAGCTGAGTACCTTCTCGTACACAGGGTTTTATTCCCATTGTTACAGATGGTATAGTTTATCATGGCTATTGCAAGAACTCCTTCTATCCTGCAGTGGATGAGGGGTGAGCCTTGGGCAGACATCTTTAATAATCCTTCTTATATGCTTTTGTGGATTGTGATGATGAGTTGGCACTGTATTTGAACTAAGTTGGCAAATGCTAGTTTTGAACTTTAATTTGCTTCCACTACTATCTATCGAACTTGGTTTGTAATAACCTTATTTCGTACTCTGATGAATGGATTGTAATTGTGAACTTTATGTAATATGTGACATGTATGTTGAATCATGTACAATCTTAGTTGTATGTGGATCATTTATCAAGACCCATCGTGGTACTCGACGGACTACCGGGTTTATATGGGCTCAAGTATAATAGTACGACCGCTTGCGGGATGCCATTGTACTTGTGCTCTTACAAATTGGTCGGTTCTGTGATAGCTGGCATCAGAGCAAGGTTCAACATTAATTGCCACATGTGTATTTAAAACAAAGGTTTTTGTTTTCCAAAACCAGTTTCTAGCAACTAATAACTATATAAATAGGTATTTGAAACCTAGAGTTGAAATCTAAAGTGTGCTAGTGATCACGTCCTTTATGCCCGGTTAAGGACTCTTAGGTCGCTATTTAAGTACTAACTTGGGGGTTTTCAATTTCATCGTTCATACGGCGTGCTATTGTATGGATGACATTCACTTGAGTGG
Source organism: Miscanthus lutarioriparius (assembly GCA_904845875.1). Classification (NCBI taxonomy): domain Eukaryota; kingdom Viridiplantae; phylum Streptophyta; class Magnoliopsida; order Poales; family Poaceae; genus Miscanthus; species Miscanthus lutarioriparius. The sequence goes on along the minus strand of CAJGYO010000008.1, from coordinate 76,561,761 downwards.
TAATGTATGGATCAAATGCCTCTACGCTAGGTAAGAAGGTAAGTTGATGAGTGGCATGACCAAAAGATGTGAGCGTGCGGTCGGGGAGAGCTAGCTTTGATATGGCTGTGTATGCATGCTTGCATGTGTGTATGGTGCATATTTAATTGTGGGTAATAAATTGTCATCGGGTAGCTTTGATATGGAAGTATATGTATGGGTATACATATATGGAAGTATTTAGATTACAACCTAGAGACCAGATTTACATTCTGCATATATAATTGTGGGGTTGGGCTGAAATGAAATTCTTGTGCAGATACACTAATAGCAAAATGTGTAGCCTGACTAGCTACGCTATATATTAGAGAACGTATGTATGCCACCGTGTATGTCGTTAGAAATAATTTTTCTAAGTTTGTAAGGACGTACGAAACATGCATGCATCATGATAAATCATTATTCAATACTTGCATTGTTCCTCCCCTTATAGATCTCTTACTCGGTTATGTAACTCTTATCCATTATGACTTTGTCTCACGAGAATTGCACCTGTTGTTGGTATAGATGGTAGCACCCACTGGAAGTGACAGTTTCCTATTAATGTTTGGAACTCCTGCTCTGCTTTGGAGAGTCTTGCACTATGCGGGGTATTATGAACCGCCCCTCTATTACTAGAATGAAGTATACCTAGAGGGACAACCATGGTATGAAGTATGGCTGACCATACCAGCTCATACTCAAGCACCCTTCTGGCAGGAATGGAAGGTGGAATCTGAAGGAAGAACTCCTTGGGAGGCTACCCAAGTAGTAGCCTTCAAGGTACTGAGTCAGATTTGTCAGCAGCACAAGGATGAGCTTACCGGCAGTGCCACTGGTACTTTTACTTAGGTGGATCCATCCACAACAGTATGGGCACATCGCAACCGCAATGTGTTGATCCGAGATTAGGATGAGCGGGCAGATAGTCCTAGTCCTGCCATGAGCGCCATGTTGGCAATAATGAAGATGTTCTACACTCGTTAGGACACTAGGGACTTCTGGCAGGAGTCCTATACCACTTGTATGGATAAGCTCATGAGAGCCAAAGCCGCACAGCGTAAGCTAAAGAAGCGTGTGGGCAAGCACAAAAACACAGCAAGTCAGGCCCGATGGGAAACTAATCAAGCATATGTAGCTTTGGGAAATCTCCACACCCAAATGGAGCAAGTTGATCAGCAGAGAGCTGCCGCCCAAGAGGCAAGAGCAGATGATCAAGCAATGTTAGCAGGACTATGGGAGCAACTGGAGGCGACCCGTGCTGAGGCGTTCACAGCTACGCGCCAGCGTATCCTAGCAAACAGTGCAGCTATGGCAGAAGCAGAACAAGATAGGACCCATGCCATGAGCGTCCAGTAGGACCGTGTCGAGAGGGACTTGCGCCAGTAGCTTGCACAGACCTAGAGTGTAGTGATGGATCTTCAGCATGAGGTGCATTTTCTGAACAACCAACTACACTTGATCCTTGATGAGGAAGAAGAAGATCTAGAAATGTTAGTTGAAGATGATGGCTAGGACGAAGAAGAAGTGGAGACAGAGAATGAGGATGATCCTATCTCTGACCTCGACAGTGATCATAATGAAGATTAGAATCGCCTAGTGACTAGTTAAAGTGCTAGATGTATCCCTACTATTTATGTAATGAACTTGTAGTTGAAGTTTGGTAATTGCGCTTGGACTTCCATGTAATATTGGTACTTTGCATGTTATTTCACATTGGGTTGAACGTTAATGAAATTCTAGTTTCGTCTTATTGGTGATTATGACTTGTATGTTCACGCGCTGTGAGCCCGATAAGTGATCAAATTGGTGATGTCATGTTGCAAGAATGAATTATTATGCCTCTATTTTATTGTATAAATTTAAGATTCTCTCCAATAATTTTAGTCTGACAAGATTATACAATTCATCTGCAATCTCTTGATATCATCCAATAATCACTTATTGTTGCAACTTTGCAGATGACTCGCACTCGTGCTGGAGCAGGCAGCAGCCAAGAGGGCAATGACGGTGACTTACCACCACCGGCTGTGAATGACTTCTTTGCACAGTTCTTGGGGAGTCAGAGAACTATTGAGGAAACCCTACGCCTCATTGCTTAGAACACGGCTCGTGCCCATCAACAACAACAAGGGCCTGAGCCGAATCAATACAGCTCTTTCAAGGATTTCCTAGACACCAAGCCTCCTATCTTCAAGGTGGCCGAAGAACCGCTCTAGGTGGATGAATGGCTCAACACTATTGAGCAAAAGTTCCATCTGTTGAGGGTCATAGAACATCAGAAGGCAGAATATGCGTCCCATCAGCTGTAGGGATCGGCCGAGATATGGTGGACCCATTTCTTGTCCTCTTTACCTGCCAATGCACAGGTCACATGGGAGCAATTAAAGCTAGCCTTTAGGGGACATCACATTCCCCCAGGGCTAATGCGCATGAAGGCAGCTGAGTTTATGTGACTCACACAAGGGACCAAGACCCTTACTGAGTACATGCATGCTTTCAACAATCTATCCTGTTATGCCCTAGGTTTTGTAGATATAGAAGAAAAGAAGATTGAAAGCTTCAAGAGAGGTCTTAGCACGAAGCTGATGAAAACTATGACCAACTCGAGGTGCACCACCTACAATGTGTTCATTAGTGATGCCTTGACTCAGGAGAACCACAACAATCTACATGCAGCAGCAAAGGGCCGCAAGAGGGTAGCTGAGGCAGGTGCCTCAGGGTCTTCTCAGTCCAGAGCTCTAGTGGCAGCTAGGCCACAATTTTGACCACCAGCACCCAAGTTCAAGCCTCCTCCACCAAAAGCTCAGACCAACCACCTCAGAAGGTGTTTTGTAAGGCGTTCACCATTGCCTTACCCAAGGGGAATGGAGGGCAAGGAAGCTCAGTAGGACCCAAGAGCAATCAACCATGCTTCAACTACAAGTGGGTCACTAGGCCAAGGAATGCCCCCATCCTAAGAAGAACAACAATCAGAACCAGAGTAATCAAAGATAGGCAAATCCTAAAGCACATCCTGGATACATGCACTACACCACTGTTGAAGAGGTTCCTGCAGGAGAGGTTGTCACCGCTAGTATGTTTCTTGTTAACAAACATCCCGCCATTGTTTTATTTGATTCAGGAGCTTCTCATTCATTTATGAGTCAAGCATTTGCATCTAGACATGATCATAAAGTAATTGAGGTAAGCAAGGGTGGTTATAGTATAAATTTAGCTGGGGCTACTATCTCTACAAATGAGATAGTCAGAAATGTGCTCATTTCTATACAAGAGAGGGAGTATATGATGGATCTGATAGTATTGCCTGGATTATCTATAGATGTGATCTTAGGCATGAGATGGATGAGCGATCATGGTGTTCTCATTGACACTAGCACTCGGACCATTATGTTGAGAGAACCCAAGGGAGGTAATGCTTTTCTAGTACCACTTTCCCAAAATTTTGAACTCCAAAACTTGTCTTGTGCTATCTAAGCCACTACCCTTTGTGATATTCCAGTGGTTTGTCAGTTTCTTGATGTATTCCCAGATGAATTACTGAGTTTACCACCTGATAGGGATATGGAATTTAAGATTGAGTTAGTGCCAGGTACGGTGCCCATCTCAAGGAGACCCTATAGGATGCCACCAAATGAGTTAGCTGAACTTAAAATTCAGCTACAAGAACTGTTGGACAAATGTCTCATTCAACCTAGTTCGTCTCCATGGGGATGTCCAGCATTGTTTGTAAAGAAGAAGGATAAGTCTTTGAGAATGTGTGTGGATTATAGGCCACTTAATGCTGTGACCATCAAAAACAAGTATCATTTGCCTCGTATCGATATCTTGTTCGATCAGCTGACAAAAGCCAAGGTATTCTCCAAGATTGACTTGAGGTCAGGCTATCATCAAATTAAGATCAGGCTAGAGGACATACCTAAAACCGCTTTCTCCACTAGGTACGGCTTGTACGAGTATTTGGTCATGTCTTTCGGACCGACGAATGCTCCTGCCTACTTCATGTACTTGATGAATTCAATATTCATGCCCGAGCTCAACAAGTTCGTGGTGGTGTTTATCGATGATATCTTGATTTATTCAGAGAATGAGGCAGATCATGCAGAGCATCTAAGAATTATTTTGTCCAGATTGAGGGAACATAAGTTATATGCCAAGTTTATCAAATGTGAATTTTGGTTGAGCAAAGTACCTTTCTTGGGTCATATCTTATCTAGAGATGGAATTTCTGAAGACCCATATAAAGTACAAGAGGTCATGGATTGGAAGGCCCCGACTTCGATTCATGAAGTTCAGAGCTTTCTAGGGTTAGCAGGTTACTATCATCATTTCATTCTGGATTTCTCCAAGATAGCTAAGCCCAAGACTAGACTCCTTTAGAAAGATGAAAAGTTCAGTTGGACACTGGAGTGTGAAGCAGCTTTTCACACCCTAAGGACCCTATTAACTACAGCTCTTGTTTTAGCATAACCCAACATTGAAAAGCCTTTCGATGTGTTATGTGATGCATCGGATATAGGTTTAGGGTGTGTGCTCATGCAAGAAGGAAGAGTTATTGCCTATGTTTCTCGGCAGTTGAGAAAGCATGAAGTCAATTACCCTACGCATGATTTAGAGCTTGCAGCAGTGGTTCATGCATTAAAGATATGGAGACATTATTTGTTGGGCAACGTATGTCACATATACACTGACCACAAAAGTCTCAAATATATCTTTACTCAACCTGAGCTAAACATGAGACAGAGAAGATGGTTAGAGCTGATCAAGGACTACAATTTGGAAGTGCATTACCATCTAGGAAAAGCCAATGTTGTAGCAGATGCACTTAGTCGGAAATCTCATTGCAACACTTTGGAAGCATTGTTGGAGGAGGGATTTAATTTGTTACATCCTGTTGTGCTGCATAATATCACTATCAGTTGTTCACTTGAGAACAAAATCATAGAACTACAGAAAATAGATGTAGGTATATTTCACATCAAGAGAAAGATGCAAGAGCAAGAAACCAAGCATTTCAGATTAGATGAAAGAGGTGTGCTATGGTTTGAGGACCGACTTGTGGTACCAAAAGACCGTGAGCTTAGAAATCAAATTTTAGATGAAGCTCATTCATCCAAGTTGTCTATCCACCCGGGTAGCAGCAAAATGTATCAAGATTTAAAAACCCGTTTTTTGGTGGACCAAGATGAAGAAAGAAATCACTGCCTATGTCGTTAGGTGTGATAATTGCAGTAGAGTAAAGGCTGTTCATTTGAAATCTGCTGGATTACTTCAGCCATTGCCTATTCTAGGCTAGAAATGGGAAGAAATAAGTATGGACTTTATCATAGGCCTTCCAATAACATAGCAAGGTCATGATTCCATATGGGTCATTGTAGATCGCCTCACCAAGTCATCACATTTTATACCAGTGAACACAAGATATCACGTGGGGAAGTACGCTGAACTGTATGTTTCTCAGATCGTGAGGCTACATGGAATACCTAGGACTATAATCTCAGATCGAGGACCACAGTTTATAGCTCATTTCTGGGAACACTTGCACCAAGCCTTGGGGACTAAACTAATCAGAAGTTTAGCATACCATCCACAAACTTTTGGACAGACTGAGCGAGTAAACCTGATCTTAGAAGATTTGCTGAGAGCTTGTGTTATATCTTCCAAGGGTTCATGGGAGAAATAGCTACCTTTAGCCTAGTTCTCCTACAACAACAGTTATCAAGCAAGCATCAAGATGGCTCCGTTTGAAGCCTTGTACGGTCAGAAATGTAGAACTCCTTTGAATTGGATTGAGCCCAGCGAAAGAAGATACTTTGGCATTGACTTTGTCACTGAAGCTAAAGAATAGGTGCGCATTATCCAACAACATATGAAAGCAGCTCAGTCAAGACAAAAGAGTTATGCTGATAAAAGAAGAAGACCACTAACTTTTGAAGTGGGAGACTATGTATACTTAAAAGTGTCACCCGTGAAAGGAGTACAGAGATTTGGAGTGAAAAGAAAGCTTGCGCCTAGATATGTAGGGACATACAAGATTACTGAATGGAAAGGAAATGTCGCTTACAAGTTACAACTTCCCCCAGAGATGAGTGTAATATTCGATGTCTTCCATGTTTCTCAATTGAAGAGATATCTTCGCATACCTGAGGAAGCCATTGCACCCACCAACATTGAGCTCCAATCGGATTTGACCTATGAAGAGAAACCAATCCGAGTGTTAGAAGAGATGGAAAGAGTAACACGGAGTAAGGTCATTAAGTTCTACAAGGTAGTGTGGAATAACCATAGTGAACAAGATGCCACGTGGGAACGGAAGGATTATTTACGTGAGGTTTATCCCGCCTTTTTCCAAGAATGGTAGGTCTTGCAAATCTCGGGATGAGATTTCTATAAGGGGGAGGGGCTGTAACACCCTAGGTGTTAGGCTTGCATAATTTCACTTGTAGTGCATTAGCATAAGCATCAAGCATTCATATATGAGCTTTAACATGTGAAACATGCCTTGTTATTTTATGTTTCCATATGTGTATGCTTATGATCATGTGTGAATAAGTGTAAGTGGTTGATGTTGGTCACTAAAACACCCTAGCTACACTTAGGATGACTAATGGAACAATGTTCATGTAGATCACTTTATCTAATTAAGCTCCTAAGTGATGACATGCTTGTTGACCTAGGAAGTATTATGTGTAACCACTATATAAAATGATGGTGGAACCTTAGGAATACCTTAAACATGTTTAGAATGTCACTTGGAACAACTTTGGTATTCATGACTAAGGATAGTTTGGTCTCTAAGTCATAGTTATAGTGTAAGTCATCTTTTTCAAGTGGTATGTTTGACCTAAGTTGAACTATAGCCTAGAGTGTTTGCATGGTAGTGCACCCTTAAGCAAAGTTGTAGTACTTGACTAGAGTAACAACTTTTATTTTTGGGTTAAGGTCTAATTCGGTTCATAGCATGCTCAAAAATAGCTCACAAGTAGCAAGAAAATACTATTTTGGATTTGAAAATTTTGTCTAAGTCAAAAACGATGAACTCAGTTTGAAGTACAGCACTTTAGGGCTTTGTAGATCTCAAACTGTTGAGAATTTGGGAAATCTTTCTAAAGCAAATTTGTAGATCACATGTATCTCTACAACTTTCACTAATATGGTTTTCACTAACATGCCACGGATTAGGAGTATTGATTGCTCAAATTATCTCCGTCAGTCGAGTTCACAGGGGCCTGATGCCGAACTGAGCCGGCTTCTGTGGCCGATCGGGGGTAGGCCAGGTGCATCGCGTGGTGACCGTATGCTGGCGCTGGCCCGGCTGGTCCGGCCAGAGCAGGGTGTTAAGGCGTACGACGCCAGTGCTCGTCTCACTTCACTCTTGCGTCTTGCCCTCTCTCGCGTATGCTAGGACAGAGCAGAGCGCCACACCGCCGTCGCCATTGCCGTGCGCCGCCGCATTCACTCATGCTCCACCACCGCACCTTCGGCCACCACCGTGCACCCACCACTCCACCTTTGTCTGCTCCACCTCCCTGACTCACTCGCTCCCACATTCGAGCTGTGGTAAACTTCGCTCCATGTTCGCCGTCGCCGCGACCGCCATCGGAGCACCGCCATGCTCGGGCTCGCTGCGGCCGTGCTTCACCAAGCCATCTCGCTCACTCCTTTCTCACGTTAAAGATAGCCTAGAGTCACGTCTAGCTCACGTCACTGACCACTGGCCAATGCCGATACGCCGGCGCTAGAACGCGGCCTTTCGCCGTCGTGCTCTCGCCGCCAGGGCACCATGCGCGCGGTCAAGCTCACCGGCACCACCCCCGTACCCTAATCTACATCTGTTAGCTTTGCTAGATCACCATGTAGATGTAGCAAGCCTCACCTGAGCTTACCGTGGTCGGAGCCCGTCGGAGCGCCACCGCGCAGCTCTGCTGTCCGCCATGGCCGTCGTCGAGCCTACTCCGGTGAGCCTCCGAGCCAACCTTGTGTACCCATCGCTGCGGGACGTCAAGGTGAAGCCATCGGTGGTGACCTCACTGGCGACGAGCTAGGGCCGGTCAGCGCCGTGCTCTACTTTGGTGTGACTGACGGGTGGGCCCCGTTGACCGCGGGCCTCATATGTCAGTGTGTACACGCTTTGATTTTGTGATTTATTTCACAGATTTGAATGCCTATTTCAAAAATCCATATCTAGAGCTAGGAATCTCCAATTTTGGTGAACCAAATTTTGTTAGATTCCTTATGAAGTGTAGTATTTTATTAAAATATGATATTCACTGTTTCTAGTACTTTTCTAGATCAATAAAATATAACTAGATAAGTGCTTTTTGAATGTTTATAATTTTGTAAAATGTGTAACTTGAGCTAGGAATGTGATAAACTTGTGATTCCAATTTTGCTAGTCTTGTGTTGACATGATCTAGCTAGGAAAAATAATAAACTTGTAGTAAACTTGATTTAAATAGGGTATTTCTATTTACCTATTAATAAATGGTGTTTTCTGAGGAAAATTATAGGGATAAAAATAAGTAACATATTGCCATAAAAAATTTTGTACAGTATTATGACACTAGTAGGAAGCTAAGAAAAATATATAATCTATTGTTTGACACTTTTCTATAGGGTCAACTATTTTTACTAAAATAAACCTTGCTAGCTTGTCATTTTTGTAGACGATGTTATACATGTCCAAATGGTATGAAATTTTCATAGTAGTCTATTTGGTATATGTTGGTTATTTCCCCTAATTATCTAATTAAATTAATAAAGATATTTAAATAAATAAATTGTGCTTGACCATGATGTTTTATATGGTACTTGTGATGCATATGAACTATTGGTGTAATATTAAGGCTTAGAAGCAATTGTTTGTATGCAACTAATTAATTATTGCTTTATAATTCAAATAGATGGTTGTATGTATAGTTTTGGTTGAGTGGATAATTTCATGTTGATAATGGTCTGTTCTGTAGAACTTGTTAATAACAAAGTTGTAGACAACTTACTAATCTACCTTGTGTTAAATTTTTATGGTCATAGGCCTTAGCGTTTAAGAGTTTTGGCTGTTGGAAGTTTGCTGCTCTAATTGTTTGCTCTCTTTATAGATTTGATTGACTGAATTATTTGACTAGATAACTGTTGAATAACATCAAGGGTATTAAAATAAAGTTGTAGACAATTTTATAATCTTTCCAGAATGTCCACAACCATGGCCCCGTTCACTGGTCTGAAACTTGGCTGAAACTGGCTGAAAACACTGTTACGGCTGAATTGTTGTGAGAGAAAACACTGTTCCAGCTGAAAAAAGAAGTCGAACAAGCCATTTTAAGACAAGCGAATGGGGATCATATTATTTTGATGTATATAACTCCAGTTATGATTAAAACAAGTAGCTATTGTTTTATAGTTCAGAAAATAAATTGCAGAAGTGTTTGCTTAAGTAATAGGGAAGAGATATACACCTACTCAGTAGAATATGATGCACTTGTTATTACCTTAATACCATGCTATTGAAAATACTTATGAGGATGCGTTCATCATGTTTTATCATATTATATGTGTCATCATACATGCATTCGTGATATCTTATTCCATGCCCATGCATATAGGATCGACCGAGGAGATAACGTTGCTGGAATTCAACGAAGAAGAGGAAGGGGGTCAGTAGGAGACTCCTTAAGCCGTAGCTCCAGGAGAAGAGGAGTAGACTCTCAAAGAGCTCCTTGAGTGCCCAGATCATATTATACGTGTCATCATACATGCATTCATCATGTTTTATCATATTAACCTTGTGTAGGTCTAGGATCGAATATATGCTTAGCCATGCTTAGACCGGTAGAAGTCGGGTGATTTCCTGTCACCTGCAAGATATAGGTGGATACCAAAGCATGGTTGGCTATATTTTCTATCGTGGAAAAGAATCATGGGGTAATGTAAATGGAGGACGGGCGGAGTCTATGTATAGGTTGACTCTTGTGATTCCGTCTGTACCGATTAAGGACCGTACCGTTGTTGGCACTTCTAACAAGATTGAACATATGCCTATCACTTAGCTGACCGGATAACTCCTTCTGACCGCGAAGCCGAGTATCTCAACTCAAGCTAGGCCCCGCTCTATTAGAGTGTGCACTCTGGATGGTAGTAAGGATGTGCGGGGAGCCAGACATGAGCCCAAGGGCAGGCCGGGCCTGAACGTCCTAGCAGCTGATTGTCCCTGATTGTGCGGCACCGGGCAAACCCACAAAATGTGAACTTGAGTTGTACCAAAGGTGACCGTTGATCTGGTCCACCTAGGTTTGTGTTAGGAATAAATTCCCAGCTGGTTAAAATCTATTCGAATCGTCGTCTCTCCCGATAGTGAGAAACTTGGCTAGCCCCAACATCGTAGTAATTATATTATGGAATGTGATGGTTCGGATAAACATAGAATTACTACACCTACTATGGTTACTATTGTATGTTATCAAATGATATACCACATGTTTGACACATGATAGTTACTAATCTAGAGATGAATAGCTATAATTAACTTAATGACTGAACTATAATTGTATAACTGAGTTAATCATTTTTATGTAAAATGTTGTCAAGCTACCTCCACTTATAAAGCCTTGCATAATCCTTGGAGTCAATTTATTTTTGGTTTATGACAGGTAAGTCTAGCTGAGTACCTTCTTGTACTCAGGGTTTTTATTCCCATTGTTGCAGATGGTACAGTTTATCATGGTTATTGCAAGAACTGCTTCTATACCGCCGTGGATGAGGAGTGAGCCTTGGGCAGGCATCTTTAACAATCCTTCTTATATGCTTTTATGGATTGTGATCATGAGTTGGCACTGTATTTGAACTGAGTTGGCAAATGCTAGTTTCGAACTTTAATTTGCTTCCGCTACTATCTATCGAACTTGGTTTGTAATAACCTTATTTCGTACTCTGATGAATGGATTGTAATTGTGAACTTTATGTAATATGTGACATGTATGTTGAATCATGTACGATCTTGATTGTATGTGGATCGTTTATTGAGCCCCGTCTTGGTACTCGACCAACTACCAGGTTTATATGGGCTCAAGTATGACAGTGCGACCGTTTGTGGGATGCCATTGTACTTGTGCTCTTATAAATTGGTTGGTTCTACGACATTAGTCGCCCCTGAAAATGATCTTCAGTGGCGGTTGCTTATGTCAACCGCCTTCATAGATCATCTTCGGCAGTGGTTGACTTAAGAAAACTGTCGCTAAAGATGCTTGCCCTATATATGCGAGCTTAGGTGAAATATTTCTAAGTTTCTGGCACGCTTGTTCAAAATTGCAGCGAAGCGCTGCCAAAATTTTCCTTGGCGCCTATTCATCTTCACCGTCCACCGCCGCCGGCCGCCTCCACCTCCCACATGTTCATCCGCTACCGGAGGTCCTAGAGCTCCCCCAATGGTCCCCCGACACTCCTAGCCATCCCAGCGCTCCCCCTATGGTCCCGGTGCTTCCCTGGCGTCCTTGGGGTCCATGCGTCCATCCACCGTTGTCGGAGATCCTCTAACACTCCCAATGGTCTCGATGCTCCCCCGGCGGTCCCCGGGGTCCCTCAGCGGTCCCGACGCTCCTCCAGCGGTCCCGGTGCTCCCCCGTCTCTCTCCCGACCTGTCTTCCTCGGTGCTCCCCCATCTTCTTCCTTGCGTCCGGTGCTCGCACCTCTTCTTCCTCAGTTGATTCTTTTTAATCTTATTAGACAAGAAATGCTACATATACATTGATATTTATTACCTAGCTAAAATATATATATATATATGATGTTTAGAACTGCTACATCTATATATATATATGATGTTTAGAAATGGTACATATATATTGATAGAAATGCTACATATATTGATGGAATCTATGAAGTTTAGAAATGCTACTTCTATATATTTAATGATGTTTAGAAATGCTACATATATATTGATAGAAATGCTACATATATTGATGGAATCTATGAAGTTTAGAAATGCTACATTTATAGTCCATATTGATTCTTTTTTATCTCATTTCGAATGTGCACTACAAAAAATATTTATAACAATACGCCCTTCTGTCATGACTTAGATAAATTCATCCACATTTGTTAGCGATGGATAAAGAAATGACAACAAACAAAGGAGATAAGTTGGAGTGGTTGTCGACGGACGACGATGGCAACCACACATCGTCGAACCACACGTCATCGACCTCATTGGAAGAAGCTTCGGATCCTAGTCCTAGGCCTGACCGCAAGGCTTTGAGGGCCGAACTTGAGGACCCAGAATACGATCTGACCGAGGATGTAAGCCTATACGTGCTATCACCTGACCACATTTATTTTTCACATAAGTGTGTGAGCATTTTACTTATTTTTTATATCTATAGGTGCATGTGTCTACTCGTATGCCTGGGCAAACCATAGAGCAATCACAGACATAGACAGAGATTATAGTTACATCATCCGCCCCTCAGAGAGAGAAATGGATGCGAGGGCAAAGAATGTGGAACAAGTTCCCTAAAGGACAGACTATTATTGTAGAAGTGGTTAGCCCTATTGGCGAGCCCATACAACCTAATGGCGTACGCTCCCGCTTTGCAAGCGTGATAGGAGCGACGGTCTAGGACATTTTGGATTGCTCAATACAGCATTGGAACGATGTGCCCGATAGTGAGAAGACCAAGATATGGAAAAAGATGATGGGGGCATTTAGTTTCCCTCCTGATTCGGAAGAGCTCGTCAAGAAGTTGGCAATGAAATAGGTGGCAAAAAGTTTCCAAGGTTAGAGGTCCTAACTAAATACTAGTTTTTGAATGAAGGGTCGTATGCCATTCAAGGAGTTTGGGAAGATCAAACCTGATCAATGGCAAAGGTTTTGTGAACAGAAGTCCACACCTAAGGCCTTAGCCTTGAGTGTCTTGAACAGCGAGCTCACGAAGAAGAACATTCACCCTCACCATCTCGGCTCGGCTGGATATGGCCCGAAGGTTGAAAAGTGGAGAGAAGAGGCTAAGGCTGCTAGGGAAGCTGGTGTTCTGTATAAATATGAGGGCTTAGAAGAACACACACTAAACTAGGTTAGAGCTAGGGAAGTTAAGGACAAAGAAAGTGGGCAACTAGTAATCCCAGATGCATGTACTGAAGCAGCCACAGAGGCCATAAAGGCACATGCTCAGAAGAAAATGCAAGGTGAATTTAAACCCAGACGGGAGGTGGATGAGCTTAGTGTCACCCTAGGCAACAAGGAACACCGTGGTCGTGTGCGACGCATCTCCTCTAAGCTAGGACTTAAGCATGGTTTTCCATAGGAGGCGAGTAGCTATAAAACAAGGCAACGCTACACGGATGACCTTTTTGACACCCTTTGTAAGAAGGCCAACGCATATATTGATGAAAAGATTAATCAGTTGAAAGCTTCACAAGATTTTTCTACCATGGAGCCAACATTATCTGCAGTGCTAGTGCCAAGTAGTGTTGCATCAATCATGCTTGAACTTTTCCTGTGGACACCATTGATAGGCCTATATCATGTGCTCTACACATTCTGTTGCCAGCAGAACTGCTTATCTAAGATGCACTATGCACAGCAATGTACTTCCAGATGATTATGCTAGGGTTGAAGTGCTCTCGGTTTCTCTGAATCATCTTGATTATGAAGTTGAGATCCCTGCTCCTGATGGTGAGACGGTCTCGGGCAACCTTGTAGGCTATTTCATTACTTGGCAACGACGAGACATTGTGCTGTTAACCACCCCATCGGGTGCACCTTCTACTTCGCGTTAGCTGCAATTGCATCAGGTAGAGGAACAAGCAAAAACAGGCCCCACGACATATGAGCAGCAAATGACGGATCCATTCATGGATGTTTTAGTAGTCTAGGCAAACCCCAATCTCAGCTTCTCCTATGAAGAATTCATGGAAGATATCATCACAAGAGGGGAGTACCTGAGTTTGAGGAAGCATGCAATGAAGAGGCACATCATGACCAGACTCAATAAGGAACACAACAAGTGTTACGGGGTAGCGCTGAAAGCTCTAGTTTGGTTTTGGTGAATTGATGAAACCCTAAGTGCTAACCTAGTTTATCAAAGTGATCATGAGATAGGTAGCGCATTCCAAGTAATGGAGCAAGTGGTGAAGATCATGATGATGGTGTGACCATGGTGATAATCAAGTGCTCGGCTTGGAAAATAAGAAAGAGAAAAACAAAAAGCTCAAGGCAAAGGTAAAACTTGATAGGAACTTTTTTGGTTTAGTGATCGAGACACTTAGTGAGTGTGATCATATTTAGGATCAATAGCCATACTATTAAGAGGGGTGAAACTCGTGTCAAAATGCGGCTATCAAAGTGCCACTAGATGCTCTAACTTATTGCATATGCATTTAGATTCTAGTAAGCGCTAACACCCTTAAAAATGTTTGTGAAAATATGCTAACACACGTGCACAAGGTGATACACTTGGTGGTTGGCATATTTGAGCAAGGGTGGCAAAGTTTGGGAAGTCGAGGAGGTCACTGTGCTGACCGAACGCACGACCGGGCGTTGGACCTGCGCGTCCAGTTAGTAGTGGAGCAGTGGCGCGATCTCGGTCTAGTTGACCAGACGTTGGCGCGAGAAGTGATCGGAAGCGTAGGCTCTGGGTGTGGTCAACGATGACGTATGGTGATGTGGCGGTGAAACTATTGGCACGCAGCGGCAGTGAGGACCGAACTCGGCCTTGAGTTCGATCATGCTCCCTCGGACGCGTCCGATCGAGAAAGTGTGGCTCTGGATGATCTTTGGAAGTGACCAGACTTTGTGTTGATGGAGCGTCTAGTCATTCCATCGGCGCGTCAGGTCGCTGGGTTGGCGCCTCGGGCGAGGGCACGAGCAGACGCGGGGTGGCCACGGCCAATCTCGGTGTGGTGCGTCCGATCGTTCATTAATTTGAACGCATGATCGAGTTGACCATTGGGATCAAATGGCACATGTTTGAAGCTATGACACGTGGTAGTGATCCCATGACTGGACGTAGGGGGCTGAGCGTCCGGTCGATCTGACCGGCGCGTCCAGTCACAACGCAATGAGCTACCCGTGGTGCCCAACAGCTCTATTTCGAGGGGACGTCTATATAAGGCGTTTGGCCGTCTCTAGCTCACACTCTTAGACATTTGCATTGACATAGCAACCTTGTGAGCTTAGCCAAAGCCCTCCCACTCATCTCCATGATTGATTCATCATCTTTCTGAGATTGGGAGTGAATCCAAGTGCATTGCTTGAGTGATTGCATCTAGACAAACTTGGTGTTCGTGTTTCACTGCGGGATTCGTTTGTTACTCTTGGTGGTTGCCGCCACCTAGATGGCTTGGTGCAGCGAGGATCGTCGAGCAGAGTAAGATGTTTGTCTCTGGCTCTGATCGTGTTGATTGTGAGGGGTTCTTGACCTTTCTCCGGTGGAGAGCCAAAAGTTACTCTAGTGGATTACTCGTGGCTTGTGTGATCCTCATCTTGTGTTGGTTGTGCGGCACTCGGTTGCGGGTTTGGCGTGTGATGCCAATTAGCGCGTGAACCTCCAAGTGAGTGAATCGCCATAACAGGGACTAGCTTGCTGGCAAGCAAGTGAACCTCGGAGGAAAAATCATTGTGTCTTGATTGTCTACTTGGTATTCATTGGTATTCATTGATTGATCACTTGCCACTGCGGTATACCTCTCTACCACTCTCTTGTATTACATTGTGCCTTTACTTGTGTAGAGCTTGTGGTAATTAAAACTAGTTAGTGTAGCTCTTAGTTATAGTTCTCTTGCTAGCTTGCTCACCTAGGTGTAAATTAGTGACTAAGCCTTGTTGTGATATACTAGAGATCATAGATTTTAGAATTGGGCAGGTGGCTTGCAACACAAGTGTAGTGCTAGCGCAAAATTCGCTTTGCCATCTTATTTACTAATCACTTGCCTTAGTGTTGTTGCAAAATTTTTAATAGGCTATTCACCCCCCCTCTAGCCATTAGGACCTTTCAAGTGCTCTGCCATCTCTGCCACCGCCACCCCCACCCCCACCGGAACCACTTCCGCAGGGAGGAACTGCTGCGCTAGCACTGCCACTGCTTCCGCAGGTACAAACTACTATGCCAGCACCGCACCACTACTGCCACCGCCCTCCCAACCGCCTTCGCAGCCACAAACAGTTGCGCCCCCACCGCCACCGTAGCCACAAATAGCGACGCCACCACCTCCACCGCAGTTACAAATGTTTCCTAAGATGGTGAGAGAATTTGAGAAGGGTAGCAACTCGCCCGATGCTAGTATATCTGCGATGTGGAGGTCTCTTGGCAAAAAGAACCCCTAGGACGCTTCTGCAATCAAGGTCAAGGCGGTGCCTTCGTCAGCTCAAAATGCCAAGGCAGGCATGACTAAGGAAGGATCTGGAACAATCTTTGGTGGCCAACACCGTTTGAGCCAAACCCTGGTGAGCGTCGAATTCGTTAAAGACATGATGGAATAAAACAATCCTGAGTGCCCCTATGAATACGTGCCAGACAAGGAATTCCTACCTGATTTTGCCCTAGAATGCAACAAGAGATTGTTACACATGAGGGTCTTACAGATGTGGTATTTGGAAGCGGTACAACTCGGTTTAGAGTCAGTGCCGGTGAATTACCCTGCTAACGATATATTCGCTACCGGTGTAGAATTTTCAAAACTGACCATATCTTTTGAGGACATTCAATTTTTATACCGACAGAAGAGACTCGATGTAAGTCAGATTACCCTGTGGTGCATGTCAGGAGTGTTTTCTTAAACTCATCCTCAAATTTGGTTTTATGTGCTTGTGCTATCCTTTTAACCACACATTTGCCTTACTTTCATGTAGAAAAGAGTGTATGGATTCGGCCAAGTTGAACTTTAGGAACGCATACCTTGACCTAAATCTCATTTGTGAGGCACGTCATGCTGGACCTCTATTGTGGCAAAATGATCATCCTGCATTTAAGGGTGACATGGGCAAGGCGAGAGAGGCAATTAGGAGGCTTCGTACAGGGAAGCAAGGAATGAAGCTGCATTATATGTCGGGAAGGCATTCATAGCTCATTAGAGATTCCAATATATAGAAGCCCAGTACAATTTCGGGTAAGATCGACTACTATCTTTTTTCATGCTATTTGGTAGATGGTTTACATTGACACTATTATCTTTTTTGTACTGATGCAATGATCACTTCACCTTAGCAAGCATCAATTTGAGAGTTGACAGGATTTCCATCTTTGACTCTATGAGAAAAGATAGAAAAATGTACCAAAATTTCATCAACATGTTACAAACGTAAGTAATTGTAGTTCATTACCTGTGACACTATTTTTCATCCGATTATCGTTATAGTGAAAGTGATTATTTTGTTCCTTATGTAAATCAATGGGTACGACCATTTTCTAACTCAAATAGCTTCTCATATTCCTTATATAGAACAATGTGTTTCACTGTATTATTTTTGTACATGTCACCGACCTGCAGTGGTCAAGGCAGCCTACCAGAAGCGTGCTTTGTGGCTACTCCCTCCGTCCCAAAAAGAGTGTCGTTTTTTACTTCCAGACATCTTGTTTGACCATCCGTCTTATTCAAATTTTTTGTATAAATATCATATATTTTGTTATGACTTATTTTATCATTAAAGATACTTTAATAGTGATTTATTTATTTTATAATTTACATAAAATTTTTGAATAAGACGAACGGTCAAACACGATGTCTAAAAGTTAAAAACGTCACTCTTTTTGGGACGGAAGGAGTACTATGTATGTCAATGGATGAGAGCCAACGGGACTTATCACAATAACCCTGAAGACGTAAGTTGCTCTATCGAACCATATCATATGCATATGTTCATTAATATGAATCTAGCTAATTTGTTCCCTTTTTTGTGTAGTATCCAGTAACGAGGCCAAACGAAGTAATTACCCAAAGCGATGTTCAACTTGTTCAAGAAGATTTCTACAAGTTCATAGCGCGGGAGGTTCTTAATCCGAAGGGTTTATTCTATGATCATGACTCAAAGTATGCAACACATCCCAAGTTTGAGTCCCTTCACCTAAAATACCTGTATCCCTTCTTTTCATTCTTTGGGCAGGAGCACAATTAATGTTAACTTGTAATTTGTAATGTACAAATACTTTATTGATCATGTGTGTATAACTAGTGCACTACTGTGTATTTATGAAGTTAATTTGAATCATTTGCAATTGGATATGAAATTTGGTGGGAAAATGCGATTTCAAATTTGGCTGGAAATTTCAAATTCAAAAATTTAAAACCGATTTTCAGATGCGGTTGCATTGCCACAACCGTCCTTGAAAAAATATTTTCAGAGACGGTTGCATTACAGTGATTGCGCAAACCGTCTCTAAAAACTCAGTTTATCCGCCTCTAAAAATAATTTCTGTAGTAGTGGAAAGGCTTAATCTGAGTCTCTTCTAGCTTTGTTTCTTCGAGTAGTTCTTTTCCTCAGTTGTTTGAGAGTAGCACAAGTTTTTGAACTGGACCTTGTAAGCTGGCAACCCAGCAAGTGTGTGTGGTCAGCGTTTAAACTCTATGATTACTGTTATATTTTCTATATATAAACACTAGGTTTACCTTCATAAAAAAAGGAGTAAGAACACAACAGTCATTCATCAAATGTTTACTTTCACTCAAATAAAATTAAAGCCTCTGCTATTATTTCCTATCAAGTGAGCTGACAAAACATCAGAATCAGATACAAACTAAGTATTCAAACATAATTTTAGTAGCAGGTATTCTTAGGTTGTTTGTCAAACTTCGCCACACAACTTTTGGCGAGTTTGACTTCTCACACGGCCTTTTATTTTTCAAATCGATCTTTTATTTATGTCCAATAAATATTTCAAAAGACACAAGGGTCCCCAACAACTTTAGAACATCATGCGTGCTACTGCGCGGCGTCTTCAAACTCGAAATTATCATAACATTTCATGCAGCAAAATAATTGAATGTGGACGGGTAGCATGTAGAACTGCAGACTCGGAGATCTCTCGATATGGATGGGCCTTCCAGTTTCACGGCAGGAAATCATCTCGAAGGACTTTTGGGCTTCGGGTCCAGCCTGCTTGTTGTTCAGCTCCGGCACAGCCAATGAATGGATCGGGCTATAAGTCCATCACATCCTCCTCCTCTGCAGAACAGTGCAGAAGCGGGCAGCGGCCGCCGAACCCTCGCCCGTGCGGCCGTGCGCCCGAACACCTTGCGGCGGCGCCGGCATGGCGATTCCCATCCCCGCCCACTGGTGCTGGCCGCCGCCGGGCAGCTCTGTCAGCACGGACGACACAACGCCGGCGGCGATGCGACACGGGCTGGATCCGGGCACGCTGTCCCTCTACCAGAACACCGTGCTCGGGTTCATCTACGCCTACCTCCCTAAACCGCCTGTCTCTGCCGCCCCCATTCTCTCCTGCGCCGCCGCCGCCGAGGAAGACGGAGGAATCGATCGCATCAGCGGCCTCCCCGACGACCTCCTCCGCCGCATCCACGTCCGCCTCCCCGCCAAGGACGGGGCCCGCACCGCCGTGCTCTCCACGCGCTGGCGCGGACTCTGGCTCTCGGCGCCGCTCGTCCTCGCCGGCACCCACTTCCTCCCCCGCGGGGGCGCGGAGGGCCGGCCCCCGCGACCCGGCGCCGTTACGCGCGCCGTGCGCCGCGCCGTCTCCGCCGCTCTCCGCTCGCACCCCGGGCCGTTCCCCTTCTGTTAGCCTCTCCTGCCAGTTCATCAAAAGCCGTCGATGCGGACCGCGCCGTGCTCGCTCGCTGGTTCCAGTTCCTTGCCACCAAGGGCGTCGAGGAGCTCGCCTTTGTTAACCGCCCCTCGCCCTACGCCGGCCTGCACCTCCCTCCGCCGCCTGTACCTCGGCGCTTGGAGGTTCGTTGACACCGCCACCCTCCCGCGCGGTGCTTCCTTCCCCAGGCTTCAGGTGCTAGTCCTCGGTGCCATCGCGCTGGAGGACCGCGACCTCGACTTCCTGCTCGCCGCTAGCCCCGTGCTTGAGGTCCTCACCATTGTTGGAAGCGTGGAAAAGTTGCGCGCCCGTCTTACCAGCCATAGCCTACGCTGCGCACAGTTCTGCTTAGTCCTTGTCGACGAAGTGGCGATAGTGGATTGCCAATCCCTTGAGCGCTGCTTCATCTGGAGGTGCCCTAGCCAGCGTTACAGAGTTAAGATTGGCCACGCGCCGCAGCTGAGCATTTTGGGTTATTTGGAGCCTGGTGTACACGTGCTGGAGATTGGCAACACTGTCATCAAGGTCCTAATTTCCCTTCTTTCTTTCTGTCAACAGTTGACATACAATATCTACTGATCGGTGCCTAACATGGTGGTGTGAATCTGTTGTTTTGTTCACTGCAGGCGGGAATAAAGCCGAGTCTTAAAACCACAGTTCCATGCGTGCAGATGTTGGCGCTCCATCTGCATTTCAGAGTCCACAATGAAATCAAGATGCTGCCAAGCTTCCTCAAGTGCTTTCCCAACGTTGAGACTCTTTGTATCCAGGTAAACTTGAGTACTTGACCCCTTTTTCATTTGGCATTTTCATCGTTATCACTTATTCATTCTCCACTTTGTAGCACTACGTTATTGTTGTATATATTTTATTTCTTTTTCCCAACACGGACGAACCGAATTTCATTGTGGATAGTAACGGAATTACAGAGTTTCGTGCCGTATGACAAGTTTAAGACCCAAAAACCTCACATTGCCCTCCAGACCGAGCACAAAGGGCTCAGCCAGTGGACCAACCAAAACCGCCGGCGTCTACGCCACCCTAGAAACAAAACCAAGGTCCAGACACACACAACAGAAGCTACGAGTAAACCCAGTTCGACTTATTAGTTATTACAAGCCAGAGAGGGCTGTTGCGGCACGCAAGCCAGCGGTGGATTCCTTTCCAGCAAACTACTAAATCATTCCAATCTTGATGATCGCGTGCGATTCATCTCCCTCCTGCTGGACTTGTTGGTGAAAGTGTAAAGCCACCGACTTCAGAGCTGCCGCCCCATGTTCCATCCGAGTCACGATCTCTTGCTTCTGAAGCCCTGCCCAATATATCAGCATAGAACAAATCAAACAGATAATCTCAGTAGGCGTTTTAACCCTTTTCCTCTCAAAGCAAATTGAGTTTCTTGTTCTCCAAATGGCCTAGCAAACTGCAGCCAAACCAACCATGTGAACCTGTTTTCCTTGTGGGAGGATCCATTCACCCACCTCCAAATTGGTTGAAAGAGGAAGGTCTGACAGATATCCCAAAAATAAAGGCCAGTGTACTCCACACATATTTGGTAACAAGGCACTCAAGGAAAATATGCACAACACAGAACAGATTCTTTCTCAGTGCAAAAGGCACCAGAATCACCTTTCCATTTTCTTTTTATGAGGTTATCCTTTGTTAGAATTGCGTTTTGTAAAGGTAGCCGTATGAAGATTTTTATTTTTAGAGGCAACTTGGCCTTCCAGATTTGTTTATTGTTTGGACCATAACTATTGCGACATAGTGCTTGGACATAGATTTGACACTAAAATTCCCAGTTTTCTCCCAGTCCCAACTTGCTACATCTTTTGCTTCATTCACTTTGTATCTGAAGATAATATCATGTAGGTGTCTAAGCTGGTCCTGCAGGCCTTTATCTAACCACCTTCGAAAATCCAACCTCCAGTTTTTACAGCAAAGTTCATTCACTGGGCAATTTTGTGTAGGACAGATATCATATAGACCAGCAAACTTGTCTTTCAGTGAGACATTTGCACACAAAATATCTCGCTAGAAATCAATCATATGATCATTTCCCATCTTCATAGACCTTCCCATCAAGTAAATATGTTTGACTTCGATCATATCATTCCACACGGGAATTATTAGCCTTGTAAGCAACTAGCTGTAAACATTTACGTTTCAAGTATTTCTTCCTTGCAATCTCCTGCCATAAACCATCTTCATTTTCAAGTTTCCACCACC
Organism: Miscanthus lutarioriparius; assembly: GCA_904845875.1. Lineage (NCBI taxonomy): Eukaryota > Viridiplantae > Streptophyta > Magnoliopsida > Poales > Poaceae > Miscanthus > Miscanthus lutarioriparius. Next base: position 76,539,766 of record CAJGYO010000008.1, on the reverse strand, counting down.
ATATGCAAAGAAGACTTATGTTCATTTTCCTTAAGTCTTTTATCCCTAAACCCCCTTTATCTTTGGGCTTAGTTATGATCTCCTACTTTACTAAGTGGTATTTCCTTCTCATCCCATCACCTTGCCAAAAGAACTTTTTCCTGGTTTTATCCAACTTGTCAATAGTAGTTAGGGGTAGGAGGTACATAGACATATCATAAGGTGAGCATGTTACTTAAGTTAGAATCCAAAAGAGAGGTGATGGATAAGTCTCATGTGTGGCTGGTCTTTGTGGGGCTGTGCTGCTCACATGGTCCTTGTGGCTGTTTTTCTATTTTTAGGACAGCATCTTAGACTAGAGGACATCATCTTAGTTAGGACAGCATATTAGCATCTTAGACTAGCATCTTAGATTAGCATCTTGATATATGCTTGGCTGGCTAGCAGCCTATAAATATGTAACCCCAACCCCTCAGGTTGGTATGACATTGAGAAATAAACCAGAAAATTGTCCCAACTCCTAGTGTCATCCTCTCTCGATGAGAGTAAGAATTCTGCTACTTCCAAGAGTGAGAATTCAGCGACTAACAAGAGGTTCTCCCACCAATGGACAGTGAACTACCTTGTCACCCATCCAGTCTTTTTAACATTTTCTCATCAAGAGGGAGCCAATTAGCTATGTGAAGCCTAGATCCAGACAGAGGGACCCCAAGGTATCTTATAGACCATTTTCCAATCAGTGCAGCTAAAAGTGTCTACGTATTCCATAGATTTATTAGCATCTTGGCTAATCATTATTGCTTCACTTTTGGAAAAATTAATTTTAAGACCAGACATGGATTCATACAGATACAACAGGAACTTGAGATTAGTTGCTTGTTCTTTGCTATCTTCATGCACAAAATTGTGTCATTGGTGTATTGCAGAATTACAACACCATTATTCACATATCCTGTCCCTAGGCCTGTCAAAAGCTTGTTTTCCTGTGCATGATCATTTTTGCTAGGGTATCCACCGCAGTATTGAACAAAAAGGGTGAAGACAGTCTCCTTGTCTCACCCCTTTCCCAGTAGTAAAGTATGAGCCATAAGTATATCTAGGTCATGACCGTTGCATTCCAGTCACACCAATGATTGTGAAAAACCCCTTTGCCTCAGACAAGAAAGAAGGAAGTCCCAGTTAATTTTATCATACGCTTTTTCGAAATCCAATTTAAGCACAGGACCCTCTCTTTTTCTGTTTTTTGTATCATGTAGGATTTCATGGAGGACCATCACTCCATCCATAATGTTTCTTTCTTCGATAAACCCCGTTTGTCATTTATTGATAAGTTTGTTCATGACTTTCTCCAACCTAAGCATAAGGGTTTTGGTGAAGATTTTGTAAATGACATTGAGCAGACATATAGGTCTGTATTGTTGGATTTTGTTCTCATTCTTGATTTCAGGAAGAAGGGTAATTACCCCGTAGTTTATTCTCCCAATGTCCAATTTAATTTATTTTCATGAAACTCCACGAACATTGAATGTATGTCATCTCTAATGAAACCCCAAGGGTTGTGCTTTTCTCCATAGATAATATGACTTCTTTAATGTCCTCCATAGTAAAAGGTTCAATCAACTCATTTTCTGTTTCAGTGATCTTCTCAGTAGGTGCCCAACAATTAGGGTCCATGAGGACCTTGGGTTTGCTGGTAGATCCAAACAGGTTTTTATAATATTGTGTCGCATGCTCAGTTATTTTATCATCCCCCACAATATCACCATTATTGTTGCATACATATATATATGGCTAAACTGTGAATCTAAATTGCAGTCGGAACAAACAAAAGAGCCCACCAGCAACCTAAGTCTCAAGTTCTGGCAGGAGGCTGGGCCCATCAAGTGTGTCCAGTCACGTCTCAAGACGCTGGCGTTTCGTGACTTCCATGGGGATGAAAGTGAATTTGCTTTCCTTATGTTTATTACCGAAAACGCTCAGGTATTGGAGAAGATGAATATCGTGCTGGAATTTCGAAAACCCTATAAACCAGAAGAGCTGGCCTCGAAGATGATGGCATTGGACAATGCAAGATGGGCAAGCGGAAGCAAGAAAGTGGGGTACAAGTTTTCCCGGCTTGGTGAGGGAGGAGGCAGCGTTTGAAATCTCAGATTAGCGTTTGATTTTAATTGCAATGACCCCGTTCTGTGCCTATCAGTTTAGAACTCAGACACGGTAAATAAATAATTAAATTAGACACTACATGTTAATGTCCCATTGCTCTGCAGTTTCTTACAAATGTAAGTCTAAATTACTAAATTAGAGATATTGCAACTGCTATTGTAGTAACTTAATTACCACTGCTATATGGATGCTAGGTGAATGTGCTAATTTATGCTGCTTTTGTTTACTACATTTGAACTGTTTCTTTGCCTTGTTGCTGTTTTCTCACACCGGAGATGACTGGCATTTTAGTTAGTTGTGTTAGTATAGTAACTGTACCGGAAGTGCATCTTCTACCTCTTTTGCGTCACACCATTTCTGCTAAAAATTATCTCAGGTTTGTGGTGAGCCACATCAACCTGTATGCAGATGTACTGCACTACCCACCTGGTTATGGGCACTGATATCCTCATATGATCATGTCTTGTTTAGTTGTTCCTTGATGCTTGAGCACTAGCATGCTTTCTTCCAGCGTCTGATCCTTGGAAAGGGAATGGAAAGGGAAAGGTGGGTGGACTAGCATGATTGACGGGTGGTCACTTCAGCAGGAGCCGGCTACTAGCCCTGGGTGGGAACTGTTTTGTTTCCAAACTTCATTGCAGTGCTCGTGACTGAAGAAATCAATCTTGCATTTTTTTGTGACGACTGTTGCGAAAGAAACGCTTAACAATAAAATTCATGTGAAAGTAGTGATAATTGTACATGATGAAAACCCCCAAAAATGACATATTATGGACTCGCACACAAATCATTAATGGACAGAAGTAGCTAAACGCTAATAGCAGTGCAGTGAACAGCTTGCTACAGAAGGAATCAGGCCCAGATTTACAGAATTTTACAAGCCAAGAGAACCATGCCAACACGAAGAGATGACAGCACATAGGAGAACTGGGCAAGGAAGCTCCCAAATTAACTTGCTAATAGCAAGGAATAACCACAAAAATACACTGATAAACACATTTCTCCCAGGCAGGGAGCTCAGGGCACCTACTGACAATACCACTATGCACCACACTACCTTGCTGAGGGAACTGTCTCACTTGAATCAACTGCCTCCTCTATCGCATCTGCTTTGGGACTCCTCTCCTCAGTGACGCAGTCTGAGCTATCAGGTCCGGATGAGCTCTGGAATGAGCTATCAGGCTTGAACAGATCATCGTTCTCCAGGTTGGAAAGCTTCTCAGTAGACTCTCCTTTGAGCAGCTCAACGACTTCAGACATTATGGGTCTCTGCTCTGGCTTGTCCTGAGAACAGGCGAGCCCAACAAACACCATTCGCTTCAGCTCATCCTCGACGAAGTTATCCTTGAGCTTTGGATCAGCAATTTCCTTGAACTTTTTGTCACGAGCTAGAGGAAGAGCCCACTCAGTTATGGTTTTCTTCGTGGTGGGGTTAAGCTTCTCAACTGGCTTCTTCCCGCTGGCAAGCTCTAGGAGCATAATTCCGAAACTGAAGACATCGCAGCTTTCAGAGGCCTTCCCAAGCATTGCATACTCTGGTGCGAGATAACCGAGTGTGCCTTTCACCTTTGTGGTGACATGCGTTGCACCATCTGGAATTAGCTTGGCAAACCCAAAGTCAGCAACCCGAGCTTGGAAATTTGAATCTAGGAGAACATTGCTCGCCTTGACGTCTCTATGGATGATATGCGGTGTCGCATAGTGATGCAGATAACTACAAGATGAAAGAATTTTAAATAATAAGATTGCTGAAGTTTGGTAAGCATGAATGATGTTGTGAGGATAAACATGAACAATGATGTTGTGTGGCTTACGCGATCCCTTCTGCAGAATCGACGGCGATCTTCATTCTTCTTTCCCAACTGAGATTGCACTCTGCTGCGTGCTGTCCATGAATTTGAGAGTGTATGCTCAGGTTTGGCATATAATCATAGACTATCAAGCGTTCCTGGCCTTCAGCACAATATCCGCGCAAGCTTAAAAGGCTCTTGTGCCTCACTCGTGCCAAAATCTCCACCTCGACAGCAAATTCTTTTTCAGCTTTGTTGCTCCAACTCTTGAGCCTCTTCACGGCAATCTGTTTGTGTCATTAAAGAGTGAAGTGGTAAGTTCCAGAGGATATGAAATCCCATTCATGGAGTAAAAGAGTAAATGAAACATACGGGGTCCCTTAAGAAACTGGTATTGAAACACTCAAAGTGTGCAGCAAAAGCATATCAATGAGCCCACAAGGAGCACATAGCTCAAAATCCCAGAGAAAAGAAAAACATTTACCTTATGATACACCAATTTAGGCAGATTGTTGCTTATAAAAAGGCAGATTGTTGCAACATAGCATGCCCATGTGTCAAGAACCCTACTTTTTATCTAGCCACAACATATATAGGTATAGCATGAACAATCCAAACTTATACGAGCATAGGTTTACCATAGAGTAAAAACAATTAGTTGAAGTGGTCGTATTTGCCAGGACTCTCTGATTGGCTGAAGGACAGCTCTGAAAACTACCATTTTAGATTTCAATTACTGCTAGAACTAGAAATAGCACTCCAAGATGAGACTGAATCAGTAAAAGATACAATCATCAACATCAGGAGGTTCCATTGATGGCACTGTCCTGCTCTTACCCCCCCCCCCCACACACACACACACACACACCCACACACACCAAAAAAAATGCCAGTTGCTTTCGTTCCCCCCAAAAAAAAAGTGAGTCCCCAGAAGCTAACACTACTATAGCAAAAAAGGCTGTGCACACAGTGACACAGTAGAACAGATTATTTCGGTTATTCAAGAGAAAGACTGGACCTGTGACCCATCCCAGAGCTGGCCCCAATACACACTGCCAAACCCACCCTCGCCGAGCTTGTTATCGTAATTGAAATTGTTCGTTGCTGACTGAAGCTCCTTCAGTGAGAAGATCCGCCACGTCGTGTCCTTCTTCTTCTTCCTCCTACCAGGTTCAGCCCTAAGAACACAACAAACCAACAGTGATTAATGAAGTGACGGGCAACAGTTACTAGAAGAATGTATGGTACAAAAAGGAAAGGTACTAATGGAGCCCCCAAAGGTCGTCACTTCACCCAACTCCTCCCCAAATTGCTGCATATTCTGAACAAACAACTTAAAGTTAACTTATGTCCTCTTCAACGTGATCTGCCCGCAATTCAAGACTAATATTTGCAGTGAAAACAGACAAACAGTGAAATTTGAAACGATGCAGAAGTTCAGATATTCAATCTTTGTCCTTCCATTCTGACATTCTGTCCAAACAAGATGTGATTACTCCTTATATTTATCATTCGCCGAAGTACAGTACTAACTAACCCACAGAAATATACATCAAGCTCACACGATTATTTCACATCTCTCATCCTTTCTCGTTAACAAAATCAATTGCCACTGAAGAAATCACCCAAATAGACCAATTTTTCTGTGTAAACACAGGTGAAGTGAAGCACACAATCAGCTCCCCAAAATCCTACAACAGTGACACACAAACCAAATAGAATTTTTTTTTAATTTTAACACTTTTTGGAAATTAATTTTAAATCTAACACCGTCGGTTTTTTATTTTTAAAACTAACACTTTTGGCCGCGCCTATTGCCCTGGCACGGCCAAATGCCTGTGCCGCGCCATGCATGGTGGGCGCTGGCAGTGAGAGTCGACGTGGCGGCGATCGAAATCGCCGATCACGACGACGTGGCGCTCTGCCACGCCACCGATCTTAAGGCGCGCGCAGCAGCGCGCCCACGCGCAGCGCATAAGCGCGTCAAGGGGTGATTTGACGGGCGCAATAATGTTGCTTACTACGCTCGGTTGCGGTCACGGTGTAGGTGCAGAGTTTCCCATTTATCGCAGATGCATTGTAGGTGCAGTGCGATCACTCTCCGCTTCATTGCAGATTTCCCATTTCCCTTGCGGTGCATGCACCGCATTTCCATCATGAACCCACGGCATGATTGGTCCAGTCGGGTCTTGTGTTAGGTCCAACTAGAGCTGGTCTGCATCATGTGTGTGCATGCATTTATTGTGCTTGCTCAAGGGTTAGTGTGTGTGCAAGAAGAACACGAGAACCGGCCGGCTAGTGGTGGATGCGAGAGGCTTTTTCATTGTCTCGTCATCAGTCTGCCTCAGATCCGTCGATCATCCGTGTGTGTGTGTGCCTTGCTTTGCTGTGACGATTTACCGAATAAGCGCAAACGTATAAGCGCGCATGGATTTCAAAATCCAAAATTTGTTAACTTTGACAAAAAAAACAGTCTAATCACATGAAGAAAGTTTGTGCTACAAAAAGTTGCTGCATTAGATTTACATAAAATTTACCAACCTGCATAATTTCATAGCACCTCCAAACTTATAATTTCACAGCACCTCTAAACTTGTTCTCACCGGCCGTGGGGAGAGACTTTCATAAAATTTACCAACCTGCCACTTGTAAGTGGAGAATACCGGTTCATCTTTTCTCCATCCGACACACCGACAGAAAGGAGCCGTGGGACTTCTCGCTTCCTCGACATGCTCCCAGTGGGACGGTCAGCCGGTCAGCCCGGCCTAAACCTGACCCAACTTGCAAAATGCTTAGGTCTAGCCATGGCCACGAGCCCGCCCCGGGCAGCTCTCCGCGTGTGAGAGCTCCTCCTCGGGCAGCTTCGTTGTGGTCGCGACCTAATGAAGTCAACCTGATGGGTGGTTGACATGTGGGGTCTGGTGCCAGTAGTTTTTCCAAAATGAACAATTGTTCAACCAAATGGCTTTTGTCTTTTCCATAGACCAGAACTCGTACAACAACCTTTCGAGAAGCCATGGCTCAACCAAATACACCTAACTCAAATTTGGAAGTTGGAACTAAGATCCTTGTTCACATAATGCGGCCTCTTGAGTGCCACACGCTCGTGCAAGTTATCAGAACGATGGTTTTATCTAGTATAGCTAGCTTTTCTTGAAGCTTCAAGTAACTAATAATAATAAGAACATAAAGATGGCATCGTTTTTTGTTAAGCGCTGAAGCTTTTAGAACCTCATCTTTCTTGAATCTTTCTTATAAATAAAAAAGAACTCAAAACTAGACATCTCGCAATATTTTCATTAAGGGGGATTGGTTATTAATTCTGGCCACAAAAAAAGGACCTTTAATAACTGCTCCTTCCATTCTAAATTATAAGTGTTTTTTCAGATACAAATAAAAAGTGTGGCTTCAGTGATCTTCAGAAGGACGTTTGAGGTGTATAGGTTGTAGCTTCTAGGGTGTGCGCGTGTGGTGGTGTGAGTGTGTTGTGTAGAGTATAGATACTACAACTTATATACTATGAGTCCAGGCTAAAAAAAGATACAAATAAAAAACTAGGTACCTAAAAAAATTATAACAACTCGTAACTTAGACCTCTCCCACCGTACTACATACTTCAGTTTTTTTTTAGGTCCTTTTTTTTGTGGCCAGAATTAATAACCAATCCCCTTTAATGAAAAGCCTCTCGCATCCACCACCAGCCGGCAGGTTCTATGTTCTTCTTGCACACACACTAATCCTTGAGCAAGCACAATAAATGCATGCACACACACACAGACGACAGACCCAGCTCTGGTTGGACCTAAACAAGACTAACCAGACCAATCATGCAGTGGGTTCATGGAAATGTAGTGCATGCACCGCAAGGGAAATGAGAAATCTGCAGCTGAGCGGAGCAGACTGCACCTACACCTGCACCTACACTGCACTGCGATAAATGGGAAACCTGCACCTATATCTGCACTTACATTGCACTGCAGGTGAGCGTAGCAGCGTTATTGTGACCCGTCAAATCACCCCCCCTTGCCGCGCCATGCGCCGCGGCGCGGCACTGCCCCCCCAAGATCGGTGGCGCGGCAGCCCGGTCACGTCAGCGGTCAGCGATTCCGGTCGCCACCACGTCAGCCCGCTGCCGCGCCACAGTGCATGGCGCGGCACAGGCATTTGGCCGCGCCAGGGCAATAGGCGCGGCCAAAAGTGTTAGTTTAAAAAAAACCCGATGGTGTTAGATTTAAAATTAATTTTCAAAAAGTGTTAAAATTAAAAAAAAATCACCAAATAAGGAAGAACAAAAAAAAAGCTTCTACCATTTTACCATCCCCCTTCTCCGATTCTCCGCCAAACCGAGCACAACCCAAACTCATAACCCCAAACCCGCACCGAGACATCAATTGCAAGACAAAAATCGCCGGGCACGGCTAGTCGGCAACCGAACGACTCACCCGTCCGACCTCTTGCAGCAGGAAGCCCACCCCATCGCCCGCCAGGCCGCTTTCAGCGCCTCCAGAGCTTCCAGGTCAGCACGAACCGGCGCGTCCCCAGCTAGCCCACCGGACAGACACACCCCGCGGCCAGGCGCTCACCCGCCTCCGCCTTCTCTCAAGCCTCGACGCCGGCGGGACGGACAGCAACGGGGAGGACCGGAGGAGGGGAGGGAGAGCCGGAGGGAGAGGGCGGATCTTCTCGTGGGGCTTGCGCTGTGTGTCTGTCGGCTGACTGGCTGAGCGCACCACCACTTCCCCACTAGCGTACGCAAAGCCAGGCCAGGGCCAGGTACAGCCGGGGCCGGGGCGCGGTCCGCTCACCCGCAGGCTCCCGAGCCGCCGTCCACGTGGCGGCCCACGGTTGGCTGGTTTTGAATCGGCCGCGGTAACGGTCGGTTCTGAACCGGCAGGGTAACGTCACGCGGCGGGTGACGGGTCGCGGTCGAGACGGCCACTGACGTGCGGGCCACGCAGGGGTGAACTGGCACTGGAATGCGGGCCCCGCGGGGTGTGTTTAGAATGCTGGTTGTTGTTGGGCTGTTGGGCGATGGCTAAGTTTGACCAAAAGAAAAGGATACCCCGGGGAAGACTTGCTGAGATAAGTACAAATTGTTATGGGTTGTACGGTAGTATTATACTGTTCGTATGTAACAAAACTCATGTGAGTTCTCGATGGATTGGTGAACAGCTTGCTGTTCTTGACCGTCTCAACGAGCCACCTCGTTGGAATTTTTCATGAGTGACTTGTTCGCGGTCTCACGGGATACAAGAGGATTGGCCTCGCCGAAGGAGGTAATTATAAGTCATAATGCTATGATTTATGAGCTGTGTTTTGATCTGTTTTTTGTATAGTTATGTATAATAGAAAAATGTTCAAATTACACTCTAAGTTTGTCCTACGTCCAGATAATCCCATAAAACTAATTTGACTTACTATCTTATTAGTTATTTTAGTTGGTCTAATTTACCTCTTAAAAATTATTTCTTTTATTTCTCTATGTGAAAGTTGAGTTTTAACTTGTATGTGGAAAAACAGAAAAGACAAAACTTGTTAAGGGGTAAATTGCACAAACTGATATCGTTAGGAGAAGTAAACCGAACTAGATGTTAGTTTATGGGCTATCTAGCCATAGAGATGAGTAGTTTAGACGCTTTTCTTTACGTTAACCAAATACTCATAATATTTATTCCGGAGTGATAATACAGCTTACCTTGTGTCGGGTTTTTTATACATTATTATATCAACATTTTTAACTCATGATAGCGTGCAGAGCAAACAAAACCTAACATAGGTAAAATAGTGAGTTAATATCGCCTTTGCTTGTTAATCCGCCTTATCCCATGCAAAACAAAAGGCTGATGTTGATGCTGATTTATTGTGAGAGAAAAACACTGTTATTTTGTTAAAACGTACAGGGCCCTAAATCTAGCCTTCGGCATCACTGTCAGCAATCAGCAATAATTAACAATAGGACAAAGAGCTCTTGTCAGCCCCATTTATTAGTTTGGCGCGCGCTACACACACAAATATGTGCTCCGTTCGCTTGGCCGATAAGTCATGGCTAAATATATTGTTGGCTGATTTATTGTGATAGAAAAATACTATTCGTTGGCTAGCTTATAAACCAAGACGATGCTATCGCAAAGCGATCACAAAATGATTTGCACGCTCCACACTCCCCATTACGGGCCCAGGTGTCGATTTGTATTATTCTGGTGCTTGCTTGCAAAAAAGGAAAAGAAAAATGGAGCAATCGAGCGGGGGTTCCGTCAGTTTCGCCGCCTGAAGCTCCGGCTGCGTCGACCTGTTTCAGGGAGCATGTTTGGCTGATCGTAAAGCCGTTTGGAGTGATTTGTGTGACTGATTTTTTAAGAAAAAAATATCATATCATAGCATATAAGCTGGTTTTTACTAGCAGCCCAACACTCCCGCGTGACATCGCAGATTACGCACATAGCAGGACAGAACATGACAGCTGATGTTGGACCGATGGTGACATGTTGAATTTTGTCGTCAGACAGACAGACGCCTTGTTTGTTGATTGAAGTTCTATTCATGCCGTGAACCTCACCGTGTGTGTATTTGCATAACCTTTTGCATCTATTGTTGACCTAAAGCGGTGGGTTTATTCCATTAGTACGGTACCGAGTTTAATGACTGATAATAACAGAAGGGTCCGAGGGGGCGCGCTATCCATGCTAGGCGGATTTATTGAAAGAATTTATTAAAAAGTTTCCATGATTTGATTGAATCCTAATTATTTGGGTGTATGCCGAGTCATAAATATGATAATTACAACCAAATGCCCTAGTGGTAGCCTTTTTGAAGTCAATATTTCTAAAAGTTAATTGGCAAGTAACTTTTTTATGCATTGGGTTCGGATTTTTTTAAAGGAAGCAGCTAAATTACGGCCGACCGTAATTTAGATTATTGCACGGCCTTTCCTTTCCTTTTTTTTGTAAAAGTACAATTATTTTATTCCTTTTTTGGCAAGGATACTAATTAGCGTTTGTTTTTTTGGCAGGATGCGGACAAGACCAGATACCGACCACACATTTGCACATCTATACGTTCACAAAAAAAGGCAAATAAGGCCCAGGCGTATGCTTTTAGGTACATATATACGTTCACAAAAAGACAATGTTTTCAGAAAAAAGAACACGTCTCAGAAAAGAATACATTTGCATCTGCTGTTTTTCAAAAAGCACAACACTATACATCTAGCCCACACATTTGCACATCTTGTCCGCATCTTCTCTGTACATGGCCTGCATTTCTGCATGTTAAAAAAAGATAACATGTGTCAAAAATTTGTTGCTGGAAGGAGATAAAAAAAGGTTTTCCTAGACAATTTAAGTGTCATTCAATAGGCAACAATGTCTTTTTAATTAGGCAATTTTTGTATTTCTGAAAAAACAAGTATAGTGTCTGTGTTCATTTGCAACCCACAGCCCCACCCCCAACCCCGGGTTTATTTGCAAAAATACATATCAGACAAAGGCAGGGTGATGATATCAATAACTAGCTTTTTGTACAAAAGGCAGACTAAGGCCCAGTTTAGATGACGAAAAATTTGACAAAATGGCACTGTAGCATTTTCGTTGTTATTTGGTAATTAGTGTCTAATCATAGTCTAATTAGGCTTAAAAGATTCGTCTCGTGGATTTCATCTAAACTGTATAATTAGTTTTATTTTTTATTTATATTTAATGTTTCATGCATGCGTCTAAAGATTCGATGTGACGGGGAATCTTGAAAAAATTTGCAAAATGAAGTGCAACTAAACAAGCCCTAATTCAATGATTAAACAGAAAGGATCATTATAACAGTAGAAAAAAAAAGGAAAAAGAATGATATGTGAACAACAATATGTCACCTGCATTAGTCAGCACCCCACTCCCAATCTGCACTTCCCAACTCGAGAAAATGGAATCTCAGGCTTCCCCTAGTCACCTGCGCATGGTTAAAGTCACTTAGAGCATAGAGTAACGCTTGACAGTAAAAAGAGTAGAGGTTATAGGTACATTTTTGGTGTTAGACACAAATAAAATTGCCACCAGATTACTAATAACTTCCCGGACTAATGATATTAAATTGCTTAACTAAATTTACATGCACATTTTTCGGTGGTACTGTATTGCTCGTCTACACTTTCATCTAGCCCGCTGCACACTCCGCCTTGGGTGTTGGAAACAAATAAATTGCCACCAGTTTAGTTTGCTACACTAGCAGAGGTGTGCTCGTGCTGCATTCTGTGCTCAAGTTCATCTTCTACCTCTAATTGTGAGCTGTGAGAGGGTGATTATAACGTGATAAATAAATTTCACATACCTTGCGCCATGGGTGAACTTTGATCTGAGGAAAATCTAAACTCAGTGTACTTTGGATTCATACATTGGATTTCCTCACGTGTTGAAGTACCAAGAACCTGTCAGCAAAAAGCAAATCCATTCAACTACACGGAAATAGAAAAACACTAGTTAGCACATTTCTTTAGAACTAATATAGTGCAGTCCGCAGAACAACCAAGTACTTTTATTATCTCAATAAGCTGATCCACAATACTTTTCAGCAGGGAAGAGAGGCTGATAATTTTAACAAAAATATGTTTAGTTCTAAGTTTGTTGTCCAGATGGATACATAACCACAGGAAATCTGTGGGAAAAAGCAGAGAAGGAAAACTAACCCACAAGAAATCTGTGAGAAAAGCAGAGAAGCGAAACTGACCTGCAATCTAAGAACAGAAAAAACAAAGAGAGGTTGGAGAAGAATGATGTAAAAATTGCCTAATGATTTGAATTATTTTGCCTTGATCTTGCCACAATATTGCCTAGTCAGAGTACATTTAGTTGCTTATTCCCAATGAAGTTCAGTAACTAATCAATTTGGCTTGTGAATTTATCTGCAATTATTTAGAAAAGACTTAATACCAAAAAAGAGAGTCTATCACCTAACACACGAAACGTTCAAAAAACTGCTTCAGCCTGCACATGAAATGTGGACCGTAATGCTGTAGTGGATTGCATTTTTTTTAGCCCAGCCGACCGTAACTCCTAACCTATCACACAATTCTGTATTGGCGTTGGATCAGCCATAGACTACAGGACTGAAATAAAAAAATAGTGTCCTTGAACATTCCACAAACTAATAGACTCTCATGAACATAGTAGCATGAGCATGAACACCATCTTATTTAGGCTGAGGCACGGGTACTTATGCCATGCCCAAAGAATGTCTAATTGCTAATTATTCAGCTCTAAATGCTGATTATTGACACCTCCATAAAACCGAACACCAGCTGCATTTTCTTAGGAAATTTAAGTTTCATTCGTTAGGCAACAATGGTGCCAAGCAGGGTGGATTAAGTTTCATTCTAATTAATGAAGATGTTAGCCATAGAATCAAAGCAGGGTGGATGAAGTGGCGCCAAGCATCTGGTGTCCTATGTGACAAAAGGGTACCACAGAATCTAAAAGGCAAGTTTTATAGGACGGCGATTAGACCTGCTATGTTGTATGGTGCAGAATGTTAGCCTATGAAAAGATAACATGTTCAACAGATAAGTGTCGCGGAAATGCGTATGTTGCGTTGGATTTGCAGATCATACAAGAAGGGATCGAGTTCGGAACGATGATATACGTGATAGATTAGGGGTAGCACCAATTGAAGAAAAGCTTGACCAACACCGGTTGAGATGGTTTGGACATGTCCAACGGAGACCTCCAGAAGCACCGGTGCGTAGTGGAATCCTAAGCCAGGATAGTAACGTGAAGAGAGACAGGAAGACCGAAGTTGACTTGAGTAGAGGCAATAAAAGGAGAATTGAAAGGATGGAATATACCCAAATGTTAGTCGCTGAATTCTCACTCTTTGTAGTAGGAGAATTCTTACTCTCATCGAGAGAGGATGACACTAGGAGTTGGGACAATTTTCTTGTCTATTTCTCACACAAACTCACACAAATGCCATACCAACCTGAGGGGTTGGGGTTACATATTTATAGGCTGCTAGCCAGCCAAGCATATGCCAAGATGCTAGTCTAAGATGCTAATATGCTGTCCTAGCTAAGATGCTGTCCTCTAGTCTAAGATGCTGTCCTCTAGTCTAAGATGCTGTCCTAAAAATAGAAAAACAGCCACAAGGACCATGTGAGCAGCACAGCCCCACAAAGACCAGCCACACATGAGACTTATCCATCACCAAAGACTTAGCCTTAGATAGGAGTGCTTTGAAAACAGCTATTCACGTGTCTGAACCTTGATTGCTTCTGCTGGGTTTCAACTCTAGCCTACCCCAACTTGTTTGGGACTTAAAGGCTTTGTTGTTGTTGTTGTTGTTGTTGTTGTACAATGCCTTCCTAAATAGGCAATTTATGTATTCTGAAAAAGCAAGTATAGTGTGCTTCACCAGCAGAGGTGTGCTCGTGCTGCATTTTGTGCTCAAGTTCATCTTCTACGTCTAATTGTGAGCTGAGAGGGTGAGTGTAACGTGATAATTAAATTTCACATACCTTGTGCCATGGGTGAGATTTGATTTGAGGAAAACAAACATGGTGTAGTTTCAATTCATACATTGGATTTCCTCACATGTTGGAGTACCAAGAACCTGTCAGCAAAAAGCAAATCCATTCAATACATGAAAAATAAAAAAACACTAGTTAGCACATTTCTTTAGAACTAATATAGTGCAGTCCGCAGAACAACCAAGTACTTTTATTATCTCAATAAGCTGATCCACAATACTTTTCAGCAGGGAAGAGAGGCTGATAATTTTAACAAAAATATGTTTAGTTCTAAGTTTGTTGTCCAGATGGATACATAACCACAGGAAATCTGTGGGAAAAAGCAGAGAAGGAAAACTAACCCACAAGAAATCTGTGAGAAAAGCAGAGAAGCGAAACTGACCTGCAATCTAAGAACAGAAAAAACAAAGAGAGGTTGGAGAAGAATGATGTAAAAATTGCCTAATGATTTGAATTATTTTGCCTTGATCTTGCCACAATATTGCCTAGTCAGAGTACATTTAGTTGCTTATTCCCAATGAAGTTCAGTAACTAATCAATTTGGCTTGTGAATTTATCTGCAATTATTTAGAAAAGACTTAATACCAAAAAAGAGAGTCTATCACCTAACACACGAAACGTTCAAAAAACTGCTTCAGCCTGCACATGAAATGTGGACCGTAATGCTGTAGTGGATTGCATTTTTTTTAGCCCAGCCGACCGTAACTCCTAACCTATCACACAATTCTGTATTGGCGTTGGATCAGCCATAGACTACAGGACTGAAATAAAAAAATAGTGTCCTTGAACATTCCACAAACTAATAGACTCTCATGAACATAGTAGCATGAGCATGAACACCATCTTATTTAGGCTGAGGCACGGGTACTTACGCCATGCCCAAAGAATGTCTAATTGCTAATTATTCAGCTCTAAATGCTGATTATTGACACCTCCATAAAACCGAACACCAGCTGCATTTTCTTAGGAAATTTAAGTTTCATTCGTTAGGCAACAATGGTGCCAAGCAGGGTGGATTAAGTTTCATTCTAATTAATGAAGATGTTAGCCATAGAATCAAAGCAGGGTGGATGAAGTGGCGCCAAGCATCTGGTGTCCTATGTGACAAAAGGGTACCACAGAATCTAAAAGGCAAGTTTTATAGGACGGCGATTAGACCTGCTATGTTGTATGGTGCAGAATGTTGGCCTATGAAAAGATAACATGTTCAACAGATAAGTGTCGCGGAAATGCGTATGTTGCGTTGGATTTGCAGATCATACAAGAAGGGATCGAGTTCGGAACAATGATATACGTGATAGATTAGGGGTAGCACCAATTGAAGAAAAGCTTGTCCAACACCGGTTGAGATGGTTTGGACATGTCCAACGGAGACCTCCAGAAGCACCGGTGCGTAGTGGAATCCTAAGCCAGGATAGTAACGTGAAGAGAGACAGAGGAAGACCGAAGTTGACTTGAGTAGAGGCAATAAAAGGAGAATTGAAAGGATGGAATATACCCAAATGTTAGTCGCTGAATTCTCACTCTTTGTAGTAGGAGAATTCTTACTCTCATCGAGAGAGGATGACACTAGGAGTTGGGACAATTTTCTTGTCTATTTCTCACACAAACTCACACAAATGCCATACCAACCTGAGGGGTTGGGGTTACATATTTATAGGCTGCTAGCCAGCCAAGCATATGCCAAGATGCTAGTCTAAGATGCTAATATGCTGTCCTAGCTAAGATGCTGTCCTCTAGTCTAAGATGCTGTCCTCTAGTCTAAGATGCTGTCCTAAAAATAGAAAAACAGCCACAAGGACCATGTGAGCAGCACAGCCCCACAAAGACCAGCCACACATGAGACTTATCCATCACCAAAGACTTAGCCTTAGATAGGAGTGCTTTGAAAACAGCTATTCACGTGTCTGAACCTTGATTGCTTCTGCTGGGTTTCAACTCTAGCCTACCCCAACTTGTTTGGGACTTAAAGGCTTTGTTGTTGTTGTTGTTGTTGTTGTTGTACAATGCCTTCCTAAATAGGCAATTTATGTATTCTGAAAAAGCAAGTATAGTGTGCTTCACCAGCAGAGGTGTGCTCGTGCTGCATTTTGTGCTCAAGTTCATCTTCTACGTCTAATTGTGAGCTGAGAGGGTGAGTGTAACGTGATAATTAAATTTCACATACCTTGTGCCATGGGTGAGATTTGATTTGAGGAAAACAAACATGGTGTAGTTTCAATTCATACATTGGATTTCCTCACATGTTGGAGTACCAAGAACCTGTCAGCAAAAAGCAAATCCATTCAATACATGAAAAATAAAAAAACACTAGTTAGCACATTTCTTTAGAACTAATATAGTGCAGTCCACAGAATAATCAAGTACCTTTATTATCTCAACAAAGCTGATCCACAACACTTTCACCATGGAAGAGAGGCTGATAAAATTATTTTGACAAAAATGTGTTTAGTTCTAAGTTTGCTGCCCAGATGGATACATAACCACAGGAAATCTGTGGGAAAAGCAGAGAAGGGAAACTAACCAGGCCAAGAAGCAGCTCAGCAAGAAAACTCCATCACTAAGTTAAGGAAAAGTTCATCTCTGCTTGTGGTAGAGAAGAAGCAATGCTTCAAGGAAACGACATTGCCATGATCCATGGATCGCATGATTTGCAGCTCCCTGTTCTTGTAGCGCTTGTCCTGCAAAACCCCTAGGGATGGTTTTTCATATTAAGCAGAAGTTTTGAATTACTCGTTACCATGTGATCTACTAGTGTTACGAATGAAAGTCACATCTCCAGTGTTAAATAGTGTGTTCTGCAGTAAAGATAAAGCAAATAGGAGCAGAATTAAACCTGTACCAGTAGTCATCAGAGTAGTACAACTAAAAGTACAAAGTAGTACATGTTAGTTGTCATCAGAGTACTCATAATCTCATATGGCTATAAACCTACGACAATACATACAACTGATAAAGAAACTTTGCATAACCAGCAGCCATCGAACAAACAATACAGAGACAAGATCAAGATTACATGCGTACCTTCTGCAAAGAGAGAGCAGGGGCTGTACCTTCTGCTTCTTCGTTAGCCGAAGGTAGACTCAAGGTGATAGCCAAAATTCATCTACTACTAGAATCCTACTCTCTCACAGATTAGCTTGCTAAACAGCTGCAGAAAACATCAGATTAAGATGGATTGTGAGTACATACTAGTTTGGTATGTCTACTACTGTCAAAAGCTTGACAAATAATCCCTCGAAAACTGGAATCTTCTATACCAGAACTAATAGAAAGACTTTGTGAAGCCAATATATAATTTCTGAACTACCTTATATATCTACTAAAAGCTTAGTAAAGCCAATTTATATGGTTCTGCATTTCACCAATTATATAGCCTTGTGCAGCCTCTGCTGCCTCCGTTATAGAGGTTTCTATATACAGAAAGACTTCGTACCAGAAAAAATTGGTTTCACCAAGTCCGCCCAAAGAGAAAATAGCAAGCTGGGAACCATATCAATTTCAATGGAACAACATTATTTCAAATAACATGCTTTAGCAGAACAATATTAAGGCCAAGCATGCCTTAAAAACACCAAGCCTAAAAATGCATGCTCTGGGGAATTTGCATACTAAAATCGAGGTATTATCCTTATCCTTGGTTCTTGGCCGTATTGCTCTCTTAGACTAAAACTGAATAGAACTCTACACCCAACTGTTATAATCTCTAGGCTCTAGCATTAGCAAATTTTGAAAGGGGGCTTTCGGGGGCAGGGGCAGGGGCAGCGCTTGGCCGGCGTCGCATGGCCCCGTGTCCCTGGGCGGAGGGCGGAGCAAATGGACGCTGCGCTAGGGGCATTTCCAGGCTGTGGCCTGAGCGGAGTGCCGGCGATGTCACGGCAGCCACGGCATTAACCAGTATCCAATGGGCATCCCTGACTCTAGATTAAGAATCCATAAATCAACAATCCATCATCCATACAAGCACATTCATCGGGAGTAGAAAAGAGCGCACATCCATCGGGAGTAGAAAAGAGCAGCTCACCATAGCAGTGCTATGCCCGATATAGAAATCGCGGCATGCGTGGAGTGCAGCAACGACGGCGACGGCGCGAGCTTTGGCTCGCCGTCAGGGCCAACATGACTCGGAGCAGCGCATCTAGGGACGAGCGACAGCCCCGCACGCCACGGCTACCCAAGGCGAAGCTCGACGGCGTCAGGGCAGGCGAAGGACAGGAAAAAAAACCCCGCCCACCTTGGCGTCGGCGGGGGCGTGTGCTGCGGCTGCGGCGGCGGGGAGCGGCAGATCCACCTGCATCGGGTCCGCGGCGCCGGCGGCGTGGGCCCGCCCCCCGGCAGCGTGGCCATGTTCTGGATGGGGCTGCGGGCGGAGACGACGCGGAAATGAACCTCTTCTCTCCGTGGCCGTGTCTTGTATTAGATCCGTGTCGGTCTATCCTCGATGAGGAAGTTGGGGAGGCGGCTGGGCTAGCGATGCAGCGGCACCCGCTCTGAGCCTGCAGGCCATGCCGAGGGACCAAAACACGGCAGGTCGGAATAAAGTCTTTACCTTTTTTTTAATAGAGAATAATTACTGGCAATCCTCTCAGATTTGTCCTTAGCCACATTCCTAATTAAGGATGACTTTGTTCCACTAATCTTCAAACCAAAATGTTCCAAATAATATATTCTTTATAATATGTGTAATCTTAAAAAAAGGCAAACACCTATTATTGTGCCTCCAAAAGGAATACTGTCTATTTTGTGGATCATGGGCAACTACACAGAACAAGTTAACCTTAGGGTCATGATCATAGAGAAATGACAATGCTGAGGCGTCTTTCATGCCACCGCTGTATCGTGAAACGCGAGTGTCAGCAACACCACATCACCCCTCAAATATGTGCAGCACTTTTTTTTTACAACAACAACTTTTAATATATAACGTTAACGCACGTTACACTAGTGTGGGAAAAAATTCCTAGATTACAGAGCACGTACAAGAGAAAGCTACTGCTGAACTGCTTCTGAAGGCATGGGTGATTGTTTCGTGGGGGGCGGGGCCCGTCGGGGCCATAGGGCCCACGAGAAGTGGCCACGATAGAAGCATCGAGGGTCCTCGTTCTCGCGCTCCGATAACAGTCGGCGCTCCCCTCGACTGTCTGATCGGCCTGTGTCCTCGAGGTTAATTAGTCTTGAGCCGCAAATAGAATGGAGGCTTCAATGGGCTCAAGAGAATGGATCCACGGCCATTAGTGTCAAATCTGAGGACCGGCATCAACTGTCGTTGGCGGTCAACCCGAACACCGATCGCTGCTTTACCACTTTCATGTCCGCAGAAAAACATAAAAGCAGATTGACAGAAATGAAAGACTTGTCGTGCCTGCTGAACACACCCGGCGTCGGAACCATGACCGTGCTCTGCATGCTTGACACGGCATTCAAATCGGAACATGGCACATGTCACCGTGGGAGGTTGGAGGAGTACAACACTCGCTCCTGCATGTAGAACACGTTGCCTTGGCAGGCCCCAAAGCACAGGTCGTGGGCCCGTGCATGATGCACAAGTTCGCGCAGCAGCACCTCGTGGACCACTCGAAGGAAGAGGCTCAGGATTGGCCACGTAGACAGGCTGCACACCACATCGGAAGTGCAACCGTCCTTCCCATCCGCATCTGAACCTAGCCGCCTCCCATGAGCGCCTCGCACGGCGGCAACAGAGTTGCCACCGAGCATGCTATCGTCGCCGGGAAAAGGGCCAAGGAACCGGCACCCTGCTGCACCCGCACCGGTGTCCGCACTAGCCCAACCGCGTGGGAGCTCGGTGTTACATAGTAAATCATCTACTGAAATATGTCATGAGCATCATGTTTATGTGTTAATGCATGTGATAAAATGTGTAGATCAATTCATGTAACTCGAAACGATCAACTAAAATGCGAAACGAAAGTTGATTCAATAGTTCATGCATATCAAGTAGGGTTTAAAACTAATTTTTATTAAGCAAAAATGCTATAAAATATATATGTGATAGTTAAATAAAGTTTGAAGTACAAACTTTGTAGATGACAATAAAATACTTGCTGTAGAAAAATAATGTTACTAGATAGTATTTCTAATAGTCTAGAAATGGAACTTAGAAAGCAAATCCAGCTCAAAAACTTAGAAATTTCCAAGTCTGTCAACGGCTAGACATTGCTATGTTTAGCAATTTATTGTGAGAGATTGGGTTAAGGAGTGGTGTAGTGTTATAGCTCGATTTGGTAGTCTCATGTGCCATCTTGAGTGTAGTGAAACCGGTTTAGGTTTAGGAGCAACGGTTTAGTCGTGATCAGCGCTTTAAAATTTGTGCGCGTAATCAGTCTCGGGCCGCCGAGTTCGGGAGTGATAAAGTGTGTAGATCAATTTCTGTAACTCGAAACGATCAATTAAAATGCGAAACAAAAGTTAATTCAATAGTTCATGCATATCAAGCAGGGTTTAAAACCAATTTTTATTAAGCAAAAATGCTATAAAATATGTATGTGATAGTTAAATAAAGTTTGCAGTATAAACTTTGTAGATGACAATGAAATACTTGCTGTAGAAAAATAATGTTACTAGCTAGTATTTCTAATAGTCTAGAAACGGAACTTAGAAAGCAAATCCAGCTCAAAAACTTAGAAATTTCCAAGTCTGTCAACAGCTAGACATTGCTATGTTTAGCAATTTATTTTGAGAGATTGGGTTAAGGAGTGATGTAGTGTTATAACTCAATTTGGTAGTCTCATGTGCCATCTTGAGTGTAGTGAAGCCGGTTTAGGTTTAGGAGCAACGGTTTGATCATGATCAGCGTTTTAAAATTCGTGCGCATAATCAGTCTCGGGCCACCGGGTTCGGGCGCGTGGTCACCACACGTGGCTGTTCTGCGTCGCTGCACGGCTGTGCCGTGCGCGCGCGTGCGTGGCCGCACACCGGCCGGTCGAGGCTGCCCTTGGTCTGGCTGCACTCGTGTCTGCTTGCTGCATCGCGCTGCCCCCCTCCCTAGCCCGGTTGGGTGTCGCCCGCACGTGGCCGTGTAGGCTGTCGTCACGCCATTAATGGCGCTACGGCGCGCGGGCCATGGCCAATCGCGGACGATTGCGCTCATCCCCTCGTGCTTGGACGTAGGTCCCTCGGTCGCGTCAACCACGTCCCACCAAGGCTCGCCTCGCTGAGCCCACTGTCGCGCCTCGTCTCTCTCTTTCTCTCTTTCTCCCTCTATTTTCCGCCGCCATCGAGTTGCGGTCACGGTGAGCCAGAGAGCAATCACCTCTCATCAATTCCTCGTGCCCGCGTCTCTGTGTTTACATCCTCTTGCCGACCGCCCCCACCTTGCCTTGATTGCAGCTCAGCCGAGCTTCAATTTTTGGAGCTTTGCTCCCGCTGCCGCGCCATTAAGGCCTAGCCCGCCTCACCGTGGCCAGCTTCAATCTCACCATCTCGCGTTGAATTGACCGCACCACTAGCCTAGCGTAGAACCCCTTTTCGTTGTGCGCACCCAAGTTGCAGCTCTATAGCCGCCTCCACGCCGTCGGCACGGCCGTGTCACTACGGTTCGCCGTCGAGCTTGCCGCGTGCATGCGGCCAGACTTGCTCAGGGTGTCTTTGGCTAGGCCACCGCCATGGGTAGGATCGTGGTGCGTCACTTATGCTTACCCATCACCTCTATTTTTTGTTGTATGTTGTGGCACACCGTAACGCGGTTGCCATCGCTGTAGGTCGCTGTCTCTGGGGAGAGCCCGCTCTGCTTCACCCTCGCTTGTGCAACCACCGTCCATCGTCGCGCGTCGGCTCATAGGTGAGCGTTGGTCTCCTAGCTAGGTCTACAAGGGTCCCAGGTGGCCAGCGTACTGCCTAGTGCCACCGCCCGCCGCGCAGGTGAGCGCAGGGCGTCTCGGGGACTTCTCCGGTGCGAAGGTGAAAAGATACGTGGGCTCCATTGTAAAGTCGTTGTCTATACAAATAGTACGTATAGTATTCGCGCTATTGTCTGATAACGCGATGGCGTTTTTGCAAGAATGCCAACGCGCGCGCGGGCTCCCCGCCGTGTGCCGCCCCCACGCGCGGGCCGCGTTGGGCCAAAATCGGTATACCTTTTTTTGTGGAAAATAGAAATTGCTTTTTATTTTAATTCTGAGCTGAACTTTGGTAATTAATATAAAATAATATAGATATCCAAAAATTATAAAACAAATTTTGTTATGTTCCTAAAATTATGCTCTATCTGTTAGTGTATTTAGTTCATATATGTGCTTGTTGATACCAGGAGCTCTTAAATCATTTGAGAGTACTCAATATTATGAAGTTAATTATTGTAAGAACTTTTGTGGTAGATTAGTGATAGCTTTAACTATAAAATTTCTGTAGTAGCTTCATGGCATTATTAGGTGCTTGCTGTAATTTTTATAGCCTTAAAATAGACTAGTTAATATGGTAGCTAAATACCCATTTAGGCTAAATGAATAATGGCATGATATTGGTTTATAAAAATTAAGCACTTGTAGAGTGAGCTTGGAATCTATTTGGTAGAGATAATAATTAGCTTAGTATCTTAGTCATTAGAGATAGCTTAGTAGCTTAGCATGTGTATTCTTATTTTAAGAGTTGTTGTTGCTAAAATACTTAGTGTTGCATCATCATTGCATGCATGTAGAGAACGTAGAGAACGAGTTGGTGGAGTTCATACCCATCGAAGAGCAGGAGTAGGAGGAGGTGATCGAGGAGTACGAGGAGGAGGTTCTCGTGCCAGAGAGGAAGCCCCACACCTGACCACTGGCCCCACTCATACCTGACACACGCATATATATATATATATATATAATATATATGTATGCAAGCCCCAATGCATAACCCTTATTTTGAATGATCACCGGATATATATATATATATATATATATATATATGTATGTGATGTGCATTTATGTTATAGGATTTATATTGAAACTACATGCATATATAAACCTACCTATAAGTCCTACTAGTATAGGTCGAGTAGCTGCTATGCTTAGGTTATCGGTAGCGTGAGTAACCTGTCGTTACTCACAATAGGTGATTATTATTACTCTCATGATAAAATAGTGAAAGGAAATAAAGACCGGACAGGGATATGGTACGGGTATTGGTGGGTGTAATAGGTTATGTCCCACGGCCAACGGGACATAGCTTGGTTACACTGTTTTCTCTATTCACGTCGGTTAAGGACCGTCCGTTGCTGTGGATTCTAGTCAGGTCACGGACTTATTATCCTGAGCACATACTTGCTTGTGGGAGCGGGAAGGCTCGTTGCTCTCTTGTCGTGGGTTCTAGCTCTTTCCAGGCCGACTGATTGGAGGCGGGGATGATGGAGGTCTAAGCACCACACTGAGTCCGGGACTCAGGAGTGGGGGCTTGGAGTCCAAATTTGGACGGGGACCTGGACCCCTTGACAGGAGAGTGATGGGTTGGTCTTGCTTATGCCTGGGGTACAAGCGGGGCATGTGTTTCGGGGTACCCAGCTGGGATATATTGGTTCACGAATCGCCATGTGATACGGTACGACTTGTCTACGATCTAGAACTGTAGTAAGAACTAGAAGATGAAAGATGATGAAATGGATCTGATTACTTAACTCTTGCTTGAAAGTAGAACATGTGCTTACATAGAATGGTTAGATAATGAACTAATTATGACTGCTAATAAGAAACATACACAAGGATTCACTACTAGTTATGCTTTTCGTAAAAAAAGGAAACCCAGCAAACCATAAAGCTTATCATATCCTTTGGAGTCGGAAAATTATTCTCACTAGTCGGGTAAGTCTTGTAAGTACATTGTGTACTCAGAGTTTATTTACCCCTGTTGCAGGTGCAGCTTGAGGAATGGCTGTTGTGTGGAGGATTCTTCTGGTGGGCACAGACGGATCCTTATATCTTATCGTTAGATGTTTATTTCAATTCCGCTGTTTAAATTTTGCACTCTGAACTTGAACTTGGTATTGTAATAATGTATTTTCGAGAACTCTTGTTGTATGAAATGGACTAAGTATTGTAAACTCATATTTATTATTGAATTCTGGATGAAAAATATGGATTGTTCGAGTTCTCTCTTGTGCTCAATGGAACCGAAATCATTGATGTAGCTAACTTCTCGGTGCTTAGTGTCACTCAGGAAGTTCTTCAACGTCCTCTCGACGGCACTTCCTCGGCGCCTCGAAAACGCTCGGGAATGACGACTGGGTTCTCGGTTTGCGATCACAGTATGATGTAATGCGTGTAAGTGCCTATGCAATCGGTTCGCTCTTCTACTACCAATATGTTAAGTCAACATATTTTATTAAATATTTTACCCCTTACCCGGCTACAAGCATATGTCATCTTCTTCTCGCTACCAATATGTTAAGTCAACATATTTTATTAAATGCTTCAAAGATACACCAAAGCTTTACTAATTTCTTAATCACACTTAAGGCAACACTTGCTTAAACCCTAATTAATGGCTTCCCTATTTTCTGATGCTCCTGCCATACTATTTGGGCACTAAAAATTTCATGACATTTGGATAAGTAAACTATCCTACACAAAAATGACAAGCTATAGCATAAACATGAGCATGAACTTACTTTGTACTATGAAAAGTGTCAAACAACAGAATTAAGATTCTAGCAATAATCACTATACAAAAAAAATACCACATGCATGTTTTATACAAATTTTGCTCTCTAGCAAAATAACAAAAATCGTCATCTAAGGTGGTCCGCAAAATTTTCCACCTAGTTTTTTTCCTAGGAGGTTCATGACATAAGAAGGACATATTTTTCAAGTTATCAGCATATTCAAGCCTCCTATCGAAAAGCGCATGCACATCTTCCAAGTATATCTGATGATAAGGAACCTAGCAAAATTTGTTTCAACAAATTTGGAGGATTCTTCAAACCATTTCAAATAAAGAATAAATTGAAATCGCAAACTCCGTCATGATGATGCTTGGCAAGAGCAGCATAGCCCATCTCGGGTGGCGCAAAGCCGCCGCCAAGGTCGTGAGAGTCCTCCTCGCCCTTTCTTGGTGCCCCACCCGACCTTCCTCCCCATCGTTGCCCCTAGCCGCAAAAGCTTCGGCGAGCAGTAATGGCGGGCGGCGCGCTAACGTACCGGACTCCGGCCTGCCGGGAGACTCCGGATGGAATCCAGAAGAGGATCCGTGTTGAAGCTCGCAGTGCTCATGAAAATGCTTCGACGCTGGGGCGAGCGAGACGGCTGCTCGCCATGCGATCTGCGGGCGTGGCGGGTCGAGGTCGCTGCTCAAGTGTTCTTGGCGAAGTTGCATTCGGGAGCTTAGCACACCTCCACCTTCACTCGATCTGGATGAGAGCGGCGCCATGCCACCAAGGTGCCCAGGGGAGCGAGGAAGGAGGAAGCACGAGAGAGGCCGTAGGGCTTTATTGAAGTACTTTTAAAAGTGTTTCAAATTTGGAGGAGACCTCTTTTGAAATGTACCAAAAATGAAAGTTGCTTAGAATTTAATTCCACCATGGACCACAACCAAATTCTTTCTAGATTTTGAATTGGAAGATCCACCCACCTCAAACGCGAATTTATTTTGAAGCCAAATTTTGAATTACTTTGAATACAAACATTGCTCCAAAAATTGAACTAGATGTCCTCAAAACTCCCATGAAGGGCTTATTCCACTAAAGGGAATATTACAAGGAGATATGGAGGGTGCCTAGGAGAGGAGGAGAGGGGGCTTTAACTCACCGGGCCTCCTGCCACCATGTCATGTCCACCCACCTCCAGCGCTGACCGGGAGGAGGAGGGAGAATGTCCTCAAAACTCCCATGAAGGGGCTTATTCCACTAGGGAATATTACAAGGAGATATGGAGGGAAGGGAGAGGAGGAACTAGGACGCTGTCTCACTCAGGAGCTTGCGGGCCGTGGGTGGTTTGGCAATTGTTGCGAACTTTATGTGCAGTACTTTTAGAGATTGTTATGCAACCTGGAGAAAAGAAATAGAAAGAAAGCTTTGAGCGGTTGAGCCTTTTACTACTTGCTAGTTGCAACGCTAGGACAACTATTTAGCAGAGGAAATGGAAGTATATATCAGACTCATGAAAACAGTGTGAAAATAAAATAGCAGAGGACTCTGTATCCTTGCAGTACCTAGCTACTGCTGCACCGTTCAATCTCTCTAGCCTGCCATAGAACATCAAATGCTCTCGGCCAGTTAGTGTTTCCCACAGTAAGCTGCATGGAGAATATAAAAAGTAGTAGTGATCACAAGTAAAAAAACATTCCAAATTAGATGGTAAGACAAGAATATAGGCCATGTTAGCTTCTCTTATAATCCGTACTTTTCAGCTTGTTTTTTTCAGTCGGAACAGTGTTTTTCTCTCACAACAAATCTGCTGGAACAGTGTTTCGGCTTTTTTTTTCAGCGAAGCGAACGGGGCCATAGTTCCAAATCTTGTAAGGGATTTTCTCTCATTTTGAAAAAAGTGGGGAGAATAGTGTGTGAAGAGCTGCAATTATTCAAATTCTGGACAAACACCTATTCTTGTATAAATCTCGCCGATGTCCGTTTGTATGTCCATTCTATCCATATAAGCCATACTAGATGTAGGTTTAGTAAATCCAGTTAGGGCTGAAAACGGTCGAAAATGATCGGTAGGAGACCAAATCACTTTCATTTTCACATTATTTTTCTCGAAAATGAAATCGATACGATATTGGGGGAAACGAATACGGTGTTGATATTCCGATAATTTCAGAAACGAAACTATTTTGTTCGAAAGTGCATCGACAACTATCGAAAATCATCATAGTGGTATCTGAAATACGATAGACACGTCAATCTGCAGCGCATGACAATAGCTATATAGCTTAGCACATAGTTATACTTGATACAAAAGAACCAGAAGATAAGCCCACAACCACAAGTTCTGACGTCCTGGACTTAAGAGTTAGATCTCACGAGCACACAAGCTGACAGCCACATAGACATATTAGCTACTCACAAACTTACGTACCAGTACATCGTAACCGAACCAATGCAGGTGACATGATTCTTGCGTGGCGATAAGGGTGGCAAGGGGAGCGCTCAACACTCAGCAGGCTAGGCCTAGTCTATGATTCAGGAAGAGCGAGGGATGGCGTTGTGGGCTTGTGGCCTGCCTGGGATACGGTAATTATCGACGATAGAATACTGGCCAATTATGGTATTTTTCAAAAAAGATCGAAAGTGAGGCAAATCATTTTCATTTTCATTACCGTATAGTTTTACCGTTCTCATTTTCGCTTCCTCGGTTACCGTCATCGCTTCCATTTAGGAGCAAAAGTCGGTAATTTTTCAAAAATGATTCCCGGTAAACGGAAGTTACCGTTTTCAGTCCTAAATCCAGTAAGATGTTGTCAGGTTAAGAAAATTTGGTAATGTAAAGTGGCAATAAAAAATCAATCCTATTTGCACATGAGCAAAAGCTAAAAATAAACCTATGCAAAAAAAGGGTGCAAAATCATGGGTTATAAATAAATTCCTACATGAACCTCTGAAATTGATGTCCCCTTGTTTAAACAGATGTATGGCTGCACTCTTAAAATTGTTCAAAATTTATTGAAAAAGGGATATTTGAATTTCATTTTCCTTCCAAGAGATTAAAATATTACTGTAGATAGCAAACATAACATTAACATGCTACTTCTGAAGGTCAATAAAAGGCTCAACAAATTTACTATACAAAATATATGATGTACACAACACGCCAATGAGAGAGGTTTTCCAGCACCATTTACGACAAGAAGTCCAAAACATTGCCCTTGATGGATAGAAAGTGAGAAGCCTTTGACAGTAAATTTCTCAGCATTTACATCTTTTGGAGGGTAAACTTTCCTAATGTTGTCAATTATGACCGAATAACTACAATCTGGTGGTTGCAGCCCTCCCTCCCTCCCTCAAGAAAAAAAGGGGACACCACATCATAATGCAACAGATTTAGTGAAAAGACATTCATGCAGGAGTAATTTCAAACAATACAATCAGTAACAAAATTTAGTTTACATAATCTCACACTATATACAGCATCCAAGCTTGAATGTGTGTATCTGCTGGGGAGGGGGACTAAAGTATTAAATAGATCAAGTTAAGCATAACATTAAAATGCATATTGTTATGTGTTGAGGATTACTGGAGGGATTAAAAGAACCATTGGAGCTCTTGCTAGTGTCTTTGTTGATAGATTGTATCTTTTTATATATAAGGGATTACTTGACCCCTATGGAACTAATGAATTGAGATTAATAAACTCTTAAAAGACCATATATAAAAGACAAAAGAGAAAAAAAAACTTTCAAATGATAAAACCTAATACCTAGGTCACTTATGGGCACACAACTGCGTCTTATGGATGTGGGTGAACCCTGAACAGTATCTGCAGCTGCTCTTCTAAGCCCTATGGCCCACATAACAGAACACATGCAGATAGAAAGATCTGGGCTGCGCCTCTCTCAAAATATATGTCCTGTCTATTTCAATTGAAGCTTGAAACTCTTGAGGCTGTGTGGACAGCTTGTTAAGGGTCTGATGGCTCCTGTCTGGGCGAGAAGCTATGGACAACTTTCTAATTCCATTTTGGAGGCAACCAAATTCATCCGAATACGATGTCAACAAAAGAAGCGTAGCCCAGTCAAGTACCATTGTGATTAGCAGGACTAAAATTCCATTTTCAGGATCACTCAAGTCTCCCAATTGTCCACTAAAGAAGTTGGGCTCAGACTTGAGGCAATCCTTGCAAGTTAATAAATAAACTTGTAAGGATGCCATCACATCAAAAGTTCTTTCTCAGAAGGGAGGCAGCAAGATAGAACCTGAAAGAAATATACCACTAATTGAACATTTAATAACACTTAAGTCAGTTACCAATAGCAAAATGCTAGAACATTAGATTTCAAAACGACTGACCATGGGGATGAAAAACAAAGCTTGCAATAGGTTCCTAATAGTACTTCCCAGAACAAGTGTCAGCTCTCTCTATTTTCGCCTGTCATCTTATACAGCTGTTCCCATTGGTTTTCTCCAGCACGGCTCGAAGCAAAAGCAGCAGCAAGCCCTGGAAAGCTCTCCTCGTAAGGATGCACGTATCGTCGTCGAAATATATCATCGCTTATAGAGGCAACAGAAAAGAAGGTAGGCTTGTCATTGAACAGCCCCTTTGCCCTGAGAAAATTCATCAGACAGTTCCGTGGCAGCAACCGACGTTCAATGCTATAATTTATCAGCGTTGGCCTTTGTGCGATGTATGGTACCTCCAATCCAACAACCCCGATCAAGAATTCCATGCTTCTTCGAACCCTTTCCTCGGTGAAACCCAATATATTCGGGTCCCCCTTCACCGCTGATACTATATGATCCTTTGACCATCCAAGCTTCTCAAACAGCTGTATACTCTTGGTTATCCTCTCACTGCCAAGGATTGCAAATGTACAAAGCCCGCGGAAGAACGATTGCGAGCCCTGCTGGATTCTAAACTCATGAAGGCGAGCCAAAGCTTCCTGCAGGTTCTTAGGGTCCGCGGTGAGCACCCGGGACATGAAGCTGTTGGGGATATCAGAAACACTTATACCACATTTCTGAAGGAGCGCCAAGTTGGGCTTGCACACCTTCTCAATGCTTTGGCTGAGGAGAGCGGCGTTAATTCTGAGCGCCTGCATGAGCTCGTCGAGGGAGCCAAAGAACGAGATCCAAAACTCAAGATTGAGGCGAAGCGAGCCGTGGCGGAAGTGGTTCATGCCAACGATGAGGAGGCGGATAATCTCTGGACGTGACAGCCCGAGGTCGGTGAGCTCGGCGACGCGGGAGGTGAGGGTTCTCTCCACGTCGGAGCAGAGGACTTTGGGGTCTCTGGTGACGGCGGCGGTGACCTCGGCGCTGGAGAGGCCGAGATTGGAGAGGAAGGCGACGACCGCGTCGGGCCTCGAGGCGTCCTTCAGATGGGAGATACTCTTCGACGCCTTCAGGGCCTGGGCTCGGGTGAGGCCGCAGGTGGCGACGAGGTAGTCCTCGACGGCGAACGGGGTTGCAGCGACGCATTTGGTGGCGGAGAGGAGGCGGTGGGGATAGAAGAGAGGGGAGATGTGGGGGCAAGGGCCGCGGGTTCGTGTCCGGGTGAGGAGGGAGATCATGCGCTTCCGGAGGTGGATCATGGCGCTCCGGCGCGGCGTGCCGGCGTGAGGGTTACCGGTGTCCGGCGGATGGAGAGCTGGACTTCGGTCTCCTCTCTTCCACTGTGTCATGTCAAAGGCCGAAGGTGGCTTTCAGTCGAGCCGCATAGAATAGGCCCAAATCTGCATGTGCTCAGAGCCGACAAGATTAGCAAAGCCCAGGCCCAGCACATATACCTTCGGTCTCCTCTCTTCCACTGTGTCCCAAACGCTTGAAACCCTCCCGGCGGCGGCGGCGGGTACCGCCAGCGGAAGCTCCCGGCGCTCTCATCCGGTGAAAGAAAAGAGGGGAAAGAGACAGGAGCCGGCTCAAATGGACAGCGGAAGCGATTCCGACGGCGCCCCAGAGGAGCTCACCGCCGTCCAGGTACGTCTAGTCCTCTCCCCTCGAGGACCCGAGAGTAGATTCACTATTACGTACGATTTGCTTGTGTATTCCGCTCAAGCAGACGATGGATATATGCACAGATAGTCCCGTAAGAGGATTATACAGCTCTGTGCCGTCGATTTGGTTGGTCGAGTACTTTTTTTTTTGGTTGGATTAGGGTTGTTAGCTAGCCTTGCCGGTCATCCTGTTTGTTCTTCACACTTCGAGCTCCATGTTGATATATGTAGAAAATACTGAGTGCTGTGCCTTGTTATTGTCTTTTAGGGTGTTGAGAAGCACGAAGAGATCAGTAAAGTTGAGAAGGACAGTGCTATCAGGTGTGTTTCTTATGCTTACTTTACAGCTGATGACTGGATGGACCTTCTGCTGCCCAATGTGCTACTTTGATCTGTTCTTGTTTCTGTAGACTGTACGCGAGTAGATGCCACTTGATGCTTGCTATGGAGACTAGTTCTGCTTGTCTTCGTGGACTATGCTAGATTCCTTAGTGGTTCTCTTGGTTTCAGTAGATGCAAGTGCCATTACAAATTTTGTTTTGGACGGTAACCTAATGAAGTTGAGATGCTCAATAATCAGGGAAAAGTATCTCCTTGTACATATTTGTTAGTAATGTTTATGCCTAAATGTAGAGCTTTTAACGTTTACAGTTTCTTTGTTTTAGATGTTTATATAGTTTTCTGTATTACTCATGGTGTGTTCCTTGGCCATCCAATCCAATGGTATAACTGTTATTGATTTGTGGGTAACCTTTTTGTGTAACTCATATGGATTACCTATCTGAATCTTATTTTCTTGAGGTCATCAGGGTGCTATGACTTTTTTTATTATCTGATTTCTGTATCGCAGAGATAATAATGTCATATGGGCATGTGGGATGTGTCCTTGCAGAGTAACACGGGAAGGAAAGGAGCGGAGGAAACGTTGGGCCCAACGAAGAGCATCCTCTAAACCAGATAAGAAGGCGCCCAAGGAAGTAGAAGATGAAGATACCAAACAAAGTGAGGAGAATGAGGAGACAAATACAATGCTTGGAATGCTCCCCACTAGTGTAATTGAAATTCTTGCAGCTCGTGAGAAGTATGTGCACTTCTCTTGCTCAATCATTTTTTATTAAAATCTTTGTTTTTGACTTCGACTTCATTGGTTACTTGGTCTTCATCTTACACTCAGGCAAACCTTCGCATCAGATTCTGAGGAAGAAAATGTAAAGCAGAAGGTTCAGAAAAGGAAGAAGAGAATGAAAACTGATGGGTATGTTTAATGTTGCTGTCATCAAATATAAAGTTTGTGAAATGGTACTTATGCTAGTGGTCGCTGTGTTTATCAGGCCTGAAACTATTCTGCTGAAAGATGTCCGGTCAACACAACACGTGAAGAATGCCCTTGATTTCTTGGAGCAAAGGAAAAATCGGGTTCCAAGATCAAATGCAGTTTTGAAGAATGCCAGTAAGGCTTTGCGTCTCCTGTCTTCAAAAGGCAATTTTTTAAGTTAAGCGTGTAGTAGAATAGCACATTTTCTGAATATGTGTTTAGACCATCATCTCAACGGCAGATATGGTCAAGAGACTTTGGACCGATGTGTTTGCATGGAATCAGTCTGGCATGTGAGATGTGATGCAGTATATCCTTTGGTGTGGAGATGTGATGATTAGCACACATGTGAGTTTTAGTTATCTATTTTTATGGATTTGTGCTGCAAATTTCTAAAGAAAATTCTGAAAGATTTCTAAATTTTGATACCAATGTAACACTGGTTGTATCAGACTATCAGAGGTTGTCTGTATTGACTTATTGTATACTTTTGCTATTACCGTTCGTCTGGAAATGTTTTACCGGTGCTCTGTGGGTGCATTTCTTTTAGCATGGTGATAGCACATTTTTTTCCCTTTCTTTTTCTTTTGATAAGGATAGCACTCTTAATTATTACTCCCTCCGTCCAGAAAAGAACGCAATTATGGGAAGCGTGTCGGTCAAACTAGCACAAGTTTGACCAAGTTTATAGAAAGTAATATTAGCATTTATATCTTTAAATAAATTTATTATGAAAATATATTTTATAACTAATCTAACGATATTTATGTTGTTTCATTAGTGTTAGTATTTTTTTATATAATTCTAGTCAAAGTTTGATTGTTTGACTCGGATGCGAGAATTGTATTGTTTTGTGGACAGATGGGGTATATTCTTCCTCATCACAGTACGTTTGTTCTGTTTGTAGAAGGACGAGTCAAAGAGGATTTCTTTAAAGTATTCGAAAAAGATTGTATGTGTTACGAGTATTGTGGTTGATCAGAACAATGCAGAGCTCCAACATTGAAAACGAAATATAGTGAAATAAATAAGATTAGGACAATAGACCAGAGGAGTGATTCCGTATGACCTCGAGCATGAGGGTGTACAAGAAAATGGATGCATATGTAATATGTTGCCAGTCTCAGTATATCTGATACAAAGGAGGTTACATAAGACGTGTGGTTCAACATTCTGTCACAAAAGGCTCTAGATATGCAGATTTTGTAGTTTGGAGACCCTAGGTAAGAATGATTACTAGAAATCGTGGCGTAACTTACTCTCTTTTTTCTAGGGTGCGGGACGTGCTTACAGGGTGGTTCATCCACAAAGATATAGACCACAGTACCACCCATCTTTAGTCTATCGCTAATGCTCTGGTGAGGGCGTCCGTCCGGGCACCCCGTTCCTAGGCCTGACGCAGTGATTGGACCCGACAAGGCAACAGGCCTGCCCCTCCATCACTACCTAGCGACCTTTTCTAAAAAAAGACAGAAATTCCGCATTCGCTGGCGTGTGGCTTCACCGCGTTGTCCTCGCCGCCGCGAGCCGCGCGGCACCCTCATCCCACGCTGCGCGCTCCATCCCTCGCCACAACACCTTCCAGTAACACGGCCTTCCTCCCAATCCACTCCGCGCCCGCTGCAGGTGCTCGCCCTTGCCATCGTGCTCATCAAGGATGCTCGTGGCCTTGTGCAGGTGGTGCTCGCCCAGGTCGCGTAGTGCTCGCTACTCCGCTGGCGCACCGGCGAGCTCCATGCACGGCCGCCGACTTCTGCACCAGCGTCGAGCTCCACAATGACGAGCTCTATTCGTCCAAGCAACAAGGTGGCATTTGCGCTGAAAACGCATGTTGCAAGCGTATGTTTCAAGTGTTTTAGATGGTTTAGAGGTATATTGCAAGTGTTTTGTATGGATGTTGCAAAAGTAGATCGAGATGTTGCATATGTTACCATTGTTGTACACGTATGTTGCAATCGTTTGTTCCCAATGTTTCATTTGTTTTTTAGATATATGTTGCAAGTGTGTTTATCTGGATACTACATATATTTCACACATATGTTGCAAGTATTTTATCTGGATGTCGCGTATGTGTTGAAATGGTTTTTAAGTGTTTGTTATGTTTTTTGCAAGTGTTTCAGACACATATTTCAAGCGTTTCATTTGTCTTCAGATGTATGTTGCTAGTGTTGTATCTGAATGTTTCAAAAGCAGATCGGGTGTTGCATTTCCCTCCTTGCCTTCTGTTGCCTCGCCTTGGTTTCTCCTCCTCGTCTTCTGCTACCTTGCATCCTTCTCAGACTGCGGAGGGGGCATAGTGGGGGCCGGTGGAGGGGGTGCACCACGGGATGGCGGAGCGGACATGAGCGCACGCTCTCCCTTTTGTGTAGGTAGCGCTTCGGTCCCTTCAGTTTTTCGGTTATGCGGCATGCTAAGATGAGATGGTCCTATTGGTGGACGATGACGTCAGTCCACGTTTCGGTTGGCTGAGCGGGTAATGGCCCCGTTCGCTGGTCTGAAACTTGGCTGAAAACACTGTTTCGGCTGGTTTGTTGTGAGAGAAAAACACTGTTCGACTGGTTTGGTGAACAGTAACTTAAGAGGGGAAGCAGCCGGCTGGCTGGTCTGAACCAAACCAGCGAACGGCCCCAATTTTGCGTGTTTCGTGAAGGACATTAGTTTTTATATCAGAACGATTGTTCATGATTCATACTTTCATTTCTTTAATCACTTCTGTCGAAAGTTGACGTGTCTGGAATTTTGGAGATGATTGATGCTTACAAAACGAGCGTGTGTTCTTTAATCCTGACTCGACACCAGACATCAGAGCTCGAGCTTGACATGGCCGTCAAGCTCCTGCCATACTTGCTGCTGCTTCCTCTCCTAGCCGTACCGCTCTTCTTCCTCATGCTGTCCCGCGGAAGGGATGCCCAGCGGCGCCTCCCACCGGGGCCATGGGCGCTGTCGGTCATCGGCCACCTACACCACCTCGTCCGCGCGCCACCGCACCGAGCCCTACATGACCTAGCGCGGCGCCACGGCCCGCTCATGATGCTCTGCTTCTGCAAGCTCCCCGTCGTGCTCGCCTCGTCCCCGGACGCAGCGCGTGAGATCTTGAAGACGCACGGCGACGTCAACTTCGCGTCACGGCCCGTCGGCCCCATGCTGTAGATCGTGTTCCGGCGGGGCACGCAGGGCGGACGTCATCTTCGCGCCCTACGGCGCGCCTCGACTCCTTAGCGCTCGACGCGTGCACTACTTCTGCGTCATCCGTGAGCACGAGGCCCACCGGCTCCTCAGACCCGTCGCGACCGCGACCGCGGCGGGGCGGGCGCCGGTTGTTTGAATAAGCCCTGAGCATGCCGTACTTAGCTGATGCCTAATCTTAGCTAGTTGATGGATAGAGCTGACTGCGCTCTGGCTATTCGCGGCTGGCACGCGCAACCCTGCGGCACATCCCAGGCCACTAGGATGGCGGTGACTGAGCACGAGCATGCCACAAATGACTCGACCATTGCTGGCCATATAAACCTGCATGTAAGCTCTTCTTATTCAGTTTCAACAACAGAAAACGTAGCCGCTTTGCAGCACCAAAAATCACTTGTGTTCTAACTGTGTTCGCGTGCGTTCATCCACTCTCTCTTGCTC
Organism: Miscanthus lutarioriparius; assembly: GCA_904845875.1. NCBI lineage: Eukaryota > Viridiplantae > Streptophyta > Magnoliopsida > Poales > Poaceae > Miscanthus > Miscanthus lutarioriparius. The sequence goes on along the minus strand of CAJGYO010000008.1, from coordinate 76,503,813 downwards.
TCGCTGTGATCGGGATTCTATCAATTGGCATCGGAGACAAGTCACGCCGCCACCCTGTCGCAGCCACCCAACAAAAAGGTGCTCCCTGGTGATGGCTCTGGCGAGAAGAAGAGCCTGCCGCCACCATGTCGCAGCCGCCCAACAAGAACGTCGCGGCCACTCTTACTCACGCCGATCGCGCACCCGGGCCGCCGGGCCACGCGTCATCGAGCGCATCATCGAGAGGCCGTCCGCCAACGTCGCGTGGCTGATGCTCACACGGACTAACTATCCGGAATAGGCATTGGTGATGATGGTGAATTTCCATATGCTCGGCGTCTAGGACGTCGTCTACCACAGCGTCGGGGAGGAGCGCGACGACGTCGACGACCACGACGATCGACAAGCGATGGCGGGTCTCCTGCGCTCGGTGCCCTCCGAGCTCTGGAGCACTCTCGCCAGGAAGGACACGATGAAGGAGGCTTGGGATGCGGTCAAGAACATGCGGATTGGGGACGAGCGCGCGCACGAGGCCAGCGCACAGCAGCTCAGCCAGGACTTCGGCAACATCACCTTCAAGGAAGGCGAGTCCATCGATGAGGTCGGCATCCGCATCACCACCCTCGCCAACAATCTTCGCTCCCTCGGCGACAACATCACCGATGCTAAGGTAGTAAAGAAGTTGTTGCAGGTGGTGCCCGATCGGTTGAATCAGGCAACGGTCTCCCTCGAGATGTTCCTCGACCTAAACAACATCACGATTGAGGAGGTGATTGGGAGGCTACGCTTTGAGGAGCTCACCAAGATGAAGCAGGTCGCCTGATGCTCTACGAGGAGAACTAGGAGGCCTGCCGCAAGGCACGCCGTGAGCAGGAGAACTCCGGCGGTAGCACAGGCTCCAGCAATAGCGGGAAGCGCCGAGGGCGCGGACGCGGGCGTGGCAGTGCAGGATCCTCATCGCGTGATGGCCGCGACGGCCAGAACACGGGTGCCGGGAATGCTGGTGGTGGGAGGCCACCACCCGGCGATCGCTGCAAGAACTGTGGCAAAACTGGCCACTGGGCCAAAGACTGCCACGCGAAGAAGAAGGACGCGACCCATGTCATGTAGGCCGAAGAAGAGGAAGGGGAGCTGATGTACATCGCGGCGGAAACTGAGGTAACCACACCGCCCAAGTCCCCTTCGCTTCCAAGGCTGGCGCCGCCTGCTGTCGATCCGCAGACCCGGGTCCACCTCGACGAACGCAAGGTCCTCCTCCACCTCAACAGCGAGGAAGAGAAGAAGGCCGTGGGACCTTGCCGCTGGGTGCTCGACACCGGCGCGACGAACCACATGATGGGGTCACGGAACGTCTTTATCGAGCTGAACACCGGCGTCACTGGAACTGTCAAGTTCGGTGATGGGTCAGTTATCGCCATCAAAGGAAAAGGCACCATCCTCTTAGCCTGCAAGTCCAGAGAACATTGTCGCCTTTATGGGGTCTACTACATCCCGTGCCTCACCACGAACATCGTCAGCTTCGGCCAGATGGATGAGGACGGGTTCAAGGTCGACATCGAGTCTAGCATCCTACGCGATCTACGGCGACAACTCCTCGCGAAGGTGCACCGCTCACCAAGCCAGCTCTACTACCTCGACATGAACATCGCTGCCCCGGTGTGCCTTAATGTTGGTATTTGTTAACGCAAACAGATAAATCCGTAAGCGCATGAATACCGCTGTAGCTTTCACCCAGAGTATTCCTAGGTATCGATTTCCATGGGGAACGTGAAGTGTACTAGAAAGGATCAAGGTTGTTCAAGGATAAAGTGTTTTTTTGTGGGAAGAGAAGGGTTTTCTATGGTTTTCCCAAGATAACTAGATAACCAAGGTTCAAGCTTAATTACTAAACTCACTTACTTCGGAGCAACAGTACCTTTTGGATCCTCGAAAAGACTAGGAAGGGGTGATCGGGGTTAGGTTGCAAAAAAGCTCTATGAAAACACCAATCCGAACGTGGTGGATTATAGAGGCCTGGTCAGAGCTGTCACCTCTGGGGCTACCACAACTATCCATGGGATTGGACGTAAACTCAAGTAAACACTAACCTAGACACCACGTCTATGCTAACGATTACTACTCTAGCCTGAATTCTTAGACTAGAGCACTCGGTCGAGCGGAGTTCCTGTAAGTAAGCAAAGCAACAACTAAACTTAGTTAAGTAGTATGCTTGAAAATACCAAAAGAAAACTTGGATATTACTCAAGCCGAGTTGGCTCCGTAGAGGTACAAAGTTGAGGAGGACCCGACAAACCCGACTCCTCCTTCGCTCTATTCCTCTCCTCTCTCTTCCTCTTTTTCTCTATTACAACTAGGTGTGAAGCACCTAGAGGGACACTACTACAAAATGTGTGAAGATGAAGCTCAAGGTAGGTGTGTCTTTGATAGGAGGCTCTCCCCCTCTATTTATATAAGCTTGAAGGCAGTGTGAAGAACTATTTTTTGCGTGAGTACATGCTCCACCGCCTCTTGCATGCCCTCATGCCACCGCTTGTCGAAGGGGTGGCCGAGAGGCGCCGGTGGGGGGTTGGGCTATCCTAGGGGTCAGCCGCCCCCTAACCAAGCCCCCTCACCACCGCCTTCATAAGATTGGTTGTGGGCTGGACATGGTTAGCTCCTCAGTGGGTTTTTTCATCCGAATGAGTTGAGTTGATGGGTGTCTTTATTGTTCCTTTGGGCAAATCAGCGTCGAAAAGCGCCTTTCGGTGAAATTTTCCATGCATTTATGTTTATGTCCTACAAAACAAATGAGGGCACCAAAACTCGTAGAACTTGTTAGATAAAATAATATTTTGTTATGATGTAGCCTGAAATGTTGTTATTTTAATGTACTTTGGCGGGCAAAATATTTGAGTTAAGGACCGCCAACACTCACCTCTCGTGTCGGTGATGTCGCCTGGCGCTGGCATGAGCGGTGCCCTCAACTTCCAGTCGCTGCGCAAGCTAGGAGGCGAGGATTTGGTGCAAGGGCTATCGGCGATCGATCACATTGATCAAGTCTGTGAAGACTGTGTCTTGGAGAGGCAGAAGCGCACGCCGTTCCCCTAGGCTACGAAGTACTATGCTAAGGAGGAGCTTGAGCTAGTCCACGGTGATCTCTGCAGCCCAATCTCGCCATCGACCCCGGTCGAGAACGTCTACTTCTTGTTGCTGGTCAACGACATGAGCCGCTTCATGTGGCTCACACTCCTACGCACGAAGGTAGGAGCGCCGGTGGCCATTATGTCATTCTAGGCCCGCGTCGAGCGGGAGACTAGAGAGAAGCTGAAGGTGCATTGGACCGACAATGGTGGTGAGTTCACCTCAGTAGAATTTGGTGAACATTGCACAGGTGAAGGGATCAAGCGCCACTTCTCGGCGCCGTACTCGCCATAGCAAAATGATGTCATTGAGCGCCGAGCGGATGATCGTGGGGACGGCAAGAAGCATCCTGCGTGCACGCGGCATGCCCGACCGCTTCTGGGGTGAGGCGGTGCACACCACTGTATTCCTCCTCAACCGAGCACCGACCAGTGCGCTCAACGACAAGACCCCGTACCAGGCGTGATACGGGAAGAAGCCGCACGTGTGAAAGGTCCTAATGGCTAGAGGGGGGGTGAATAGCCTATTAAAAATTGCTACAACAACACTTAGCAAACTGGTTAGACTATTATGAGGCGAAGCAAGTGTTGCGCTAGCCTACTAAAATTGCAAGCCACTTACCACAATTCTAGTTTATATAGTTTCTATCCACACAATAGCTAAGTCACTACACTAAGTTAGTGTGCTCTCAAAGGCTAACTAAAGAGCCACACTAACCAAACTAACAAGCTCTCACAATTAGCTACACTAAAGAGCTTGATAACTAGTTTGCGGTAATGTAAAGAGAGAGAGTAAGATGGTTATACCACCGTGTCAAGGAATGAATCAATCAATCACAAGAATCAATATCAATGAAGACCAATCACCTTGAAATCAAATGATGACACAATGATTTTTTTACCGAGGTTCACTTGCTTGCCGGCAAGCTAGTCCTCGTTGTGGTGATTCACTCACTTGGAGGTTCACGCGCTAATTGGCATCACACGCTAAACCCTCAATAAGGTGCCTCACAACCAACACAAGATGAGGATCACACAAGCCACGGGAAATTCACTAGAGTACCTTTTGGCTCTCCACCGGAGAAAGGTCAAGAACCCCTCACAATCACCACGATCGAAGCCGAAGACAATCACCAACCTCCGCTTGACGATCCTCGCTGCTCCAAGCTATCTAGGTGGCGGCAACCACCAAGAGTAACAAGCGAATCCCGCAGTTAAACACGAACACCAAGTGCCTCTAAATGCAAACACTCAAGCAATGCACTTGGATTCTCTCCCAATCTCACAAAGATGTTGATCTATGATGGAGATGAGTGGGAGGGCTTTGGCTAAGCTCACAAGGTTGCTATGTCAATGCAAATGGCTAAGAGAGTGAGCTAGAGCTGGCCATGGGGCTTAAATAGAAGCCCCCACGAAATAAAGCCATTGGCTCAATTATTGGGCTGACTGCGCATCGACCAGACGCGCGGCTCGTGTGCACCATGAAAGGTCCTAATGGCTAGAGGGGGGTGGGTGAATAGCCTAATAAAATTTCTACAATAACACTTAATCAAGATGGTTAGACAATTATGAGGCGAAGCAAGTGTTGCGCTAGCCTACTTAAAATGCAAGCCGCCTACCGCAATTCTAGTTTAGATAGTATCTAATCACATAATAGCTATGACACTACTCTATGTTAGTGTGCTCTCAATGGCTAACTAAAGAGCCACACCAACCTAGCAAACAAGCTCTCACAACTAGCTACACTAAAGAGCTTGACAACTAGTTTGCGGTAAGATAAGGAGTAGGCAAGAAGGTTATACCGCCATGTAGATGTATGAACCAATCAATCACAAGTGTGGATAACAATGAAGACCAATCACCTCGAAATCAATATGATGAACACAATGATTTTTACCGAGGTTCACTTGCTTGCTGGCAAGCTAGTCCTCATTGTGGCGATTCACTCACTTGGAGGTTCACGCGCTAATTGGCCTCACACGCCAAACCCTCAATAGGGTGCCGCACAACCAACACAAGATGAGGATCACACAAGCCACGAGCAATCCACTAGAGTACCTTTTGGCACTCCATCGAGGAAAGGTCAAGAACCCCTCACAATCACCATGATCGGAGCCGGAGACAATCACCAACCTCCGCTCGACGATCCTCGCTGCTCCAAGCCATCTATGTGGCGGCAACCACCAAGAGTAACAAGCGAATCCCACAGCGAAACACGAACACCAAGTGCCTCTAGATGCAAACACTCAAGCAATGCACTTGGATTCTCTCCCAATCTCACAAAGATGATGCACCAATGATGGAAATGAGTGGGAGGGCTTTGGCTAAGCTCACAAGGTTGCTATGTCAATGCAAATGGCCAAGAGAGTTAGCTTGAGCCAGCCATGTGGCTTAAATAGAAGCCCCCACGAAATAGAGCCGTTGTACCCCTTCACTGGGTAAAACGCGGGGTGACCGGACGCTCTGGTCAGTTGACCGGACGCTGAGCCCCCAGCGTCCGGTCGCTCGCTGTTAGCCACATGTACCGATTTCAACGGTCATCTACCTTGACCGGACACTACGCTGAAGTTGACCGGACGCTGAACCCCCAGCGTCCGGTCGTTTACAGTAAGGTTCCAAAACCGACTTTTGCCGACCAGACGCATCCGGTCATGCCTGACCGGACCCTGACAGCGTCCGGTCGCTAGGTATCTGTCTGCTGCTCCACCCGACAACAGCACCGGACGCAGCCACCAGCGTCCGGTCGCTGAACGACCAGCGTCCGGTCACTTCCAGTGACCTCTGTCTTTTCTGTCTAGGGCGCCGGTGGAGTTTCTTACCCTTGCACCTAAACTTCACCACCCTTGATCAAATGCGCCAACCACCAAGTGTATCACCTTGTGCACATGTGTTAGCATATTTTCACAAACATTTTCAAGGGTGTTAGCACTCCACTAGATCCTAAATGCATATGCAATGAGTTAGAGCATCTAGTGGCACTTTGATAACCGCATTTCGATACGAGTTTCACCCCTCTTAATAGTATGGCTATCAAACCTAAATGTGATCACACTCTCTAAGTGTCTTGATCACTAAAACAAAATAGCTCCTAAGGTTTATACCTTTGCCTTGAGCTTTTTTTTTTTTGTCTTTCTTCTTTTCCAAGTCCGAGCACTTGATCATCACCATGGCATCATCCTCATCATGCAATGATCTTCATTTGCTTCACCACTTGGAGTGTGCTACCTATCTCATGATCACTTGATAAACTAGGTTAGCACTTAGGGTTTCATCAATTCAACAAAACCAAACTAGAGCTTTCACACCAGACGCACCGGTCGTGAATACCGGACGCGTCCGGTAGGTCGACCGACGCGCGTCGGTCGCTCCCTGACCACCATATGTCCAATTCAAACCAAAGTAGCCGTTGCTGCCCACACTCGCTGGCGATCGGACGCTCTGACTAGACATTGAGTTAGAAATGACTGACGCTGAGCCGCATTGTTCGGTCGAGTCCAGAGAGTACCCGGGGCCGACTGGACGCGTCCGGTCACTTCAAATTGGACGTAGGAGACGCAGCGTCTGGTCGAGTCCAGTAAGCTCCTAGGTCCGACCGGACGCTCCTAGCGTTCGGTCGACTATTACACTGAACATCGACTATGCTGATTCACACCAGATGTGTCCGTCGCTTTCTGAGCTTCAGTACCGAGCCACATACCAGACTTGTTCGGTCGCAATACCGGACGTGTCGGTCACCCTGTGACCAGCGCGACTAACTCCGTTTCAACTCTATTTTCTTCACCTTGCTCAAATGTGCCAACCACCAAGTGTATCACCTTGTGCACATGTGTTAGCATTTTTTCACAAACATTTTCAAGGGTGTTAGCACTCCACTAGATCCTAAATGCATATGCAATGAGTTAGAGCATCTAGTGGCACTTTGATAACCGTATTTCGGTACAAGTTTCACCCCTCTTAATAGTACGGCTATCGAACCTAAATGTGATCACACTCACTAAGTGTCTTGATCACCAAAACAAAATGGCTCCTTCCATTTATACCTTTGCCTTGAGCCTTTTGTTTTTCTTTCTTCTTTTCCAAGTCCAAGCACTTGATCATCAACATGGCAACACCATCATCATGTCATGATCTTCATTTGCTTCACCACTTGGAGTAGTGCTACCTATCTTATAATCACTTTGATAAACTAGGTTAGCACTTAGGGTTTCATCAATTCACCAAAACCAAACTAGAGCTTTCAATCTCCCCCTTTTTGGTAATTGATGACAACCCTTTCACAAAGATATGAATTGAATTTTAATTGAATCCATGTTACTTGCCCAAGCATATTTACCATGTGTAAAAGGATATGGATAAGTTTCATGAAACCCAAATGGTAGCAATTGCTCCCCCTACATATATGCTAAGAGTTTGGATTGTAGCTTGCACATATGCTTAGATAGGAAATATAGGAGACAATATCTACCGAATGATGCTAAGGTATAAAAGTTGGACCTTTGAAGCGTGATACCAATCGGAGTACACTAATATACCATCCTTAGCACCATTATTTGCTTGATACCACTTGGAAGCTTGGAAATAAAAACACTACATAACCTATGCATGCTAGTTTTTCATTTCATCATTCAAAACCTTCAACTAGCATACACCACACAAGCATGGATATTGAAATTTAAAAACTTGTGCCATTCAAGCAAACATATAAAATGCACATTCAAATGCACCATGCAAGTTCATGAGCTTGCTCCCCCTACTTGTGTGCTCAAAATTTTAATTGATCCTTTGTCATATCTCTCCCCCTATGTCAAGCTCTCCCTCTATCACTTATATCTTTATTTCTTTCCCTTTTATTGTTTTAGTACACTATTTCTAGTTTTTCTCCCCATAGTACTAATATCACTAATATCTTTGTTTTATATCACTAATATCTTTGTTTTTCTCCCCTTTTGTCATCAATGACCACAAAGGTTCAAAATGTAGATAGGTTGAGATTATCAATGTCAATCAATGGGGTGAGTATCATTTTCCCAAATTTGGTTTAATCTAGAATACTTGCCAAAGACATTTAACTCGGTTTGATCCAAGGACAAGCTTCTTCACACCTCCAAATAAGGGTTATCTTGTACCATGTTGAGTTAAACACTTAGAGCTCATTTTCTAGATCAAACACTAGGTTTACAAGCCCACAAACATGTCATATGCTACCACTAGATCAAGTCAAGCATAGAAGCAATAGTGGTACCATACAATCATCAAATTTATTTGATTTTCATGAATGAGCCTATTTCATGTGAGAGATGATTAGATGCACTAAACATGTCCTTAGCAAGGATGTATGCCATTCCAATCAACTTTTACCTTAGATTGCTCGAAGAAGAGGCATGTCATATGAGTGGGGGTGCATCAACACATATTTGAGAAATCAAATACTTTCAACTCATTCCTTAGCTTGCAAAACCTTTTCTCATCTAATGGCTTGGTGAATATATCAGCAAGTTGATCTTCAGTGCCTACACTCTCAATGCAAATGTCTCCTTTTTGTTGGTGATCTCTTATGAAATGGTGGCGGACATCGATGTGCTTTGTTCTTGCATGTTGAACCGGATTATTGGTCAACTTGATTGCACTCTCATTGTCACATAGCAATGGCACTTTCTTGAACTTGATTCCAAAGTCACTCAAAGTAGTCTTCATCCAAAGTATTTGTGCACAATAACTACCGGCGTATATGTATTCGATTTCGGTGGTTGATAATGCAACACTATTTTGCTTCTTTGATGACCATGAAACAAGTGATCTTTCCAATAATTGACATGTGCCCGAGGTGCTCTTCCTTTCAACCTTGCATCCCGCATAATTCGAGTCGAAGTAACCAACTAGATCAAACTTTGCTCCTTTGGTATACCACAATCCAACATTTTGTGTATACTTCAAGTACCTCAATATTCTCTTTATAGCCTTCAAATGACTTTCTCTTGGTGAGGATTGAAATCTTGCACACATGCACATACTAAACATGACATCCGTCCTTGATGCGGTCACATAGAGTAGACTTCCAATTATAGACCGATATAATTTTTGATCCACCATATTTCTACTTGCATCACTATCCAAGTTGCCATTTATTTCCATTGGTGTACTAATGGCTTTGCTATCACTCATGCCAAACTTATTGATCATGTCCTTGATATACTTGCCTTGACTCACAAATGTACCATTCTTCAATTTCTTGATTTGAAGACCAAGAAAGTAACTTAACTCTCCAATCATGGACATCTCAAACTCATTAGCCATCATCTTTCCAAATTCTTCACAAAAATCTTGATTGGTTGATCTAAATATGATGTCATCGACATAGATTTGCAACACAAATAAATCTTTTCCAATCTTCTTGATGAAAAGAGTGGTGTCAACCTTGTCCATCATGAACCCTTTAGAGAGTAGGAAGCCCCTCAATCTCTCATACCATGCTCTAGGTGCTTGCTTCAAGCCATACAATGCATTCTTTAACTTGTACACATGGTTGGGCTTCTTGTCATCTTCAAAACCGGGAGGTTGCTCAACATATACTTCTTCATTGATGTAACCATTGAGAAATGCACTCTTGACATCTATTTGATAAAGCTTGATGTTGTGAGTACAAGCATAGGCTAACAAGATTCTAATTGCTTCCAATCTAGCAACCGGGGCATATGTTTCTCCAAAGTCAAGACATTCAACTTGTGTATATCCTTGTGCTACCAATCTTGCTTTGTTCCTTACTACTATCCCATCTTGATCTTGCTTGTTTCTAAAGACCCATTTGGTTCCAATCACATTGTGTCCCTTTGGTCTCTCTACTAATTCTCATACTTGATTTCTTGTGAAGTTATTCAATTCTTCATGCATAACATTCACCCAATCAACATCCTTCAATGATTCATCTATCTTCCACTACAAGAAATTCTTCTTTTTATGACAAAATCCCTCATGACGAGGCATGTTCTCGTCATATAATGTAACATAATATGACGAAAAGTTATGTGTCGTCATAAAATTATGAGACCCAAAAGTGTTTATGACGACATCGTTTCTTGTGTCACATAAAGGTAGCAAGTTTCGTCACAAATTGTTAAGCGGCAGGAGTCGGTTGACGGTTGTGAATTTTTGACGATTTAGACAATTTTTATATGACGACAGTAGACTGTCACTGAATGTTTTATCAAATATGACGACCCCCAATGTCATAAAATACCCCAGTACGAGGTGGAGCCTTGACCCATGACAGTTGGGCTCGGAGCTTGGCCTAGGCCCATGTAAAAATGTAGAGGGGGCCCAGGTGGAAGGAGGCAGGCCGAGCCTAAAATAGAAGGCCCGAGAGATGTCTTTTTCTTTTTCTTTCTTTTTTTTTAATTTATAAATCACTTGTTCATCATGAACAAGAATGATTTCTCTTTTTAATTTCTGGTTAAAACTTATAACTAGTCTTTCTCCCACATATTAACTCCAAATGTGATGATTTTTTCCTAAATTTTTCTAAAATCATTATCTATCAAGTTAATGTATTGATTTTGGTCATCTTTTCATGTGACAAAGTTTGACCAATTTGAATTTTAAATTTAAAAAAATAACGACTTCAAACTAGATTTTGAAACCCGAAATGATTTCAAATGAAAAAGTCATAAACATAAAGGTTGTATAATTCATCAAGATCTACACTTTTTATTTTGGTCATTTGTTCATCCGATAAAGTTATAGTAACGTTGTTCACAAATTTTACATATCTCTCTCATAGTTTATGAAACTATAAGAGAGATCTGTAAAATTTGTGAACAACGTTACTATCACTTTGTCGAATGAACAAATGACCAAAACGAAGTTTGTAGATCTCAATGAGCTTTACAATCTTATTGTTGATGACTTTTTCATTTGAAATTACTTAGTACCCTAAAATTATGTTCGAAATTCTAATATTTTGAAATTTAAAATTCAAACTATTCAAACAAAGTCATATGAAAAAATAACCAAAACAAAGAAGGTAGATCTTGATGAGTTGTACAAACTTGGTATTCATAACTTTTCTAGTTGAGACCATCTAGGGTTTCGAAAACTGGTTTGGGGTCATCAAAAATTAAAAATCAAAATTTGAATCATTCAAACTTTATCAAATGAAAAGTTGACCAAAACAACAAATGTAGATCTTGATGAGATTAACAAACTTGGTATTCATGACTTTTCTATTTGAAACCATTTAGAGTTTCAAAAACTGGTGTCAAAGTGTCAATTTTTTAAAATTTAAAATTTGACTTGGTCAAACTTTGTCAAACGAGACACTAAATGACCTCAGATGAAAAACTTTTGAATACAAAGGTGTTATAACTCATCAATATATACATTTGTTATATAGGTCATTTTTCTATTTGAGAAAGTGTAAGTAAACACTAGTTACAAAATCATGAATCTCACATAGAGTTTATGAAATTATACGAGAGACTTGTCAATTTAGAACTAAACTTTCCTAACACTTTCTCAAATGCAAAAATAACCTATATAACAATTGTATATCTTGATGAGTTATACAAACTTGGTATTCATGACTTTTCTAGTTGAGACCATCTAGGGTTTCGAAAACAGGTTTGGAGCAGTCAAAATTTAAAAATCCAAAATTTGAATCGTTCAAACTTTGTCAAATGAAAAGTTGACCAAAACAACAAATGTAGATATTGATGAGCTTAACAAACTTGGTATTCATGACTTTTCTATTTGAAACAATTTAGAGTTTCAAAAACTGGTGTCAATGTGTCATTTTTTTTAAATTTAAAATTTGACTTGGTCAAACTTTGTCAAACGAGACACTAAATGACATCAGATGAAAAACTTTTGAATACAAAGGTGTTAGAACTCATCAATATCTACAATTGTTATATAGGTCATTTTTTTCATTTGAGAAAGTGTTAGTAAACACTAGTCACAAAATCATGAATCTCACGTAGAGTTTATGAAACTATACGAGAGACTTGTCAATTTAGAACTAAACTTTTCTAACACTTTCTCAAATGCAAAAATGACCCATATAACAATTGCAGATCTTGATGAGATGTACAAACTTGGTATTCATGACTTTTCTAGTTGAGACCATCTAGGGTTTCGAAAACTGGTTTGGAGCATTCAAAATTTAAAAATCCAAAATTTGAATCGTCCAAACTTTGTCAAATGAAAAGTTGACCAAAACAACAAATGTAGATCTTGATAATCTTAACAAACTTGGTATTCATGACTTTTCTATTTGAAACCATTTAGAGTTTCAAAAACTGGTGTCAAAGTGTCATTTTTTTTAAATTTAAAATTTGACTTGGTCAAACTTTGTCAAACGAGACACGAAATGACCTCAGATGAAAAACTTTTGAATACAAAGGTGTTAGAACTCATCAATATCTACAATTGTTATATAGGTCATTTTTCCATTTGAGAAAGTGTTAGTAAACACTAGTCACAAAATCATGAATCTCACATAAAGTTTATGAAAGTATACGAGAGACTTGTCAATTTAGAACTAAACTTTCCTAACACTTTCTCAAATGCAAAAATGACCCATATAACAATTGTAGATCTTGATGAGATGTACAAACTTGGTATTCATGACTTTTCTAGTTGAGACCATCTAGGGTTTCGAAAACTGGTTTGGAGCAGTCAAAATTTAAAAATCCAAAATTTGAATCGTTCAAACTTTGTCAAATGAAAAGTTGACCAAAACAACAAATGTAGATCTTGACGAGCTTAACAAACTTGGTATTCATGACTTTTCTATTTGAAACCATTTAGAGTTTCAAAAACTGGTGTCAAAGTGTCATTTTTTTAATTTAAAATTTGACTTGGTCAAACTTTGTCAAACGAGACACTAAATGACATCAGATGAAAAACTTTTGAATACAAAGGTGTTAGAACTCATCAATATCTACAATTGTTATATAGGTCATTTTTCCATTTGAGAAAGTGTTAGTAAACACTAGTCACAAAATCATGAATCTCACGTAGAGTTTATGAAACTATACGAGAGACTTGTCAATTTAGAACTAAACTTTCCTAACACTTTCTCAAATGCAAAAATGACCCATATAACAATTGTAGATCTTGATGAGATGTACAAACTTGGTATTCATGACTTTTCTAGTTGAGACCATCTAGGGTTTCGAAAACTGGTTTGGAGCAGTCAAAATTTAAAAATCCAAAATTTGAATCGTTCAAACTTTGTCAAATGAAAAGTTGACCAAAACAACAAATGTAGATCTTGACGAGCTTAACAAACTTGGTATTTATGACTTTTCTATTTGAAACCATTTAGAGTTTCAAAAACTGGTGTCAAAGTGTCATTTTTTTAATTTAAAATTTGACTTGGTCAAACTTTGTCAAACGAGACACTAAATGACATCAGATGAAAAACTTTTGAATACAAAGGTGTTAGAACTCATCAATATCTACAATTGTTATATAGGTCATTTTTCCATTTGAGAAAGTGTTAGTAAACACTAGTCACAAAATCATGAATCTCACGTAGAGTTTATGAAACTATACGAGAGACTTGTCAATTTAGAACTAAACTTTCCTAACACTTTCTCAAATGCAAAAATGACCCATATAACAATTGTAGATCTTGATGAGATGTACAAACTTGGTATTCATGACTTTTCTAGTTGAGACCATCTAGGGTTTCGAAAACTGGTTTGGAGCAGTCAAAATTTAAAAATCCAAAATTTGAATTGTTCAAACTTTGTCAAATGAAAAGTTGACTAAAACAACAAATGTAGATCTTGATGAGCTTAACAAACTTGGTATTCATGACTTTTATATTTGAAACCATTTAGAGTTTCAAAAACTGGTGTCAAAGTGTCATTTTTTTTAAATTTAAAATTTGACTTGGTCAAACTTTGTCAAACGAGACACTAAATGACATCAGATGAAAAACTTTTGAATACAAAGGTGTTAGAACTCATCAATATCTACAATTGTTATATAGGTCATTTTTCCATTTGAGAAAGTGTTAGTAAACAGTAGAGTTTCAAAGTGTCATTTGTGAATAATTGTTATATTGTTGACATATTTTTTATTTGAACGAACCAGTGGCCACGTCACCTAAAATGTGCCCTTCCGTTGGATCTCGATCTGTGTGGCCACGATTTGCTGAATCAGCTTCCAGCGAAATCAGCTTATTGCATGAATCTTGTTTACTTTCTGCTCCTCCTCTGTAGAAATCTGCTCCTCCTCTATAGAAATTTTTTGAATCTAGCTTCCGCTCCACATTTTACTGCCCAGATATTTACATCGGCACCTCGGCTTCTGCCCGATCCGGCCTCACCAACCTTCTCTTCCGCACGTCTTCCTCCTCTTCGATCCCTCTCTCCCGACGCCGTCGGTGCCACGCCTCGAGCGGCCCGACCACGTCGGTCGCCGGCCCTCGGCGCCGCGGTGCCCAGCCTCCTCCTCCTCCACGCTCCTCTCCCTCCCGAGACCCGACGCGAGCAAGGCGGCCGTGTTCTCCTCGCCGGCGTTGTGCCATCCACGACGCCACTCCCCTCGTCAGCTCCGCGACCGCGTTCTCCTCGCCGGTGTCGTGCGGTCCGCGACGCTAGCCGAGATGGTGTTGCCGCTTCCGCCGTTCCCCTTCGTTCCCCTTTTTGGCTGACGTGCTACGCCCTTTGCCGGAGTCGTCGGGTCCCAGAAGGATGGCCGGCTCAGTTGCGGCCACAACCCTAATAGTAATTCCACCGTCCTTCCCCTCACCCTTTCTTCTTGGTTCGTCGCCAGCTTCAGTTCTTCTCAGGTTAGGTCTCCCATTTTCCCTTCCGGTTTACTCCTCATTCATTTCCTTGTTCTAGATCTGGATGATTTCTTCTTCCAATTAGCGATTAGTTCGCTCATTCGAATTCTTGTTTTGTTGATGGTGATGTGCTACAGGTGGCCCTAGGTGCTTGTGGTGGAAGTCGTGAGGGGCCGCGCGCGCGCTGTCCTGCTCTGCGTTTCTCACTCTGGCCAGAATCGGAACAGTGGTTCAATGGTTGAACGAGCTGCCCTGCATCTCTGACTCCTTTTCTTATTTTTTTCCTATCCCGTTCCTGAGCTATGTGCCGTGCCTGGAGGAGCTGCATGCTCTTTCTTTTTCCTTTTTACGTTTGTGTTCTTCATGATTGATCTTGTATATTCTATCAGAGTTTGGGTTTTTTGATGTGCTCCTTCAAATTGATTTTTTGCCGCATTTGGGTAGTGTTCTCGTAGTCATGAATAGTTCAGATTGGTTCCTATGTTTCGTTATACTTGATTCGTCAAAATAGTTCATTGTACATTTTTAATTACATATTAGATTGATCTGTTGGCTCATCAGTGTTGCTTCATTGTGAACTACACCAAGGCATTGCAAAATGCTATATCATGGTCCCTGCCCTTCTCCCAAACCAATAGGTGCAGGTGCTAGGTGATATGTCACAGGCATCAGGTCAAATATTATTGTTTCTTATCCACGCCATCATGCTCCATATATATGCCCTTTACCTAGACACAGATTCATATGCATGGATATAATTCTAAAATCATAGATTTGGTGGTTCATACAGTTTATTTTTCTGCATTGCTATATGCATGGATATAATTCTAAAATCATAGATTTGGTGGTTCATACAGTTTATTTTTCTGCATTGCTATTTGCTCATATGTGATTATTACAGATATGGTCTGTTGATGGTTTAGCGATTGTTTGACCATGTTCCTTTTGTTATTTTTTACAGGGTTCAGGTTTGCGGACACAAATAGTTCCAACAGCCTTGTCTTTTCAACAGATTCTCGTTTCAGAGCATTAGCGCCAGGCTTGTATTTTGCCTTCACTTTTTTTTCTCTTCCTACATAATATATTTGTGCTGTATGAATGAAACACCTAGGAGCTTATTAGCTTGACACATGCATAGATTTGGATGCTGGCCCGTGCGTGTAGCACGGGGTACCTAAGTAGTTTCTTTCATATTTAGTGAAGTAATTTTTCTAACCAATATAGGGAAACCATTTAGGTGAACTTTGCAAGGAATAATAGAAAGAAAGAAATGATTCTAGAATGAATCAAGCAAGTGGTGTCACCGTGACTTTCTATCTTTGCATTATTTAGTTGGGTGTAACTTTGCAGCTTCAAAGATTTCCCTACTGAGTACTTCTATTATGTCAATCATAATTGCCTACTGCTGTCCATTGTCCCTGTACTTGCATTTATCTTCCTGTTTTAATATAAATTGTGTGGTTTTAACGGTTACTTTATGGATCTAGTTATTTCCTCAAATTTCATTACATCTGTTATTTTACATTTTCCTTCATTTGTCTTGCTGCTTTACTACAAATTTGTGTGGTAATAGATGTGTATATTGATTCAGGTCTATTCCCAAATTCTATTACAGCTGGAATTAGCTCGTAAGTCACCAAGTCTGCTAAATTTGTGTGGTAACAGATGTCTAGTGTCATGTTGAATATTGTTGGTTTTTTCTGCTTGTAGTGACAGGCTCTGCTTGTTATGTAGAAATGCAAATAAATTGATTGATAATACCATCGAAGGATATGCTGCTTTGGCCATGATAATTTGCCTCTTGCTCGAATGATGCAAAGAATTGTTTCTTTACAATATAATAGTATTGTGTGTTTCTGCAACTTATTGCTTAGCCAAACAGGATAAAAGTCGTATGACATACCTGCATGTTTTGATCTGTCCTGTGATTTATTTAGTGAAATTTGCTAACCAATATTCACTTAAATTTTTTTTATCTAGATCATTCAAACACAATTGAATATGCCAACAATTGGAAAGTGTGATTCTTTTAGTTAGCATTTGCATAGTACATTTTTCCTCTTCATTGTTTCTTTTCAGATAACAGATAGGGTCATGGGCGTTGTTTGCTGGGCTGTTGGCTGAAACTTGGCGCTAGCTGTTGGCTACTGGCTGGAACTTGTTTGGTGCAAGAACTTGGCTCTAGATGCTGGCTGGAACTTGACGCTAGCTGCTAGAATTTGTTTAGTTGGCTAGATCATTTTGTGTTCATGTTTTTGTTGTAATTTTGTATGGAAACATGTATTCTGGAACATGCGCCTTTGTATGGTCGTTATGATATTATGGAATTGGTTATATGGTTTATTATTGTTTCAATTGGGTCAGCCCATAATATGGGCCTGGGCTGGAAATGTTGGGCTCACAATATTTGACGTTACCCTATTGTCATAATAACCTGTCCTCCCACGTACCATTTGTGACGGTTCGTACATTATGTGATGCATTGACTAAACAATATGTGACAGTTATAGTCGTCATAAAAGGTAACAATAGGTGACGATAGAACGTTACCGTCACAAAAGGTCTTGACATTTTGTGACGGTGGCCCATAAAATCGTCACGAGGTACATTATGTGACGGTCGTTATATGACGACTGGCGTGACGCTGTTTTTTCGTCATAAAGTACTTTTTATGACAATTTCTGTACTTTACATGACAGTTCCGGTTTGTCATACAAGCCCCGATTTTCTTTGGTTCAATGGATGACACAAATGAGAAATGCTCACAAAATGAAGCCAATCTTGATCTTGTTTGTACACCTCTAAAAATATCACCAATTATAGTATCCAATGGATGATCCCTTGCAATATTGGTTGTTTGGAGCATTGGAACTTGATTGCTTGTATTTATTTGATCATTGGGTTGAGATGATGTACTAGCCACTTGATCTTGTTCATTATTATGAGAGCCACTTGTACTAGCTTGATTTGTATCATCTTGCACATTTGAGTTGGAGAGCACTTGCACTTGATCATCTTCATCATCATTCACTTGTCTAGGCCTCAATTCATCAACATTCATGTTCTTCATGGAATTTGAAAGTTGAATGCCTCTAACATCTTCCAAGTTCTCATTCTTTTCTTGTGAACCCTTGGTTTTATCAAATTCAACATCATGAACTTCCTCAAGAGTACCACTATCCAAATTCCAAACTCTATATGCTTTGCTTGTAGTGGAATAACCAAGTAGGAATCCTTCATCATATTTCTTGTCGAACTTATCCAATCTAGTGCCTTTCTTCAAGATATAGCATTTGTAACCAAAGACCTGAAAATATGCAATGTTGGGCTTTCTACCATTCAAGAGCTCATATGGTGTCTTCTCTTTCAATGGGTGACAATAGAGGCGGTTGCTACAATAGCAAGCCGTGTTGATAGCTTTGGCCCAAAAAGATTGACTCACATTGTACTCACTAAGCATAGACCTTGTCATATCAATGAGTGTTCTATTCTTCCTCTCAACAAGTCCATTTGATTGTGGAGTGTACTTGGCCGAGAATTGATGTCTAATTCCAAATTCATCACATAGTTCATCAATTCTAGTATTCTTGAACTCACTACCATTGTCACTTTTAACTCTCTTGATGGTTGTTTCAAACTCATTGTGAATGCCCTTGACAAATGATTTGAATGTTGCAAACATATCACTTTTGTCCACTAGAAAGAATACCCAAGTGTATCTAGTGTAATCATCTACTATCACAAAGCCATATTTGTTACCACCAATGCTAGTGTATTGAGTTGGCCCAAACAAATCCATGTGCAATAACTCAAATGCTTTACTAGTGTTCATCATGCTTTTCTTAGGATAGGTGTTTTCAACTTGTTTGCCGACTTGACAAGAGTTACAAAGCTTATCCTTTTCAAACACAACATCTTTCAAGCCTCTAACCAAGTCATGCTTAACCAATCTATTCAATTATTTTATTCCAACATGACCAAGCCTTCTATGCCATAACCAACCCATGCTAGACTTAGTGAACAAACATGTAGATAATTTAGCTTCACTAGCATTGAAATCAACCAAGTATAGATTCTCATATCTAAAGCCTTTAAAGATCAAGTTAGAACCATCTACACTTATGATCTCTACATCATCTACCCCAAATATGCATTTGAATCCAAGATCACACAATTGAGCCACGGATAGCAAGTTAAAGTTCAAGCTCTCTACTAGCAACACATTGGAAATACTCATGTCATTGGATATTGCAATCTTACCAAGCTCCTTGACCTTGCCTTTGCCATTGTCACCAAATATGATACTATCATAATCATCATTGCCATTGGTGTTGATTGAGTTGAACATTCTTGCATCACCGGTCATGTGTTGAGTGCACCCACTATCAAAAACCCAATACCTTCCTTCGGCTTTGTAATTGATCTACAAAAGAAGACCAATTCTTTTTAGGTACCCAAACTTGCTTGGGTCCTTGAAGGTTAGTGACCAAGCTCTTTGGCTCCCAAATGACTTTCTTCTTTGAGCCCATCCATGGTTTACTAATGAACTTAGCCTTTACACCATTTATACCCTTGGTAAGCATATAGAAAGAATCAAGCTTAATGGAGGATACATTAGCTTGCGACTTCTTGTTCATGCCCTTTTGCTCTACATGACAAATTTGCTTGCAATTAGTACAAAACCGACCATTGTTCTTCATAAAACTAGTCTTGTGAGGAGCAAAGGCCGCCTTACCTTTCTTGGGGGTATAGCCCAATCCCTCTTTGTAGAGAGAAGCTCTTTAGTTACCCAAGCACATAAGCAAGCGGTCCTCACCACCATAGGCCTTAGCCAAGGTGTGAGTGAGCTTATTGACCTCCTTCTTGAGGTTCTCATTCTCAACCATTAGTGAGGCATCACAAGTGAAACCATCACTACTAGATGAGGTGGAAGTAGAAATACTACAAGAAGAGTTAGTGGGAGAAACAATGTTAGGCATAGATAATGATTCATCAATTATATCACAAGTTAAGCCTACATCACGAGTCTCAACATGCTTCTTCTCATTTTGTTCATTAAGCAAAGAGGAATGAGCTTTTCAAGCTTCTTGTGAGCTTTGCCAAGCTTCTCATGGGCTTCCTCTAGCCTCTCATGAGTTGCTTTGAGCTCATCAAGGGCTTGCTTAAGGGCTTTTACTTCCTTATTCAAGCTCTTGCATTCCCTTCTCTTGATGTCAAAGTGTTCTTTAGCATCTTCTAGCATGTCAAATAATTCATCTTTAGTAGGTTCATCCTCATCACTATCACTATCATTTTCATTATCATATTCCTCATCACTTTCATCGTCATAAGTTTGTACCTTAGTGGCCTTAACCATGAAGCATGATGGAGTGTCGAAGAGAGAAGGCTTCTCATTGATAGCAATGCTTACAAGTGCCTTCCTCTTGGTGGTCTTGTCATCATCACTATCATCATCATCACTTGAGGAAGCATCACTATCCCAAGTGACTACATATGAACCACCCTTCTTCTGCTTGAAGGTTATCTTGTTCTTCTTCTCTTTCTTTTCCTTCTTGTCTTTCTTCTTGTTTTTCTTGTCATCATCTTTGTCACTATTGTATGGACATTGAACAACAAGATGATCTTTGCTTCCATAATTGAAGCATCTTCTTGACTCTTCCTTGTTCTTGCCCAGGCTAGCGCACCGTGATGCTGTGGAGGCCGAGCTGCATGTCGTCAGTGTGGAGGAGCCAAAGTCACTGAAGGAAGTAGACGGTGACCCAAATTGGGCCGCCACGATGGAGGAGGAGATGAAGTCAATACGCGACAACGACACCTAGTCGCTGGTGGAGCTTCCACGTGGACACCGTGCCATCGACTTGAAGTGGGTGTATAAAGTCAAGCATGACGAGAACGGTGGCATCATCAAGTACAAAGCCCGCCTCGTTGCCAAGGGCTACGTGTAGCGTCCCAGCATCGACTTCGAGGAGGTGTTCGCCCCTGTTGCCCGCCTAGAGTCCGTGTGGCTGCTCCTCGCCATTGCGGTACCTATGGCTGGGGCGTCCACCACATGGATGTAAAATCGGCGTTCTTGAATGGTCAACTCTAGGAGGAGGTGTATGTTCAGCAACCGCTCGGGTTCATCGACGGCAAGCATAAGCACAAGGTGCTCCGACTCTATAAGGCATTGTACGGTCTTCGTCAAGCTCCACGAGCGTGGAACCAGAAGCTCGACGCCTCACTCATGGCGCTCGGCTTCAGTCGCTGCATCAATGAGCACGGGATGTACACCCGTGGAAAAGGAGGAGGGCACCTGAACATAGGCATCTATGTCGATGACCTAATCATAACTGGTGGCAATGCAGGTGTTGTGTCCAAGTTCAAGATGCAGATGAGGAGCACCTTCCGCATGAGTGACCTCGGGCCACTCTCCTACTACCTCGGGCTGGAGGTGACACAGGGAGCTCATGGGATCATGCTTCGACAAGGCGCCTACTTAGCCAAGATACTGGAGAAGGCGGGGATGGCCGCATGCAATCCAAGCGCCACCCCCATGGAGATGACGCTGAAGCTGCTCAAGGAAGGCATGACATTGAGCGTTGACACCACCGAGTACCACAGCATCATCGGGAGCCTTAGGTACTTGTGTAACTCTAGACCTGATCTGGTGTTCGCTGTGGGCTACCTGAGCCGATTCATGGAGGCGCCGCGCCAGGAGCACATGGCGGCCGTCAAGTGTGTCCTCTGCTATGTGGCGGGCATGATGCACTAGGGAGTGCATTATCACCCTACGGGGAGGGATGAATCTGCGCCAACCTTGCTGGGCTACTCCGACAGCGACCTAGCTGGTGATATCAACGATCGGGAGAGCACTAGCGGGCTCATGTTCTTCCTTGCCGGCGGGCTGATTGCATGGCAGTCGGCGAAGCAAAGGGTGGTCGCGCTATCCTCATGCGAGGCAGAGTACATCACAGCAGCAGGAGCTGCGTGCGAGGGAGTTTGGCTAGCTCACCTGCTGGCAGAGCTCATCGGCGGCAAAATCCTCGCGCCCAAGCTCAAGGTGGATAACAAGTCCGCCCTCGCACTAATGAAGAATCCTGTGCACCATGACCGGAGCAAGCATATTGACATCAAGTTCCGTTTCATCCTAGAGTGCTGCGACAAGAAGCTGATCGACGTCGAGTTTGTCGGCACCGAGCTGCAGCTAAGCGACATCCTCACCAAGGCGCTTGGCCGTGTTCGCTTCCAGGAGTTCCGTCATGGGATCGGCATGGTTAAGCTAGCATAGGCGCTCTAGGACTTAGGAGGAGATTGTTTGAATAAGCCCTGAGCATGCCGTACTTAGCTGATGCCTAAACTTAGCTAGTTGATGGATAGAGCTGACTGCGCTCTGGCTGTTCGTGGCTGGCGCGCAACCCTGCGGCACGTCCTAGGCCACTGGGATGGCGGTGACTGAGCACGAGCATGCCGCAAATGACTCGGCTATTGCTGGCCATGTAAACCTACATGTAAGCTCTTCTTATTCAGTTTTAATCAATAGAAAATGTAGCCGCTTTGTAGCACCAAAAATCACTTGTGTTCCAACTGTGTTCGCGTGCGTTCATCCACTCTCTCTTGCTCTCGCTGTGATCGGGATTCTGTCACCGGTGAAACTCACCGAGCGGCTCAAGGCGTTCACCACTGACACCACGGTGCGCGCCATCATCGGTGGCTGGAGCCAGCACCGCGAAGCGTTCCTGCGGCTCCTAGAGGAGGCGCTCAAGGTCATCCCGGGGCTGAGCTTGCTGGACCTCTTCCCGTCGTCATGGCTTGCGATGCTCGTTAGCCGCGTCCCCGACAAGATTGAGCGCCGCTGTAGCGCCATGATCGCCATCCTCGACGATATTGTCCAAGAGCATCAGGACAGGAGATCAGCCGGCGGAGGCGTAGACGAAGACGAGGACTTGCTTGACGTGCTCCTGAGGCTCTAGAAGGAGATGGGTTCTCATCTCCCTCTCACCACCGACAACATCAAAGCCGTCATCTCTGTAAGTACAGCTACCCGAGGACTCTCGCTAGATCGTCACAGATTGCATTCGTCCCTCGTTCAAAGGGTGTTCTCTTTCGCAGGATCTGTTCAGTGCGGGCAGCGAGACGTCGGCAACGACGCTGCTGTAGTGCTGTGGGTGATGGTTGAGATTATGAGAAACCCATTGGTTTTGCGGAAAGAGCAGGACGAGGTCCGAAGGGCACTCCTGCCACGACGCTGTTAGCATAAACCACGTCATGTACGTGCATGGCTTGTGTGTCAGGTTGAGTCGTCGATGGCGAGCGTGTTCGAGCTCACGTTGGAGTCTATTGGCCAGGTCGAGTCCATCATGTGTGCGACGTGTCGATGACGAGCTGACCCTTCTGTGATGAAGCATTGAGTGCGTAAGTCAAGATTAGGGGAGGCAATGTCGGAAATAATCATGACTTGATAGATTTAGTTTGTATCATTCAGGTCACATTTTATTATTAGAGTACGTGTGAGTCACGTATTTGTGAGGCTACATGTAGTTGAACGAGATATGTTCTCGTGGAGAAACAACTGGCATCAGATCCATGGTTAGGGAGAGCAAAGCAAGCTAAAGATGTCGACGTCGAAGAAGGTCGGAGACTCGAGCCCGGCAGCCCCGATGATGGCACACAATGTGCGGTCATGGCGGCATGCATCATCAGTGGCACGGTAGAAGTCCCAAAGCCGTTGACAATGGGAGGTGCAGATCGCATCAGACGCGAGCAAGAGTCGACACAGCTTTGGAGACAAGTGCTTCGGCTGTGGTGAGCTGCCACTTCTCGAGGGAATGCCCGAAGCCAAGGAAGGAGGAGGCGTTATTTGGCAACACCGTTGACGAACCAATGCTCCTATGTGGTGGGACACACGGTGATGTTGTGGTTTAGGGGGGTTGTTAGCATAAACCACGTCATATACGTGCATGGCGTGTGTGTATCAGGTTGAGTCGTCGATGGCGCGCGTGTTCGAGATCGCATTAGAGTTCATTGGCTAGGTTGAGTCCGTTGTGTGTGCGACATGTCGATGACGAGCCGACCCTTCTGTGATGAAGCGTTGTGCGCAAGTCAAGATTAGGGGAGGTAATGTTGAAAATAATCATGACTTGATTTAGTTTGTGTTCACATTCTATTATTGGAGTACGTGTGAGTCACGTATTTGTGAGGCTGCATGTAGTTGAATGAGATGTTCTCGTGGAGGAACTAGATATGCATTAGTTTGTTAGGGAGATGTGTCTATCAACTTGGAGACCGGATCCTACGGATCGTGGAGCGTGAGTCGTGTGGTGAATGCATGAGGTAGTAGCCTGTGCATGCGTGTCGACGTGCATGCGCAAGCATGAGTTTCGGCCAGCAGATTGTTGCTCGGCAGTGTGACGCTAGGCTTTAAAGCTAGCTTGTAAGGGTTGGATGAATTGTTCCGAGTCATGTATTTAATAATAGAAGCCAAGATACAGGGGTTTGTCACCGACAAATCTATCTTGTTTACTGTTCATCTTCTGCCTCCGTCCGGCGAGAGTTAGAGTGACTTGGTTCCAACAGACACAGTGACTGAGGACAGCTTGGGCACCCTGCACTACCTTTGGCTTGTCATCAAGGAGGCACTTCGGCTGCACCCGCCGGTGCCATTGCTGCTGCCGCGGGAGTGCCATGGCCCGTATCAGGTGCTTGGCTATGACGTGCCTCGTGGCGCCACCATGGTGCTCATGAACGTGTGGGCGATAGGTAGGGATCTAGTGCATTGGGAATCGACCGAGGATTTCATTCCAGATTGGGGCGTCATCCTCGTCTCCGGCGGCCACGGGCGGAACAATGATAGGCTCGGCTTCTCTCCTCCTTCCTTCTCCTCCCTTCACGGCTCGGTGTGGGCTGTTTGGGGTGCCAACAGTGGTGGCAGGGCGCTAGGGCACCGGGCTAGCCCTTTTATAGGCAGGGCATCCATGGCGTGGTGGCGGGGGATGGCGGGGAGAGGTAGGATGGGTACGTGTAGGGTGGATAGGGGCTCTAGGTTAGGGTTCGGGGATTGGCGGGTGAACACGGACGCCCTAGCGCATCCAAATTTGAACGCCGACGGTCAAGGGAAGGATGAGGTGGCATCACCATTGCGGTGCGGGCCACGGTGGCAACGTCAGCGCGGTGTTGGTATGAGCTGGGGAAGGGCACGAACGCCGCGCATCATGGATGTGGGGCGCATCCACGCGTGCGTGGCCAATGGCTCGAGCACGGATGGCTGGGGCGAGCGGGCAACTGGGATTCCTCCCCGGTGTCGTTGCTCTGCCTCGGTGCAAAAGCAGAGGAGGGTGGGGGTGGGGGATGACAGGCAACGGCCTGCTGTCAGCGACGCCGTGAGAGAATGGGAGTGAGGCGTGGGTGCGGTGCTGGGCCAACTGGGCCATGGCCTGGCTGTGTATGGGCGAGGGCACGACGCTGGGCCATGGGCGTGTAGTGGGGCCGCTCGGCTGGCTGGGCTGCTTCTAATTTCTCTTTTTCCTAATTCTTCCCTTCTCTTTTCTATTTCTAAACCCAATTTCTATTTTATAATTTTCACCCTATGTCCTTATACTTGTATACATGTATCACAAGCATGTATACCACCCTAGGTGGGTCATCTAGCTTCACATGGGTCGAAGCTTGGCTAGGTTAAAGGTGCACACACACACAAGTTTTATTTATTTTAATGTTGATCAAATTTTATTAGCAAACATAAAACCCAAAATAAGCAACTCAAGGTTTATTTAAAATGCATATGCTCACACATGCCACTATTGGGGGTCTACTTGTGCAACTATAGGGGTTTTCCTAGCATGATCACTTACCAATCATGGGTTTGTTAGGAAAATTTTTGAAAGTTGGCATTTTTAATTCTTTGGATTTTTTAGGGATGTTACAGTCATCGACCTCTGTAATCAACAAGTTAAGGAACCTTTGTCATCGACTCCCAGCGACATCAACGTACCTTCTCTGACATTCTGGAGAAGGTACCTTCGTCATCGACCTCCGCAATCAACAAATTAAGGAACCTTCGTCATCAACATAGACGACATCAACATCACCTTCTCCAATAGTCTGGAGAAGGTACCTTCGTCGTCGACCTAGGCGACATTAACATAACCTTCTCCAACGATATAGAGAAGGAACCTTTGTCATCAACCTCGGCGACATCAACATCACTTTCTCCAACAGTCTGGTGAAGGTACCTTCATCATCGACCTAGGCGAAATCATCATAACCTTCTCCAACATTATGGAGAAGGAACCATCATCATCAACCTCGGTGACAACAACATAACCTTCTCCAACATTCTGGAGAAGGTACAACCTTCATCACAGCGACATCAATATAACCTTCTCCAACAGTTTGGAGAAGGAACCTTCGTCATCGACCTCGGTTACTTCAACATCAATGTACCTTCTCCAACATTTTGGAGAAGGTACCTTCTTTATTGACTCCAGCGGCATAACATACCTTCTTCAATATTCTGGAGAAGGTACCTTCGCCATCGACCTCGGCGACTTCAACATCAACGTACCTTCTCCAACATTCTCGAGAAGGCACCTTTGCCATCGACGTCGGTGACATCAACCTTCGCCATCGACTCTCAATGACATCAATGTACCTTCGCCAACACTTCGACAAGGGGCTCGCCATCGGCCTCGGCGGCATCAACCGCACCCTCGCCAACACTTTGGTAAGGGGCTCACCACTGACCCCGGTGGTGCCAACATTTTGGAAAGGGATCGCTATCGACCTCGGTGACATCAACCGCACTCTCAACAACACTGACAAGGGGATCTCCATCGACCTCGATGATGCCAACACTTCGACAAGCGGCTCTCCACACTTTGGCAAGGTCCCACTATCGACCTCAGTGACATCAACCAGACTCTTGCCAACACTTCGGCAAGGGCTGGCCATTCGACCTCGACGGAACTAACACTTTGGCAAGGTGCTTGCCATCGACCTCGGTGATATCGACCTCACCCTCACCAACACTTCATTAGTGTCTCGACCTCATATTTGGGTTGAAGATCCGCACCTGCCTTCGGCACCATCAGCACCATCTACATCACCATCGCCTCACTTGTCTGCTTCAACATCAACTTCGGCTCCGCTAGGCTACCTTCGGACCAAGGGCCCAGCATTATCATCAGCATCAACTACTTTCAACAACGACTTCAACTTCGCCCCGTCATCACCCTCGGCTAAAGTGAAGAACCTCCCCCAAAGTTCATCGTCAACACCGTCGACAACTAGGCATGAAGCCCCCGCCTGCTCATAGGCATCAGCCAAGAGGGCTAAGGGGGTGCATTAGGGGACCAATTCAACCCGGAGGACATTTCTTGCCCGCTGCTCATGAGCAGAAAGAGGCAAGCCCCGCCAGCTATGTCAACTACTCCATCCATGTCCACCTCAACAAATGCATCATCATCGACCTTCGGTTGCAACTCCCGCGTCTATCTACGTTCAACGTCCGTGACCGCTAGAACGACTGCTTGCACTACTACGACTACTTCGACTACAGAGATCCGATCTCAGCAAGGTGGAGACCCTTGCGGCAGCTGAGTCAAATAGGAGCTAATAAGTCATCGACCTCCGTAATCGACAAGTCATCATCATCATGTCATGGCCTTCGACCCTCGCTGCCGAAGCACTTGCTGCTCTGAGGACACCCATCGAAGCCTAGATTGACAAGGGAATTGTACTCTTGGGCCTTTTTCCTGTTATTGTAGCGACTAGGCTTTGTTGTATTACCAAAACCTAGTGGCTAAGTGGTTACTGTTGGGGGTTGGGGTGGCTGTGCCTACCCCTCCATGTAAAAAGGCCTAGTGCCTAGTAGATCTGAGGAGCTTCATGTAAATTCATGAACTATAAGGGGTGGGGAGAAAGATGCATCCCCAACCTCCCCTATAAATAGAACCCAAGGACAAGGGGAAGGCTCTCTCTTCCCATTCTATTCTCCTGTGTAGGACTAGCATCCCAGCTTTCCCTTTACGCCGGTGAAGGTACCTTCGCCCTACCAACCCGGGTGAAGGTACCTTCGCCCTACCAACCCAACATATAGTAAACGCATGTCGAGTGTCAACTGGGATCCAATCACAACCACTGTTAAGCATGGCAAACACAGAATAGATAAATAGATTAAACAACCGTTAAGCATGGCAAACACAGAATGGATAATAAACAGCATGTCACACGAATAAACAGTTTAAACAATCATTGAGCATGGCAAAAACAGTATAGGTAAACAGTTAAAACAACATTTGAGCATGGCAAAAATAGTATGATAAATAGATGAAACAATGTTAAGCATGGCAAACACAGTAAGGATAGACAGATAAAATCTCCAACCGCTATCTCTTCATCTCTAATAAGCTACTAGTAATTTTTGGACTAGTAAACTGGCAGAGCAGCAGTGCAAAAGAAAATAGGAACTGAGCTGTGATCCAGAGAGTCCTGACTGCTATCCTGCTCGTACCTTCGTCAACATTTGGTCCAGACGATGCTGAAGCCACACCTGAGGTTTTGTTGAGGAAGAGGGCATGAGATTTTGTTGAGAAATAGGGCCGTAGCAGAAAGAGCGGCGAGCATGGATAACGCAGCCAGGGCTTTATGGCCAGGGCCATCATGACCGCCGTCGCCCTAGAAGAGGTATCTGCGCCGCCAAGAGGAAACTCATTAACTACGAGAATAAGATTGACGTACATTGAAATGAGATACGGAAATTATCAGGACTGGCCTTGCTCCCCGCATGACGCCGACCGCAGCAGAGGTCATGCTCCCCTGCATGACGCCGACCGCAGCAGAGGTCCCGCTCCGCCGCTCGCCATCGATCGCAGCAGAGCAACCAAACCTCCATGTAGAGGACGTGCCTCCCCGCTTGTTGCCGTCAATATCTTCTGCATCCTCCGCGAAGAGAGGAGGGTGAGGCTTGCCAGAGAGCGGAGTTTAGGGCTTGAAAATCCCCTTGCCAGGACAGATCCCGACCCCAGAAAGATCATGGAAGTTGAGCCCGGCCCGCCACCTTGATCCTCTCTCCACTCTTGCCTCCGCTGACCCTGACCTGCCACCTCCGCTCACCCTAACCCACCGTCGCCGTCGCCGTTGCAGCCGCCCAAAAGATTTCTAGGGTTTAAAAAGGATGCGGTGCGGCTAGGTATCGCTGCCCGCTGGGTTAAAAAGATGCTTCAGTAGCATCAAATCCAACAGCCATAAACCGTCCAATACGAATTGACGGCTTCCTCCTACACAGAGAAGAATAGCTCACGTGGCTGAGCTTGGGTTGCTGGTGTTATAAAAGTGCACATCCATAGAGGCCAGAATGGCCTATGAGGACGAGTCCAACAGGCCCAAAGACAAGGCTGAAATAGCTCTTTTAGCCAAGGCCGCGCCCAACAGGCCTAAAGCCAAGGCCGGCCTAGTGTTATGTGCTCTTACGTGAAATCCTATTGGGCACCCTACGGACAATAGATACACGAGACACAACTGCTCTATACTTTTAACACACAAGCCACAAGGTTTTGCTTGTTCTCTGTAGAGTTTATGGATATTCTTATTTGTAACCAATGATTACTGTTACAGATTGCTACTAACAAATTATCATCAGCTATGAGTACACACCTGTTAGTTTATGGAGCAAAGAACCTGAACAACTAAGATGTCTTTTCTTACACTAATGCAGCCGCCAGGATGATGGGATGGAACACAGCAACAGCGAAAGGTGTACTGTATTAGTAATACCAATGATGTTTTGTTGTACATACTTCAAACTTAGAGCTCTTTTCCTGTATAGACCCTGCTACTACAATGTTAGCTTAGAATGCTTCTGCTTTATATAAAACTAGGCCTACCTACTACTATGTTACTCATACAAATGACCTTTTGTTGTATATACAACATTTTATGGAGCACGTGTGACTGCTCACCATATATGATTTCATAATAAGAATGTAACTTCCTTCTGCTTCATATATATCAACAGGTCATATTCACCATATGTACTCTGGTTGCACTACAATGCAAACATCATAGAGTCAGACACCACGGCGCGGCAACGCCACGCCATATTTGTAGGATGACAGTAAAGGCATTCTGTTTTGGTCTACAAGAGCATCTCTCTTCCTCCCTTTATTGTACTCAGTTTTGAAACTCTTTTTAATAAATCACCAGTAGGGGTGCGCCCCTCCCGTTCAACGTCAAAAAAAATTAAGAACTTAATATCTTTTTGATCATTTACCTAGTATTGTAGTACTGGTATGTATTGTAAATTTTAGTAGATATAAACCAATCAAATGAGTAGCTTCTGATTTCAAACAAGTTCGGATCATAATGTAACCGCTAATCGGATTGGAATGAAACCAAAGCCACTACAAATATATCGATGAGACCTAAAACTTCTGTTTTAGGCAAAAGTGGAGATTTTACACCCATAATTCCTAGAAAAATAAAGAGTAAAGTCTACTGGCTGTCCTCGAACTTGTTCGGACATGTCATCCTGGTCCATAAACTCGCAAATCAACCATTTAGATCTTCAAACTTGTTCATCTGTGTTATTTGGGTCCCTAAACTCGCAAATCGCTTGTTTATAACCTCAAACTTGTTCAGTTGTATCATCCCGGTCCCTAAACTCGTAAATCAGCTCTTTATGTCCTTAAACTTGTTCAGCTGTGTCATCTGAGTCCCTAAATGTTTTAAACTTATAAAATTCAATATATATTTATAAAACTGTCCAAAAATTGTAAATCCAATTTTGTTAGACTCCTGATAACATGTACTTTAAATTAGAATAAAAGAAATCACCAATACTTTCTGTTTTTAACTCTGCAGTTAAATAACTAATTAAATAGGTACATACATTTTTATATGTTGTTCTGTGCTGTAAATAAATCCTATAAAATTACATAAGTGTTGATTTCTTTTACTCTAATTGAAACTACATGTTATCAGGAGTTTAACAAAATTGGATTTATAATTTTTGGACAGTTCTATAAATATATATTGAATTTACAAGTTTACAACATTTAGGGACTCGAACGACACAACTGAACAAGTTTCATGACCTAAACGAGTGATTTGTAAATTTAGGGACCGGAATGACACATCCGAACAAGTTTGAGCACTTAAACGAGCTTTGTGAGTTTAGAGACCGAGATGACATAGATGAAGTTTGACCCTAAACGGTCGATTTGCGAATTTAGAGACCAGCGGAACAAGTTCGAGGACCGCTAATGGACTTTACTCAAAAATAAATATACTTGCTGCACGAATTTCAGTTTCTCAACAATGGTTTTAGCCAGCGATTGCACCTACCCAACTTCATCTAGGAGCTACTAGGGACTATCAGAAAGTACCAATAGAGCAAGGATCACAATTTCGATCAATTATGGCGCAATTGGCCAATCACAACAGGAACGGGTCACTTAGAATGATGCACACAGTATTTACTGACACTCCCAAGAAACAACCTGCAGCGTTAATACAAGACAATGGTGAAGCAGCTCAGCATCATTTAGGAGAAACATGGTGAGTGTCGTATACCACTAAACTAATACCTAATCCATTAAGCACAGGAACATGGTGTTCACATCTCTACTAAAAGAATCCCATGGGGTCGTCGACAGGTGTTGTGCCGTGAAGGCTCATCTTTGGGGGCATCCATGGGGTTGCTTAGCCCTGTGGGCAACTCACCGCTGTACTATGTCGCTGCACAAGGTCACGATGAGGTAATGCAATTTTTGTTCAGTACCAGCATTTTAATTGATTGGTGGTCCAATAATATTCAGAGGACTTTGCCCCTCTGATTATCTGCAAATCCACGTCATTAAGCTTTGTTAGTTTTGCAGTAGATGCAAAAGGAAACCGGAAATGACATTGCGAGTTGGGCCTCTCAGTCTGAACTTTCTTGCAGACAACAAAACTCCGATGCTTTCTCAAGCATGGTTCTTTGTGGTGTAATGGCCCTGTTCGCTTCTCTTATAATTCGTCTTTTTTAGCTTGTCTTTTTAGTCGGAACAATATTTTTCTTTCACAATAAATCAATCGAACAGTGTTTCGGCTTATTTTTTTAACGAAGCGAACGGGGCCATTATCTGCTCTGACGTGGTTTTCGGG
This sequence comes from Miscanthus lutarioriparius, assembly GCA_904845875.1. Lineage (NCBI taxonomy): Eukaryota > Viridiplantae > Streptophyta > Magnoliopsida > Poales > Poaceae > Miscanthus > Miscanthus lutarioriparius. Next base: position 76,471,803 of record CAJGYO010000008.1, on the reverse strand, counting down.
TGTTTTGAATATTTTTCACCGTTGCTACTTTCACGCCGTGTTTAGTTACAAAAATTTTTCCCAAAAATTACTACAGTACCCATCACATCGAATCTTGCGATACGTGAATGGAGCATTAAATGTAGACGAAAAAAAAACTAATTGCATAGTTTAGTTGGAAATTGCGAGACGAACGTTTTGAGCCTAATTAGTCCATGATTGAACACTAATTACCAAATAAAAACGAAAGTACTATAGTAACCCAAATTCCAAACTTCTCTCAACTAAACACGCGCTCAACTAAGGTTTCTTACCAACAAAGGAACCTGGGGTTTCAGCAGCGAGCAGCCTACTTGTGTCGGTGGGTCCACTCTGCGACGTAAAGTGTTTCATTGGATGGCAGGTTGCAGGGAGGATTAGGTGGTGCAAAGGTAAATTCTTTTTGTGTAAGCAAGATAATATGGAACAGATTTGATGGGAAAGCATTGTTCACATTAATGAAATGAATCAGGAAACAGTTTAAAGCTGAAAACTAAAGTTCTCTACTCCTCCTGGTGTAACTAGTTTTTATGCCTCAGGAACTGACTCCCTGATGTAGTTGTAACTTTTCTGTTGGGCAAAATCTTGATCAATCAACATTTTTGCATATATCTATCTATAGCTGAATGCATCATAAAGGCATATTACCTCCTATCTTCTACTATACCTGTTTTCAGGAAGAATCGCAGTAACATGAGACGGTTGGTGCGTTCAAAATATACCAATGGTGATGCCGGCTACAGACATGTCAGAACAAAGGAAATAAAAAAATGTGCCATCCACAAAGAGTTTGCTTCACCTTACCATTTATTGTAGCACTTAGCTCTGAAGATTGTTCACTTCAAATTTGGTTTTTAAGTTCGGTAGGCATAGCAGATATTGCTAAGCGTGAGAGGAACAAAGGTGCAAAGCAACTTGATGCATTAACGAAAGTGAGTTTGGATTGATACTAAGAAACCTTAATAATTGGGCTTCTACATGTGCATGTTTTTTTCTAAAACAATATCCTGTCAACGCATATGTAAGTTCGAATTTATACATGTTACGATTCTTTCGTGTTTTTAAGTTCCGTAGCAACGCACGGGCACCATCTATTTTGTTCAAATTTCTTATACTTGTAGCAACGCACGGGTGATCACCTAGTGAATAGGAGATTCTTTGGAGGCATGGCTGTTCAAAGAATTTCATAGAAATTAATTAAAGATCATAAACCAAATATTTTGCTTTAATTGTCACAGCAATACAAGGATCAAGCGACTAAATGAATAACTAACTTTACCATGAGAGGCATTTTATGAAAAGTATAACGACAAATATATAACAAAGAGTTAAATGCACCAGCGGTCTTCGAACTTGTAAACGTGTGTCAGATATGTTCATAAACTTTGAAAATACATTTCGGCACCCCTAAACTGTTAAGTGGTGCACTGCAGGTCCATACCAGTCATGTGACATCTTTTTTTTTTTTTTGCTGATGTGGCATGATAGTATGACATGTATTTTTTATTTAACCCCTCGTATTTATTTTTCTTATAAAAATAGACCTTGGACTTCTCTCTCATCCGGGTCGCGGAGGATTGCTGGGCGCGACCGACGCGGGACCCTGGCCCGTCGTCGTCGTCCGGGTCGGGGAGGTGGGCGCTGGAGCACGAGCGGTGGCCGCGGAACCCGGCGTGGTCGCGCCCGCTGTCGGACAGCGGCGGACGCAGGAGCGGCTCCTCCTCGTCGTCCTCCTTGAGGTCCCTGTTCCGCTCCATCGGGGTGTGGTTCAGCTCGCTCTCGACCGCGTCGTCGTCTGCGTCCATGAAGCGGAGCAGGGACACCGCGCCGGTGGGTGACGTCGGGGCCAAGAAGCCGCCTTGTAAGTCAACTCGCGCCCCCTCCGTGCCCTCGCTCTTCGATTAAGGGAGGATGATGATGAAGATGAACTGACCGCGGTCCACCGCAGCTGTGCCGGGGTACGCCGGGACGAAGTCGTCTACCCGCGGGCTGTACAGCAGGGGCGGCCACAGCAGCAGCAGGTAACACCGGACGTAGTTCCAGAGCTCCGTCTTCTCCATCGAGGAGATCCTCCGACCTCCGTGCTGAAGATCCTCCGCATCGGCGTGTTCGATGAGTGCCCGGGCGCGTGCGACGAGGTCCACACCATCCTCACCGCGCTCAGGATCGAGCGCATCTCCGACGCCGGCGCCGAGGAGGCCGTGCTCCAGGTGCTCGCCGCACTCCTGCGAACCCACGCCACGCCGCGCCGCTGCTGTGGGACAGCTCGGTGTGCACGGCCGTCAAGGCGTCAACACCTGCTTCCAGATCATCGTGCAGCACGCTGCACGCCGCTATCAGCCGCGGCAGCGAGCTCCTCCAGCGCATGGCGCGCCACTGCATGCACGAGATCCTGCAGGCCGTCTTCGCGCGGCTGCCGGACATCCGAGACGTCGCCGACGCTGACAACCTGTCCCTTAGGCTCCGGCGCTCTGGATTGGGCGCGTGCTGCATGGTGGACGTCTTCAACTTCCTCTGCCCCGCTGGTCAACTACATGGTTATATGTCTCCTCAAAGCGAGGGCTGTCACCGAGGTTCACATAAGAACTAATCAAATGGATTAAACCAACTACTGGACTGCTAGCTCGGAGCCACCAAAACAGTATGGTTTACATCGATCAGATCATCTATGTACTTATTAATTGCTTAATTGCACACCCTGTTCCAGTCCGGAACAAGGCTACGGGTAGCAGCAAGCACTAGTGAAGCTCCAGTAATTGAAAAGTGATCGACTACAGACAGACGCGGCACACACTATAATCGGTTACTGGGTACTGAAAAGTGAGTACCGAGGCTTAAAAATCGATGGGTATCATATCATTCGAATGGTTTCGACTTATTTGGAGTTTTCAATGAAGAAATTCGGATGGTTTAGTCGATCCTGGTCAGACCTCCTGAATATGACAGTACTATCATAAAGAAATGGCCATAACTTTTCATTCCCGAAGGCGCGCTGTGGAGGTCAGTGAGCATGTTTTGAAAAGCTTGTCAAGTCTAGTTTACAATGCCTCTAGGCTTGACGGATTTGGATGTACCAATGATGAGATTCGACTGGATTAGTAAAGATTGGTTCGAAGGTCAACAGTCTTCTCCGGAAATTATCTTCGTGCAACTTCTTATTCAATACTGTACCAACCTAGAAGACCAGATATATTATATGTAATGCAGGAAGGAATGAGCATATCAGTTTCCATGGCAAAGACACATAGCTCAAGCTAAGGGTTCACTAAATATATGTCAAACAAATAGCCCAAAAAATACAAATTATTCATGTACTCCTATATCTCCTACAGTTATCTAGCTGAGCACATGTTGGTGTTGGTGGATTAGTAGCACAAAACCGAAATACAAAGTATCGTAGGTTCACACTGAAGATTTATGCAACTGATAGTTATTCGTACAGGGTCTAAGCCAGCAGTTAGACCTTAAAAACAAGCAACAACGATCACCATAAAAAACAACAAAACCATCACCAATACATCGTGAACGGAGTACGAGCATATGCTTGATTAGTCCATCAACACCGGTAGCCTAGTAACAGGGAGCAACACTAAATCTGAACGCGGGGGTGCCGTGATTGCAACCGCCTCAGCCATGTCCATCTCCTCGGCGACCATCCCTTCCGGTAGCTTCCAATCGAAGTGAAACAGCAACGCCGCGAGCGCGAGCTCAATGTGCGCCAGCCCGAACGCCATGCCGGGGCACATCCTCCTTCCGCCACCGAACGGGATGAACTCAAAATCCATGCCCTTGAAGTCTCGTCCACTCTCCACGAACCTTTCCGCACGAAATCCTCCGGCGCACCCCACAGCCCTGGGTCCCTTCCTATCGCCCACGCGTTCACGAGCACCATCGTGCCACGAGGCACGTCGTAGCCAAGCACCTGGCACGGGCTGCGGCACTCCCGCGGCAGCAGCAGTGGCCCCGGCGGGTGCAGCCGAAGTGCCTCCTTGTTGACGAGCCGAAGGTAGTGCAGGGTGCCCAAGCTGTCCTCCGTCACCTTGTTGTGGCCGGCGAGTGCTCCCCGGATCTCATCTTGCGCCTTCCGCATCACCGTCGGGTTCCGCATCAGCTCGGCCATTGCCCACTTCAGCGTCGTCGCCGACATCTCGCTGCCAGCTCCAAACATGTCCTGTGTGTGCGGTGGTGTGTGGAGAATCAGAGTGAACGTGAAGAACAGTTTCATTTGTGGATCCAAGATGAGCGAATGTGAAGAGAGCTTACGATGAGGACAGATTTGATGCTATCGGTCGTGAGAGGGTTATAGATGGCCAACGGGCCGGCCCGGCATGGTAAGGCACGGGCCCGTGAAAGCATGGCCCGATAGCCAACGGGCCGACACGGCACGCTGTGCCTCCCGGGCCATGCCTCACAGGGCCACGGGCCTGGCCTCCGGCCTAGGCACGGTACTATGGGCCAATTTTCGTGCGGGCGGCCCGAGAAGCACGACCAATTTCGCAGGCCGTGCCAGCCCGAGGCCCACCGCCGCCGACAGAGAGAGAGAGGGAAGGGGTCGACGCCGCTCGCTGGAGATCCGCCGGAGAAGGGAGGGAGGGAGGACGCGGGGAGCGGATCCGCCATGGAGGAGGAGATCCGTGCCGTCCCACGCTGGATCCGCGCCGCCCCTGCCCGGAGAGAGGTCTGCGCCGGAGGAGAGCCACCCTGCTCCGTGCCGCTGCAAGGGCCACGCGAGCTCCGCTGCGGGGGGCCATGCGAGCTCCACCGCGGAGCGCCGCTGCAGGGGCTGCGCGAGAGGGGCTACCGTCGGGAGGGAGGGAGAGGGGCGCCGTTGTTGCGCCAGGAGAGAGTGGAGGGAGCGCCGGAGGGAGAGAGAGCGGAGCTCCGGATCTCGGTGAGGAGGAGGAGGAGCGAGTGCGGCAGCGGAAGGGATAGGGTTCGGGCGTGGGGAGGAAGACGGCTACGCACGGGAGGGAGACGGCCGGCGCGCTCACCCCAGAGGCAGATCCGGTCGCTAGTGCTCTCTCCCTAGAGGTGGGGCCGCGCGGGGAGGCATGGAGGAGGCGGGGGCCGGTGCGCTTAAATCCGGCCATCGCTGCTCGCGGGAGATGGCTGCGCTCGGGAGGGAGACAGCCGCCCGCGAGGGAGACACCGCCGCGCGGGGAAGAGGCAAGAGGCGAGAGGGAGCGGGTAGGATTTAGGGTTCGGGGTGAGCCGGTGAGGGTGAGGCGGGGAGCTGGGCTATGCACGGGAGGGAGATGGCACTGCACAGGAGACGCCACCTGCTGGGAAGAGGCGAGAGGCGAGAGGGAGCGGGTAGGATTTAGGGTTCGGGGTGAGCCGGTGAGGTGAGGCGGGGCTGGGCTCACGCTGAGAGAGGAGAGCGCCACATGGGAAGAGGCAAGAGGCGAGAGGTGAGAGGGAGCGGGTAGGATTTAGGGTTCGGAGTGAGCCAGCCGGTCAGGGTGAGGCAGGGGGAGGCGAGGAGCTAGGCTGAATGTCGCCTGCCTAGGCCTGGCGGCCAGTGTGAGGTTGGCGGGCAGCCGGCCGCTAAGCGGGCGGGCTTGATCAGAGCAGTGTCGTGCTGTCTTGACCACGATGCCTAGGGTAAGGCCCAGGCATGGCCTGCTCCTCCGGGCCGGGCCAGCCCGGGCCCGCTAGCCTCCGTGCCGGGCCGTGCTTGGGCTGGGCCAAAAAATGGGCCTTGGGCCAGGCCGACGGGCTCGGGATGTGAAAAGGATCAAGATGCCCAAGAGGGGGGTGAATTGGGCTAATTCTAAATTTCTTCGCAATAATTAAACCCTACGGTTAGCCCAATTAACCCCTTGTGCCTGGAAAGTGTTTCTATTGATCTACCACACAAAAGTTTAACAACCTATGTTTCAATCCTACTCTAACATGGCAATTCTATGAATGTATATGACAAGAATTGAATTGCTCAAGATAAATGCTCAAAGTAAAAAGAGGAGGAACGCGACGATGTTTTGCCGAGGTATCGGAGAGTCGTCACTCTCCACTAGTCCTCGTTGGAGCACCTGCGCAAGGGTGTAGCTCCCCCTTGATCCGCACAAGGATCAAGTGCTCTCTACGGGTTTATTCTTCGACACTCCGTTGTGGCGAATCACCCACAACCGCTCACAACTTGAGTTGGGTCATCCACAAGCTCCGCCGGATGATCACCAAACTTTTAATCACCACCAAACCGTCTAGGTGATTGCGATCACCAAGAGTAACAAGCACAAACTCTCACTTGACCACGACAAGCCTAATGAGAAGGGTGGATGCACACTTTGCTACTCTTGCTTTCACTAATAAGGGCCCTCTTTGGGATTCTCAAATCACAATCACCTCACTAGGACCTTGCTTTTCTTGGCACTCTCAAAGGTGTTTCTCAACTGTTGGAATGAGCAAAAGTACCCTCTCACACGAATTGATGAAGTATTTATACACCCGGTTGAAAAACAAACCGTTATGTGCCTCTGCGGGGTGACCGGACGCTCCGGTCATGTTGACCGGATGCTCCGGTTAGTTCACCCCGACCTCTAGTGTTTAAGTTGTGACCGAGACGCGTCCGGTCATGATTTTCCCTCTCTGGAACCTTACTGGAGTCGACCGGACGCTGGCACCCAGTGTCCGGTAGCTCACCTCTCAGCGTCCGGTCGCACCAGACGAAATCACCTTGATCAAATGAACTGACCGGACTCTGCGCCAGCGTCCAATCACACCGAAACCAGCGTCCGGTCAACATTTGACCCTCCATTCACTTCCAACTCTCAATCATATATGAATAAAGTTTGCTCCAATGGATCTAAGGGCTTTTTAGGAGCTACCTAGTGCTAGATTTAGAAAGTACACATCACACCTAACCCACTAGACTCACCTAGGTCAAGCTACCCGTCCATACCCCCCTTAATAGTATGGCCAAAGGAAAAATAAAGTCCTAAACTACTCTAAGTGTCTCTTCAACACCAAACGACACTTAGAACTAGTCCATTCTTAACCTTGTCATCCATCCTTTGAAAATCGAAACGATTTTCATCATAGGGGCATGACCACCATGATTGCCCAATCGATCTCCATTACCATGACCAAACTTAATTACCTCTACAAAACACACATTAGTCACAGTAATCACATATTGTCATTAATCACCGAAACCCAACTAGAGGCCTAGATGCTTTCAATCTCCTCCTTTTTGGTGATTGAAGACAATACCACCTCGAGTATGTGAAAGAGTTGAGGTTTTTAACATTCTTGGATCATATAAGCTTTTGATAATAAGAACAAAAGAGTTAGGCAAGCTTATATGACCCAAGCCAACATAATGTACTCAAAGATATGAAATAAGCATGAGTACAAGTAATAAAGCTCATTTGCATCGGAGTAAAATGCGGAAGCAAAGCAAATAAGCATAACACAAGTGATATGACATATAAATAATTCAAAGTAGAGAGCACATATGTCACATATCACATAACTATCACGATCATGTAGATATCACTATCACATAAAAATAGTTCGATGCATGAAAGTAAACACATGAATGCATAATAGTGTATCACACATAAAAAACCAAATATGATAGATAAACTTCCCCTAAATATATCGCTCCCCCTAAGTCTAGCATACTCGATCCCTCTCCCTTTGGCGTCAAACACCAAAACCTAAGGGTCGGTCGGTGGGGCTACAACGGACGAGTCGGGCGCTGAGATACAAGGAGCGAGCTGGAATTGTGTGCCATCATCATCTGATCCTAAGCTCTGAGCAGTCTGACCCTCTTTAGCTAGAAGCGATGCTGAAGTGGTATGGGTCGGATCAGGGACTGGAGAGACCGTAGACTGTGCAGGTATGACTGTAGCAAGCGGCTCTGATGATGCAATAGAAGAAGGGAGCGTCTCTGTAGTCCTGGTAATAGATGCAACTGTGGAAGGACCTAGGACATGTAGATATGGCGGAGTAGGCTGCCCTATCAACTCACTGAAGGAAGCACCAAGGCTCCTAGAAACTGTAGTCTCTGGCACTAGCAGCGAGGAAGTCTGTAACACCCCGGTGTTATGCCAGCATTTAGGCACTGCAAATCATGCATATTATGCATCATCAAGCATCCTAATCATACATGCATAATCATGTAAATAATAACTGAAACCCTACTTCGAAACATTTGAAAGATGCCCGTGAAACATGAATGTTGCATACACTTGTTTAGAGTTGTGTTTGCCCAAATTATGCTTACTAGGTTAGTAAAACATGTTTGGCTATGATTGTAAATCATCTAGTATTATTTAGCGCAAATTTTGGAGCAAATTTTGTATTCAAGTTATTGCCAAATTTTGCTTTAAAAATAACTCTCCAAAATTAGGGTTTTGAGTTAAAATTGACTTTTATTTTATAATTCAAAATCTAGTAAGAATTGGACTTTGGTCATAAAAGCAAAGTTGTAGAGAATTAAATTCTAAGCAACTTTCATTTTTGGGACATTTTCAAAAGATGTCATTTTCTTGCTCAAAATGATATTTGAAAACTGGTATTTGAAAATTTATTGAAAACATAATTTGAAAAAGGCTTTTCTCCTTTCATGGCCACGCCGCCTCTCTTCTCTACCCCTGACAGCAAGCCGGCTCTCGGCTTCTGCAGCAGCCTCCCGCCTCCGCAAAGCCCACCTCTCCTTGAACCCAGGCCCAGCCTCACCTGTCTGGCTGCCGACCATGTTGCACTGCACGCCGTTCGCCCACGCATCCATCCAAGACAGTGTCGAGCGCGCGATCGCCATCACGTGGCGGCCATATTGCCCGACGACGCTCTCCGTCAAGCGACCATAGCCTGTGTCCGCTCCCACGCGCCCGCCTTCATCTGCCGAAGTTGTTGCGCTCCTCTCCACTCAACTCCCGCCCGCTCTCCCCATGCTCGCTCCTCCTCTCGCCGCGGCAGAGCACAGCGCCACCGCAGCCCCGCCGGCCGAATCCGCCGTCGGTGCTCCACCACGGCCAGCAATCAAGCGCCAGCAGCTCCGCCTCGCTCTCCGGCACCTAGTGCTCGCGGTTGTGATGTCTTTTGAGCCAAGGTAGCGCATTTTTCCAAGCTTCGCCGTCGTCAGCCATGGCGCCGCCGTGCTCGGCTGCCGTGGAACTCACCCTTCTTCCCCTCCTTCACCCTTCCTATTGGCCTGCTCGCATTCGCCAACTCTTTGCGAACCCCATGCGCTCGCCCGCTTGCCCTGACCCGGTCGGCAATGGCCGCCGGCCCACTGGCCGAGCCGCGCCGCCGTGATGTCTCGACGCCGGCATGGCCTTTGCCTCGGCCGAGCTGGGCCAAGTGGCCGTGGGCCGAAGCCCCGAGCCAGGCCGCCGCACTCCCCTCCGCTCGGTCTGAGCAGGCCGAGTGTGGCCGTGGGCCAGCTGGTTTCCACGGGCCGGCCCAGTAGCAATAGGAAGTTTTCATTTTTAGTTTTCTTTATTATTTGAAAAGAGAAATGATTTGGAAAATGTTTGTATACTCAAATTTGCTCCAAATCTGCTGAAATAAATTTTGATAGGTTCCTTGTCATCAGATCTATATGGGAAAAATATTGCATGTCATTTTTAAAATACTTTTCTGTAGAGCTTTATTTAATCCTTGATATTGCTGATAACTTGAAAAATGTGTAGAAAAAACCTATAGGCTTCAGAAAAATATGATTCCAAGTTTGTTAATCTTCTTATGTAATGTACTTCCTAGGAAAAATATGTGTCATGCATGTGCTGTAGAAAAATTATGAGGTGTAGTTCAAGTGCCTTTAATGGCTGATTTTTGTTATTTTTGCTAGAGAGCAAAGATTGTATAAAACATGCATGTGATAATTTTTGTACAAGGATTGTATGCTATGAAGATCATAGGAAAAATACTAACTCTGTTGTTTGACACTTTTCACAGTACAAAGTATTTTCATGTTCATAATCATGCCATAGCTTGTTATTTTTGTGTAGGCTAATCCACTCATTCAAATACCATAAAAATCTGATGGTAGACTACCTAGTGTAGTATTGTACTATGGTAATTTTCTAAGATTTTTCTAAGCAATAAAAATAGATGTTACTATTCAAACCTATTATTAATTAGGGTTTAATCAAGTGTTGCTTTATGTGTGATTAAGAAATTAGTAAAGCTTTGGTGTATCTTTGAAGCATTTAATAAGATGTGTTGACTTAGCATATTAATAGTAGAAGAGAATGCAGTAGATGACATGTGCTTGTAGTATATGTTCTTGGATGATGTTGACTACCTTGCATTCAAGCATACCCATTGTATTCATCTCATTCGATGCATCGATGGCATAAGCACTTACGCACATTGCATCATACAGGATCACAAACCGAGAACCCAGTCATCATACCCGAGGAGCCCGAGGAGCAGCTCAAAGTGCAGCCGTAGGAAGTGCCCAAAGCCGACGAGAAGGACGTTCAGGAACTTCCGGAGTGCCTCGATCACCGCCCGAGCTCCTTCGAGAGAGGCAAGCCCGGAGCATTTTCTCCCTGGTTTGCAATTATTAATTAAATGCTTTACTTTAATTGATGCATTACGTTCAGGAGTTGTTTGCAACCGTTGCTGCATTATTCCTTATCTACCTTTGTTATACTATATCCTTGTTACCCTGGTATCCGTAGTCGAGTCATTGCTTAGCTGGCTTAGACCGGTAGAAGTCGGGTGATTTCCTGTCACCTGCGAGCTATAGGTCGTTACCTGGATTTGCTTGGATGACTATGAAGTCATGGTATAACTAAGTGTTAAATGAAGTTGAGACCGGACGGAGACTTACAGAGTTTTGAACTGTAGTGCTTTCCGTCTGTGTCGATTAAGGACTGACCGTTGTTGGGCCTTGAGTCATGTTGAATGCATGCCTTACATTTAGCTGGCCGGATAAAGTACCTTCCGACCGCGAAGATAGGAGATTATTCGGGCCGAGTAGATTGCCCGCAACGCACTGTGCCGGAGCAGGTGTGGTAGGACACGGGGGCGAGATGATAAGGCCAAAGTGTAGTCGGTCGGCCCCCGGGTACATGTGGTTCCTAGCAAACTCGAGACTCCTGGATAGTTGACTCGGTGATCAATACCTCACTTTAGCGGGTGAGTGAGGTTTGTGTAAGGAATAAATCACCAGCTAGTTAGGAATCGATTCAAATCGCCATCGCTCCTGGATAGTGAGCACTTGACTTGAGTTACTTCATCGTAGTAATGTTAATGGAACACTTGGACAGTTATAATGCATATGACAATATGGAAGTGGTTAATGATCATTGGTTATCATTATTGGCTTAATCACATGTTTGCTCTAGTATAGGTGCAAATCTAGTCGACAGGTTATAATTAATTAACTTGGCAATAATGTCTTTAGAAAGGTTTTTGAAATGCTAAAAATGCTTTCTTTGTAAATGAGTCAGCTACCCTACTATAAAGCCCTTCATAATCCTTGGTGTCACTTATTTTCGGTTATGTCGGGTAAGTCTAGCTGAGTACCTTCTAGTACTCAGGGTTTTATTCCCACTTGTTGTAGATGGGCAGATGTATTACGGCTACTGTATCAACTGCCTTTATCCTACGATGGGTGATGCTTAGGACCATGGGCATGGTCATTCCTTACGTCTTGTCTAATGCTTTTGTTGGAGATGATCATTAGCTAGCACTGTAATTGAACTCCATGTGAGTGCGTGTGGTTTTAAACAAATGGCTTCCGCTACTTTTATTTGAACTCGTTTTGTAATAATCTATGTTTAAACTCTGATGTATCTGAGATGCAAACTTTTATGTAATATGTGATTGTGACCGCTAAATTTATTACGATCTTGGCTGGAATGGAAGTTGGTTTGAAATCCTTCGTGATTTCATAGACTACCGGGTTATATGGGCTTAAGTTGCTAAATCGTCTGCTCTGGCGGATGATTTTCTTACTTAATTTCATATAATTGGTCGGTTCTGTTACAGCTGGCATCAGAGCATGGTTTAGCATGTTACTATTCACAAGTGTATTTAAACAAAAAGGCATTTGAAAAATGTGATTTCCAAACTATAAAGTGTGCCAGTGGTCATATCCTTTATGCCCAGTTAAGGACTTTAGGCGGCTTAATTAAGTACTGACTTGGGGTTCTTGTATCATATTTCTCTTTCGTCGCTCATACGGCGTGCTATTGTATGAGTGCCACTTGTTTGAGTGGTAATGTATGGATCAATTGCCTCTACGCCTCGGTAAGTGTGAGTTGTAAGAGCAGGATCGGATACACCGCCGATCTAGGGTGAATGCTTATATGATGCTGGAGTAATTACATGTTCTACGCATGTTTTACAAAGGTATCTCATGTGTGGGTATTCCATCTGTTGAGGCGATGCCGTCAATAGGACGATGGTTCGGGTAGTTACTACCGTTATACACGTATCTGGGGAATCGTGTAGAGCGTGTAGATAAAAATTCTACTGCTTTTATGCATTCATTGGGAATTAGGCTAAAATGAATCTTCTGCAGGTACATAACAATGCTATCATGTAGAACGTATTAGTTTCGTATTTGAGAGATTGTTTGTATGCCACCGAATTCATCGCTAGACTTATTTATTTCATAAGTTTGTGAGAACGTACGGCACGTACATACATCATATTACTTGTGCATTTCATTCATGTCATGCATTCCTCCCCTTATAAATTGATTATCTCATTTTGATAAAAGTTGTATCACCTAAAATATGTTTCCTCGGGGTAATAAAAGAACTTTTGCTACAGATGGCCCACACAAAGCAAACCGCCCGTAAGTCCACCGGAGGAAGAGCACCTCGACGTCCGTTGGCCCTGAGGGAGCACCGCACCACGGACACCTTCTTGAGCGAGTTTGGCATGCTGACCTTGCTTTGGAGAGTGCTCCATGATGTGGGGTACCCAGAGGGTCAAGAACCGGTGCTCTTGGAATGAGAGTCAGTTAGCAGAGGATGGACTTGCAGTGGTAGAAATCATGGTTCCTGCTCTCGGTGATGCTCCAGATTGGGATGGTTGGCACTTGGAGTTTGAGGGTCGCACTCCTGCTGAGGGTGCAGAGGGAGCAGCCTTCCATGTCATCAGGGATATCATGAGCAGATTTCCCAGTGAGCTTGCAGCAGCTCTAGCTGACACCTTTCCTAGGGATGATCCTCATGATGCCATTTGGGTTTAGCCTCAGGGAAGCGCCTTGGTCAGAGGTCTAGCTGAGGGACAGGCTAGCAACAACCATTCTATGAGTGCTATGTTCGCCGCCATCAGAGCGTATGAGGGTCTCGAGAGTACCTACTGGACTTTGACTGGCTTGCGTGGTCAGGATAAGCTCAAGGGGAGAAAGCAGAAGAAGAGACAGGCACGTGCTATAGCTAGCTTGCAGGAGCAGTTAGCTGATATGAACTTACAGCGAAACCAGGCGGTTGAGAGAGGTGATAGAGCTATGCAGCGGGTGCATACGTTGACTCAAGCCAACAACAATGCAGACCGCATGATTGGACAGTTGGTTCAGGAAAGGAATGAAGCCTGGGACGAGAGGGACCTTCTGCTATAGAGGGTCGATGAGCTAGAGGAATACAACGACAACCTGCACGAGGAGTTTCACGCGCTCTACAATGGGGTTGGCCCATATGCTCCACCAGACGCCACTAACATGGACATCGACCACGACAATGAGGATGAGCCTGTAGTTTCACCTAGGGGCGATGGTGACGTCTTCAATCCCGACGATGGCCCCGAGGAGTAGGCTAGTTGCCTTGCGCTAGTATCTAGGTCCTATCGCGATGACCTTTCTTTTGTTGGCATGTAACCTAATATGTTTTGCTTCGAACTTATGAGACTTGGCATGTGGTTGGAACTTGATTAAGAATGCGATATCTAAACGCATAAAAGTCCAGTGTATGTATGCTGGCAATTTGGTTGTATGGACGCGATGTTTGCTATTGAAGTAATTTAATTAGTGATGTTGTTTTAATTGGGATGCGATTATTGTGCCTCTGTTTTATTATATGAATTTATTCTCTCTAGTAAATTCAGTACGGCATAATTTTTCCTTCACTCACAATTATTATAGCGTCACTCAATCATTACTTGTTGCTGAAATATGCAGATGACAAATACTCGACGTACCACGTATGAGGCCGCTGAGCCCGGTGCTAATGGTGCTGGGATCGGTGGTGGTGGAAACCACGGCAACAACAATGAGCCTCCCCATGAACCGCATTTGCCACCTCCTCCCCCGTTTACCCTAGAGGTGTTCTTTGCACAGTTGCTCGGAAGTCAGCGCAACATGGAACAATCCCCGAAAAACATGGAGGATTTTCTGCGTACCATCGCCAACAACGATCAACGCGGTAACAATCAGGGTGGTGGCATTGGGGTGAATCAATATAGCAGCTTCAAATATTTTATGGACACCAGGCCGCCGATATTCAAGGAAGCAACAGAACCACTCGATGCTGAAGAATGGATCAACACTATGGAAGATAAATTCCGTGTGTTGAGAATGACTGAGGTGTTGAAAACTGAGTATGCTGCACTTCAGTTGTAAGGACCAGCGGGAATGTGGTGGAAGCACCATCGCACCACCTTTCCTCCAAATGCTCAGATTACATAGAGAGAGTTTGCTGAGGCCTTCCATGGAGTTTATATTCCACCCGGGCTGACCAAGATGAAGTTGGGAGAGTTCTTGGCGTTGAATCAGGGCACCAAGACCGTGACGCAATATTTGCATGCCTTCAATAACTTGTGTCGTTATGCTCCCAACATGGTTGTCACTGATGCTAAGAGAATCGCCAGTTTCAAGAGAGGACTCAATCCAAAGATGATGAAGCATGTGGGTACCAACAACCGTGTCAGATTCAATGACTTCATCAGCGATTGTCTGAAGCAGGAAAAGAATAACAATGCCAGCACCGCAGCTAAGACTCGCAAGAGAGCCCTAGAAGGTGGTCCTTCCCAAGCACGAGCACCTGCGGGAGGTCATCCTCCCTATCATCCATCTGCACCTGGCGCTAGGTTCAGGCCACCACAGCAGAGAAGTTAGAATTTTCGTGGATCCCAGAAGCCTTACAAGATGGCAGTACAGCCCAACAAGGCAGCCGAACTGCTGTACAAGGCAGTTCCAAGGGAGTTGTGGGATCTACTAGGACAGTGAGGGGACCCTGCTATAACTGTGATCAACCCAGTCACTTCTCGAGGTTTTGTCCGTATCCGCCCAAGAAGAAGCAGCAGACTTATAATGCTAGGGTGCATAGTACGACTGTGGATGAAATTCCTGAGGGAGAACCCGCCACTGCTGGTAAGTTTCCTATCAACGAAAACCCTGCAGTTGTTCTATTTGATTCTGGATCATCGCATTCTTTTATGAGTCAAGCATTTGCACAAAAACATGAACAACTATGCACAGAATTGGGTTATGGTTACCGTATAAGTTTAGCAGGGGCTGATGTTTTGACCAACCGAATGGTTCGAGGGGCAACCCTTGAATTAGGTAGCAGGAAGTTCCGAGTGAACTTGATAGTTATGCCTGGACTAGTTTTGGATGTCATTATAGGGATGAATTGGATGAAGGATTGGGGAGCAGTCATAGATACTGGAAGTCGAGTACTTACCCTTAAGGATCCCCTGGGTGAGGGTACTTTCCAAGTACCATTGCCTTAGAGAACAGACCTTATAAGTGTTACATGTGCTACGGTAGTTATTCCTATTCATCAGATTCCGGTAGTGTGTGAATTTCCAGATGTATTCCCGGATGAGCTACCTGGTCTTCCACCGGATAGGGAGATTGAGTTTGGAATTGAATTAATCCCTGGAACAGCCCCGATTTCAAGGAGACCCTATCGGATGCCTCCAGATGAATTAGTTGAGCTAAAGAAGCAACTAGAAGAGTTATCAAAAAAGGGGTTTATCCGGCCAAGCAAGTCTGAATGGGGATGTCCTGCCTTGTTTGTGAAGAAGAAGAAAGAGGGCACGTTGAGAATGTGCGTGGATTACAAGCCACTTAACATTGTAACCATCAAGAATAAGTATCCCTTGCCTCATATTGATGTTCTGTTTGACCAGTTATCCAAGGCTAAGGTGTTCTCAAAAATAGATTTGAGATCCAGTTATCATCAGATCAAGATTAGGCCACAAGATATCCCAAAACTGCATTTTCCACCAGATATGGGTTGTATGAGTATCTTGTCATGTCCTTTGGCTTGACAAATGCTCCTGCATACTTTATGTTTTTGATGAATACAGTTTTCATGCCAGAATTGGATAAGTTCGTGGTCGTGTTCATCGATGACATTCTGGTGTACTCCGAGAACGAGAAGGATCATGAAGAGCATCTGAGAATTGTCTTGACTAGACTTAGAGACCATAAGTTGTATGCTAAGTTTAGCAAATGCGAATTCTGGTTGAAGAAAGTTCCTTTCCTTGGTCACATTCTGTCAGAAAATGGAGTTTCAGTCGATCCAAGTAAGGTGCAAGAGGTTATGAATTGGAAAGCACCGACCACAGTTCCTGAGATTAGAAGTTTCTTAGGACTAGCCGGTTACTACCGTCGCTTTATACCAGACTTCTCAAAGATTGCCAAACCTATAACAAGTCTGCTATAGAAGGATCACAAGTTTGTGTGGACAGAGGAGTGTGAAGCAGCTTTCCACACTTTGCAGAAACTGTTGACCACTGCTCCTGTTCTAGCACAACCAGATATTGAGAAACCATTTGATGTGTTTTGCGATGCATCGAAAACTGGATTGGGATGTGTTCTTATGCAAGAAAGGAGAGTCATTGCTTATGCTTCACTTCAATTGAGAAAGCATGAGGTCAACTATCCAGCACATGACCTTGAACTTGCTGCAGTTGTGCATGCCCTAAAAATTTGGAGACATTATCTACTTGGTAATGTGTGCAATATTTTCACGGATCACAAGAGTCTTAAGTACATCTTTACCCAACCAGAGCTGAACATGAGACAACGCAGATGGTTGGAATTGATCAAGGATTACAAATTGAATGTGCAATATCATCCTAGAAAAGCCAATGTAGTGGCAGATGCTTTGAGCAGAAAGTCAAATTACTTGAATGTGCAGCCATTACTTGAAGATGGGTTCGATCTGATGCATCCTGCTATGTTACATAGTATTCAGATTAGTTGCTCTTTGGAGAGTAAGATAATAGAGGACCAGAAAACTGACAAGGGAATATTCCACATCAAAGAGAAAATAAAAGAAAAGCCGTCTCAGCACTTTAAAGTGGATGAACAGGGCGTGTTGTGGTTTGACGACCGTCTTGTGGTTCCCAAGGATCGAGAGCTTAGGAATAAACTCATGGATGAAGCTCACCTTTCTAAGCTATCTATCCATTCGGGAAGTAGTAAGATGATCAAGAACTAAAACCTCGTTATTGGTGGACCAAAATGAAGAAAGAAATTACAGCATATGTTGTCAGATGTGACACATGTTGTAGAGTGAAAGCTATTCATATGAAACCTACCGGTATGTTGCAACCCTTGTCAGTCCCTAGTTGGAAGTGGGACGATATAAGTATGGATTTTATCTCGGGTTTGCCCACTACTCAAAAGGGACATGATTTGATTTGGGTAATTGTGGACCGTCTTACCAAGACCGCTCATTTCTTGCCTGTCAAAACAGAATATCGACCACCTCAATATGCCGAGAAGTATATCACAGAAATTGTGAGGTTGCATGGTATACCAAAGACCATAGTATCTGATAGAGGCTCACAGTTCATGGCTCACTTTTGGGAACATTTACACAAAGGCTTAGGAACTAGTTTGATTCGTAGTACCGCTTATCATCCTCAAACAGATGGTCAGACTGAACGAGTGAATGCTGTTTTGGAGGATATGTTAAGAGTCATGGTTACCATTAGCTGAGTTTTCTTACAATAATAGTTATCAAGAAAGCATCAAGATGGCTCCATTCGAAGCTTTGTATGGCAGAAAATGTAGAACACCATTGAATTGGGTCGAGCCTGGAGATAGAAGGTATTATGGCATTGACTTTGTAGAAGAGGCCGAGAAGAAAGTCCATATTATTCAACAAAATATGAAGGTGGCCCAATTGCGTCAGAAAAGTTATGCAGACAGAAGAAGGAGACCTCTTGTGTTTGAAGTTGGCGACTATGTTTATCTGAAGGTCACGCCAATGAAAAAGAAAAGGTTTGGAGTCTGGAGAAAACTTGTCGCTAGATTCATAGGACCATACAAGATCTTGGAAAGGAGAGGTCCAGTAGCTTATAAGTTAGAGTTACCTGAGACCATGAGTATAGTCTTTCTAGTTTTCCATGTATCACATCTCAAGAAATGTTTGCGTGTTCCGAAGGAAAGAATAGAACCTCGAGGCATCTAACTCAAATTAGATTTGGTGTATCGTGAGCAACCAGTCCGTGTGTTAGACACTAAAGAACGTGCTACTTGGAATAGTGTGGTGAAAACATACAAGATTTAGTGGGATCATCATGATGAGGGAGATGCAACTTGGGAAACGGGAGAATATCTACAAAAAGTTTATGAAGATTTTTATAACAAATGGTTCGTAACCCAAATCTCGGGACGAGATTTTTATAAGGGGGGAGGGCTGTAACACCCCGATGTTATTCCAGCATTTAGGCACTGCAAATCATGCATATTATGCATCATCAAGCATCCTAATCATACATGCATAATCATGTAAATAATAACTGAAACCCTACTTCAAAACATTTGAAACATGCCCGTGAAACATGAATGTTGCATACACTTGTTTAGAGTTGTGTTTGCCCAAATTATGCTTGCTAGGTTAGTAAAACATGTTTGGCTATGATTGTAAATCATCTAGAATTATTTAGCGCAAATTTTGGAGCAAATTTTGTATTCAAGTTATTGCCAAATTTTGCTTTAAAAATAACTCTCCAAAATTAGGGTTTTGAGTTAAAATCGACTTTTATTTTATAATTCAAAATCTAGCAAGAATTGGACTTTGGTCATAAAAGCAAAGTTGTAGAGGATTAAATTCTAAGCAACTTTCATTTTTGGGACATTTTCAAAAGATGTCATTTTCTTGCTCAAAATGATATTTGAAAACTGGTATTTGAAAATTTATTGAAAACATAATTTGAAAAAGGCTTTTCTCCTTTCGCGGGCCACCGCCTCGCTTCTCATTACAGTGGGCCAAGCCGGCCCGGCTTGCAGTGACCGCCTCCTCAAGCCAAACCCACCTCTCCTCGCTCAGCCCTAGCCCCACCATCGCCGCTGCTGCCGCACCGCACACACCCGCCGTTGCCCCCAGCGTCGCCCCGACCAGCGTCGAGCAACGCGACCGGCCATGCGTGGCGGCCATGCGCCGGTGACGCTCGCCGCATGGCAGCCATGGCCTGCGTCCGCTCCCATGCGCCCGCCTTCATCTGCCGAAGTCGCTGCGCTCCTCTCCACTCAACTCCCGCCCGCTCTCTCGCTCTCCTCGTGCTCGCCCCTCCTCTCGCCGCGACAGAGCACAGCGCCACCACAGCCCTACCGGCCGAATCCACCATCGGTGCTCCACCACGGCCAGCAATCAAGCGCTAGCAGCTCCGCCTCACTCTCCGGCACCTAGTGCTCGCGGTTGTGACGTCTTTTGAGCCAAGGTAGCGCATTTTTCCAAGCTTCGCCGCCGTCAGCCATGGCGCCGTCGTGCTCGGCCGCCATGGAACTCACCCTTCTTCCCCTCCTTCACCCTTCCTATTGGCCTGCTCGCATTCGCCAACTCCTTGCGAACCCCATGCGCTCGCCCGCTTGCCCTGACCCGGCCGGCAATGGCCACCGACCACTGGCCGGCCAAGCCGCCAACAGGATTGCCTCGACGCAAGATGGCCTTCGCCTCGGCTAGAAATGGGCCAAGTGGCCGTGGGCGAAGCCCAGCCAGGCCACCACCTCCCCTCTCGCTCGGCAGGCGGGCCGAGTGTGGCCGTGGGCACCGGTTTCCACGGGCCGCCCGATGAGCAATAGGAAGTTTTCATTTTTAGTTTTCTTTATTATTTGAAAAGAGAAATGATTTGGAAAATGTTTGTATACTCAAATTTGCTCCAAATCTGCTGAAATAAATTTTGCTAGGTTCCTTGTCACCAGATCTACATGGGAAAAATATTGCATGTCATTTTAAGATACTTTTCTGTAGAGCTTTAGTTAATCCTTGATATTGCTGATAACTTGAAAAATGTGTAGAAAAAATCTATAGGCTTCAGAAAAATATGATTCCAAGTTTGTTAATCTTCTTATGTAATGTACTTCCTAGGAAAAATATGTGTCATGCATGTGCTGTAGAAAAATTATGAGGTGTAGTTCAAGTGCCTTTAATGGCTGATTTTTGTTATTTTTGCTAGAGAGCAAAGATTGTATAAAACATGCATGTGACAATTTTTGTACAGGGATTGTATGCTATGAAGATCATAGGAAAAATACTAACTCTATTGTTTGACACTTTTCACAGTATAAAGTATTTTCATGTTCATAATCATGCCATAGCTTGTTATTTTTGTGTAGGCTAATCCACTCATTCAAATACCATGAAAATCTGATGGTAGACTACCTAGGGTAGTACTGTGCTATGGTAATTTTCTAAGATTTTTCTAAGCAATAAAAATAGATGTTACTATTCAAACCTATTATTAATTAGGGTTTAATCAAGTGTTGCTTTATGTGTGATTAAGAAATTAGTAAAGCTTTGGTGTATCTTTGAAGCATTTAATAAGATGTGTTGACTTAGCATATTAATAGTAGAAGAGAATGCAGTAGATGACATGTGCTTGTAGTATATGTTCTTGGATGATGTTGACTACCTTGCATTCAAGCATACCCATTGTATTCATCTCATTCGATGCATCGATGGCATAAGCACTTACGCACATTGCATCATACAGGATCGCAAACCGAG
The DNA here is from genome assembly GCA_904845875.1 of Miscanthus lutarioriparius. Taxonomy (NCBI): domain Eukaryota; kingdom Viridiplantae; phylum Streptophyta; class Magnoliopsida; order Poales; family Poaceae; genus Miscanthus; species Miscanthus lutarioriparius. The sequence continues at coordinate 76,450,903 of CAJGYO010000008.1, read as the reverse complement.
AACCCAGTCATCATACCCGAGGAGCCCGAGGAGCAGCTCGAAGTGCAGCCGCAGGAAGTGCCCGAAGGCAACGAGGAGGACATTCAGGAACTTCCGGAGTGCCCCGATCACCGCCCGAGCTCCTTCAAGAGAGGCAAGCCCCGGAGCATTTTCTCCCTAGTTTGCAATTATTAATTAAATGCTTTACTTTAATTGATGCATTACGTTCAGGAGTTGTTTGCAACCGTTGCTGCATTATTCCTTATCTACCTTTGTTATACTATATCCTTGTTACCCTGGTATCCGTAGTCGAGTAATTGCTTAGCTGGCTTAGACCGGTAGAAGTCGGGTGATTTCCTGTCACCTGCGAGCTATAGGTCATTACCTGGATCTGCTTGGATGACTATGAAGTCATGGAATAACTAAGTGTTAAATGAAGTTGAGACCGGACGGAGACTTACAGAGTTTTGAACTGTAGTGCTTTCCGTCTGTGTCGATTAAGGACCGACCGTTGTTGGGCCTCGAGTCATGTTGAACGCATGCCTTATATTTAGCTGGCCGGATAAAGTACCTTCCGACCGCGAAGCTGGGAGATTATTCGGGCCGAGTAGATTGCCCGCAGCGCACTGTGCCGGAGCAGGTGTGGTAGGACACGGGGGCGAGATGATAAGGCCAAAGTGCAGTCGGTCGGCCCCCGGGTACATGTGGTTCCTAGCAAACTCGAGACTCCTGGATAGTTGACTCGGTGATCAATACCTCACTTTAGCGGGTGAGTGAGGTTTGTGTAAGGAATAAATCACCAGCTGGTTTGGAATCGATTCGAATCGCCATCACTCCTGGATAGTGAGCACTTGACTTGAGTTACTTCATCGTAGTAATGTTAATGGAACACTTGGACATTTATAATGCATATGACAATATGGAAGTGGTTAATGATCATTGGTTATCATTATTGGCTTAATCACATGTTTGCTCTAGTATAGGTGCAAATCTAGTCGACAGGTTATAATTAATTAACTTGGCAATAATGTCTTTAGAAAGGTTTTTGAAATGCTAAAAATGCTTTCTTTGTAAATGAGTCAGCTACCCTACTATAAAGCCCTTCATAATCCTTGGTGTCACTTATTTTCGGTTATGTCAGGTAAGTCTAGCTGAGTACCTTCTAGTACTCAGGGTTTTATTCCCACTTGTTGCAGATGGGCAGATGTATTATGGCTACTGTATCAACTGCCTTTATCCTATGATGGGTGATGCTTAGGACCATGGGCATGGTCATTCCTTATGTCTCGTCTAATGGTTTTGTTGGAGATGATCATTAGCTGGCACTGTAATTGAACTCCGTGTGAGTGCGTGTGGTTTTAAACAAATGGCTTCCGCTACTTTTATTTGAACTCGTTTTGTAATAATCTATACGGGCTTAAGTTGCTAAATCGTCTGCTCTGGCGGATGATTTTCTTACTTAATTTCGTATAATTGGTCGGTTCTGTTACCAAGTCTGAGCCGATGTGAAGCCAGTCTAAAAAGGTGTGAACTGCGGGGCTGGCACTGGTGAGGCAAACCACTGGGACACCTGCTCTGTAGGAGAAGGAAACTGTGCTGATGACTGTCCCTGACTCTGAAGCCCACTAGGCTGTAAAGCTGGAGTCATAGAAGTGATGGCAGGCTAGGCTATCTGGGGTGAAGGCTGTGGCGGTGGAGCCCCAATAGCAGTGACTACATGCTGCATAAATCCAAGTACCTGCTGCTGCATGAGAAGCTACTGCTGATGCATGGCCTGCTGCTGCTACTGTATAGCCTGCTGCTGCTGCTGAATCGCCTGCTGCTGTCGCTGGAACTCATCCTGCCTGGTCTAAAATTGTGCAAATGTAGCAGCGATCTCCTGAGCCTGGCGAGCCTGATCCTGCCTCATCCGCTCAAGTATAGCAAGTAGAGCGGGGTCAGTCTGTGGTGCAGGTGGAGCTGAACTGGAGCTACCAACCTCATGGTCATGTCGTTGTGGAGGCATCTGAGGGATATCCCGGTAGTCATCATCTGAGCTATCGCTGGGGTCACTCTCGACCATCTCGTCCTACTGAGCATCTAACTGCTCCTCCTCTGTAGCTGCAATGCCCCTGATAGTCTCATCCTGCTGGGCTACAGTCTCTAGCACCTTTGGACGACGGTGCGGCTGGCTGGGTGTCCTCACTGCACTATGGCGGATCATTTGAGTCATGTTGTATGCAGGAACTCTATAGTAGAACCACTGTACTCTGCTAGCATCTTAGGTGGCCTCATAGTAACTGCCCTGTGGATCAAGAATGTGATCCAGTGAGCATATGGCAGCTGCCTGTGACCCCTGAACCCCTCTGCAATAGTATCCTCCATCTCTGATAGAAGGAGATCCCAAATATCAAACACAGTCTGCTGCATCAGAGAGTTTAGTAGCCATAACTGTATGCGAGTCAAGCCCTCGTGATACCCCATCCTCGGAAGCAGGGTCCTCCTCATAATAGCATCAAGCACTCTAGCAGTAGGAGTGAGATCACTGGGTGTCCTGCTCGACCCCTCGCCGAAAGGCTCTACGAAACAATGGCAGACTAGATCTGTAGGGGGCACAACACTGCCATGAGGGCGTCTAGGAGGTGTTGTCTGTCCATAGCAAACCTCATGTAGCCGGATGGGCTGCTTCTGAAGCCTGAGTATCTCTCTGACCCTAAAGTTCATCAGCCTAAAATCTCTGCCTCTAAAAGCAAAGTGAATGAATCTGTGCGGTGGGTCAATCCAAAGTGTAGTATAGAACTCACGGACCCAAGATGGAACATATAGGCCTATCCATCCGAGTAAGTTTGTCAGCCCTGGTAGATAAGATAGGTAAGGGCAAATATGCTCTCCAGCTGCTGCTACAATGGACTCAATGTTGCACACCCTCTGAGATCTGAATACAGCCCCACTGTTAAGATATGCATTATAAAAATCTTCCTACAGTGGTGTGTAGAAGCCCTCTGAAGCTCGGTCATCCCTCCTTGGCGGGAACCACTGATCAAAGTCCACAAATCTGAGCTGCTACACCTGCTTGGCCATGGTGGCCGACAAATCCAAGTGAGTCACTGGAGGTGGACCCTGTGGTCTAGGAGGTGGACGGGAACCCCTCCGCTGTGTCTTTGGCCTCGGTGTGACTGGAGCATGGGTACGACCAGAGCAGTGTAACTGTGGCTGAGGTGCCTGCTCTGTCTCCTTGGCCTGCTCTCCCTCCTAAGTCTGCTCTACTGGCTGTGGCTGCTGCTGTGACTCCCCCCTGAGGCTGACTCTCATCAATAGCAACACGTCATCCTCCAACCATTGCTGTCCCAGCTGGACCACCATGACGACGCTCAACCTCTTGGACAGTGGCCCTCTGAGTAGGTGAAAGCTGATCTACAATAACAACACCACTCTGAGCACCTCCTCTCTCTACGCGCTCTGCGGCCTCTACAACTGCGGCTGCTCTCGCTATGTCTACATCAGGGTACTTGCGCTTCTTCATCGCTAACTTCTTTGTCGCCTTGCCTTTTGTATCTGTAGGCTGGTGAGGTGGGGGCCTCAGATCCTCATCACCGGGACCTCCTCCGACATTCTTGACACAAGCCATCTGATGGAGCTAAAAAGAACAACTACCGCTGACAAAGATCAACTGCCAACTGTCACTTCCGAGGCTTGGCCTCGATCCGTACTCGTGAGCTTGGCCCCAAGTGGACTGACAACTGTCAATGAGACCTCAGAAACACCGACTCGCTGCATGTTAGAATAGATCGGATTTATAAATAATTACAATATATCTAGAGATGCGAAACCCTAAGAAAGCAAGCAATAGATACGAAATTGGAAACGAGGGCTTGCTACTTGATGAACCGGCGAACCGAAGAACAAGGAATGAATCAGGGAACCACCGGGTCGGCACTATGAAGCTAGGGTTCCGGCGAGGCAATGCGGCGTGGGTCGGCGGTGCACTGCGGTGAAGAGGCGCGGTGAGCAGTGGCTAGGGCACCGGTGGAGCTTCTTGCTGGCGTAGAGGCAGCTCTGGCATAGGGCTCAGGCACGGCGGCACTGGAGCACGGCTCAGGTGAGCTGTAGCGTAGGCGGCGCTGGCGCAGGAAGGCAACATTGGCGTGGGAGTAGGGCGAGCACGGCGGGGCGGCGGCTAGGGCTCTAGAGCGCGGCGCAAACGAGCGGTGGCGGCGATGTCGGCGTGATTGCGGCCTTAGGTCAAAAGACGCGGCGTTATATGGAGGTCCCCCGACGGATTGGATTAGGAAAGAAGAAAGAGTCCACAATCCAAACGTTTTCTACTAATCGAACGCTCCGGTGGCAACGACCGAACGCTGCCACCCAGAGTTCGATCGATTCCAGAGAGGTCCAAAACCCCTGGAATCGCGACCGGACGTGTAAGATGAACCCCGACCGAACGTAGCCAGAGTCCGATCCTCACTGCCTTGATCACCTTCGCTCAACCGGACGCAGGAACGCCTTCTGACCGGATGTTGAACAGCAGAGTCCGGTCACTCTATCGCAGCAAGTTCACCTCCTGTGAACTGATCGGACGCTAGACATCAGAGTCCGGTGCAGCGTCCGGTCATTCTTTTTCCAGCAAATCTTCAAAGTCCTTCGTGCTGCTTGTTTCCAATCAAGTCCCAACTTTAATAACATCCAAATAAACACCAATTGGGACTGATGTGAGTGACCTCTCTTAAACCCTTAAAATTTTCAAAAATATTTTGCCTTAGGCTATAATTCTTTTTAAGAAAATAGGCAATAAGAGGGCAATTGAAGATAAATGACAAAGCAACATTCATGCATATGCAATGCAATACTTAAAAGTAAATCTAGTTGCTTGTCAAGTTTGATCCAAGGTTAAGCTTCTTCACACACTTTACGGCGGTTATCTTAACCATGTTAGACAAGCCCTAAGTGCATTACCATAAAATAAACATGTTGTATATTACAATGCAATGCAAGGGACAACACAAGCTCATTTTCTAGAGAAGTTGCTAAAATCAAGAACATTGAGCTCATTCCGCAATCAACAAAAAGTCACCTCATCTAGCGGTTTAGTGAAGATATCCGCCAATTGATCCTCGGTCCTTACAACTTCTAATGATATATCATTCTTTGCAACATGATCTCTAAGAAAGTGATGGCGGATATTTATGTGCTTGGTGTGAGAGTGTTGAACCGGATTATTTGCAAGTTTTACCGCACTTTCATTGTTGCACAAAAGAGGTACTTTTTCTAGAACTACACCATAGTCTAGCAAAGTTTGTTTCATATAAAGTATTTATGCACAACAAGCGCCCGCGACAATGTATTCTCGCTTCGGCGATGGACAAAGCCACACTATTTTGTTTCTTGGGGACCAAGACACAAGTGATCTACCAAGCAAATGGCACCCTCCGGATGTGTTTTTTCTATCAACTTTACAACCGGCATAATCCGAATCAGAATAGCCAACTAATTCAAATATAGCTCCTTTGGGATACCAAAGGGCAATGCTTGGTGTGTGCTTAAGTTGCCTAAGGATTCTTTTAATGACAATCGAATGGGTTTCCTTAGGATTAGCTTGAAATCTAAAACACATAAACACACTAAACATGATGTCGGGCCTAGATGCGGTTAAATATAACAAACTACCAATCATAGAGCGGTAGAGAGTTTGATCAACCGTGTTACCTCCCTCATCTAGGTCGAGATGTCCATTAGTTGACATTGGTGTCTTGATTGGCTTACATTCATCCATCTTGAATCTCTTGAGAAGATCATTTGTATATTTCTCTTGAGAGATGAAAATCCCTTCTCTTATTTGCTTGACTTGAAAATCGAGAAAGAATGTAAGCTCTCCAATCATTAACATCTCGAACTCCTTCAACATCAATTCACCAAACTCTTTGCAAGAATCTTTATTTGATGATCCAAAGATGATATCATCAACATACACTTGACAAATAAAGATATATCCATCAAGCTTCTTGGTGAATAGTGTGGTGTCGACCTTCCCAATTGTGAAGCCCTTCTTGATGTGGAAGTCCCGAAGACGCTCATACCAAGCTCTTGGGGCTTGCTTAAGCCCATATAACGCCTTGGACAACCTATAGATATGATTAGAATATCTAGGGTCTTCAAACCCGGGAGATTGATCAACATAGACTAGTTCATTAATAAAGCCATTTAAAAATGCACTTTTCACATCCATTTGATATAGTTTCATTTTATGATGTGATGCATATGCAAGGAGGATACGAATGGCTTCTAGTCTTGCAACCGGTGCAAAGGTTTCTCCAAAATCCAAACCTTCAACTTGAGAGAACCCCTTTATAACTAGTCTTGCATTGTTCCTCACAACAACACCTTGATCATCTTGCTTGTTATGGAACACCCATTTTGTTCTAATGACTCTTGCACCTTTTGGTCGCTCTTCAAGAGTCCAAACTTCATTGCGGGTGAAGTTGTTCAACTCTTCATGCATGGCGTTTATCCAATCCAGATCTTGAAGAGCTTCTTCTACCTTAGTAGGCTCAAAGCAAGAGACAAAAGAGTGATGTTCAATAAATGAAGCAAGCTTTTGTGAGTGAGTCATTACTCCCTTTGATGGACTCCTTATGATGAGATCTTGTGAATGAGCTTATAGTAGAGGTGTATTTCTTCTATCAACCACTTGAGGGGAGGTTGTGGAGCATCAACATCACGTGCTTGTGTCACCATTTGCTCATGGGAGACATGAGTGTCTTCATTTTCTATTCTCCCATCTTTATCAACATCTTGTGGCACATTTGATGAAGAAGGTGGATTGATCACTTGTACATCATCATCATCATCATTAGGCGTGATGTCTCCAACCAGAATATTCTTCATGGCCTCCCTCAATGGTTCATCACCTACATCATCAAGATTCTCATGTTTTCTTTGGGAGCCGTTAGATTCATCAAATTCCACATCATATGTTTCTTCAACCAAGCCGGTGGCATGATTAAATACTCTATATGCTTTGGACTTTGATGAGTAACCAACAAAAAAACCAATATCACAACATCTTTGAAACTTCCCTAGGTGGTGCCGCTTCTTGTAGATGTAGCATTTGCAACCAAACACCCTAAAGAAGGAGACGTCCGGCTTCTTCCTATTGAGCAACTCATAAGGTGTCTTACTAAGAAACTTTTAAAGAAATAAGCGGTTGGATGCATAGCAAGCGGTGTTTATAGCTTCCGCCCATAGAGCTTCGGGAGTGTTGTACTCATCAAGCATTGTTCTTGCAAGAGTGATCAATGCCCGGTTCTTTCTCTCAACTATACTATTTTGTTGAGGAGTATATGTTGCAGAGACCTCATGTTTGATTCCAACTTCATCACAATAGGCTTCTATGTTTGTGTTGTTAAATTCTTTACCGTTGTCACTTCTAATTTTCTTGAGCTTCACTTCAAACTCATTTTATGCTCTCTTGGCAAACTTCTTGAAGCATGATGCAACTTTGGATTTGTCATGAAGGAAGAATACCCATGTGTATCTTGAATAGTCATCAACAATCATAAGACAATAAAGATTTCCTCCCAAACTCTTGTATGTTCTTGGTCCAAATAAGTCCACGTGAAGAAGTTCTAGCACTCTTGTGGTTGACATGAAAGCTTTTGTTGGATGAGTATTTGCAACTTGCTTGCCGGCTTGACATGCACTACAAAGCTTGTCCTTCTCAAACTTCACATCCTTCAACCCTCTCACCAAATCATTCTTCATTAGCTTCTTGAGTGAGCTCATCCCAACATGAGCAAGTCTTCTATGCCATAGCCACCCAAGTGTTATTTTGGTGAATAGGCAAGTCTTCAAATTAGCATCTTCGGAGGTGAAGTCCACTAGATATAGGTTGTTGTATCTAAATCCTTTGAATATCACTTGATCATCATCCTTCTTAGATACAACAACTTCCTTCTCGGTAAACAAGCATTGGAAGTCAAGATCACACAATTGTCCAACGGATAGCAAGTTGAAGCTCAATGAAGCAACATATAGCACATTTGAGATTGAATGATCATTTGATATTGCCACTTTGCCCAATCCTTTAACCTTGCCCTTTGAATTATCTACAAATGTGATTCTTTCTTGTCCATCTACTTCTTCATCTAGTGAGATGAACATACGAGGATCACCGATCATATGTTGTGTGCAACCACTATCAATAACCCAATGACTTCCACCGGTCTTGTAGTTCACCTACACACAAGAGATCAAGCTTTAGAAACCCAAACTTGTTGAGGGTCCTTCACCTTCTCAACAAGTGACTTTGCTACCCAAATTTTTTTAGGCCTATTCTTGTTGGGAGGTCCTAAGAACATGACTTTCATCTTCCCACTAGAATCCATTCTAAGCATATAATGAGCATTGAAAGCAAAAGGTCTAGCATGCTTGGACAAGGGTTGTGGTGGTGGAGTTTGGCACTAATGGGTAAAGTGGCCTTCTTGTCCACACTCAAAACACTTCTTTGGCTTTGGTTTTTGTTGTTGTTGTTGAGCTTGAGCCTTCTTCTCTTTATTTGCCATGTATCCAATGCCACTTCTATCCATCTTCATGACGGTGTTCATTAGTAGCTTACTTTAAAGATGCTTGCCTCTTGTGAACTTGCTCAATCCAATCTTGAGATGCTCTTTCTCCAACTTGAGCTTCTTGTTCTCTTCCTTGAGAGCATTATTATTTTTCTCTTCCTTGAGCTTCTTGTTCTCTTCTTTGAGCTTCTCATTCTCAAGAATCAAATCACCATCATGATCAAGAGTTTCTAGCACAATAGTGTTGTGGGATTTGATCTCTTCAAGATCTTTCTTGAGCTTTTCATTGTCATTCTTGAGCTTGATATACTCATCATAATTATCGGTCTCAACCACTTGCTTGCCCTTGCTACTAGAACTTTGCTCAATGCTCTCAATGATCAAATCATCACATGATGTAGCTATGTCAATCTAACAACATCATTAGTAGCATCATGTGGCTCATTGGATAAAAATTCTTGAGCAATGACAAGATTATCATGATTAATCTTAAGATTGGTATATTCATCTTTTAGCATATTGTGGCTAGTGATGAGCTCTTTGTATATCCTCTCAAGTTTATCATGTTTATCTTTAAGCTCCTTCTTAGAAGATTTGAGCTCCTTGAGTTTGGATGACATAGCATCATTTGATTCTCTAAGCTCAACACTAGCCTTTTCTGCTATATCACATTTAGCCAAAAGTGAATCATTCTTAGCTTCTAGCTTTTCATTCTTAGCTCTAGTCTTTCTAATGATCTTAGTGTGTTGGTTTAGCAATTTAACAAGATCATCATAAGAAGGTGATTCATATTCATCATCATCACTATCGCTATCATCATTGCTAGCATGTTCATCACCACTGCTATCATCATTTGATACCTTGCGTTCACCCTTGGCCATAAGGCATAGGTGTGTAGAGGATGATGGCGGTGGTGTCGGTGAAGATGATGAAGAGTCAATAACAATGGCGGCCACCATCTCGTTGTCACTATCATCATCGGATGAGCCACTAGATGAATCAATGTCTGTAAGCCAATCACCGACGATGTATGCCTTCCCACTTTTCTCCTTCTTGTGGAAGTCCTTCTTCTTGCCATCTCTCTTCTTGTATGGCTTGTTTTTCTTCTTCTCATCTTCTTCTTCATTACTTGAGTCATCTTTCTTGCCCTTGTACTTGTTCTTGAACTTGTCTTTCTTGGGTTTGGTGCATTGGTGTGCTAGATGACCAAGTTCTCCATAATTGTAGCAATCCATCTCCAAGATTGGCGTCCTTCTAGAGCAAGTGAAGAACTTCTTTTTCTTGCCATCAAACTTGATGCCACTCTTGTTAAGCTTCTTTAGCATCTTGGCGGTTCTTCTCACCATGAGAGCAAGACTTGCATCATCAATTTCATCATCACTTGAGCTCTCATACTCAAGCCTTGCTTTGCCCTTCTCTTGGCTAGCTTTGAATGCTAAGTCTTTTTCTTTCTTCTTAGTAGAGGATGAGCCATCTTGTGGTGTGATGTGCATGTACATCTCATGAGCATTGATCTTTCCCAAGATTTGTGTTGGTGTAGCGGTGGAAAGATCACCTTGATGAAGCACGGTCACAATATGCCCATATTTATCAATGGGGAGGACACTCAAGATTTTTCTTACAACATCGGATGGTTGCATTTGAGTGAGTCCAAGCCCATTGACTTCCTCTACAAGAACATTCAAACATGAGTACATCTCATTAGCACATTCTTTAGGAAGCATCTCAAAAGAGTTAAGCTTTTTCATGACGAGATGATAGCATTCCTTACACTCACTCTTTGTTCCCTCATGGAGCGCACAAACGTCCGACCATAGTGCATGAGCATCCTTGTGGTTCCGTACGTGATTAAACACATCTTTGCAAAGGCCTCTAAAGATGGTGTTTCGAGCCTTTGCATTCCATTTTTTGTAATTCACCTCATCGCCTTGTAGGTGTGTGGCATCCCGAGGTTTTGGGAAACCTTGTGAGGCGGCTCTAAGTATTCCAACATCTAGACCTTCTAAATATACCTCTATGCGGATTTTCCAATATAGAAAATCATCCCTCTCAAAGATAGGAGGAGGACCATCCCCGTGAGACATCTTTCTCTAGGCGGTTAAACCTAAATACGTGAGCACGAGGCTCTAATACCAATTGAAAGGATCAAGATGACCAAGAAGGGGGTGAATTGGGCTAATTCTAAATTTCTTTACAATAATTAAACTCTACGGTTAGCCCAATTAACCCCTTGTGCCTAGAAAGTATTTCTATTGATCTACCACACAAAAGTTTAGCAACCTATGTTCCAATCCTACTCTAGCATGGCAATTCTATGAATGTAAATGACAAGAATTGAATTGCTCAAGGTAAATGCTCAAAGTAAAAAGAGAAGGAGGAACGCGGCGATGTTTTGCCGAGGTATCGGAGAGTCGTCACTCTCCACTAGTCCTTGTTGGAGCACCCACGCAAGGGTGTAGCTCCCCCTTGATCCGCGCAAGGATCAAGTGCTCTCTACGGGTTTATTCTTCGACACTCCGTTGCGGCGAATCACCCACAACCGCTCACAACTTGAGTTGGGTCATCCACAAGCTCCGCCGGATGATCACCAAACTTCCAATCACCACCAAGCCATCTAGGTGATTGTGATCACCAAGAGTAACAAGCACAAACTCTCACTTGACCACGACAAGCCTAATGAGAAGGGTGGATGCACACTTTGCTACTCTTGCTTTCACTAATGAGGGCTCTCTTTGGGATTCTCAAACCTCAATCACCTCACTAGGATCTTGCTCTTCTTGGCACTCTCAAAGGTGTTTCTCAATTGTTGGAATGAGCAAAAGTACCCCCTCACACGAATGGATGAAGTATTTATACACCCGGTTGAAAAACGAACCATTATGTGCCTCTGCGGGGTGACCGGACGCTCCGATCAGTTCACCCCGACCTCTAGTATTTAAGTTGTGACCGGATGCTGGACAGCGTCCGGTCGTGATTTTCTCTCTCTGGAACCTTACTAGAGTTGACCGGACGCTGGCATCCAGCATCCAGTCGCTCACCTCTCAGCGTCCGGTCGCACCAGACGAAATAACCTTGATCAAATGAACTGACCAGACTCTGTGCCAGCATCTGATCACACCGGAACCAGCGTCCGGTCAACATTTGACCCTCCATTCACTTCCAACTCTCAATCATATGTGAATGAAATTTGCTCCAATGGATCTAAGGGCTTTTTAGGAGCTATCTAGTGCTAGATTTAGTAAGTGCACACCACACCTAACCCACTAGACTCACCAAGGTCAAGCTACCCGTCCATACCCCCCTTAATAGTATGGCCAAAGGAAAAACAAAGTCCTAAACTACTCTAAGTGTCTCTTCAACACCAAACGACACTTAGAACTAGTCCATCCTTAACCTTGTCGTCCATCCTTTGAAAACCGAAATGATTTTCATCATAGGGGCATGACCACCATGATTGCCCAATCGATCTCCATTACCATGACCTAACTTAATTGCCTCTGCAAAACACACGTTAGTCACAGTAATCACGTATTGTCATTAATCACCGAAACCCAACTAGGGGCCTAGATGCTTTCAGGCTGCATGGCCAAATATAGAGAGGTACTTGGAATCCATGTCTTTCTAGAGTCTCAAGAGCACGTCAAGCAAGTCCTCATCTTTGTCGATGCCGCCGGCCGCTATGTTCTCCTGGTGCTCCAAAATGATGGGGTCAACGATGTCGAAGAGGCCTTTCCGGCGGCGCTCAATCTTGCCCGGAACGCTGCTAACGAGCATCGCGAGGCATGATGACGGGAAGAGGTCCGGCAAGTTCAACCCTGGAATGATCTTGAGCGCGTCCACCAGCAGACGTAAGATCTCATCGCGATGCTCGCTCCGGCTACCGATGATGGCGCGCACCGCCGCTTCCGCGATGAACGCCATGACCTCTCACTCAGGTTCATGGGTAGCCCCACCGCGGCAGCGGACGCGACTGAGCGGAGGAGGCAGGTGACCTTGTCCTCATGGATGGGGCGGAAGGAGTGGACGCGACGGGCGCTGAGGAGCTGGAGGGTGCAAATCTTGCGGAGCTGCCGCCATGCGTCGCCGTAGGGCGCGAAGATGAGGCCCTCAGCGCCACGAAACACGAGCTGCAGCGTCGGCCCCATGGGCCGCGAGGCGAAGTCAATGTCGTGGGTCCTCAGGATCTCCCGCGCGGCGTCCGGGGACAAGGCAACCACGACGGGGAGCTCGCAGAAGCGGAGCATCATGAGCGGGATGTGGCGCCGCCGAGGTCCCACAGGCGCGGTGTGCGTGGCGCGCGGGCGAGGTGGTGCAGGTGGCCGATGACCGGCAGCGCCCACGACCCCGGTGGGAGGCGCCGCTGGGCATCCCTTAGGCGGGACAGGGCGAGGAAGATGAGCGCCGGTATGGCGATGTGGGGAAGGAGCAGCAAGTACGTCGGGGGCTCGGCAGCCATGGCTTCAACAAGATAGTAGCTACCGTACCGCCAACCTTCACTGTAGATTAGTGGAAGACTGGAATCCTGACTCTTGACGCAGAAAAAAAACCACCAACGCACCAAATGCGTAGTCTAGTAGCTATAGGCTAGCCGCTAGCCTATAAGAACATGAGTGAATTCCTTGTGAGCAATTAAAAAAGAAAGTAATTTCCTATGAGCCACTGAAAAAGTTCAGCAAACTTTAGCGCCACTGTTTTAACTTTTTTTTTACCCTCCATGCCACTGCCGGTCAGATTGGGCTCCAACGGTGTTAAACTGCATGTGTGAAAAGTCAAAAATATCCTTAGGTCTAAATATGCCATTAATTTTTTTGAGCATCTTAACGACTTCAAATGAAAAACTTAAAACTAGAAAGTTGTAGATCTTGTCGAGATCTATAATTTTTATATAAAAATTATCTTCATTTAATTTCGCAAAAAAAACATGATTTCATATGGTTAATATATCTTAGAAAAATCATATCTTTTTTACGGTATTAAATGAAGATAATTTTTATATGAAAATTATAGATCTCGACGAGATCTACAACTTTCTAGTTTTGAGTTCTTGCGCCTGCTAGTGGATGGGACCAAGATCATTCCGGGGTTGTCCCTGCCGGACCTCTTCCTGTCGTCACGCCTCGCGATGCTCGTCAGCAGCGTTCCCAGCAAGATCGAGCGCCGCCGTCGAGGTTTCCTCGACATCGTCGACCCCATCATTCTGGAGCACCAGGAGAAGAGACCAGCCGATGGCATCGACGAAGATGAGGACTTGCTTGACGTGCTCTTGAGGCTCTAGAAAGACATGGATTCCCAGTACCCTCTCACGACCGATAACATTAAATCTGTCCTCATCGTAAGCTCTCTTCATATTAGCTCTCATCTTGAATGAACAAATGAAGAAACTTTTCTTCACGTCCACTTTGTTTCTTCCACACACGACCGCACGCATAGGACATGTTTGGAGCCGACAGCAAGACATCATCGACGATCGCTGAAGTGGGCAATGGCCGAGCTGATGCAGAACCCGGCGGTGATGCGGAAGCGCAAGATGAAGTCTGGGGAGCACTCGCCGGCCACGACAAGGTGACGGAGGACAGCCTGATCAATCTGCACTACCTGCGGCTGGTCATAAAGGAGACGCTATGGCGGCTGCACCCGCTGGCCCCATTGCTGCTGCCGCGGGAGTGCCGCAGCCAGTGTCAGGTGCTTGGCTACAACGTGACTCGTGGCACGATGGTATACTTAGCCATATGGCTCAGGCACGATGGGCCGTCCCACGCACGACACTAAGAAGCACGGCCTAGGCACTGCCTGACCCCGCTCCCATCCCATCGTGCCCTTGCCTGGCATGGCCCGGTCATAGTGCCTTGCCTAGGCCGCCATGTCGGCCTATAGTGCCAGCCTAGGCATGGCACGGATAATGGGCCGACATGATGCGGCCCGATCAATTCTAGCCATCAGATGCTTTCAGAGGATTCCATAGCCGTTAGATAAGAGTATATAGCATCAAACCCTAACTCTCCCAAGGATTCCTCCTATTAGCCGTCATCTCTTGATCTCTCTCGTCCTCCACGCATAGTCGCGCCCTCCTCCTCGTGTCCGACTCCTCCCATCCCTACAGTCCTGCCCAGCTCCTCCTCCAGTCCTCCCAAGCTCCCCACTGCGGCTTCCCATGGCGGCTCCTCCGTATGTGCTCCCGTCCTTCCCGTCTACTCGACGGCGCGACGACCTCGGCGTGTGGCAACCTCTATGCGGTGGCGCAGCCAAGGGCGCATCTTCACGGTGCCGGCGCTCGGCTAGGATACTACGGCACGGTGGCGGCGCTTGGCTGGGGCGAGCTCGTGTGGTGGAGACACGTCTGCGATGGTGGCGCGTCTGATGCGAGTGCGGCTCGACGGCGGCCATGGCAACGGGCCGACACGGCCCCGATGGGCCGTCGTGCCCATCAGCACGGCACGGCACGGCTGAGTCGCCATAGGGCCGTGCCTAGGCCAGGATGCCAGCACGACGGGACTACACGGCACGGCACGACAGCGCCGTCGTGCCCCGTTGTGCCGTGCCCACCGTGCCGTGCCTGGGTAGCCTATTTGGCCATGTATACACGATGGTGCTCATGAATGCGTGGGCGATAGGCAGGGAAGCAGCGCTGCGGGATGCGCGGGAGGATTTCATGCTTGAAAGGTTTGAGGAGAGTGAACGAGACTTTAAGGGCATGGATTTTGAGTTCATCCCGTTCGGTGCGGGAAGGAGGATATGCCCCGACATGGCGTTTGGGCCGGCGCACATTAAGCTCGCTCTCATGGCATTGCTATTTCACTTCGATTGTAATCTACCGGAAGGGATGGTCGTCGAGGATATGGACATGGCTGAGGTGGTTGCAAATCACGGCACCCCCACGATCTGATTTAGTGTTGCTCCCTATTACTAGGCTATCGGTGTTGATGGACTAATCAAGGATACATATGTTCATACTTCCTTCAATTCACAGTGTGTTGTTGATGGTTTTGTTGTTTTTAGGGTAATCGTTGTCTTTTTCTTTTAGTATAGCTAGCGCTCGGACGTCCAGACGGACGCCCGTGTCTGGACAACGGTGCCTACTGCTCATTTCACGCTAGTCCGCACGCACGCAGGAATCTGTGCCCTCTTCACGCCTTCTGTTCGGATGCTCGGGCCCCCTCCACGCCTCCCATTCAAATGCACGTTGTTTCCCTCACCCGTACCGCCATCCCCCTCATGCATCGTCCAAGGAGGTCAGGTACCAGAGCTGCTGGTGACCATGACAGGGCCGTAGCGTTGGTCAGGGAGTTCGCGGACAAGGACAAGGTGGTGGGCAGCCATCGGCGCCATTGCAACACGTGCAACACTAGATCCACTTTTGAAACATCTAGACAAAACATTTGCAACATACGTCTGAAAACAGATGAGACGCTAGAAACATGCGCATGAAACATGAGTGTGTAACCATTGCAACATGTACAACACCAAGATATACTTTTGCAACATCCAGATGAACCATTTGAAACATACATCTGAGACACATGAAACATACAATTGCAACATATGCAACATCTCCGATTTACTTTTGCAACACCCACACGCAGCACTTGAAACATAAATCTCAAACGCCTGAAACACTTAAAACACGGCGTCGCCGGCGATCACGGCCTACCTGGTGAGGAACTCTAGTAGCTAGCAAACTAGGGTCAGAGGGGCGTCGAGAGCAGCGGCCTAGCATACACCTCCGCTGCAGGACTTCCCTTCCTGTCGTGGTGTCTTCGGTTGGCTGCAGGAGATGATGTCCCGGCCGGCGACGACCTCCTACTAGTGGTGCTGGGTTGGTGGTGGCCCGGTGATGCCACGGCCGTGACGGCATGAGGTGGAGTGGGGCGCGGCCGGCGATGGGGCGCGGCGCGGTGGGGGGAAGCGCATGGCGCGGCGAGGGGCAGGGCATGATGGGGAAAGGGGTGCGCGGCGGGGCAAAGTGGGGTGGGTGGATGCGAGTTCCGTAGAAGGAGGCGGAGCAGGAGGCTGTGTTGGCGGAGGCTAAAAGAAATGAGTGGATAAGAGGCTAGAGAATGAGTGATTGTGCGTGGGTGGAGTCCGTCCGATACTTTTGGACGTCGGACGTTTGGGCTAGAGCATTATTGTATCCTTTTGGTTTTGTGGTCTAACTATTGGATTAGACCCTGTACTAATAACTATCAGTTGCGTAAATCTTTCTGTGTCAAAGCTAGGATACTTTGTACTTCTGTTTTGTGCTTATTCCACCAACATCAACATGTGCTCAGCTAGAAAATTATAGGAGACATAAAGTACATGGGTAATTTCAATTAAAACATGTATCTGTTCTAAAAATCCTAAAATCGTTAAGTTTTTTTTTTTAAGGACAGAAGACACCCTCAGATCTTCCGTCATAGTTAGTTGTGTCGGCCCGTGAGCAGTGCACAAACTTGCCTGAGCCGGTCTTTCCATGAAAAACCCAAATTTGCCTAAATGCGATTCTTTTCAACTATATTTGATCCACCAATTTGGATGTGAACTCTCTTATCTATTTTTGCTGTCAACAGGAGGATAAGCCTGCCGGACACTACTCACATGTACCTTGGTGCTGTATGGATCACAGACAGTAACGCAAACGCCAATGTAATCAGAAAACATTGGCAGCCGTAACAAAGTACTCATTTTGTAACGTAAATGGAAAACTTGAAGCTGCCATTGGTTGCAAGCTGTCCAGTCAGAAGTTTTGTCACTCAGGAACAAAGCACAGGCTCTGCAGCAAGCTGTACACACGGAGCCCGGTGGCGGTCGATGGCACCTTGGTCGACAGCGGCGTCAAGGCAAGCCGCGCGCTGCTGGAGGAGCCAGCTACTATTTCTCCAGAACAAGATGACTGTTGTCTAGGAAGGCATCTATTCCTACAACCACACCACCAATTCTGCTGCTTCAGCCTGTTCGCTGGTTGGTTTTTAGGCTGATAAGCTCAGCTTGGCTGGTGCTGATTTATCGTGAGAGAAAAATATTGTACCATAGCTGATAAGCCCTGGCTGAAACCAACAAGCGAACAATCTGAAGAGCTCGAGATGCAGCCCGAGCCCGCCCCACCGCCGCTAGCCTGAGCCTAGCGCTACTTTGCTCCTGAGGTCCCACACCGCTGGCCGTAGATTCCGCTGCCACCAAGTTACCTTCAGCCTGTTCGGCAGGCCGTAAACGATCGTGGATTATTTATTCCTGGCTGGTTTGATGTGAGAGAAAAATATTGTTCTAACTTATAATCCACGATCGTATACGAGCACGCGAATAGGCTGCTTGCCGTCACGCCGAAAGTGCCCTGCAGATCTGGCCTTGGGGTTAGGGGCGAATGGGGGTGGTAGAGCCTCGCCGCCGTTGCAGAGCGGAGAAGACGACGCCCGGATCGTAACGGTTCACGCTCGTGGGGCAGCAGTAACAAGTTTCTACTGGCCGTTATCGGATCACGGTGTGACCGAATTTCAGTGAACCGAAACAAACAGAATGAAACCTTATCTGATACATGTACCATGGAATGACGCTACAAAGTTGTGAACCAAATACCATCCTAGGTCTCAAGTGAATGGATCCTTCTAAAGTTCCAAGGTTACGTATTCATGCGCCCATTTGAGGGGTACTATAAAAAGGAGCGACTAAATTTGTGACTAATGAGAGGAAAGTCAAATTGGTCTTTTTTATGTCTATTAGCCAAGACTATGTGGATATGATCAATAATGACGTAAAAGAGAGTAAAAATTATGATAGTGGCATTTACAGAATTTGAGTTTTTAGGCAGTAAATTAGAGATACAAGTTTTAGCCAAAGACGTTTTGACAACAAAAAAAAATCCAAAGCAAAACGAACAAGGCTTCGCTTTAACAGCCCGACTTGGACCGAAATCAATTTTACCCATTCTTCTCCCTCGTAGCGCTTGGTGGGCTTGGAAGCTCTCTTGGCCCACGTCGTTGTCTCCAGGGTGATAAGCAACATCCGTGTACCGGTAGGAGCAGATGTGGTGACAACATCAGCCGACGTGGGCATCTTCCAACAGTTGACCTGCAGGATGAGTGGGAAAAGAAAATATTTTCCTCGTTTGAACTTATCATGGTATAGTATTTTTCTCTTAAAAAAACTGCATCAGCCAGCTTATCAGCCACAAAAACCATCGGCCAAACAGCTCAGTCGGATCATGGAGTGCCGACGTTTTGCAACCCCCGATGTGACATTGTCAGTCTGGATCATGGAACGATCGTAACGTTTTGCAACCAGCCCAAAGATGACATTGTAACTTTGCTCTGAGGAGTGAGGACTGACGAGAGATGGACGGACCACGAATGCACGAGAAATGTGTGATATCCAGGCATAACCGTGCTAACGAACGATTCTGAAAGACACAACCCGTCGTAGGGCTATAGTAGTACGTGAGCTGCAAGCCTGCAACTACCCTGAGTCTCTGACTGAGCTGATTACGCGGCACCGAAGTTTACGTTTCCAGGGAGTGCGATGCCGTGCTGATGCTCCTCGTGCCTCAGCCCTCGGTGATTCCACCGGCATCAACCACCTTGCCAATTCCACGGTCAGGTTTAGAGTCTGAGCACGCAAACTGCAACACAAAACAGACTTCCAAAGTTTGGCAGCGTAACGCAGTAGCCGTACTAGTGTAGATGAACTCTCAGGTGAGATTCAAGGTGCCATGAATGCACAGGAATGGTGTGATCCGGACATAACCGTGCGCTAACCAACCAGTACATCGCACGAAAGCACACGGCGTGGTTCAAGAATTGATCCGTTCGCGCTCCGACCACCAGCAGGAGCAGCAGCATCGATCTCCCAAACCACCATGGCCGCCGCCGACCTCACGCTGCTGCTTCTCGCGTCTCTCCTCGCCATCCCGCTCTACTTCCTCTTGGCCACCACCAGACGCAGCAGGACGCCGCCACGCGGGAGCAAACCGCGGCTCCCGCCGGGGCCGTGGGCGCTGCCGGTGATCGGGCACCTGCACCACCTGGCCCGCCCGGGGGGCGGCCTCCCGCACCGCGTGATGCGCGATATGGCGCGTCGCCACGGCCCGCTCATGCTGCTCCGGTTCGGCGAGGTCCCGGTCGTGGTGGCGTCCTCCGCCGCCGCGGCGCGCGAGGTGATGCGGACCCACGACGCGGCGTTCGCGTCGCGGCCCATCGGGCCCATGTCGCGGCTCTGGTTCCAGGGCGCCGAGGGCATCCTCTTCGCGCCCTACGGCGACGACTGGCGCCACCTCCGCAGGGTGTGCACCCAGGAGCTCCTCACCGCCCGCCGCGTCCACTCCTTCCGCCCCGTGCGCGAGGACGAGCTCCGCCGCCTGCTCGCCTCCGTCGCCGCCGCCTCGGCGTCGGGGACGGGGACCGTCGTCAACCTGACCGAGAAGATATCGACCTACATCGCCGACTCCACGGTGCGCGCCATCATCGGCAGCCGACGGCTCAAGGACCGCGACGCGTACCTGCGGATGCTCAAGGGCCTCTTCGGCATCATGCCCGGGATGAGCCTGCCGGACCTCTTCCCGTCCTCGCGCCTCGCCATGCTCCTCAGCCGCGCTCCTACCCGGATCCAGGCCTACCGCCGCAGCATGCGACGGATCATGGACGGCATCATCCAGGAGCACCGGGACAGGGCAGCCGCCGCCGACGGCGACGACGATGAGGACTTCGTCGACGTGCTCCTCAGACTTCAGAAGGAAGTGGACTCCCAGTTCCCGCTCACAACCGAGAACATCAAAACCGTCATGCTGGTAACAGAACATGCCACTTCAAAGTTCAAACACTGCCACCATAAATTACGATGCCATTTGAGACCTCAAATTCCGCTGCTTGCACGCACAGGACATATTTGGCGCGAGCACGGAGACGTCGACGACGACGCTGGACTGGGCGATGGCCGAGCTCCTGCGGAACCCGAGGGCGATGGAGAAGGCGCAGCACGAGGTCCGGCAAGCGTTCGCCGGCCACGACACGGTGACCGAGGACGGCCTAGCCGGCCTGCGCTACCTGCGGCTCGTCATCAAGGAGTCGCTGCGGCTGCACCCGCCGGCGACGATGCTGGTTCCGCGCCAGTGCCAGAGTGCGTGCCAGGTGCTCGGGTTCGACGTGCCGGCGGGCATGACGGTGGTCGTGAACGCGTGGGCGATCGGCAGGGACCCGGCGCACTGGGACGAACCCGACGCGTTCTTGCCGGAAAGGTTCGAACAGAGCACCAGGGACTTCAGGGGCGCGGACTTCGAGTTCATACCGTTCGGTGCCGGGCGGCGGATCTGCCCCGGCATGGCGTTCGGGCTGGCTCATATCGAGCTCGCGCTCGCGGCGTTGCTGTTCCACTTCGACTGGAGCTTGCCGGGTGGGCTAGCTGCCGAGGAGCTGGACATGACCGAGGCATTTGGGATTGCTACGCCACGGCGTTCCGACCTTTTGGTGGTGGCAATCCCTCGTGTCCCACTGCCCATGAAGTGAAACCATATATAGGCATTATTGTTTCTTCTTGATATGGGAAAACGTAACCATATATAGGTACCACCAAATCACTGGAAACCTATATGGAGGCAGTGATGAATTCATGACTTAAATAAATTTTGTTTAGAAAACAAGAGGGGTTGTCCTCTATGAGATTTATTTGAACCAAACTAAAAATCCCAAGTACAAAGTCACGAAACAAAAAAAAAAAAAATCAAAAGAATTACACAAAAACTTCTAGCCATAAGTGAAGTTGAGGACAATCTTGTTCTTTTACTTGGAGTATAATTTAAATAATTATTGATCAAAATTTGTAAAATTTGTAAAATTTGATTCTTCTCTATACAAAATATGATTATCGTTCTGGAACAAAGAAAGTAGAAGACGTTGTTGACTCTATGGTGGGGTGAGCATGGATAACACGTTTTTGAGGGGAGAAAAAGATGAACATTGTTACCTTAACGACTACTTTTGGAGCATTGATGAATCGATGACAGCCATTTTCAGACAACTTTCTTCCGTGTAGTGCAGGGCTAGCAGGGCATTCAATCCCAATCAAGCCACATTGCCACAATACAACAAGTTTGTGCAAAGATAATATAAGTCCGTTTTTCTTGGGGACGGCTCCAATTCATAATACGGCAAACTAACCGTAGACCTCAGTCAGTTTGGGTTTCTCCTCCAGTTGGGTTAGGGTTCTTGTTTTTTGAGTGTTTCCTAGTCTCAGTCTTTTAACCTATTTCTTTCGCGCAGTTGTTTTTTTTTATGTTTTGTGGGTCTTTTCCATTTTGTTTAGCAAGTGCTGCTGGGTGTAATTAAGGAGCTGCAATTGCTCTTTTTCTTTTTATATCGTCTAATAAAATCCACGATAAAACTTTTGCCGCTGTTTCGAAAAAAAACATGGCCACAATGCCATCGTACACAATTCGCTAGTAACAGTATCAATCACCAACGAGCCATTCCGATAAGCATGTCAACCACCAGTGAACCACTCCAACCAGCATGAACCCCACCACTTCAGTGTCATCTCAGCTAAAAAAGTAAAATAGATGAGTCACTGCATGAATTTTGACATCAATAAGGGGCCGTTTGGTTACTTTTATTTCAGCGTGGCTAGCGCCCAAACCTCCGGACCCTATCCCCCTCCGGACACCCATGCTTGCCTTGTCTGATGCACATGCTCCTACTGTCTTGCCCCACCTACTCTTGTGTGCCTACGCATGCTGCCCTGTCTGCCCCCGCATGCTCCTGCTACATGCACCCGCATGCGCCTACTGCTACGGGACACACGCCATGCTGCTTCACATGCATACGGAGACCGCCTCCGCCTCCGCCTGCGCTCACTTCACGTGCCCGCTAATGAAAACACTTTAACCACTTGCTGCAACATATGTCTGAAACATGTGAAACATTTAAAATATACGCTTGCAATATATGTGTATAGCTACTGCAACATATGTAACATCCAGATAAAACACTTTGCTGCATACTTCTGAAACAGCTAAAATATTTGAAACATACACTTGCAACATATGTGTATAACTATTACAACATATGCAACTTCCAGATAAAACACAACTTACAACATGAAAATACTTGCTGCGACATAAGACTGAAACAGATGAAACATTTAAAACATACTCTTGCAACATATGTGTGAAACATATGCAACATACAGATCAAAACGCTTGCAAACATACGTCTGAAATAAATGAAACATTTTGAACAAACATTTGAAACACTTGAAACATATGCAACATGTGCAACAACTCAATCTAATTTTGCAACATTCATATGAAGCACTTGTAACATATCTCTGAATATTTAAAACACTTGAAATATATGCTTGCAACATGTGCTTTCAACATAGCGCAACATCTGCTTGCTACTTGGGAGAATGGAGGCTCGTTGGTGTATGGAGTTCACCGGAGGCAGCGGGCTGGTGGCTACACGACGTGACACGGATGCAGCGCCTGCACGACTCGGAGAGGGAGCTAGATCCACTAGGGAGTGAAAGCCCTAGTTTGGTTTTGGATAATTGATGAAACCTAGGACTAACCTTTGATCTAAGTATGTGAATTAGATAAGGTAGTCTAATCCAAGTGGTGAAGCTAGATGATGGTCATGATGAAGGTGATGGCCACAAAAAGATGGATCAAGTGCTTCACATTTGGAAAAGAAGAAAGAGGAAAAAAAAATGCGCTCAAGGCAAAGGTATAATGATAGGAGCCATTTTTTGTTTGCACTCAAGACACTATAGAGGGTGTGAGTGATTTAGGATCGATAGCCATACTATAAAGAGAAAAATCTTTGGCTAAGCGGTTATCGAGTGCCACTAGATGATATGATTCTTGCATATGCATTAGGGACCTAGTATGCTAACAAATAACCCTTGTAAAATTGCTTTGAAAAATTCTAACACACAAGCGCATGAGTTGTACACACTATGGTTAGCAACTTGGAAGCAAGGGTGAAGCGATTGAGGAATTAAAAAAAGAAAAGGAGTAGACAGCAGTGACCGGACTCTAGCACCGGGTGATCGGACTCACCCCGGGCGCATCCGGTCAATCAGTGCAGAGAAGGAGGCGCTCGGCCTCACGATCAGACGCAAGCGAGGGCGCACAACCGGATGCACATAGGGGCTGCGTCAGGTCACGCATGACGTATGCTGGTAGAAGGGCACTGGAGCTTGGCTTGCGGCATAGAGGTGATTGGACTCGGAGCCACGTTTGGTCAATGTCGACCTGACGTGTTTGGTCTCGAAAAACCCTCTCGGGTGCTTACTGGAGTCGATCAGACTCCACCACTGTATGGAGCGTCTGGTCGTGGCGTGGCGCGTCAGGTCTGTAGCCCGGTGGAGCAAAAGCGCGCATGAGCGGACTCTGCGATGGCACGTCCGGTCTCGCTATTGCATGTCCGGTCATGTCTCAGCATTTCGCATGATCGGGTTTTGACCGTTAAGATCAAACACGTAGAATTCAGATGCGACACATGGCGGCCATCGGCCGACCGAACTTGGCCGACTAGACGTTGGGGTGCATCCGGTCAAGTGCGTCCGGTCATGCCTGCATAGAGCAATGACTCTATTTGTTTGAGGGTATCTATAAATATACCATGGCCGCCTTAGGGCTCACTCTCTTGGCACTTTGACATACTTGACATCCTTGTGAGCCTAAGCAAACACCTCCCACTCATCTTCATCATTGATTCATCATCAAAGTGAGATTAGAAGTGATTCCTAGTGTATTTGTTTGAGTGATCGCATCTAGTGGCACATGGGGATCGTTGTGGCTGTAGATTTCTTGTTACTCTTGGTGGTTGCCCCCACCTAGATAGCTTAGAGCAGCGGAGGAGCATTAGCACGAGTTGGTGATTGTTTGTGGTCGTCTTGTACCTTCCCCGTGGATGCCAAAAGATAACTCTAGTAAATTGCTCGTGTCATTGATTACCTCACTTGTGGGTAGGTTCTTGCGACGCCAAGTGTTGGCTAGGTGTGTGATACTTATTAGCCACCGAACCACCAAGTGTTGGTCGACATAACGGGGACTAGCGTGCGGCAAGCACGTGAACCTCAAGAGAAAAATCATGTCATCTTGTGATTGGATTTCTTCCGGTGATTGATTGGCATTCATATTGATTGGTTCATCTCCCTCTATGCGGCGGTATAATCATCACAATCTCTCTCTTGCATTTACATTAATTACTTTCTTGCCTAGTGTCAAGCTCTTTAGTGTAGCTAGTTGTGAGAGCTTATTAGTTTGGTTAGTGAGGCTCTTTAGTTAGTATTTGAGAGCTCACTAGCTTAGCAAGTAGCAACCTAGGCTTGTGTGTGAATTAGTGATCATAGAAACTAGAATTGTTAGATAGGTGGCTTGCAACCCTTGTAGAGTTAGAGCAAAATTGCATTTCGCCATTTAGCGTACTAATAAATTGCTCTAGTGATTTTGTAGAGTTTTTATATAGGCTTTTCACTCCCCTCTAGACATATTAGGACCCTTCAAGTGGTATTAGAGCCATGGTCACCGTTTGATTGAAGGCTTAACAACCTCGATGTCAAAAAATGGCTCAAGTTGTGTTCAACCATGTGGGGAGCAAACTATCGTTCTTTGATGGTACATGCTATGACTATTGAAAGAGAAAGATGAAGATGTATCTTGGTTTAATCAATGATCAAGTGTGGGATGTGACCGAGTGACTATGTGAATATTGATCCCACCAATTTCACCAACCAAGACAAGGCAAACAAGCAATACAATACTATAGCTCTCAACACCATCAATAATGCCATTGATTCCAAGGTGTTTGAGCAAATCAAGGATTGTGAAAGAGCTAGTGAAGCATGAAAGAGGTTGGAGGAAACCTATGAGGAGACACCAACGGTCAAGAGTGCCAAGCTATATATTCTCAAGGACAAGTTGACAAGCTTCAAGATGAAGGATGATGAGAGTATCCTGAAGATGTTCCATAGGCTCCAAGTGATTGTGAATGACTTGAAGGCATTGGGTGAGAAGATCAATGATGATGATGTCTCTCATCGGTTCTTGATGTGCTTACCTCTAAGATTTGAGACATTGAGATTGGTCATCATTAGAGAAGGATTAAAGCAACTAACCCTCAACCAAGTACTAAGTGATGTCATGACACAAGAGACATATCGTGAAAAAAGTAAAGGGGTTGATCAAGATGAGAAGAAGGATGGAGACAAGAAGAAGAAGAGTATAGCATTCAAGGCTAGCTCATCATCCAAGAACAAGGGCAAGTCTAAGAAAGAAGAATCAAGTGAGGATGAAGATGCTAGTGACATTGATGATGAAGCCATGGCTCTCTTTGTGCGTAAGTTTGGCAAGTTCATAAAGAAGAAGGGCTATGGTGCAAGGAAGAGAAGAGACAACAATAAGAGCAAAGATTACGTGAGAATATACTACAAGTGCAAGAGCAAGGATCATGTTGTAGCGGATTGCCCCTACAATAGTGACAATGATGAGGATGAGAAGAAGGAAAAGAAAGAAAAGAAGATGGCATTTAAGAAGAAGGGTGGAGGCTATGTGGTCACTTGGGATAGTGATGGCTCATTGGATGATGATGATTCTAGTGATGATGACAAGAAGTCTCTCAAGAAGGCACTAGCAAGCATCGCCATCAACAACAAGCCCTCCATCTCTAACACTCCATCGACTTGCCTCATGACAAAGCCTACCAAGGTAAAATATGATGTGAGTGATAATTATGAATATGAAAGTGATGATTGTAGGAGTTATGATGATGAGGAGGAGTACACCAAGGAGGAGCTCATGGACATGTTGGAGCAAGTCCACACTTGCTTTGAGATGAAGAGAAAGGAGTGTAAAATTGCGCAAGAAGGTCAAATCTCTTAAGCAATCCTTTGATGAGCTCAATGCTTCTCATAAGAGTCTAAATGAAGACCATGAGGAGCTTGGCAAAACTCACACTAAGCTTGAAAAAGCTCACTCCTCTCTTCTCGAGGAAGTCAAGAAGGAGCAATGTCATGTGATGTGGGACTAATATGTGATATTCTTGATGAATCTTTTTACAAACCCATTGTTGTTGCTCCCACTAACCCTTCTTGTAGCACTTCCACTTCTACTTCACCTCTGAGTGATGGTTTTACTTGTGATGCCTCACTAATGGTGGAAAATGAGACCCTCAAGAAGGAGGTGAATGAGCTCACTCGTGCCTTAGGCAATGCCTATGGTGGAGATGCCCGCTTGCTAAAGTGCTTGGGTAGTCAAAAGTTTTCTCACAACAAAGAGGGATTAGGCTATATCCTCAAGAAAGGCAAGGCGGCCTTTGTCACTCCGAAAGCTTGATTTGTAAAGGGCAATGGTCGGTTTTGCAATAGATGCAAGCAAGTGGGGCATATAGAACAATATTGCAATAACAAGAATAAGAATGCTAATGTATCCTAAATTAAGTTTGATTCTTGTTTTTTGCTTACCAATGGTGTCAATGGTGTGAAGGCTAAGTTTATTGGTGCACCAATTGTGGGCTCAAAGAAGAAAGACATTTGGGTACCAAAGAGTTTAGTGACTAACCTTCAAGGACCCAAGCAAGTTTGGGTACCTAAAAAGAATTAATCTTCTTTTGTAGGTTAATTACAAAGCTGGAGGTGGGTGCTTGATAGAGGGTGCACACAACATAGACCGGTGATTCAAGAATGTTCAATTCAATCGACATAAATGATAGCAATAGGGTTTATAGTATAACATTTGGTGATAATGGCAAAGGCAAGATCAAAGGGCTTGGTAAGACTGCAATATCTATTGACTTGAGCACTTCGAATGTGCTACTAGTAGAGAGCTTAAACTCTAACCTATTATCGGTAGCTCAATTGTGTGATCTTGATTTCAAGTGCATATTTGTAGTGGATGATATTGAGATCATAAGTGTAGATGGATCTAACTTGATATTCAAAGGATTTAGATATGAGAATCTATACTTAGCTAATTTTAATGCTAGAGAAGCTCAATTGTCAACATGTTTGCTCACTAAGTCTAGCATGGGTTGGTTATGGCATAGAAGGCTTGGTCATATTGGAATGAAACAATTGAACCAATTGATTAAGCATGATCTAGTAAGGGGCTTGAAAGATATCACATTTGAGAAGGATAAGTTATGTAGTGCATGTCAAGCTAGAAAGCAAGTTGGCAACACACATCCTAAGAAGAGCATGATGAGCACATCTAAGGCATTTGAGTTGTTGCACATGGACTTGTTTGGACCAACCACATACACTAGCATTGGTGAAAATAAATATGGATTTGTGATAGTAGATGATTTCACTAGATATACTTGGGTGGTCTTTCTTGTTGATAAGAGTGATGTGTTTACAACATTCAAAACATTCATCAAGAGAATACACAATGAGTTTGAAACAACCATCAAGAAAGTGAGAAGTGACAATGGTAGTGAGTTCAAGAACACAGGAGTTGATGAGTTATGGATAAGTTTGGAATTAGACATCAATTCTTGGCCAAATATACTGCACAATCAAATAGCCTAGTTGAGAGGAAGAATAGAACTTTGATTGACATGGCAAGATCAATATTGAGTGAGTATAATGTGAGTCATTCATTTTGGGCCAAAGCAATCAACACGGTTTCCTACTATAGCAACTGCCTCTATTGTTACCCAATGATGGAGAAGACACCATATGAGCTCTTGAATGGAAGAAAGCCTAATATTGCATACTTTAGGGTTTTTGGTTGCAAATGCTATATCTTAAAGAAAGACACTAGATTGAGCAAATTTAAGAAGAAATATGATGAAGGCTTCTTGCTTGGTTACTCCACTACTAGCAAGGCTTATAGAGTTTGGAATTTGGCTAGTGGTACTCTTGAAGAGGTGCATGATGTTGAAATTGATGAAACCAATGATTCCCAAGAGGACGATAAGAATCTAGATGATGTGAGAGACACTCAATTGGTCAATGCAATGAAAAAGATGGACATTGGTGACATAAGGTCTAGAGAGGTGATTGATATTGAAGATGACAAGAATCAAGTGCTCTCTAACTCAAATGTGCAAGCTAGTACAAGTGATGACAAAGAATAAGATCAACAACAAGTGGCTAGTACATCATCTCAATCAAATGATCAACAAAGTGCAAGCAATCAAGTTCAAGTGCTCCAACCAACCGACATTGCAAGAGATCATCCTTTGAACTCTATAATTGCTGATATCCCAAGAGGTGTGCAAACAAGATCAAGATTAGCATCATTTTGTGAGCATTTCTCATTTGTGTCATCCATTGAACCAAAGAAGATAGATGAAGCTTTGATGGATGTTGATTGGGTCAATGCTATGCATGAAGAGCTAAACAACTTCATAAGAAATCAAGTATGGGAGTTAGTTGAGAGGCCTAAGGATCATAATGTGATTGGAACTAAATGGGTCTTTCAAAACAAGCAAGATCAAGATAGAATAGTAGTAAGGAACAAAGCAAGATTAGTGGCTCAAGGTTACACTCAAGTTGAAGGTCTTAACTTTGGAGAAACTTATGCCCCGGTTGCAAGATTGGAAGAGTTAGGATCTTGTTAGCCTATGCTTGTGCCCATAACATCAAGTTATACATTAATGAGCTTGCATATGTTGAGCAACCGCCCGGTTTTGAAGATGAGAAAAAACCTAACCATGTCTACAAGTTGAAGAAGGCTTTGTATGGATTGAAACAAGCACCAAAAGCATGGTATGAGAGGTTGAGGGATTTCCTACTCTCTAAGGGATTCAAGATGGGCAAGGTTGACACCACTCTCTTCACTAAGAAGATAGGCAATGACTTGTTTGTGTTGCAAATTTATGTTGATGACATTATCTTCGGATCAACCAATCAAGATTTTTGTACGGAGTTTGGAAAGATAATGGCAAATAAATTTGAGATGTCCATGATTGGAGAGCTTAGCTACTTCCTTGGTCTTCAAATCAAGCAAATGAAGAATGGCATATTTGTGAGTCAATACAAGTATATCAAAGACATGCTCAAGAAGTTTGGAATGGATGATGCTAAAGCTATTAGTACACCAATGGGGACAAATGAAAACTTGGATAGTGATGCTAGTGGCAACATGATGGATGAAAATATGTATTGGTCTATGATTAGAAGCCTACTCTATGTGACTGCATTAAGGGTGGATGCGATGTTTAGTGTATGCATGTGTGCTAGATTTCAGGCCTCACCAAGAGAGAGTCACTTGAAGGCAACAAAGAGAATATTGAGATATTTGATGCATATACAAAATATTGGATTGTGATATCCCAAAGGAGCTAAATTTGAGTTGATTGGATATTTAGACTCCGATTATGCGGGATGCAAAGTTGAGAGAAATAGCACATCGGGCACATATCAACTATTAGGAAGATCACTTGTGTCTTGGTCATCAAAGAAGCAAAATAGTGTAGCACTTTCAACTGCCAAAGCGGAGTACATTTCGGTCGGTAGTTGTTGTGCTCAATTACTATGGATGAAGGCTACTTTGAGTGACTTTGGAATCAAGTTTAGGCAAGTGCCCTAGCTATGTGACAATGAGAGTGCCATGAAGCTCACAAACATCCTGGTTCAATATTCAAGAACAAAGCACATAGATATCCGCCATCATTTCATTAGAGATCACCAATAAAAAGGGGATATTTGTATTAAGAGTGTGGGCACCGATAATCAACTTGTCGATATTTTCACCAAGCCACTTGATGAGAAGAGATTTTACAAGCTAAAAAATGAATTGAACATACTTGACTTCCCAAATATGTGTTGATGCACCCCCATTATTTGACATGCCTCTCCTTTGAGGAAAGCAAGGTAAAATTGATTGACATGTCATTTATACATTGCTAAGGACTTATTTAGTGCATCTAGTCATTCCTCACATGTCTTAGGCTCATTCATGAAAATCAAATATATTTGATGCTTGTATGGTACCACTATTGCTTCTATGTTTGAAATGATCTAGTAAGAGCATATGACATGTTTGTGGGCTTGTGAACCTAGTGTTCAATCTAAGAAATGAGTTATAAGTGTTTAACTCAACATGGTCAAGATAACCCTTAAAATGAGGTGTGAAGAAGCTTATCCTTGGATCAAACTGAGCTAAACATCTTTTACAAGTGATCTAGATTGAACCAAATTTAGGAAAAGGATCCTCACCTAACATGGTTTCACCCCAATCTATCTAAATTTTTAGCTCACCTTTTGTGGTCTTTGATGACAAAGGGGGAGAAGTAATTCACAAAGATAGGGGGAGCAAACAAATAAAAATGGTAATGAAAGGGGATCAATTAAAATTTGAAGCACACAAGTAGGGAGATCAAGCTCATAAACTTGTATGTTACATTTGTATATGCATTACATATGTTTGCTTTCATGGCATAAGTTTTAAATTTCATACCCATGCTTGTGTGGTGTATGCTAGAAAGTAGAAAATGTTTGATGAAATGAAAACTAGCATGCATAGGATGATAGCTAGATATTCACATGCTTTTTCAAGTAGTACTAGAGCCTTGCTTATAATGTTGATCTCATGAGGTATCTAGTGTTTTTGTTTTCTACAAGTGGTATCTAGCAAATCATGGTGCTAAGGATGGTATTATTGGCTACTCCGATTGGTATCATGCTTCAAAGGTCTATTCTTTACACCTTAGCATCATTTTGGTAGCCATTATTCTCCCACGCTTCTAATCCACGCATATGTGCAAGCTTTCAAATCCAAACTCTTAGCACATATGTAGGGGGAGCTAATGCTATCAATTTGGGTTTATAAAACTTGTCCATATCCTTTATGCATGGTAAAATGCTTGGGCAAGCAACATGAATCCAAGAAAATCTTATTGAATATCTTTGTAAAAAGGTTGTCATCAATTACAAAAAGGGAGAGATTGAAAGCCCTAGTTTGGTTTTGGATAATTGATGAAACCTAGGACTAACCTTTGATCTAAGTATGTGAATTAGATTTAGTCCAATCCAAGTAGTGGAGCTAGATGATGGTCATGGTGAAGGTGATGGCCACAAAAAGATGGATCAAGTGCTTCACATTTGGAAAAGAAGAAAGAGAAAAACAAAAATGGGCTCAAGGCAAAAGTATAATGATAGGAGCCATTTTTTATTTGCACTCAAGACACCATAGAGGGTGTGAGTGATTTAGGATCGATAGCCGTACTATAAAGAGGGAAATCTTTGGCTAAGCGGTTATCGAGTGCCACTAGGTGACATGATTCTTGCATATGCATTAGGGACCTAGTGTGCTAACAATTAACCCTTGTAAAATGCTTTGAAAAATACTAACACACGAGCACATGAGTTGTACACACTGTGGTTAGCAACAAGGAAGCTAGGGTGAAGCGGTTGAGGAGTTAGAAAAAAGAAAAGGAGGTGACAACAGTGACCAGACTCTGGCGCCGGGGTGACCGAACTCAATTCGGGCGTGTCCGGTTAGTCAGCGCAGAGAAGGAGGCGCTCGGCCTCACGATTGGATGTAGGAGAGGGTGCGTGACTGGACACACAGGGGCTACGTTAGGTCACAGGTGACATACGCTGACATTAGGGTGCTGGAGCTTGGCTTGCGGCACAGAGGTGATCGGATTCAAAGACGCGCCCGGTCGATGTCGACCTGACGTGTTCGGTCTTGAAAAAACCTCTCGGGGTGCTTACTGGAGTCGATAGGACTCCACCACTGTGGAACATCCGGTCGCGGCGCGGCGCGTCAGGTCTACATCCCGGTGGAGTGGAGGCATGTGTGGACGGACTCTATGATGGCACATCCGGTCTCACTGCTGCGCGTCCGGTCATGTCTTAGCGTTTCACGTGATCGTTTTTTGACCATTAAGATCAAATGCGTAGAATTCAGACATGACACGTGGCGGCCATCAGCCGACCAAACTCGGTCGATCGAACACTGGGGTGCGTCAGGTCGCACCTGCGTAGAGCAACGACTTTATTTGTTTGAGAGGGTCTATAAATAGACCATGGCCGGATTGGGGCTCACTCTCTTAGCACTTTGACATACTTGACATCCTTGTGAGCCTAAGCAAACACCTCCCACTCATCTCCATCATTGATTCATCATCATAGTGAGATTGGGAGTAATTCCTAGTGCATTTGCTTGAGTGATCGCATCTAGTGGCACTTGGGGATCGTTGTGGCTGCAGATTTGTTGTTACTCTTGGTGGTTTCCGCCACCTGGATGGCTTGGAGCAGCGGGGGAGCATTGGCACGAGTTGATGATTGTTCGTGGCTGTCTCCCAGTGATTGTGAGGACTCTTGTACCTTCCCCATCGGAGAGCCAAAAGGTAACTCTAGTAAATTGCTTGTGTCATTGAGTTACCTCACTTGTGGGTAGGTTCTTGTGGCACCAAGTGTTGGCTAGGTGTGTGATACCTATTAACCGCCGAACCACCGAGTGTTGATCGACGTAACAGGGGCTAGCGTGCCGGTAAGCACGTGAACCTCGAGAGAAAAATCATGTGTCATCTTGTGATTGGATTTCTCCTGGTGATTGATTGGCATTCATATTGATTAGTGCATCTCCCTCTACGCGGTGGTATAATCATCACAATCTCTCTCTTACATTTATATTGATTACTTTCTTGCCTAGTGTCAAGCTCTTTAGTGTAGTTAGTTATGAGAGCTTGTTAGTTTGGTTAGTGAGGCTCTTTAGTTAGTCTTTGAAAGCTCACTAGCTTAGCAAGTAGCAACCTAGGCTTGTGTGTGAATTAGTGATCATAGCAACTAGAATTGTTAGATAGGTGGCTTGCAACCCTTGTAGAGTTAGAGCAAAATTGCATTTCGCCGTTTAGCATACTAACAAACTGCTCTAGTGATTTTGTAGAGTTTTTATATAGGCTATTCACCCCCTCTAGCCATATTAGGACCTTTTGGGGAGCCACTCGTGCCGGCACTACCGCACTGGTCCACCCATGATGGGCCGGGGCTGTCGGCGCTGTTGCGCCGCCGTGTCGAGGACCACTCTGGCCTCCTCATCATGGCCCACTCACGTCGAGGCCGCTGTGCCACCGTGCCAGGACGCTCGCCCACACCGGAGAGAGAGAGAGAGAGTAGCGCTAGAGTCATGAGAGAGAGGAGTAGTGGCTGATAAAGCACTTATGCGGGCAAGCGAGTAAGGGTCCGGGTATAGGCGAGGTTAGGTCGGGGTCCAGGTACAGGCACGGGGCGGGTCAGGTTTTGTCCGGACGTCCTCATCCTATCATTACCGCTTTTGTTTTGGAGCAACTGAAATCTATTTAATGGACTAGGTTATTTGGCTTGAATTTGATATCCATGACTTTATAAAGTTCAGATGTAAGCCTATCTCAATTTCATATGGTGGGAGATGACAATTGATTCTATGAATCATCATCCTATGTTTCTACTCTAATAACTTATAGTGCGCTCCTCGGCTCGCTCCCTTACAGTGAAAATGCAGCAAATAAGTATCTTCCTCATTTAACAAATAATAGTATACAAATATATTCCATCGTACAACCATATTAGCTTAATTGATATATGCCTAAATTATAATTATTAGATTGGATTTTAATTCTAAGGATCCAAATAGGTCTAAAAGATTTTTCTCATGCCACGTGGTTGTCTGTTAATTATTAGACATTATCTCTCTCTTTTCTTTTTCTATTTTCTATGTAATATATTTGAAAATGTTGCAAGGATATAGTGCTTGACAATCTTTATAACATTGTAGTTGAAATCTTTTTCATTTTAAATCATTTTATGGCCAAAATATTTGATACAAGATTACAAAATATTGATACAAAATGATAGCATCTTATATAAGGATAGTGATAAAGAGATGTTGTGTGAGTTGAAGATTATATGTTTGAATCCTAACAAACACTTATTTTTGTTTTTTCTAGAAACTATTAACATAGTATTTAACAAAGACAGTTGGCTTACGGCATGTCGCCTCTCCAGGATGGTTGATGTCACCTCACTATACACATCTCATTTTCAACTCCAATGACCATCTCCACAACGCATTCTTCCACACCACTAATCCACTTGTTGCCTAGACTTTTACCCCACAGATGTAAATTGTAAGTCACAAGGCTTTTACCCAAAAAGTGTTCCTTAGAGCTCGTAGGAGGTATATAGAAGAAGATTAAAGAGGGTGAAAAACTCAGGTGGCAGCACATCTAAAATACCATGTGGTTTTATGAAGTATTTCACTACCCTTGTTTTATGGAAATTTGATATAGCACAGGTTCAGCCTACTAGACGTGACACAAAATATAGGAGAATTGGTAGTGTCAGGGACCAATACTAGGGTACCCGAAGAGGAGGAGCTAATTACCATCAACATTGATTCATCCGAGCAGTCAAGAGCATGACTACAACTCCAACCGACCCCAGGTGCGCAAGCTCCGCCTCGCCCGGCCTCTAGGGGCGGGTTCCACCTCGCCCGACACCGAGGACGCGGGCTCCGCCTCGCCTGACCTCTGAGGGTTGGCTCCACCTCACCCAACACCGAGGCCGTGGGCTCTGCGTCACCCGACCTCTGAGAGCTAGCTCCACCTCGTGCCGACACCGAGGCCGCAGCCTCCATCTCGCCCGACCTCTGAGGGCTAGCTCTGCCTTGCCCGACCTTTGAGGGCAGGCTCCACCTCACCCAACCTCTAAGGGCTGGCTTCACCTCGCCCAGCCTCTAGGGGGGACTTCGCCTCGACCGACCCCGAGGCCGGGGGATCCGTCTCGCCCGATGGAGACCCATACTGCCACCAACCACTCCAGGTCCAAGCGAATGGGCCTGGGTCAAAGCTCTGACACTAGGGAGGTGACTGGCATGCCAAGATATAACTCGTGGCCATGACAGGCCATACCTAGGGATTCACATCAGGAAAAGCGTCGGGTATACCAGTGCTGTTCTGCCTAACCCTCGTACGAGGACTGACAGACGTGTCAGTTCACCACGACGTCCACCAGGACGGAGTGGAGCACCACGACCGGGAGATGACGCATGTGCATGGCATTAGTGATGGATAGGGCCATGACGTGGAGCTATCCCTATTGATGTCTACAGGGTCAGTGGGACCCGCGTGAAGGAAAAGAAGCACCTGGAGATCTTGGAGGACTTTTTCTCCTTCTCATTCTCCTCTTTTCCCTCCACTGTAACCTGTGCTTTCCCTTGGCCTATAAAAGGGAAAGCAGGGCGTCCCATAAGGGGCATCGCAACACATTGCATCAATTCGGACTTGAATCTAGCGAACCCCGAACCGATCAGAACACACAAGCACACAGCCAGGAAGCGACCAAGTTCTCGGCACCCGTTCGCTCCTCTCACCAGAGACTTGGGACCTGTCCCTCTCTCGACCTTTTGTAACCCCTACTATGAACTTTCAGTGCTAGTAACATGAGCAGTATCAACGAACTGGACATAGGGACATTTTGCACGAACCAGTATAAACCTCTTGTCCTCTTAGCACACCATTCGAGCCAGACGCGCAATATTAAAATTTACTAGTCGGTGGCAACTCGAAATGCAGACAGTTGGTGCACCAGGTAGGGGCCTTTTGCGTGTCTCGACATCCACACCAGGCCTCAGATGGCTAGTCACAACCTCAGCTAGGTCCCGGGCACGCAGTGCGCTTTGGAGACCAGGACTTCATCGTCACGACAGAGGGAGAGTTGGCGATGGCTCCCGCCGCCATCCGACCTCTCCACTCCACCAGCCTCGACGCGATCACCGAGGCGCTTGAGGAGCTGTAGCTGGACACACCAGAGGCCCACGCCCCTAGAAGTGACCAGCTCCTCGACTTCGACTACGGGAGGTTAGAGAGCTAGCTCAGCCCCTTCCTGGGACCCCGACCATCCTCGGAGGACCTACGCCACCTCACCTTCTTGTTCGCCAACGTCATGGTGCAGCTTGCCGGAGGGGAGCCGCTCCCTCTAGAATACCTCATCCGGAGCACCCCGACAGCGCTCCTGTTTGGCCTCTGCAACGCCGCAGAGACCGATGGCCACCTTGTGGCACAACGCATGCCTCCGCCACTCATGAACGATGGGTTCATGGAGATGACTGAATATGTCGCAGAGTCTTTCCATGACCTCCTCACAGGAGAATCAGAGTTACCCTGCAGCTCTGACTCTAGCAAGGGGAGCCATCACCCCTCTCGTGAGTGCTTCGTGGCGGGTACCCCTGAGGGACACATTGAAAGCATCCATGAGGAAGAAGCTACCCCAACAAACAACGTCAACGAGGAGGTTGGGGATGTAGGGGCCCCGCCTTAGGTGGAGCAGCTAAAGGGCCGACACCAAGAGCTTGAGGAAGCGTGACTCCAGCTCGAGCAGGAACGCGTGGAGCTCGATCGAGAGATCGAGCGCCACGGAGACGGTGGGTGTGCACGCACCATGGCCCGCGACGTGAACCAGAGGATCATCGATGATGATGAAGCACTCCCACACTTCATCTGGGTGAGCCAGAACATCCCCACTACGGTGGCCTTGCTCTAGGGGCTTCTAGGACCTGCGACGCTTGAGGATCATCGAGCCCATCGTGAGATTCGCACACTACTCAAGTGTGTGACTGCGCAGCAAGCCAAAAGCTCGTTGTCTCAATGATGTGAGCTCAACGCTAGCAAGCTCATGCCCTCAGAGCGACCCGACAAGGACGCATCAGTCCACCAGGCACCGCAAGGCGGCATGCGCACCGCGATCCCAGTGCATGGGCGTCTTGGCCGCAACCTTGATGCGCGCGACACCCTCGATGCATGCAGGCGTACCCATGGCGATGTGAGGGAGGGAGCTAGCCATGGCTACCACCCTCATCATGGTAGACGCTACGATAGCGGTGAGGACCGAAGCTCGAGCCCTGGCCTGCCGGGACCTTAGGCCTTTGGCCGACACATCCTCAACACTGCCTTCCCGCCATGGTACCGACCACCAACCAACATCCTGAAATATTCTAGGGAAACGAACCCCGGACTATGGCTCAAGGATTATTGGCTTGCTTGCCAAGCCGGTGGAGCGGATAATGACGACTTCATTATCCGCAACCTTCCATTGTTCCTGGCCGATTCGGCACGAACATGGTTGGAACACCTTCCGCCCAACCGAATCCAAAGTTGGGCGGACTTGAAAGAGATCTTCATGGGGAACTTCCAGGGCACGTACAAGCATCCTGGGAACCCATGGGATCTCAAAAACTGCTGATAGAAGGCTAGAGAAACCCTTTGTGGGTACATCCGGCGCTTCTCCTAGCAGTGCAATGAGCTGCCTAACGTCACCGACGCCGACGTTATAGGAGCTTTCCTGTCTGGGACCACCTGCGAGTCCCTAGTTCATAAGCTGGGATGTAAGAGCCCACAAACCACCAAGGAGCTCCTCAACATCGCCACCAGCCACGCCTGGGGCGAGGAGGCGATCGGAGCAATCTTTGACCGCCTCAAAGGCAAGGCGAAGCGGGATAAGGATACCAGCGAAGGCGCCTCCAACCGTCCCATCAAGAAGAAGAATAAGCAGCGGCACGAGGGCTCGCTCGTGGCCGCCGCCGACCGCCAAGGGGGCCGAAAGCCTATTGAGGGTACCCCGGACCACTTTAAGAAGCTGCTTGAAGGGCCATGCCCAAACCATTCCTTCCCCGTCAAGCATCTATACAAGGACTATGGCCTCATGAAGCGGTTTTTGTCCGAAGGCTTCAACAAGGGAGGGCATAGGAAGGACCCCAAGCCGACCGCGGATGATGCCGAGGGGAGGGACGACGGCTTTCTGATGCTAGATGGTTGCCTCATGATCTTTGAAGGGTCGGCGGCCTATGACTCCAAGCGCCGCCAGAAGCTCGCGCACCGCGAGGTCTATACGACCAAATCGGCCACACCTGTCTTCCTCCGGTGGTCGAAGTCCACCATAACCTTTGATGGGACTGACCACCCGAAGAGCGTCCCATAACCAGGGAAATATCTGCTCATGGTCGACCCAATCATCAGCACAAAGCAGCTCACCAAGGTACTGATGGATGGAGGCAGCGGCCTCAACATCATGTATGCCGAAACGCCTGACGCCATGGGCATTGACCAATCGTGCGTCTGACCGACCAGAGCGTCTTTCCACAGCATCATGCCTGGAAAGCAGGCCATGCCACTTGGACAGATCGATCTGCCCGTCACCTTTGGGGATCCATCCAATTATAGGACAGAGACCCTCACCTTCAAGGTGGTCGGGTTCCATGGAACCTACCACACCATCCTAGGACGTCCATGCTACGCAAAGTTCATGGCCATCCCTAACTACACCTATCTAAAGCTGAAGATGCTAGGACCGTGCCGGGTCATCACCATTGGCACCTCCTTCCAGCGCGCCTATGAATGCGAGGTTGAGTGCTACGACCACGCCGTGACAATCGTCGCCTCCAAGGAGCTTGCGGCCATCGGGAAGGAGGTCACCGAAGAAGCACCCGACCCCAAGCAGTCGCTGGGTCTTTCAAGCCAATGGAGGGCGCCAAGGAGGTCCTCATAGACCCTAGCAGCTCCAATGGTGAAGTGGTGCGCATTGGCACCAAGCTTTCCTCCGAATAATAAAGTGCGCTCATCGGCTTCCTCCGCGCCAACAGAGACATTTTTGCATGAAAACCCTCAAGCATGCCGGCCATTCCGAGAGAAGTCGCCGAGCATGCCTTGAAGATCAGGCCATGCTCCAAGCCGGTGAAGTAGTGCCTACGTCGCTTCGATGAGGGGAAACACAGGGCCATCGATGAGGAGATCATGAAGCTATTGGCGGCAGGGTTCATCAGGGAAGTATACCACCCAGAGTGGTTAGCCAATCCCGTCCTTGTATGAAAGAAGAGCAGGAAATAGAGAATGTGTGTTGACTACATGGGTCTCAACAAAGTATGTCCAAAGGATCTGTTTCCTTTGCCATGCATAGACCAAGTAGTCGACTCTACCTTAGGGTGCAAAACCCTTTGCTTCCTTGATGCGTACTCTAGGTACCATCAAAACATGATGAAAGAGTCCGACCAGCTCGCAACATCCTTCATCACCCTGTTTGGATCATTCTGCTACGTCACAATGCCGTTCGGTCTAAAAAAAGCCAGGGGCTACGTACCAGCATGGTAAGCTCAAGTGTTTCGGAGACCTCATCGGGTGAACTGTTGAGGCCTACGTGGATGACATCATGGTCAAGTCCAAATAGGCTGACCAGCTCGTAGCCGACCTTGAGCAGACCTTCACAAAAACTCTGAGCAAACGACATTAAGCTCAACACCGAGAAGTGCGTTTTCGGGGTCCCGAGGGGTATGCTACTTGGTTTCATCATTTTCCGAGCATGGCATCGAAGCCAACCCAGAGAAGATCTCAGCTATCACAAGGATGGGCCCGATTCAGAACATGAAGGGGGTACAATGAGTTTTAGGGTGTCTCGCCGTGCTCAGCCACTTCATCTCACGCCTCGACGAATGAGGTCTCCGCCTCTATTGGCTTCTGAAGAAATCCGACCATTTTGAATGGACGCCCGAGGCCCAAGAGGCACTTGACATGGTCAAACAGCTCCTGATGAAGGCCCCAATCCTGGTTCCTCCGACCGATGGAGAACCGCTTCTGCTCTACATTGCAACCACCATGCAAGTGGTCAGTGCCGCCCTAGTGGTGGAGTGAGAAGAAGAAGGACATGCCCTCAAAGTACAGCGCCCTATGTACTTCATTAGCGAGGTCCTGTCCGATTCTAGGACCCACTACCCCCAAATCCAGAAGCTCCTGTATGTCGTCCTCATCGCTAAGAGGAAGCTGCGCCACTACTTTGAGTCACATCCGGTGATGGTCGTGATGTCCTTCCCCCTTGGCGAGGTCATCGAAAACTAGGATGCCACATGAAGAATCATGAAGTGGGCACTTGAGCTAATGGGACAAGGCATCTCGTATGACTCCCGAATGGCCATCAAGTCCCAAGTGCTGGCTAATTTCATTGCAGAGTGGACCGAGGTCCAAATGTCGCCAGCAGTCATCGACCAGGAGTACTGGACGATGTACTTTGACAGATCACTGATGAAAAAAGGCGCTGACACAGGGCTGGTCTTTGTTTCGCCCCTTGGGGTACGCATGAGGTACATGGTTCACATCCATTTCTCCTCCTCCAACAATGTGCCAGAATATGATGCACTCATCAACGGCCCGTGCATCGCTATCGAGCTGGGTATCCGACGCCTCGATGTCCGGGGCGACTCCCAGCTGGTCATCGACCAAGTCATGAAGGAGTTGAGCTGCCACGATGCCAAGATGAATGCATACTGCTGGGAAGTCCGCCAATTGGAGGATAAATTCGATAGCCTCGAGCTCAGTCACATCCCGAGGCGTCTTAATGAGGCGGCCGATGCGCTGGCAAAGGCGGCGTCCGGTCGAGAGCTAGTTTTGATAGGCATCTTTGCCAGTGATCAGCACAAACCCTCGGTCCGCTATGAGGAGCCAGAACATGCCAGTGATAGGCCGCCTGCCCTAGGCTCGGGGGCTAACCAACCATCGGCTCCATCCGACCCCGAGGTCATGGAGCTTGATGAGGATCCAGCGATAGAGCCCGACCCTCTGGCTGACTAGAGGATTCCTTACCTCGACTACCTTCTCTGTGAGGCGTTGCCAATGGACAAGATGGAGGCTTGGTGGCTCACGCATCGTGTCAAGTCTTTTGTCCTTGTTGAGGGCGAACTCTACAAGCGAAGCCACACCGGGATCCTGCAACGCTGCATCCCCATCGAACAAGGGAAGTGGTTGCTGAGTGATATCCACGGTGGGATCTGCGGTCACCATGCTGTGTCGAGAACCATGGTCAGAAACGCATTTTGTCAAGGCTTCTATTGGCTGACTGCAGTTGCCAATGCCGAACAGATTGTGCGCACCTACGAAGGGTATCAGTACTACGCTCGGCAGACCCATTTGTCAACCCAAGCACTCCAGATGATCCCCATCACGTGGTCATTCGTGGTTTGGGGGCTCGATCTGGTCGAACCTCTCAAAAGAGTGGCCAGGGGCTATACCCACTTGCTTGTCACCATAGACAAGTTTACAAAGTGGATAGAGGCCCGACCGATCTTCGCGATCAAGTTCGAGCAAGTCATGCTGTTCTTCCTTGATATCATCCATCGCTTTGGAGTATCGAACTCCATTATCACAGACAATGGCACGCAGTTTACCGAGAAGAAGTTCCTCCAATTCTGCAATGAATATCACATCCGCGTCGATTGGGCCATCGTAGCGCACCTCGCACGAATGGGCAGGTCAAGCGCGCAAACGGCATGGTCCTACAAGGCCTCAAGCCTAGGATCTTCAACTGGTTGAACAAGTTTGGCGGATGATGGGTCGTAGAGCTTCCCATGGTGCTCTAGAGCCTGAGGACGACCCCCAGCTGGGCCACCGGCTACACACCATTCTTCATAGTCCATGATTCCGAGGCTATCCTCCCGACCAACCTCGACTATGGAGCGCCAAGGGTTAGGGCGTACGACAAATAGGGAGCCAAGGTGTCCCTTGAGGATGCCATGGACCAGCTAGATGAAGTGCACGACGTTGCCCTCCTCCGCTCAGCCAAGTACCAGCAAGCGTTGCGCCGGTACCATAGCCGTCGAGTATGGGGTCGGGCCTTCAACATTGGAAACCTGGTCCTCCACCTCATCCAGAGCAGCAAGGACCGCCACAAGCTCTCCCTGCCATGGGAGGGACCGTACGTCATGGCAGAGGTGCTCTGACCGGGTGCCTACAAGCTCAAGACCATCGACGATGAAGTCTTCGCCAATGCCTAGAACAACAAGCATCTACATCGCTTTTACCCTTGATAAACACATACTTTCTCTTATCAGTTTCGCTACCAAACTCCCTGACCTTTAGTGACACCCAACCCCAGCAATGGTGGGGGGTCAGGCCTCACTCGGGGGCTATTAAGAGCATACCTATCCGGAAGAGATTCTCTACGCCCAACCCTCTCTCACGTTAAGGCCCAGAAGCGAGGTTTGCAGAAACAAACGCTGAGTAAAACTGGTCGGACTGCAAGAGACCTATGCCTCGGCGGCTATGGCGCCTTTGCTCACCAGCGTGATCAGAGTTTTTTCCACACCCGGGCTTTTTTGGCATTAGTCACAAAAAGTGTCGGTGCGCGTCTAAGAGTTTATCCACCTAGCCAACTTTCTTTGTGCCCGACCCCCTATCACGTTAAGACCTAGGAGCTAGGGTTGTTGGAACAAGCTCTAAGTATAACTGGCTGGACTGCGAGAAACCTATGCCCCGGCAGCTATGACACCTTTGCTCACTAGCGTGATCAGAATTTGCTCACCCACACCCCAAGCTTTATGAACTTAATGACGAAAAGGGTCGGAATGCACTAACCTTTTTATACACAAAGGGGAGAAGGGCTAAAAAGTTGTTTGGCTATAACAAAATTTAAGAGCTTGTCCATTTATTACAAGTTCACCACCTGGCTTATCTGTCTAACTAAATTCTTGCACGGGATGTTCT
This sequence comes from Miscanthus lutarioriparius, assembly GCA_904845875.1. NCBI lineage: Eukaryota > Viridiplantae > Streptophyta > Magnoliopsida > Poales > Poaceae > Miscanthus > Miscanthus lutarioriparius. The sequence goes on along the minus strand of CAJGYO010000008.1, from coordinate 76,407,972 downwards.
CATCCTCTATCTTCGTAGGTAAGTCCTCTCCTAGCGGGGCAATACAAGTCAACCGGACGGCTTAGCCGCCGCCGAGGGACGGGTAGGGAGCAGCAGGATGCCCCACGTGGGTTATGCCGACCCTGTTATGAATGATGGACCTAGATTCCGCTCGAACATATCCAGTAAGAGCTCCCTGAACCCGTCACTCATGCCATCGAGGTAAGTCCTATGTCAGCGGGTCACCCAAGTCGATCGAATGATTCGGGCCACTGCCGAGAGACAAGTCACCCTTACTTTACGCGCATTAATTTCGCTATCGAGCCCCCGACCCCAGCAACGGCAAGGGGTCAGGTCTCACTTGGAGGCTGGCAAGAGTGTCTATTCGGTAGACATTCTCAATGCCTGACCCCTTTCTTGCGCTAAAACCTAAAGGCAAGGTGTGTAGAAACAAACGCTGGGTCAAATTGGTCGGTCTGTAAGAAACCTATGCCCCGGTGGCCATGATGCTTTTTGCTCACCAGCATGCTTGGAGTTTGTTGCCTGCACTCCAAGCTTTTAGCCTTTGCCTTCCTAGGAAGGATTTGGAGGGGCCCACCTATGAAATCTCCATTGAGGAGAGGCCAGTAGGTCGCCCAAAGTCGATTGGATGGCCCCGGCCACTGCCGAGAGACTGTTAGGGAGCAGCGGGATGTCCCATGTAGGTCACACCAACTCCGTCACGAACAACGGACCTAGACCCCACATGGACATACCTAGTAAGAGCTCCCCGAACCCATCACTCGAGCCATCGAGGTAACTTTACCAACCCCCACTTTACTTCTCCAGTACATGAGCATTCATTCATCCATTCTCATGCATGCATTCATACATTCATCTCATACATCCAAGCATTGCATATGCAATTATTGCATCACAACGCTTTGCGTCGCGTCACGAAGCAGTAGTCGTCTCATTCGACATGAGCGGCGACCGACCGAGGTTCTAAGGCCAGCCCGCGGAGGGCTCGAGGCTGCCTCACATCAAACAGAGCTAGGGGAGAAAAATGGAGATGAGCCCCAGCGGCCCTTGCTCGACCCTGCTTAGAAGCGTACAGGGACATCTTGACCTTTCTCGTTTGATCCTAACCTCAAGCCAAGCCCACAGAATCTCCATTGAGGAGAGGCCAGCGGGCCTCCTAAGTCACTCTTCAGAGTGACACGGGCATCTACCGAGAGGCGGGTTAAGGAGCAGTGGAATGCCACATGAGGGCTATGCCGACCCTATTAGTGAATAACGGACCCAGATTCCACTTAGACATGCCCGTTTGTGAGCTCGCCGAGTGCAACACTCGAGCCATCAAGGCAAGTGTCGTTAGCTTAGCCCCTCTGGTTGCGAAAACTGTGGACAGGGTGATGCACGAAACATGGACGAGCCCCACGGGGCTCGGGGGCTCGAGCCGCCCGACCTGAACTCGGGAATCCAACTGACTAGGGTTGGAAGGCCAGCCCACGAAGGGCTCGACGTCGCCTCGCGTCGCATAGAGCCAGGGGAGAAAATGCAGATGAGCCCTAGCAGCCTTTGCCCGACCCGCTCAGAAGTGGATAGGGTCATCTCGACCTTCTCGTTTGATCCTAACCTCGATCCGAGCCCGTAGAATCTCCTTCGAGGAGAGGTCAGCGGGCCACCTAAGTCGCTCTTCGGAGCAACATGGGCATCTGCCAGGAGGCGAGTTAAGGAGTAGTGGAATGCCACATGAGGGCTATGCCGACCCCGTCATGAACGACGGACCCAGATTTCACTCGAACATACCATAGCGAGCTCACCGAGCGCGTCACTCGAGCCATTGAGGTAGGTGACGTTAGCTCAACCCCTCCGGTTGCAGAAACCGCGGATAGGGTGATGATCACAAAGATGAGCCGACCCTCAACCGGACCCCTGCTATGTGCGGGGGCTTGAGGAAAGTTGGACTCGCAAGGAGACCGAACGCGCGGTCGTAGAATGATGTCTCAAATCCTAGGGATGGGGTACGCACGAAAACAAGAGACGCTTTCTCCAACTAGTTTCGCTATCCTCTCCTCAATCTTTAGTGACACCCAACCCCAACAACGGCAAGGGGTTGGGTCTCACTTGGGGGCTGATTAGGGTATACATACACCCTTTCTAAAATAGTCACCGCGCCCGACACCCTTCCTCACGTTAAACCTAGTAGCAAGGTCTGCAGAAACGAACGACTGAGCAAGGCTAGTCGGACTACGAGAAACCTATGCCCTAGCGGGTATGGCACTCTTGCTTACCAGCATAATCAGAGTTTCCCTCCTACACCTCGGGCTCTACGGTCTTAACAAACTGAATTTTGGAACGCATGAACCCTTTTTCACACATAGAAAGGGAGGAAAAACAAATCCGTTCACACCAAAACAAAAGAACAGACTTGGTCAAACAAAACAAAATAGCAAGTTTGTTTAAATGATACACAAGGGTTGGCACTTATCCATTGATTACAAGAATAATTGACCAACCTATTGAACTAACTAACCCCTCCGGGGGAGAACTATGCCTTCGATCCTGTCCGCCAGGTCCTACGAAAGGGGAGCGACCACCGCTTCCATCTCCTCTAGCACATGGACTTCATAGCTAGGTGTGAAGCCATGGCTCATCATCTCTAGATCAATGCTGTCCCCATAGTGAGAATGAGCAATCGTGAAGGTTTGATTGACCCCGGCGCGAAGGGCATTCCTCTCAAGCCGGCGCACCCACACCATGATCTCGACGGCATGGGCCATGAGCGAACTGGTCCCCTCTGACCGCACCACCTCAAGGTCATTGCAGACCACTCCGAGGGTGGCCCTTAGGATACCAAGCTCGTCGCTCTTCGCTTGAAGATTCCTCCTCGCCTCGGCGAGGTCCACGACTAGCCCGGCAGAAACGCTTTCGGCCTCCTACTTCTGGGTCATCGTGTTTCCAAGCTCAACCTAGAGGGAGCCGGCCTTCTGTTGTGCGTCGTCGAGCTCTAGGCAAGCCTGGTCACACTCTCAGAAGGCCTGGTCATGCTCCTTGCGAGCCACGCTACATTCCGAGCGGAGCTTCTCTGTGGTTTTGAATAGCTCATCCCGCTCCTTGCACAGCCAAGCGACCGTCGTGGCATCTAGGCTCGCCCTCTTCTCCAGGGCCACGAGCTTCTCTTCGGCCCCCAGCTTCAGCTCCCTTTCCTTCTCAACCTTAGCTAGAAGGTCAAGGATCTGTTGGTAGGCCTCGACGTCCTTCTAGAGTAGCTCATCCTGCTCCTTCCTAACATGGGCGGCCTCCTCGTCGTCCCTCCGCGACCTCACCGATAAGGCCTCGAATGCCTTGACCACCTGTGACCAAAGACTGTCTGCTTCCTCGGCGAGGGGAGTCAGCTCGGCCACCCTCTGTTGGGTGGCAACAAGCTGAGCGGTCACCTCCCCGCATAGCCCCACCTCCTCGATGAGGCAGTCCTAGGTCTCCTTCTGTTTATGAAGGAACCAAGACTTCCCCCAGCTACGAGCTATGAGGGACTGTAGGGAAATGATGGTCAGAATACAAAATATATATAGAGAAAGAAAAGGGCAAGAAGTAGGATTAGGCAAATACCCGGTCGGAGGGAATGACAACATCACGCAAGGCATGCCTGGCATGGTCCAAGGCTTCCAGCACGAACGAGATCCCCACATCGAGGCTCTCCTGCTCCATGCTCTCGGCGGCGGCATCGAGGGTGAAGAGCGTCGACGCCAGATCCTACGGATTTGTCCATCGGAGCAGGGGCTCGCCCCACATGGGCAAGTCGCTACCTACCGATGTCAGCGCTAGGGATAACTCCCCACCGGTCCCAAGTGCCGCCAACCTCTCTGCCACCACCACGACTCCCGGGGACCCCTCGACCGTGTCCCCCTCTGTCCGACCCACGCTAGGCGCCATCGCTAGGGCCGCTGATGGCGCGGGCTGTGCCAGTACCTCGGGCGCCACTGCGGTTGCGCCTGGTCGTGACCCATCTACCAAGACTGCTGCCACCTCCACCTACGTTGGAGGGGTCACGATCGGTAGCATCATGCCCGCCATGGTCGGCACCACAAGCACAGTCGGTAGCCCCGTCCGCCCCGTCGTCGGCAGCGGTATCGTGGCCATGGTCGGCTGCTCTACGACCTCCAAAGGCATCCTTTGAGCCCCCACGTCCGCCCATCCTGCCAAGGGCATGGGCACCACCATGGGCAACGTTCGACTGGCCGATGACGCACGCGCACCGATGCCGCTCCCGCCTGAAATGGGCACGACACCAGCCGACGGTTGCCACCGCAATTGGAGGGCCACGCTCTTCTTCGGCACCAGCGCCAAAGGATTGTGCTGCCTGTCGACGCTGCATGGGACGAAAAGCATAAGTCACGATGAAATCCGACTAAAACAGGAAAAAAAACAGAGGAACTGACAACTCGCCTTAGCGCCGTCGCGAGCACCAGATGCGTTTGGGGGCGACCCCCCGACCTCTACTCTGCCTTGTCGAGACAAGGCCGTTTCGAGCCCGCCCCCTACTCCTAGGCAGAGGGGCTCGCTCCCCTTGACTCTTGGGGCATGACAACGGAGCCGCCAGCCTCCACCGATATCTCAGGCATGGTAGCAGAGCCACCCACCCCTGTTAACTCCTGAGGGACGCCGACGGTATGTCTTGCCTCTGTCGGCTCCCCGAACGTACCCTCCCCTCCATGGAACGGGAAGGGTCCTGACTCCTGCAAGGATGAACAAATACCTGTCAGCGCATCCTCGTTCTCCAGGATGTCCCACTCGACATCGTCGGCTACCTCATCATCATCGCCATCGTCATCATCATCGCCGTTGTCAGTGTCCTCCCCCCCATTCCCGCGCCTATAGCTTCCACTGCCTCTTCCTCTTCTTGTCCTCCTTCACCACCCTCATGGAAGAATCCCTCAGCAATGGTGTCGGGTGATCCGTGAAGATGAGGTCCCTTGGCTGGTCCCGCCCCTCTCAAAGTTAGTATCGAGAGGTCGGGAAATCTATTGAAGAGAAGGCATAAGAAGGGTAAACTTACGAAGACGACATGGCCTAGTTCCAGCCACATCACAGGTTGTCCTGGCACTGGGTAGACAAAACCGAGGGGGGCTCCCACGTCATCCCGTGAGAGCACCATTGCCTCCTTGATGCGTTGCGTGATCTCAGAGTTGGGGAGTGCCCCCTCGGCAAGCGTTGTTCCATCGAGCGATGCCTCGAGCGCCATCGCGTACAGCGGGAGCGTGCACGTCATCTGTAGCACCCGGTTTTAAAGGCAAAACCAGATACACACTATATGTGAGCCCAGAAAGTCAAATCTCACATATAGCCACAAATAAGGATAATATCAAGAGACAATACTTATTACATAACGTATTAGTAAAAGGAAAATAATCTCAGAGTATAGACAGCGTAAAGTCGACTCCGATCCGGGACGACTGATTGGTTGACCACAAGCCTAACTCCTCCAAACCAGCAATCTGGTACCCATCTGGGATTTTTATCCAAAGTATAGAAAAGTAAAGCAAGCGTAAGTACATGTTGTACTTAACAATTATATCATGGGGTTCATGAGGTTCAAAAGGCTGACACTGGTTTACTGCGATTAGCCTTTATTTATCATAATTTTAGCAATTGGTTGGCAACAAGTTTATCCATAAGCCCATAAACACATGATCAGGTAAACATGAATAATGTATAGCATAAACAATTAATCATTAGCATAATTATCCATTAGTGATCATCTCTATTCCATAAGGGTCCAAGACCGCTCGTGACCATGAGCACGGCTGTTATAACAGTTTTACACTCTGTAGAGGTTGTACACTTTCACTGTGAGTCGTGATTTACCCTTTTGCCTGAGGTAGCTAATCTCTTGACCCACTTCCAAGGAAGGTCAGCAGGGTTCACTATGAATCCTTTCAAAGGTTTGTCTAACAAGTTAGGGCCGCTAGGTGTATGTGGCCCTTCTCTAGGAGTGGAACGCGTGGGCATCACAACACGGTACACACAACCTAGCAGAAAAGGAAACATACCCTTATGCGCCATAAAGGTAAACACTAACAAGCTAGAAAAGGTCCTCATACTGAGCTAAAGCTAGAGCCATATAGCCCTCACAGCTATACTATAAGTCCCGGATAATCGCTTACAGATAAATTCTTAGGGAGAGGAATCTGAAGCATTTAGAAAATAGCTAAACACTCCAGCCCCCTGTTTCCATGTTGCTAAAAAGTCATGTTTTAATGTTTATTGCATATACCATTAGTCAAGTTACAAGATCATGGTTCAGTTAAGCACTAGCAAAAACTATCCAACGCAATAACCCAAAGGTTTCAAGGTACAAGATATCAAATATCTAGGATATCCTTATTGGCAACAAGGTAGACACATGCAATATGAATTAAGTGATTAAATGTGAATAGGTAACAATGATGGTTCCATGCTATACTTGCCTTAACTTGCTTTTTTCCCAAAGCAATACGCTCAAAAGCCTTTAGTATTCAACTTTACATCTTCTGCTTCCAATTCTCAGCTTCTAGTCTTCAGAGAACAGCTTCTTAATCACCACGTAAACCTCACCGATTGACTGAACCATATATCACCACACAAACATCCATAGATGACATGCAAACAAGAATATATGAGAACAGTACACCAACCAATAAAATAAGCAAAACGGCGTATCGCTACGAACACACAAACGCAAAAGACATGCCATCTGCGATTCAACGAAAAAGCGACTATCAAAGGATTTTCAGTATAATGGAAAATAAAACATATCCATTTAACTTATTTTAACAGTAGAAACACATGTAAATATTTTCATTAATCAACTTTATTCATTGCTTAAGAAAGAGCGTAGTATAAAACCTATATTGACTTTATATTCCGAAAATGATGCAAGTGATAGTATTATTACAATTAACTTTTTAACGACCAAAACACATTTGAGTAACATGAGAACCACTAACGCCACTGCGTAGAACACGCCGAAACAAAAGTAACGCGACGAGAACGGCTCGATGCTACAGTTATGAGAATGCAAGAGACACTAAGAAAAGAGTTATGGTTAAAAGAAAACCACTATCAAAAGATTTATATTATATTATAAAAGAAACACCTACGAGTTTGTTTTAGGTTAGCTAAGAAAACTAATCATGTATTATTTATAAATGTTATCACATAATTTATTAAACAAATTAAACTTTACCTTCGCAAAGGAATTAAGCATGTGACAACATCTACTTGTACTTATCACATATGTATCTTGTTCAGCTAATTAAATTATATTCTAGAAACACTTTTAAGTTAACAATTAATCATATTAACTTTTAGGTATAAATTATCAAAGTTAAGCACCTATATTGCTTTTAATTCCAAACTAGTGTGCAAATATACTAATCAATTTAATATTTAGCTATAGATGGAAAAACATGTGACATAAAAAACATTGTCCCTAACATATACTTCATGTCAGCACGAACCAAACGCAACTTAAACGGTGCAAAACGGAATTAGAACTTAAATTGCTTTTAATTAAAAAGTTATTGAATAATCCTTAATCAAATTAATATTTAACTTATAAATTTCCAAGACATGAGATATGTTAAACATCGCTGCTAACATGTACCACACATTGCGTTGAAACTCACGCAATCGAATCGAAATCAGAAACCTAAATCGACTTTAATTAATCAGCGATTAATTAATTATAGACACAATTAATATTTTAATAAAATAAATTCATAAACATGTGACATATAAACTAGTAACTCTAATGCGTAGATCTCGACGACACGAAACTAACGCAACTAGAACAAACTGAAACGGAGCTAAAATGAATAAACTAAGATTATTTAACGACTGGTGGCGAAATCGTAAATACCTTGTCTTCTACCTCTCTCTCTCTCTCTTCTTCTTCCTGTCTGTATGCTCCATGCGTGCAGACGTACGTGGGGTAGCTGCTGCGTTGCTCCACGCAGGAAAGGGGACGGAGGGACCTGGCAGGCTGGCGGGGGCACGCGGCCGTGCGGCTGGCAGCCCGCCACGCGCGCAAAGGGCAGCAGCGGCGGCTGGCCAGGCCGAGCAGGCAGCAGGCGACGGCCAGGCAGCAGGCGGCGGCCAAGCCTGCCGCTCGCGCGCGGAGGACAGGGGGTCAGGGTCCGCGCGGTGAAGGCGCAGGAGTGCGGTCAAGGGGCGGAGATGGTGCTACAGCGCCGGACGACGAAGAACGAAGAAGCTCCGTCAGCCATGGTGGTTCCTCGCCGAAGAAGAAAAAGAGAGGTTAGGGAAACGATGAACGGGCACGGATTCGCGAAAACGATGGCAATACAGTGTAGAGGACGACGAGATCTACCTCGTGGTGGTGGTGGTTTTCGTCAGAACGCGACGGTTTGGCCAGAAAAGCTCGCCGAAGAGTTCGTCGGAAACGTAGCTGTGGAGAACTTCGGCGTTGAGTGGCGGCTCGAAAAACGGGTTGTACTTTTAGAATCAACGCGTCGAGGGCTACGCTGCATATATATATATATATGCAGGTTTTGGACATTTTGAAAAATCCAAGATATTTTGGGAAATAATTGATTGTCGGAATTAAATAATTAAAGAAAATCGAAAATTACTGTTTAGGCTCCGATAAATATCTCTAAGCTCCAAAAAATACTAGAAAAATTCAAAGGAATAGATGAAAGAATAAGGAACATAACCAAGGTGGTTTAGCTCTCGGAAAAGACTTTTGGATTGATCGAGGAAAAAGACAAAGCTCCAAGAAATAGAAATTTAATCCCGAAAAAGGTCGGAAAGATTCCCGAAAAGAGAGACATCGTTCTAACGCGTCTTAAAACATTTTCCAAGCCTTTGAATTTTGAAAACAAAGTATCTTATCTAACTTTTGTTTTTGCAAGTTTTCAAATTCTTTTTAAACCACTACTTAAAAGCAATATTTTAAATATTGAGATTTGAATTTATTTTCCAAACCACTCATCACAAAAGTACCAATGTAACGGCATCCAAACCACTCATCACAAAAGTATCAATGCAACTGCACGTATGCGCAAACATGTTGCTACCCTTATGTTGGATTTAATTTAAAGAAAGTTTTCTTTGACTTATATTTTTATGAGCACAAAACAATTAACAGAAATCATTTTACTCTTTTTAGAAAGTAGCTAATTTTAGGGTGTTACATCATTAATGACGCCACCCTCCTTTCGTGGTAGGCCCTGATGACGCCCGGCCCCTTCAAGCCATTCTCCTTGAGGATGTGGATGGCGGTGATGTGGTCCTAAATCTTCTTCTTGTCCTTCTCCGGGACGCCCCACTTCCTCCATGACTCTAGGGCCTCTTCGATCAGGCGTCCGGTGAACTCTGGCAGAGGGGCGATGGAGTCATTCTTGAGGTAGAACCACTGCGAGTGCCACCCCTTGTTGGACATTGATAACAACATCGACGAGTACTCACCAACCCGATTGTTCTAGAGCTGGATGCCGACACACCCCATCAGCATGTGTAGCTCCTGCCGGCCGCTCTTCTCCCTCTTCTTCTAGAGGGTGACGGCGAAGAAGTATCTCCACAAATCGAAGCGGGGCTGATCCCCAGAAACCCCTCGCATAGGGCGATGAACGCCGCCATGTGCTGGATCCTATTGGGATTGAGATGTTGCACTTCGATCTTGTAGTAGTGCAGTAGCCCTCGAAGAAATCTATGGGCGAGGGTCGTAAACCCACGCTCATGGTAGTAGGCGAATGACACCGCATAGCTGTCGGGCGACGACGGAACATCCTCCTCGCCGGGCAGCAGCCACTCCTCGGCCGTGGTCCTCACGCGGAGAAGACCGCGACGAACGAGGCCCTCCATGCGCTGGAAGGTGATGTCAGAACGGCAGCACGAATCCATTAGAGATGGGGGCAGGTGGATCCAAGCTCGACGGCAGCGGGGATGCAGAGACAGGAAATCTGAGGGATTGGCGGCAGCGGTCATGGCTGCGAAGGCAAGGATGCAAGGTATGGAATCCGGGACGCGAACCCTTTGGTTTTATAGGGGCGACGGATGCGAGGAAGCCAACCGCCCGCCTAGATCTCCCCGCCTGCCATGATATGCCGCAACGTCCCACCGCGGGACGTGCGCACGCAATCTCTGTCCGTTCCCTTGAAAAACTCATCGGACGTTTTGCCTTTCTGGACAGGCCACGACTCGTTATGAGTAAGAGGAATACGGATCTAAAAGCGCCTCTACAGCCTGACTGGGCCCAAGAGTTCACAGGTCGGCCCATCAATGGGTTTGACAACCGCTCTAGGCACCTTTAGGGTTAGAGGTGGAAAGGGATGGGCCCACCAGCGGTTAGTACTCGGACGCATGAGCGCCACGGGCATCACGGCCGATGTTCGAGTCTCGGCCAGTTACGATACATGGTTTCTTTTTTCAAGAAAGGTACTTAGCCCTTGGGACCGGTCAAACAAACCAGATAACTATATGGATTGACCTCTAAGAATCTGGGGTCAGTCACCAAGCTGACCCAAGCCAGATCCCTGTGAATGGAATGTCGGGGGGCCCACTTAGACTAGCCCATTAACAGCTCACCGGGTGCCATGATTCGTCCTTAGAGGAAAATCATGGCATAGCTCGGCCCCTCCATTTTTATCGGAAAAAATGCTTGGGGAAGACAATCGCAAGGACGAATCGATCCATGATCGGGCCCCTGCTACGGGAGGGGGCTCGAGGAAAGGGAATCACCACCTCCAGGTCATGCTATGGGCAACAAAAGAAGGTCGAGGCCTTCAGAGTCCTCCCATTCAGAAAAGCCTCTGAAGGAGTGTTCTACTCCTCCGTAGGCTCGGGGGCTACTGTCGGGGACCAATACTGGGGTACCCGAAGAGGAGGAGCTAATAACCATCAACATTGATTCATCTGAGCGGTGAAGAGCACAACTACAGCTCCAACTGACCCCCAAGTGTGCAAGCTTCGCCTCACTCGGCCTCTAGGGGTGGGCTCCGCCTCGCCCGACACTGAGGTCGCGGGCTCCGCCTCACCCGACCTCTAAGGGCTGGCTTTGTCTCGCCCGACACTGAGGCCACGGGCTCTGCCTCGCCCGATCTCTAAGGGTTGGCTTTGCCTCGCCCAACCTCTGAGGACGGGCTCTGCCTCGCCTGACCTCTGGGGGCGGGCTTCGCCTCACCTGACCTCTGAGGATGGGCTCCGCCTCGCCCAACACCAAGGCCATAGGCTCTGCCTTGCCCGGCCTCTGAGGGCTGGCTCTGCCTCGCCCAGCCTCTGAGGACGAACTCCGCCTCGCCCGACACCGAGGCTGCGGGCTTCGCCTCGCCCGACCTCTGAGGGCGGGCTCTGCCTCACCCAACACCAAGGCCGAGGGCTCCACCTCACCCCACACCGAGGCCACGGGCTCCGCCTCACCCGACGTCTAAGGGCTGGCTCCGCCTCGCCCGACACCGAGGCCACGGGCTCTACCTTGCCCGACCTCTAAGGGCTGGCTCTGCCTCGCCTGGCCTCTAAGGATGGGCTCTGCCTCGCTCGACCTCTGGGGACGGGCTCTGCCTCACCCAACCTCTGAGGATGGGCTCTGCCTCACCTAGCCTATCAGGGCTGGCTCCGCATCGCCCGACCTCTAGGGACGGGCTCTACCTCGCCCGACCTCTAGGGATAGGCTCTGCCTTGCCTGACCTCTGAGGACGGGCTCCGCCTCGTCCGGCCTTGGAGGGTTGGCTCTGCCTCGCACGGCCTCTGCGGATGGGCTCTGCCTTGCCCGACACTGAGGCCGTAGGCTCTGCCTCACCTGACCTCTGAGGGCTGGCTCCGTATCACCTGGCCTTTGGGGGCGGCTCCGCCTCGCCTGACACCGGGGCTACGGGCTCCACCTCGCCCGACCTCTGAGGGCTAGCTCCACCTCGCCTGACACCGAGGCTGCGGGCTCCGCCTCGCCCGACCTCTTAGGGCTAGCTCCTCCTCGCCCGACACCGAGGTCGCGGGCTCCACCTCACCCAACCTCTAAGGGTTGGCTCTGCCTCACCCAACCTCTAAGGGCGGGCTCTACCTCGCCCAACACTGAGGCCACGGTCTCCACCTCGACCGACCTCTGAGGGCTGGCTCTGCCTCGCCCGGCCTCTGGGGGCGGACTCTGCCTCTACCGACCCTGAGGCCGGGGGATCCGTCTCGCCTGATGGAGACCCATACTGCCGCCAACCACTCTAGGTCCAAGCGAATGGGCCTGGGTCAAAGCTCTGACTCCAGGGAGGTGACCTCCTTTAATTACTCCTATTTGCTCTTCATTATCTTCCCTCTTCTAATTTCGTTGTCCATTACCAGTGCTGCACACGGTAGAGTTCCAAAAGCGTGGGCTGCCACATGCGCACATAACCTTATGGACTACAAGGGATACATCGGAGCCAACTCCTTCAATGATTGACTCATACGTTACTGCTGAGATACCTGATCCATAGAGTGATCCACTGGGATATGCCCTCATTGCTGAGCACATGATTCATGGGCCTTGTGGAAAGCACAACCCTAGATGTCCCTGCATGAAGGATGGCAGGTGCTCAAAACACTTTCCAAAACCATACCATGAAGAGACTTCGGTGAACTCCGATGGCTTTGTAGTTTATAGATGGCGTCAGAATGATCTTTATGTTCAGAAAGGGGGCCTTAGGATGGACAATCGGTGGGTTGTTCCATACAATATGAGCTTGCTGAAGAGATATCAAGCTCATATAAATGTTGAGTGGTGTAATAAAACCACTTCATAAAGTACCTCTTCAAATATGTCACCAAGGGCACTGACTATAGTAAAGTATATCTTGAGAGATTGAAAAGAGCCGAAGCTGCTCCGTATGACAAAGAAACAGAAACAATTAATGAGATCAGAGAATACCTCGATTGTCGCTACATTTGCGAGCAAGATGCATGTTGGCAGGTTTTTGGATATGACATTCATAGGCATTATCCTGCAGTTGAGTGGATGCCTGTTCACATACCTAATGAAAACTTTATAACGTTCAGTGCAAAGGCCAAAATGGACAGAGTTGTATCAGAAGAATTCTTGAAAAAGACCATGCTTACTAAATGGTTCACTTGCAATCAGCTCAATCCTGAGGCCAGAACCCTCACCTACTGCCAGTTCCCTTCGAGATGGAGATGGGACCACAAAGAAAGGATATGGGAAAAGCGTCAACAACAACATGGTAAGATAGGCCACTTGCACTATGTACATCCATCGGCTGGTGAAAGATATTACCTTAGAATGCTACTGCTGGTGGTTAAGGGAGCTACTATTTATGAAAGCCTCCGATTTCATAATCATATTTTTCATCCAACTTTCAAAGAAGCTTGCAGATCCCATGGCCTCCTTGGCGATGATCAAGAATGGTATAATACCTTCGACGAGGCCGTTGCTTGGGCTACATCAGCTCAGTTGCACAAACTCTTTGTTACCATGATACTTTTCTGTGAAGTTGGAGATGAAAATGCTTTCTTTGAGAAGGTTTGGCAACTCTTGGCTGATGACATCCGATACCAATTCAGAGATATCACTGGTGACCCTAACAATCAGATGCCAAGTACCAATGTCAGGGATTATCTCCTAGAAGAATTATCATCAATATTTGCGCAGCATGGAAACAACATCCGTGACTTCAAACTGCCTCAGAGATCTGAAAATTCTTATTCCACATCATACAATCGTCTAATTGATGAAGAGCTGGCATATACCCCTAATCCTTTGCTAGACATGAACAATCCAGTTGCTACTCTCAATAGTGACCAGATCCATGCATTTAACTGTATAGTGGATAGGGTGCTTAACAATCAGCCAGGTTTTTTCTTTGTCTCTGGCTATGGTGGAACCGGTAAAACTTATCTATGGAATCACATTGTTGCCTATTTAAGAGCGCGGCAGAGAATTGTTCTCACTGTTGCTTCTTCGGGTGTGGCATCCCTCCTATTAATGGGGGGCGGACAGCTCACTCTAGATTCAAAATACCATGTGATTTGGATGATACCTCAGTCTGTGATATAAGAAGAGGCGCTATGCTCTCTGAATTAATTGAGACATGTTTTGTTATTTGGGATGAAGCACTCATGATTGATAGAAGAGCCTTTGAAGCCCTAGACAGGAGTTTTCATGACATACAATCCATGCAGCGTCCAGAGGCTGTACATATCCCTTTCGGTGGAAAAGTGGTGGTTCTTGGTGGTGATTTAAGGCAAATTCTACCTGTCATTGAGGGAGGGAGTAGAGCAGAGGTGGTCAGCTCAGCCATCATTAATGTTAGATAATCTACTGCTTCCTTGTGTGAACACACAGCAAGGGAAGGCGGCACCGAAAAGGCTCCCTGCTGTGGTACTATAGCCGCTGTAGAAGCAGGCGCCGAACGGCTCACCTGGCGTACTGTAGCCACATGCAGGGACAGACATAGAAGTTAGTCCTGCTGTGTTATCTAGTCACTGTTGCAGCAGGGCAGCTATACTAGGACTAGATGGATATAGTTGTATATATAGTTCGCCACTGCAACTCAACAAAGAGAGTTCAGATTTGCCATCTCCTATACAGGGCTCCGGCCAACGCTGGTGCTTGTACTGTGTGTGTATGCTCTGTTCTCCCTCTTCTTCTACCTCTAGCCATAGTGTGTGTGGTCGGACAATGCTTGTTCGTGGTCAGCATAGCTAGTGGGTGCTCAGTAACACTAGCGGGTGCTTGGCAAGACTAGTGAGTGGTCGACTCACCGGAGCCGATGATCTTATGGGCTGACAAGTGGTATTGGAGCCGTACAAGCGTCATCGCTGGACTAAACGTTAGCAATGACGAATAGTTCGGAGATGGGCAACAGTAGTGGCATTGTTGTGGCTACCCAGCCATGATCGGAGGTCATTGTTCGCACAGTGCGGGAGGTTAGTGGCACCAGTTGGCCAACGCTGCCTCGCACCAACTATGGAGAGTGGTCAGTGACCATGAAGGTCAAGCTCAGAGCCCGACGGCTCTAGATTGCTGTTGACAAGGGCACCAATAATGAGGAAGATGACATGTCAGCGTTTGAGGCTATCCTCGCTGCTGTACCGGTGGAGTATAGGGAGCCATTGGGGGCGAAGAGCTTGGCTAACGAGGCATGGGAGGCTATTGCGGTGATGCGCATCGGTTCTGACCGCACAAAGAAGGCAACGGCCCAGCTTCTGAAGAAGGAGTACGCCAACCTCGAGTTCAATGATGGTGAAACAGTGGAGGATTTCTTCCTCCGCCTGCAGATGCTCATCAGTAAGCTGAAGAGCCACGGTGTCACCATCGATGAAGAGGAGGCAGTCTCCAAGTACCTCCTCTCCGTGCCGACAAAGTACATCCAGATCGCTCTCTCTATAGAGACGATGTTGTACTGGTCCACCCCCACCATTGAGGATGTGACAGGCCATCTATGGGTGGTGGACGAGCACCTAAAGTAGGCGACAACAACGAAGGACAGTAGCAAACTGTTGCTGACAGAAGAGGAGTGGGCTGCTCGGAGGAACTCTAGGAAGGCAGCCTCCTCCAGCCATGGTGGCTATGGCAAGCACCACAGCAAGGCTTCTTCAGAGCAGAAGAAGCAGGTCGACCCCAACGCCTATTGGCGCTGTGGAAAGACAGGCCATTGGGCATGGGAGTGCCCAAATCACAAGCAGAAGAAGAAGGCTGAGTCTCATCTGGCGCAAGCTGATGATGAGGCCACTATCCTGATGGCGATGTTTTGTGCACTACACGACGTCGAGGCCGAGGAGAAGGAAGAGGTGACGATGGTGGAAGGACCTGGGAAGGCCCTGAAGGCTATCAACCTCGACGAACCACGCGCCCAAGTCCACCTCGGATGTATGGGCGCCGACCAGGAGCAACGGTGGTATCTGGACTCTGGTGCCGGCAACCACATGATGGGCTCCAAGGCATCCTTCTCTGAGCTCGACGACAATGTTACCAGTACGGTGAAGTTTGGTGATGGCTCACGGGTGGCAATCTAAAGGCGCGGCACCATCATCTTCAGGTGCCAGAATAGGGAGCACCGTGTGCTAACGGATGTATATTATGTCCCACAGTTGTGTTCCAACATCATCAGCATTGGTCAGCTGGATGAGCGCGGTAGCGAGGTACTGATCAAGGACGGGGTCCATAGGATCAGGGACTAGGAGCAGCGACTTCTCACCAAGGTGAAGAGGTCCTAGAACCGGTTGTACCTGCTTGACCTAAAGGTAGAGCAGTCGGTGTGCCTGGCGGCAAGGCACACCGAGGAACCATGGATGTGGCATGCCCGGTTAAGACATCTCAGCTTCGACGCGCTTGGTCGGCTGAAGAAGATGGTCTGAGGGCTATCCCACATCAAGCACGAAGGCGAGCTATGTGACAGCTGCCTGGTCAGGAAGCCGAGGAGGCTACCGTTCCCAAAGGTGGCCAAGTATAACTCGAAGGACGCTCTCGAGCTCGTCCACAGCGACCTCTACGGGCCAATCACGCCAGCTACAAATGGTGGTCGGCGGTACTTCCTCTTGCTCGTGGATGATTACAGTTGCTACATGTGGCTACAACTCCTGACGAGCAAAGACGAAGTGGCGGCAGCGATCAAGAAGTTCAAGATGCGCGTAGAGGCCGAGAGCAGTAAGAAGCTCCGCGTGCTGAGGACTGATCGCGGTAGCGAATTCACTTTGGTGGAGTTTGCTGCGTACTGCACGAATCAGGGTGTGGTGCGACACCACACCGCACCATACTCGCCACAACAGAATGGCATGGTGGAGAGGTGGAACCAAACGGTGGTCGGCATGGCTCGATCCATGATGAAGGCCAAAGGCATGCCCACAAGGTTCTATGGTGAGGCGGTCACCACTGCGGTGTTCATCCTCAACCATGCTCCGACCAAGGCCCTGACGGGCAAGACGCCATTTGAAGCTTTGTATGGGCGCAAACCGAGCGTGTCCTTCCTCCGGACATTCGGCTACATCGACCATGTTAGGAAGACAAAGCCGAACCTCACCAAGCTAGAGGACAGGAGCATAGCGATGGTGTTCTTGGGCTATGCAGAGGGTACCAAGGCATACCGGATCTACGACCCACGCGGAGACAAGGTACTTGTCTCGCACGACGTCGTGTTCGACGAGAAGGCGGCTTGGTACTAGAATAGTCCGAGCATGGGGGAAGCTGGTGGCTTCACCAACACCTTCGTCGTCGAGCACCTGGTCATCCACGATGGTGGAGACGCTAGGGAACAGGTGCCAAGCACTTCAAAAGGGGTGCCGAGCACTCCAGCGGCAGAGCTAAGCACTCTTGAGGCAGTGCCGAGCACTTCAGGAGGGATGCCGAGCACTCTGGGACGAGTGCCGAGCACTCCTAGAGGGATGCTGAGCATGCCATGAGTGGTGCTGGGAGGTTCTGCAGTGGTGGCGACCACTCCAGGATGGGTGTCGAGCACTCCCGTAGCGGAGCCAAGAGGTCTTGTAGTGGTGCCGACCACTCCAAGACTGAGGCTAAGCACTCCTACAGTGGTGCCGAGCACTGCAGGAGTAGTGATGAGCTGTCCAGAAGTAGTGCCGAGCACTACAACCAGGGTGCCAAGCACTCAGGTGGAACAAGGAACTCCATCAACACTGATCGAGTTCGCCTCATCTCCAAGTGACATCATTGAATTCGTGGATGCCTTCTAAGAAGGTGAGGAGGTGTGGTTCCGCAGGCTGGACGACATCGTCGGTGGCATAGGGCCCTCAAGACTGGCTGGTCGGCTGCTCAATGATCAAGAGCTGCTGCTCGTCAGTGTAGAGGAACCACGCAAGTTCGCGCTAGCTGAGCGTGACGGAAACTGGCGACGGGCGATGCTGGAGGAGATGAAGGCGATCGAGGAAAACGAGACATGGCAGCTCGTCGATCCGCCTCCAGGATGCCGTCCGATCAGCCTAAAGTGGGTGTACAAGGTCAAGCGGGATGAGCTTAGCGCCATTGTCAAGCACAAGGTGTGCCTCATCACCCGAGGCTTTGTTCAGCATGAGGGCATAGACTTCGAGGAAGTCTTTGCGCCAGTAGCGCGCATGGAGTCCATCCGTTTGCTACTAGCCTTGATAGCAGCAAAGGACTGGCGCATCCATCATTTGGATGTTAAATCAGCCTTCCTCAACGGCGAGCTGGCGGAGACAGTCTTTGTCAGGCAACCTCTAGGTTTTGTCATCAAGGGAGAGGAGCACAGGGTGCTTCGACTGTGCAAGGCGCTCTACGGGCTATGGTAGGCCCTACGCGCATGGAACGCCAAGCTTGACGCCACGCTGGGCGAGCTTGGGTTCCAGCGGTGCGCAACTGAGCATGTGCTCTACACGCAGCGACGGGGAAGGAGGAGCTCGTCGTCGGCATGTATGTGGATGACTTGATCATCATCGGTACGTGCACGGAGGACATCAATAGCTTCAAGCACGAGATGGCATCTTGTTTTCGAATGAGCGATCTCGGCGCACTCTCCTACTACCTCGACATCGAGGTGACACAGGGGAAGGAGGACCTCACGCTCGGTCAGAGCACATATGCCTCGAAGCTGTTGGAGCAGAGCGGCATGGCTGAGTGCAAGCCATGCGTGACTCCAATGGAGGAGCGGCTGAAGCTGACGAAGGCCAGCACAGCAACGAAGGTGGATGCAACACTCTACTGGATCATCGTCGGCGGTCTACGCTACCTAGTCCACATGAGGCTGGACATTGCGTTCGTCGTGGGCTACGTCAGTCACTTCATGGAGGATCCCAGAGAGGATCATTGGGCTACGGTGAAGCGGCTACTGCGCTACATCAAGGGCATGGTAGATCAAGGGATCATTTTTCCCAAGACCGGCAGGAGTAGGCTATAGCTCACTGTGTTCAGCGATGCAGACATGGCGGGGGACATCGACAGATGATGGAGCACCTCTGGCTTGCTCGTCTTCCTCGGGTCAGCTCCAATTTCATGGTTGTCGCTGAAACAGAAGGTGGTGGCGTTGTCTATGTGCGAGGCAGAGTACGTAGCGGTAGCCACAGCAGCGTGCCAAGTTGTGTGGCTACGCCGGCTGCTGGGCGAGCTGACCGGCGTGGAAGCTCACCCACCAGCACTGATGGTGGACAACCAGCCCACCATCGCCCTCGTGAAGAATCCGGTTCTGCACGACCGGAGCAAACACATCAACATGAAGTTCCACTTCCTCAGAGACTGTGTTGATGGAGGGTAGATCGTCATCGAGTTCGTTGAAACTGGTCGGCAACTCATGGACGTCCTCACCAAGCCGCTCGAACGCCTTCGACTCACGGAGCTAAAGGAGATGATCGGCATGGAGGGGGTACAAGGGATAGCAGTAAGATTAGGGGAAGAATTGTTAGATAATCTACCGCTTCCTTGTGTGAACACACAGCAAGGGAAGGCGCGGCGAAAAAAGCTCCCTTACCAGGGTACTATAGCCACTTTGAGGCATACGCCTTGAACGGCTCACATGCCATCATCAGTAGCCACATGTAGGGACAAAGCGCAGTCGGTCCTGCATTGTGTTATCTAGTCACTTTGCAAAGCGGGGCAGGCATTATACTAGGACTAGAAGGATAGAGTTGTATATATAGTTCGCCACTGCAACTCAACAAAGAGAGTTCACATTTGCCATCTTCTATACAGGGCTCTGGCCAATGCTGGTGCTTGTTGTTGGAACCCGATCTGCTGAGTCGCCCGGAACATCGACGAATGGCGGCGGGGCGGTGATCGCGACGAGCCTTACGAGTAGATGGAAACACAATAACAATAAAACAAGAAAAGGTGGATTATGACGCTGCTAAAACATAGCTTATTTCGGCCCCTATATTCTTATATTTATAGACTCGAGTTTACACAAACTCCCCACGCCAGTGTTACACAGTGCTGTTGCCGCACTGCTTTCACCACGATCTGGCGCCACATGCGCCGTGCCGTACCACTTGGGCGTGGCTCGACCGAACCGCAGACAGGCTAGATCATGATCGAGCATGTCATCGACCATGCCTTGCCCCTATCCTAACTAACGCTGGACTCCAACAGAAACAAAGATTACATTGCAACAAATTAGCTAACAAATCTCCCCCTAACTTGTTGCACCTCAACGACGCCAAGAGCGCTCCTCAGCTCCACGAACCTGACCCACCCGAGCGACTTCGTGAAAATGTCTGCAAGTTGGTCCGCAGTCCCGACATGCTCCACCTCTACCTTTCCTTCTTCTATGCATTCACGAATGAAATGAAACTTCGTATCAATATGCTTACTACGATCATGATGCACAGATTCCCCGCTCGTATTATCGCGGACATGTTGTCCATCGCCAATTCCACTTGCGCCTCCTTTGTTCCCAATACATCAACTATCACCCACCTCAACCACACGCCTTGATATATTTGCTGCCGCCCGCCATACATACTCGCTTCGCATGAAGACAATGCAATGATCTTACGCTTCTGCGAAGCCCAAGTCACCAAGCTACTCCGAGAAAATACACAACACCCGTAGTGCTCTTCCTATCCTCAAAGATCTCCTACAAAATCACCGTCGCTATACCCGAGCAAGATAGGTTTTAGCCCATGCCTTTCTCTCATACTTGCGCAAATGTAGCCCATGGTGCCCTTCAAGTACCTTAGAATGCGTTTGACAAACAATCCAATGGTCTTTTCCCGAGCCTCCATGTATCTCTCACCACCACCCCTATCGAATAGGCTAGATTGGGCACAGGTGTTTACTATGTATCCGAGACTTCCGATAATACTTCTATACGATGTTGGTTCCACAACCTCTCCCTCTTTACTCTTGTAGAGCTTCAGTCTTGGTTCCATTGGGGTGTCACATGCATTGCAATTTGTCATGCCTGCACTTTCCAATATCTTCACCGCATATGAACCTTGACTCAAGGTGATCCCTTTCTCTCCTTGTTTCACTTCAATCCCCAAGTAATAACTAAGGAGCCCGAGGTCACTCATGCTGAACTTCCTTTTCATCTCTACTTTAAACTTCTCAATGTCACCCACATAGGGCCCTAAGATGATCAAGTCATCAACATATACCCCCACAATGAGAAAAGAGGCCTTGCTATTCCTCTTGTACACAGCGTGATCCATGTTGCTTTTCACAAAACCTAGAGCCAAAAGCTCCTTGTCAAGCTTACCATTCCAGCCCCTAGGTGCCCCGCCTCAAGCCATACTGAGCCTTTCTTAACTTCAACACTTTGTCACCATTGCCTACTATGAAACCAGGGGGTCTGCTTCACATAAACCGCTTTGCATAAATCTCCATTCAGAATGCACTTTTTACATCCATATGGTGTACTTGGCATCCACCTCAACCGCTAAAGCCAACAAAACCCTCACTTTGCTTCGATCCTAGCAACTGGTGCAAAAACTTCATCGAAATCAACTCCTGCACTTGAGCATAACCCTTTGCCACTAGCCCGGCTTTATGCTTGACAATGTTACCATCAGGATCCTTCTTCACTTTAAAACCCATTTGAGACCAATAGCATTTTGATTCCTCGAGATCACAAACTTCCCAAGTTTTATTAGACTCAATTGCTCGCATTTCAGCTTTTCATAGCATTCCTCCAACAGAGTTCTGCTGTAGCTTGATCAATCGAACTTGGTTCCTCTCTTTAACCAAGCATACCCCACTTTGTATTCCAACCGGACTTCATTTGTTGTATCCAAAGAGTTCGGTATTGTCCTATACCGCAGCGGGCGCTCCCTCTGAATCCACAAAGACTATCCATCGGTGGGCGTTGCCCATCAGATTTGATTTCCTCCATTTGATCCGCCAATGGAGTGCTCCGGAGTGTACGGTGACTCACCACCTGCACCCCCAAGGGATAGAATTGACTGAATAGGTGAGGCTGGCTCACTCGCCTCCCCCGAATCACCCAAGGCATCGAGATCTTCAGCGGCATCCCCTATTGTCGGACCCCGCTTCAATAAATCTCGTTCATCGGGATAGAACACACTGAAACTCGGTTTAGTGTCAGTGTCTGCTTCAGTAACACCTGTTCCTTTCTCCCCCCAATTCCAGGCCTTCTGCTCATTGAATACGACATCCCTTGAGATCATGAGCTTCTTATTCACCGGATCATAGATCCTATAAGCCTTCGATCCCAATTCATAACCAAGAAAAACTCCTGGAATGGCCCTGTCCGTCAGTTTTGATATACCCGGACCAATCCACTTGGCATAAGCCAAACACCCAAACGTTCACAGGTGATGAACTCCAAGTTTCTTGCCAAACCACACCTCGTAAGGCGTCTTGCCATCCAGGCTCTTCATCGGTGCTCGATTAAGCAAGTACACCGCCACCATTACTGCCTCCCCCCAGAACCGGCCAGGAACCTGCATACTCTTGAGCAAGCAGCGAGCCATCTCCACAACCGATTGGTTTCTCCGCTCTACTACGCCATTTTGCTTTGCGGGGAATATGGTGCGCTTGTATTGTGTTTAATACCATTTTCATTACAATGAACTCAGAAACACACTGAATTGAATTTGCCTCCTCTCGCTGGGATTCTGAATGCCTTGATCACTTTCCAGATTCGGCTCAACACCGCCTTCACCTTCTTGAAACTTGCAAAGCTTCATCCTTTGACCTCAACAGCTCCCAAACATATATAACGGCCGAAGTCATCGACGAGTAACAGGAAAGTACAAATTTTGCCTCCGGTGTGGCTGGTGGATCTGACCATATAGGTCTCCATGCACCACTTTCGAGTCCGTGTTTGCTCGACACGCCGATGCTCGAGGAAAAGGCGCGCGGTGCTTGCTTGCAGTCGCAGACCATCGCAAACTTGCTTGGCACGGTGGATCGATGGGGCGCCATCCACCATCTCCTTTGCCCCCGATCACGGGCGACCTGAAATTTAAATGGCCATACCGCGTGCATGCCGAGCCACGCCACCTCGTCCATCTTCGCCATCGTGCACATAGGTACGGTGAGGTTGACTCGCATGATGTAAAGTCGTTTCTTCCTCTCCGCCTTTATCGTAACACTCATCTTCCCTTGTGAGCGCTCAAACACCGCATGACCCCGCGATCTATCTCCACACGGCAGCCCACTTTTCCTCCGCTTGCCCAAGGCTAACAATGTTGCAACGGAGTGATGGTATGTAATATACCTCGGCCGAGTACTCAATGATCTTGGTTCTTCCCGATGATCATGATCGCACCGATCCCATGCAGATCTCAACCTTCGATCCATCTCCGAACCGCACCGCCTTTTGATCTGTCTCATCGAAGCGACGCCAAATGATTCACGGCACCCGTCATATGATTTGTGGCGCCAATGTCGAGTACCCACGCCCGGTCGTATGATGCCGGAACACGCGCTTCTCGATTCAGAACACTGCTGTAGTAAGCTGCTGCCGTGGATCGAACCACATTACACACCAAGCCCCAACAAAGCTCCATTCTCTCCGTCAAGATTGGCATGGTGCGCGGCCTCTCCGCTCTCTTCGGAGGTGCTTTCTTGCACTCCTTTCCCCAATGCCCATAGACGCCGCACTTGCGGCATTTTCCTTTCCGTCGTGGTGTTCCCATCGATGTAAGTTCGGGCTCACGCCCTTCACCAAAGGCATTGTTCTTGCGCCTCCAGTGCTTCTCCTTCTTCAACAAGTGTCCACCGCCTCCACCACCCTTTGCAGTAGATGTGGATGATTCTGACACCATGCGACTCTTGTTCTTCTCAGCCCATTCTTCCTCCGTTAACAGGAGTTTTTAGGCTTTCTCCGTGACTTGCTCCATCGAGGGCTCAAATCTTTCCTCGGCCGCCCGTAGATGGCCGATCAGCTCCTCGATGGTCAAGTTTTTCGGATCCTTGAACATCTCGATTGCTACGCCACCGGCTGTAGCGAGACGGCACCACGCTGGCGAATTTTCTTCACCACGCGTGCATCGGTCACGCTTCCTCCCGAGGCCGCGCAGATCCGTGACAAGCTTGGTGATCCGGATTGCGAAGTCATCAATTGTTTCTCCCGGCTTGAACGCGATCGCCTCGAACTCGGCCAGGAGCTTTTGAGCGTTAACTTCCTTGACGCGATCTGCTCCAAGACGCATCGTCTTGATTGCTTCCCAAGCCTCCTTCACCGTCTTCTTGTTCAAGAGCATGGAATGCATCTCCTGTGGCACTCCCCGGAGCATCGCTCCCAGTGCCAGCCGATCTCGGCGTCTTTCGACTTTTTCATCCTCGATCGCATCCCGTAGATACATCCCTCGAGATTGCCTTTGGATATGGGATGACCAACCACGGTAGTTGGTGCGAGTCAACATCGGCCACGCTGCTTCCGGCGCCCGATTAAACGCCCGCTCCCATCGTCTCCTTCTCCGCCTTTGTTGCTCTCCTCTCCCATGGCGATCGCTTTGGCGTTTACATCTCCTCTTCTCCGACTTGATGGATTGCACCACCGCACTTCCTCTACTCCTTCTCACCACCGACGAACGTCACCCCTCGGCTCCGATACCAATTGTTGGAACCCGATCTGTTGAGTCGCCTGGAACGTCGACGAATGGCGGCGGGGCGGTGACCGCGACGAGCCTTGCGAGTAGATGGAAACACAATAACAATAAAACGAGAAAAGGTGGATTATGACGCGGCTAAAACGCAGCTTATTTCGCCCCTCTATTCTTATATTTATATACTCGAGTTTACACAAACTCCCCACGCCAGTGCCGCACAAAAGGCCAGACCGCTTCACATGATCGTGCCACATGCGCCGTGTGCCACGGCGTGGGTTCGACCGAATCCGACAGACAAGCTAGATCATGATCGAGCATGTCATCGACCATGCCTTGCCCCTATCCTAACTGACGTTGGACTCTAACATAAACAAAGATTACATTGCAACAAATTAGCTAACACTTGTATTGTGTGTGTATGCTCTGTTCTCCCTCTTCTTCTACCTCTAGCCATAGTGTGTGTGGTCGGACAACGATTGTTCGTGGTCGGCATAGGCAACATTAGCGGGTGCTCGACAGCACTAGCGGGTGCTCGGCAAGACTGGTGAGTAGTCGACTCACCTAAGCCAGTGATCCTGTGGGCTAACAATTAATTCAAGGCTCTGGTCACAGGTTGAGGTATTAGGCTTATTCCAAAATATGCGCCTTGCCTCCTCCTCATCAGACCCAGATTATCAGAAACAGCTTGCAGAGTTTAGCAAGTGGATCTTAGATGTTGGAGAAGGGAAGATACCTTCCGTAGCCAGGGAAGGTGAGACTGAACCTTCATGGATTAAGATACCTACAGAATTGCTTTTACTAACCGAAGGAGACAAGCTCTCATGTATAGTTAATGCCATTTATCCAGAGCTAAAAACACGGTACCATGATGCTTCATATCTCAGTGAAAGGGCCATACTCACTCCAACGAATGAGTTAACTGATTCCATAAATGATCACATCGTCTCACAGTTGCCAGGATCAGAGAGGGAATATCTTAGTTCTGATAGCATAGCAAAATCGGTTGGCCCAAATGAAACCTATGATCTGTTATATCCTGTTGAATTTCTAAACTCAATTAATGGAAACAACTTTCCTCAGCATCGGCTGGTACTCAAAAAAGGGGTCCCCGGCCCAATGCTCCTCCGGAACCTCAACCAATCGGATGGTCTTTGCAATGGCACGAGGTTGATTATAGTTTCGTTAGGACAGATGGTGATAGAGGCCAAAATAATGATCGGGAACCACTCTGGACAAGATGTTATCATTCCATGGATTACTCTCACCTTAAAAAATAATAAGTGGCCATTTGTCCTTCAAAGGCGGCAGTACCCAATTAAGGTATGTTATGGCATGACGATTAACAAGAGCCAGGGTCAGACCTTGTCAGCTGTTGGTGTTTACCTCAGGAGGCCTGTTTTTTCACATGGTCAGCTCTATGTAGCTGTGTAACGTGTAACGACCAAGAATGGCCTCAAAATTCTAATAGAAGATGACCATGGTGATTGCTCCAACGAAACAAGAAACGTTGTCTACAGAGAAGTCCTGGCGTACCTACCATCTGCACGCTAGAGTAGTAACCTCCTGATATACCGGATGCGGATGTAAATACAAATATATATATATATATATATATATATATATATATATATATATATATATATATATATATATATATATATATATATATATATATACCGTAGCCTTGTAACTTTTGTTGCTATGTACACTGATCACGGTCAGATAAGCTAGCGGTGTTATTGATTTGTATTGATTGTCTTCTTATGCCTGTGTGGATGTATTTTCCTGGCATTTGCCGGTGTATGAACCAACAAATCTATCTTTTGCTCTGTGAAAAAGCAGTGAATGGCGCTGTGAAAAAGTGGCTGCTGCAAAGCCAACTTACAAGCCCTTCGATGCCCAGCTCATGATAGAATTCTCAGAATACACTTCGATCCGCACAACCCAAAATCCACCGAACACGTTTCCAGCCTACGTCTACAAACTCACTCCATTTACCAGAATAATTCCTGCAGATGGCCTAGTTAGTGCATACACAGGTAAATTTGTATGTTACAACGAAATGATTCGCGCATTATGACTGCTTTTTTCTTTTCTCTATCGAATAGGCATACCAAAGGAAAAAATAGAGAAGGAAAGCATGTTTAGTTCCATGAGGAAAAAGAAAACAAAAAAACTGACACCGTTCATTATTCACAGATGTCCTGGGTTACATTACAAAGTATACTTCGCTGTCATCTATAGTTCCAAGAGGCAAAGAAAGAGGAAGTATCCTTAGAGAAGTCTTCATAAAAGATATGAGGTTAACGCATATAATATACTGCATATTCTTTGATTACCTTTGACCATCTACTTTTAACCCCTCATTATGAATGCTAACAACGGGCCTTTTTTCTGTAGTGACAATGAACTCAGGATAACCTTGTGGGGTGACCAGGCAATAAATTTCACGGTTGAACATCTAAACACCCAGGATAATCCCAAGGTGGTTGTGGGTCTCTTTGTTGGCTGCATGCCAAGGAAATGGTACTCAGGGGACATCACAGATAGGCCCTATGTTAGTGGTGGCAGTGCCTGTCACTATTACCTAAACCCAGCTATTAAAGAACACTACCGGAAACACCTAAGTTGCCGAGTGTCCCCACCTTTGCCGTGGGCAAGATTTCGGGCACTCGGCAAACATGGTGTTTGCCGAGTGTCCCAAAGACGACACTCGGCAAAGACACAACTCACGGCATAACAGTTTACGCTCAGCAAAGAGACTCTTTGCCAAGTGTTTTTTTTTACACTCGGCAAAGAGCTTCTTTGCCGAGTGTTTTTTTGACACTTGGCAAAGAGCTTCTTTGCCGGGTGTTTTTTTTTTACACTCGGCAAAGAAAATTTCAAAGCACATTTTGAAGCAGTAAATTAATTCAAATGAAAAAGTTTTCAACTACAAAGTTGTATAACTCATCAAGATGTACAATGTTTGTTTTGGTCTTTTCTTCATACGACAAAGTGAAAATAAATTTGTTCACAAATCTAACATATCTCTCTTGTAGTTTATGAAACTATAAGAGAGATGTATAAGATTTGTGAACAATGTTAGAACGACCATGTCGGATGAACAGATGATCAAACAACTAAAATAAACTTTGTAGATCTCGAAAAGTTATAAAACTTTGTAATTGGCAACTTTTTGATTTGAAAACATCTTGTCATGCAAAACTGCGTTTGAATTTCAAAATTTTAAAATTCGAACTTTTCAAACGACCTCGGATGAAAAAACAACCAAAATAAACTCTGTAGATCTCGAAAAGTTATGAAACATTGTAGTAGACAACTTTTTGATTTGAAAACATCTTGTCATGCAAAACTGTGTTTGAATTTCAAAATTTTAAAATTCAAATTTTGTAAACGACCTCGGATGGAAAAACTTCCTAAACTAAAAGTGTAGATCTCGAAAAGTTATGAAACTTTGTAGTTAACAACTTTTTGATTTGAAAACATCTTGTCATGCAAAACTGTGTTTGAATTTCAAAATTTTAAAATTCAAATTTTGTAAACGGCCTCGGATGGAAAAACTTACTAAACTAAAAGTGTAGATCTCGAAAAGTTATGAAACTTTATAGTTTACAACTTTTTTATTTGAATTCATTTAGGGCCTCAAACATGCAATTTACACTCGGTTTAGTATAATATATTGGGAACTAAAACGGAATCCAGACACAAGTGAGAGTGTGGTGTAGTGGTAGAGGAGGTACGTGCACAGCGGGAGGTCTCGGGTTCGAATCGCGTCATGGCGTAGCCATGAAATTCACGCGAAAAATATCGTAGATGGATGGAAAATGTCGTAGATGGGTGGACGCTGGCCGGTGGGGGCCTCCATCGATAAAAAAATCAATTTTTTGGGTAAAAATTCTCATTTTTTCGGGTTTTTTTTTGTTTCAACTTTGCCGAGTGTCGGGCACTCGGCAAAGCCTTTGCCGAGTGTCCGATAAAAGACACTTGGCAAAATTGGCTTTACCGTCACTGTTTTTGACGAGTGCTGTTCGCCGAGTGTTACACTCAGCGAACTATTTGTCGAGTGTTTTATGTCTTTTACCGAGTATTTCGAGTACTCGGCAAACTCAAGGAGTCCGATAGTGGAAGCCGACCCATTTTATGACAGGTCAACAAGATGCATTTTATTCGTATCTCTGCATGTTCACTCTAACGTTACCACATCCACACTATAAGACTGATTATTGCTTAATGATTGTTTGTTCATAAAATAGGTTCAAGGACCAACCCATTTACATAGAGCGCCCTCCGCCATCTGAAGAACAGGTACCTATACAGCCACAGATCAATCTAGGCTTCGTTTAGATTGCGAAAAAAGTGAACCTGATGAATAGTATTATTTTCGTTTTATTTGGCAAATATTGTCCAATCGTGGACCAACTAGTCTCAAAAGATTTATCTCGTGATTTTCAACTAAACTGTGTAATTAGTTATTTTTTTTACCTACATTTAATACTGCATGCAAGCGGTTAAAAATTGATGTGATGGAGAGAGAGTGAAAAAACTTGAAATTTAGATGGCATCTAAACAAGACCCTACTAAAGCACAAGACAATAGCTGAGCTCAATACCATAAACCCATATGATTTTGAGGTAAAATCTAGGTCGCACCCATCACATTACTGTACTCAATACTTTCGCTTTTATCCTTTGTCTGACATCGTCTTCTGTCCCATAATAGGATCAGGGCTATAAATGCACGGTGGCTATCACATTCATACCTGACGTCTGACGATAACAGCTGGTGGTACATGTCCTGTCAGGGATGCAAGAAAAAATCCAATCCACAGCCTGCTGGTGGGTACAAATGCACAAAATGCCATGGCTCAGCCACCACGCCTAGGTAATTATTGCTCCTTCCTGCACTAAACCAGGCAGCCTACACCGTGAGGCCCTTGTGCACAGTGCAGTGTTAACCAGTTCTCATGTAAAACCACGCAGGTACTTGCTATCTTTCGTTGCTAGAGACGACACTGCCGAAGCAAACTTCTTTGCATATGATGACATAGCGAAGCAAATTATTCAGAAGGAATGCAAATATGTTCTGAACCCATTGAACATAGCAGCTGGTTTGCCTCAGGCCCTCCAGTCCGTTATTACCAAGAGGTTTATTTTTTCCGTTGCCCTAACAGAAGACTCATATACCTCTAAAGCAAAGAGGCAGTATCTGGTCAAAGCCATTTTGGATAGACCAGGCAGGCGTGCCGCACCAATCAATGCTGTCTCCCCCACAGCGGCTCCATGGCTTCTTCCAGCCCCGGTAACTGGTTCCATACAGTTGGTGAATGCCCCTGGTACTCCACAGGGTCTGCAAACTCAGTCGCTACCTGTCTCCGTTGACACCGGGAGCTCATCGGTGTCGCTAGCCCAAAACAGCCAGTCAATAGTATTTTTCTCTCACAACAAACTAGCACCAGCCAGTCTAAACCAGTCCAGAAACCATCCAGCGAACAGGCCGATTATATTATGTCCTCCAGATTGCTCATGCTTCACTTCAAAGATGTACACCTACAAGAGTTTCCTTGCTCGTGTTTTACACAGGCAGCTATCCCTGTTGCTGATACACCGGATAAACAGCTACTCCCAGCTCCGGCGACCACCGCCGTGTATCCACCAAGTACCCCTAACATTCTGCAGAGTGCGCCACCTCAACCAGAAGCTTTGTCCATTGATGGTGGAACTTCATCGGTAAACCAGATTTCCGCCTCTAAATTGTTTATAATTCGTTTCAAGTTTCGGCAACTGCACAGACATATTTCCTCGCTTCATGCACAGACACCTGCTCTAGCAGATGACCCAGACAATACACCCCTAAAGGATCTTCTTACCAAGTAAGCCACACTAATACCTGAAGATTACTCAGCTCTAAGAAGAAACGCTTACCCTTTGGGTGCTATTGAGCGTTAGCTTTATTTGGGAAAAAAAGGGGGGAAATTGCAATAAAAATGCCCTTCTATATGGTCCAGGTCGCCAACAAGGACAAGAGATGCTCGCAGGAAACTTTTTGGAGAAGACACTGCTGATCTTGAGGTGGATTCGTGCATATTTACAACCCCCTTATTACATAGACACACCACAGGTTAGTAACCCAGCTTTCTTTCAATCCACAGAAAAACGCAGAAGACCAGGATCTAAACGCGGAAGAGATCATGCAAGATAAGCGTACCGGTCCAAATGATCCGCCACTGCAGTCAAAAGGAAAGAGGTACACATATAAACCCACCGGTCCAATTTAATTTATCAAACCTTACACACTAAGTGACATATACGTGTGTATGACTTTCAGAGCTAGATCTGGTGCCCCCAAGAATCACCCAAAGGGTAGTCCCCACTGTGTGCCCTAGGGAAATACTGCAGCCCAGGTAGCCCTTTGCTTCATTCGTTATTTCTTTTCATCCAACAGCCTGTTCACATGGCGAAATTTTTTGCAAAATACCACTGTAGCACTTTTTCGTTGTTATTTGACAATTAGTGTCAATCATAGTCTAATTAGACTTAAAAGATTCGTCTCGTGAATTTCGTCTAAACTGTGTAATTAGTTTTATTTTTTATTTATATTTAATGCTTCGTGCATGCGTCCAAAGATTCGATGTGACGGGAAATCTTGAAAAATTTTGCAAAATTTTTTGGAATTAAACTGGACCCAATACCACCAATTGCAGCAGAATGGTTTCTTACCTGCGCTTTCCTTAGCTGGCAAATATTATGCAACTTCACTTTTTGTCAGGCCTTTCAGGTTCCTGCCAGATTTTCCTGGCTTACATCCCAAAAATGTGTATAGCTAAGGGCGTGTTTAGTTCCTAAATTTTTTTTTGGGTTTGGGTACTGTTTGGGTACTGTAGCACTTTCGTTTGTATTTGGTAATTAGTGTCTAATTATGGACTAATTAGGTTCGAAAGTTTCGTCTCGCGATTTCTCATCAACTGTGCAATTAGTTTTTTTTGTCTATATTTAGTACTCCAGGTATGTGCCGCAAGATTCGATGTAATACTTTGGGTTAAAAATTTTTGGAATCTAAACATGCCTTTAGTTCCTTGGACCGTGTGCTTGATGTAGTACACACAGAAATTAATTGTTAATGAACACGTTCACATCCTCCTTGTCATGCAGTTAGTATTAGAAACACGTATCATTTACTGAGTTAACAGTTCTTGGCCTCTCAAAGCAAGAAACAGCATCCCAGAAAATTAAAAAGGATGGCGGGCCCAAACTTAATTTTGTGCCACCTGAAGCAAGATCCTTCAGTTCCACCGATCCAAGCCACGAAAAGGAGCACTCTTGTTGTAAACACAGCTGCGGCAACACTGTCCAGGCCCTTTTGTTGTATATAGCCTGTTCGCTTGCTCGTAAATGATCGTAAATTTTCAGCCGAGAATAGTGTTTTTCTTTCACACCAAACCAGCCAGCAATAAATAATTCACGATATGATACGGCCTCCCGAACAGGCTGATAATAGCCAGGGCACTATGCTGTTGCCTGACGTTTCT
Source organism: Miscanthus lutarioriparius (assembly GCA_904845875.1). Taxonomy (NCBI): domain Eukaryota; kingdom Viridiplantae; phylum Streptophyta; class Magnoliopsida; order Poales; family Poaceae; genus Miscanthus; species Miscanthus lutarioriparius. The sequence continues at coordinate 76,376,018 of CAJGYO010000008.1, read as the reverse complement.
AGCCTAGGACTCTCTACGACTTTCATAGACTCATGTGCTCGTTTTAAGCCCCGCCCACCGTGTAACATCCAGGATACTGTGCTTCTAGCCCCAGCATATTACTTCGGACAGTCACCTCCTCCTCCACACTGGAATGTTTCTCCGCCTAGATGTCCCTGGAACAAAAAACATCAATGACACCCCTGTTAATGTAGTATGCATCAAACTCGGTACCTTACCATGTACAAAAATTCCGTTTCCTTGCTATGCATACGTTACCATCCACCAACGTGGCCTTGTGCGTGGTTGTTACTATGCCCCCATAAAATTTACCTAAAATGAAGCCACGAGCACAAAACAGAAACATAGACAACAACAACAAAAGGGAAAAAACATCTGAACGGAAAAAAAGGGAGAGCAAAAAAAAAAAAAAAAGGGTAAAAAAGAAAGAACAAGAGGAAAAAACATGCCCCTGGACCATTTTCAATTGGCCCACGACATGGAAACACATGGACGTTAGCATAGGGGAAAAAGGAGGTGGTCAACACAAGCAAGACAGCACCAAACAAAAAGGCCCAGGGAAAAATTCCCTGTCACCGAACACGTGGGGAATAAAAAAAGAGTCTGTCTACTCAATAACCATGTGTTTTATGCAGTTTCAACACATGAATTTTTTTGCACCATAGAATTAAGATCCAACAGCCTCCATCCTTCTTCTATCTCCAGCCTTCTTCTACCTCTAGTCTTCTTCTACCTCTAGACGATCACAAGATCACAGATCCACAGATCAAAAAAATATTTTTTTATATGGAAGGACAAATCACAAATCGCAGCATATGAACGGGGCAGGTGGAGTACTGCCGTGGCGGTCGCGTTCGAGTCCGCGGACCCGTACGCGGATTTCCGGGCGTCCATGGAGGAGATGGTGGCCGCGTACAGGATCTGCGACTGGGGCTGGCTGGAGGAGATGCTCGGCTGGTACCTGCGAGCCAACGACGTGGACACGCGCTGCGCCATCGTGGCCGACAGGTCCAAAGTGCCCGACAGGTTCAGGAGCCGGTGATGACCGGTGAAAAAAGAGAGAGAAAAAATCCATGTGTTTTTTCTCCTAAAAACACATGTGTGTTGTATAGCATTCCTGATAAAAAAAGGAAAAAAAGGGAGGGGTCGCCAGCCTTCCACACTCTTCTTTCGTCTTTCATCAACATCGCCCCTCATAGGCACAGCTCCCCATCCACGCATTCCCCAAATCGGCACCCACTCCACTCAACCCATCGCCGCCACCCCGCTACCACCTCCCCCACCTCTCCCCATCTGTCCCCACCCCTTGCCAGCTCCGCCACATATGCACCCCGCAAATCCGCCCCTCCTCCCTCTTGGTCCATCCCCACAGAATCCACCGCGCATAACCCGGCAAATGTAAACCCTAGACCCACCATGACCGTCCAACCGCCGTGTCCACCCCCGCAGACACCTCCTTCCTCCCCCCGCATATGGCCTGAAACATGTGAAGATCCAGCTTACAACCCTAGAGTCTGTTCAGTAGGACTGAAAAATAAACCAAAATACTATTCCAGCTAATTGTTGTGAGAAAAAAATACTGTTCAGCCTGACCAGCCACCGGCCAGCCAGCCGAACAGCCCCCTAGATCCACCACGTTTCTCAAACGAAAACGTGTACGTCCCCACAGCCCTCCCGTACGACGTGCCTCGCACATCCACCGGTGACTGTCCTGGTCAACACCAGGTGACCCAGCACAACCGCTGCCGACTCAGCCGAAGCGACAACAGGTAAATTTCAGCTCTATGCTATAATTATCCAGCTTAATATTTCGACTTCCAGATTTCTTCAATACATCAATAAAATACTATGCCTAGCTCTGTCCGCCCAAAAAAAAAAGGCGTTGTTCATCGCACTAAACACACCCAAAAACTACTGAATCTGACGATCTAGATCTCACATGATTATTTATTGCCGTCTTACCCATAGCGCGCCGACCTATGCAGTGTGATCTTATTTACATATTACTCAATTTCAAGGGCACTGTTCCTGCAACTCACTTAGGGTGCAGATGGCACCTCGCTGTAACATATCCATCTCGCTTTTAGATTCTATATGATGCCAGCCGAACTCTGCATGTTACCACATTTTATTTTATGCATCACCATAGCTCTTCCTGAAATTAATCCTAGCCTTCGTTTGCAAAATACACAGGACAAAGCGGATAAGATGGCTGCCTACCGCTACCCAAACCTCACAATAATCAGTGAGGCAGACATCCACACCAAGGACACACTAGATTCAGGTTCTTTGCCGAGTGCCTGAGACACTCGATAAAGGTCAAATTGTACTCGACAAAGAACACACGGTAAAAAATTGACCGGCAAAGTTCTCTTTGCCGAGTGTCTTTTATCGGGCACTCAGCAAAGGCTTTGCCGAGAGCCCCGGGGGCACTCGGCAAAGAAAAGCGACCGTCACGGCGCCGGCCCCGTTGACGGTGGCTTTGCCGAGTGCCAACCCTATAGGCAGTCGGCAAAGATTTTTTATTTTTTTAAAAAAAATATTTGTCGAGTGCCCACTAACCGGTGCTCGGCAAAATTTGAATTTTTTTTTAAAAAAAATTCTTTGCCAAGTGCCCTTTGGCCGGCACTCGGCAAAGTTTAAATTTTTTTTTTAAAAAAATTCTTTGTAGAGTGCCCTCTTGGCGACACTCGGCAAAGTTTGAATTTTTTTTAAAAAAAATTCTTTGCAGAGTGCCCTCTTGGCGGCACTCGGCAAAGTTTGAATTTTTTTAAAAAAAAAATTCTTTGCCGAGTGCCCTATGGCCGGCACTCGGTAAAGTTTGAAAAAAAATTATTTGCCGAGTGCCATGGTCATGGCACTCGGCAAAGCTGGAAAAATGGTTTTTCGAGCGCCCATTTTCCAGCTTTGCCGAGTGCTGTGACCATGACACTCGACAATGGGGTCCTTTGCCGAGTGCAACACTCGACAAAGTGACCCAAAACGGCAATTTTTAATTTTTTTTTTATATTCCATCGTGACAAATAAATTCATACAATCATATATCTCATCCATCACATTTCATCACGACAAATAAACCTTATTTGCCGAGTGCCTAACAACAGGCACTCGGCAAAGAAGGACGTGGCCGAACACCGTTACGTGGGGCAGCCTATGCCAAGTGCTGCTCTTTTGCCGAGATCCTGACACTCGGCAAAGAAGTCCTTTGCCGAGAGCCTTTTTTTGCCGAGTGCAATTCTTTACCGAGTGCGGCACTCGGCAAAGAAGATGCTCGATTTTTGACACTCGGCAAAGCAGTTTGTACTCGGCAAAAATCCCGTTTCCAGTAGTGACACCGGTGTCTTCAGCAATGCAGTGATGGCAAGGCTTCCATCGGCAGGCGCGGATGCAATTGGCCATCAGAATATAAGAGACGCAGTCCACCACCAATTCCAGATCGACCTAAACATACAAGACATATCAAAGCTCGGTATGGACTACTTCATCTGCGTGAGCTCATCAGATGCAAACGCTCGCATGCTTCGCATAGGTTCCCTCCAGGTTCCGCCCTATACACTGCCTTATCAAAGGAATGTGCACGGTCCATACCGTATCATTCACGCCTGCGACGCTGTCATACTCAGCCACCGTCGACGGACCACATGCGCTGGTGCCCAGTGTTGCTCATATAGGAGTCAAGAAAACAACTCAGCATGGTGATTTCCACAACATTTGGCCGCTGTGGTACGAGGCATACACAAAGGAGATGCTTGGCAATATGTCCCTATCAACCCACAGATACAACACATCTCTGTGCCGAGGTAATCATTCTTAAAACCGCATGCGCACTAAAAAGAAAGTATTTAAAAAATACTCCGATTTGCTTACACTGTTCGTGTATAAAATTAGCAGGGTCCTCAGAACTTGGCACCACACACCGACAGGAGGTCCAAGAACAGTACTATGACTACGCAGGTAAGAAAGCACAGCTCCAACCCAACCAACACACAGCCAACACTAAAGTACAGACTAACAGATTCCTTCCACTTACCAGGCTACAACGAGGAGGCAACCTCCCGGCCAACAGGTGCACCATCTACGAATTACATTTTGAAGTCATCTTGCTGCACCCCGAAAATAAACCGGATGCAATTTATACCTATCGCTAACCTAACATTCATATATCTTCCTGCCTTTTTTCAAACGCATCCATTAGCCAAGGAAAACAGAGCTCTGATAAAGGAGGGAGAAAAGGTATTAAAAAAAGAAAAGAAAAGAGAGAACATGAATAACCACAAAAAAAAAGATTATATAGGTCATGTTCCAAGAATTGAGATATTAACATTACTTACTACATACTAACTATTCTTTTCCATGCTTACTTACAATGGTATTTACACCAGAATTCACACAACATGCTACATCTTTTGCAGGTGCTGAGACAGATTCCTCACTGGATATCTCAAGCGACGATGAGCATGGGTGGGAATCCGACCGCAGCTGGAAGCTCCGCTATCAGTGAGGCTGTGTCCACACCCGGTCGACGGTACAGCCAGCTGCCTGCCAACCTTCTATGATGTTTCAGGTCAAGGCTCTGAGATGCTTTTGTGCAATGTGGCTCTGAGAGCCTAAACTCCACAAACTACTGATACTGTATAATATTCGTATCTACGACTGTATGGTGCTTTTATATTAGCATCGGAACTTCCGATGTAGCAATCCTGGTCACCGTAGACATAACATGTAATATTTTATATATATATATAGCTATGTATGCTATGCTGTGCTTAAATCGATCGAGACTATCGTGCTTCCAAAAATTGCGACCAACCACTGCATGTTACTATCATCAGCATGAGGAAATCTATGATCATTTACTGTCACGCGCAAGGGCGCGTGCCCTCCACTAGTAATAATAACGAAATCGTGGTGCAATGTCCGGCTCGTAGGAAAATTTTCCATTTACCACTTTCTCTGTTGGAACAAATTTTCTGTTTTCCTTTTTTCCCCCTAGCTGTAGAAAAAAAAAAATTGTTCCACAAAGAGAACGATGTCTTAGCAAGTTGCCAGGTGGTGCGACGTTATGCAATCTTGTTGACCTTTGACTATTTGACATAATGGTATTTCCATGAATTACCAAATTCTTGTTGATCTTGATCATTGAAATTTGAAACTATGTGGGAACTAAGCCAGCTAGTTATATTTTTTTATGGTGCAACTTGTTTAGGGCCCTTTGGTTAGCCAGGATTGGAGATAGAAACTATTCCAGCTTATCAACATTATACAAATTAGCGAACCATTCTAACCGGAAATTGTTCCAGGAACTTGTTTCTAAAACGTGTCCGTATAATCGTTTTCGTTTGTAATGTGTATGGGGAACAAAAAATCTGAAATAAGGAAAATTTGACAAATGTCCTCGAACCTCGAAGTCGCAAAGTCGAACAGTGTGACCACTGACGAGGAACGCTTCGAAGTCAGGCAACCACGACCACAAACGCCGTTCCAATTCCAATTCCAACCTCCCCCAGCAGGCAGCAGCGGAGCAGTGTGGAAGGCCCCCATGGCCGCCGACCTGCCGCTCTACCTGCAGCTGCTGGCGATCCTCCTCGGCATCCCGCTCATCCTCTTCGCCACCGCCAGACGCCCCCGCGCGGGGGCGTTGCGTCTCCCGCCGGGCCCGTGGGCGCTGCCGGTCATCGGCCACCTGCACCACCTCGCGGGCGCGCTCCCGCACCGCGCGCTGCGGGACCTCGCGCGTCGCCACGGCCCACTCATGATGCTCCGGCTCGGGGAGCTCTCCGTCGTGGTCGCCTCGTCCCCGGACGCCGCGCGCGAGGTCATGAGGACGCACGACGCCACGTTCGCGTCGCGGCCGACGGGCTCCATGCAGGAGCTGGCGTACCGGGGCGCCAGGGGCGTCGTCTTCGCGCCCTACGGCGAGGGGTGGCGCCAGCTCCGCAAGATCTGCGCGCTGGAGCTCCTCAGCGCCCGCCGCGTCCAGTCCTTCCGCCCCGTCCGCGAGGGCGAGGTCGGCCGCCTCCTGCGCTCCGTCGCGGCGGCGTCTTCCTCGCCGGTGAACCTGAGCCAGGGGATCGCGGCGTACGTCGCGGACTCCACGGTGCGCGCCATCATCGGCAGCCGGTTCAAGCACCGCGACGCGTACCTCCGGATGCTGCAGGATGGGCTCAAGATCGTGCCCGGGATGACCCTGCCGGACCTCTTCCCGTCCTCGAGCCTCGCGCTGCTCGTCAGCCGCGTGCCCGGCCGGATCGAGCGGCACCGCCGGGGCATGCAGAAGTTCATCGACACCATCATCACGGAGCACCGGGAGAACAGAGCATCCGCCAAGGACGACGACGACGACGAAGACTTGCTCGATGTGCTACTGAGACTGCAAAAGGATGTTGACTCCCAACACCCACTGACGACAGAGAACATCAAGACCGTCATGCTTGTAAGCTCCTCCTCCTTAATTCCGATGAATTTGTAATGATATCCTGTTCTTGAAAAAAATTGTAACTAATTGTAGTATTATGCTTCTCGATTTCATTCGCATGCAGGACATGTTTGGCGCGGGCAGCGAGACGTCGGCGACGACGCTGCAGTGGGCGATGGCAGAGCTCATGAGGAACCCAAGAGTGATGCGGAAGGCCCAAGACGAGGTCCGGCGAGCACTCGCTGACCACGGCAAGGTGACGGAGGACAAGCTGGCGACCCTACGCTACCTCCCGCTCGTCATCAAGGAGACGCTCCGGCTGCACCCGGCGGCGCCGCTGCTGCTGCCGCGCGAGTGCGGGAGCCCATGCCAGGTGCTCGGGTTCGACATACCCGAAGGGACCATGGTGATCGTGAACGGGTGGGCGATCGGCAGGGACCCGGCGCACTGGGACGAGCCCGACGAGTTCGTGCCCGAGCGATTCGACCGCTGCGAGAGAGACTTCAAAGGGACGGACTTCGAGTTCATACCGTTCGGCGCCGGGAGACGGATGTGCCCTGGAATGGCGTTTGGGCTGGCGCACATCGAGCTGGCTCTCGCGGCGCTGCTCTTCCACTTCGACTGGGAGTTGCCGGCCGGGATGGCGGCTGAGCGGCTGGACATGACCGAAGCGTTCGGGATCACGACTGGGCTCAAGACTGACCTTGTGCTTGTCGCGGTGCCTCGCGTCCCGGTCTCCATTGTTTGAGTAAAGAGACATAGTTTGTTCTTTCCTCCGAGAATTTGCGTACCTCTAGCCACAGAAGTAGTAGTCTTACGATCCAGACAGAGACTGTTGTAAACGCATACCTGTCCGGGGGTGGGGCCCTAACATCATTGATATCTAAAACAATAAAATTAAGGGTCTATTTTATGATTAATAGAATTCTCTATATCTCATTAATCATACAATGTCTCTCTACCGGATAGCCACAAAATTCTATGGATTGCGTTTCGCCAAAAAAAAAAAAATCTATGGATTGCAGAAACTAAGAAGATTGCGGTATTCCTCCCATGAAGAATGGTGCTACCCCGGTAGCGGTGCGGCCACCGCCTGCCATTTTGCCCACGCGCCACCACCACGGTGCAGTACTTTTTTTTATGGTGTCGTGTAAAGATACTTCTTATATAAAAATTATAGCTCTCGAAGAGTTCTACAAAGTTTTTACTCTTTGGTTTTTTATTTAAGGTTATTAAGATGCTTAAAAAATAATATAAATTTTTAGCAGCATATTAATCGGGTACCGGGACTTGTCTTATTAGAAAAATAATATATTTTTCTTGTGTGGTATCGGATAGACATACTTATTATTTGAAAGTTAGATCTCGAGATCTATAACTTTTTAGCTTTGAGTTTTTTTCATTATAGGAAACATAAAAGTAAAAAAAAAAGCAATAGCCAGCAAAAGAGAACATCGTGACTAAACATTTGGGGCAAAATGGTCTTTTTTTTGGAACTTGATACCATTAGAGCTCTAAAGTGACGGAAGTGTCAGATGAGAAAGGGAACGATAAATACGAAAGATTTCAAGTTTAGGTGTCAAATAGAAAAGTAAAAGTTTTTTTTCCTAGTGTCAGATCAGCATAAGCTAAATTTAACATGTATGTTTAGATGTCTCAATAGCATACGAATACTTGCTTTTTTAATTCTATTTGTATTTTTTGCATTTCTTTGGCATGTATGGCTGGCCACACCATATGTTTCCAATTTTTTTGGTCCACTGCACATGAAACAATTTTGGACACTTAGCTAAAAAATGTTTACTCCGTCCAGTTCTCTAACGGAAGTCGTTTTGGACCAGGCTTAAATCAAACATTGGGAATGTAAAATCATGAATAACTTTTAAGTTGTTGAGTTTGGAAATATGAAAACCATATAAATACATTTGTCTTGAAAAAAATACTTCTATACAAACATACATATGTCACTTTTCAATAAATATTTTTATAAAAAATAGAAGTCAAAGTTATGCTTTTGAGACCGTATCATTATCCAAAACGACATCCTTTAGGAAACTAGAGGGAGTATGCTTTTTGTTCAAACATGCATGACTTAACTACCATTTTTTAAAACAATTTTTCAAAGAAAGTGTTTGTTTTTCATTGGATCCAACCTCATATTTACTCTTCTATGTTAATCTACGATTAAATTCTATGGTGTTTAGTTTTGGTTTGGACTGGGGCGGGTGTAGCGGAGCGCGCCTCTCGTCCTAGTGAAACTTTAATGTCTTATGTAATGTAAGATTCTAGACCGTTTGAGCACAGGTTAATGGCTAGTACGTATATTTAATAGAAAGTGGATTTTTAAATATGCAAATTTGAGCATTTTTTTTGAAAATTGTTAGGATGAGTCAGTTTTGATTAAATTCATTAGGGATATCAAGAAATCATACTACAACATTTTTTCAAGGAAGTTGGTGAACTGGTAGAAGAAAGCCGACTGTAACTATAGCGGTCCAAAGGTAGCGAAATTTCTTTTTGGGTAAGTTTCAGCCTGTACGAACAGCATAACAGTCTGGACATTGTCTGGAGAGAGGCTCGGTAAAATAGACATGTATGTAAAGATGTGGCTACAAGGACACAAAGATCCTAGAAAACTTTATTGTTCTCTGAGATTGGCTTTGGACTTTCCCTACGTGGCTTAAGTGCAAGACAAAGATGGCATGACTGAAAGTACTGTTCATTGATTTATTATGAGAGAAAAATATTATTCCTTTACTGAAACAGTATGACTTATAAGACAAACGAACATGACCATTGCTGTCTAAGATTGGCATTAGACTTGCCCCCACACAGCTTAGGTGGAAGACGTAGAAGGCCTCCTTGGGAGAGGCCCGAGGCCTTTTGTTGGTACGAGATCATACGTCAAGAAGGTGGTGTGGAATCTTTTTTTTTTTTTTACAACAAGCACTTTTATTATTAGCAGCAAGCAGCTGCAATAAGGGAACAAGGATCCCAAGGTACACACTGCAGTGCCATACGCAAGGGGCTACTGCTTACATGGTTTGCATTAGCACAAGAGAAGTTTCCTTGATTATATTGAAGCTCGGAATGTCTAAGGGCTCGTTCGGCTGGCATGGATGGAGCACTGTTCATGGAGGAATTTTCACTGTTCATAGATGGTTTTCCTCATAAATTCCTTCAGATTCGTCTAGATTTCTTCAAATTACTCCAAGCGAACGGGGCCTAAAAGCTTGAGTAGCTAGCAAATGAGCTGTAGTATTGAAACTCCTCTCAATCTTGAGAACTTTGGTATTTGAGTTGGCTACCGCATTTAGAAATCTTTGGGTGAATGGCTTTATGTCCCAACGAGGAGGCGAGCACAATTCGGAGCCGTTGAAGAAGTTTACCAGAAGCTGGCTATCAGTGAGGAAAGAGATATTCCTGATGTGGAGCAAGGAAGTGATCCAAGCAGCAAGTGCAATGCCAGCAGCTTCTGCCATAAGGACAGAGGTGGCTTGACTGATTTGGGCTTTGATGTAGAGTTTGATCTGATGGTTTGGATCTAGAATGAAGATTCTAGTCCAGCTTTTCTTGCATTGGAGCTTACGTTGTCTGGGATTATAGAAGCATCGGAGTACCATCTTGCCCCCGAAAGCCCAACGCCGCAGAGACCAATGGTTATCCTGTGGCGCAGCGTACGTCTCCATCTCCCGCGAACGATGAGTTCGTAGGGGTGACCGAATATGTCACGGAGCCTTTCTACAACCTCCTCGCAGAAGAATCGGAGTCGCCCTCCAGCTCTAACTCCAGCAGGTGGAGCCATCACCCCTCTCATGAGTGCTTCATGGCGGGTACCCTCGAGGGACACGTCAAAAGCATCCACGAGGAAGAAGCTACCCCAATGAACGACCTCGACGACGAGGTCGGGGGATGCAGGGGCCCCGCCTCGCCTGTGGGTAGAGCAGCTAAAGGCCCGACACCAAGAGCTCGAGAAAGCGCGACTCCAGCTCGAGCAGGAACACGCGGAGCTCGATCGAGAGATCGAGCGCCACGGAGACGGTGGGCGTACACGCTCTATGGCCCGCGACGTGAACCGAAGGATCATTGCGGACGATGAAGCCCTCCCACACTTCGCCCGGGCAAACCAGAACATCGCTGTTGCGGCAGCCTTGCTCCGGGGGCTCCCAGGGCCCACGACGCCCGAGGATCGTCGGGCCCATCACGAGATTCGCACGCTACTCGAGCGTGCAGCAGTGTAGCAAGCCAAAAGCTCATTGTCTCGATGACACGAGCTCGACGCCAGCCCACGCGCGCCCTCGGAGCGACTCGACAAGGACGCAGCAGTCCACCAGGCGCCGCAAGGTGGCAGGCTGCGTACCGCGGTCCCGGTGATGAGCATCTCGGCCGCAACCGTGACGCGCGCGACACCCTCTACGCCCGCAGGCGTATCTGTGGCGATGCGAGGGAGGGAGCTAGCCACGGCTACCACCCTCGTCGTGGCGGACGCTACAACAGCGGCGAGGACCGAAACCCGAGCCCCGGGACTGCCGGGACCTCAGGCCTTCGGCCGACACATCCTCAACGCCGCCTTCCCGTCACGGTACCGACCACCAATCAACATCCTGAAATACTCTAGGGAAACAAACCCCAGACTATGGCTTGAGGATTATCGGTTTGCTTGCCAAGCTGGTGGAACGGATAATGATGACTTCATTATCCGCAACATTCCATTGTTCCTGATCGATTCGGCGCGAACATGGTTGGAACACCTTCCACCCAACAGAATTCAAAGTTGGGCAAACCTAAAGGAGATCTTCGTGGGAAACTTTCAAGGTACGTACAAGCATCCTAGGAACCCATAGGATCTCAAAAACTGCCGACAAAAGGCCGGAGAAATCCTTCGCGGATACATCCAGCGCTTCTTCCAGCAGTGCAACGAGCTACCCAACGTCGTCGACGCCGACGTCATAGCAGCCTTCCTTCTGGGACCACCTACGAGTCCCTGGTTCACAAGCTAGGACATAAGGGTCCACGAACCACCAAGAAGCTCCTCGACATCGCTAGTAGCCATGCCTCGGGCGAGGAGGCGATCGGAGCGATCTTCGACTACCTAAAAGGCAAGGCGAAGCGGGACGAAGATGCCGGCGAGGGCGCCTCCAACCGTTCCGGCAAGAAGAAGAATAGGCAGCAGCATGAGGGCTCGCTCGTGGCTGCCGCCCACCGCAAAGGGGGTTGGAAGCCCGTGGAGGGTACCCTGGACCACTTCGAGAAGCTACTCGAAGGGCCATGCCTGAACCATTCTTTCCCCGTCGAGCACCTATACAAGGACTGCAACCTCTTGAAGCAATTCTTGTATGGAGGCTCTGACAAGGGGGAGCACAGGAAGGAGCCCAGCTAGATGAAGCACGCAACGTCGCCCTCCTCCGCTTGGCCAAGTACCAGCAAGTGTTGTGACGGTACCATAGCCGTCGGGTGCAGGGTCGGGCCTTCAACGTCGGGGACCTGGTGCTCCGCTTCGTCCAGAGCAACAAGAACCGCCACAAGCTCCCTCCGCCGTGGGAGGGACCATACGTCATTGCGGGGGTGCTCTGACCAGGCGCCTACAAGTTCAAGGCCATCGACGGCGAACTTCTCGTCATAGCCTGGAACATCGAGTAGCTACGTCACTTTTACCCTTAATATACGCACACTTTCTCTTATCAGTTTCGCTATCAAACTCCCTGATCTTTAGGTGACGCCCGACCCCAGCAACGGCAAAGGGTCGGGATTCACTCGGAGGCTAATAAGAGCATATCTATCCGGTAGACAGTCTCTATGTCCGGCCCTCTCTCACGTTAAGGCCTCGAAGCGAGGTTTGCGTAAACGAACGCTGAGTAAAACTAGTTGGACTGTGAGAGACCTATGCCTCGATGGCTACGACGTCTTTGCTCACCAGCGTGATCAGAGTTTTTTTCCACACCCTGGGCTTTTTGGCCTTAGCCACGGAAAGAGTCGGTACGCGTTTAAGAGTCTATCCGCTTGGCGAACATTCTCTGTGCCCGACCCTCTCTCACGTTGAGACTTAGAAGCTAGGGTTGCAGAAACGAACACTGAGTAAAACTGGTCGGACTGCAAGAAACTTACGCCTCGGCGACTACGACATTTTTGCTCACCAGCGTGATCAGAGTTTGTTCACCCGCACCCCGGGCTTTACGGTCTTAACGGTGGAAAGGGTCGGAACGCACTAACCTTTTTATACGAAAGGGGGAGAAGGGCTAAAAAACTGTTTGGCCATAACGAAATCTAAGAGCTTGTCTATTTATTACTAGTTCATCGCTTGGCTTATCTGCCTAACTAAGTTTTTGAGCGGGATGTTCTCAGCCTCTGTCTCCGTAGGTAAGTCCTATCCCAGCGGGTCATGCAAGTCGACCGAACAGCTTAGCCGCTGCCAAGGGATGGGTAGGGAGCAGCAGGATGCCCCACGTGGGTTATGTCGACTCTGTCACGAACGACAGACCCAGATTCCACTCGAACATATCCAGTAAGAACTCTCTGGACCCGTCACTCGTGCCATCGAGGTAAGCCCTGTGCCAGTGGGTCACCCAAGTCGATCAAACGATTCGGGCCGCTGCCGAGAGATGGGTCATCCTTAATTTACGCGCATTAATTTCGCTATTGAGACCCCGACCCTAGCAACGATAGGGGGTCGGGTCTCACTCAGGGGCTGGCAAGAGTGTCTATTTGGTAGACATTCTCGATGACCGACCCCTTTCTCGCACAAAAAACTAGAAGCAAGGTGTGCGGACACAAACTCTGAGTAAACCTAGTCGGACCGCGAGAAACCTACGCCTCAGTGGCTACGGCGTCTTTTCTCAACAGCGTGATCAGAGTTTTTGTCCCCGCACTCCGAGCTTCTGCATCCACCTTCTCAGGAAGGGTTTGGAGAGGCCCACCTACGGAATCTCCATCGAGGAGAGGCCAGCAGGTCACACAAAGTCGATCGGACAGCTCGGGCCACTGCTGAGAGATGGGTACGGAGAAGTGGGATGCCCCATGCAGGTTGCGCCGGCTCCATCACGAACGTCGGACCCGGACCCCACACAGACATATCCGGTAAGAGCTCCCTGAACCCGTCACTCAAGCCATCGAGGTAACTTTATTGACTCCCACTTTTCTTTTTCATTACATGAGCATTCATTCATCCATTCCCATGCATGCATTCATACATTCATTAATGCATTCGTTCATACATTCATCTCATACATCCAAGCATTGCATATGCAATTATTGCATCACAACGCTTCGTGTCACGTCACGAAGTGGTAGTCATCTCATTCGACATGAGCGACAACCGACCAAGGTTCGAAGGCCGGCCCATGAAGGGCTCGAGGCTACCTCACATCAAACTGAGCCAGGGGAGAAAAACATAGATGAGCCCCAGCGGCCTTGCCCGACCCCACTTAGAAGTGGATAGGGACATCTAAACCTTTCTTATTTGATCCTAACCTCGAGCCAAGCTCATAGAATCTCCATCGAGGAGAGGCCAGCGGGCCAGCCAAGCCAATCGAACAGCTCGGGCATCTGCCAAGGGGCGGGTTAAGGAGCAGTGGAATGCCACATGAGGGCTATGCCGACCCCATTAGCGAATGACGGACCCGGATTCCACTCGGACGTGCCTGTTAGCGAGCTCACCGAGCGCGACACTCGAGCCATCGAGGCAAGTGTCGTTAGCTCAACCCCTCCGGTTGTGGAAACCGAAGATGGGGTGACGCATGAAATCTGGCCGACCCCTACCGACCCCCACGCGGCTCGAGGGCTCGAGCCGCCCGACCCGAACTCGGGAATCCAACCGACCGAGGTTCGAAGGTCAGCCCGCGAAGGGCTTGAGGCCGCCTCGCATCAAACAGAGCCCGGGGAGAAAAACCGAGATGAGCCCTAACGGCCCTTGCCCGACCCCGCTCAAAAGCAGATAGGGACATCTCAAACTTTCTCGTTCGATCCTAACATCGAGCCAAGCCCACAGAATCTCCATCGAGGAGAGGCTAGCGGGCCAGCCAAGCCAATTGAACGGCTCGAGCATTTGCTGGGAGGCGGGTTAAGGAGCAGTGGAATGCCGCATGAGGGCTATGCCAACCCCGTCAGCGAATGTTGAACCCGGATTCCACTCGGACATGCCAGTTAGTGAGATTACCGAGTGCGACACTCGAGCCATCGAGGCAAGTGTCGTTAGCTCAGACCCTCTGGTTATGGAAACCGAGGATGGGGTGATGCATGAAATCTGGCCGACCCCTACCGACCCCCACGGGGCTCAACGGCTCGAGCCGCCCAACCCAAACTCGGGAATCCAACCGACCGAGGTTCGAAGGCCGGCCCGCAAAGGGCTTGAGGCCGCCTCGCGTCAAACAGAGCCAGGGGAGAAAAACCGAGATGAGCCCTAGTGGCCCTTGCCCGACCCCGCTCAGAAGTGGACAGGGACATCTCAACCTTTCTCGTTCAATCCTAACATCAAGCCAAGCCCACAGAATCTCCATCAAGGATAGGCCAGCAGGCCACCCAAGCCAATCGAATGGCTCAGGCATCTGCCGGAAGGTGGGTTAAGGAGCAGTGGAATGCCACATGAGGGCTATGCCGACCCCGTCAGCGAATGACGGACCTAGATTCCACTCGGACGTGCCCATTAGCGAGATCACTGAGCGTGACACTCGAGCCATCGAGGCAAGTGTCGTTAGCTTAGCCCCTTCGGTTGTGGAAATCGAGGACGGGGTGATGCATGAAATCTGGCTGACCCCTACCGACCCACATGGGGCTCGAGGTCTCGAGCCGCCTGACCCAAACATGGGAATCCATCTGACTAGGGTTCGAAGGTTGGCCCGCAAAGGGCTCGAGGCTGCCTCACGTCGAATCGAGCCAGGGGAAAAAAATGAGCCCCAGCAGCCTTCGCCCGAGCCCACAGAATCCCCATCGAAGGGAGGCTATCGGGCCACCAGAGTCGCTCTCCAAAATGGCTCGAGCATCTACCGGGAGGCGAGTTAAGGAGCAGTGGAATGCCACATAAGGGCTGTACCGACCCCCTCATGAGCAATGGACCCGGATTCCACTCGAACATACCCGTCAGTGAGCTCACCGAGCGCGTCACTCGAACCATCGAGGCAAGCGATGTTAGCTCAACCCCTTCGGTTGCGGAAACCACGGACGGGGTAACGATCACAAAGACGAGCCAACCTTCGACCGGATCCCCCGCTACGCGTGGGGGCTCAAGGAAAGTTAGACTCGCAAGGAGATCGAATGTGCGGTCACAGAACAATGGCTTAGAACCTAGGGAGGGGGTACGTGTGAAAACAAGAGACGTTTTCTACTACTAATTTTGATATCCTCTCCTCGATCTTTAGTGACACCCAACCCCAGCAACAGCAAGGGGTCGAATCTCACTTGGGGGCTGATAAGGGTATAAATACACCCTTTCTGAAATAGTTGCCGCGTCTGACCTCTTTCTCACGTTAAACCTAGTGGCAAGGACTATGGAAATGAATGACTGAGCAAGGCTGGTCGAACTGCAAGAAACCTACGCCCCAGCGGCTATGGCACTCTTGCTTACCAGCGTGATAAAATTTTCCTACCTACACCTCGGGCCCTACGGTCTTAACAAACAGAAGGGTCAGAACACATGAACCCCTTTTCACACATAAAAAGGGAGAAAAAACAAATTCGATCAAATGACACAAAATGATAAGTTTGTTCAGATAGTACAGAGGGGTCGAAGCTTGTCCGCTTGTTACCTGAATGATTGCTTGACCTATCTGGCTAACTAACCTCTCTAAGGGAGAACTATGCTCTCTATTCTATCCACCAGGTCCTGCGAAAGGGGAGCCACCGCCGTCTCCATCTCCTCCAGCTCGTGGGCTTCATAGCCAATCATGAAGCCGTGGCTCATCGTCTCCAGGTCGATGCTATCCCCATAATGAGAACGAGCAATCACGAAGGATTGATTAACCACGGCGCGAAGGGCATTCCTCTCAAGCTAGCGCACCTGAGCCGTGATCTCGATGGCACGGGCCACAAGCGAGCTGGTCCCCTCCGACCGCACCACCTCAAGGTCATCGCATACCACTTCGAGGGTAGCGCTCAAGATACCAAGCTTGTCACTCTCTGCCTAAAGATTCCTCCTCGCCTCGGCGAGGTCCATGGCCAACCCGGCAGAGATGCTCTCGGCCTCTAGCTTCTAGGTCGTCACATTTCCAAGCTCAGCCTAGAGGGAGCTGACCTTCTGCTGTGCGTCATCGCTCTATTGATAGGCTAGGTCATGCTCTCAGAGGGCCTGGTCGCACTCCTCATGAGCCACGCCATGCTCCAAGTGGAGCCTCTCCGCGGTTTGGACCAGCTCATCCCACTCCTTGTGCAGCCGGGTGACCGCCGTGGCATCTAAACTCTCACTCTTCTCTAGGGCCACGAGCTTCTCTTCGTCCCCCAGCTTTAGCTCCCTTTCCTTCTCAACCTCGGCCAGAAGGTCGAGGATCCGTTGGTGGGTCTCGGCGTCCTTCTAGAGCAGCTCATCCCGCTCCTTTCCTGACCTTGGTGGCCTCCTCCTTGTCCCTCCACGATCTCGCCAACAGGGCCTTGAACGCCCTCTCAGCCTCGTCAACATGCTGATGGGCCGAGGCCACCCGTGACCAAAGACTATCCGCCTCCTCGATGAAGGGAGTCAGCTGGACCACCCTCTGCTGGGTTGCAACAAGCTGAGCAGTCACCTCCCCGCGCAGCCGCGCCTCCTCGATGAGGCAGTCCTAGGTTTCCTTCTGCTCACAAAGGAACTGAGACTTCCCCTGGCTGCGAGCGATAAGGGACTGAAAGGAGACGATGGTCAGAATAACAAAAATATATAGAGAAAGAAAAGAGTGAGAAGTAGGGTCAAGCGAATACCCGATCAGAGGGAACGACAACATTGCACAAGGCATCTTGGGCATGGTCTAGGGCTTCGAGCACGGACTCAATCCCCACAACAAGGCTCTCCCGCTCCATGCTCTTTGTGGCGTCATCAAGAGTGAAGAGCATCGACATCGGATCCTCTGGACTTGCCAACTAAAGCAGGGGCTCGCCCCATGCAAGCGAGTCGTTGCCCACCGACGTTAGGGCTAGGGATGACTCCTCGCTAGCTCCAATCACCGCTGACCCTTCTCTCCCTGACGTCCCCGCTGGGACACTCCCTTCGGCGACGAAAGGGGTCAGCGATACAGACGCTGACTCCTCTCCTAGCACCACGACCTCTGGGGACCCCTAGGTCGTGTCCCCCTCCGTCCGGCACATGCCAGATGCCATCACCTGGGCTGCCAATGGCGCGGGTCATGTCGGTTCCTCAGGCACCGCCACGATAGCGCTCGGCTGTGACCCTGCCTGCATCGGTGGGGTCCTAACCGGCTACATCATGCCCACCATATTTGGCACCGCGAACGCGGTCGGCAGCCCCGTCCACCCCGTCGTTGGCAGCGGTATCGCCACCATCGCTGGTTGTTCCACGACCTCTGAAGGCGTCCCTTGAGCCCCTACGTCTGTCTATCCCATCGAGGGCATGGGCTCCATCGTGGGCGTTGCCTGATCAGGTGGCGTTGCAGTCACACTAGCACCGCTCCTGCCCAAAATGGGCACGATGTCAGCCGACGGCTGCCGCCTCGCTTGAAGGGCGATGCTCTTCTTTGACGCTAGCACCAAAGGATTACGTTGCCTCCCAACACTACAAGAGATGAAAAGCATAAGTCATGATGAAATCCGTCCAAAATAGAGAAAACAGGGGACCAGATAACTCACCTCTGCACCGTCGGGCGGTAGATACGTTTGGGGGGTGAACCCTCTGACCTCTGTTCCGCCTCATTGGAGCAAGGACGTTTTGAGCCCACCCCCTACCCCTAGGCAGAGGGGCTCTCTCCCCTTGACTCTCGAGGCACAATGGTAGAGCCACCCGCCTCCACCGGCATCTCAAACATGGTGGTAGAGCTGCCCATCCCTATTGACTCCTGAGGGAGACCGACGGTACGTCTCGCCTCCGCTGGCTCCCCGGATGTACCCTCCCCTCCATGGAACGGAAAGGGTCCCAACTCCTATAAGGACAAACCGATACCTATCAGCGCATCCTCGTTCTCTAGGATGTCCCACTCGATATCGTCGGCTACCTCGTCATCGTCGCCATCATCATCATCGTTGTCACTGTCGGTGTCCTCCCCCCGTTCCTGCGCCTACAACTTTAGCTGCCTCTTCCTCTTCTTGTCCTCCTTCGCCCTCCTCAACCGCTTGCCCTCGGCATGATTTGCCGCCCTCATAGATGAATCCCTCGGCAATAGAGCTAGGTGATCCATGAAGATGAGGTTGCTCGGTTGGTCCCGCCCCTCTCAAGATTAGTATCAAGAGGTCAGGAAATTAATTGAAGAGGAGGCATGAGGAGGAGAAACTTATGAAGACGACGTGGTATGAAATCAATTGAAGGATGCCCCGACACCAGGTAAATGAAATCGAGGGGGGCACCTACGTCGTCCCACGAGGGCTCCATTGCCTCCTTGATGCGTTGCGTGATCTCAGAGTTGGGGAGCGCCCCCTCGGCAAGTGCCGTTCCATCGAACGATGCCTTGGGCGCCATCGCATATAGTGCGAGCACGCGCGTCAACAACGGTGCCACCCTCCTTGTATGGTAGGCCTCGATGACACCTGACCCCTTCAAACCACTCTCCTTTAGGATGTGGATGGCAGCGATGTGGTCCTGGATCTTCTTCTTGTCCTTCTTTGGGACACCCCACTTCCTCCATGATTCCGGGGCCTCTTCGATTAGGCGCCCGGTGAACTCCGGTAGAGGGGCAGCGGCATCGTTCTTGAGGTAGAACCACTGTGAATGACACCCCTTGTTGGACGTTGACAGCCGCATCGATGGGTACTCGCCGACCCGATTGTTCCGGAGTTGGATGTCGGCGCACCCCATCGGCATGTGCAGCTCCTACCTGCCGCTCTTCTCCATCTTCTTCTGGAGGGTGACGATGAAGAAGTGCCTCCACAGATCGAAGTGGGGGCTGATCCCCAGAAATCTCTCACACAGGGCGATGAACGCCGCCATGTGCTGGATCCCGTTGGGATTGAGGTGCTGCAACTCGATCTTGTAGTAGTGCAGCTGCCCCCGAAGAAATCTATGGGCAAGGGTCATGAACCCATGCTCATGGAAGTGGGTGAACAACACCACATAGCCATCAGGCAGCGACGGCAGATCCTCCTCGTCGGGCAGCAGCCACTCCTCGGCTGAGGTCTGCGCATGGAGAAGACCGCGATGGATGAGACCTTCCATGCATTGGAAGGTGATGTCGGAGCAGCACCACGGATCCATTGGAGGTGGGGACGGGCGGATGCGGGTTCGATGGTGGTGGAGATGCGGAGGCAAGAGACCTAAGCGATTGGCGGTGGCGGTCATGGCTATGGAGGCAAGGATGCAAGGTATGGAACCCGGGGCGCAAACCCTTTGGTTTTATAGGGGCGACGGGTGCGAGGAAACCAACCGCCCGCCTAGATCTCCGCGCCCACCACGATCAGCCACAACGTCTCGCCATGGAAAGTGCGCACGCAATCTTTGTCCGTTCCCTCAGAAAACTCGTCAGACGTTTTGCCTCTCCAGATGGGCCACGACTCGTCACAAGTAAGAGGAATATGGATAAAAAACACCTCTACGGCCCGCTTGGGCCTAGGAGTTCGAAGGTTGGCCCATCGACGGGTTCAACAATCGCTCCGGGCACCCTTAGAGTAAGGGATGGAAAGGGATGGGCCCACAAGCGACCAGTACCCAGGCGCATGAGCGCCATGGGCATCTCGGCCCATGATCGAGTCTCGGCGGGGTACGATCCATGGTTTTTCCCTGAAGAAAGGCAGAAAGCCCTCAGGACTGGTCGAGCGGACCCGAGAACTATATTGATTGACCACTAAGAATCTAAAGTCGATCACCAAGCTGATCCTAGCTGGATCCCTGTGAAAGGGATGCTGGGACCCCACTCGAACTAGCTAGCTAACAACTCACCGAGCACCACGGCTCGTCCATAGATGAAAATCATGGCCCGGCTCACCCCTCCGGTTGCGGAAACCATGGACGGGGTGATAATCACAAAGACAAGCCGACCTTCGACTGGACCCCCGCTATGTGTAGGGGCTCGAGGAAACTTGGACTCACGGTCACAGAACGACGGACCCCCGCGGGGGTCAAAAATCAGGAAAGACCTTTTCCAACCCACCAAATCTCATGACCATACCCGTGAAGGGTCCAACCTCAACGAGAGGGAATCACCGTCCCCGGGACACGCTGTGGGCAACAAAAGAAGGCCAAGGCCTTTAGAGTCCTCCCGTTTGAAAAAGCCTCCGAAGTAGTATTCTACTCCTCCGCAGGCTCGAGGGCTACTATTGGGGACCAATACTAGGGTACCTGAAGAGGAGAAGCTAATAACCATCAACATTGATTCATCCGAACAGTCAAGCGCACGACTATAGCTCCAACCGACCCAGGTGCGCAAGCTCCACCTCGCCCAGCCTCTGGGGGCGAGCTCTGCCTCGCCCGACACCGAGGTCGTGGACTCCACCTCGCCCGACCTCTGAGGGCTAGCTCCGCCTCACTTGGCCTCTAGGGGCGGGCTCCGCCTCGCCCGACACCGAGGTCGCGGGCTTCACCTCGCCCAACCTCTGAGGGTGGGCTCCGCCTCGCTCGACACCGAGGCCATGGGCTTCGCCTCGCCTGACCTCTGAGGGCGGACTCCTCCTTGCCCAACCCTTAGGTTTGCGCTCCGCCTCGCCCGACCTCTGAGGGCGGGCTCTGCCTCGCCCGACACCAAGGCCGCGGGCTCCGCCTCGCCCAACCTTTGAGGTCTGGCTCTGCGTTGCCTGACCCTTGGGTTTACGCTCTGCCTTGATCGACCTCTAATGGCGGGGCCCACCTTGCTCAGCATTGAGGCCGCAGGCTCTGCCTCGCCCGACCACTGAGGGCTGGCTTCGCGTCGCCCGACCCTTGGGTTTGTGCTCTGCCTTGTCCGACCTCTGAGGGCGGGCCCCGCCTTGCTCGGCACCGAGGCTGCGGGCTCCGCCTCGCCCGACCTCTTAGGGCTAGCTCCGCATCGCCCGGCCTTTAGGGGTGGGCTCCACCTCACCTGACAAGAAGGTCATGGGCTCTGCCTCGCCCAACCTCTAAGGGCTGGCTCCACGTCGCTTGACCTCTAGGGGCGGGCTCCACGTTGCTCAACCCTTCAGTTTGCGCTCCGCCTCCCCCGGCCTCTGAGGACGGGCTCCGCCTCG
Source organism: Miscanthus lutarioriparius (assembly GCA_904845875.1). Lineage (NCBI taxonomy): Eukaryota > Viridiplantae > Streptophyta > Magnoliopsida > Poales > Poaceae > Miscanthus > Miscanthus lutarioriparius. The sequence continues at coordinate 76,354,348 of CAJGYO010000008.1, read as the reverse complement.
CCTGACATCGAGGTCGGGGAATCCGTCTTGCCCAACGAAGACCCATACCGCCGCTAACCACTCCAGGTCCAAGCGAATGGGCCTGGGTCAAAGCTCTGACACCAAGAACGTGACCAGCATGCCCCGATATAACTCGTGGCCATGACAGGCCATACCTGGGGATTCACATCAGGAACGGCATCGGGCGTATCGGTGCTGTTCTGCCTAACCCTCGTACGAACACTGACAGGCGCGTCAGTTCACCACGATGTCCGCCAGAACGGAGTGGAGCGCCATGACCGGGAGACGACACCTACGCATGGCGCCAATGATGGATAGGGCCGCTACATAGAGCTATCCCTGTTGACGTCTACAGGGTCAGCGGGACCCACATGTAGGAAAAGAAGGACCCGGCGATCCTAGAGGACTTCTTCTCTTTTGATTCTCCTCTTTTCCCTTCGTTGTAACCCCTGCTTTCCCTTAGCCTATAAAAGGAAACGCCGGGTGTCTCATTAGGGGGCATCAGGACTCATCGCGACACACCACAGGAGACTCGAATCCGATCAACTCATCGAACCCTGAACATACAACCGAGCAGCGACCGAGCTCTCGGCACCTGTTCACTCTTTCCATCAGAGACTTGGGACATGTCCCTCTCTCGCCCGTTTGTGACCCCTACTATGAACTTTCAGTGCTAGTAACATGAGCGGCAACAACGAACTGGATGTAGGGACATTTTGCCCGAACCAGTATAAACCTCGTGTCCTCTTAGCACACCATCCAAGCCAGACGCGCAATATTAGAAATTTACTTGACAGTGGCAACTCGAAACACCGACAGTATGGAATTTTAAAATCTTTCTAATTCTAAATATTTTTGGTACTCCTTTGAATCATGACTCTCTCTTTTACAGGAATGCCTTTTATTTGAAAGTATGGGCTATCTTATTTCTTTCTTTTTCTTTTCTCTTTTTTTCTTTTTTTCTTCATGCTCTTTGGCATGCATTTTTTCTCTCATGCTTTTTTAGCATGGATATTGTCTTTCTTTCTTTTCTTTTTTAGCATAGCCCATACTTACTTGTGGCATATGAAAACTTTTTTAGAGAGACTCATGAAAAGTATGAATGGAGTATTTATTTGGTGGACAGAAAAACATGTTTTTGTGTAACTCTCAGTGTAAGAGTCAGCCTTTTATTTGTGGGTGTACGTGAATCTTGACCATGGATGCATGACGAGAATCTCAAGAAGGGTCACAAACAATTTGACAAAGCTCAACATGATAACAAGCACCATATGACTAAGGTTTTGTATTTGTGGAACATGTCATATGGCTTTGGTAGGAAATATAGATCACCGAGGAACTTTTAATTTTTATCATTTTGAAAATAAAACTTCGGATATCAAGTCTTTCTTAGAACAAAGTCATAGCAACTTTCTGTTGGACCATATCTTATCCCGCAATAACTTAGACTAGATTAAGCATTTGCAGCCCAGAAGTTTCAACATTTTAGGATGAGACATTTTTAGCCAATAAACTCAAATCTTAGGCAAAGCTAAGTTATAAACTAGGCACAGTCAAAATATAAGATAGAGCAATTCATCATTTCAACAAGCATGAACTAAACATTTTTACTACACATATGTGGAGTGGAATGAATATTTTTATTTTTATTATTATTTATCTATTTATTATTATTATTATTTGTGATTTTTTATCAAGGTTCTCCCAACAAATTTTCATCTCTGTTGTCATCTCAAAGACTTACCCTTATGAAGTTGACAAATTTCTACAAGGGTTAGTCCATATAATCAACCAAAATCTATACTAATAGTTTCGGTTCAATAATCAAACTAGACACCATGTCTGGTTTGATAAAGGTAGGCTAATTGACCTAAGCATCATGCTTAATTTAAAAAGCCTATGGAAGTATGATCATTACATCTAAACTAAGCACCATGCTTAGTTTAAAAGATGTATGACCAACCCCCAAACCAAAACATACCTGCGTAGATAAAAGAAGCATGAAAAGATAAACAAAATTCATCCAACGGAGGTGAAGACATTGAATGGTGAACAAGACAATCATAGTTCTTTTTTATTTATTATTATTTATTCTTATTTTTTTATGCAAGGTAACAGGAAATAGTGAGAGTACAGGATACATGTCACCTTGTGGGGGTCCTCCACCAAGCTAGCTCAAAGCCTATGGTTCGGGGTTGTATCCCCATGCTTTTTTTGGCTTTTCCTGCATAGTTAGGATATGGTAGATCACGAGTGGACTTACCATTCCTCATGGTTACCGCATTGATATTTTCAAATGAAATTTTGGGTTGCCCCGAGATATTTTCAAAATCATAAGCAAGAGTTGTAGCAGCAAATTGAGCTAGTTGGGTTTCAAACATTTTATTAAGACTTAATTGATTTGTGAAAGAAGAGGTTAAGCCTTTTAAATTTGAATTAATGTTTTCCAAAATTTTATTGTTAGAGGCAAGATTTTTAATTAGGTTTTCGTTTATTTGAGCTTTCTCTAACACAAGATCTATCAAGGAAGGTTGATTCGAATTGGAATTGGAATTGAAGTTCAAATTACCTTCTTTGAATGGTGGACATGATTGGTTGTTCCACCCGTTATTACATCCTTGTGGACGGAACCCATTGTTGATGTAGGTGTCGTCCTCATGGGTCTCAAGGCAATCGTTCCCCGAATGTCCACTTTCACCGCAGACCTCGCATGGCATATGCACGTCTATAGCCTTGACGGTGCCGAACATTGCCTCCTTCTCATGGGCATGCTCGTCAAGCCTTTTTATTAGGAGGTCTATTTTTGGGGCAAGCATATCCGTCTCCTTTACGGTATGCATGCCTTTTTGTTGTTCATCTTAGGGCTCTCATCACCCCACCATTGATTGGACAACATTTTCTCAATGAGAGCCATAGCTCCATTGATGGTGAGTGAGAGAAAGGCTCCTCCAGCAGTGGCATCAATGTGTCCTCTTGTCATGGGGGCTAACCCATTGTAGAAGTTCTGGAGGACTAGCCAATTTTCCATCCCATGGTATGGGTAGGCAAGGATGTATTCTTGCAACCTCTCCCATGCCTCGGGGACAGATTCCATAGTATTATGCTAGAAATTTGAAATTCTTCCCCTTAGGGCGTTGGTTTTGCCCATGGGGAAGAATTTCGCGAGGAACGTCGTGGAGCATTTAGCCCATGTGCTGGTAGCTTCCTTGTTCTTTGTAAAACCACTGCTTTGCCTTCTCCACGAAGGAGAAGGGAAATAGACAGAGCCTGATGTTCTCTGGTGCGACATCCTTCATGACAAAGTGTTGAAGATGTGCGTTCGCGTCCTCGCTAGGCAAACCATAGAAAGGGTTTGCCTACACCATCGTGATCAGCCTGAACCTGAGTTCAAAGTTTCCATTGCCCATGTTGACAGCGGGCCCAACGAGCATGTTGGTAACAGTAGGGATGGAGTACTCGCGGAGTGACTTTGGGCCATAGCGGTTGTAGCGGATGGTGCGGGGGCAACTGGTTCGTTTGTCGATGGAGTAACAGATGAGGAAATGGTACGAGACCGGTTCTTCCTTAGGAGTGCCTCCGGATTTTCGGTAAAGTTTGTCGGCAAATCAAAACCAGTCTAACACTATCCTATTTTCACCCACAACAGGAGAAAACAAGCAAAGTTATCCTATTATGAGCAATGGCACACATTCATATTATCATGAACATGTCCTAATAGATTCTTTTAACTAGTGCCTTCCCTGGCAACGGCGCCAGAAATGCTTGTTGGTATTTCTTAACGCATATAGAAATGATCCGCAAGCGCACGGAATTATCATTGTAGCATTTCACCCAGAAGTATTCAGGGTATCGTATTTCCATGAGGAATGGATGTGTAAAAGTCTCTTAGCTAGTTCACCTAAGGTAACAAGAAGAAAGATAGCTTGGGTAGCATGGTTTTCTAGGGATAGAGATCCTAAGTTAAGATAGCTTTGCCACTATATACTTACTTCGGGAACCGGCTTATACTTGGTCTGCCAAGTACCTCCGGCTTCGAGCTCTACGTCGTACCTAGACATGGGGGATTACTAGGGATCGACAGGGTTGTCACCACCTGCCGCCTACCCCTCAACTGTAGGGCAGGAGGCAAACGAAGGTATCCTCTAGCCTGACACCACGTCTACGCTATTGACTACTACTCTAGCGTTGTATAGGGTGATCCATATTTATCGGGAGCCCTCTACTAGAGTATCCGCTATGAGAGTGGACGACAAACTCGTAAGTAGATAATGAACAAGACTAACTTAAAGTAGAACTCACCACCAAAGATAAACACAAACCTTATACTCCAAGTAGTATTCAGAACGTAGAAGTACAAGTGGAGAGGAGCCGATGATTCCCGGCATTCCTTCCACTAAGTTTACAAGGATACACAAATGGTAGTAGCTGACAACTCTGATACTTCTCCACTCTTACTCACTCACTCCCTACACTAGGACTAGCTAGAGAGCTAAGATATGAATGGAGCTCTTCTCTCTTCTTGCTACATTATGTCTCCTATGTGTTGATGAGTGATGAATTGAGGAGAGGGAGCCTCCTTTTATAGGTGGGGAGGAGGGAATGTTCATGGAATATGCTTGATCCCCACATGGAAAGCACCAAACCGACCTCCATGTATGTTGAACTTGGACAACACCTCAGCACCGACGTTGGGCATGGCGGTAAGTGTCAACCGACCGAAGTTGGGGCCAAACGAGCCAGGTGGGGTGCGGCTGCACCATGGCTAAGCCCGAATGCACCCATCTTCAGTGGGTCACCTCTTGTGAGCATTGTGACTTGGCCCATGGTGGTTTTGTGTGAGGTTGAGGTGATTTGCTTCGTTTATGGGCTTGTTCTTCTCATCTTTGGGCCCCTGGTTCTGCATAGTAGCAGGCCTTCTCTTCTTGGGTTGCGTAGGATAGCATTTATGCTCTATTTCTTTGCGCATTCCTAGTTTTTTATATGCATTTCTAAGTATGTGTCCTGTAAATAATCAACTCACCAAAACTCATGGAATTCGTTAGTATAAACCCTATTTACTAAGTTTTGGTGTTTGTTTGTATGGATTTTATGTAAAGTTGGCGGGTGAAAATATGAGTTAAGGACAGCCAACAGTGCCGCACAACAAATACAAGATGAGGATCACACAAGCCACGAGCAATCCACTAGAGTACCTTTTGGCTCTCCGTCGAGAAAAGGTCAAGAACCCCTCACAATTACCATGATCGGAGCCAGAGACAAGCACCTTCCTCCGCTCAATGATCCTCGCTGCACCAAGCTGTCTTGGTGGCGGAAACCACCAAGAGAAACAAGCAAAATCCGCAGCAAAACACAATCACCAAGTGCCTCTAGATACAATCACTCAAGTAATGCACTTGGATTCACTCCCAATCTCACAAAGATGATGAATCTATGATGGAGATGAGTGGAAGGGCTTTGGCTAAGCTCATAAGGTTACTATATCAACGTAAATGGCCAAGAGAGTGAGCTTGAGCCTGCCACATGACTTATATAGGCGTCCCCTTGAAATAGAGCCGTTGGCCCCCTGTCTGCACTGATTTCGACCTGACGCAGATGCCCAAGCGTTTGGTCATCGAATCTCCTCCACGTGTCCCCGCTTCAAACCCAAGCCACTGATCTCCAATGGCTAGTTCACTCCGCGTCACGCGTTAAGTAATGACCGGACACACCGATCAGCAGCAGATCCCTCGCGTGTGCGTCAAGACCATGTCATGGTCGGACACGCTACTCCCCGCAACTTCCCAGCGTCAGGTCACTTATAGTAAGCATCTAGAGGTGAATTTTCTCGATCAGACGCATCATATCAATAGCGACCGGACGCACGGCAGCGTCCGATCCTTTGTTCTCCTCTGCGCGTCAAGTTTCGCGCTCGACGTTAGCGTACGTCACCTATGACCGGACGCAGGCCCTACACATTCAGTCACAAACATTGTGTTGCGTTCGGTCGTTTTCCAGACACAGCCCGAGCGCGCCAACTCCTTTAAAATTGACCTAACGCACCATCACTGAGTCCAGTCAGTTCGTGACCAGCGTTCGATCGATCAAAAACACCTCCTTTTGATCTCCAACTTCACCACCCTTGCTCAAATGTGCCAACCACAAAGTGTATCACCTTGTGCACGTGTGTTAACATGTTTTAACAAACATTTTCAAGGGTGTTAGCTCTCCACTAGATCTAAATGCATGTGCAATGAGTTAGAACATCTAGTGGCACTTTGATAACCGCATTTTACGACGAGTTTCACCCCTCTTAATAGTACGGCTATCGATCCTAAATATGATCACACTCGCTAAGTGTCTCGATCACCAAACCAAAAAGCTCCTATCAAGTTTCGCCTTTGCCTTGAGCTTTTTGTTTTTCTCTTTCTTCTTTTCCAAGTCGAGCACTTGATCACCATGGCCTCTCCACCATCACCATGATCTTCATTGTTTGCTCCACCACTTGAAATAGTGCTACCTATATCATAATCACTAGAGCAATAGGTTAGCACATAGGGTTTCATCAATTCAACAAAACCAAACTAGAGCTTTCAAGTACCCAGTCGGTCGCTCTCCCACCATCTTCTTCCTCTTGACACCCCGTGCCTTGTCTCCATTCTCTCTATCTCATCATCGAGATGTTCCTGATTCAACCCTAGCTACCAAAGAGGGAGAATGGCAGCGAGCTCTCAATCCACATCGGCTTCAGGCCCACCATCTGTAGCGGCATTCAGGTCTCAAGGGAACCTTCCCCTAGACTAGTGTAGCCAGTGCAACACTAGGTTGGTTGCTCGTGTGTCAAGTAAGTCATAGCTTTGGCCAGAGATTCTACAAAGTGTTGACTGCTTGAGCATGTAAGTTATTAGATCCGAGCTTTGCTTCTCTTCCTTTATTTCTTGGTCTGTTTAGATCTAAACTTTGGTGTTGTTGGTTCGAATGTGGTATTGTTGCAGACTCCAATGGCTTGTAAGTTGTACATGTTTGAAGAGAAATATGTCAAGCACTTGGTCACCAAAGGAAACAATGTTGGTCAAAGATTGGCAGTGCTCCTAGAGAGATGTGCACCGAGGGCTTGAAGGAAGGCTTGAAGTTGTTGAAGGAAGGAGTTGGGCATTGCAATGCCTTATTGCAAAGCACACCAATCTTTCTGAAGGATGCACGGGTAGCTTTGAAATCAAGAGCTTATGCCAATATGGCAATAGGTAGCAAGGTTGATAGGATTGGTGAATGATTGCTTGTTGTAGGTCTAGCAAATTTGCTCGGCGTGCAATCTTACTTCTCATGGTTCTGTTAGTTAAGTAACCATTGATCTGTTATGTTTAGGAAGGCATGCATGTGTGTGTTGCATGGTATCCCAACAATATTCATTGTCGTGCTAATTCTTATATATGTGCGGATGATGTTGATATTCTATCTAAGAATGCATATCACTACTAGAATCGTAAGAATGGCTGACTGTTTTTAAACAGCCGGGCATTACCTTGCACCGTCAGTAAATACAATAGCCGAGTGTATACCGTTGGCAAGTTCTCGTCGGCCATTCTTGGTCGGGAATACCCCTTTCGCTGACGAGCGGTCGGTAAGACAATGGCCAGTGGTGGCCCGTTGGCAAGTTTATGGTCAATGGTCTTGGTTGTTAGTGGGCCCAACATGCTTCGCCAATGGGACCATGGTGGAAAATTTTAGTACCAAAGTGTAATTTATGATAATTTTAAAACTTCTTTTTATAATAAAATCCAATAAAGTGTAGATAAATATTTTAGTAAATATAAATATTTATCCATAAGTAAAAATAATATATTTTTTCATAAATTAACTAAAAAACTGTGAGGCATGACCAGTAAAACCCAATCAAGTCAGCTTCATGGTCTCATGAGAGTCTTTTATAAAGCAAGTCGGATCAATGGAGTCTCCATGAACGAGCACACATAAAGAGTGTCGTTCTCATTTTTGGAGAATAAAATTTTTCAATTTGGATCAAATTTATATACAATAAATTACTAATATATATGATGCACAATAAGTATTGTTAGATTATTCATTGAATGTATTTTTATTATCTTATTTTGAAATACAAATATTGTTAATATTTTCTATAAATATAATTAAAATTAAGAAAATTTGACATGCACAAAATTTTAGATGACTTTGGGCGTGTTTTGTTGTAGGCCACTACCAGTCACGCCGCTGCTGTGTCCGCCACACTGTGTGGCGCCGAAAATGTCCGTCACACTCTGAGGTGAGAATCCCACCTTTCTCAACTATAGATTCCCGTGTCTGCTTTCATTGAATGCTCAACCAAACACGCACCGACATCTGTGGCTCGCCCAAACAGGCTCTTTCTTTTTACGATGGCGGGGGAGAGTACTCTACTGGTCAGGAGGGATTTTTTTATTATTTTTAACATTTTTTGAAAATTAATTTTAAATCTAATCATTGTTTGTTTTTTTTTCTAAAACTAACACTTCTTGCCGCGACTATTGCCATGATGTGACAAAACGCCTGTGCCGGTGCGTGATGGGAGTATGACGTGGTGAAGACCGAGGACACTTCACCAGTGACCGGTGACCGGTGACGTGGCAGGATCGCCGCGCCACCGGCGCGGCGCCGCAGGCCATCCCTCACGGCGCGACAGTCCCCGGCGCGCGATGCGGGCACGCAACGGAGACGGCGGGCTGTTGCGCCTGCGCCTGCGCCACAGACAGGCGCGCGCCGCGGATGCGACGGCTTGGGTCACTTCACTTTCGTCGCGGGCTGCTGCGCCTGCGCCACCGACAGGCGCGCGCCGCGGATGCGACGGATTGAAGAATCCCCCATCCGTCCGCGCACGCAACGGAGACTGCGACAGCGACACACGCGCCGGCGCGGCCTCGGAACTCGGAGAGCCCAAGCAGACGGGTTGCGTTGTGTCGCAGTGTCAGCTAGTACATGCATGCATCCGTTGGTCCGGCGTGAGGACGTGAGGAGGTTGGTCTGAGCCAGGACTGAGGTGGATTGGATGAATGGAGACACGGAGGAGTGAAGTGAGGCTGGGCTAGGTTGGTGGCAATGATGGTGGCCCAGGCAGCAAGGCAGACCGCGCAGCACGAAGTGATGGTCAGTCTCAGTTTTCTATGCTTTCTGTACATGGCTTTGAGGATACGCTCATATCGAGCACAAGTGATATTTGTTATATTTTTACGAATAGGTGTGTATGTCAGAATTAGAATAAAACTGTTTTATGTTACACTTCACAATTTATTGTCATTAATGGTTGACATTTTCCTGTATGATCTGATAATTTATTTAAAGCACAGTGCACATATAATTTTTATATTGATTATTGGACTGCTATACTGCTTAGGTAATGACGTGCAAGATTGTGGTTTTGATTTGGCCTCGTTTCATGTCTTTGCAGCCTGATTTGTATATCCTCTATAATATTTTTTTCAAAATGTACTTCAGGTGAGATGATCCATCATTGTCATGGCCTACAGTAGAAGGACCCGCTTTCTCCGATGAAACAAAGTCAAATTCAGGTTAGCTTATGCTCAAACAATAATATTAAATTCTCTCAGTCCAACACCAGCTACGACTGACAAAATGATTTAACTTCATCAGGATGATCTTATTTTTTTACATAACTAGAGTGAAACAATATACTCAAATAATGAAACTTCAAATTTGGTTTTATGCTCCAGTGGTATATCAGTGGTTCGTGCTGCGCGGTCTGCCTTGCTGCCTGGGCCATCATCATTGCCACTCACCTTGGGCATTCGGTCAGACCGAACCGATCGGTTCGGTTCCTCGGTTATTCGGTCAGTTCGGTCATCAGAAACCTGGAATCGATTGGTCTTTGCAAAAAACGAAGACCGAGGAAGTTCGGTCTCGGTTACTTCGGTTCGGTCTCGGTCATGACCAAACTAACCGGACCTGAGTAGCACCACAAAACAATAGCGAGAATCTATAGCAATTTTCAACAAAGATGCTTGCTATTTGAAGGCAAAAAAAATAACAACACAATATATAAAACAAACCGCACATTATTATGACAAGTTCTAGCACACAACTTTCTCAGTTCTCACAAATCACAATCACACATAATGACATTACGAACGAAGTCTACAGAACTACGGTCAGTTCGGTCACTTCGGTTAACCGACACATATGACCGAACTTCTATCGGTTACTTCGGTTAGTTGGGAGCCAGGACCGAACTCATGACCGAACTTTTCAGTCTCGATCTTTTTAATCTCGGTCTCGGTCTTTTTGGTTCGATCTTCGGTCTTCTGTTAATTATGCCCAGAGTTAATTGCCACCAACCCAGCCCAGCCTCACTTCACTCCTCCGTGTCTCCATTCATCCAATCCACCTCAGTCCTGGCTCAGACCAACCTCCTCACGTCCTCACGCCAGACCAACGGACGCATGCACGTACTAGCTGACACTGCCGCTTGGGCTCTCCGAGTTCCGAGGCCGCGCCTCTCCGTTGCGTGCGCGGACGGACGGGGGATTCTTTCAATCCGTCGCATCCGCGGTGCACGCCTGTCTGTGGCGTAGGCACAGCAGCCCGCGACGAAAGTGAAGTGACCCAATCCGTCGCATCCGCGGCGCGCGCCTGTCTGTGGCGCAGGAGCAGGCGCAGCAGCCCGCCGTCTCCGTTGCGTGCCCGCGGCGCGCGCCTGGGACTGCCGCGCTGCAAGGGATGGCGCGGCGGCGGCGCGTTAGGATGGGTGCTAGTCAGTGTCTCTAGTCTTTCGGCCTGTTCGCTGGTCGGTTTCTGGGCTTGTTTGGGCTGGCTGGTGCTGATTTATTGTGAGAGAAAAACACTGTTGGCTGGCTGATTTGGGCTGGCTGAAACCAACAAGCAAACAGGGTGTTTGCCACGTTATACTTCCACCGTACCACCATGCATGGCGTTTCACCGCGCCATCGTAATAGGCGCGGTAAAAAATGTTAGTTTTGGAGAGAAAAAAACAATGTTAGATTTAAAATTAGTTTAAAAATAAAAAAAAATCTCAGGAGGCGGGTTGTGTCTTTCAGAATCGTTGGTCATGTCGTTGCTTAGCACGGTTTATGCCTGGATGGCACACGTTTCTGCTTCTCTTGTCAGCCGTCACAACTAGAGTACTCCGATGATCCGATCTGTCTGTCGGCCGACGGGCCGGCGGCGAGCCGGGAAGCCAATGGAGAGACGATACGAGGTGGGCGGCGTGGCGCTGCCGTCCCTGCGCCGTACGCCACCAGCCATCCAAAAAAAAGTACTCTTGTCTGATCGCTTCCAAGTTCCAAAACTTCTCCATCATTCACTTGAGCTAAAGCGGAAGCTGCCGCTGCAGTTGTGGCTGTAAGCCACTCAACAGAACACTGTGCAATGGCTGCAACAATTGTTTGTTTGCTGTATGCCTCGTGACCATTGGTGCGCACCTCGTAGCTTGTCGCTGTCGCGCATGTTGACATGAAACCCAACCACTCCAGTGGATCAGACAGATGGCTTGACTTGGTCCCACGTTCTGTAAACTGCACGCCCCTTCTGACTACGAGTCGTGCACAAAAGACAAAGGTCCTCACTTCGCTGAACACGTTCAGTAGGCAGTACAGGATACTGCACTGCATGCCCTTCGTGATCCCAATGGCAGTAATCAAGATTGTGCTGGATCGAGCATGCCTTCGCCATCGAAGATGTTTCTTTCTTCCAAAGCTGAGCGAAAGAAACAAACCATATACATATGCCGCGACGTGGTGCACGGTGCGCTTTTTTTTGTTTGTTTGTTTGTTATTGGTGTCTCGGCCCAATGTGTCCCACACCCATTCCCATCCACCGTGCAGTGCAGATCGCTACTGTGCGGTTGGCGGTTTGCGACGGCGACGGGGCGGCGGATGAGGGTCCATAAATCCCGCGCGCGGTGGAATAGTCTGCCCGACCGTCACTCTCCGGTGCGAGCGAGCAGCAGCTAGCTACCGCCCCCAGTCAAGATTCCTTCGGTCCAGCAGCCCGAGAGCTCAGCTCCGCTCCCCACCATCATGGACGGCGCCGCCCTGCTCCTCGTTCTCCTCGTCGCGGCCGTGCCCCTCTCCGCGGCCGGCGACGCGCACCCGGGCTACTCCGACGAGGGCACCTGCACGGTGGGCGCGGACCTGCGGCGGCTGGAGGAGGGCGGCGGGCGCGGGCGCATCATCGACATCACGCACGCGTACGTGCCGGACCTGCCGGCGTTCGCGACGGGGGCGGTCACGGGGCCCGTGGTGCGCCTCAAGGAGTCCATGGCGGACGGGTCCGAGTACAACCTCTCGGAGCTGCGGATGGAGTGCCACGCGGGCACCCACGTCGACGCGCCGGGACACATCAACCAGGCCCACTTCGCCGCCGGCCTCGACGTCGACACGCTCGATCTCGACGTCCTCAACGGTACGCGAACGTGACATCATCTCAGAAATCCCTGCTCTTTGGGCGATTGGGCCGGCGTCTGTTCAGATTTTGTAGACCTGCCGAGGAGGGCACACAAGAAAAGGTCTTTCAACTGATTGATAGCAAAATATCATAGAATAGACATAGAATTTTTGGTTGGGAAATTCGAATGAATCAAAGTGAAAAAGGAGCAAAGAACTTGGTGGGGGAGGGGACTCCGACTGGGAAGGACGAGATGAGGAATTCGTGATTCCCCGATTCTTTGGCTACCACTCACTGCTTGTCCGTTAGCGCGGCAGCCGCTGGCAGGATAATTCTGAAACCCTCCTCACTGTTGCTGACAAGCCGGGTCCACCGGGCAGCCACACTTCCACATCTCGCAGCCAAGACCTCCAACGAATTTTTGGCTAGGATAGTTTACAGAAACTCCCGTAAAAGGTGCTATCTTTTCTCTAGGATCTGCCGTCTGCGCAAGAACTAGGTGCCACATAGAGTAGAGTGCTGACTTTCTTGAACTTGTCGAAAGCGACACTAGCATGCACATATGTGATCGTCTTCATATTCGTTGGAATGATGCAAGTGAAAAGGCGTTGCGTTGCGTAGGGTGGCTTCGGCAGTCGGCACCAACATGCTGCTCGAATTGGAGCCCAACTGGGGCCTCATCAATTTTTTTTTTTTTATCACGCCTCACCCCTTTGCTATTTCTAGAAAAAATGGTTTCTAAACTCGAAGACTCGTCAGACGTCAGTGTCCGTCCTTTATCAGTTTTTATCCCAATAATTAAGGCATGAACAAAAGCCAAATCGTTCCGTGTCTGAAATGAAACGATAAGTGCTATCAAAAGCAGCAGAATGCAGCTGCTCGGTTTCCTGTTCGCAAGCTCCGACTGCGAGCTCGTTACCATGTCTTCAGGCTTCAGCACATAACCGGGGTTGGTTTCTTATAGATGATGTTTTCACATTCAGAATCAGAAGGGATGCGAGAAAGGCTATCAGTTCTGAATTTGGCATGTTATACTTGATTATATATGGTTCATTCATGTCGTAAATGCTTTGACTGACCATGATTGGCTCATCTTCTCTGGACAGGACCTGCGTTGCTAGTTGATGTTCCGAGGGACACAAATATAACAGGTACAACACTTTCATTTTTTCTGTCAGTGGACTAGATACTTTACCAAATTATCTGTTGAACCGCCTCGTTCCCAACTGTTGCTCTTAGGCGGATTCTGATCCATACCAGCATTTGATGTGCACGCACTTTTTCATACATGCTATCATCTGGCAAAGATTCATATAACATGGTTTGAGATGAGCATATATTCACTTCTGTGGTGCTGAAACCCAATTTCTCTATCAAACCTTGTCTGCTAGTGCGGCTCCAGAGAATAGGCCTATGTTTGCTGCCTAGGATTTACTACCAGTAGTATATAGGTATATGAAACCCCAATAACTCTATGCAGCTGAAGTGATGAAATTCCTAAATATCCCAAGAGGAGTTCGCCGAGTTCTATTCAGGACACTGAACACTGACAGGTATGGCTTATGAGTTTCACCATTCAAAGAGCACTAGACAACCATTTTATGGACTGCACTGAACGTGTAAGCAAATGTCTTTTAGGAAGTTGATGTGGAGGAAGGGAGGTGACATGAGCTATGTTGGATTTACCGAGGATGGCGCACAGTGGTTAGTTGACAACACTGACATAAAGCTAATTGGTAAGAAATTATTTCCCTGACGACAAAGCTTTGTTTTCCTTACATGTTGGTTTCCATCTATTCATAACATTTCGTTGTCATGAACCTGACACACACTTGCCAGGAATCCATAGTTGGGGACAAACTTTCAATTTGTTCTGAGATATTTCTTGGTGGGTCAGTTGAAACTTACAAAATACAGCTACTGTCAATTATGCAGGAGTTGACGGTCTATCAGTTGCAGCATTTGATTACTTGATCTCTGCCCATGTGGTCTTCTTCAAAACCCCGGTAAGATACATATAGTTTGCTGACCAAAACATTTCAGGCACAACCAGATAACTTTGGCTGCATTTAGCATACCTGTAATCTCATTCTGTTATTCCCTTGTTCTGCCGCAGAAGATTCCCATGTCAATTGTCAAGCGGGGTTACTGACTAGTGACTACATAACTCAAAAAAAAAATGTTTGCTTATCGCATAGCATCTAAACCGTTGATTAATTTTCCCTTTATTATACCAGGATATAATCCCTGTTGAAGGCCTGAAACTAGACGACATTGAGGCGGGAATATATATGCTGCATTGTTTACCTCTCAGGCTGGTTGGAGCCGAGGGTGCACCGACCAGATGCATCCTCATCAAGTGATCATTCCCTGCTCTTGCTGGACGTGACATTGTATCATGCCAGCTGAGCTGATGCTTCATCGTGGCCAACTTATTGGTTCGCAGTCTTAGTCTATATGAAACAAAATATTGTATGCCCATGTAGATATGCTTGTATGGACAATAAAGAAGCAGCAATACTTCCATCAAGAAAATACTTTTGGGTAAGCCGGTAATGTAAGACAGACCTACAGTTATCTGTAAACTAGAGTCCTGAGAGGCTGAGACCTCGTGCTTCACAAATGACAAATGCAGAAATCAACAAAGTTCTGAAAAGAAGCAAGACTTCAGCGCCCAATTAAGCTTCTGAATTAGTATCATGCCTTTATTTTGGCAATTGGTTGTTGCTTGTTGCCTCACATCTGCCATGTGTTGGATTGAATTGGGCTTGGCTCGTTTATAATTAATTAAATCAAATAAATTGAGGATTTGGATCAAAAATAAATGCTAGTTGCAATACAGGTTTGATCCCACTTAAGAAATTGACAGGAATTTTAAATTGGTGCTATTGCGTGCACCTGCTGAGAAGGTGAAAGGTGAAAGACGTGCCACACGCTAGGGCCTTTTTGGCAGGGCTCCGACCTCCGGCTTTGGCTTCTCGTGGCTCCTCGCAAAGAGCCTTGCCAAATGGTCACCTAAAAAATGGCCTCTTGCAAGGAGGCCCAAAGGAGTCAGAGCCGTTTCTATATAGAGGAGTTGGTGCTGCTGAAATGTGGCTTCTTGGCTCAAATTATTCTAAAACTGCCGCTAGAGTTATTTTTGCCAAACGTTTTACAAAATGGCTTCAACTCCATCAGAGAAGCTGCTCTACGTGAGGAGTTGAAGCCAGAGAACTTTTCCCGTTTGGTAGGGATTGTCGCCGCACTAAAAAGTTCATTAACTGAATCTGATGATTCTGATCTCATCAATATGATTCACAACTGTGAAGAACCTATTATAAATGCTTCCAGTTAATATGTTGTTATCATAGGCACAATTTTAATGTGTTAGCGGCGATCTCTTTTTTATTTATCATGGCCTGTATAGAAAGAGAGGCACATGTAAACAATTCAACATAAGTTGTATTCGGTTTGAGGGTGAAATTGGATGGAATAGGGCGATCCATATTCTTCGGGATATAGAATAGTATATGTTGGGTGTTTGGTTGGATACACTGGAACGAGCGTGGATGGTATCATCTTTATTTTTTTGGTTGATGGGATGATAAAAAATGTTGTGTGCCCATGTATGTAGATATATTTTTGTATGGTCAATAACAAAGCCTTTAAGTCCCAAACAAGTTGGGGTAGACTAGAGTTGAAACCCATCAAAAGTAATCAAGGTTCAGGCACGTGAATAGCTGTCTTCCAAGCACTCCTATCTAAGGCTAAGTCTTTGGGTATATTCCATCCTTTCAAGTCTCCTTTTATTGCCTCTACCCAAGTCAACTTCGGTCTTCCTCTGTCTCTCTTCACGCGTTACTATCCCGACTTAGATGCCACTACGACCTGCCTCTGGGGTCTCCGTTGCACATGTCCAAACCATCTCAACCGGTGTTGGACAAGCTTTTCTTCAATTAGCTACCCCTAATCTATCACGTATATCATCGTTCGAACTCGATCCCTTCTTGTATGACCGCAAATCCAACGAACATACGCATTTCATGAAAACTTAGCCGTTGAACATGTCGTCTTTTTAGAGGAAAGATTCTCACGCACCATACAACATAGCAGTGTCTAATCGCCGTCCCTATAAAACTTGCCTTTTAAATTCACAGCCTTTTGTCACATAGGACACCAGGCTTGCATTCATCCACCCCTTTTGATTCTATGGCTAACATCTTCATCAATGTCCCCGTCCCTCTGTAGCATTGATCCTAAATATCGAAAGGTATCCTTCCTAGGCACTACTTGACTTTCCAAACTAACATCTTCCTCCTTCCGGGTAGTAGTGCCGAAGTCACATCTCATATACTCAGTTTTTGTATGGTCAATAAAGAAGCAATAATGTTTCTGCCGAGACAATGGGGGGAAAATGTATTTTGTGTAAAGCCAGTTATGTAAGACAGACCTACAGTTGGATGTAAACAAATGCAGAAATCAGAATCAGTAAAAGTTTTGAAAGAAGAGACGAGACTTCAGAACCCAATTATATTAGCCTTCTGAATCGGCATCATGCATAGTATTTTGGCAATTGGTTGTTGATAGTTGCTATCATATCCGCCGTGTGCTACAATTTTCTCCTCGAAATGGAGAAAACAGGTAGTCTGTCGTCTCGCTAAGGAGGACGAACGGAAGGCTGGAAGTCAAGCTACCTGACCTGTGCTGCAGATGCTGAAAGAAATCAAGAATCGCTTTCCTGTTGTTTTTCTCTCTCTTACAAATAAAATGCTGAAGGAAACCCCCAGGAACCAGGCCTCTCAAAAGCCGTGGCGTCCAAACAGCTCAGTTGCGTAACATTATTGCTCAGTTGGCGCTCATCTTCTTGTCTTCTGGTCTTCTGGACTGCGTCGCGCCGTCGTCTTCTGGTCGTCTGGACTGCGAGCTCGTGGCCATGTCTGCTTCTCCTCTGATGGCGATGCTCCTGCTCGCCTCAACACTGGCGCCGCGCGTTCCTGTCGCGCTGGGGAAGCGGCGGCATGAGCGCCGCCCACCCGGCGTACGCCGACGCCACGGCCTACGGTACGGCGGCCTCTGCCGTGGAGGCGGGGCTTGAGGAGTACGGCGGTGGGCGCATCGTGGACATCACGCACGCGTACCGGCCGGAGCTGCCGTTCCCCGGGCGGGACGGGCTCGGCGCGGTCACCCGGCTCACGGAGTCCATGGCCAACGGCTCCGTCAACAACGTGTCGGAGCTGCGCATGGTGGGTGCTCTCCGGCACCCACGTCGACGCGCCGGGCCACATGGTCCAGGAGCACTTCGAGGCCGGCCTCGGCGTCGACAAGCTCGACCTCGACGTCCTCAATGGTAGGCTGAATGCGTTCCTCCGTTTCAACATGGATTCTGGAGTCGATCGAGTTGAGGAAACATCACTAGTCTGAACCTGGGATGGGTCATGGGTGCGTTTCTTGTACGGCACATTGTCAGGTTCAGAATGGATGCGAAATTGACTGAATATATTGTACTATCACAGTATCACTGTTTACACCATGTTTAGAGTGCAGGGATTTCACATAAATTTTGTAGGACTTCTATATGAGGATTAACCCAGACAAACCATACCAAATTTCTGCATTCTGCTCTACTTCACTGTTATAAACATTCTGCATGTAAGAATGGATTCAAACCCACTAGGTTCTCATGTATGATTTGACAGAGTTTGATTCCTCTTTCTGGACAGGGCCTGCGTTACTCATTGATGTTCCGAGGGACACAAATATAACAGGTATCATGCTTAGGGCCTGTTCGGTTAGTCCGGATTGAGGCCAGGAATTATTCCAGCTGATCAATGTTATACAAATTAGAAAATCGTTTCAGCCGGGAATTGTTCCATGTCTTTGTTCCGAGGTAACCGAACAGGCCCTTAATGTTTTCAATGAACTAGATCCTCTCCTCTATCAACTTATCTGATGAATTACCATGTAACTGCTACTCCCTCCGTTCCAAATTATAATTCGTTTGACTTTTTTTTGA
The DNA here is from genome assembly GCA_904845875.1 of Miscanthus lutarioriparius. Classification (NCBI taxonomy): domain Eukaryota; kingdom Viridiplantae; phylum Streptophyta; class Magnoliopsida; order Poales; family Poaceae; genus Miscanthus; species Miscanthus lutarioriparius. Next base: position 76,335,969 of record CAJGYO010000008.1, on the reverse strand, counting down.
CCCGACCACCACTCGTCTTATTCAAAAAATTTGTGCAACCATAGTCAAATTTAAGTCATTCTTGAGGAACTTTTGTTAATAAAGCAAGCCACAACAAAAGATGTGATATTTTGCATAAATTTTTGAATAAGACGAGTGGTCAAACTTTAGGTCAAAAAAGTCAAACGAACTATAATTTGAAACGGATTTAGTACTATTTATCATTCTAATAAGCATTCATACAAAATTCCTCGGAAACATGTATTATTGTACAGAGATATCAATTTCTCTATCAAATGCATCATCATGTGCAAGCTTGTGTTGATAGACTAACATTAGTTACACAAGTGTGTTAATTTTCCTTCTATAGGATGTAAATGGGGCATTGTATAGTACCTGGTAGTGTCTTGATACCCACTTACTCCATGTAGCTCAAGCAATGGAGTCCCTAGATATCACGAAAGGGATTCGCCGAGTTCTTTTCAGAACACTAAACACTGACAGGTACGGATCTTCTTCATCAGGATATAATATTGCAAAGTTCAAATATCATTAGACAACTATTGTGTAGACTGCTGAGTGCTGAACATGAAAACAAATGTTTTCCAGGAAGCTAATGTCGACGAAGGAAATTGACACGAGTTTTGTTGGGTTCAGAGAGGATGGTGCACAATGGTTAGTTGACAACACTGACATCAAGCTAGTTGGTAAGAAATTATAACCCTGACAGCACATGAATAATACTGTACTGTCTGAATGAAGCTTGGTTTCTCTCGTGTGCTAGTTTCCATCTGTCGGTAATTTTTTTTTATCTCGATTTAGAGTTGCTGACTATCTAGGAGCCTGGAATTGTGAATAATTGTTTCTTCTTTGACTTTTTGCTACTTGGTGAATCAATACATATAGTACTTAACTTACTGATATGGAAAGTATGCAGGGATTGACTATCTATCAGTTGCGGCATTTGATCACTTGATACCAGCCCATTTGGTCTTTTTAAATAGACGAGTAAGATAATGCAGTTTCCCACCTTGTGTGTAGCATCATTGCACTATTCTACTGCAGAAAAATTACATGTCAAGGTTATTAATTGATGTAATAAAAAAGCATGCATTACATTTGCAAGTTGACAAGTTTAGCTAAGTATTAGCTCTAGAATTCCATGCCAACTAATCTTTTGGGGGTTGTCCTTGCTTCGTTTTGCTTATGCAAAGAACATTCCACTTCATGTATTGTGTAGGTGATAATCAGAATGGATTGGACATGTCATCTAACATCTTATACATTTGAATCATGGAATATTTCATCTGTATCATCGACCTGTGTTAATGACATGTAGCGTCAGACCCCACATATCATTGACTAGCTTGAATCATTGGTTGATTTGCTTACTTTGTTATCTCAGGACATAATCACAATAGAAGGTCTGAAACTAGACCATGTAAAGGCTGGAATATATATGCTGCACTGCTTACCTCTCAGACTGATTTAGGTGCATCCTTATCAAGTGATCACTAGCTGATACTGCTGAACATTATCTAAAGCTGGTACTGCCGAAGGCTGGCTAATGTCCTCGTGCACTTTCCACCCCTCTATGAAAAAAATTATGCATGCGATGTTGGCATGCTCAATAACAACATAGTTCCATTGATACAATGTAAAAGTTTTACGGATAAGTCTGTGTTGTAAGAAATATCTGCAGTAAAGAGAGTATACCAGTGATCAACCTGGGAATTGGCTGTATCGTTGATTTGAATTGCTATTCCATTATGATAATCTGTAACACATGCCATGTATGCTAGCAATATCTATATAGTCACAGTAAGCAAAAACATCTTGCTTATGGATGCAGATGCACCAGCTTTTTAGACAGGGTGATTGTGATAATCTGATGGAAAATTTACATGCTACAAAACAATATTTTCTTGCCTGGTGGTTTGAAATTTTACATGGATACAGTGTTGCATATAAGGTCTAAGAAATCAGGTGCTGCAAGTTTGTGAGCAAACCATTTTGGCACTATTCACCTTCCCAGCTCAACCCTAATACATCCCTCCTGGATCAACTATTCATCTCCTATATCAATATGTATTTGGCACCACTTTGCAACCCCCCCCCCATCCCCCAAAAGAAGAAGGTCAAAATTGTTTTTTTTTTTACTTGAAACTTCAAAGAGGCCACAAAAGCAGATGATATTTTTTGTCACAACTCACAGCTACTGTTCTGTCAGAAGGAAATAAACTATGTTTCTCATCAATAATATTGTACATTACTTACATGCCTAAAGCCAATAAAAAAGGGCGTACCCAGTAGCAGAGAGCTCCCGCTCTGTGCGGGGTCTGGGGAAGGGTGTCGGTGGCAAGCCTTAACCTTGCCTATGCAATGCGAGAAGACCGCGACTCGAACCGGGACCTTCCGGTCACAGGCGGTAAGACTCTACCGCTTGCACCAGGCCCACCCTTCACATGCCTGAATCCAATGAACATAAAAAATTGCACGAGAAACTACATGCAATCAACCAAGCAGATCTGCAAAATATAAGAAATATCTAGTGGAAAAGATTGCAATATGGGAAAGCTAACTATTATTAAAAGAATCAACTAATCCATCAATCAACCAGGACTACAGTTTTGTCATATATGCTGAACAATGGCCAATTCTTCCATGGACATGCTCTCCATTGCACCATCCATAGCTAACATTCTATTCAATAATCCATCCAGCTGGAGATTCAAAGAGCAAAGAACCAAAAGCCCGTTTTTAAGGTAGTAACAGCAGGCTGTCAGACTTGGTAGTGTCTTTCTGATGGATCAGTCATTTAGGTTAGCAATCAAAACTCAGAGGCTGAGAGGCTTCAGTACTTTATTACATTATGCCGCAGCCACAGTTCATACATAACCATGTGGAATGCATCGTAGGAGACAGGAGGTGAATGCCACACAAAGTGTTTCTGCACCTGTATTGTAACTTAACTTGTTAGTGCAGAACTAAACTGTAATTTAGTTAAGAATCTAGTTATATCAAACTGACATTTCCAAGCACTACACACAAATACTGACATTTCCGAACAATTGCCAAGGCAAATGATTCACTTCTTACACAAATACACTTCAGAGTAGCTAATTTGCTACTGACATATTATTGCTATTTTGACATATTATAGATAAATTTCCTATTACAGTCTAATTCAATATTTAAAATTTCAATGCTGCCAAGTGTAACTGGCCCTACTTTTTCGTAGGAGAACATTGAATGCAAAGAACATAGTAAGAGTACAGGTGTTCAGAATAAACAAACCTGAACTAGAGATTTATGTAATGAAACAAACTCCTCCTGTGATATAGACTTCAAGATATTCTTCAGTTGATATACATCTCTCTCCCTAAGTATAACCGCAAACTTTCTCCAGTCAAGGGCATCATTGAAAGGCAGGTCATAGTAGTCTGACAGAATAACTAAAAGGATATAGAAGAATATGTATCAGAACAATGTAATCAGGAAGAAACTAAATTACTCTATTCCCATAAAAAGGGAATAGAAAGAACAATGAGATGTATTGCCAAAGTATAAGAAATACTAACCAGGAACACAACCATAGTGTATTGAGTCAGATATACGGGCACTGTTAACTTGAGAGCCACCAGGACAGATACAGAACTTGGTACGGTAAAACTGCTTCTGATAAACTAGCTCTCCAATAGCTCTACTGATCCGATTGTTGCTGATAGCAAGCTCTGTGTCATTCTCCCAAACTCGTGCTAGGATAACCCTTATTTTGGAATTGCGATGGCCAGCCCAAAAGCCAAGAATTGTCCTGATTGAATTGCAAAACAATAATAAAAATATAATTAGTAATAGGCTAAGAGCAAATAGAGTTTATGATGTAGTCCCTTAAGTTCTTTTTCTGAGGTGTATTTTCGTTGGGACACGAGAAACGTGTAAAGCTAAGAGAATGGTAGAAGAAAATGACTATGGTGCCCAGGGTATTGTTGCCTTGAGAATATAACAGTGGCTAGTTGGGTGAATATTTAGTCATAAATGTGATGTGCCAAAGTAAAGATTAATGAGAGAAAAAAAGGAGAGAAGCCATCATTAAACAACATGCAAGCATTATATTTTAATAAGGTGGCAAAAACAAGTTCACAGCTGCAATCGACTTCCAATTTTCATATACCTAAGTGATTCTTAGCACTAGATTGGAGCAATGGGCAGTGTGAAACCATGCACACTTCAAGGCATGAATGAGGACACAACTGGGTAAGTAAGTGTGTTCCAAATAGAGTTCTCATTTGACATTTGAATATTTTTTGTTCCAATTTTTTGTGGCATTGAAGCCTTAGGCACTAGAGTACATGAAGGGTTGAGAACACTAACAGAATCTTGAAAATTCATTAGGAGAAACATACCAGTCATTCTCCACAGTACTTGTACTGAACAAATACTAACCTGTTCTCAATATCATTTCCTCCTTCAGGTAGGGCAAACGGCTGTAGTACTTGAGGAAGGGCAATATCCTTATGCGGTATAAAGTCAACATTATAGCTTGGCGAACATACAACTCTAATTGAGTTTTTCACCATGAATGGAAGTCCTTCAAATGCTCTCACACCCACATCATGGCAGGTAACAAAGAAGTGGTCTGCTCCTAGTGTCCTGTTCCAGTAAGGATACTTGTTTATCAAACCTTCTACGTAGTCCTTAACTATCACCGTCATATTCTCATATGTAGTACCCTGCAATGCCAAAACAACAAACGTACATAACTACCGTTACAATGAAACAAGAGCAGAAATAAAAGATGTATATAATAATAATATCAACCATACAGGGTTCCTTAAATTTGAAAATGAAAAGTCAACAGGTATCCAGAGGGAAAAACAAACGACTTGCAATTATTGTGAGACAACAAGTTAAGAAACCAAGGATCTTACATCAAAGTGATAACCTACCAAATCAATCAGCAGCCATAGGCACACATTAATTAACATACTACAATAACCCATTACAAGTGCAAGCTCAACTAAAAGGGGCGTACCCAGTGCAGAGAGCTCCCGCTCTGTGCGGGGTCTGGGGAAGGGTGTCAGTGGCAAGCCTTACCCTCGCCTGTGCAATGCGAGGAGACTGCGACTCGAACCCGGGACCTTCCGGTCACAGGCGGTAAGACTCTACCGCTTGCACCAAGCCTTACCCTCGCCTGTGCAATGCGAGGAGACTGCAAGCTCAACTAAAATGAAAATTACACAGATTCTACTCCCACTGTCAAACCATTAATCATGATTTGTCCAAACCTTAGTGAAAGCATCACAATGCAACCAATCAAGAAAGATGATTGTAACTACACTACACATTATGCTAACCAAAAGATTCAGAATAACCTAACTCCTATGAGGCAATATTTAGCATTAGCAAATGTTCACATGGGCAACCAATGGCAAAGTGGTTTGGGGCACGCTAAGGACAGTTCAACATTAATCCAATGCGCCAACGACTAATACCATCAGTACTGGGTTACAGCGAGATGAAACGAAGGATAGAGTCCAAGAGAGATAGGGAAGCCACCTTTCCGCGCATCTTGTGTGGCGATATGGGGACGAAGAAGAGGTGCGCCTGGTCGGGGTCGTCGGTGCGGAAGCGGCTCTCTCGGATGTTCTGAAAGAAGTAGCCCTCGCTGGCGTACTTCCCCGTGAGCTTGCGAGGCGTCTGATAGAATGTCTTGGGGTCGCCGTCCGGGTAGATGTACACCTTGAAGCTCCGCTCCATCTCCGCGTAACCCGCCGCGAACGCCTCCGGGGAGTGGTACACCGACGAGGAGGACTGGAGCCGGAGGAGGGGACGGGACTTGGCGGCGGCGGCCGCGACCGCGGGGTCCGCGGCGGGGCGGAGGGAGCGAAGTGAGAGGAAGGAGATGGAGAATAGCGCGAGCGCGGCGAGGAGGAGGAGCGCGCGCGGGAGCGGTGAGGACGCGGCGGCGCCCGGGAGGCGGCCGGCCATCGCCGGAAGTGGGCAGGAGTGAAGTGGAGGACTCCCTGTGATGCGGGGGTGGATCGAAGGGAGCGGAGAAGTTGAGGGTTTTCTGCGAAAATAGGCGGGTCGGTCGTTGATTCGTTTTCGTTTGATCTTCGTAACCCATAGTTCGGTTAGGGCAGCGTTAAGGCAGTTTTTTTTAATCCACAAGAAGAAACCACGCGTACTAGTTTTTATGACATGCACATAGTTTTGAGTTTTTTTATTAAAATACTTTTATCTCCAATTACATGTTTTTCTTTTGGTTCTCGTGCGGCATCGCTGTTCGGCGAACGTCCACCTGATTCTTGTACGGCGAACGATTGGACAGCTTCCACTGGATTTCATTTCAGGAAAAAAAAAATAGATCCCATTTATTTCTCCTTTTGACATGCAACATTCGATTTCTGTCTGTTCACGCGTGTCTGGATGTGAGCGGAACGCTTTTCTTCTCTTTGGGCTGCTGATGTCACACGACATAACCCCGAAAAAAGTAAAATATTTATTCGAAAATGCTATAACTTCTCAACGGTATCAATTTTCAATTCCATTTGCACCGGTGTGTTCTACGTGACGAGACGAACAAAACTAGATACCACTTACATATGTTTCAAAGAATTTTTTTTAGTAGCAATTCATGTATATTAACTTATAACATATAACTTTTACATAAAAGTTATGAAACCTAACTTATATATAAAAGTTATTAAACAAAATGAACGAATTAACTTATAACTTGTGCTAAAAACTTAGAAACACAAAAGAATGAATTAACTTATAATTGATGCCAAAACTTGGAAACACAAAAGTTATGAAAAGACAACTTATGTACTAAAGTTATAAAACACAACTTATGTTCATAAGTTATTCTACAATTTATGTAGGTAAGTTATTCTATACAACTTGCCAACGCTGTCCAATAAGTTCTGATAAAAAGTTGTGCTAATAAGTTCTGCTCTATAAAATGTTATATTGTAAAAATTATGATATATAAGTTGTGATAATAAGTTATGCATAAAAGTTATGCGTATAACTTAGAAACTTTCAAAAAAATAAAAGTTATGTGTATGCTCGTAAAAAAGAGAAAAGTTACGTGTATAACTTGCTTGTACTCCCTCCGTCCAAAAAAACATACAATTCTAACACAGTGTCATGGTTTAATATCTCAAGTTTGATTAATTATAGATAAAAAAAATATCAATATTTATGATATCAAATAAATATCATTAGATTAATTATTAAATGTATTTTATTAATAAATTAATCTGAAGTCATAAATGTGAATAGTATTCACTAGAAATTTTGTTAAACATAAACTACTTTTGTCGGCACGCAACTCGTTGTTGCATGTTTTCTTGGACATATGGGGTATAACTTAGATATATAACATGATGAATGACTCAGATGTAAAATTAGACATATAAGTTATATTCAATAACTTAGATGTATAAAGATCTATAACTTGATGAATGACTCAGATGTAAAGTTAGACATATAAGTTATATTCAAGAACTTAGATGTATAAATTAACATTATAATGTATTAGCAAAAATGTGAAACTGTGTACGAAATAACTTATATAAAAAATAAAAAGGTAAAAGAAAAAAGTAAAAAATAAAAAAGAAGAAAGAAGAAAGCTGGACGCACCTACAGTTAACATGCCAGCGCGTGTCCGTCTCGAAACGTGCCAACTCTACGTAATTGAATCAGGCAAGGGAGAACCATTGGCTGGGAAGCCTCTGTACGGCTGGCGCAGCTGTAGGATCGTTCGCTGGACTGAGAACGAATGAACGTTCGTGGAAATAGAATTGGGGTTCTTGTGTAGACATACTAGTTTATTATCTAAGAAATTATTTTATTCTCTTTTTTAATTCCAATCCACATCACTATTTTTCTTAGTTGATTGACACTATAATTAATGAATATATGAATTATCTTAGTTTTTGGGTTAGGAGTGCTCTTACGTGGCTTACGCTACTGAAAATGAGGAATACAAATATACTTTGTCACCACTGGCTCTCCATTCTTCCGTTGTTGGAGATGCAAGAATTTTAATGAAAAATCGATAGAAAAAGCCTATCGATATTTTAGTTGGTAAATATAAAATTATGATTTATACAAGGACTTGATGATGGTGCATATATGACATTTTGAATTTCCATTAGCTCGCTAGCATGGAATGCTTGTGTATCTTGAGCTAGCAAAACACAGAAGATCCTCCTCTCCCCAGAGAGAGAAAAAAGAAGAAGAAGAAGAATGTTCAGGTTCAATTGCTAGATTTGCATCCATTTGAAACGCTCAACCAGGTTGCCCACAAGATTGGTGCCCATCTAGCTTGCCTCCTTGGTTTTTGAAACGGGCACTTGAACTGCACCCATGAAAAAAATATCAAACACTTTATATGTAGCGTCTAATGTTATCCTCACTATAACTTCATAGAAAACTATTGAAAACAAAAGGCATGAAAACCACTCCATGATCTATGAATAGAAGTGCAAGAAGTCATAAAAAATGAACCATATTTTGAGAGTTCATAGTTCATAGCCACGAGAAAAAAAAAACATCCTCAAACTTGATATCATCGGAACATAATGAACATGAACACAATGAAAGTTATGAGACACGGATCAATTAAACTAATCATACAAAAGGTTTTTGCACACTCATACTTGTCCTCATTCAGATTGAGGTCATCATTATCTATTCCTCATCCTTCCCATTGGCATCCATACTTATTTTTCCACACCCACTGGAGTATATTGGATAAGGATCAAGCTAATAGGAAAGAGATACTTGGAGTTGGAGTACAATATGATCACTATTGGAGACATGTGGCTATACCTATGTCCTACAATTTTTGTCCATGCCATACCCATTTTGATGTGGATATGGATTTAGGGAGTAGCTATAAATAGCCACCAAGAGATATACATTCCACTTCATTCCATATTAAGATATATAAGTCTTCTCAATTGACCTCAACTAGTCCATCACGCGCGCCATCGCGCGCGCCGGCAAATCACCTGGTTAAGGCGCAGGGGAAAAATATGTTTAATCTTTGCATGGAAACAATATTATGAATCAAATGTAGATATGTCAGGTACAAAAAACGAAAGATTGGAGCACAATCATTAGCATACCTTGAGCCTCATCATACTTCACATTCAGATAATCTGTGGTAGTAGGCAATGAGGCAAGAGTTGTTCAATAAATCTGATACCCCTCATATTCAGTTGAATGACAGCATTGTCTAACTGAAAGCAGTTTGAGCAACACCTCAAGCCCTACTGTCATCATGTTTCATCACTCAAAAGATCATAAGCTCGGATCCGGGAGGTGTAGTTGTCACTGGCATATTCAAACATACATGTCCGAATCATATTACATTTATCAATCTAACATGGATCGCATCTTCTCACTCTGCATCCTCTATCTCTGCATCCTGTGGAACGGCTAGGAGATACAGAACGCTGTTGCACCTGTATGTAGATGTAGAAACATAAAACTAAATCATAAAGGGGCCAAATGATTATGCAATGCAACAGGGCCTAGTTTGATCAGATACTATCGACCGAAGATCCAGTTCACACCAATTTAAGTTTTGAAGAAGCCCTAGCCTTTCTTAACATGTAACTTGATCAACACTAGCATAGTACTTTCCAAGTATCGGAAGTTGGAATAGGGCATCAGGATGACAGGATGTATGCAAGCTTTTCCCAGTTCTATATCTAGATTTATTACAAAACACTACTAGACATAAGTTAGAAAGAAAGGAACAAGAAACATTACCTGATTAGAATATGTCCCAGGTTTCCAGAGAATTGCCCATCAATGTACTCCTCAGTGTTGGCAAGCTGCACATAGTAGGGAAAAAAGGCAGCAATGAATTTTGTATGTCATTTAGACCCAATTGATGATTAGCTATTCATCTAAAAAGTATTCAATAGACGACCACTCTAATAGTATGACAGCCAAACTGTCAAATTAGTACCTGAAGATTCATATAGGAGTCCACCGAAGCAAGATAACCCGGGAACGTATAATAAAAGTTTTTCAGTTTGATTAAGAGCAGGGGCAGTATCTGGAAAATAAAATGTTCCGGTTCAAACTGAATATAAAAAGGAGATATTACCTCTGTACTCCATACCCCACTTGAGTTTGACAATAACAGGGTTCCCTGTCAGGTTGTTCAGGAAAGGTTTTGGGTTAATTGGCACAGTCTACACAAAACGAGAGTCGATTAGTGAGTACGTATACCATAAGATCTTCCTTTATTATAGCTAGCAAACATAAATAACAAGACTCTCATTCTTTGGATTTCCGTAGTTCATTATTACTAAGCCCATTGGTCAACTAGATGATAGATTTCTGCCATTAATTGGAAGGTAGGCATTTACAACAGTCTGATGCGTAAAAAAATATCACAAAAATATGGCATGCATGACATGATGCACCCAGTGGCTCAACATTTAACTAAAAAATAGACCAATAATACAGCACATATTAAGCATCATGGCAAAAATGTATAAACAGGTCAACATTTTAAATCTCATTATCGAAGTCACCTTAGAAGGAGACAGTGAGACACCCATCCATTTATCTAGTCAAGTATATTACTGTTAATAAAATTTAATATAATTGTTTCATAATGCAGAAGAGCATGCTACCTTCATGCTACAAACCTGAGGTATAAAAGGTACTGTATCTATAGACAAATATATCAATGAGAAAACTATTCTATAAAGCAACTCAAACATCTAGATAAAGCTGATTTATAGTCTCGACACAGCCGTAGACAGAAAGACAACTTGAGGGTAGTTGTACTTGTATCTCTAAAGCCAGAACATAGCAACATGTACCATTTGAGTACCAATTCAAATTTGAGGTTCATCGAATTAAGACATGAATGTATGAAATCAAATGTTTAAGATTATGTGTGCTCTTAGGAGGCTTAGAGCCTGCTTGGCGGCTGGAACTGTGTCACCCTAAGCTCACGACAACCGCAGCCGAAGTGTAGAAAGCAATATCCACGAAAACATACGAAGATGCCCCAGAAAAAAGAGCATAAAACAAAAACAGTGATAATAATGGCTGCATATTCTCAAACGGTATAGCTGATAAGAGGATATTTGGTGTCAAGCAACATTGGCACTGACATGTTTGGGAAAAAGTTGCAAAATAGCAATGGCATGTAGATATTTTCAGGTTTGACATATATGAATACCTCACTCGCAGTGACAAAGAAAAAAACATAAAATAGTGATAATCATGACCGCCTCTTATAGGCCGTCCATGTCAGCAAAAATCACATCGTATATTTCAGATAAAGATATTTGTTTGCAGCATCATCAGCATTGACGTATGTTCAACCAACAAAAACGTAAAATAGCAAAGGCACAAAAACATGTTCAAGTATACTAAAAGCACCTCACAATCATCATCACATCATCAGCAATGGCATATGCTCAGACTTAAATAAATAAAACAGCACCCTAGTCACACACTTATAATCTAGAAAGAGGCACATAGAAGAGACTGCAATGGGATCAGTACAGAGCAGAGGGATGGTCTTGCCTCACCTAGGAGACACCACGAAACGAATGCAACAGAGGGGGCACCACGGTCACAACCGTCGGAGCCACCCTGAGAGGCGGCATGTGCTACAGGATATTGCAAATCACCAAGTATACATCATTGGCAAGGGGTCCTGTGCTCGAGAATAGAACAACCGATAAATCGTATGAAGCAAAGACATCATTGACAATGGCTGTATACTGACTAACAAATGGGGAAAATGTGCAAGTAATATGACGACACAGCCACGACAAAGGCACCGAAAATAGCAAGATTCATGTAAGAACGGAATAATTATATAATCATGACTGCACAATTCCATTGTCTCAGTCTCTAAAGAATCATCACTGCACAATCCTCAAGCCTCAGTAGACGAGATGAATGAAACAATCAATCATCAACGTCATGGTGTAAGGATATCAATTTCAGATAGGAGGACAACAGAGACGATGGACACTGGGTGACCTTGCTCACTGCAAAACAAGAGGGGGGGGAAATTAGGGAAGGGGAGGAGGAGGAGGAGAGAGCGCGACGCCAGCAGCTTTAGGGTTTGGGCCGTACCTAGGGTTTCACTCGAGCAAAGGAGCTCAAGCTCCCGACTAGAGGAGGCATTGAGGAGGCCGTGTGGAGGATGGGGAGAGGAAGGACGCGATCCAGCAAACTTGATATCATCCTCCACCATAATGAACGGCCATGGCGTCCGGAAGGTTCTTGGCTACACAGATCGGATGGGAGGGACAGACGGATCCGGCCATGGAGGCAACGGATCCGCTAGATCTGCCGGTTTGGGCCTCTCGCCAACAAGGAAGACCGAGCCGATAAGCCTACATCGACGTCCGGCCCAAAGGCCCACGATTTAGGGGAGGGGAGGGGAGGAAGGAGAGAGCGAAGCTTAAGCTCTCAATGGGCGGGCAGAGGCTTCCCTGACCAGCATCCATAAGCGCTGGCGGCCGCTGCCAGCGTCACACACCACTGGAGTATATCGTCGATAAGCCGCTGATCGGGAGAGAGGTAGCGAGTGGAGAGAGAGAGAGAGGGAGGGGAGGGCACGGCGTGGGGGTTTGGGGGGTGGGGGGGAGGGGGAGGAGGAGGGCTGCAGCATACCTATGTCCTACCTGCGGCGATCCGTCAAGGCGTCGCCATGGGGGCATGGATCGAGAGAGACAGAGAGGGAGAGAGAGAGGCGGATAAAGGAGGGCCACCATGAGATGGCGAGGGTTTCAGAAGCAAGGCAGGAGCTTCATTCGGAGGCAATATGGACCGTGGATCGTAGAATCCGACGGACAGACGATTTCGGAGTGACGTGGACCGTCTGGTTGGTGGCCAAAGTAAACTCGTTTGATAATAAGAGATCTCTATTAGGACACGTGAGAATGAAAAAGTTCAAAGTCAAGTAAAAGCTTAATACATCCTTAGGAAAAATAGAGCTTAATCTATATATATTGGGAGATTTGTTTTTGTAAATTTTGTATTTTCAATACCAAATTGATTATAATAATCTTTACATTTTACATGGCTGACGAAGACTACTAATACGGTGCTTTCAACCGTTTGACCGAAAAGTACACACTATATATTTTCATCTATAAACGAATGAGGTAAAATATGAGAAATGATGCAGAAAAAAAAATCAATATATTCATAAGTGGCTTAAGTTTTTCTTAGTACTGTACAATTAGCGTAGAGCCGAAAAGAAAAATCTTGTAAAAAAGTGGATAAAAGAGATATTTTGGGCCAAGCTGCCGCCCTTGCCCAATCCAAATCTCGAACGCCATTTGTCGGACAGATAATCCAAGCAGAAACCGTTCTCTTTTCCTTCTCGCACAGCAACCCTTTGATTTGCTTCGGTGAAAATTACAGCCAGTGCCACCGCCTTCCTTATCCTGGGCGTTGGACGGACGGGCCCGAGCGAGCGACTCCAGCGTCCCGCCGCCTCCGCCGCCATGCCATGGTGGCGCTCGCCTCACTCTCGTCTCTCTGCCCCTGTGGCGTCGCCCGCCGCCGCGCTGCCTCCGCCTCCTCATCCGCCGCCGTTTCCATCTCGTGCTGCGCCGTCGCGACCCCGTCCTCCTCAGGGAAAGGTACGCACGGCTGCTGCCAGTACCTGTTCAATTTCAAAAGGCTAATTAGGATTCAGTTAAATGTCGTGTCCACGCGTAACTGCTTTTTAAAGTCACCATTTTACTTTGCAAAGCATCTCGGTTCCATTTCTTCAACAGGATATTTTGGTTGTAATGTGATATAGGGAATCAAACGGTTGCCTATGTAATATGCAAATGCATACTTTATTGTGCTCAAGGGAACTCTCTACTGATGTGTGCAGGGCCCCAGGAATCTAGAACACCCCGAAGAAGGCTGAGGAAAACTGAGGGTGCCACCAAGAGCTTGGAAGATTCGGTCAAGCGAAAGATGGAGCAGTTGTATGAAGGGGCCGATGGTCCACCTCTGCGAGTGCTCCCTATTGGTGGTCTTGGGGAAATCGGCATGAATTGCATGCTTGTGGGGAATTATGACCGATATATCTTGATTGATGCTGGGGTTATGTTCCCAGAGTACGTAGAAACAATATCTCTCTCCTGCTTACACTACAGTTCAGCTCCCATTATTTTTAATGCCTTTCGCATATAATTATGTGTGTATAACGGCTTACGTTTTTTTTCCTTCCTGAAGCCCACATGTGTGAAAAATTTGTCAACAAATTCAATAAATAATCATTTCTATTGTATCATGCTGCTGGATAACTAATTAGCATTTTTTTGCAGTTCTGCGCTTAGTCTCTAGTAAAGTTCCTGTATAATAGAAAGTCATGTGTATGAGCCTCTGCCACATAAGGACTCAGCATTTTCTGCACATTATAGATGTATTCTGTATAATTTTTCCTTAGCACGAATGCTGTTTTTTCACTGAATTGGAGTCTGTTTAAAAATGTGTCAGTTATGATGAATTTGGTGTGCAAAAGATTATCCCAGACACCACGTTCATCAAGAAATGGAGCCACAAAATTGAAGCAGTTATCATCACGCACGGCCATGAAGATCACATCGGTGCGTTGCCTTGGGTAAATAATTCTCCTGCTTCTTGAGTAAACCATTCCAATTCATCATGTTTGCTTGGCTTTGATCTGCTACACACTTTGCTACTTTATTCACATGCAAACCAACAACCCTTTGTTGAGTCACAGCTCCTTCTACAGTCTAAACAGCAGAAAGGAGAATTTGTTGTACTTGTTTGAAAGTTAGATGTTTTGTGTACAGGCTAGTTAATTTGTTACCTGCTTGTCCCTTTGTTGAATTTTAGTGTAATTTACAGAAACATTGGATGGATATTCTTTTTTTTTGGGTTTGAAATGTTGTAGTACATAATTCATGATATGTAGTGGTCCAGATCATTTTATGATGATACTAATCTAGAACATGGACTACTGTAAAATTCTCTCTTTATTCCTAAATTGGTCTCTACGAAAAAAAATATGTGGACTGGTGTCCCCACAAAAATTGTAGTTTAGGCATAGTAGTAAATTAGTAATACTATATATTTGTTATAAAAAATGCTCTCATGCTATTATACGTTACAGAAGTTCTACTAATATACAAGTATAAAAAAGGCCAAATGTGATTATTAGATATTGTGCTAATATCCTAAATGGAATATATTTTTGAACAAAGGTAGTAGGAAACATCCAAATTCTTGCTTTCGTACAATGCTAGGTAGTCTAGATTTCCCCTTTGTTTGTCATCAACGATCAACATTATAAAGTTGCCAGCTGAGTTATTTGTGATATCGCATGATGTGGCAGTGAATAATCCATTATTCCCAGTAGCGGACTTCATTTTCCCCTAATAGCATGGGTTAAGAAACTCAGAATCAGATCAATGTCAGTTGAATCCAACAAAATGCACCATCAATGCAATGCCACCTTTATATTGTTTGTAAACATGAATACTTTTTTCTTTCTCGAATCTGTAGGAGAGCTCTGCGTCATTGTATTAAGGAGTAAAATGGTTCAAGTACGACGAACACATGCGTAAAGAAAAAGGAGCACCCTAGTTTCTCTTTGGACATAGGTGCCATGAATAGAAATGAGAATGGCCTCAACTGAAAGATCCAACCTACAGCCATAGAACTCTCAACCATTTTGCTCCCGCTGGGCACCAAACCTTGGCATTGCCGGAGATATCCCACACAAGACGCAAACAGAAGTAATGCACCACAATGATTTGATAAGCAAGATTTTCTAATTGGTAGGAAATAGTCATTATCTTGTATAACCATGAAGGCACCAAACCTTAGCATTGCCGGACATGTCCCACACAAAACACAAACAGAAGTGATGTGCCATAATGATTTGATTAGCAAGATCTTCTAATGTGTAGGAAATAGTCATTATCTTGTATAACCACGATGTAGAAAGAGGTTTCTTCACAATTACCTCTGCTTTAAAGGCAGAACAAGATTCAGTTATAAATTAATGGATTATTTTGATTCATCAAAAGAACTATAGCTTCTAGTGCCGGTCAACTTCTTTGTGTTGAGCTACTGCCACACTGAGCATCATTGTTACAACAACAACAACAACAACAAAGCCTTTAAGTCCCAAACAAGTTGGGGTAGTCTAGAGTTGAAACCCATCAGAAGCAATCAAGGTTCAGGCACGTGAATAGCTGTCTTCCAAGCACTCCTATCTAAGGCTAAGTCTTTGGGTATATTCCATTATTTCAAGTCTCTTTTTATTGCCTCTACCCAAGTCAACTTCGGTCTTCCTCTGCCTCTCTTCACGTTACTATCCTGGCTTAGTATTTCACCACGCACCGGTGCCTCTAGGGGTCTCCGTTGCACATGTCCAAACCATCTCAACCGGTGTTGGACAAGCTTTTCTTCAATTGGCGCTACCCCTAATCTATCACGTATATCACCGTTCCGAACTCGATCCCTTCTTGTATGACCGCAAATCCAACGCAACATACATTTCCATGACACTTAGTCGTTGAACATGTCGCTTTTCAGAGGCCAACATTCTCGCACCATACAACATAGCAGTGTCTAATCGCCGTCCCTATAAAACTTGCCTTTTAGCTTCATGGTACCTTTTGTCACATAGGACACCAGACGCTTGCCACTTCATCCACCCCGCTTTGATTCTATGGCTAACATCTTCATCAATGTCCCCGTCCTCTCAGAGCATTGATCCTAAATATCGAAAAGGTATCCTTCCTAGGCACTACTTGACCTTCCAAACTAACATCTTTCTCCTCCCGAGTAGTAGTGCCAAGTCACATCTCAAATACTCGCTTTTAGTTCTCACTGAGTCTAAAACCTTTGGACTCCAAAGTCTCCCGCCATAACTCCAGTTCGATTCACTCTGTCCTGGCTTTCATCAACTAGCACTACATCGTCCGCGAAAAGCATACACCAAGGGATGTCCCCTTGTATGTCCTTTGTGACCTCATCCATCACTAAAGCAAACAAATAAGGGCTCAAAGCTGACCCTTGATGTAGTCCTATCCTAATCGGGAAGTCATCCGTGTCTCCATCACTTGTTCGAACTCTAGTCACAACATTGTTGTACATGTCCTTAATGAGCCCGACGTACTTCGTTGGGACTTTATGTTTGTTCAAAGCCCACCACATAACATTCCTTGGTATTTTATCATAAGCCTTCTCCAAGTCAATAAAAACCATGTGTATGTCATTCTTCTTCTCCCTATACCGCTCCATAACTTGTCTTATTAAGAAAATGGCTTCCATGTTTGATCTTCTGGGCATGAAACCAAATTGGTTCACAGAGACCCGCGTTATTGCTCTCAAGCGATGCTCGATAACTCTCTCCCATAGCTTCATAGTATGGCTCATCAACTTAATTCCCCGATAATTAGTACAACTTTGAATATCCCCTTTATTCTTGTAGATCGGTGCTAATATACTTCTCCTCCACTCATCAGGCATCTTGTTCGATCGAAAAATATGGTTGAACAGCTTGGTTAGCCATACTATAGCTATGTCCCCGAGGCATCTCCACACCTCGATTGGGATACCATCTGGTCCCATCGCCTTACCTCATTTCATCATTTTCAACGCCTCTCTGACCTCAGATTCTTGGATTCTCCGCATAAAGCGCCTATTGGTGTCATCAAAAGAGTCATCCAACTGAAAGGTTGTGTCCATATTCTCACCATTGAATAATTTATCAAAATACTCTTACCATCGATGTCGGATCTCATCCTCCTTCACCAAAAGATGCTCCCTTTCATCCTTAATGCACTTAACTTGGTTGAAGTCCCGTGTCTTTCTCTCACGAACCCTAGCCATCCTATAAATGTCCTTCTCTCCCTTCCTTCAGACTCAAATGTTGGTAAAGATCCTCAGTCGCTTCTACCCTTTGCCACACTTATGTACCGCTTTGCGCCTTTTTTTTGCCACCTTGTACTTCTCTATGTTGTCCACACTCCTATCATGGTACAAGCGTCTATAGCATTCTTTCTTCTCCTTAATAGCCCTTTGGACTTCCTCGCTCCACCACCAAGTATCTTTAGCCTCGCCTCCACTTCCTTTGGTTACTCCACACACCTCCTCCGAGGCCACCTTCCGAATGTTGGTTGCCATCTTCTCCCACATGTTGTTTATGTCGCCTTCTTCCTTTCAAGAGCCCTCTTTGATAACCCTTTCCCTAATACCTCAGCGTCTCCCCTTTCGGGCTTCCACCACTTTGTTCTTTGAATCTTAGCTTGTTTATCCCTCACGGCACGCACTGAAAACGAAAAATCTGCCACCAAAAGCTTATGTTGAGAAACAACACACTCCCTGGTATCACCTTGCAATCCAAGCATGCTCGTTTGTCCTTTCTTCTTGCGAGGACAAAGTCAATCTGCTCACAGTTGTTGTCCGCTCATCAAGGTCACTAGATGAGATTCTCTCTTTCTAAAGAAAGTGTTGGCTATCATCAGTCAAAAGCTACCGCCAAGTACGTAACTTCCTCCCCTCCCGATTCCTACTACCATACCCAAAACCTCCATGAACGCTTCAAACTCAAGCTTTGTAGTACCTACATGCTCATTAAGATCTCCTCCTATAAAAAGCTTCTCACTACTAGATATAGCTCTAACTGTGCCATCTAAGTCTTTCCAGAATCTGTCTCTTAGCACTCTCGTGAGGGCCTACTTGGGGGCATACGCACTAATTACGTTTAAGACCATATCACCAACGACAAGCTTGACTAAGATAATCCTATCTCCTTGCCTTCTCACTCCCACCACACCATTCTTGAGGCTCTTATCAATCAAAACTCCTACTCCATTTCTATTCATGAACGTCTCCTCTGTACCAAAGCTTGAAACCAGTATTATCCACCTCCTTCGCCTTGACCCTTCCATTTAGTCTCTTGAACACATAATATATTTACACGCCTCCTAGTCATGGTATCAACTAATTCTCTTAACTTACCCGTAAGTGACCCTACATTCCAACTACCTAAACGGATCCTAGTTGGTTCGACTAGCTTCCTTACCCTTCGCACCCGTCGACTCGATGCGAAGACCCTTGCTCATTTTTCACTACACCCGGCGCCGATGTAGCGCCCACTAAGGAAGCGACGACCCGATCCTTGCTCACTTGACACCATGCCCAGATCACGACACGGCGCGTCACGGGGGTGACGACCCGGCCCTTGCCCATTTAACACCATACCCGGGTTCCGATATGGCGCGTCGCTAAGAGGGTTACGCCCCAACGATTTTCTTTCGGGTTTCATCTCCATTAAAGTGGCTAAGTTTTTACATTGACTCGCCACGCCTAACACAACCCTCCTCAATTCTGTCACGGCCAACAGTTCTGAAAATCCTGCACCTGCTTGTCATAGACCATGGTCCCGTTTCAACTAAGCAAGGAGAGGTGCTTCGTAAGACGTATGGGACCATGCCAATGCATCTGTATCCTTTGACATAAAGCAGTAGGGTTGGGGGAGTGTTGTATGACAGTTGACAGGTAGGGCTGCAATATCAGATGGATAACATGTGATGCAATTATTGTGAGAACAATACCTTGTGTAATTGAAGGTGTATCTCTGCAAAATAAATCATAAAGAGTTGCAGTTCTCTAGAAAATAGGCCAAAGCAGACATAGCTTCTGAATTTATTCATTGTGAATTATCTAAATTTGAGGACATATCTGGCATCTGAAGTGATACTGTTTTGTTTATTGATTTCCATAATCTTTATGTGGCATGTGCAATGTTGTTTAGATCATTTTGGACAGGGCTTGTCCTATTTAAGCTAGGTTGGTTATGTGGCTCTAGTAACACTCGTCCTGGGTTCAACTCCCCGTGGGAGTGAATTTCAGGCTGAGGTTAAAAAAACTCCCCTCGTCTGTCCACGCCAAAGCACAGGTCTAAGACCCGGTCCGGGTTGTGGTCGTTCTCACATGGACTACGGTGCTGCTGTGTATCGGTGGGGCAGGGCTTGGGGGTTTTCTCAACCTGCGTGACAAGGTCTTCTTTATGTCCGCTGATGTTTCTAGAATTCCTATTGCAATATGGAAGTACTTGACATGGTATCTGGATATTTGTTTTTGCAGAGAATGTGATATCTGGATATTATGCAGATCTTTGTAATCTATGGCACTGAATTTCTATCTGTATTTGGAATTATCATAAGCTCTTATTTCCCTTCAAACATTTTTACTGTTAATAGGTCATTCCAGCACTCGATTCAACAACACCGATTTTTGCATCATCTTTCACCATGGAGGTAACACTGAAAATTGTTTTGATTGCTAGTCACATCATTGCCATTTTGCACTGTTGAACAACCTGCATAAAAAAAATAGATCTTCAGAATTTTGAAATGCATTATTGATAATTGGACAGCTAATAAAGAAGCGTTTGAAGGAGTTTGGGATCTTCCTCTCATCCAGGCTTAAGGTTTTAAGAATGAAAAAGAGATTTCAGGCTGGACCTTTTGAAGTCGAACCCATCCGTGTAACTCATTCAATTCCTGACTGTTGTGGCTTAGTGCTTCGTTGTGGTGATGGCATAATTTTCCATACTGGTGACTGGAAAGTAAGTAAGATCAGCAATAAGTGTATACTAGATTTTATATACTTTTGACTATTTTGTATAACTTTATTATTTTCTCTTGTAGATTGATGAATCACCAGTGGATGGAAAAAATTTTGACCGACAAGCATTGGAGGAGCTCTCCAAAGAAGGTGTTACTCTTGTAAGTCGATCCAGTATTCCAGTATCTTGTGCATATGGATTACTTCTGTTTCTAGAATGAAGGTCATTGACTTTGGTTGCACACATGTTGTCTGGCTTCAAAGATGCACTCATGCAGCTATGAAGTATGAACATATTAAAAGATTAGGAATAGTTGTGCAATATCAATAGACTAATGAAGTGTTCACCTAGGTCTGACCTATACTAGATTGAGCAGCTCTTTGTTGATATGTTCCTGACATTGCTTCTTTCTTTTCCCTCTTTTTCCTCCCTTCAATACAAGATGATGAGTGACTCAACAAATGTTCTATCCCCTGGAAGATCAATCAGTGAATCTGTTGTTGCTGGTTCATTGTTGCGACATATTTCGGAAGCAAAAGGAAGAGTAATTACGACACAATTTGCCTCGAACATACATCGAATTGGGAGCATCAAAGCTGCTGCAGATTTAACTGGTCGAAAAATGGTAATCTTTTGAAATTTTAATTCGACAGAGTGTTACTTTACTATGTTCAATTTTGATGATGTTTTAACTAGTTTGTAGTTTTGGTGGGCTAGAACAGGTGTTTGTTGGAATGTCACTCAGGACATACCTTGAAGCTGCTTTCAAGGATGGAAAGGCACCACTGGATCCATCAACCTTGGTATGCAGCAACTTTATTAGATTAGTTAAATGTTCTTTGTGTTTATTTCTTTGTGTTTATTGCTACTGTGATGTTACAAATGATGCAATATTTTTAATGGACCTTTTTTCCCCCCTCTTGTGATACATGCAATTGATATGCTAGTATCGACATATGCTGACATTCTTTGTGAGAATAATTTGTTTCTGCATCCTGTTATAATCTATAGTTTTATTAGCTTCAGCTATCCACTTTACCTCACACATTATCATATACCTTATAAAGGAAAATATATACAAAACTCATCAGAGTTCACTGAAGGTGTTTGAGTGCTATTTGCTTCAGTTTAACGTGGGTAGGTGGTGATTTAATAAAAGGGCAGACCCAGTGCCGGAGGCTCCCACATGAGTGGGGTCTGGGGAAGGGAAAAACCGAGGCAAGCCTCCCCCCCGCAAAATCTGCGGAGAGGCTGCTTCGAACCCGTGACCTGGTGACTCAGTGAGACAGCTCTCACCACTACACCAGGCCTGCCCTTCTAGGTGGTGATTTAATACTGGTGGAAAAGTAGTTCTGCTACCTTTGGGTACGCAGATCTTTTAGCCCATCACATTCAAATAGTTGAGTGCTAGTTGCATCAAGTCTGACAGCTTGTAGAGTAACCTGATGCTTCTATTTGGGTCCGTAGATCTTTTAGCCAATCATATCAGACGGTTAACTTCTAATTGCAGCAGGTCTGGCAGCTTATAGAGTAATTGATTCTTGATTGTATTTATCCAGGTGCATAGTTTTCTATTTGCCTTAACATTTGTCAGCCATCCAGTGTTCCTTCTTTGTTAATGGCCAGCAGATCCTTCGATGTCCTGGCAAAAATGTTTGCAAGCAATTTTTGTTTAAATATCCTGCTACTACCAGGCACCATCTATGGGTTCCTGCTGGGAGGACTTGAGTTTATTTAATGTAAACGTATAATGAAACAATTGCAATCTCAGTTGTTGTGTACAAATGCTTAGGTGTGTTAAATGATTACGAGTAATAGTCTGACTTGATGGTTGAGTTATTTTGATATTACTATAGTTTACCTTAAATTGACGTCAACACATAGATATGCTACATGATTTCTCTGTCGGTGCAATCTTTTGATATTACATATTATGATGTTACAGAATTTCATCTTCGTAATCGCATAGTTGAAACATCCTGCAGGTCAAGGCAGAGGACATGGATGCGTATGCCCCTAAAGATCTTTTGGTTGTCACTACGGGTTCACAAGTAAGAAATACATGCTATAGGCCTAAATTTTTCAAATGCTCTCATCAGCCACCTTAAACCTCTTGCATCTCTGTATTCAACTTTGCCAGGGAGAACCACGTGCAGCTCTGAATCTTGCATCTTATGGGGGGAGTCATGCTCTTAAACTATCAAAAGAGGATGTCCTTCTTTATTCAGCTAAGGTATTCCTATCTATCCTTCACTTTATTTTCCTGATAGCTTTCACAATATTTGAGAATAGTCACATGGGAGGTGTTATACATGTTAGCTATCTAGGCCTGTTTTATATCGGTTAATGGTTATGTATTCACATAAGTGGGTTCTCTTAATGCTGGCAGCTGTATTGAACTGGACTTGCTTATATTATGAAGAAAATTATTTTCATATTTGAAGGCTTGTACAAATTATTATTTGTTTTTAGTCAAGATAATACCTAAAAAATGACACCAAATGTACTAGAAGTGGAAAACATTGCAAGTACCCTTTATGTATGATACTGAACATGCTAGTGAAAAAAAAAACATCTGGAAATAGTTCTGTCTTTTTTTCCTTAATCTTTATAATCATTCCAGAATGCGAATGCCACCTTACGCAAAAAAAAAAAATGCTTTTCTTTTGGAAGTTAGCATTGCAATTTATTGTCCTGCATATACTTTTCTTTTCAGGTTATTCCTGGAAACGAGACACGGGTAATGAAGATGATGAATCGTCTCACTGATCTTGGCCCAAAAATTATCATGGGTAAAGATTCTGGCCTGCATACCACTGGGCATGCCTACCGAGAGGAGCTGGTAAATTTTCGTTGTCCTTGTTTTATGGTGTTGTGATGTTGCCTTAAGATGATGACAGGCCTTTGATTTATTATTTGCAGGAGGAAGTTCTTCGGATTGTTAAACCACAACACTTCTTGCCTGTTCATGGAGAGCTCCTATTTCTCAAAGAACATGAATTGCTTGGAAGATCAACTGGCATAAGGCACACAACTGTAAGTAATCTCAGTAACTTGGCGCTCTGGATTTGTATGCCAAGGGAGAGAATATGTGCATGGTTCTTAGTCTGCAGTGGCTAACTGTCTATTGAATTTCAACAAACAGTAAGAAATGTAGGGCCTTTCTGCTATAGTAGCAGTGAGTATTCACAAAAGAAACTTGTTTGATCTGTTTTTTTTTTTTTTTTGCAAATTCCAAGTATTATTTGCATTGCCATAATACAGCAAAGCTCATATTTGTTAGCATTGGTTGGGTTCTTAGATTGCTACTATGATTGCAGGTAATAAAAAATGGAGAGATGCTTGGTGTGTCACATCTAAGAAACAGAAGAGTTTTGTCCAATGGATTTGTTTCATTAGGGAAGGAGGATCTTCAGGTGAACCATTTATTTTATGCCATCTTTTTTTTTCTGTCTTTAACAGCTATGATGTCTTACATGGCATATGATATCACAGCTCATGTATAGTGATGGGGATAAGGCTTTTGGTACATCCACTGATCTCTGCATTGATGAGAGACTAAGAATTGCATCTGATGGCATTATTTTTGTCAGGTAGTTTCTTGTACAGTTTTGGAGTATTTCTAGGTTTATCTTCAGCAAAAATTTCTCCTCTCATGTGAAATGACTGTGATTTATGTCGAGCTTTGTAATAGTCAAAATGGTAAAACCATATATCGTGTTGTTTGGTGCACCTAAACATTTTACATGTTATTCCTTTGCAGCATGGAGATCTTCCGACCTAAGAAGGAACATGGTTTAGCGCAGTCAGGTTTGAAAGGAAAATTTAAGATTACTACAAGATGTCTATGGCTTGATAATGGAAGATTGTTGGACGCACTCTACAAAGCAGCTCATGCTGCATTGTCAAGCTGTCCTGTGAATTGTCCACTTAGTCACATGGAGAGGATGGTAGCTGAAATCTTGAGGAAAATTGTACGGAAGTATAGTGGGAAGAGGTCTGACGTCATTGCGGTTGCTACGGAGAACACCACGGCAGGTTTCCCAGAACACCTCGATGCTAAATCATCTGGAAAGTTTGGACCTTCCTCAGCTACTAGCCATCTGAGCAGGAGTCCAGCTACGAGTCTTGAAGGCAGTTATAAAACACACCCAGACAACCCAGAGGTGGATGCTGAAGGTACTCATAACAAATTGTGTCTTATGAATTACTCAATTCTGTAGTATCTTTGAATAAGGTGCATAGCATGTCTTGAAACTTTAGACTGGTCTGCAGGGCAGGTATAGTCCTAGACTGTCATAAAGTGTCTCATTTTGTATTGACTTGTATGTTGTTCATTAATTCATATGGCTCTGCATTGTTCTATGCTTTTCATTGTCTGATACTGTAAGATGTGTTGACCCTGTCAGTGCTTTGTCACACAGAAACCCCTCCTGAGGCAGTGAGAACAACACCTGATGATGCAACCACAAGCTCCAATGGTGAAGCATTCTTCTCTTCAGATTTACATCAGCCTAAAACATTGGAGCACTTTTGGGAGTCATTCAAATCCCCTACAGCTGTTAAAATTGCACGGATTGTCAATGGGGGGAACAAACAAAATCTCGGCATGATTGGCATAATGGGTAAGGACTCATCAATCCAGTCAGCTCCTGCTCCAGTTAAGTCTTCAAAAAAGAACAAGTGGAAACCTGAGGAAATTAAGAGCTTGATACAGATGCGTGGCGAAATGAATGAGAAATTTCAGAGCGTGAAAGGAAGAATGGTTCTGTGGGAGGAGATTTCTGATACCATGTTGAACCAAGGAATAAGTCGTACGCCAGCACAATGCAAGTCTCTTTGGACATCGTTAGTTCAGAAATATGAGGTTAGCCATAAATTCAGTTTCTTCCAAATCCTATAAAATCATTGAAGCAAGTATAGAAGGCTGTTTTTGCTCGGTCTGTAAAATTAAGCAAGATAGCTGTCATGTATTTCAGATTGCGTAGTAATGTCTGACAGTAGTAATTCTCTATCGTTGGCAGGAAAGCAAGAAGGATACGGAGAGCATGAAGACGTGGCCGTATTTCTCGGCCATGGATAGGATTCTATCGCAGCAAGGGGAAATGGCAACAAAAGGATAGAAAAAGGCTGTAGTTTAGTGGTAGAGATTTAGAACATTGATATGTTGTAGCAGAGCCCAAGTCAATTTAGTGGTAGAGATTTAGAACATTGAAATGTATACAACACCTGGTGATCTATTGGGATCGGATTACCTTGTTTTGAGTGAGATAGACGGTAGCACGAGATCGAGATGGCTCGACTGACTGGGAATTAGGCTTCAGGGCCCGTGGACTTCCGGAGTGGGGTAGCTGACTTGTTATGTAGCACCACCTGACACTTGCAGGAGGTGGGGGTACGATTGAGTTGCATGAGCCACACCGTTGATTGGTTATGTGTACAAACGGCATGTACGTGTACCTTTTCTGACTAGTGTATCAGATGTTTTGAGGAGTTTAGTGTTCATCTGCATCAATGGTGGATATAGCTAAGCTAGCTAGGCGAGAATATTATCGCGAGACACTGGTGTCTGTTAGACTTGGGCCTTTTGAGATCGCGGAGAGCACGTTACATCATCAGATTCAGTGCACCTGACAGGGGCATCGTCATCGTCAAGAGTATATGCGCCTCGATCTCCTGCATGCCACCTGATTATTATTGTTCGTGCTGTTGTCCGACATGGTGACCCGCTGTTGTCCAACAAAAGAAAATCGAGACGAGAGGCAGGTGTTGCTGTGGTGCAACTAGTGCGCGTATGACCTCGTCTGATTCTCGCCTTATTACTTTTTATTTTTCAACATTGTTACTCACTCTATTCCCATTTATTTTTGGAAACGCCAAAACGAACTATAATTTGGGACAGAGGATGATACTTTGGTAGTTTAGCTGCAAATGTCAAAGTCATGAACCACACGGGACCAAAGATTTTCCTTTTTCCGTAAAAAGAAAATGGTCCAAATTACTTTCCTAAGTTTGGTCTATGGCCATGTTCGCTTGTCTTATAATCTGTACTTTTTAGCTTGTTTTTTTCAGCCGGAACAGTGTTTTTCTCTCACGACAAATCAGCCAGAACAGTGTTTCGCCTTGTTTTTTCAGCGAAGTGAACGGTGCCTATGTCCAAAAAGAAATCAAGGAGTAGATGTTAATTAAAAAAAATCTTCCTTCCAAATTCGTTTGCCTAAAAGAGAACTCTTTTCTCTTTTTTTTTCCACACCGATGAAAACTGAATTTCATTACCAAAGCAACGAAATTATAGAGTTTAACAGTTTAGCAGGAACGTAAACGATAATAAGAGTGCCAACGCGTCCATGCAACTGATCGCCAAGGGAATAGCTGCATGAACCCCAAAAACTACCACCACTACTGCAAAGAGAAAGACGTCTATCCAAAAAAAAAAAAACCTGCAACTCTGCAGGCACAACTACGAAGGCCTTACAGGGCACCTGCCCAAATAGCTCGCAGGCCGCGACCAACACAACACTACCAGCTAACCCACATATGGAACCAACTGACGCTCCTCTTGAGCTTGCGCCGCGAGATCTTGCTTGTGGAAGAACAGGGCCGCCGAGAACTCTTTTCTCTTTAAGAGAATTATTTTCTCTTTCAATAAATGATTTTTTTTTTCGAATACGCAGGAGAGCTGTGTATCATTATATTAATAGAAGAGAAAGGAGTCATACAGAGACCCAAACACACCCACACCCACAAACACAACACCAACACACCTCCACTTACTGACTGAAACTAATCACCTATGCTTGAGAAGAAAACCATGACCAGAGACCCTCTAAACATCAAGAGCTGTGTATCGGGGACAGTCCCCTAGCACCAGCCAAAGACCAAAGGAGGGCTTCCTCCCTAGCAAGGTTCAAAGCTGTAGATAATATAGGGGTAGCTCCGTTGAAGACACAATCGTTTCGATGTTTCCAGATGGTCCAGCTCCTAGAATAATGAGGGAATTCAGTCCCTTTCGCAAGATCTTCGCCATCTTGTCAAGACCGCCTTGTCCCACCAATCATCAAAGGAGGAAACATCCGACTCACGGGCTAGTGCCGCCAAATCCGATGCTATGTAGGATGTCATACCAGAATTGTCTTGCAAACACACACCCAATGAGAAGGTGCTTTGGATGTTCTCTTCTTCTTGATCACATAGCGCATACAATGGTCCGGATGAGGAAGACCTCTTCGAGCCAACTCATCAACTGTCTAGCAGAGCGATTGTGAGCAACCAGCCACATGAAGAAATGACACTTAGGGGGCACCCAAGATTTCCAGATGCGCTCAAATGGGGCGGCCCGAGGGCTCCTCAAAAAGTGCACCATAGGCTGATTTAGTCAGTATATTTACATGAGGCGGACAGCCTCCAAATATGCCTATCAGGGATCCCCTCCTGTACACTTATATCCTCTAGCATATCCCATAGCTCAAGATATTCCATTAAAGCTTGCACAGTATTTCCCCTTGGATATCTTCTCTCATTCATTTCATCTCATCAAGAGCGCTCTTCACGGTGTGTTTGCGTGCCCTTCCTTTTGGTACTAGAACATACAGATTGGGTGCAAGATCCTGAATGCTCTTACCACCAACCATTTATCCTTCCAAAAAAGGGTATTGGCACCATCACCAATTTTAGTAATAATGGCTGTGGAGAGGAGGCATTCAACATCCTTGGCGACTTGCAAAGGGCAAACTTGTCCAGATTTATTAGGTTCAGACTTTTTGAGCCATGGACATCTTACTCTTAGTGCAATACATAGAGATTTCAGATCGAAAATCCCAAGCCCACCTAGCTCCTTTGCTCGACAAACCTTGGGCCACGCGATGAGACAATGTCCACCTTTTGCTTCCTTAAGTCCTCTCCACCACAACCCTCTTCTCGATTTTATCAATGGCCTTAATTGCCCGGGGAGGTAGATCTATAGCCATGGCTAGATAGATCAACATGGCTGTCAAGACAAATTGCACTTGCACTATCCTACCAGCCCGTGTCATCAAATCGCCTTCAACCCGGTAATTGATCCGCGATTCACATCAATTATTGGTTGGAATTGCTCCTTTGTTAGTTTCTTGAGAGACAAGGGCAAACCCAAATACTTGCATGGAAAATTCATAATTTCACAAGGCGATAAGCTTTGTATTATAGCCATATCATCCTCCGAGCACTTTGAATTGGCATCACACTACTCTTACGAACGTTAGTCTTGAGCCCCGCGCATCCCCAAATAGTTGGAGCATGCTTAGAGTCGAGATATGTCCTCTGCACGGGTCCGAGAAAAAGGGGCCACATCATCCGCATAGAGGGAAATTCTATGCTGAATTGGTCTTCTAGATAGGGGTTGTAGCAGCCACCTCCGAAGCCCTTGTAACCATCCAATTTAAAACATCCATGACCGTAATAAAAGCATCGGAGAGAGGGGATCCCCTTGACGAAGTCCTCTTCTATGTTGGATAAAATCTCCGGGATACCATTAAGGAGCACCCGAGTGGAAGAAGATACCAATAAACCACACGAGAATATCACGCCATCTCGAGCCAAAACCCATTTTATCAAGAACCTCCGGAGGAATGACCAATATACGTAATCAAAAGCCTTAGTAATGTCCAGTTTAAGTAGTATTCTCGGCTGCTTTTGGGAGTGCAAGAATCTCACAATCTGCTGGACCAACATAAAGTTATCTTGTATGAACCGTTTTTTTAATAAAAGCACTTTGATTGGGGAGACCATCGATCGAGGTGACTTGCCAATCTGTTCATAAGCATTTTAGTCACCAACTTAGCGAAGCCGTGAACCAGGATCGATGGGCCTGAAATCCTTCACTTGATCAACCTCTCTCTTCTTTGGGATTAAAGTAATATATGCTGAATTTAGCATCCAGATGTTCCTGAATTTTTTTCCCTAGAGACTGACTGCAGGCAGCCATGAGATCGCCTCTTGATCACCACCCAACAAGTTTTATAAAACTTTCTAGTAAATCCATCGGGACTCGGAGCTTTATCTCGATGGCATACTTTTAATAGTGTTCCAAACCTCCTCTTGAGAAAAAGGGTATCCAGAGCCTCCAGATCATACACAGTATGTCAAGACCGGCCCAGATTAATTGTTCTGCTCTCTGTCACTGTCCCTCCCCAATCAAATTTGAGTAAAAATCAAAGATTGCAGCAGCCTTCTCTTCATGATTGGTGAGGATATTGTCCCCATCCTTCACTTTTGGCAATAAAGTTCTTCTTCTTTCTATGTCTTGCCCGCTTTTGTGAAAAAAGCCTTGTGTTGGCGTCCCCTTCTTTCAACCATCCAATTCGAGATCTCAACCTTGCCCTTGTCCTCAACAACGAGGTCAAGGCCAAGGCATGTTTCTTGAGGTTGTTACGCAACCATAATTCATTAGATCGGAGGGTTCTGCTATCCTGTGCAATATCAAACCGATGGATGATTTCTTTTATGCGAGGGCTAGCTGAGATGTAATATGGCCAATCTTCTTTTGGCTCCAACTTTGGAGGCTCTAGCTGTTTGCTTTGAATTTCTGGGACAGCGTTTGCACAGGCGGGGAAGGGGTTGCATTTGAACTCCACGCCTGTCATAACTGTCTCCAGAACTCACCAGTCGGGCCAAAAGATTCAAAATGAAACCATCTCTTACTTGCAATCTTGTTCCGCAGCCCAAGAATAAGTGGGCAATGGTCTGAATCATCTGAAGCCGAGCTCGAGAAGGCAATCAGAAATATCTCTTCCCAATCAAGGGAGCGAACACCCGATCCAATTTCACTAACGTGGGAGAGGCACTAGAGGGGAGCTGGACCATGTGAACTTGCGCCCATGGAGAGGTAATTCGATTCCATCGCCATATCATTAATCCACCTTCCGAATCTTCCCATCATCGCTCTGTTCGGATTGTCATTATTTTTGTCTTCATCTTTGTATATGAGGTTGAAGTCTCCTGCTACCAACAGGCCCAGTGCAATCGACTCCTAATATCCCCGAGCTCTTGAAAGAACTAAATTTTCTCCCGATTATCTTGGGGCCATACACACAAGTAAGCCACCAAGGGATTCATGGTTTGGACAGAATTGGACCGACACACTTTGTGATTATCCACTCGACTATCTGAATAAGCACCCAAGCGGCGTCTCGTGCAATCGAAATTCCTCCACTTTGGCACCAATAGAAGGGCGGCAAATGAAATTGTTGTCAAAATCGCTTCCAAGCATAGACAAGATAAGTTGACGAGAAATTGCACTCATCTTTGTCTCCTGAATACAAAGGATGTCAATTCTGGCTGCATCAACAAGCACGCCAGACCGCATCTCTTCTTGCTACTGAATTTAGCCCCTTACATTCCAAAATAAGATGTGTGATGAATTCATTTGGAGACAAACAGAGAACGACCAGGAACTCTAAGAGTAAAATCAAACTACACACTCCACCGGCCCAACAACAAAGTCCTCCTCAGGGGTGCCCATCCAAAGAGAGCACCAGGCGCCCTTGTATGGGAGGGTGTAACATGTTTGACAAAAACGCTGGGCGTAGTCTTCAAGAAGTGTTGGTCCAATTGCCCTTCTCATCATCTACATCCAAATCCAGAGCCCATCATCACACGCTTCATCGATGTGTGGGACAAGCCTTAGGTGATCCACAACCCAACCCAAAGAATCACGCCATTGCAAGCGCGCGAGCTTCACCGGGGGTGGCTTCTTTCTTCTCTTGTTGATGTGAGGAATCGGCAAAAGACCATTAGGAGTCTTTGCCATCTTCGTAATGAAAGGGTGGACCGAGGGGTTGCGAAGGGGAAGTAGAAGCAACAGCCTCCCCCTCCATAGTCGCAACCCTCCTGCTGGACCGGCGACGTGAATAGACTTGCAAGGGAGGCGGGGTTCTCCCCCGAAGTGGCGGCGCCAGCAGCACAGGCGGTAGCGGCTGAGTCATCACTTGCGGTTCCGGTGATGTGTGCTGCGGCACCGACTGCAGCAGTTTCGACACCGGTCCCCCCAAAATGAGCTTGCTCGACTCGTTGCCGTCATCAAGGGAGACCTGAGTGAGATCCTTGCCGGCAGGGAACAAGCGTGCACCAGTGGATGGAGTCACGGCCATGACATCAACGCCCCCAGGACCATGAATGGGGGTCCGGTGCGGAGTCACTGCCGCTACTGCCACGTCAACCGGCTTGGCCATGGCTACCATGCAAGCCAGATGAGGTTTTGGGAGCGGAGCCGTGTCCACGCCGTTCCGAATAGCAGTCCCCATCGGAGAAGCGCAGAGCGCCGTCAGAACAGGATCAAGGATTGGGATGTCATCCGGCGACGGAGAAGGGAAGAGACCTCCATCCGCATCCCTTGGTGGGTTTGAGATCAGGCCCAGCCGATCAGGTGCTGCAGCTTTAGGTCTGCTGGGAATATCTTCAGTTCTACGAGCTGGGCTAAAAGCAGAAGAAGAGCCCGGTGTTTGGGCCAAGAATGAGCCCACAGATCCAGTTTTATCAGAAGCGATGGCCAGCGGCTTCGTGAAAATAGGGCCATCAGTCGACAGCCAAAACGAAAGCCCCGGCATCTCCGGGATCGCATTCTCTTCCCCATGCCTTGGCACAATAACCACAGCCGCCATATCATCAATAGGGTCCGACTGAATCGAGGCGGTTGAAGGAATTGAGGGCAGCTGCGTCGCATCGGGCACAGGAGCCTGCGAGCCATCAAACGGCTCCACACCATCCGCCACGTGGCTGCCTGATACCGGACCAGAGCCGAGTCGACGGTGCACAGAGACCCGAGGAGCGCCATCTCGAACACCGGAGCCACGGGTAGCGGACTGCGGCGTAGCAGGGGCCTGCCGCCGGCGTCGACGTCGCCCATGGTCGGGGTCTTCACGCGGCAGAGGTGGAGGCAGGACGTCATCCGCCCCAGATGACGGAGCCAATGTAGAGGTGATCTTGATATCATACTTCAACGCACGCTTCAATGGAGGAACCTCTTCAGCAAGCACAAGGGGCTCGACGATGACCAACTCCATGTCCGCCAGGATAAGCTCAGGCTAGGAACACCATGCTTTGAGCCGGAAGGACGAGTAATCCCGCCGGTCAAAAGTATCAGGGTGGAGCTCTCGCACCCAACACCATTCATCCAGCAAGTGCTCCGCCGTCTCGAGCTCCCAGGCGTGCTCTGGAATACCGTTCAACTCGATGTTGACGAGCGAGGGCAAGACCACCGCAGACGCATTCTTGAGTCGGGACCAACGCCGGAAAATAAGAGTGAACGGCGGTAACAGCAGAGGCCACCCATCATTGTAGATACGAGTTGCTGTATCTTCGTCGGGGAGAACCAGCAAGCAATCAGCCCGATTCAGACGATGAAACTCAAGCGACTCAACCGGGAGTTCATAGCGGCGAGCAAGCTCAGCCACCAGAACGTCAACCGAAAGGGTCGTCGAGTCTCCAACGATCGAAACTGAGAGTGCCTTGCAAAGCTCGTCCTCGGCCCTGGCCATCCTAGCCGAGCGGTTGATGATGCGCCGATGTCGGGCAGGGACACCCGTAGAGGGGGCCTGAGTGCCAGTGTTAGCAGCGGCCAGAGGAGACTCGCCGCTATCCTCATCCGCCTGGCTAGGAGGCCCTCCCTGATCAGCAGCGCCAGAACGCCGCCGCTTCCTAGTACGGCGTCGCCGTCGTCTGTGCTGCGTGCCATGATCACCCACAGCACCAGAGCTCTCCCCGCCGGGTGCGGACTCCATGACCTCCATCTTCGTCGCGCCTGCTGCCTTCGGACGCCAGACAAGGAGACCCCGAGGCGCCGCTGAGATCGGAGCCTGACCACGACCGGCACAGCAGGACGCCCGGTGCCCTATCTGATGGCACTTGAAGTAGCGAGTCCCTTCTCGGCAGACGGCAGCGCGGTGAGAAGGTGCGAAGCAGTTGAAGCACCTCCCCCTGAGGTCCACAGGCACCGGACGACGGGGACCGCATAGGTCCTTCAGACGCTTCTTGCGGGCACGACGGCTTTCGTACTGCTGCCACCCGACGCATCAGGGCCCACCGCAACGAACACCTGTCGAGGCCGCGCCTTGAGGATGACCTTCGGAGGTGGCGGGTCCTTCAGCACCGCCGGCTGCGACGCGACAGACGAAGAGGCGCCACCAAGCAGCAGGGCTTCACGGAAAGAAGGGGCGGAGGAGCCGCCCGCGGACGAGGACGGGCTGGCGTCTCGCCACCTCTCACCCTTGGAACGACCTACCTGGGGCTGAGACAAGGAAGGGGAAGAGTCTGGCTCCTGGGAGGAGGGGGAGGACTGCGGATGCACGGCCGGGATGGTGGCCGTCGGGCCATGAACGGACGCCGACGTGGGGCTGGTGGACGAGGGGGCGCTGGGAGGGGTAGGGGTGGGAACGAGTATCATATCGTCGCTTTATTCCCCTTGAGACCATCAATGAAGCTCATTCCCCTTGAGACCATCAATGAAGCTCTTCAATAAATGATCATCAAGCGGTTCTTATTCGAAGAACCCTTGCCTTTTGTTTATCTTGAGACTCAATCATCGTGGCTCTAGTATGAATCTAAGGTTTTAATTGAACTGATTCATAGGATCGCAACAAGATAATTTCTATCAGAAAACCACTAATAATTTTTTTGTTTTTATATAAAAAATAAAATTAATTAAAAAAATAGGGAAGCCTCTAAACTAACACTTAGTTTAATTTCAGTTAGTCCAATTTGCCTCTTAATAAGATTTGTCTTTTCTCCATGTATAAGTTAATTTTAAATTTCAAATTTTGTGAGGTGTTAAACTACATTATGAATTTTCATCATTATTCTTCATTTTTTTGTATTTCTAGTGTTGATTTATTATTAGATATCCTAACCTGTCAAAATATTGATAAAAATTTATGATATATTCTTAACATAATTTATAGTGTTATCTATCACCTCACAAAATTTGAAATTAAAAATCAACTTGAACATAGGGAAACAAAAAAATTATTAAGGGGTATTTTCATCATTGTGCTTCATTTTTTGTATTTCTAGTGTTAATTTATTATTGGATATCCTAACTATCAAACTATTGATAAAAATCTGACATATTTTTTAACATAAATTATAGTGTTGTCTATCTCCTCACAAAATTTGAGATTAAAACTTAACTTGAATATAGTGAAACAAAAACAACCTTATTAAGGGGGAAATATATATGACATTCTGAATTTACATTTGCTAGCTAGCATGGAAATCTTGTGCATTTTGAGCTAGCAAAACCACTCCTAAGAGAGGAGAGAAAAATGTTTTCATGGATCAACGCAATTGATCGAAAAAATGATTCATACATGTACAGGCCTATGTAAATTGTTTGTAAATAAACTATGTTCAGGTTCAGTTGTTTTTCCTTTTGACAACACAGGTTCAGTTGTTGGATTCACGTTGGCGGAAGTAGAAGAACAACGCCGTGCATGCCGTGGCTGCATACGGGAACATGGTCCAGATACCCTGGTTGCAGAACAAAACAAAAACAAGCATGATCTGATCAGAAAGTGAAGCAGGGAGAAAGGAGTTGGGAAGGAGCGTGAGAGACGCTGAGAGGTACCACAGCAGCTGCAACACTGGCGAGGGCGACCACAGGCCGCTCTCGGAGGACAAACCCAACTGCTAACTGCAGCAAAGCACCAGTTGTTTTGTCACAGAATAGAGAGCTGACAAGTTCTTGCTAATGTTACTAGCTAAACCCACGACTTAGAAGTTGCAGAGAAAGAATGAATAACCAAAGGTCGGTTTACCTGAATAGGGAGAGTAAATAGACAACCGAAACAAACTCCTGCGAAGAAAAAGTCTGCTGATATACCCTGTTTATAACAGCCAAAGCATGTCATTGACAGACATTTGTGAGCAATAAAGTATTTGGTAAGTCACTGGGAGTTAAGCAAATTGACTAACCAATGCACCAGCAAGAAATGCTGTAGGATTCCGGACACCAATTGAAAATCGTTCAACTGCAGTAAACAACATTAACATTAATAACTTTAGTTTTAAGTACTGAACTTTTTCTTATTGCAAGTACTGAATTAATCATCTAATTTTCCTTCGAAGCTGCACACAACGCTCTACAGCCTTTCACTCCGAGCTACACATGCTTGAGAAAAAAACACTGAGAGTTCAAATGTATACCAAAGCCAATTAGGTTCCCATACTTCTGAACTGTTCGTGATATGCTTTGTGCTTTCTCCTTACCAATTCCAATCTAAAAAGGAGGACTGCAACGTTATTATTATGCCAAGAATATTGTGTCATAATTTTGCAAATATGAAGATGTATAATTCTTTATTTTCTTTCTTTCTTGGTAAATAACTTATCAGTAAGTAAGATAAGGTGAGATAAATCCCTACTTCACACCTTGCTGCTTATGTCTTCTGATGCTCTAGTTTGCCTGAAGAGTTTCCCTAGATAGAATGGGATCATGTCGCTAATACAAACACCCCTGCATGTATGAGTGAGTTACATAATAGAACACAGTGGTAGTCACTAACAAAAGCCAGTGTAGTCTACAAACCAAGGACAGAGGATGCACACACCAGTAAATCCATAGCACTGTGGAGACTATATAAGATGCATTCGCCGAGAATGACGTAACAAGAGATTGCCAAGTTCCATCCAAACAAAGTGTTCGTGTTAGAGTATGGCAGGGCCTATTGGGCCTGGGCTGGATGTATAGCCCATTAGTGTTAGGGTTAATTAGAGATAAGGGTCGCTTGCTTAGGAGTCAAGTAAACCTCTCTATATAAGGAGAGGAGATGTATCAATCTAATCAAACAAGAATTAAGAAGGAAATCCCTTCCCTC
Organism: Miscanthus lutarioriparius; assembly: GCA_904845875.1. Taxonomy (NCBI): domain Eukaryota; kingdom Viridiplantae; phylum Streptophyta; class Magnoliopsida; order Poales; family Poaceae; genus Miscanthus; species Miscanthus lutarioriparius. The sequence continues at coordinate 76,299,519 of CAJGYO010000008.1, read as the reverse complement.
TTGCCCGGCCGTGGGCAAACGCCCGCGGCCGGCTCTCTCTCACCCTCGCAGCCCGCGCCGTGAACAGTACCCGCGGGTACTGTAGCGCGTCAGCCGCCGTCGCTCCCCTCACCTCTCCCTCTCAATCCTCCAGCCACATAACAATCTGATATCAGATATCTCGGTTCCGATGTCGACCTCGCTGCCTACCTCCACTCCGCCATCGGCCACCAACGCCTTCGCGCAGCTGCCTGACCCGCGGACGTCCCAACCGGTTCTGCCCACGGGAACCCTGTCGCTCATTCTCGAGACCTCGCTGTCGATGACCATGGGGGCGTCTCCCTCCGCCATTGGCGTCATGTCGAACGCCGAATTGACGGCAGCGGTGCTCGACCTCAACAAGATGGTGGCCGGGATTCATGCGTTCCTTTTGGGACCGCAAGGACCGCAGCCGATCCCACCACCGCTGCCCACGCAGCAGCAAGAATCGCCGCCGCCACCGCTTCCGGCTTGGATCGCGGTTTGTCGAACCCCATCTACACGGCGCCCGATACCGGCCAACCGCACCAACCGCCGCTCCCGACCACCGGGCTGTCATGGCGCATGGCGGCGCCCGGCTCCGGCGTCCTCTGGCGGGGTGGACGGCCCCGTTCCACGCGGCGGCGGCTGATGCGATGCTCTCCGCCAGCGTCGCCCCTCGGCTGACAAAGACGGGCGCGGCGCCCTCGGCCTCCGCACAGGACCCGCCGCCAGTTGGGCTTAGCTGCGCGGAGGACCTCGATCTCGTCCGCTGCGTCGGGGATCTCGGGCATGCGGTTTCCCCCACGGGCGGCGAGCATGCTATTTTCCCTGCGGGCAGCGGTTGGGAAGGCGCTCCCCTCGTCGTTCTCCGTCGAAAGCCATCTGCTCTTCTTTGTGCGGTGCAGACCAGCATCCGTCCGGCGGGGAGAAGGCATGGTGTCATCGGCGGGAGCGCACTGCCTAGCACCGCCGCTTTCCGCCACCGACCACCGCGAGGGCGCCTTCGCTGGCCGTTGTTGCGACTACTTCTAGGTGGCCATATACATGCACCCCTTTCATCAAGATGGTGTCCATGGGATCCAGGTGGTTGTCTACGTGCAGCTTATGCGTCGGGCTGGTGTCCGCCATCAATTGAAGAGGCTGCAAAAATAAAGAGTTCACATCTATTTTCGGTTGATAATAATAAAATAAGCCGAGATGTAAAAGGCTTGTTTTTAAGTGATAGGTTTGTGTCGAGACATCGTTATAAGTTGGTTAGGTTGCAGCTCGAGGACGAGCTACATGTCCAGGTGGGGTGTAGTGTTAGAGTATGGCAGGGGCCTATTGGGCCTGGGCTGGATGTATAGCCCATTAGTGTTATGGTTAATTAGAGATAAAGGTCGCTTGCTTAGGAGTCAAGTAAACTTCTCTATATAAGGAGAGGAGATGTATCAATCTAATCAAGTAAGAATTAAGAAGGAAATCCCTTCCCTCTTGCCCGGCCGTGGGCAAACGCCCCGCGGCTGGCTCTCTCTCACCCTCGCAGCCCTAGCCGTGAACAATACCCGCGGGGTACTGTAGCGCCGCGGGTACTGTAGCGCGTCAGCCGCCATCGCTCCCCTCGCCTCTCCCTCTCAATCCTCCAGCCACATAACAGTTCGTGCTAAAGAAATTCGAGCCTACATCAGAAGGAGGGGAAAAAGACTTTGCTTCTCAACACAAGCAAATGGTAGATGAATACACATATATAAAGTTGTTGTATTTAAAGTCTGACTGCATGTGGAAAATAAAGTTAGGAACTTAGTTGAGCATGGTCACGTTGAAGGTACCGGTATAAAGGACAGACCCAAACATTTAAAGCTTCTTCACTGATAAACAGTCCAAATCCAGCAGCCATGAGCAACCAAAAGTAGACCCACCTGAAGAAATTTGTTTACATGATCTGATATATTAGAGAAATGGTGCAAAAATAAAAGAGGACTAGATTCATGGCTACTGAGTTAAACATAACTTTTTATTTGTTTTTAGAACTTGACCTGTGTAGTTCATGAATTTTCTGCAATCCTCAGTTAGAATAATACCATAGATAGGCATGAGGTTTTTTTTCTTGAGAAATTTGTCCCTAGTGGCTCTGCACTCATTTAACAATGCTATCCTTAATATTTGGTGGTAGAAGCTATTGACCTAGTTTTGTCAAATATAACTTGATGGCGTGTGGTTGAGATACCTCCACAAAAGAGAAATGTACTAGAAATTCTACAGGAAACAACAGCTCTGCGAGACACATTCTAATTAAAATATACTAGAGTAAACCACAGACCACACCTCTTAATGCTAACATGCTAAGCAATCTAGTCAACAAGAACAGGGAATGAAAAACATCATTAATCCATGGATAGTTGGATACACTTGTTTGCCTTTTTTTAACGAACAAGCACGAGTCAGTGCTCATTTCATTGATAGAGAAAGGACACACTTGTTTGCCTTAACTAAATAGCCAATTTACAATTGGCTGGCAATCACCAAACTCAATATTAAAGAACAGGATCAAAGAAAACGTTGTGGATATCATTCCATAGTCAGATAATTCGTAGGTCCCTAAACTTGTCAGAGGGGAAATGGGTAATATGACGTTTGTTTAAAGCATTGACCTGACATTACTGTGTGGAAGATATGCATGGATAAGCAAATGTAGCTATATATTTTAGTGTTTAATCCACAATCTAACGGATGAACCAGGGTAGCTGATTACATTCAGCAGAGAAACAAATAGTCTGCATCTCACAAGCCACAAAGATAATACACATAGCCAAATTGACATACCCTGGTGTGTATTCTGGAATTATGACTTTCTTCCCAAATAGAGAAAACGTGTATCCGATAGTCGCTGCTGCCACGTCAGGCTGCGTGGAAGCATCAACTATCTGTGGCAGACTGAAAGAAGGGCCTGACGAAGGCTCTTTCATGACCAGTGAAATCATAGTGGCCGTGGCTGCAATACCGATAGCAACTGCCACTTTTGCAAGGAGTGAAGAAGCACCTGGGGTGGTAGATTCTACTTCCACTGTATCAATAACCTCATTTAGATCTTCTCCATCGGAAGAAGGCCCTGCTCCAGTCGCTGATGCTTTTGCAGTCCGGGGGACCAAGCAGGATAAGTTGCACAAACTGTTTCTGTTCACAAGAATACAAAGTCGTCTCATGTAATGATCACATTGCATCTAGGAGTAAACTCCACCACCCACCCCAAGCGGCAAGCGCCATTCTTTAAGTAGACTGGATAATGTAAATCTAGCCGATGCTATTATTAGCATGCCACAGAGGCCTAGATTCCTCAACTGTACAAGAAGTTTTCAGAAATCCAGAGGAAATTTCAGAAGAGATTACGAGTGGGTGTTAGTGTTAGTGAATAGTGAGTAGTAGTCGAAAAATCATGACAAGAGCACCATCCAATGAGTATCCCGTGATCCAAATAAGCACGGGAAAGCAAAATCTCGGCCATCCAGACAGCCAGGGGAAAATCTGCACAACCTCATTGCCCCCCAAACCCTGATCGTTCCCACCGGAAGAGGCTCCAGAACCACCTAACCTCCCAATGCGACCGCGTGCAGCTCCGTCGGGGAAGGCGGCGCGGCGGCGGGGCCGGGGGCGAGGAGTCCGCCGCGGCGGTGGAGGGGAGCCGAAGCGCGTGGCCACCGTCGCCATGGGAGGCGGTGGTGGCGGTGTGTGTACGCAGTGTGGCGCCAACCGGGCTGCTGACTGCTCCAGTGGGTGTGGGTGAATACGCTGCTGATGTTACAGAAGAAGTGTTCGGCTGGACTGAAAATTTTACTGTTTATATTGGAAAACACTGTTTGTCACGAGAGAAAAACTGCTTCACTTGGAAAAATAAGCCAATTAAGCCAGAATTCAGTTCAGCGGAACACTCTCTTCAGGATTTTGGTTTTTATTTTACTCAAGAACTCAAAAAGTCTTCTGAATTTTCGACAACTAATTACAGACAACTAATTGTTAAATTCGACAAGTTTTAACTGTCGAATTTAACAATTACTCGTCTGTAATTACGGACTGTGGGCGTGCTATGAAAAAGCGACGTGCTGCTTCAGCTGAAATGGAATTATGGCAACCGACGATGCATGCTTGGAGACTTTGTACCGTAGGTGACGAGAATCTGCGAGCTTTGAATGCATCATTGCGCGCCAACTGCTGGTGGACTTCAGTTCCTTAATCATACGGAACTCAGGTTTGACCATATCAACTGCCTACTAATGGTTTATTTGCTTTGCTTGTTACCAGCCAGAGGCATAGCCTGCTTTAATTAAATGATATATTATATACTCCCTCTGTCCTAAATTATAAGTTATTTTAACTTTTTTGGAAAGTCAAAACATCTCAAGTTTGATCAAATTTATATAATAAAATAATAACATCTATGATACCAAATAAGTACCACTAGATTCTTTATTAATTATATTTTTATAGTATATCTATTTGATGTCTTAAATTTTTATAATTACCTCTATAATTTTGGTCAAACTTAAGATATTTTGATTCTCCAAGAAAGTTGGAACGACTTATAATTTGGGATGGATGGAGTATATTATATATTGTGTTACTGCACAAACAGGTGGGAAGAACTTCTATTGCTAGCAGTGACATTGTAAGTATTTCTTTGCCTAAACCGACACCAGTTCCAAGTCCCATTATCTCCCATTCTTCATTCAAATATTTGGCATAGCAGAGAAAGGGTACAACCTGAATATTTGTCTTATTATTAAACTGAATATTTGGGTAGCTGTAGATGCATATATGAACGTCTGAATACTAGGATCACAAGCTTGTTGAGAAGTAGACACATACGAACCACATGATCAGATAGGGATTACTCATGTACTGACTTATTCATTGAATCCATGATCTTGACACCAAAAAAATATGGTTACTACTAACTGTTTGCTAATTGTTTTGGACTCAGGTGTTAATACTAGGCTGAGTTGGCTGCGTTAATTTTTAAGTGGATTTTAGATTTTGGAACTGTTTGTACAGTGGATTTAGAAGGTATAAGTGATCCTTTTAATGCTTTTTTGTATGTACCTTGCAATTATTTTAATTACTTAATTAAATAAATGGTTCTGATTTTAGGTGGTCAATCTGAAGCAATTTTATGTGGTCTAGATGAGGCTCTGCCAAGTATTATGGTGATCCTTTCATGTTCAGGTTTCTTCTTCTTTTTTTCCTTAAGTCCCGATCTAAAACACACATATAAAATATTGATAGCTAGAACACCAATAGCATTTTTTGCGAATTTGTGTTTCTTTCATCAGTTCATTTATTTTTTCTAGACGCCACCGTAGTGTTAGCACGGGCAATAAATCTTAATTTCAAATGTTTTGAGCTATCAACGGACATCATAAGTTATTTTAGGAAACTACATTATAAGTTATTCATCATTAGGATTCATACAATTTTTTTTTGTGTTTGTAGTGTTAATTCATTACTAGATATCCTATCCTGTCAAAATATTGATAAAAAAATATGATGTAACATAAGTGTTATCTATTACTACCTCATAAATTTTGAAATCAAAAACCAACTTAAACGTAGGGAAACAAATACTCCCTCATATCCAAATTATAAGTCCTTTTTTTTGTATATCAAATTTGTTATATATCTAGACATAATGTTAGTTTGGGGTTATCTCAAATTGAAATACTGAGGAACTAAACCGAACCAAACGTTAGTTTGGGGTTATCTCAGCATAGACTAAACTTTGGGGTAGTAATTTAGACTTTTTCAAAAAAAGAAGAAGAAGAAGACTGTCAGTAGTACCCAATCATGAATTTGTGCAAGGTAAAAAATTTCTGATCTGTATTTATGTGCAGGTTAATGACAATTTATATCTATTTAAGGAACATTATGTTACAGCACATTTGAGGATGTAAGAGGGTAACACAGAGAGCAAGAAGGAAAACATGTGGGAGTACAATGGAAGCCACCAAGGAAGGATCAGTGCAGAAAGGTCAGGGACAAGAGGGCAACGATGCCAGCCCACAAGAGGCCGTTCCCCGCGTTGGAGTTGAACGCCGAGGAGGTGTTGTCAGCCGCCCCTGGCGCTGGCGCGTCGGCGGCGATCACAGCTTTAACTGGAGGCAGCGGCGGGTCCACGACGTCAGTGGGTTGGAGCAACGGTGCTGGCGCTCCCGCCGGAGCCAACATCCCGGGGGCTGCCAGGTTGACCAGAGCGCCAGGTTGTGCAGGCAGGATCGAGTAGCTCAGGTTCAGCTTCATGTCACTGCATGGACTCCCTGCAGTTCATACATAGTAATGGTTCAAAGTTTTTTGTCTGAAAACAAAAGGACATACGTATTTGGTATAGCTGCATCATCTGAGATTTTTCGTGAGAAATGTCCAGTGTTTCATAGCTGACTGTCAGGCTATATCAGATACTCACTGAAGTAGGAAGATGCAGTGTCAGGGTAGTCCGTGACGATCCCATCGGCCACCAACGAAAAAGCGTAGGTAGCGACCTCGATCGTCGGGTCAGCGAAGAAGTCGAAGCCGAGGTTCATGAACTCGTTCTTGAGCACGCCGACAAACACGGTGAGGTTGGCGGCCTGTAGGCTGCCAACCGTGTCGGTGAAGTGCGTCATGAAGTAGCCGGTGATCTGCGCCACTGAGTTCCTGTGGATCCTCACCGTGTCCGCGAACTTCTTGATGTCCTCCACCGACGGCTTGGAGGCACCGCTGATCTTGGCCTCGATGTTGAGCACCCTCCTGAACGTCGTGAACTTCTTGAACGCCTCGAGCACCGACGAGTCGTCGGACTGGATGAACACCTGCTGCTTGGTCTCCTTGTCGTAGCCCGCCTTGGTCAGCGCGCTAGACACCGCCTCCACCATGCCGATCCCTCTCTTGGCGAGGTATGAAGCATGCTGCATGTGTGCATCGGCCACAAGAATGCTTGATCGATATTTTTTTGTGTGTGAAACAGACAGACCGAAAGAAACAACCCTAACGTAGGACGAACTGAATGCTTATTTCTTACCTCTATTTCGATCAGTATACCGGTGATGTTGCTGGCCTTGGCCAAGTCTAAGAATTGGGGCAAAGTCATCAACTTGCCGGCATTCTTCGCTAGAGGATTTCTTTGCAGGCCTGCCTGAGCAAACGGAGAGATGAGGGCGGCTGCTCAGATCAAGAGGGGGGGAATGGTTGTCAGTGCATGAGAAAATATGACATGACATTGTAGGGGGGAAATTAAAACTATGAACAAGTAAACAGATGTTCTTCACATACGCTTCAAGGTTGCGATCTCACTCCATGACAGATCGAACGAGAAAATGCCAGACTTGTTCTGGATCTCATGGACAGTGGAGGCTTTGGACGCGAAAGCGGTGGCCGCCGTAGTGGAGCTGGAGATATCAGCAGAGTGCATGCAGAAGGCCGTTCCATCTTTTGACATCTGAACCGTGCAATCGATGATGTCAGCGGCATCTTTGATCGCCTCCTGGTAGGCAAGATCTGTGCTGCCGGCGAACATGCCGCTCGCGCCGTTGTGGGTGATGATCAGCGGCCTGCTTTTTCCAGGAGGTGGTAGAGGATTGCCCTTAGAATGAGCCATGCATGCTGAAAAAAGCAAAAACCTTTTTGACTTTAAAAGGAGGAAAAGATGGGTAAGCTGCTACGGCGTAGCACATAATGTGCAGGTTTCCATCATGGTAGACAACTTTTTTTTTTTCCAATCCATGATAGACAACAGTTTTAGCTCCTTCCAGTTCCAACATTGAATAGTTCTTACCAACAGCTCCTGATGCGGTGACCGGGAAGTCCGTGAGCACACCGTCGACAGAGAAGTCTGAATTGTCCATGAACTGCAAGTACTCTGCAGTGGGATCATAGCTGTAGTTGTAACTCAAGACGATATCATTGGCAAATCCGGACGCATACACTTCCAGCCCGAGGGCGTGAGCATCTTTGACCAAACTGGTGGACGATGGCGCCAAGTACTGATCCTTTTCCACTGGCCAGATGTATGTCTTGGGCACAAGAATCCCAGCTGCGAATTCCTTGATGGCTTTTAGATCTTTCAGAAGTTCCCCATATGTTTTCTTGGTTGCAGGCTCCTCAATGTTTTCATTGAGGAATCGGAAGATGAGCTTTGTCTTGGCTTTCTTGAGCTTCCCACCCAAGCTTTTCAAGAATTCAACCTCCGGCGAGGAGATGTAAGAGAGGGTATCTTTTGGTAGTTCTAATATATAATCTTCGCTACTTAATTTGTGCTCCAAAAGGAATGAATTGTACTGCGAAAGTGAACAAGTCGCGTTACAAGTTAGATGCATAACATGTTGAAATAAGAAGAGGGAAGGCTCGTGAATTGACTGGAATCACATTTACCTGTACATTAAGCCATATTTGAGGGGGGTGGAGTTCAACAACTTCATCAAGCGTGTACATCCTCTGGGAGCCATCAAATGTGCTTGGGCGCGAAAAGATGTTCTGGATCACTGAGGGATTACCAAAGCAAAGCATGTCAAGCCAGTACAATTCTGACAGGAAGAAACTAATACTTCAAAATGGTAATCATATGCAGAAATCGAACACTGAATGTTCAGTTAGGAAGTAATCAGAGGGTTCTTTTCTGCTTACATGTGATATTCTGCGCCAGCTGGTCTGCGGTGAAATCTAGAGAGAACCAGCCATGGACATCTTCTCCGTGCAGCTTGTATGCCCTTTCCATCTTGGGGAAGATCTCAGAGACAGTCGTCGAGTTATCAAGGGTCAACCCTGTTTTGCAGAAGCCTATGCGGTCGCTTGACAATTGTAGATCACATAACACAACGACATCAGGCAAGCAGGCGGGAGTCAAGGCAAACTGGTAGGCAAACTGGCTCGAGTCAGGAAACAAGCCAGAGAATCCTCCTCGAGCTATGACTTGAGGGGGAAGACCTGTAGGATGATAGCAAGAGCATTAGCAGCTAAGCGGCATGGCACTTCAATTGTACAAACAGAACACTTGAAACTTGATAAGTGGCAGAGCAGACACTGCAATAGAAAATTCAGCAAATCTCTGTGGCAAATGCTGATTGATTGAATCCTGATAAGTAAACAACAAGAAAAAAAAAAAATGTAAAAAATATGATACCGCTCAGAGTCAGCCATTTTGGCCCTGCTGGAGGTTTCAAAGCAGCATTGGCTCCATGAAGCAGTAAGAGGATCAAAAACATGTGAGGATAGCTTTCTCCCATTTGGTCAGGAGGAGCACCCTACATTACAGCGCAATTTTGTGAGCTCCTGAAAAACGCAGTAACAAGTAATCTGCTACTTTCTCTTTTGAGAGGAAAGAGAATCATCAGGTACTTCAGGAATCCAGACAATAACTGGAAACAAAGAACATGCATTCATAAACAAAAAATGTAAGCAGTGGAAAAGAATTAAAAAAAAAGATCGGAGAAGAAGTCTACTAACGTTCAATGAACATGATTAATTGGTTAAGGGGAGCGGTGACCTTCCACCACACATGAAATTTCAGACAAATCCAAGCAAAAGTTGAAACACAAAGATTTCAGGAGAGAAACATACCTCACATGAAACTCCAAGAAGAAAATTGAGAGAAGCTGTTCTCCGGCCCCACCGAGGCTAAGGTCCGCATGCACTCTATATCAGATTGTGGAGAGGAGACAAAGGAGGAGGTTTCCAGACAAAGAAAAACCTCCTAAAATTAGATGGCTCCTGAATGATGGCCACCATTCAGCAGGCTAAGTTTAGAGCTCCAACTCACAAAAATAACTTGTTACATATGCTCCTTTTCCCAAAGGGGAAAATGAGAGGCGTGATACATCATGAACTGCATCCATCTAGCTGTTTTCAGTGGGGGACAATTTTTGACGCTTGAGACACAACTAGTCATTGCTTTTATTGTTGTAACCGATCTCAAGTCCTTGTAACAGCAGCCTTCTTAAATGCTTGTTGAATATATCAGGCATTAAGAACAGCACAGCTCCCACATTTTTTTAAGACTCTTTTGTAACAACCCTCTTATGAAAGAAAACATATTGCAGTTTTTCGTACATTTCATAAATTTCTACAAAATGCTGCAAAGCATAGTGATTGAAAAAATAAGTTCAACGGCATAGTATTGATCACCTAAGCCAATAATCACACATGAAATAGTAACACGGTGAACTTATTGGAATTTATAGCATACATCCATATATTACAACTCAACATACACTTGAAACAGAGTCCTAATTTTACACTCAGGTCCAAATTGCATTTGCCCTATTTCCTGGCAGCATTTAAGATCTTCAAGTTAGACACCGTTGAGAGTAATCACAATTTTGCGAGGGCTGGCATGGTCACGATGTTCGCACAGCCATATGCCCTGAAACAGAACCCAAATAAGATTTGGCAATTTGAATACATGCAGTTTGTTATACTATCAGATGGCTCCAAAGCTCACACCCATTTGCCAGGTGGTACCTAATCATGGTATTACCAATGCAAATTGAGATACATGAACTAAGTTGAATACCAGATATTCAACTGTGAGAAGGGATATATGTTTCCCTCACCTGCCAAGTGCCCACATTGAGACGTCCATCAGTTATAGGAATCCTGCATAGAGCAAGATGCAAACAGTTAAAAACTTCTACACAGTAGAAGAATAACATAATGGAGGGAGGAAATAGGAAGTGAGGAACCGCGTACGTTAGGGCACAACCAAACATAGAAGATTTAATATGTGCTGGCATGTCATCAGGTCCTGTAATTAGAACAGAACTCTCACTGTATTATCACAAAGAAAGCAGTACAGTTTTCATAACCAATGACCCATATGAGTAGTTTATGAATACACTACCCAAAAGTTCAGCGAATTTTTGCAAAAATTAACACCATTAAGACTTAACTAACCTTCCATAGTGTGTTTCCAAGGAGCATTGTGGCCCTGAAAATGATGACATAAGGAAGCAGCATTTTAATTGTACTATTTAAAAGAGAAGAGAAATTTAGGCCACTGACCTCTGGAACAATTCTGTTAAGAAAAGTCTCAGTGTCAGCCTGCACATCTGAGTCATAGTTCTCATTGATGGTCAGTGATGCGCTTGTGTGCTGCACTGCAAAACGAAAATAATTCATTTAACACTAAAATGCAAGGAATAGTTCTTATCTACATGCTTGTCAGCTCATGAACATGCATTTCAATGGTGACAAAAAAAAATATAGGCCGCGACCTTTACTACGAATTAGGCAAACTGCTTGCGCAGTTGCATGGCTACAATGGATTATTTCTTTTCCAGAACACGTTGAATCAATACGTATTGAACTTCTGTGCTAGTACTAGCATACCACAGATTCAATGAACTCTCTTCCAAAGGCATCCATGGCGTCAATGATCATGTCCAGTGACTGGAGGGACCAATTCCAGTGGATGTTTAGCAAATTGCAGCAAAGAAGGCTAAAAGGGCATTCAAAAGAGAGATGGAAGAGAGTTTCTTCACTGGAGGTATTGCACAGAACACAATTGTAGTCATCTAGATGCCTGTTCTTTCTTCTGAGAAAATTTCTTGTGTTCAGAGAAGCCAAAAGAAGAATTTCTATTTACTTAGAACACTTGATCGCCAAAACCAAGAAGAAGCCATGGCACAGTTTCAGCTTACTACACAGAATTTCCATCCGCTAAATGCCATCAACACGCGGCTTAAACATATCAACAGTTCATAAGCCACATTAAGACCCCTGAAGTTCTGTTGGTTTGACCGAATAAGCCGAGTGATTTTTTACTAAAAGACGCCTCGAGGCTGCCAAATTTTGATACAGCAAGTGAAGTTCAGTTCAGTTCAGTAAATTTCCATCAATTCTAAATTTCTATGTTCTATCCCTCACCCACCCTGTCAGATTTACATAAAACTATCTGTAATACTACAACTTAATAGCAACTTACGGCATGTCGGCATGTAAGCAAGAACGATCCAACATGGAAATGTCTAGAAACGCATGATAATAAGTAGGTATATATGTCAACACATACGGAAGAAATGCGCTAGACCGCACTTGAACCCGGCCAGGTCGCCCTCGATCTCCCTCAGAATCTGCAGCACCACCCGGAGGACACTTAAGATAAGGGAATCTCAGTACCAAGGCCACGAAGTGCGAGTTCGAGAAGCCCCGGGTGAGACTTGAGAGAGAGCGGATGGGACCTTGGGGGTGATGAGGTGGCAGCCCCGCCGTTGTGCGGGGATAACGACGGTCTTCTGGGCCCACTTCGCGGCCATGGAGCGGGGCGCGATGAGGCAGGAGGCGGCGCCGGGACCAGGAGGACGGGACCGGGCGGCGCCCGTGCTGCGGTAGTGCTGGTTGTTGCCTGGTTGCCTGGTTGGGGGCGCTCGCGGCGGCACGGGAAGACGCGGCAAGAGCTTGAGGTGGCGACCGCCGAGGTGGGGGCGGCGTGGGCTTGTGGCTGCGAAGGAGCACTCCGATACGGATTCGCGGAGAAAATTGGAATTTTGCCCATATATGGCAGATGGGTTTCGCTCAAAGTTACGGGGCTTCGCCAAAATATCACTATGAAACTGGTACTTCATGTTGTTTTGCTATTTTGTGATTTTAGACAACTTTGAAGTTTTTTCAGCGTAACTTTTCACATTCTGTGACCATTTTACCTTGGCTCCATTTACCTCATCCCCTCCTCTCCCATGGGAGGCTGCCCCCTGACGCACGGTCGTAGGCCAGGACACACTTCACCAGGCACGGCAGCACCCGCACCTAGCCCAAGCCTCATCGCCATCGTCGGCCCCCGAGCCAGGCTGGGCCTGCGGGCACCGCATCCTGGCCTGCGTGCGCGGTGGCCTAGGGCAGCACGGCCTGGCCGCTGACCGGCGACGCGAGCAGGGGGTCGAGAGGCACGGCTTGTGGCATCGCGCAGGAGGCGACGGGGTGGCCTGGGGAGGAGCGACAGGGGGAGGTGGCCGCTGGCGTCGGGCGGGCTCCCGCGCGGAGCTCGGTCGTCCTCCGTGCCGGTGAATGCGAACAGGTGGGAGCACTTGCTCTGCGCGCGCCGGAATGATGAGCACGGGCGGCGGCGCCGGGCGCGGCGACACGGGCGCCGACCACGCGTGGTCGCTGCTGCTCTCACTCCCGCAGTCCCGCTCCCAGAGAAGGACTCCGAGGAGCTCTAGCTGATGGGCGCCGCGCAAACCGCCGCTCCCAGGAACGCCAGCCCGTGCGGGATGGAGGCGTCGAAGATGCGGTGGCTCGTGTAGGGGAACGCCGGCTCGTGTGGGACGGAGCTGCGGGGGCTCGCACAGGGGCGACGGGGTGGCCTGCCGTGACGGAGACGAGAGGGAACGAGGGGATAAGGTAAATGGAGGCTGGGTAAAACGGTCACAAAAGGTAAAAAGTTGGGCTGAAATTTTTTTAAAGTTGCTTAAATTTACGAAATGACAAAATAGCATGAAGCACCTGTTTCATAGAGGCATTCTGGCGAAGCCCACAACTTCGATGGCATTTGAGCGAAACTCATCCGGAATGAGGGCAAAATTCCATTTTTCTCGGATTCGCGGTCGTCAGATGGAAGGATGAACGGGCGCGTGGATCGCCTACTAAAGATATATACGAGTTATGATTATTTTGGCTATCATATCATCAAAACAAAATAATTTTGGCTAAGAGCATCCACAAGAGCTCATCTGTTTTTTTTGTAAGGGCATCTTTGTTTATTCAGTTTAACAAGAAGTTATTGAAAGCAGGATAAGAGCAATTCCAAAAAAACTCTCTGGATCCTTCCCAATTGCTAGGAATAGACATTTTGGTAAAAAAAATACCTTTCAGCAACTTCTTTAATTGTTATTTGAATATAGTCATCTTCTATTTTAGAATTCTTGCTAGCCAACGATAGAAAACGAGAATGGTTCCCAAAGTGCACACAAGGTATATAAAAAGTATTGAAGAGCACAAAGATATATAAAAGTGATTTTATGCAAATGGCTCTCCAGATGATGATTTAGATAGTGAGTTTAAAAAGACTCTTGAAGATGCTCTAAAGTTTCTCCAATAAGTGTTATGAAGCATTTGAATAGCAGTGCAAATTCTAGCATGAGACTGGTTTTGACAAAGAAAATTACATGGATGAGGAACAAACCGACGAGCCTGTTAGATGGCAAGAATCTCTCTATGTCCTATGGTCAGTCTTAGTGGATGTTCTACGAGAATTTCATGGTCATTAAATAAACTGAAATACCATTAGTATAATTGAAGACAAAGATGATAAAAATTTTATGGGATAAAATGAGTTTTAATGAGGATAAAACTTGTCTACTACCTCTGTCCCAAAAAAAATGCCACGAGAGAGTTCGTGATGATCAAACATTCATAAATTCGACTAGATTTGTATAAAATATTATCAACATTTATATCTTAAAATAAATATATTTAATGATTAATCTAATTATACTAATTATATGCCATCAATATTAATATTTTCTTGTATGTATTAGGTCACGATTAAAAATATTTGAGTTCTTTAGAAGTGAGATTAACACTTTTGTGGGACGGAGAGTACAATGTTTTCAACACACATGAGTTTTAGAAATTGTGACATAAAACTCCCATGAAGACTAGCTCAATGTTGATATCTTGGAAAGAGTGTACACCCATTTCGATGCAAAATGAAACACATCTGCGTATTTTTCTTGCTACTCCACCATCTTTGTCTACATGCACAATCTATTTGAAATGCTGGATTTTTTTGTATGTTCTATTTTTTTCTGTGAAATTGAATTGATTGTGAAGTTCTTATGTTCCAATCGGTTTGAAACCTCATCAAACTTTTATTGAGCATGGGCTAAGATTCATGGTGCGCAATCCTGAGGACTGTCTTGTCATGAGGGGGTGAGTAACAACTCATTTGCAATTTTGTAAAGAGATGAATGTAAAGAGGGATTAGACGGACCCACCTTTGTTCCTTGCACCTAAACAGCGTCCGGGTACCGTAGCAGATGGTTTTTTTAAACTATACCACGCTTAACAACGCGCGCATCCTCGCTCCTACAAATACACGCACGTAAATCCTACCCTATGAGCCTTTGCATCATATAACATCACATAAATTGGGCTTTGTTTACCGGTTAGGAACTGTAGATCGACCTGAAAGCCTTGCAACATATAATATAGGAAAAAGTCCATATTACCTCATCCCTGAACTTTTAAAATTGTTCGTTTTACCTCCCTGACCAGTTATAAGCGGTTTTTAAAGACAATTTTATCTTTTTTTTTTTTTTTATTTATTTTGGTTGAATTTTTGAAAAATCAAAATAAATCACAGAAAAATCATAAAATAGAAAATTAATTTTGATGGACTCCACATGAGTAGATATACACAGTGAACATATAATATGGTATGATTTAATATATTTTTTCTATAACTTTAGATTTATGTTTTTGTAATTAATTCATAGTTGTAGTTTCTATGGTCCAATTGTGGTGAAATTTTTAAGATATGCTAACTATTGTATTCTTGAACTATAGTAAAATTTTCATACTCATTAGATCATGTATAACTTAGTTATAGATAGTATTTATAAATCTATAATTAAGTTATACATGACCCAATGAGTATAAAATATTTACTATAGTTCAAGCATACAATAATTAGTCCATCATAAAAATTTCACCACAATTAGACCATAGAAACTACAACTACTAATTAATTACAGAAAAGCATAAATCTAAAGCTACAGCAAAAAAATTATACTAAAACATACCATATTATATGTTAACTGAGTGGATCTACTCATGTGGAGTCCAATAAAATGTAATTTTCTATTTTATGATTTTTCTTTGATTTACTATGATTTTTAAAAGATTTAAAAAATAATAAAAAAGGAAAAGACAAAACCGTCTTTGAAAATAGCTATAACCGGTCAGGGAGGTAAAACGAACGATTTTAAAAGTTTAAGGAGGTGGTTTACCTGATTTTATAGTTTAGGGAGGAAAAACACACTTTTCGTAAAAGTTGAGGAGATAATGTGGACTTTTTCCTCTAATATAACATCACATAAATTGGGCTTTATTTAGCAAGGCTTTGATATGGCCTTAATTTGAGGCAGACTGGATTAGGCCCAGTTACGTTAGCCCATGGCCATCGTGAAAATCACAAATTGAAAAGGTGGGGTGGGTGTGTAACACGGCATCAGAAGGGGATAGCATCATCATCGCAAAATGCAGGCGCTCCTACTCCCCGCGCGGGCCGCGCCGCCGCCGCCGGCGGCGGCGATGCTTCGGCAGCGTGCGGTTTCGGCGTCCGCGTGTGCGTCCCAGGTCTGCCGCACCCTACTCAGTGCCTCCGGTTGCTTCAGCTGTGGGGTCCACGGAAGCGCTCGGCGGCACCTCACAGTGGCGGTGGCGGCGGCCCCGTCCTCGCCCTCGCCCTCGCCCTCGTCGGGACCGCTCTACCCGACGCCTCCACCCACCGAGCAGGAGGTGGAGCGGGTCAAGCTCGAGCAGGTGCCTTGCTATTTCCTTTTCTTCCTTTGGTCTATTGGTTCGAAGCCCCTGGCCGTGCTCTGTGGGTGGAGTAGGGTTTATGTGATAGTTTGTGTGAGGAATTTCGTGCTCTGGTGCTCTCTGGCAACCTTCCATCAACCTTGAAGATTTTTGAGGCTCCTTCCATCAAGAAATCTAGTTAGCTGTGGACTATGTAGATGGTTTCTTGTTTGAGGAAATGCACTTGGGCAGGATTGGTTTTGCGGCACTGGGTGAGATGTGTGTTATGTCGCTTATCAGGAAGGATTAAGTCCACTTTTAGCCCCTCAAATATTGCGTCGGTCTAACAAAACCGTTCACTTTTAGCACCTGGGCGCGGGTGAGGCTGTTTTGTTCAACATGGAGCGGTTTTGACACGCAACCTCCATCTCAGTGACATGTGGGGCCCACGCGTCATCGACTCAACCCCTCCCTCTCCATCCTCACGGCCACTCCCCCGACGCGTCCTCTCTCTGCGGCGAGGCGAGGCTCTCTCTCTCCGACGCAGGTCGGCGGCCGGGCTCCACTCCTCTCGTGGCGCCGACCCTCAAGCGGTCCCAGAGCGAAGCAGCGGCGCTGGCCTCCCACTCCTCTCGGCGGTCCCGGGGCCGTCATGGTGCTGTGTCGTCGCCGTGCTGGTGTTGCACCCGTGCTGTGCCGAGTAGTGCCGCTGCCGCGCGGTGCTGCTGCCGAGCTCGCGCATGGGGGCTGCTGTGGGTGCTGCGTAATGCGGGTGCCTGCCTCTGCCGGACGACTAGACCAAATGCCACCGAACGCCATAATGGTGGGCAAGTACGAGTAGGAAGGAGAGGGGTATACACCGCCTCTGCTCGCTGCTCCACTTCACTCCAGACCTCTTAGCGCTTCCCAGCAGCAGCTAGCCAGCCAGCGCCGCGGCAGGTGCACGCGCCGCACGCGATGGGGTGCAAGGGTCCAAGCTCGACGACCAGAGGTCGCCGCGCGCTCGCCTGCTGCCGCGCCGAGCCAGCTGCTCGCCGTGGCCGTCCGCCACCCACCTTACGCTGCCGCGCCAAGCGCCGCCGCGACACTCGCGGACTCCATCGACTTCGTCGGCCACGCACCATCGCGACCGCCTCCTCCGCCTCTGAAGCGGCCGAAGTCACCGGGCTCACGCTACCCTCCATCGCCGCGCTCTCCTTCGACCCGTCGTAGAAGTCGCGCGCTTGCTACTGCGCCGGTCATTCCTCGCGCCTCGGCTTCGGCGCGTCGTCCGCCGGATCCGAGCCGCGTCGCCGGGCCGACTTCCTCCTCGCGTCGTGCGTCCCGAAAGCAGCTACAGCACCAGATTACTCTCGCGATAGGCTCACGGGCTGCTCCTCGAAGCTAGACGTGCTTACGTCGCGCGCCGAAAGCGAGCGGCGACGACGACGAGCAAGGCGCGCAAGCGGCATGGCGCAAGCGCGGCAAGGTGTGCGGTGGCGCTTAGCAAAGACGACGCATGACACACACGCGAGCGGTATGGCGGCGACCTGAAGCAAGACAAATTTGGCCGATTGCTTGCGAGAGCCATGGCCGTGAGGATGGAGAGGAGGGATTGAGTCGATGACGCTGCATGGGCGGACCTACGGCCCGCCGGGTATTCCCGTCACCCTACATTTCGTGGAGAAGCATGGGCTACTGTAGAGAGAGTGTTTTCAATAATGAATTATGTGAAGAACAAGTTGAGAAATAGGATGGGCATACCCTACTCTAAAATCCTGGGTCCGCCACTGTTGACGCGTGGGCCCAACATGTCACTGAGATGGAGGTTGCATGTCAAAACCGCTCAACGTCGGTCAAAACCGACTTGCCCCTGCCCAGGTGCTAAAAGTGAACGGTTTTGACAGTTGGGGTACCGATACTAGACGATTTTAGTAGTTGAGGGTTAAAATTAGACCGACACAATAGTTGAGGGGCTAAAAGTGGAACTTAATCCTATTAGGAATTGTTACAACCTAGGGAGAAGGAACGCAAACAAATTTGTGGGGAGCTAGTTAAGGGTAGATCTTTGTTGGTAGTTGGTCATTCTTCATTCTCCACTGTAGCATCAGCTTGTTGTCAGATAGTTGATAGGCATGATTACTCTTGTTCATCAGTGATTTTGAAACTGGCATAATTTCTGACTGACATTTTCGTTAAGCATTTATTGCTTTCCAATTCTAAAAGCATCTACGAAGGCATGCTTGCAGTTTAGTTCCATGTGCTTATTAGGATTTCTTAGTTCATGCCTAGGCACTTAGGTTTCTTATTAATACAAGTGGCATGAAAAAATAGTTTTAACTCAGATGCCATTTAATCGAGGTATACAAATTATGGAAGTTCTAGTACAATGAGCTGGTTAATATCCACTCTTTTTTGTTTGAAATCATGTTGCTTATTGACATGGTGTCATTGTTAAATTGATTATGTGTTTCTTGCTCGTCTCTAAATGGCCTCGCACATGTATAGTGATTCTGAAATATCGGTTTTTCTCTATTTCTTCTGTATTGGCTAAATGGACAGGTTATGAGGAGACTAGAGAAAACAGCAAGGTATTTCAAGAATTTGGGTACCTTTGGGTTCTGGTTCCAGTTGGTGTGCACAATTGTTTCTGCTGGAATTTTGGCATTCTCTACAGTTGTAACGGGGAAGGTGACAGCACCCTTTACATTCTATGCAACTGCGGCTGGTATTGCTGCTGCTTTTATCTCAGTCTTCTGGTCATTTGGTTACATCCGTCTCTCTGAAAGGCTTAGAAGAACATCAAAAGAACCTGCTAAGGTAGTACCCCCTTTTCTCAACTATGCACTGATTTTACATTGTTAGCCGCAATAACAGAACTATTCACATGAAAGAAGTTTTCCCAAAAGTCTTCGTAGACCTCTTTCCAGTGAAAAATCTCTGCACCTCTTTCCCACTGGCTTTGGCTCATCTTTTTTACCTGCCTACTGCCATTCCTTGTGCTACCGAGGTGGTTCAGACCATGATATTTACTCCTTCTGTTTCAAATTATAAGATGTTTTGGCTTTTCTAGATACATTGCTTTTATTATGCATCTAGACATAGTGTATATCTAAGTGCATAGCAAAAATTATAAACCTAGAAAAGCCAAAACATCTTATAATTTGGAACGGAGGGAGTATCAATTATCATAGACAACTTCTAGCTGTTTTTTAACATATGTATTGTATAGTTAACTTTGTTTGGCAAGCTTGGTTAAGTTAGAAATGAAACTGTTTTTGCATAATTTCATCAATATACATATGAAACTATTAATTAATTGCTTTTCAGGCTCCTCCACGCGCTGATGTTGTTAAGAGCCTGAAAAATGGCATTGTGCTTAATATTCTTGGGATGGGCGCTGCTGTTCTCGGCATGCAAGCTACTGTTGGTGCTTTGGTAGCAAAAGCTCTCACAACCTCTGCAGTACCCTATTATGCTGCTGCTCCTGGCCAAAGTCCTGTTTTGGCTTTAGATGTTTTCCTAGTTCAGGTAATCGATTGTTTACTCCTATTACCATTTGGCATAAATCATTCTCTCATCAAGGTTTGCACCTGTAACAAGTCAAACAGTGCAATTCTCTTGTTTTCAGCATTACCTTAATCAGCCTTTTTTTGAATAAAGTACCTTAATCAGCCATTTTTGGATAAAGTACCTTAATCACCTTGACCATGGTTTTGGAGTATTGCACTTAACTTCATTGTTACCCGAAAATAGTCCATGTATAGAGTTTGCTAAATATTTGCTTAGTGAAATCACATGTCCAATAAAAAGTATTTTGTCACTTTCTTGAGATCATTTCTGTCCTGGTAGAATTCTTGTAGTAGTAGTAGAACAACTCGGCATAGCACTACATTGGAAGGCGCCATCACATCTAGGAATAACATCAAAATCAATGCAGCCTGCTACCTGACAATGCAAATAATTGTAGGACACTCCAAGGTTAGAATCCTGCAGACATTTGCATACTCAAGATCATTAATCATAGTAGTAGAACCTTGCACATGCAGGGGACAGAGTTGCAGTTGAAGCTGTAATCTGCTACGGAACTAGGGGAAAAAAAAAGAAAATGTATTGGTAGCTGTTCGTTTGTGCTGATCATCGTAGTCTGTTACTACTATTAAAGAGTCTTTAACATCAACGTACTATTGTACTACTACTACTACTACTACTAACCTTTGTTAACCCTCACGTTGAGTGAGCAGGCTTCAGCGAACACCATCCTGTCGCATTTCATTGGGCTGGCGAGCACCCTGGAGCTGCTGCGCTCGGTGTCACTGCCTCCAGCGGAAGCTGCCCCTGCCCCTGCCCCGGCCCCTGCACGGGCCTGAGCCATCATGGCCCATGGGCAGGTCAAGAAAGAACCTTCATCCCTTCGGCTCTACTAGACACTTGCTGTTCCTTGATTGTATGTAGTACAACTTGCATCAAGCTTACATACACATCGATGCGTTCCAGTTCAGCCAGAAACAACATGTTGGCGTAATCCCCGCCGAGTGTGAGCTCTTGCGTGAGCACTTGCGAATCACATGTATGTGGCGCGTGTCTGCTGTTGCTGTACAAGTGAGTGTAGTGACTACTGGTTCGCTCGTTCCTAATCACTGTGCTTCCCGCTTCTTTGCTGGTTTCAACTCTCTCTGGTCTCAGCACAGCAGCCATCAGCAGTAGCACAGCGCGACGACGCCTGGGGGTCCGAACAGTTTTTCTGGTGGGCCTGGAGGTCAGGATGACGAGCTCCACTGGGCATCGGCAGCTGGCTGCTGGCCCCCCCGGCGCGCACGGCGCGCCGGTCGGTACAGCCTCCGTGCACGCTGCCGCTGCCGGTGCCGGCAGCCCGGCACGAGAGGCGGTTGGTTACGGGCAGGCAGCCAATGATGCACGCACATCCCATCCCATCTCGTCCCGGCCCCACCGCGTTCACCTCCGCTTGTCCGCTTGCGGGGGGCTGGAATCCGCGACCAGCCAGGCACGCACGCACGCGCAACACATTGCCGAGCCTGCGTGTGCAGTGTGCCCGTGGCTCGCCCTTATCCTGATGCGATCCCCGTCTCGTCGTCGCCACCCACCGGACAGCCGTACGTACTCACTTCACTGCCTCGCGCTGGTGATCACTGATCAGCTGGCTCGCGGATCCCATCCACACGCGGCGGAACCACCAACCAAACCAACCGCCGCGGAGCCGAGCAACCCTGAACCCTGGTGGACGCGACACGACACGAGACGGCCCCCCAGAGCACCAAACGGGGCCTGAAATATCCCGAATCCCAGACGACGGATGATGGTTGCGGATGGGGGCTGTGGCCTGTGGGGATCGCCGCCCGTCCGTCGGGTACGTACGTGGTGCTGGTACGGGCGCTTCCGTACACGTGCCCGAGGTCTGCCGGTCTCGGGCAGGTCTGGTCTGGACCGCGCGCGCATAAACAAAGCCGCACGGCCGTTTGGTGCGCAGGCAGGGATTCCCCGCCGTGCGCCGGTGCGCGGCAGCAGAGGCGTGGAGTGAATCTTGGACCTCTCATCATCTCCTCTTTTTGCCAGCCAGGCGATAAACAAACAACAACGATGGGGGCGGTGGGCCCCCACCCAGGCAGAGATCGGGAGGGAAGGAAGTTGCAAGGAAGCTGCGCGCGTAACTGAAACGGGTGGGGTGGTTGGTTGGTCTGGTCCGTGGTCGCCGTGGAGGTGGATGGATCTGCCTCCTCCTCTGTTCTATTGATGTGCAAACAAGTTTGCAACGGGATCTCTCTCTCTCTCCCGCACCGCATCATCCGCAGCATGGTACAGTACCGCCGATGTCGGCTGGCCCTGCGCCTCCCCAGATCCACATCCACCACGTCCCCCGCCCCCTCTCTCTTTCCTGATGCAGATGCGGCCTGCCTGCCTGCTGCCGCCTCTGACTTCTTTCCGCTGCCCTTTTTTCCCCGTCCTGCTTTCATTGAGGCGTTCGAGGGCCGTCGTCGTGTTGCGCGACGCGCTGGGGCCGTTCGCCCGTTCATACGCGATACGATACGTGGAGCCGTCTCGCGTATCCGCCGGGGCCAAGGCCTCTCGACACGACAGCGTGTGGGTTTGATTGCAATCGCACACGCACGCGCGCGCACACACACACACGGAGAGACACCTGGGCCCCGGTAGCTGAGCTGAGCTGTGCCCATAACTGCCATGCCCCCCCTCCCTCCACGAAATCGCGCCGGTTTTTATTGCCCCGCGCGCCCCACCCCCGAGAGATTGCGCTCCAGCCTGGCCCTTGGGCCCCACCACCCGCAAACCGCCGCGCCCTCCCCCTGTCCCCTTCCTCCGATGTCTGTCCACCGCGCCTCCCTCGCTGCCCTGCGGGACCGGGCGTCGCGTCGCCCGTGCTGTCAGCGGCGGAGCGGGTCCCGTCGGCGCGGTCGCCGGAGCCCCCACCCAAACCATCGCGCACGCACAGCGGTCGTACTGTCCGGCTAGTACACATGTACGGGCGCGCGGGCGGGAGCTTTGAGGATGGAGGGGGAGGGCGGACGGGGACGGGCGCGACACGGGCGACTCATCAATTCGGCGGGATGGGCCGCGGGTCGGGCACACACCGTGCCGCTCTGCGCTCAGCTTGCATGATTTGATTCCAGCTCCAAGGGGGATGGACCGATGGATGGGTTTCGTTGCAGGTAAATTTTAACGTTCTCCTCCCGGGGGTTGACGGTCTGAATTTTTTATTTTTTTAGCTCTTTTTTTCAAAAAAAAATCACAAATATGTCTCTGCAGGTAAGATTTTAAAATCTGAATCTTTAGTTCGGCGTCATCGTTGCTGACGTCGAACTCGGGGCCACATTGGCGCCATGGACACTGACATGGCAGCCAGCTCGGCGTCGACAATCCTGGCGCCAAACCATCTTACGTATGGGCCCGCGGTTCCTTTCTCTCTTCCTCTGTCTTTCTCTCTACCGTCCCCGCCCGCACCGTCTGCGCACCCGCACCGCCGCGGCCTCTCCCGCGCGCTCGCGCCGCCCCGGCCACACCCGCGCCCGTCGTGCCACTCGGCGCCGTGGCCCTGCCCTGCCCTCATGAAAGCTCTAGTTTGGTTTTGGTGAATTGATGAAACCCTAAGTGCTAACTTAGTTTATCAAGTGATCATGATATAGGTAGCACACTCCAAGTGGTGAAGCAAATGAAGATCATAACATGATAATGGTGATGCCATGGTGATGATCAAGTGCTCGGACTTGGAAAGAAGAAAGAGAAAAACAAAATGCTCAAGGCAAAGATATAAATTATAGGAGCCATTTCGTTTTGGTGATCAAGACACTTAGAGAGTGTGATCACATTTAGGTTTGATAGCCGTACTATTAAGAGGGGTGAAACTCGTATCGGAATGCGGTTATCAAAGTGCCACTAGATGCTCTAACTCATTGCATATGTATTTAGGATCTAGTGAAGTGCTAACACCCTCGAAAATGTTTGTGAAAATATGCTAACACATGTGCACAAGGTGATACACTTGGTGGTTGGCACATTTAATCAAGGGTGGTGAAGTTTGGGTGCAAGGGTAAGAAACTCCATCGGCGTCCTAGACAGAAAAGACGGAGGTCACTGTAAGTGACCGGACGCTGGTCTTGGTTGGACCGGCGCGTCCAGTCAGTGGCAGCAGAGGGCGTGCGTTTCGGTCTCATGACCGGATGCTGGGTCACCCAGCGACCGGACGCTGGCGGGATACGTCAGGTCAGTGCTGACGTACGCTGACGTAGGGCGTACAAAGGAGACGTTGTGTGATCAGACGCTGGCTGTGTCCGGTCAAGCCGGACGCGTCCGGTCGGGAAAAATCGCATCTGGAACCTTACTGGAAACGACCGGACGCTAAGGTCCAGCGTCCGGTCACTTTCTAACTGACGCGTTCGGTCAGCAGACGACCGTTGAAATCTGACGAACTGTATTTGAAGCCGGGGACACATGGCGTGTATCACGTGACCGGACGCTAAGGGCCAGTGTCCGATCACTCAGACCGGAGCGTCTGGTCACCCTGCGTTGTGCCCAGTGAAGGGGTACAACGGCTCTATTTCGTGGGAGCTTCTATTTAAGCCCTATGGCCGGCTCAAGCTCACTCTCTTGGACATTTACATTGACATAGCAACCTTGTGAACTTAGCCAAAGCCCTCCTACTCATCTTCATCATTGATTCATCATCTTTGTGAGATTGGGAGTGAATTCAAGTGCATTGCTTGAGTGATTACATCTGGAGGCACTTGGTGTTCGTGTTTCGCTGCGGATTTTGCTTGTTACTCTTGGTGGTTGCCGCCACCTAGACGGCTTGGAGCAGCGAGGATCATTGAGAGGAGGGTGGTGATTGTCTCCGGCTCCAATCGTGGTGATTGTGAGAGGTTCTTGACCTTTCCCCGGCGGAGCGCCAAAAGGTACTCTAGTGGATTGCTCGTGGCTTGTGTGATCCTCATCTTGTTTTGGTTGTGCGGCACCCTATTGAGGGTTTGGCGTGTGATGCCAATTAGCGCGTGAACCTCCAAGTGAGTGAATCGCCACAACGAGGAGTAGCTTGCCGGCAAGCAAGTGAACCTCGATAAAAAATCATTGTGTTCATCATTTGATTCCGAGGTGATTAGTCTTCATTGTTATTCATTCTTGTGATTGATTGGCTCCTTCATCTACACGGCGGTATAACTTTCTTGATCACTCTATTTATATTACCGTAAACTAGTTATCAAGCTCTTTAGTGTAGCTAGTTGTGAGAGCTTGCTTGGTTGGTTGATGTGGCTCTTTAGTTAACCTTTGAGATCACACTAACATAGGGTAGTGTCATAGCTATTGTGTGAATAGATACTATCTAAACTAGAATTGTGGTAGGTGGCTTGCATTTTTAGTAGGCTAGCGCAACACTTGCTTCGCCTCATAATTGTCTATCCAATTTGTTAAGTGTTGTTGTAGAAATTTTTATTAGGCTATTCACCCACCCTCTAGCCATTAGGACCTTTCACCGCGGCCTCGCCGTGCCCGCCCTGCCCGCCACGTCGTGCATCGTCCCACCCTGCCTGGCCGCGCCACTCGACGTCGCACCTCACCCCGCCCCACCCGTCCGCAGCCCGCACGCCCTCACTGACCGTCGTGCCCGCTCGCCCTCACCGGCCGTCCGCGGCCTGCCCCGCCCTGCACAGTCCGTCGTGCCGTGCCCACCCCTACCCGCCACGCCAAGGCGCGCGGGAGCTCTGGCCCAGGCACGCCAAGGCGCTCCGGCGGCTTGCTGTTGCACTCCACCGACTGCACAGTAAAGTAAGTTACTTTATTCGTTTGAATTGGTAATTTATACTTAATTAACAATAGTTAGGGTGTAATAGGTTGATAGATATATAGATACTTATGTTGGTATAACTAGTTTTCGTATATAGTTATTACATAGATAGATACATGCATAGGTATATATTTAGTACTTAGTATATATATGTAGTACTTAGTACATAGTATACATTTACTTGTCTAAATACTAGAGACCTTCACGTTAGTAGTTAGCGTGTATTTTTGACTAAAGGACATGTGTTTCGTTACGTGTTTGAAATAGATGAACAACCTAGTGACCATATATCATGGAGGCACCGTTCAAAGCGATCGCTATGGATATGTTGATTTTGTTGACATGCAAAGCGTGCCTGTGCTATTCAATGATAGGCCTTCATTTAGTGAGTGGTTGCAAGGGCTCAGGAGGAGCTGCATTGCCTTGGAGATGATGATGATGGCATTGTAGTTGAGGGTGTACTGCACCTAGGTTCTCCTCCCAACATCCTCAGGCGAATGATCCCAATTGGATGTGGATTAGTGGAAGAACTATGTGAGATCAGCTATGAAGAGCCAGCTGCAATGTTTGGACGTGGTTGTGCTCAGGTGTTAGTTGATCCGATCCCTCATGTGTTTTCCCCACCAATGGGTCAGCAGGCACACTTCGACCCTCCCGTCCCGAAACCTGATATGGATATGGAGGTTGCACCTACGGTTCCCGATGCTCAGTCTGCCCCCAATAAGGTAGTTGGAGATGCTTGTCAGACTTATGTTGTTGTGGCAGATTCTTCTCATGAGATCCCTTTGATATAGAATCATCCGAGTAAGTGCCTTATCCACATGGTTATTGGGAGCTTACCCCGTTCCTTACATCCATTTCTTTCATTCTTTTCTTATTTCTCTACTTATGTTGCAGGAGACATTCCTGATAATGTGGATGTGCCCCTGGAGAGTAGCCTCCGTATGATGGGCCAAAGTACATTGTGGATCTAGCTTACCGTTGGAACAAGCGTGGATCAAGGAAGAGGACGAGGCACAGGATGGTTATGGATCAGATACCCGGAAGAACGAGGCGTGGGAGAGGAACACCATTTCTTACTGACCCTGAGCAGTATGAGTGCTGCAAGTGTGGTAGACTTGGCGACAATTCACGCAGTTGCCATTGATAGATTAGTGAGGTGCGACTATTGGTTGTTTTCACTATTTTATATTTGTCATATTCATTTAATTAATTATGCATGTCTCAATTTATGTATATAATTGTGTCAATTACTTGTACATTTCTAAGTTCATTTTTCATTGTATATTGAATTTCTAATTCATTGACTTTTTTTTGTAGGATGGCGCAATTCCACCTGCTCGACCCGACGTACGAGGCGACCCACCGAGGACGTCTCATAGCAGCGGGGCAGGTAATAATCTATATGTTTTGTTTAAATTTTTGTGAGCGCGCATGTGGTCATGAAGTAACAGGAGACTATATTTTATTCCATGCAGGACCTTTCGCTCCTTCATCCTAGAACCCACAATGGGTTCTTGGACATGTAGTACGACGACAGGTACACACCTTTCCTGCAAAGAGCTGGCCTGGATGCCATCTCTTTTCAGGTTCGTCGTGGGTTGCCCAAGTTCAATTCAGCGGCCATAACTGCGTTGGTTGACAGGTATTATCTTCAATCATTGCCTCTATTCATGACCATTTGTTCGTGTGTTTGCCTTTTTAACATGTAATCTTGCTTTGTCGAAAATGTAGGTGGCAGCCGGAGACTTACAGCTTTCACCTACCTTTCAGGGAGATGACAGTCACGCTCTAGGACTGTCAGAAGATCCTAGGCTTGAGGATTCACGGCAACGCAGTCACTGGACAATGCAGGTCAGAAGGTTAGAGAGCACGAGTAGAGGCCTTCCTTGGGCATGAGGTTGGCGAGCAAGGGGCTCACACTTCTGGAGTTCTAATCTCCTGGCTCCGGCAAAAGTTCGCACTGTACCCCGAGGAGGCAGATGAGGAAACAGTTGGGTACTACTGCACGGCGTGGATCCTACACCTATTTGCCTGCGTTCTCTTCCCCGACGCCATGGGTGACACTACGTCATGGATGTGGGTCCATTGCCTTAGTGACTGGGACCAGACGGGTCAGTACAGCTGGGGCTCTACAGTCTTGGGTTTTCTTTATCGACAGCTGTGCGAGGGGTGTCGTCGGACTTCGTCCACAGCGTCACTTGGTGGAGCGTGTACCTATTGTAGTTGTGGATGTGGGCTCGTCTACCAGTTGGCCGTCCCGAAGTTCTGGCTCCTCGTGAGTGGTTCCCTAATTTGGATGTCATCAATACACCAAAACCCACATAGGGAACAAATGCACTTTTAAATTCTCAGTCTGAAACATACTGAGTAAGCAACTCATCATCCGAGTTATAGTTCTCTACCATAACCTTGTTGCTATGGCTAGGCTCACCTGCATTGCTCTGACCTACATGTCGCCTGTAGTAAGCGGCCTCCGCTTCATCTGCGGCCTCTACGGCCTGAGTGAAGAACGTATCGTCATCCTCCTCCTCCAGCAAGCTCGCCTCTGCTAGAGCGATGAGCTCGCTCAGTCTGCCAGTGTCGACCTCCGCCTCCTTCGCCTGTAAGCCCACATCTGCTAGAGCGATGAGCTCGTTTAGTCTGCCAGTGTCGTCCTCAGCCTCCTCCGCCTACAAACCTGTCTCTGCTAGAGCGATAAGCTCGCTCAGTCTGCCAGTGTCATCCTCTACCTCCTCCACCTACAAGCCCGTCTCAGCAAGAGCGATGAGATCGCTCAACCTGGCAATGTCGTCCTCATCCTTGCCCCCCTCATCAAACAACACAACCGGTGATTGAAACGGTGCGACCAGCTCGTGTTCTGTGCTCATCTAACTTTTTTCTCATACCTTGCATGAGCCACCTCTGTGGTATGGTCCTTGCTGCATTCAATCCCTTCATGTATAAAATGCAATCAGTTAGCAACGTGGTTATATTACATTTAAAATCAGGCAACGAAAAAAGACTTTCAAGCACTCACTGGCACATAATGCAACAACATGCTCGTTCAAGACCTGCATCTGTACTCTTGTCTGCTCCCTTGCCTCCTTCCTTGTCCTCTCCTCCTCTAACGTCCTATGTCTCTCCAATCCCCATTTGTAAGCCCAACATCGATTGAGATACGAATACCACGCTGTCTAGCAAACTCACGCATATTATTTTTGTGATGTTTAATGAATAGGTTAACGTAGTCAGGTCCATATCCCCTCTTTCGTGCAATTACTTGCCTCCCCTCCAGTTCATCCAAGAACTTAGCTTGACCCTCATAATATTCCCACCTGTATTTTCTAGTGCTCTGTTCAAACGAAAAATTATATCATATATGTCTTAGCAAAAGAAACAAAATACGATTTCATGTTTACCACAAAAATAATCAACCTCATCATAGTCAACCATATGGCCGCAATAATGACCTATTCCAAGCTCCAAAGGGACTAGACCGTAGTTGCATTTAACACCACATTCGCACTTGACTGGAGGTGCTTTGTAAATTAACCTTTCTTTCTTCTTTTCCTTTGACTTTGGCGGCTCCGACCATTGATTCTTAGGACCGTAGAGCCACTCTTTAAAACGACACTTTACAAATCCATAACGCTACAAGAGAATACATTAGTACACGCACACCTATAGAGATAAACATTTAAACAGATACACTTTTCACTTACTTCGTGTTTGTTCGGACACACAAACTCCAATGTATTCTTAGGCTCTCCTGCATTGCCCTGATCTGCCTGTCGCCTGTAGTAAGCTGCCTCCACTTCACCTGCGGCCTCTACGGTCTGAGTCAAAAACGCGTCCTCCTCCGTCTAGCTCATGTGGCTAGGCTCACCTACATTAATACACGCACATATATAGAGATAAACATTTAAACAGATACACTTTCCACTTACTTCGTGTTTGTTTGGACAAATAAAATCCAACGTATTCTCAGGGTTTATCACAGCTCGATCTCCGCATTCTCAGGTGCTTCTCCTTAGCCGTCATTGGCGGGGGTTAGGGAGGTGGAACCCACCGCTGGAAGTGCTCACGTGGATGTCTCCCTCAACACCAATCGTCGAAAAGAAGGTACCTAGGGTCAAACTTGTCTGCACCGTCGATCCACTGAAAGAAAAAACACCTCATGGGCTTACACAACAAGATTTCAACAAAATATTAGTAGCCTACTTACACAAATAAAGAAAAAAAGATAGTGAAAATAATTACTTAAATTGAAACGACTGCATGTGTAGAAGCAACGCGTCGCTGTGTCTGGATGTCCCGATTGAAACACGTTGGCCAGGAAACCATAGTCACAGTTAGGGACAGGGAGGCCAGGAGGGATGGAGGCATCTTTGCTAGACGCGTCGGGGTATAATTCACGAGGATGACCTCGTTTTCGTCAAAACTCCTCCCGATACATTTCTTGCATCTAACGAAACGGTTGTAATTTAACAAACAAAAATCAAAACATCATAAATTAATGTCAATGAGAACTATAACTACAATACAACCAATTTCGTTCTAAGAACTGAAAGCAATTAACATTAAACCATAAACCTAGGGTTTCCCATTTGATGCACAACAATAAACCCATAACATAACAACATGCGCTGCGGTTACCCAGGTTTGCTACTTTTTCACGCCTTGGCATCATTCTACGGTTGTATAATATAAATATTAAAAATTACATGAAACCCTAAGTAATGACGATTCTTAGGTTGAAAAATCCGACTAACATATACCGAATCGATGCGAAAAAAACTAGAAGGGAAGCGAGGATACCTTGCTATCGAAGATCTACGGATCAAATCAAAGTTTTCAAGGTGCAATATGCCGATTCGTGAGGTAGGACGAAGTGGGGAGAGAAAAACCTAAGAGGGAGGAGAAAGAAGAGAAAAAAGGCTCGGACAGGAAGGTTAGGGCCGGGGTTAAAACACCACCTCGGCGTCATAGATCATGACGCCAAGATCTACGACGCCGAGCGCGGCACCAGGATCTACGACGCCAAGCTTGGCGCTAGGATCTATGGTGCCGATCTGCCTGTCAAGTCACCGTCACGTCTGTGTTGAGCCCAAGACCTCGGCGTCAGCAACGATGGCACCGAGCTAACGCCCTGTTCGTTTGGGCTGGTTTGGCTTATAAGCCATGGCTGAAAGTACTGTTGGCTGGTTTGGTGTGAGAGAAAAATACTGTTTGTTGTTTGATAAGCCATGACTTGTAAGTCAAATACCAGCAAACGAACAGGTTGTAAGGGTGCAAATTTTAAAATCTTACCTTCAGGAACATATTTGTGATTTTTTTTAAAATAAGCTAAAAAATAAAAAATTCGGGTTGACGGTACGGAACCACGGAAATAAACCAACAATTCAAAATTCAAACCGTCCGGGGACCCCATGATTACCAGCCAAACGGCCTGGGGTCCCGCCGCTTCTCACCCGTCGTCCCCCGCGCTCCCACCGCCTCGTGGGGCCCAGATGTTCCGGACCCCACCTGCCATCGTGACGTCCGGAAACGACGCGAGCCCCGAGCATGAGGTGGCACCTCGCCAGCTGTACCCCGGTGACGAGCCACCGGCCGCTCCCGGTCACCCTTCCCGTCTCTCCGGGCTATATAACGCCCCGCCTCGCCTTCCCCCTTCCTCCAGCCACCGATCGAGACGTCCCAATCGAGCCAATCTCATCTCACACCGCCATTGCCAGTGCCAGCGGCAGCAGCAGCAGCAGGCTAATCCATCCGTTCCGTGTGTCTGTTTCCAGCACAGCCAGCGATGGGAGTGGAGTCGTCGGAGTGCGACAGGATAAAGGGGCCCTGGAGCCCGGAGGAGGACGAGGCGCTGCGGCGGCTCGTGGATCGCCACGGCGCGCGGAACTGGACGGCGATCGGGCGCGGCATCCCGGGGCGGTCGGGGAAGTCGTGCCGGCTGCGGTGGTGCAACCAGCTGTCGCCGCAGGTGGAGCGCCGCCCCTTCACTCCCGAGGAGGACGCCGCGATCCTGGCCGCGCACGCGCGGCTCGGCAACCGCTGGGCCGCCATCGCGCGCCTTCTCCCGGGCCGCACCGACAACGCCGTTAAGAACCACTGGAACTCGTCGCTCAAGCGGAAGCTCGCCACCGCCACGGCCGCGGCGACCTCCAGCGACGCCAAGGAGCGGCCGTGCAAGCGCGCGAGCCCTGCTGGCCCGGAGAGCCCGACGGCGTCGGATCGCAGCGACCTCAGCCACGGCTGCAGCGGCGGCGCCGTGGCGCAGGTGTTCCGCCCCGTCCCGCGCGCCGGCGGCTTCGACGCCATCAGCTGCGCCGCGGACGTGCGCCCTCCTCCTCCGCCCCCGCCAGCAACTGCAGACGAGGACCCGCTCACGTCGCTCTCCCTCTCGCTGCCGGGGCTGGACCAGCAGGCGTCGTCGGGGTTCCACCACGACAGCGCGCGGAGCCACTTCCAGGAGCTCTCCCCCTCGCGCTCCCCGTCGCCGCAGTCTCCTCCTCCACCCGCCGCCCTTCCTTCGCCGGCGGCGGCTCCGTCTCAGTCGTCGTCGTCGTCGTCGTCGTACCCGTTCAGCGGCGAGCTGGTGGCCGCGATGCAGGAGATGATCCGCGCCGAGGTGCGCAAGTACATGTCCGGCGCGGGCCTCCGCGCCGGGTGCGGGCCCGGCGCCGTGGGCGAGGCGTGCATGCCGCAGCTGGTGGAGGGCGTCATGCGCGCCGCCGCGGAGCGCGTCGGCGTTGTCACACGGCCGTAGAAGAACCCCAAACCAAACCAAACCAAACCAAATCAGATCGAATCAATGCGAAGCATTGTGTTAACTAAGATCCCGTCCCGTCCTGTGTAGCAGCACTACGTAGACTACTACTGCTAGTCGTTCTTGTATTTAGGAGAGGAGCTCGCGTTGTTTATTCGTCGGCGGCTGCCGCTCTGAATTCAGAAAGAAACAGAGCGGCGGCGGTGAAAGCCGGAAGCGGAAACGGAGGTTGGCAAATAATCATCGAGCCTGCCATTTCTATACTGGGATGTGTTGCCGCGGCTTGCTCAGAAAGGGGATGTGATTGCGCTGATCCGCCCGATGGCAATACGCGCCCGAAACCGATCTGGAACGTCTCTTCCGCTGTTCCAGTTTCCACTTTGCTGTACTGCGAGTCACGAGCGCGAGCGCGAGCGCAACCCAACAAAATGGCGGATCAGAGCCGGGATACAGAACGGCAGCTCTGTTTCCTTCACTTCACATCAGCAGCTCTGATGAATCCTCAAAGCGTCTTTCATTGAGATATTGGATCATGCGATGATTGAACTCGATAAAAATCGATAAATTATTGCGTTCCAAACGTGTGGCTGTGAGCGGTGGCACCGTGTAAGCTAGAGCTACAAGCCGTTGAACCGAGTGTACTGTTAGAGTCATCAGCAGAGTTGAGTTATGAACTGGCTTACAATCCAGGCTCCATTCGCCAGGATTTATTGCTGCCGACTGATTTATAGGACTAATTTATTGAGAAAAATACCTATCCATACCCGAAAAAATAGGACTGAGGGCCTGTTTAGATCCCTTCCCATTTGTAATTTATCAGTAGAAAAAAATACCTTGACAAAATCATCCCAATTATGAAAAATAGGACTGATTCTCGTACAGAGCCCAAGTGAGTGCAGGACGGGGGGCAGTGGCAGTGAGTGATCGATCGCTTTGCTGGCATCAAACAGGGCCTGATTCTCAAGACACGAGACAGGACGCAGCAAATCGATCGCTGCTAGCAACAGCCAACAAACACGAGACGGCGCAGCAAATGTGAAAGGCAACAAGGACAGAGGACGCGGACGGACGCCAGCGGTGTCAGCCAGCTGTTCTGGGCCGGCCTGTCAGCCTGTGCACCTTAATACCCTTGCGCAGAACAGTAAAGATGGAGCGGCCTGACTTTGCAAAGGATGGGTGGCGCGCGCGTGCACTGTGCATGCCCACGGCCACGATCGGCGAGCGACAGGCTGCAAAGCGCTCTGCACAACCAGGGCAGGGGGCACGGGCGCACGGCGGCGGTGACCGGTGAGCGGTGAGCCGATGGCACGATGAGCCTTTTCGCCAGTCTCTCTCTAACGGAGGCAGGACCGAGTTGGAACATGGGCCTGGTTTTGATTACACTGGGCTTCGAAACTCTGGGACCAAACTTTTGTTCGAGCCTGGTAACTGAGGCCCAGTATGGAGTGTCTGAATCGTGCACTAAGGTGGTGGTAGTAGTAGTAGTAGGCCTAGTCTATTTCCATCGGCGGTCCAGCCCAGTGTAGGAGATGCAGCAACACTTGGGCAAACGTCTGAAAAAGGTTAGCACAAACACGCAGCACCAGAAACACTTGGGCAAAACTGAAATGCTGGTAACACCACACCACATCCTGGCGTACTCCCAGTATAATACGTACTACACATAGTTATTCAGCCTGATGACATTTAAACAGACCATCCATCAACTCATCTGAAAGCCCAGAACATAACGGCAAGAACGCGACAAGCCCACAAACTAAATAAAGGAAGCAGAAGAGCACGCAGCCTCGACACGAACGAACGTTGCACTGCACGCGGGGCACACAGCCTCCCCTCACGGCTCAACGACGCGGCGCCGTCAGTTGCTCGGCGCATCGGCCGCCGCCTCCTCGACGTTGCTGCCGGCGACGTCGACGACGAAGCGGTAGCGGACGTCGTTGCGCTCCAGCCGCTCCAGCGCCTCGTTCACGTACCCCATCTTGACCACCTCGATCTGGCAGGTGAGCCCCTTGTCGACGCAGAACTGGAGCACCTCGGCGGTCTCGTCGATGCTGCCGATGAAGCTCCCCGTGATGGCCTTCCGCCCCAGCATCACCATGGGCGACACGAAGCTGAGGGGCTCGGCGATGACGCCCAGCAGCACGTGCTTGCCGTCCAGCTTCAGCAGCGCCAGGTACGGTTCCAGCGGGTGGTGCACGGGCACCGTGTCGATGATGTAGTCCAGCGAGTCGGCGGCCGCCGCCATGGCCTCCGCGTCCGAGCTCACCAGGTACGCGTCCGCGCCCAGGTGGTCCATCGCCTCCGCGCGCTTCTTGGACGACGAGCTGATCACCGTCACGTGGTGGCCCATGGCCTTGGCCACCTTCACGCCCATGTGGCCCACGCCACCCAGGCCCAGGATGCCGCCACGGAGGCCCGGGGTCGTCAGCCCAAAGGCCTTCAGCGGGCTGTACACCGTCACGCCCGCGCACAGCAGCGGCGCCGCTTGCTCCGGCGCCAGACCCGCCGGGATCTTCACCACAAACCTGATAGAAAATGCATTAGTTATCAACTGTAAAAAAATTCTGAACTCTATAGTCATTTGCAATATCGTTACTAAGAAATGTTAAAAATGAGATCAACCTAGGAGAAACTATGCTAGGTGGTTATTTTTTAAATAATAAGAATAAAATAGGAACCTAAATTTGAGTTACCGAGGGAGGTTGCCATTTTTTTTGTTGCAGATTTGACTAGCACCAAAGAAAATTGATTGAAGAGTTACTGTTCTATCATAATTCACACATATATCCCATTTTTTAAAAAACAAGCAATCGCTATCTCAAAGAGTTGTTGGATTAGGTAGTGCGATTTGCCCACTGACTGAAAAAGACAGTACACTAAAGTCGCAGGCAAGTTTGGGATCAAACGATGGAGCAAGGTATCCCCATTTCTCCCAACAACCAGTGATGGTTTTGATGACCAATCTTCAGACAAGAGTAGGTGAGGATTCAGCTTCTGTGGTGATGGCTCAACTTGACAAAGATGAGCCAGTAAAGCACACCAAATCCTACTTTTCACATCACACTCTTGCCTGGTCACCACAAGGCATCCATACCTCGACTTTCAGTTGCAGCTGGACGATAATGGACTTTACCGATGATAAATTTTTCCCATACCCATATACTCCCATCCGCCTTTTCTAGAAGGATTGGACATCACCATCCACACTTCACAAAAGTTCAAACTGAAGCTCAACTATTTCTTGCTTTGTTCAGACCAACTTTTTTTTTTGAAAAAAAAACAAGAAGTTATCTCTAGAACACTGAAGGCAAGACAACGCTGAATTTGGTGATTAGTTTTCAGTTTCAAGAACTCACTTCTGGTCGACGACCATGGTCGAGGCGAAGCCACCCTGCGTGGGCCGGCCGTCAGTGTAAACGTCGTTGTAGGACCAGATCTTCTTGTTGCAGTACTGCTCAACGTTGGCCTTGCAGGGGCTGCACTCGCGGCAGCACCCGACGATCACCCCGACGCCTATCACGTCGCCGACGCCGTACTTGGTCACCTCGGGCCCGACCTCCACCACCTCACCGACCACCTCGTGCCTGCAAAAGTTTCAGACACGACATTAGCAAACCAACCCCATGATGGCTAGTGTGCATTTTTCGCAACGTTATCAGTTCGCAGTCGTGGAGTGGTTGGTCAGGAAAAGTTTGTTTTTTTTTTTCACTCGCAAACATGTCAGAAAACAAAAAGTATATAGGCCTGGCGGTGGGGTTTGCTTTACTACTCATTTCTTCAACTCTTTAGCTATCATGAAAAGAACATCATGATTATTTGAGCCTGTAGAAATTAGACAACAAACTCGATCTTGTGCTTCAAATAATCTCGTAAACTGATGAATGACAGTAATTGGCAACCAACTACGTGAACAAAGAGTATTAGTGTGGTATGTGCCACCTGTAAACCTGAGAATAGCTCTGGACTGAGATGCTGACGTTTGTGGTTATTACCAAATGTGCACTCCTAATATCTACCAACAATCTATGCAGGTCAATCAGATAGACATACCTAAATTTGTCTGCATGTGTAATTTCCTCATGAAAAAATGCTGAAACCGCATGTCACTATATATATTTCTGTCCTACTCCTTTATACTTTTCAAACAAATTGAATAATAGAATACTGCAAAATTCGGTTTATTGTGAACCATATACGTACGCAGTATATATTACTCGATCCCAAGCTGCTGAAAAATAAAATCGCTAGGGGATGCATGTGTTTGTGCTCACCCAGGAACCATGGGGTACTTCGAAGCCCCGAGGTGGTTCTTGGCCTGGTGGACGTCCGTGTGGCAGATCCCACAGTAGAGCACCTTCACCACCACATCTTCAGGGCCTGTGCTCCTGTTGTTGTTGTTGTTGTTGTTGTCACCACAACACATTCCCATATGAGAAGAGACGAGTGTTAGTTTATTCTTGCAGAAGACCAGTAGCATATAGAATTATGCAAGAACAGCCACAGTTAGATAAGAGTATCATATATATAGTACTAGTAGTTGATGACGTGAGAAAGCACCACTAGAGAGTTCTCTCGAAGCAATAATAAAAGTTATGCAGGCGATGGATGCTTTCAAATTATTG
Organism: Miscanthus lutarioriparius; assembly: GCA_904845875.1. NCBI lineage: Eukaryota > Viridiplantae > Streptophyta > Magnoliopsida > Poales > Poaceae > Miscanthus > Miscanthus lutarioriparius. The sequence goes on along the minus strand of CAJGYO010000008.1, from coordinate 76,262,396 downwards.
CACCACGGTTGTACATGCTAGTGTCAGTAGGTAGTATCACCGTATCGGTAATTAGGTCTGGTATTGTACCTGCTAGTACGACGACTAGCTAGAGCTGGACCAGGTATCATGTGCATGCTCTTGTTGAGGAGCAAGCATATAGCCTACGCGTGAGCAAAAACATGACATGGTTGCTAAGCTAGCTTAGTAGAGCAATCTATCAAGAGAAGAGCAAATCACGCGTAATTAAGGGAGTGTACTCCGTGAATACTAGCAGTGACGAATCAGTTACTCGTATATATGGATCAGAATACGCATCAGCAATTCAGCATTCTCCCCAAATTAAAACCTGCCGGCGCTACGTACGTACTCCTAATAATCATCTATCGTTGCATTTGGATTGAAAATATATCCAAGTTTATTTTTTATTTTTCATCAAAAACATCAATCAGATATTCTGCTCTTCTTCTTCTCCCCGGCCGATCCATCTCGGAGAACTACTGAAGGCGCAGATCGAAAGCAACCGTCACCCTCCCTCCTGGATCCATTTTCGTGTTTGCACAAGGAACGGAGACAGTCCGACAGATATGAAGAGGACTAGAGGAGAGGATGAACACGAGCGATCTAGAGACGGCGGCGGCGCGGCGTACCTGAGGGTGTAGGTGTAGGGGGAGAGGTGTCCGGTGGCCTCCCTGGCGGCCCACCCGACCACCTTCCTCTCGGACGCCAGGCTCCCCATCCTCCTCTTGGGACCGGCCGCGATCGACACCGCTACGGGCGGCGGGGACGACGACGGAGCGGGAGGCGGAGGCCTGGAGGGGGGTGGGCGATGGAGACGAGCGAGCCGGCCGGGTGGGTTTAGCCTTCGGAAAGAAAGCAAGCAGCGCGACAACTAGTGTGGGTGTGAGTAGGGTAGGAAAAAATGCGTGAGCAGAGTGCGCGCTAAATAGGGGCAGCGAGCTCGATCGATCGGCCCTGTGCAAAGTGGCAAGGCTAGTTTCACCAAATTTCCAATTTTGACACTATACAAAAAAAAAATTTTCCGTTACATTAAATTTGTGATACATGGAGTACTAAATGTTGATGAAATAAAAAACTAATTACACAGTTTTGTTGTACTTTACGAGACGAACATTTTAAACTTAATTAGTCAACGATCGGATAATTATTACTAAATAAAAATAAAACGTCACTGTAGCCTACAGTGAGTTCGCCGGCGCCGAATCGGCCTAACAAAACACGGCCGTCCTCCAGCCTACCTGTACCTACCAGCAGGATCCCACAGGAGAAAAATTAATAAATGATCCCACTGGCTGGAAACCGTGCGCAGCTCGAATGATACCAAACTAGTAATGACGTGAACAAGAAAACAAAACAGAGCGCGTAGTGTGTACCGCGTCTGAATTTTTTTATTTTTTAGCCTTTTTTTTTAAGTTTTTCACAAATACGTTTCTGAAGGGAAGATTTCAAAATATGGACTCTTAACTCAGCGTCATCAATGCTGCTGACGCCGAAATCTTAGACTCAATGTTGACGTGACGCTGATTTGACAGGTATCTCGACACCATATAAGCTGACGCCGAGGTTGGCGCCCTGTACGAGAGGCCCACGAACGAAGATAGAGTAACTAGCAGCCAAATAAAAAACAAAAAGATAAAGCGGGGTCACGAGTTGTCTTATCTCTCAGCATTCACTCTGGCTATGCTGTGATGAGTGTTGAGTGGTAGTGTAGCCTGTACAGAACGGATGAGTTACTCATGCGTGCATGTTTGGTCAGGTAATCACTATTCACCCACAATCCTACCTCTTTTTTTACATGATCGTATCATATCTTGTGTATGAAAATCATCAAAATACAAAGGTAATCGTTGTGCTGCTATTTTACTACACGAAAGAAACAAACTGCACCTTTGATAGCCGCTCGGTTCACTCCGCTACAAACAAAGAGAAACGGCCAGAATACGCGGAACTTTCTGCCCAGCAGCCGAAGCGATTGCCAGCGAGGGGACTTCTCTTTTCGGCCGGCGCCGCTGCGGCAGGATCGGCTCGGCCAGCGCTTTCAATTCAAGGACCGAGCGCGACAAGACCCGGCGTCGTCCGCATGTACCGTTCCCCCCAGACCGGACCCCCACGGCGCTGTAGCCGACTGCCCAGCAAAAAGCGCAGACAACTTCACAATCACAGGCGCAGGCCACTGCACATGAGGTAATTGTTGCTAATGCCAAATTCAGCAGAGTTCTTAGCAGAAGCCAGGTTACCGTCGCATTTTTGTTGCTAATGCCTCATCAATTCTCGTCAGGAGGAGGTTTTTACAACATTGCCAACTGCCAACTGCCATGCACTGTGCTATAGATAGTTTACTTGTGCACAGTAAAAAACTTGGCACACTGCACTGTGGCCCCACCGCATGTGCCAGTTGCAAAGGGTTCCCGATGTACGTACGTATATGATCATTTTTTTTACAACAAATAGATGTACGTACCAAACATGCATGCATGAGTAACTCATCCGTTCTGTACAGGCTACACTACCACTCAACACTCATCACAGCATAGCCAGAGTGAATGCTGAGAGACAAGACAACTCATGACCCCGCTTTATCTTTTTGTTTTTTAGCCTTGTCAATTGTCATGATCGATGACTCTGCAATTCCCCAGAGGATTTGGCGGCTGCTTACTCTATCTTCGTTCGTGGGCCAGTTGGTGAGCATGCACGCAAACCTAGGCGCGAGCGTCTATGGCGTCGAGATATCTGTCAAATCTGCATCATGTCAGCGTCGAGCTTAAGATTTTGGTGTCAGAGACGTTTTAATCGAGGTAAGGATCTAGATTATGAAATCTTTTAACCGAAGATATATTTATGAAAAATTTAAAAAAATAATTAAAAATAAAAATTCAGGTACCGCGTCGCATCTGAGCTGACACGGTACGTACGCGTACGTGTCTCAAAGGGAGATCGAATCTCCCTTGGGCCTTGATTGGATTGCCTCAAATTTCTAAGTTTTTTATTTTTTTCATCACATTAATTTTTGAACATATATATGAAATATTAAATGTAGGTAAAAAAAAATTAATTACATAGTTCGGTTGTAAATCACGAGACAAATCTTTTGAGCCTAATTAGTCCATAATCAAACAAAGTTTATCAAATACAAATAAAACATACTACAGTGTCCAGATTGCAAAAATTTGCAATCTAAACACGGCGTTGGTGCAGTTGGTGAGCATGCACGCAAACACGCAGTGGTTGTGCAGAGGCACACGTCAGTACGTCACGCAAATCTCTCTCCATGACCATGGCCATGATAGAAATGGTCGCCTCTAGACTCTAGTTGGCGCCTTGTTTAGATGCCATCCAAATTTCAAGTTTTTTCACTTTCTCTCTCATCATATTAATTTTTAGCCGCTTGCATAAAGTATTAAATGTAGGTAAAAAAAATAATTAATTACACAGTTTAGTTGGATATCACGAGATAAATCTTTTGAGCCTAGTTGGTCCACGATTGGACAATATTTACCAAATAAGACGAAAGTGGTACTATTCATCGGGTTCACTTTTTTTCAAAGTGAACGAGGCCTGGCTTTGGCTCTCAGTCCTCAGCGCCTAGTAAAAAAAAACGGCGAAGCAAATTTGAGAGAAAAAAAAATGCGCCCGCCTCTGATGCATGCGCCTAGCTGCAAAAAAAGGCGTAGTTTTTTTTTTCTCTCAAATTTGCTTCGCCGCTTTTTTTTCTAGGCGCAAAAACGTCTTTTTAACAGCTAGTTAACACCGTTAGCTAACATATTTGACGGTAGTATCAAATTAGGGATGAAAGTTAAAGTGAGTGTTAAATATGGAACGAATAAATTTTAGGGCCAAGAAAGGAACGACTCATTTTCCCACTATCAAATAAGAAATTCTCTCTTATTAGAATGAAAGAGGTAAAGTAGACTAAAGATTAGTCCACGAGGTTGTTTAGATCTAGAGGCTAAAATTAACCATGTACCATACCATGACACATGTATTTGCCCCTAATTAATATCCATACACAGCCATGCATAGAGATATGTGGGGGTAATATATGTTTTTTTGCCCCACAGTACCACTTTTAGCCCTCTGTAACCTACTTTGGAGGAGCTAATGGAAAGGATGGGATAAAGTTTAGCCCTCACTTTTAGTCCCCTGTTTAGATCCATGATGGCTAAATTAGCTCTTAGCCCTCGTGGATCCAAATAAGACCTTAACAGCTATTAAACAGAAAAGTCGCTTCCTGACTGGGTCTTCAAGTCCTGCGGTTGTGAAAAGACCGTGCCAATTAATGTGTGATATGAAATAGAAGCAGAGTGGCCAGATTAGTATTGTGTTAGCACTTAAAGAAATGAAATGGCACTCTACTAAGAATTTGTCAAACTTAGGGGTCATCATGGCCCTCTTTATCCTAACTCTACTCTCTCAGGCTAGCTAGTGGCATTAAGTTGGGTTCTTACTTCTCGTTTAAAAAAAATGCTATTGTCAACGATATCCGCGAAACGTTTGTAGTGACTTGTTTGTCAATCTCAAGATTTCCTAGCCTAATCTTTTAGAGATGCTAATAAAGTTGGATGTATGTATGCGTTTATAGAGGCGAGCATGTGGGCACGTATGTTAGCATCTATGTCTAGACTATGATTTTAAAAATGGAGTGAAATACACGGTAGGTCATAAACTTTAAAAATGATTATTTGTGTCTTTTAACTTTTTCAAGTGATTTATTCTAAGTTCACTCTAGATTCAATCATAGGACTAAATTTACATTTTACAATTTGAATGGACTACCTAAAAAGTTAAAAGACCCGGATGATTATTTCATCGATCCAAATGAGAATATATAGAAAGGATGTAATTCTAGCATTCATGTGTTGTTCAAAAAAGAATACAATTCTAGCTTCATAAGTAGGTGTCGTATCCTAAAATGTGTACTCTATGGATGTATTGTATGATGCAACTAGCTATAGAGTTTATAGGTGTAATCATTTGCTTTTGTCACATCAACACACGTGGAGAATAAAAGAAAACAAGGGTACATGTGTCTTTTTATTTGTATGGTGTGCTAGCTTCTTCCCAATGCGTGAAAATTGTATTCTTTGGATGGAGAGAGTACATTGTATTTGGTTCTTAAGAAAAGGTTGACAAAGACTTTTAACAATCAAGATGTCACGCTGGTAAAAAAAAATTCACGATCGGGCCATTCACCTGTTATGCGCCGGTAAAATCATCACAATTGCAACCCCTAGCTTTAGTCGCAGCAGGAGCTAGAAATGCGTTTTTTTTTAACTTTTTTAAGGCTAGATTTTTTTAAGTAATAGTTAAATTTTAAGAAAAAAACCAGTACAAATGGGAGTCTTTGCCTCCCCCACCTCCGCAATTGCCTGCCTCGTTGGCTCCCTCGTTGCTAATTGGGCGGTGTTTGTTTGAGAATGTTAACTTAGCCAGCATTGTTTTTTTTGTTCTTATCTCTCTTGCTCACAAATCTTGTATGCTTGGACGACCTTGGCATCGAGGTTCAGACCGGTAATCGCCTGCCGAGTTTCTCTATTAAAAAACTCAACAGAAGCCAACCAGATTATTAATTATTACATGTAGTATGTATGACACATCACCCAACCCAACATTCGTGTTGAAATTATCTCCAATATATAATGAGAGTATAATGGTATAGAACTGTAGATCCCCTTGCATAACTCAGAAGGTATTATTTGGTCAACACACGCAGCCGACGAGGGAGAGGCAGTGGCTAAGACGTCATCATAATTCATAAAAAAACAATAAGAACAGGGACCAATTAGATGAAGTGATCGTGTCAAATACTCTTGGTATGCATTCAATATTCATGCATGCCGATAAATAGAACTGTTTGGGAACTAGAGCAGCCGCCATTATTTTCCTAAAAACAGAGCAGCCGTGTCCATCACCATCGGCGGCAACAACTAGCAAACGCAAATAATCCATGGAGCACAAGAAACATATACAAGATTGAAAGTCAGAGCTCCTGTCACTGCGTTAAAAAAGATGTACAAAAGTCATAAAACACAAGAATATATTTCAAGGAATTTTGATAGGACATGGGCACCACCAGCTCGTTCGAAGTTGCAGCGGCATTTGTGTTGCTTTCCAAATAGTGCCTGAGCAACCAGAGAAACCGATGTTTGAACAAATGATGCTTAAATCCCCTACAGTACCATGACAAAGATGCACTAAAACCATGTTTTGTTATTAAAATAAAAGTAACTTCAAATTACATGTTCAGAGCGACACAAGAGGATGGATCACACACACATGCATGAATAATGAGCGAAAACGAGAGCAATACCTCACCAACGGCCAATGGGCGACTCAACGAACCTGACGTGCCACCAGCATTGTGCAGCCGCTGCAATGAACAGCAGCAAGTCGCAGGTCACGTCAGGATCTGATGCAAACGGTTCTGTGCCGGGGTGTGATGTGAAGGTCTCGCGCTGCAGTCTGCGAAATGCAAATAATCATGTGGTGATGAGGAGGAGATTACGAACGAAAATCCCACTGGTCAAGAGAAAAGAGATGACGGATTAAGATAGGGGTTATGGAGGATGGTTGACCCACCACCTTACATGGCAATATATAGTGAGATGAATTGACCACCATCTGAATGCGATTAGAGATCTGAAAACAAAAGATGCAGTGCAGGCCTATCATTAGTATACTCCTGCACCAACAGACAAGATAGTATTTATATCTCAGTGTATTTCTTTGTCCATATTCTTTTCTTGAGATATATCACATATAATATACTCTTTTGTTTAGATTTTGATCAGGCGTGGGACAACTATTGGCAAATTGCTAAGCTGCCGGATTCAGTTTATCCTAATGGAAAACTACGTAGGAGCTCCTCTCCTCCCGACGTGACCGGACGCGGTATCATTCTCATCATTTAGTCCACTATTCCTTGGTTTCAAGTACACCAACTATTCATCTAAAAAAGGTACAACAATTATATGTCTTGTTCATCAACTCATCAAATTGTAGCCCGTGTTTAGTTGTTCATTCATGCCTCAGAAACAAATGCAAGTATTTGTCAAAAAAATATGTAGACAGATAGGGCGTGTTCGCTGGTCTGGTTCATCCAGACCAGCCGGCTGATCCTCCTCAGCAAATACTATTCATCAACCAGCCGCTACAGTATTTCTCTCTCACAAAATCAGCCAGTTTCAGTCAAGTTTCAGACCAGCGAACGGGGCCATAGAATAGAAGGTATGAGTCATGTGTGCCACTGCCAGAGTTAAAAAGAATCTTTCTGTAGTAGAAGAGCAAAAAGGCCTAGGAAATAGGCTTAGTTGTTTTTTAAGAATAAAATAAATTAGGCTGTTAGTAGAGCAAAGCGATATGGCTGATCGCCTAAATCCTCACAAAAGTAGGCTATAGTACTAGCTGTGTCGTGGATGGGCTAGCAGGCGGCCAAACCAAACTGCTTTGATAAGAGTAGACGCATGGCCGTGGCGCAGCGTGGCGTGGCTCCATATGTAGGTCAGCGAAGAAAACACACACCCACAGCTCCGTATGTACTGACAAATTGGACAAGCCCATTGCCACTGGACTATTTGGAGCTTGCTCGGTGCCTCACGCCGCAAGCCGGCCGCGCCTCGCGCCCCCACTTGCGCCTCACGCTGCACTCCCCGGCAGCGTCAACGAGTCTTCATTGGGCGGCAACAAGTAGATGAGCACATGTTGCAACCATATGTTTCATGCGTTTTATATGTATGTTGCATATTTTTTATGTGGATGTTGTAAAAGTAGATCTGACATTGCATATGTTGCAGTGGTTATATATACACGTATGTTGCAAGTGTATGTTTTAAATGTTTTAGCTGTTTCAAACGTATGTTGCAACTATTCTATCTGAATGTTGCATTGGCTATGCATGCATGTTGCAACTGTATGTCTCAAATGTTTTAGCTGTTTCAAACATATGTTTCATGTGTTTTATCTGGATATTGCATATGTTGCAGTGGCCATACACATATGTTGCAAGAGTATGTTGTAAATGTTTCATCTGTTTCGGACATATGTTGCATCAAATGATTTATGTTGCAAGTGTTCCATGAGCAGATGCGGGAAGTGGGCACAACGATCCCTGCGCACACGGGAAGCAAAGCGGGCGTGGTGGCCCCCCCATGTCCATGCGCAGCAACAGGCGAGGCGGGGGCGGCATGCGTGGCGGCAGCAATAGCAGCACGTGGGCAGGCAAGAGCTGCATGTCTTGTTCTTTGATCTCACAACCAGAATTTTAGACTTTTCTTAGTGATGTGGGCTTCTCCTAGTGTTTAGCATTCAATTTAGTATAAATTTCCCTACCAAATGCCTCCTATTGAGGATTTCCATGCGCGGAGAAGAAAGCGGGGACCAAGGTGGCCGGGGCACGATGCTGCGCGTCGAGCAGCGAGGAGAGCTAGATGGGACAGGAGTACGGAGAAGAAAGCAGAGTCAAGAGGGGAGAGTGAAGAAGAAAGTGGGAGTCGACTGAGCGCGTGGCTTTGTCATTGACTGGGAAGTTAGGGTTTTGATGCCGTTATATATAAGAGGGAGAGATGCCTAAGATGGGCTTGGTAATCGTGCAGGGTGGACCGTCATGGCATGCCAAGCGGGCTAGCATGGCGTGCCGAGCAAGCGCCCCAAGCACGACCCACACATCGGGCTGGGCTGGACCAAAACGTCAGGCCATGGACCATGCCTATGTGCCTTGGACCTTATGACCATCTATATTCATTGGCGTCATTCGGCTCTAGTTCCTTTGGTTACGGTGGCACCAAGCCACAGCTAGAAAGTGTCCTCTCCAACGGAGTCTTAGGGTGTTTTTGGTTGGGTCTGTGAGAGCTGTTTCTTTACTTTTAAAAAGCCAAAATCCAATCAAAGGGATAGAAATCAGAAACTATTTTTTTAAGTAGCTACTTTTAAGTAACTAGTATAATGTCCGTGCTAACGCCACGACTTTATCTTGGGGATGCACATGAAACAACCTAACAATGAACTTTTTTCATAGTTCAACTTTTCCACAATAGTATATTGCCCATGCTAACGCTATGGTGGCGTCTACAAATAATAAATCATAAAACTAAAATAAATCATAAAACAAAAAAATAAATCAACTAATGAAAGAAACACGAATTCAGAGTCTCCCAGAGATTAGTCATTTCACACACAGAAAAAATAGACAAGCCCACACAACACTACTAAGACGGGTCTTAAAGTTCATAAATCATCAGTCTATATATTATTCTATAAACAATGGTCAATGGTCGGGACGGGGCTTTCTCCGCGGCGCTCTGCCACTCCACTCTGCCAGGCGTCCTTCAAATAGAAACCCCTACCACCATACACATTGGCCCCTACAAAAATGTAAATAGGCAAAAGGTTGTGAGAGACAAGCTTGACAATCTGTTCCACAAATGTTCTTATTCACAGCAAGAACGCAAACATAGAACACAAGTACATCGAAATTAGTTGAAGCAGGGTGATTGTTAGAAGCATGTTGAATATATAAAATGTATCTCTACTATAATGAAACTACACGTTCTCTATGAAAGGGTTGTTAAGTTAACAGAGGCCGCACACAATCACATGCGGCCATACTAGAATGCCAGCAAGGAACAAAATTTTCAAGTTACTCCAGAGATCTAGTTTATACTGTTTTGCGATTATGCAAGCAACAGTTACATATCTAACTGAGATTACCCAACAAAGCTTAAGCTCAGTAGGAACATTGGTAATTTACGATGCCTAAATTCTACGATACTACTTTCCATATATCCCATAAAAAGAAATCAGGTTCTATTTTCTGAAAGCTGACATTAAGATGCATGCAGTGCTGTCTAGATCAAAAAATTTGTCATTGTGGCTTGTACGCATTTTTAAGCATTCTAATCATTCTGGAAAACAAAATCGGAGGATGGTGATCTTGCTGCACATCAATTTAAAGCCTTTGGAATAAGCAAAAATATACCAAATTGAATTGTTACCATAAAAGTATTCATAGCCACCAGCTAACAATTTTTTCAAAATCATTAATTATAGCATAATCTAATTCCAGTTTCAGAAAAAAATCATAAACATTATCTTTTTTTTATCGGCAAAAGTTGCCTTCTTCGTGCAGCTCATAATAACAGAAAAATATCAGCGATCAAGAGTGAAATAGGGGTCATAACTTTGGTCAGATATAGTCACCTAGCAGCTAATCCTAAATCACACATTACACATTTCTTTGAACCTACTACATGATAATCACCTTGCAGGGAATGCTTGTAGTATGCATTCTAGTGCAGGCGATGTATAGCATGCTGTAAAATCATCATAAACCTGAATTGAGCATCTAAAACCTATCGGACAACAATCAGTAACAGTATAGAGATTGTTTGATTCAATTTTCAACACTGCTTGCCTCTAGGTGGGACCAAACTCAAATACAATTTTACATAGCTAGTAACAAACACATGAGAACATTGGTCAGTACCTCACTCCGAAGCTCCTCATCGACTCTGTGGCCATTAGCCGCCTCCACATCCAGCTTTGCAGTCGCTTCCTAATTGGCCTCAAAACTAATTGGAACACCAAAATTTGGCATGGCGAAATATCAAACGTATTTTTCTCGTCGTTCAAGAAGGCGTCCCCGAGGCAGCTCTCCCTCACGAGCGGGTCCTGAAAAGACATGAAGCAAAATGATCAAATAGTTGGGATCACAATGTACCATGTCATTCATCTCTACAATTGATTGAAACGCATGTATTACATACTGAAATTAATTAGAACAGACACAAATGAATTTATGATCAGCAAGATCAATTCGGCAAAAACCTTGGGCATCAAACACAGGCTCGATCTGAATCTAGACAGCAAACCCCAACATAAATCTATCGTCCTGAAAACACAGATCAATCTATGATGAGCAAAATTAATGCGGCGAAAACCTTGGGCATCAAACACAGGCTCGATCTAGACCTAGACAGCAAACCCCAGCATAGATCTATCGAATCCAGAGCATCATCGTTTTCTCAAAAAAAAATCCAGAGCATCATGGTTTTACTACTACTACTGTACTACCACAAGAGCAACAAGCTAGCAACTACGCTACGCTAACGACAACACGCAAAGGCGAGGATGAACATCGATTGATCCACGTACTGATGTACGATCAGTCGAAGAGGTTGAAGAGGCCGACGTGCTCCTCCTCCTCTTCCTCCTTCTTGGCATCCTCCTCGGCTTCGGTAGCGGCGGCGGCAGGAGCGGCGACCACGACGGCGGCAGCGCACGTCATCCTCTGTCAGGAGCGCGGGGCGGGGTCGGGAGCACAGCGGCCCCCTCCTCGGTAGCCGCGGCGGCCTCCGTGCCTAGGCACGCCATCAGGTACGACGACCGTCGCGCCGCCCACGAATTGCAGCGGGTTTTGTTTTTCCGGGAAAATGCATTTCAGGTTTTAAAATTCGACCAGAAGTAGGGAACAAACAATCTTTCAGTACGCAAGCTGCCAAGACAAACTTGTGAGGTCTCAATTCAGAGCATGAAAGACAAACTTTACATCATACTGGCTGTGATTACTAACTCTTTGGTTGTCATATCAAAGCCCAATGGAATATCTCAAGCTGTTCGGCTGGTCTTTTCTTCAGCGCTGCAGCGGCTTATTTTGTTTTTTCTACAGTATTTTGCTCTCTAGCTGGCAGGTGCTGCAGGCCTGCAGCTGTGAAATAGGAGTAAGGAATTGCTATCCTGTCAGGTTATCTCCACAAAAATTTACAAACTTTACAAAATCAAAGCCTGATGGAGATCAAAAGTTGCAGGCATCCATAATTAACCATTCATATTTTCTCCAGCACCAACCATATTCTACTAAACGCGTGCTAACTGGTAACCATCGAGAGAATTATGTAACTGAACCACCCTAGTCTTTCAGTACTGCATTTCCTACAGAAACTAATTTTATTGGAGCCGTCAACTTGGCAACCCAAGCAGGTCGAGACAAATTGTACTCCCAAGAGGTTCAGAATAAGATAGCACCTTGCAATGAATCAAAGAGAAATAACGTGCACAAGCCGACAAGCGGTTACTGGTTACAGAAGCAAATGGAGGTAAAGGTAGGGTTCTGGGTGAAGGACCTGCGCTCTTGAACGCCAAATCAGCGATGCAGGTAACAACGGGGTCGGCGACCGTCATCCCGGCCTTCTTTCCTGCTCCAGACGCCGCATCTCAAGATGAGAACAGAAACTGTACCGGACTCTTTAACTCCCAACAAGAACGAAGGAAGGCGCGAGAGGACGATACGCTACCTTCGGCGGTGGCGATGCTGATGACGGCGAGGCGGAAACGGTCGCGGAGGATGTCGGCCTCGGCTTCCTCGTTGCGCTCGGCCTCGCCGCCGCTGTCGCCGGCGAGCGCCGCGTCGGCGTCGTCGGCCAGCGTCTCCATATCCATGTCCATGTCCAGGTCCAGGTCCGGGTCCGGGTCCATGGCCATCGGCGGAGCCTCCACGACACCACGAGTCCACGAGCAGCAGCAATGGCGGCTGGAGCGGTGTTTGCCGTTGTGGCGACTGGCGAGCGACGGCTAGAAGGCAGGCAGGAAAATGCATGGGCGCAAGTAGGAATCGAACTCGGGCGTGCGGATGCGCGGAGGAGCGAGGGCGTGGCGTCGGTGTGTGGGCTGTGGATGCGTGAGAAGGCTGGCATCCACGTTGAATCGTGGTCATCCGATTTGATTTAGGTTTTTTTATTAGTCCTTAATTTTAATGAAGATGAATTTTAATGTGTTTTTTTTGGATCTATAATGGTTGGAAGCTCTCAGCGAAGAACGTTTTTTAAGAGATCTCATATAATTTTGATTGATTCATTATAGTAAAGAGGAGAGCCAAAAATGAACCTCCCCATCCTTAATACTACTACTAGGTGGACGAAGCTTCAACCACGTATCCACGTGCAAGCATACAGAGCTTCATGCTCGTGGTCGTGCAGCAGGCAGGCAGGCAACCGAAATCAAAACCGGTATCCTTGCAAGATAAGAAAAACTAACGTGATCCTGATCTCTGCACTGCCACATGAATTCAATGTCAAATGCCCAAATGTAATGAGCAGTGACTATGGTGCGTGCTCGTGGTCCTACAGGCTACAGCCATAGTAGTCAACGATGAACAACAATGCAAGGGCAGTTGCAGACCTGCATACTTTAACCTTTTTCTCTGATTTTTGTGTATAGGTAATACTCCCTTCGTCCTATAAAAGTCAAACATCTTTAACTTTAATAAACATATATAAGAAAAATATTAATCATTATGGTACATAATTAGTATCATTAGATAGATTGTTGAATATATATTTTTATAATAACTTTATTTGGAGATAAAAATATTGTTAATGTTTTTTACAAACCTGGTCAAACTTTATTTGGAGACCTCCAATGCCCTAGGATCCTAGTAGTGGTAGATGGTCGGTACGGCAAGGTCGCCGCTGGCCATGGGCTATAGAAGTTACCAGGGACGACGACATCTTTGCGTGGAAAGAAGAATAGGGAGGTTGGGAAAGAGGCATGCTTTAGGGTCTGCTTGAATTTATTTGTTGGATATTGTATTGCATTGGATACCTAGGATACTGAATAGATTGTCTGTTTGGATGCGGAGCAATGTTTCCTAGGGACATGTGTGTGGGCGAGCGCTGCCTTACTAGCTCAAGAACAGACCTGAGAAAACTTGCTTAGCCCAGCTGAAGCCCGACAGGCTTTCCTTGGTCCATCTAACTTATTAGACGGGGTCAGGACAAACATATTACTGTCCATATTTTTTTTCTTGGTCCAAACTCTACAAAAACAATATTTTTCATTTACTTTTACATCGAAAACTCCTGGGCGGCTCACCTAGACCTGAGCCCAGACCAAATCTACCCACTAGACTGGTATGCGCATAGATTATGGGCTCAAAATCGATAGAAATTTTACAGGCCCGGTCTGACTTTTTCTTAGGTCTGCTCAAGAGAGTAAAATTAGCTCACCAAGACAGTGAGGCAAGACTTTGAAAGCTACCAAGCACCCTTAATTGTCGTCCTGTCGATAACAGTACCAACAATAACATGTCCAAAAAGATGCCTCATGTCTGTGGTTTCCCATAACCCCTCCCTTATGTTATGTCTTTCCTGGTATTCTGTCCAGAAAATCTTGGAGGTGTATTACTTCTGTCCCAAAAAGATTGTAATTATAACATTCATTGTCTCCAAAAGAATGCAGTTATAGCTTGGGAATAGCTTATGGGGATCTTAAGACCAGGAGGCCCCACCGGGAAAACACATGCTTCGCGGCCATTGGGTTTTGAACCCACAAATCTTAGCCTTGCATGTTACCTCCTCTAACCACGCCATCCAGCACTCACCTGTGTCTATACCAGATATTCTTTCTACTCATATTATGCTAAACCGAACTTGAAATGAGTGTTTGGGGCTCTAAACGAATTTAAATGAAAAGTTGTTAACTACATAGTTGCATAAAAAAGTTATATATAATTATCCTCAACTACAAAGTTTTATTAAATTTGAATTTCAAATGTTGGAAACTTATATATAATTATCCTAAACTAGATGATTTCAGATAAAAAAGTTGTCAACTACAAAGTTATATAACTTTTTGAGATCTACAAATTTCTTTTTGTTGTTTCTCCGCTTAAGGTCATTTGAAAAATTCAAATTTCAAATATGAGAAATTCAAACGTAGTTTTCCTTGACAAGATGATTTTTAAATGGAAAAGTTGTCAGCTACAAAGTTGTATAACTTTTCGGGATCTATAACTTTCATTTTTGTTGTTTCTCCATTTGAGGCCATTTGAAAAATTCAAATTTCAAATATAAGAAATTCAAGCGTTGTTTTCCTTGACAAGGTGATTTCAAATGAAAAAGTTATCAACTACAAAGTTCTATAACTTTTTGAGATCTACAACTCTTGATTTGGTTGTTTCTCCATCTATGGTCGTTTAAATTTTTTTCAAATTTCAAATTTGAGAAATTCAAACATAGTTTTCCTTGACAAAATGATTTCAAATGGAAAAGTTGTCAACTACAAAGTTCTATAACTTTTTGAGATCTACAACTTTTATTTTGATCATTTCCCCATCCTAGATCGTTTAAAAATTTAAATTTTAGTACTTAATTTTTACTATTCGGCGTCTCCAGCTGCCCCTATAAATAGGGCCATTTATAGGGGGCGGTTGATAACACCACCAGCATTGTAGGGGGTGCCTCGTTTAGGGAACCATTTGTAGGGGGCGCTTTTAGATTGAGTCGCCCCTTAAAAAAAAGAGGTGTTGCCACTAACACAACAGAGCTCACTACTGGCGGTTCCAAAACTATTTATACAGGTGTCTGTCAGTACCGCCAGTGGTAAAGGCCAGTGAAAATCGTGAACTTCATAGACGTCTTATAGAGAACCGCCACTATAAATGATTTTCAAAAATTGCAAATCGGGCTCACAAGCAAAAAAAATTAATTTGGGGAGGCCCCCACCAGTCAGCCACCTGCCCGCTCCGTCGAATTCACAAGTCACGACATTTTTCGCGCACTTCACGGCCAGCAGGATTTGAACCCGGGACCTTCCCTGACGCGATACTCCTCTAATCACTGCACCCCACACTCACTTATGTCTATAATGGATTTTCTTTCTCCTCGTATTATCCTCAACCGAGTTTAAAGTGATTGTTTGAGACCCTAAACGAATTCAAATCAAAAAGTTATCAACTATAAAGTTGCATAACTTTTTGAGATCTACAACTTTTATTTTGGTTGTTTCTTCATCCGAGGTCGTTTGAAAAATTCAAATTTCAAATTTTAGAAATTTAAATGTAGTTTTCCTTGACAAGATCACTTTAAATGAAAAAGTTGTCAACTATAAAGTTGCATAACTTTTTGAGTTATACAACTTTTGTTTTGGTTGTTTCTCTATCAAGGTCGTTTAAAAAATTCAAATTTTGAATTTGAAAAAAATAAGAACTTCAAACAAGATTTTAAAACAGCAAATGATTTTGGCTACAAAAGTCATCAACAACAAAGTTGTAGAACTCATCAAGGTCTACAACTTATATTTTGGTCATTTCTTCATCCGATAAAATGATAGTCTACATTGTTCATAAATTCATAAATCTCTCACATAGTTTATAAAACTATATAAGAGATATGTCATTTGTGAATAGTGTTTACTACCACTTTGTTGGATAAAAAAATAATCAAAATAATAGTTATAGATCTTGATGAGTTCTACAACTTTTATGTTCATGACTTCTTCGGCTGAAATCATTTGATGTTTTAAAATGCTGTTTGAAGTTGTTATTTTTGAAACTCAAATTTTGAAATGTTCACAAGAAAAGATGACATAAATATTAGATGTAAGAACAAAATAAATTGATAGAGCATGATTTTACAAAATTTTAGGAAAAAATCAAGTAATTTGAAGATAGTATGAGGGAGAAAGACTTGTTACAAGTTTTAGTCAGAGATTAAAAAGACAGATTATAGTTCTTCAACCATTTAAAAATTAAACTTCAAATAGCATTTTGAAATATCAAATGATTTCAAATGGAAATGTTGTAAACAACAAAGTTTTATAACTTTTCGAGATCTATAACTTTTATTTTGGTCATTTCTCTATCTGAGGTTGTTTGAAAAATTAAAATTTTAGTACTTAATTTTTAATATTCGATGTCTATTTGTAGTGACACCAGGTTATGAAAACCGCCACTATAAATACATTTTTACTGGCTGTTTTCTTAATACTACCGTCAATAGTAATCATGTATTTTACCGGCGGTAAACTTAAGAAAACAGCCAGTAAAAATGAATTTACACTGGCGGTTCATGATCTGGACCCATAGTTTTATTTCTATGACGCCTGCTCTTTCCGAACCGCCGGTGAAAAAAAGGATGACGCCAAGAGAAAGCACCAGTGTACTGGTGTGCTACGAATTCTTTCTGTAGTAGTGCTAACCACTCCGCCGCTGTCCCACTGCCTGGCCAGCCTTCCTCCTCCGAACCCCCTTCTATACCCACTAGAGATGGAGAAGAAGAGGGAGAGTCGGAGAGAAAGGGCGCTGATGATGATCTTACCTGATGCCGGTGAGGTCCTCGTCAGAACCGTAGCCACAAGCGTGGGCACGGTTGGCGCGTGGGCACAGGCGCGGTCATTGGCTGGGGCGCGGGTGACTAATGGTTAAGCAGGTTATCAGTCGCTTACGTTAGAGTATTCCTGTTTGCATATTGGCTCCTTTTGATTCAAAAAATAAAGCGCCATTTTTATAGTATATTATATATCCGATTCTCTCGTGGTCAAGCTTTTTTATGTTTACGAGAATATACAACTATTTACTTATATACACAGATCGCCATACATATGCATGTTATTACATTCATCATAAAGAATTCTTTCAAAATATTATATCATTATATCATTTATTTGAAAAGTTGCTATCTTTTCCCACAAATTATTGGTCAAATTAAGCTGCATCTTGTATTCTTGTATAGTCTCGGCTGTGAGCCTGCTCTTCTTCGGTGTCTGGCCGACCGATCCCAATGCTGAAAATTGACATCATCGGTATGTAGCTCACCATGCCATAGGCCATATTTTCGGACCTATCACTACTACAGGAATGGTTTCTAGGGACGGCTGGTGCGGCTTTATAGAGGCGGCTCGGCTAGCCGCTCCTACCATACCGTCTCTATAAATCATGCATTTGTAGGGGCGGTTCCTAGACCGCCCTTACAAATCGATTTGTAGAGGCGGCTGGTGTTATCAGCCGCCCCTATAAATCGATTTGTAGGGGTGGCCGTAGTACCAGCCACCCCAATAATACCTGTTTGTAGGCGCGGTTCAGTCTAGAACCGCCCTACAGTATATTTTTCCGTAAAAAAAATTCAAATTTACAATTCAAATTCGATCAGAACACACACACAAACATATATAATTCAAATCTGATCAGAATATATATAATTCAAATATGGCCACAAACACAAGAGTATTATATAAACTACCATTATAAGTCCAATTCATAAGAATATATGCAATCCATCATTAAATAGACATAATTCACAAGTCTAATTCGTTCCACAAGTCCAAACCATCCCACAAGGTAAGACCAATGTCAAATTTCACACACATTGTTATCAACGGCCTAGAGCTAGCCTTTCAATCTCACGAAGGTGTTGGTACTGAGGATTTCTACCTAAGTCAGAATCTCGGTAATGGTAGATGCCTTTGACGTGTACAATCTGGTCCAATATGAAGTTGCAAAGATCGTCGACGAGCTCTAAGAGTTGGTCATCCTTGTACGAGTCTCTTTTTATTTCTTTCTCTTCTTTCCACTACAAGAGAGCAAGTTTCGGTTTAATATTTCATATCATGTGCGAAGTTTTTATACTACGGGTGCAGAGGTTCAAACTTACCCTTAAGGGATATTTCCTGTAGACACCAGTGTTACTCATCATAGAACATACATAGTATCCATAATGTACACTCTTAGGCTTCTGCTTGGGGCACTGTGTGTTTTGCATATGAAAATGTTAAGTAATGCTTTTGATAGCCATGTAATAGAGTACTAAAGTAAGTTACATTTACCGCACATAGTATTTTTATAGCCAGTCTTTCCTTCCTTACTGGATCATGCCTTCCGTGATGTTCATTGATATAGAACTTGAATGCCCTGTTTGAATTATTTTAGCAAATGCAACTTGTTAGTATCTAAAAGTGAACGTTATAAGTATGTATACAAACATATAAGCTAATGAGGATTGTCGATATGTATACGTCTTGAGAATCGATATGAAGTCTTTGTATGTCACTAGGTCCCTATCTATTGAATCAAAGACCCATGCCATGCTTCTCCCGACATTGACGCCTATACAAATCCAGTGGTTATTGTATGAATTTAATCATAGAACTAGATAAGCTCTTTTGCATCGAATAAAATATATCGAACAAAGCTTTAAGTATAGAGTTGAACTTATTCAAAGTTGTATGGTAGCCATATAGTAGAGTGTTGTTGGAGATTTTTAAAAGCTAGGGCAATGTACGTCGAAACCTTAAGGGACTCTTGCCTTAGTTTCTTCGCACGGATGTCCTCTTTCTCCCGATGGGTCTTTCCAGTAGCTAGCTCTTTGGCATCCAGTTTCCACTGTCTAGGGTAATTAAAATTTGTTTGTGCTATAGCTTGAGGGTCTATATACCCGGCTTTCACACTTATCATTTGTTTTATAATGTGCGCTTGCATTCTACAAATCACGGCATGGGTTAGTTACAACAAAATCCAAAGATTACATTCATATCATATCGGAGGGCAAGGACTTACAAGCACCATGTGCAAATTAGATTCATTTCATTGCTCCAAGGTGAAAGCATGTCTGCATGTCATTGAAGTCAAAGATCATTTTTCGGTTGGCTTCCAAATGTGCCGACGGGGAAGCATGCTTGTACGAGGTCTATGCTCGTTAGGAGAAACTCAAGTACCAATCATGGAACCTTCTCATTCCAAGTGGTAGGCGCTGGATGTCCCGATTTGGTAGGAAGAGCTTGCCTCTTTCATATATTTTCGGGCAATCCTTTGACCATTTGATGGCATCAACATTTGGATACTTCTTTGCTGTTTGGTGGACTTTGCTAGTGATGGCCTCCTCAAAAGCCCGTGTTGGAACTTTTTAACTTGGTTCTCAGGCTTGAACTAGTCATGGGCATACCACTTATGCACCGACGAGACATTTTTTATTGGAACATAAATTGGCCTTATAGTGATTGGATGCTTCTTTTGAAGTTCCCATTCAGACACGTCCTCATCTTCTTGTGCATCACCTTCTTCAGGAGGCACTATTTGTTCATGTATCGGCTGCACTTGTTGAGAAGATTGTGGCATCTCATCTTGCACTTGCTCGGTATGAGCTAGAGAAGGTTGTGGCTTATCAGGCACATGCTCGCTAGGTGGCAGTGAAGAATGTGGCATCTCAGGAATGTAGTGGTCACAAGATGGTGAAAATATCTTCCCATCCTCAACAACTCGCTCCAAATTTGAGAGAGGGGGAGGTGGCAAAGAAGCAGTCAATATAATATCCTGTTTGTGCTAGAGGATGAACTGCCCCATTACGTCTCCGAGTAACACCAGCCCCTCGGGAGTTGCGTAGTCTATCCTCCACTACATGAACTCGGGCTTCACGGTATGCACCTCGATCCTAGTGTAGTCCGGCAATATCTTATTATTGTGGTGTAAGCCACTAGGAGGATGTGCCACACCCGTTGCAACCTCCATCACAATGTTCTGTCGGCCGCTGAGAAACACTAAGGTGCAACTAGTTGATTCCCGTATGCGATCGACGGGGGTTGTGGCTGTAGTGGAACCTTAGCTGCTAGGAACTTTCGGAGGGCTGCCAACTAATGCTAGTTGTCCTGGTGGCGCCATTAATGTCCGTGGCTCCATAGACAGTCCTTGCTCCTCCAGCGCCTTCACAACTAGAGCCTTCACTTGGAGCTCAAGATTAGCCTCTCGGTCTCTGTCATATTTCTTGTACATGTGCCTGCCCTCTTCGAATATGTGCTTCTAGGTTGTCCTTTTCCCTAGCCCCCTGGTGCGGCCTGTGTGCTCATTGTTTCCTAAGCCAAGGCTAAGCTCGTCCCTCTCTCTTGAAGGATTGAATCAGCCATTCTCCTTGTCTTCAGTATATTTTAGTATCCTTGATACTGCCTCTTGGGTCTCTGGCTTATCAAACTTAAGATTATCACCGGATGATTCTATACTTCTCGCATATATCCAATTCCTTGAGCGTACCTTCAAATTCTTCACATCGATATTCCCAGAAGCTACGGCCTCTTCGTTTATCTTCCTAAACTGCTCTTCCTTGGCATAGTAGCCATCGGGGGCTAGATGATGGTGGTGTTTGTTCCTCTTCGCCAGCTCGGTGTTATGGGCACTGAGCTCCAATGCCTCCGGTGAAGTCTTCTGAGCCATGAGCTCCTCCCATTGACTACGAGTTATGTTACTGAACTCGTTGAAGGGAGTTAACCCCTTTTGGATATACTTGTTGAGCTCTAATCTCCAACATCGGAATGACTCTCCCATGATCTTGAAATCATTTTTTTACCAGTTCTTGCTTACCCTATGGAAATCTAAAATTGAGCTTCATCTGCTTATCCCATAGTTCATCCTTTTTTCTTCTCTAGTACCTCTTTCTAGTTAGGGATTGCTGGGTTCAATTTATCTCTTACTAGGTGAAAGGTCCTTGTTGGTTTTCGTAATTGAGTGACAACCTAGGTGGACTAATTGTATTTATGTGAGATACACAGGTGATTAGTCCACAGGTACATGTGTATGAGCAACATATGCCATGGAGGTGAAAATGGCTTGGAGATGTTGCAAAGCTCACACATGTGATGATGAAGGAGCTTATTGCACATGAGACATGACATTGAGTCATGTGATCAAGGTGGAGAAGATCAAGACAAGACTTGGCTTGATGGACCGGTTGCAAGCGTGAAGGGCAAGTCAAAGGCTTTGGAGTGATGGACCGCGTGGCGGTGAAGCTTGAGCAAGACTTGGCGCCGATGGATGATAGCAACGGTGAAGAGCAAGTAGAGTCAAGATCGATGAACCAATATGATCATGTGATGATATGAAGTGGATCATATCATTATTGATCGTGTTGGTGCATGTGTTGCATCGACATTGAATGAGATAGAATGGAATGCGCAAGGCAAATGTATAACCTAGGGCATTTCATTTCACCGGTCATAGGTGTGTAGAGAAGTTTATGACCGGGTTTAGGATAGATGGCCGTACTATCAAGAGGGGCAAACTTGTTTGCACATCGGTCATCTAGTGCCACTCGAGTGATCTAACTTTGCATTGTCGCTAGGATCGAGTGGTGTGGCAAGTTGAGTGGCTAACATCCTTTGGGAAATGATTGTGAAAATGCTAACACACATACACATGGTGGTGTACACTTGGTGGTGTTGGCACATTTACAAAGGAGGTGGTGTTTGCAGGGGTGAGATGGGTTTGGGTCCCTCTCTCCCTCCCGCCGAGCTTGCTCGGCGGGATTCGGCGCTTTCGGGAAAATAGAATGCCTATTTTCTATTGCGCCGGATGCAAGTTCTTGTGGTTAGCACATTGGAGCAAGGGTGATGAAGTTAGAAGTGAAAACAAGTTAGTCGTGAAGATGCTGGCGTCGATCAATTGACCGGACGCTGGATCTGAATGCACCGGACGCTGGCAGGCTGCGTCCGGTTAGGCTGACGTACGATGACGCAGAAGCTGGAGTGTGACCGGATGCTGGCTGCATCCGATCAAGTGTGACCGGATGCGTCCGGTCGAGGTCGGTACCTTACTGGAAACGACCGGACGCTGGGGGTTCAGCGTCCGGTCAGTTGAAAGCTGCTGCGTCCGGTCAAGTCAAGTGACCGTTGGAACCAGGACACGTGGCCGTCTGCGGGCGATCGGACGCTGAGGTCCAGCGTCCGGTCAACACGACCGGAGCGTCCGGTCAACACGACCGGAGCATCCGGTCGGCCCGACCGTTGCCCAGTGAAGGGGTAACGGCTAGTTTAGCCCTTGGGGCTATAAATAGAAGTGGCCCTCGGCCATGGCTGGGGTTGAGCACCTAAGGGGACTTAGTGTCCATGCTTGTGAGTGCTTGGGAGCCCTCCATCACACATATACTTGATAGTGATCATTCGATTGTGTGAGTGAGCGATTCTAGTGCGATTGCATCGTGAGGTTGCATCGAGTGGCACTAGGTGGTCGTGTTGCAAGCCGGTGGTGCTTGTTACTCTTGGAGGTTGCCACCTCCTAGACGGCTTGGTGGTGGTCTCTGTCGAAGCCCGCAAGAAGCTTGTGCGGCGCTCCGGAGAAGTGCTTGTGAGGGGTACTTGTGCTCGCCCCGCGGGAGTCGCGAAGAGCAACTTTAGTAAAGCGTGTCATTGAGCTACCCTCACTCAAGGGGTAGGTTCTTGCGGTGCCCGACGTGTGGGCTTAACGGGTGATGCTAATTAGCCGCCGAACCACCAAGTGAGCGGTCGACACAACGGGGACTAGCGTGTTGGCAAACACGTGAACCTCGGGAGAAAAATCATCGTGTCAACCTTGTTCTTCCCGTTGGTTTGCATCCCCATTACACAAGCTTGCAATTACTTATATATATATATCTTAAGCTTGTGTAGTTGCTCTTGTAATTAGTTAGCTTGTGTAGCTTACTAGTTACCTTCTTGCTTGTGTAGCATAGAAGTAGCTCCCTTGCGTGGCTAATTTGGTTTTAGTAACCTTGTTAGTCACATTGCTTAGTTTATGTAGCTAAGTATTTGCGCTCTCTAATTAGGCATTGATTGCCTTGTTATTGAGCTTTGCTAGTGAGCTTAGTTGGCTTTGTGCTTTTGCTTACTAGCATGTGTAGGAGCTCCCTTGTTGCTTAAAGTACTAGTGGCATAGGTTTGTGTGACCTTGCTCCTAGAATTGTTTAGGAGAGCTCTAGCTAGCCCGGCACCTTAGTTGCATAATTAGTATCTTTGCAAGGTGCTAGTGAGCATATATAGAGGGGTGTAGTCTTGGCTAGACCGATTGTTTTAATTTCGCATTTATATCGGTTAGCCGACGCGATTAATTTTAGAAAAGACTATTCACCCCCCCTCTAGTCCGCCATCTCGACCCTTTCAAGTGGTATTGGAGCCCGGTCTCTCAATTGTGGTCTTCACCGATCCGAGAGGATGGCGCCTAATGGGCTAGATGGTTGTGAGAATCACATTTTCGATGGCACAAACTTTGCACTTTGGAAAAATCACATGCTTGATCATTTTCGTGCAAAGGGACCTAAATTTTGGTGGGTTGTCACTAGTGGTCTCACCCATGTCTTGGATCGTAGAACTCTAACCAAAGCTCAAAGAGTCCTCTATGAATTTGATGCACATGCTTGTTGTTTTCTATTGGATGCTTTACATTTTGATTTGATGAAGCAAGTAAACTACAAGGGGACCGCTCGTGAGATATGGGACTCCATCAAGGACACCTTCGGTGATTCCTCCACATAGGATGATGGTAAATTCAAGAAGGGGGATGAGCCCAAGAAGGAGGCACATGAGTGTGTTGAGCATAACCACAATTTGATGATTGTGGAAGATTGCTCCACCTCATGGTCAAGTGATGATGATGATAGATCAACTACAAGTTCACTTGACAAGGTTGATGATGATGCCACAAGTGTTGCAAGTGATGATGCTACCCCATGCACACTTGATGGTGATGATGGTTCATGCTCAAGCCATGATGATGCTACTATAAGCCCATCCACTACACCACATTGCTTCATGTCAAAAGGTGACACTAAGGTATCAAATGATAGTGTGGTTGATCATGTTGATTCCTATGATGAGCTTGTTAGTAGACTTGCTAGCATGACCATGTCTTTAGAAAATGAGAAAAAGCTAAAACATTGACATTAGAAAATGAAAACTCATTTCTAAAGAACTCTTGTGAAGAACATAAGAAATTACTTGATACTTATAAATCTTCACTTGATGAGCTTAAATTGAATCATGAGACACTACTTGCATCTCATGATGAATTAATAGAACAACATGCTTCTCTCATTAAAGTGTTTACAAAGAAACTTAAAAAGAATGAGAGCTCATCACATGGATCAAACGATCAATTGCAAAATGTTGCTAACCCTTGTGATGTAGAGAAGAAGCATGTATCCACCTCTTGTGATGATTTGTTAGATATGTCATGCTCTTCACACATAGATGCTTGTTCTACTTCTATGTCTTGTGAGACTAACATTTTGAAGGAGAACATTGAGCTCAAAAATGAAGTGAAGAAATTGAGCAACAAGTTAGAGAGGTGCTACAACTCTCAAGTCACCCTTGAGCATATGTTGAAGACTCAAAGAAACTTTGGTGACAAGAGTGGAGTCAGCTTCAAGACTAGCAAAGTCAATCATCAAGAAAGCCGCAATGACATAAGTGGCATTGGCTTCAACAAGAGCATGATCAAGGGCAAAAGATGGGGAAAGAGAAGATATGAAAGAGAGATGAAGAAGCAAGAACAAGAGAAGCTCTCTCATTTCATGTGCTTCAAGTGCCATGAAGTGGGACATCTTGCAAATGGTTGTCCCAATGAAGAAAAGCTCAAGTTGAAGAAAGAAGAAGAGACGCTAAGGCATGTTAAGTGCTTCAAGTGCAGCACATGGGGTCATCTCACCTCTATGTGCCCAACCAAGCAATTGGTAAAGCAACAAGTGAAGCCTCAACCAAAGCCACAAGTTGAGAAAGAGAAGACACCCCAAGAGCAAATCAAGATCAACCATGAAGATGGTGGTCACTTGATGATGATGAAGAAGAAAACAAGAAGGGGTGGAAAAGGAAGGCATCCAATGCAAATCCAAGATGCCAAGATGATGAGCAAGAATGAAGATGAGAAGAAAGTCTATGCTCACATCAAGTGCTTCAAGTGTGAAAGTATAGGACACTTTGCCTCTAAGTGTCCTACCAAGCTTGAGAAGAAGGCTCAAGCAATCCATGAGAGGCAAGGCAATGAGAAGCACCACATGAGCAAAGAAGAGAAGGCTCAAGCAAAGAGAAAGTGCTACTCATGCCGGGAAAGGGGACACATGGCACATTCATGTCCCCTAGGTAAAATTTCTAAGCCTATTTCAATTGATGATCATGATATGCTTAGAAAGGATGGCAATGGTACCTCATTGGTTGTAATTGCAAAACATCCCGCTACTCATACTAAGGCGTTGCCTAAGTATGTTGCTCCTAACTTGAGAGGACCCAAACTTGTTTGGGTACCATCAAAAAGTGGATGATTGATTGTAGGTACTATCGGCATTGGAGGCTTGGTTCAAATGATATTCATCTTGTTGATCATGTAGTTGAACCAAGTATTGCTAAGTGATGATCATTATCCCAATGCCATGACAAATTGAATGAAGTCCAAATGTGCTACAACATACAAGTGTCATATTCAAGTTGTTGGTAATTCTTTGGATATATTTGATGGCTTGCAAATAATTGAGATAAAGCTTGCTAATTGGATGATCATGAGCTAACCAAGGTATATCTCTTGTTGATCATTTCATTTGGGTGCATATGAGTTGATTGAATTGGATAAATATGCAATGTTGCTTGCTATGAGATGTTTGAATGGATAATTGCTTAGTAATCAAGTTTGGATTGATTTGTGATTGGATAAGTTCATAAGATGACATTTAGTAAGTGTTTTGAATGGATATATGTCTTATGAAAGTATTCAAACAAGTTAGTTTCAAGTTTGGTTCATATTTGATGAAGTATAGCTCAATTGCTTGAAATCTGTCCTATATTCAAAATCTGAGCTAGCTGTGATTATAGCCATGTTTGAGTGATAAAATCTTATTGTATTGACTTGAAAATTGGTGTACATGCTCTAGATTTATGGTATGAGATGCTGTAGAAATTTCATGGAAATTGGATAAGAAATGCTTCGGTTTTGGAGTGGTTCTTGTCAGCTATAGTGCAGCAGTTTTCAGCATGTAGCAGTGGTGGAAGAATTAAAATTTTGGCAGTCATATGAGATCAAATGAAGCTAAAATTTTTATGGCTGCTAGATAACTTAGTGAAGACCATCTCCACCAAATTTCGTGGTATTTGGTTTTTTACTTTGGGATATATGCTTATTTCTTTGAAGGGTACAAAATCTGTCAGAAAAGTGACAAATGTTGGATTAATTAAGAGTCACTTTGATTGAAAGGTCCTCAAGTTGGAAACATGTTTACAAGTGTTTGAGGTACCTAAGTTTGGTTTTGAGGTGATCTAGAAGCATGACAAGCAAAGAGTACAAGGCCATTTGATTGTGGAGTGTATTTTGCACACTTTTAGTACTCAAGATAAAGATCAAGATCAAACTCAAGTTGGAGTTGAAGTTTAAGTTCTAGTGACTATTGGAAATCATTTGGTAGAAAGAAAAGAACTTAAACAAGAAGAAAGAAAAGGACTTAAAGAAGGAATCAAGGTTACTCATCAAGTTAAGTCCATCACTTGGATCAATCAATCAAGTTATTTCAAGTGAGTGTCAACAATGGTTCTTGGAGAGAGGTCACTTCTCCCTAGTGTAGGGGCTTGCCTCCTATGAGTAGGTAAACCAAGTGTGGTACTTGGAAGGCTAACATGGAAGTGGTGATCCGAGGGACATTTAAGATGCTTAGTTGAAGCAATCAAAAGGATTGATCAAGAAAAGCAAGCAACACCCAAAAGAGAGCTAGTCATGATATTTCAAGTGGTATTCTCATATTGATGCTCTCATGCAAGCTAAGATCAAAAGATGAAGCAAGCCAACCACAACAAGAAAGTGCACTTGATCATAAGTTGTATTCATTTCATATGGGCGAAGAATGAAATTCCATATGGTATCTATTGGTCTTCACCAAGCTTATAATTGGACTTCACATTGCTATTGGAGTAATGAATTGGAATCTACGTGACTATCCTCTACTCCAACATAGCAAAGGTATCATTGTAATGTGCATGATCATTTCATCCCTTACTAGTATGCGGTTAGTGCATATAGTACATGCTTCATAGGATCATGCATAACAAATAAAATGCTTAAATTCATAGCCTACCACTATTGTTTGAATGATTAATTAATCTAGTGGTTAGTATATGAATTTGTTCATGAGCTAGTGATCCCAAGTACTTGATTTAATTTGGATTGCTAAACAAGTGACAAGTGCAACATTGGCAAGATAACCCTTGCAAGAGGTGTGAAGAAGCTTGTCATTGGTTCAAACCGGACATGAAAGCTTAGGCAAAACAATTTAGTTCAAGTCAATCATAGAAGCTCATGATAGTAATAAGAATACAAGCACAAGACAACAATGAAAATGGATATCTAGTTTGTTTATTTCAAGTGGTATCTAGACTCAAGTATTTCTTCAAGAATTCACAAGTGATGTTTAGATCAACCCACAAGTGATATCCTATAAGTGGTACTCATAGAGATAGTAAATGTTTAAGAAATGGTTTTATCGAAAAATACAACAAGTGGTTCCAAACTAGAAGATTCTTTCAAATGATATTCACTTCCTACAAGTGGTATCTATACATAGTATCATTCATGCAAGATGATGGTTCCACAAGTGATCCTCAGCTTTAAGTGATCATCAAATGAAGAATGCATCCCTCACCTACAAGAGCTTAAGTGAAATAAAATGGATGACCCATACATAGATGGCCGTACTATCAAGAGGGGCAAACTTGTTTGCATATCGGTCATCTAGTGCCACTCAGTGATCTAACTTTGCATTGTCGCTAGGATCGAGTGGCGTGGCAAGTTGAGTGGCTAACATCCTTTGGGAAATGATTGTGAAAATGCTAACACACATACACATGGTGGTGTACACTTGGTGGTGTTGGCACATTTACAAAGGAGGTGGTGTTTGCAGGGTGAGATGGGTTTGGGTCCCTCTCTCCCTCCGCCGAGCTTGTTTTCGCGGGATTCGGCGCTTTCGGGAAAATAGAATGCCTATTTTCTATTGCTACGGATGCAAGTTCTTGTGGTTAGCACATTGGAGCAAGGGTGATGAAGTTAGAAGTGAAAACAAGTTAGTCGCGAAGATGTCAAGCGTCGGTCAATTGACCGGACGACGATCTGAATGCACCGAACGCTGGGCGGCGCGCGTCCGGTTAGGGTCGACGTCGATATGACGCAGAAAGTTGGAGTGTGACCGGACGGCGGCTGCGTCCGATCAAGTGTGACCGGATGCGTCCCGGTCGAGGTCGGTACCTTCTCGAAACGACCGGACGCCGGGGTTCAAGTGTCCGGTCCGGTTGAAAGTTCTTCGCGTCGGTCAAGTCAAGTGACCGTTGGAACCAAAGACACGGGCCGTCTGCGGGCGACCGGACGCCGAGGTCCAGCGTCCGGTCAACACGACCGAGCGTCCGGTCGGCCCGACCGCTGCCCGATGAAGGGTAACGGCTAGTTTAGTTTGGGGCTAAACTAGCCGTTACCCTCCGCTGCCAATGAAGGGGTAACGGCTAGTTTAGCCCTTGGGGCTATAAATAGAAGTGGCCCTCGGCCATGGCTGGGGTTGAGCACCTAAGGGGACTTAGTGTCCATGCTTGTGAGTGCTTGGGAGCCCTCCATCACACATATACTTGATAGTGATCATTCGATTATGTGAGTGAGCGATTCTAGTGCGATTGCATCGTGAGGTTGCATTGAGTGGCACTAGGTGGTCGTGTTGGAAGCCGGTGGTGCTTGTTACTCTTGGAGGTTGCCACCTCCTAGACGGCTCGGTGGTGGTCTCCGTCGAAGCCCGCAAGAAGCTTGTGCGGCGCTCCGGAGAAGTGCTTGTGAGGGGTACTTGTGCTCGCCCCGCGGGAGTCGCGAAGAGCAACTTTAGTAAAGCGTGTCATTGAGCTACCCTCACTCAAGGGGTAGGTTCTTGCTGTGCCCGACGTGTGGGCTTAGCGGGTGATGCTAATTAGTCGCCGAACCACCAAGTGAGCGGTCGACACAACGGGGACTAGCGTGTCGGCAAACACGTGAACCTCGGGAGAAAAATCATCTTGTCAACCTTGTTCTTCCCGTTGGTTTGCATCCCCATTACACAAGCTTGCAATTACTTATATATATATATCTTAAGCTTGTGTAGTTGCTCTTGTAATTAGTTAGCTTGTGTAGCTTACTAGTTACCTTCTTGCTTGTGTAGCATAGAAGTAGCTCCCTTGCGTGGCTAATTTGGTTTTAGTAACCTTGTTAGTCACATTGCTTAGTTTGTGTAGCTAAGTATTTGCGCTCTCTAATTAGGCATTGATTGCCTTGTTATTGAGCTTTGCTAGTGAGCTTAGTTGGCTTTGTGCTTTTGCTTACTAGCATGTGTAGGAGCTCCCTTGTTGCTTAAAGTACTAGTGGCATAGGTTTGTGTGACCTTGCTCCTAGAATTGTTTAGGAGAGCTCTAGCTAGCCCGGCACCTTAGTTGCATAATTAGTATCTTTGCAAGGTGCTAGTGAGCATATATAGAGGGGTGTAGTCTTGGCTAGACCGATTGTTTTAATTTCGCATTTATATCGGTTAGCCGACGCGATTAATTTTAGAAAAGACTATTCACCCCCCTCTAGTCCGCCATCTCGACCCTTTCAAGTGGTATCGGAGCCCGGTCTCTCATTTGTGGTCTTCACCGACCCGAGAGGATGGCGCCTAATGGGCTAGATGGTTGTGAGAATCACATTTTCGATGGCACAAACTTTGCACTTTGGAAAAATCACATGCTTGATCATTTTCGTGCAAAGGGACCTAAATTTTGGTGGGTTGTCACTAGTGGTCTCACCCATGTCTTGGATCGTAGAACTCTAACCAAAGCTCAAAGAGTCCTCTATGAATTTGATGCACATGCTTGTTGTTTTCTATTGGATGCTTTACATTTTGATTTGATGAAGCAAGTAAACTACAAGGGGACCGCTCGTGAGATATGGGACTCCATCAAGGACACCTTCGGTGATTCCTCCACATAGGATGATGGTAAATTCAAGAAGGAGGATGAGCCCAAGAAGGAGGCACATGAGTGTGTTGAGCATAACCACAATTTGATGATTGTGGAAGATTGCTCCACCTCATGGTCAAGTGATGATGATGATAGATCAACTACAAGTTCACTTGACAAGGTTGATGATGATGCCACAAGTGTTGCAAGTGATGATGCTACCCCATGCACACTTGATGGTGATGATGGTTCATGCTCAAGCCATGATGATGCTACTATAAGCCCATCCACTACACCACATTGCTTCATGTCAAAAGGTGACACTAAGGTATCAAATGATAGTGTGGTTGATCATGTTGATTCCTATGATGAGCTTGTTAGTAGACTTGCTAGCATGACCATGTCTTTAGAAAATGAGAAAGCTAAAACATTGACATTAGAAAATGAAAACTCATTTCTAAAGAACTCTTGTGAAGAACATAAGAAATTACTTGATACTTATAAATCTTCACTTGATGAGCTTAAATTGAATCATGAGACACTACTTGCATCTCATGATGAATTAATAGAACAACATGCTTCTCTCATTAAAGTGTTTACAAAGAAACTTAAAAAGAATGAGAGCTCATCACATGGATCAAACGATCAATTGCAAAATGTTGCTAACCCTTGTGATGTAGAGAAGAAGCATGTATCCACCTCTTGTGATGATTTGTTAGATATGTCATGCTCTTCACACATAGATGCTTGTTCTACTTCTATGTCTTGTGAGACTAACATTTTGAAGGAGAACATTGAGCTCAAAAATGAAGTGAAGAAATTGAGCAACAAGTTAGAGAGGTGCTACAACTCTCAAGTCACCCTTGAGCATATGTTGAAGACTCAAAGAAACTTTGGTGACAAGAGTGGAGTCAGCTTCAAGACTAGCAAAGTCAATCATCAAGAAAGCCGCAATGACATAAGTGGCATTGGCTTCAACAAGAGCATGATCAAGGGCAAAAGATGGGGAAAGAGAAGATATGAAAGAGAGATGAAGAAGCAAGAACAAGAGAAGCTCTCTCATTTCATGTGCTTCAAGTGCCATGAAGTGGGACATCTTGCAAATGGTTGTCCCAATGAAGAAAAGCTCAAGTTGAAGAAAGAAGAAGAGACGCTAAGGCATGTTAAGTGCTTCAAGTGCCGCACATGGGGTCATCTCACCTCTATGTGCCCAACCAAGCAATTGGTAAAGCAACAAGTGAAGCCTCAACCAAAGCCACAAGTTGAGAAAGAGAAGACACCCCAAGAGCAAATCAAGATCAACCATGAAGATGGTGGTCACTTGATGATGATGAAGAAGAAAACAAGAAGGGGTGGAAAAGGAAGGCATCCAATGCAAATCCAAGATGCCAAGATGATGAGCAAGAATGAAGATGAGAAGAAAGTCTATGCTCACATCAAGTGCTTCAAGTGTGAAAGTATAGGACACTTTGCCTCTAAGTGTCCTACCAAGCTTGAGAAGAAGGCTCAAGCAATCCATGAGAGGCAAGGCAATGAGAAGCACCACATGAGCAAAGAAGAGAAGGCTCAAGCAAAGAGAAAGTGCTACTCATGCCGGGAAAGGGGACACATGGCACATTCATGTCCCCTAGGTAAAATTTCTAAGCCTATTTCAATTGATGATCATGATATGCTTAGAAAGGATGGCAATGGTACCTCATTGGTTGTAATTGCAAAACATCCCGCTACTCATACTAAGGCGTTGCCTAAGTATGTTGCTCCTAACTTGAGAGGACCCAAACTTGTTTGGGTACCATCAAAAAGTGGATGATTGATTGTAGGTACTATCGGCATTGGAGGCTTGGTTCAAATGATATTCATCTTGTTGATCATGTAGTTGAACCAAGTATTGCTAAGTGATGATCATTATCCCAATGCCATGACAAATTGAATGAAGTCCAAATGTGCTACAACATACAAGTGTCATATTCAAGTTGTTGGTAATTCTTTGGATATATTTGATGGCTTGCAAATAATTGAGATAAAGCTTGCTAATTGGATGATCATGAGCTAACCAAGGTATATCTCTTGTTGATCATTTCATTTGGGTGCATATGAGTTGATTGAATTGGATAAATATGCAATGTTGCTTGCTATGAGATGTTTGAATGGATAATTGCTTAGTAATCAAGTTTGGATTGATTTGTGATTGGATAAGTTCATAAGATGACATTTAGTAAGTGTTTTGAATGGATATATGTCTTATGAAAGTATTCAAACAAGTTAGTTTCAAGTTTGGTTCATATTTGATGAAGTATAGCTCAATTGCTTGAAATCTGTCCTATATTCAAAATCTGAGCTAGCTGTGATTATAGCCATGTTTGAGTGATAAAATCTTATTGTATTGACTTGAAAATTGGTGTACATGCTCTAGATTTATGGTATGAGATGCTGTAGAAATTTCATGGAAATTGGATAAGAAATGCTTCGGTTTTGGAGTGGTTCTTGTCAGCTATAGTGCAGCAGTTTTCAGCATGTAGCAGTGGTGGAAGAATTAAAATTTTGGCAGTCATATGAGATCAAATGAAGCTAAAATTTTTATGGCTGCTAGATAACTTAGTGAAGACCATCTCCACCAAATTTCGTGGTATTTGGTTTTTTACTTTGGGATATATGCTTATTTCTTTGAAGGGTACAAAATCTGTCAGAAAAGTGACAAATGTTGGATTAATTAAGAGTCACTTTGATTGAAAGGTCCTCAAGTTGGAAACATGTTTACAAGTGTTTGAGGTACCTAAGTTTGGTTTTGAGGTGATCTAGAAGCATGACAAGCAAAGAGTACAAGGCCATTTGATTGTGGAGTGTATTTTGCACACTTTTAGTACTCAAGATAAAGATCAAGATCAAACTCAAGTTGGAGTTGAAGTTTAAGTTCTAGTGACTATTGGAAATCATTTGGTAGAAAGAAAAGAACTTAAACAAGAAGAAAGAAAAGGACTTAAAGAAGGAATCAAGGTTACTCATCAAGTTAAGTCCATCACTTGGATCAATCAATCAAGTTATTTCAAGTGAGTGTCAACAATGGTTCTTGGAGAGAGTCACTTCTCCCTAGTGTAGGGCTTGCCTCCTATGAGTAGGTAAACCAAGTGTGGTACTTGGAAGGCTAACATGGAAGTGGTGATCCGAGGGACATTTAAGATGCTTAGTTGAAGCAATCAAAAGGATTGATCAAGAAAAGCAAGCAACACCCAAAAGAGAGCTAGTCATGATATTTCAAGTGGTATTCTCATATTGATGCTCTCATGCAAGCTAAGATCAAAAGATGAAGCAAGCCAACCACAACAAGAAAGTGCACTTGATCATAAGTTGTATTCATTTCATATGGGCGAAGAATGAAATTCCATATGGTATCTATTGGTCTTCACCAAGCTTATAATTGGACTTCACATTGCTATTGGAGTAATGAATTGGAATCTACGTGACTATCCTCTACTCCAACATAGCAAAGGTATCATTGTAATGTGCATGATCATTTCATCCCTTACTAGTATGCGGTTAGTGCATATAGTACATGCTTCATAGGATCATGCATAACAAATAAAATGCTTAAATTCATAGCCTACCACTATTGTTTGAATGATTAATTAATCTAGTGGTTAGTATATGAATTTGTTCATGAGCTAGTGATCCCAAGTACTTGATTTAATTTGGATTGCTAAACAAGTGACAAGTGCAACATTGGCAAGATAACCCTTGCAAGAGGTGTGAAGAAGCTTGTCATTGGTTCAAACCGGACATGAAAGCTTAGGCAAAACAATTTAGTTCAAGTCAATCATAGAAGCTCATGATAGTAATAAGAATACAAGCACAAGACAACAATGAAAATGGATATCTAGTTTGTTTATTTCAAGTGGTATCTAGACTCAAGTATTTCTTCAAGAATTCACAAGTGATGTTTAGATCAACCCACAAGTGATATCCTATAAGTGGTACTCATAGAGATAGTAAATGTTTAAGAAATGGTTTTTATCGAAAAATACAACAAGTGGTTCCAAACTAGAAGATTCTTTCAAATGATATTCACTTCCTACAAGTGGTATCTATACATAGTATCATTCATGCAAGATGATGGTTCCACAAGTGATCCTCAGCTTTAAGTGATCATCAAATGAAGAATGCATCCCTCACCTACAAGAGCTTAAGTGAAATAAAATGGATGACCCATACATAGATGGCCGTACTATCAAGAGGGGCAAACTTGTTTGCATATCGGTCATCTAGTGCCACTCGAGTGATCTAACTTTGCATTGTCGCTAGGATCGAGTGGCGTGGCAAGTTGAGTGGCTAACATCCTTTGGGAAATGATTGTGAAAATGCTAACACACATACACATGGTGGTGTACACTTGGTGGTGTTGGCACATTTACAAAGGAGGTGGTGTTTGCAGGGGTGAGATGGGTTTGGGTCCCTCTCTCCCTCCCGCCGAGCTTGCTCGGCGGGATTCGGCGCTTTCGGGAAAATAGAATGCCTATTTTCTATTGCGCCGGATGCAAGTTCTTGTGGTTAGCACATTGGAGCAAGGGTGATGAAGTTAGAAGTGAAAACAAGTTAGTCGCGAAGATGCTGGCGTCGGTCAATTGACCGGACGCTGGATCTGAATGCACCGGACGCTGGCAGGCTGCGTCCGGTTAGGCTGACGTACGATGACGCAGAAGCTGGAGTGTGACCGGACGCTGGCTGCGTCCGATCAAGTGTGACCGGATGCATCCGGTCGAGGTCGGTACCTTACTGGAAACGACCGGACGCTGGGGGTTCAGTGTCCGGTCAGTTGAAAGCTGCTGCGTCCGGTCAAGTCAAGTGACCGTTGGAACCAGTACACGTGGCCGTCTGCGGGCGACCGGACGCTGAGGTCCAGCGTCCGGTCAACACGACCGGAGCGTCCGGTCGGCCCGACCGTTGCCCAGTGAAGGGGTAACGGCTAGTTTAGCCCTTGGGGCTATAAATAGAAGTGGCCCTCGGCCATGGCTGGGGTTGAGCACCTAAGGGGACTTAGTGTCCATGCTTGTGAGTGCTTGGGAGCCCTCCATCACACATATACTTGATAGTGATCATTCGATTGTGTGAGTGAGCGATTCTAGTGCGATTGCATCGTGAGGTTGCATCGAGTGGCACTAGGTGGTCGTGTTGGAAGCCGGTGGTGCTTGTTACTCTTGGAGGTTGCCACCTCCTAGACGGCTCGGTGGTGGTCTCCGTCGAAGCCCGCAAGAAGCTTGTGCGGCGCTCCGGAGAAGTGCTTGTGAGGGGTACTTGTGCTCGCCCCGCGGGAGTCGCGAAGAGCAACTTTAGTAAAGCGTGTCATTGAGCTACCCTCACTCAAGGGGTAGGTTCTTGCTGTGCCCGACGTGTGGGCTTAGCGGGTGATGCTAATTAGTCGCCGAACCACCAAGTGAGCGGTCGACACAACGGGGACTAGCGTGTCGGCAAACACGTGAACCTCGGGAGAAAAATCATCTTGTCAACCTTGTTCTTCCCGTTGGTTTGCATCCCCATTACACAAGCTTGCAATTACTTATATATATATATCTTAAGCTTGTGTAGTTGCTCTTGTAATTAGTTAGCTTGTGTAGCTTACTAGTTACCTTCTTGCTTGTGTAGCATAGAAGTAGCTCCCTTGCGTGGCTAATTTGGTTTTAGTAACCTTGTTAGTCACATTGCTTAGTTTGTGTAGCTAAGTATTTGCGCTCTCTAATTAGGCATTGATTGCCTTGTTATTGAGCTTTGCTAGTGAGCTTAGTTGGCTTTGTGCTTTTGCTTACTAGCATGTGTAGGAGCTCCCTTGTTGCTTAAAGTACTAGTGGCATAGGTTTGTGTGACCTTGCTCCTAGAATTGTTTAGGAGAGCTCTAGCTAGCCTCGGCACCTTAGTTGCATAATTAGTATCTTTGCAAGGTGCTAGTGAGCATATATAGAGGGGTGTAGTCTTGGCTAGACCGATTGTTTTAATTTCGCATTTATATCGGTTAGCCGACGCGATTAATTTTAGAAAAGACTATTCACCCCCCTCTAGTCCGCCATCTCGACCCTTTCACTAGGGCCCGATCGTATTACGAAATCGTCCTCTGAATTCCTTTGGCTCAAGGATCTCCCCTACTGGCCTGACCTCCGTTATCACATTGCTTGCCTTATCTGGATATTGGTTTGCTTTTCTATCCCCTTGTTTCCTCTTTAGCTTGGTAGTCGTGTTCGTGGTTGTGTCTTGAGGTTGTGGAGTAGAGGACTCAATGTCCATCTCTGTGGTTGTTGCCTCTGCTCTCCTTTCCTCTACTCCATCTTATCTGGCGAGATGTTACGGACGTCGATGTCGTCTTTTTCGAGTTTCAGGAGGGACCTGTATATATGATAGGTCAAAGTGTTTGCAGAGATAACACAGACAAAGCTTTAGCAAAATTTACAAGCTAAAGTTGTATCCCCACCTCCTCATTCGGGTCAAAATCATTGTCCAAATCTTCCTCAGTTGGCCTTCTTCTGGCTTCACGTGGGAAAGGATCCTCAGGACTTACATATCCCTCTTCTGAGTCCGCGTCGTCGTCGTCTTCATCATCATCATCCTCTTCTTCTTCGCCTTCAGCAGCCTCTCCTACTCTTCCCTTTGCTTCTCCTTCCTCCTCGTCACACTGCTCCTGAGTAAGCATCACTTTTAGATCATTTTCTAACTCATTATCGAACTGCTCCTGAGTAAGCTGGTCCTCTAGTGCTTGCTCTTCATAGGTTGGCTGCTCATCATGCTCGGGGCATCGGGCTGCACTATCTGCTGTCCGCGACATTATTTCGTGCTTTGTTCTAATAGATTGAAGAAAGTGTGCTTTAGGTACGCGAGAAGGTACAATAAATCAAAAAGATCTATAAAACAAATTAGTTCTATAAAATAACAATATATCAAAAAAACAAGTAGTAGCGGTAGTATAGGCCTCAGAAACATGTCAATCATCATTTGATCATAAACTTGGAGCATCAAGGCATCATAACAAAGAAGAGAGGAGAATGTAATGTAAGGGCGACTGATAATATTGCCAAATTCCTCACAAGTTCTTGATCATCAGCTCATATTCCATATAATGTATGAAATTGGATAATTTCATCATCGGCAAAACAAAGGAGAGAGGAAGATTTGGCAAAAAAAGCCATAGCTGCTTAACAAACATAGAGCAGCAGTTGATGGCAAAAATAGCCAAAAAACAACAGCATTGGTCTCATTATTAGTAGAAAATCAATGAACTAGTGACCATATATATTACTGACCATATAACAGACTGCTGTCACATGATTGAAAGACCCCTGCAGATCCACCAAGTAACAGCTGCTTAACAAACATATATATGCTCACTGTTAATAAACATAGAGAGAAGAATAGTAGAGTACAGAGGAGTAGGAGTAGTAGAGTAGAGAGGAAAAGAGTAGTAGAGTAGTGAGGAGTAGTAGTAGAGTAGAGAGGACAAGAGAGAAGAGAGGAGTAGGAGTAGTAGAGTAGAGAGGAGAAGAGAGTAAATCTGCATATCATTTAACACAGCAGCAGTGTGGGTGCTCATTCTCTACAAATCACCAAAGGAGCAGCAGTTGATGGTAAAAATAGTCAAAATGTTGCTTGCCAAAAAAAAGAGCAACTGCTGACAAACATAGAAGTAATAAGAGAGGAGAGGAGAAGAGTAGTAGTAGTAGGACTAGTCCAAACAAATCAGCTGTTGCCTGCCAAAAAACAGCAGCATTGGTATACAAGCCATCCTAGTTTAGCGGCTCACAAGCATGGGGACATTTCATCATCATAGCTGCTGCCTCAGCATAAAAAGTTTCACATCATTGCATATGCCACTGCCTTAGCACATTTTTTAGAAGTTTAAAAAAATTCATCATTGCAAATGCCACAAAGTTTGAGAATAAGCAGCTAATGCTCACAGGTACGTAGAGTAGTAAGCAGCAGCCAGCCACCACAATAGTCGGTAGATTAGTAGTAGGAGGACGTAGTAAATAGGTAGAGTAGTAAGGAAGCTTAATCAGTGTGTCACAATCAGATAGTGTGATGCAGCAGAAAGATTCCACAACAAATTTTACTTTAATGAGCAATGATTGAGGTAACGAGACCGAAATTTCATGTTCTTAGTAATTTCTCTCATTCAGTGAACATCAGCAAAGGAGCAAAAATTACAGGGACTTATGTGATCACATATCAACCTCTCAAATAACATATTTTCATTTATTATTGATCTTCTCAACCACAGTAAATAAGAGAAGGGAGATAAATTACACAGAAGTCTATATAATCGAGAGAAAAAGAATCCTGAATTCTTAGTCACAAATCATTTAAGTGTAAGTGGGTAGGGATGCATATGCAACTAGCCTTCTAGGCATAATAGATTGAGAGTTTTGGAATTTCAGACAAATATAATGGCACCTATATTTTTCAACAAACTCTAGGATGCATATCGTTCAATTGATAGAAACTCAAGACATTTCGTTGAGGACTTTTTTTCTGACCCAGGTGCTATTCTTCAATCAAGGCAGAGTTTCAAAGTGTTTGGTGGGACTCAAGTTTTACCTTTCTAAGAAATGAGTGATGCATCAACTCCATTCTATATGCTGTAACAAAAACAGTTGTCAAATATTAGCGCCATGCCACCTTTACAAACTAAGAAGATATGCACATAAATCAAATTCATCTAGTGCCATTCATTTAGACGTGGAATTGTAACAAGGTATATCCCCTTATTCATTAAGTGCAAGTTGGTATGCATATGATGCTTTGACACAGGGACATTCAACCAATAAACGGAAGAAAGACGGTTTCATTAGCCACATACCTCAGACCTGTTGGAAACTAACTTGCATTGCCTATCTTCTTCAAAATCAATCCAAAGTCAACAAAGTACTAGTGGGCTAGCGGCAGCTATAACTGGTTAATAAGGGGGTGTTTGGTTCCTTAGACCAGATTTTAGTCCCTGTCTCATCGAATGTTTGGACACATGCATAGAGTATTAAATATAGATTAAAAAAATAACTAATTACACAGATTGTGACTAATTTGCGAGACGATTTTTTTAAGCCTAGTTAGTCCATGATTTGATAATGTGATGCTATAGTAAATATATGCTAATGATGGATTAATTAGTCTTAATAGATTCATCTCGTAAATTAGTCTACTCTTGTGTAATTAGTTTTTTTAATTAGCTCATATTTAGTCCTTCTAGTTAGCATCCGAACGTCCGATGTGACACGAATTGAACTTTAATCCCTGGATCCAAACACCCCCTAAGCAAACATATCATTGTTTCTCTATTGAAGGAGAACCGCATATCATATACCATAAGAAGAAACAACTACTGTATCAGAAGGACATGACTATATGCTCATCAATTACCTTGATACAAATTGTGGTGATAGATTAAAGAAAGTGTATAAAGAATTATTTTTATAACATAGCAGTACAGTAATATACTACTACTGCATATAAATAGCTAATAAATCTGCACAGATTGAGCTGAATCAAGGGAAACAAAATAAAAGTACTCCAAACTTTGCTATGGAAAAATGAACAGAATTTAAAAAATCAATAGGACCACATCTTTATGTTGCGTGAAACCTTGACAATGCAAATTTCAATAGCTATTTGCTACTGCCAATTTCAATCATGTTTAGAAGCCACAAGGAATGATCCGTTAGGTGACAACAAATGATGATATCAGTACTACTTAAATTTTGAGCTATATAATCACCATTTTTTAATAATAGAAGCCAGTAAGGCTACACGTATAGAATGTACTCCCTCCGTCCCGTTAAGTTTGTCGCTGAAGGAATGGGCGTGCATACCAAGACGAGATAAGAAATGCTAGCAAATCGTACGTGTTCGACAGATTCCAAGTTTTGTGCTGCAACATGCCTTCATTAAATGCTTACATCATGTCAATGCTATAGATACATTTATCATATCAAAACTAGCCACGACACTAGTACAGTAGTATTCACCGATTAAACAAATGGGCACAAATCGGCAAGCAGTGAAAAGTAGCTAGGTCTCTGTTGCTTTGCTTTCCTAGGTGTGGGCCCCTCGTTATCTAGAACGACAATCTCAGTGGGACAACAGCCGGGTGCTTCAGCGATAAACTTAACGGGACAGAGGGAGTATGATGTCAAAGAATCTGAAATGAATAATGCATTGCATTTCTATCACGGCACTGGATGGATCATGATTTGACGATTGAAACAATCCGTAAAGATCTGTTGTTCATGCACACAATTTGTCGGTGTTTCGAACAAACACCGGCGAGTAAATTTGTAATTGATGCGCGTTAGGCCCGGATGGTGCGCTAAAGGACACAAGGATTATACTGGTTCGGGCCGAATGTCCCTACGTCCAGTCTATTGCTGCTCGTGTTATTAGCACCGAATGAGGTTCGTAGTAGGGGGTACAAACGGTTGGGAGAGGGAAAGACCCCAAGTCCCTGATGGAGTGATTGGAAGGACGCCAAGAGCTCTGCTGGAGCTTGGCCGTGTGGTGCGTGTGTGTGTGTTAACCTGTTCAGAATCGATCCCCCTATTTAGTGGGGAGCCCTACCCTCCCTTTTATAGGTCAAGGGGGAGTAGGGTTTACAGACAAAGGAAAAGAGCACTAAGGGCGTAGAAGGTCCTTCGAGGGACCCGGGCCTTCCTTCTTCCCCACGCCTGACCTATCCATCATGGCAGGCCGTGTCAGGAGTGAGGTGACTGTAGATCGTCGTGGGCCGTGCCATGGCCACTGTTTAGCAAGTGGGTACGTCCCATCCCGCCCCTGCGGGTGGCGTGTCGGACAGGATTTGCCGAGCCCCGACCCCGAGGGGGTCGGGTGGCGTGGTGACTGTTGGTTTGCCCTTGGAACGTAGTGGTTGTCGTATGTCTGCGTCGGGTTCTTCGTCCGGAGGTTGCGGGCGGCGCCTACAATACTGTAGGATGGATAGCAGGCGCCCGCAACACTGTTCGGGCTCTGCCACGCCTAGAGAGGTCAGGTGCTTGGCTCTGCCACATCCTGACGGTACCTCTCTGCAGGGGTGCAGGGCATGGCGTCTGTCGCGGTGGTTGACCCGAATGTCTTGTCTTACCCTGTAGTCGCCATCATGAGGATGCGGGGTACGTTTCGTCAGGTGAGCTGAACCAGCCTCCGGATATCGGTTTAAGACGAGGTCCGTCAGTGGTCGTTGGATGAGGTAAAACCTAGCTTTTACCGTCGGGCGAAGCGGAGGTGTCCCCCAGCCGTCGGGCGGGGCCGAGCCCAGCCCTCGGGGGTCGGGCGAGGCGGAGTGTATCCCTTGGGGGTCGGGTGAGTTGTTATCCAGCCGTCGGGCGAGGCGGAGTTGTCCTCCAGCCGTCGGGCGGGGCCGAGCCCAGCCCTCGGGGGTCGGGCGAGGCGGAGCAAGACTCCTGTTTGCTCGGGCAAGAGATACAACCGCGCTTTCGGGAGTTTTTACCGTTCGATGGTGCATTGATTCCTCCTCTTTGGGGTACCCCGATATTAGGTCCCCGACAGTAGTCCCCGAGCCCTCGGGTGATTCGGGATGAATCATCCGGGGGGTTTCTTCGATCTCGTCGGAGTTACCTTTCCGAGGGTGCGCAGCGGCGCCCGGTGGGTGTAGTCCCGAGCCCTCGGGTGATTCGGGGTGAATCATCCGGGGGTTTTCTTCGGTCTCTTCGCGGGTAAGGTTGAAGGACTTAATTTTTCGTCAACCGGACATTTTTTTGAATGGGTCGTGGTATTCCGTTCGCTGGGAACTGATTCGAGGCTGACCTAACTGGTGCTTCTGCCCTTGATTTTAGATCATCCGCGGATCCTTTTTTAGTTGGGCCAGCCAGCGAGCCTCTGGGCCCTAGGTGGGCCAGAGAGAGAGAACAAACCTTTATGACCCGTGCTTCCCCGGGTGGGAAGAGAGTCCAGATTCGCCTGGGGAAGGCGATCCATCCACCGAGATTTTTGGGGTGAAAGGATAGGGACTGCGGGCGCGTGTCCCGCGACGTGACGCGGCGGCACGCGTGGCAGGCCCGGAGATTGAGGCGGACGGTTGCCCTTCTCGCATCCGTCGCTCCCTATAGAACCACGGGGTTCGCCCCCAGGGTTCCGTATTTCGCTCCCCTACCTTTGCGTTCTGAAACATCCACCGCCCATCGTCCCAGCCTCTCGCGCCCGCATCGCCACCGTCGACCGGCCTACGTTTGTGTTCCGGCCGTCGCCGAGCTCACGCCCGCCTTTCCCCCTCTTTGCTGATGGAGTTATGGGGCAGATCAAGCATCACCTCCCGGCGTCTGGAGGGCCTCGTCCGCCGTGGCCTTCTCCGCCCACTGTCCGCCGTCCGGGAGTGGTTGCTACCTGGCGACGAGGGTGAGCCGGTGCCGCCTGAAGGGTATGTCGTCTCTTTTGCCATCTTCCATGAGCGGGGGTTCGGGGTACCCGCGCATAGGTTCCTTCGGGTGCTGCTGGATTATTATGAGGTGGAGCTGCGGCATCTGACTCCTAATGGGGTTCAACACATGGCGGCGTTCGTTGCCCTGTGCGAGGGTTTCCTAGGGATCGATCCCCATTTCGATCTGTGGCGATATTTTT
The DNA here is from genome assembly GCA_904845875.1 of Miscanthus lutarioriparius. Classification (NCBI taxonomy): domain Eukaryota; kingdom Viridiplantae; phylum Streptophyta; class Magnoliopsida; order Poales; family Poaceae; genus Miscanthus; species Miscanthus lutarioriparius. The sequence goes on along the minus strand of CAJGYO010000008.1, from coordinate 76,219,334 downwards.
TCACCGTTAGTTTGTCGAAGAGGCGGGTCGGGGGGAAGGAGGTGAATGTGCCGATGGGATGTGCCAGCATTCATCTGCGCCCTACCCGGTCGAAGGATTACCCGCTCATGCGTCTGGTGACCTCAAACAAGGGATGGCACTCATGATGGTTTTACGTCGTGGATGACCCGAGTGCTACCTCCGCCTAAGTACACCGGGCGCTCGATCGAAGAGGCCCCAGTCAGTCATGGGGTGGGGCGTCCAAATGAAAGGACAAGAAGCACCTTGATGACCTTCTCACCGCCTCCGAGCTCTGGCGGATCGGGCGTAAAGGGGTGGGGATTATTGGCGACTATCATGCATGCGAGGAGGGTGGTGCCGTTGATGGCGCGGCGCTTCCTATGTCGGATGATGCCCGGGATGTCATTCGAGGGGACGGTGCTCGTTGACGAGGCGCTCCCTTATTCCGAAGTGTCGCAGCGCGTTAAGGAGGCGACGGAGCCGATGAATGATTCTGCTGGTGACGTCCTAGACATTGTATATCCGGTGCCCGGACATCCCCCAATGCGGCCGGAACCTGGGTTCTTTGAATTCGTAAGCCTTCTTTTCCCTTGCTCCTTCTTTTGCCAATATCTCCGTATTTCTGATTTTTTATTTTCGGGGTGTTCGGGACCAGCCGAGGAAGCTTTCCTTCAAAGACTTTCCTGCTCCGATGCCGAGGGATCTGGCCGTGGTGGCTACGAATCATCTTGCGGCTGAATGGGATGAGAAGGCAAGGGAGCAGAAGAAGAAGGAGAGGCAGCTGAAGCAAGAAGCACGGGATCGAGGGGAAGACGTGAGCGGTGATGATGATGATGATGACGATGATGGCGAGGTAGCCGCCGATGTGGATTGGGGTGTCCTGGAGGATGAGGACATGCTGACCAGTGCCAATCCGCCCTTGCAGGGACCCTTCGCGTTCCACGCGGAGGGAAGCGAGTTGGTGGAAGCCGGGGAGTCCGCCGCTTCACACGGCGTTCCGGCCGGGGATCGGTGGGAGGAGGAAGGCGGGCCTGCCGCCGCCGATCCTGCGGTGATGGTGGAGAGGAGCGGCTCTGGCGCCGTGCCCCCTGTGGTAAGGGAGACGAGCCCCCCTGCCTCGGAGCAGGGGGCAGGCTCGAAAAGGCCCCGTCCAGACGAGTTGGGGCAAGGACCGGGGGTTCGTCCCCAAAGCGCTTCGACGGCCAAAGGCGTCCCGCGTAAGCGCCCGATTCCGTGTTTTTTTCATCCTTTTACCTTTCTATCTTTGACCGACGCCTCTTACCTTTGCGTATGTTTTTGCGACGGGCCACCACGGGCGGGCGCCCAAGAAGAGTCTCGCCATTCAAAGGGATGGTTGGTGCTGCCCGACGTCGCCCCTGTTTTGGGCAGGAACGGCGCCGATGTTGAGGCCGTGCTGGCTGATCCGACGGCGCCTGTGGTGGAGCCCGCGCCCTCGGCGGTTGTCGAGCCGGTGGTATCTTCCGCGGTGTTCGCGGTACAGCCGGTCGTGGATCCTACGCCGCCGACGGGGGTGGTGTCGGAGGGCGGAGCAGAATTCATGCCACCGGAGACCCAAGTGGAGATGGCCGTGACCACTCCGAGCCCGGTGGGGTTGGATGTTGCCACGTTGGCGTCCGAGGGTGTGGAGCAGTCGGTGCCACCGGCGACCCAAGCAACAAGCGACGAGGCGGGCTGAGACGGAGGCGGCACCACCGCTGGAGGTCATCGGACGTCGTGGTGGTGGCGCATAGGAGGAGGAGGAGTCGCCCCGCCCCTTTGTCGGGGCGTCGCGCCCCAAGCGGGGGAGCCGCCGCTCCAAAGGATGTCCCTCGGGATCCCTTGTCGGTTGCCCTCTCGCTGACGATCATGCCGAGAGCATGGAGCGGGAGAGCCTTAACCTCGGGATCTCGAGCATGATGGAGGCTCAAACAGATGGAGAAGTTCTCAGCGAGGTCTTTGTTCCCACGACCGGGTATCGGTTTGATCTTCCTCGTTGTTTTCTTCTTTCTTCATATGCTTTTGTGTTTTTGAACTTCCGATATTGGTTTCCTTTTGCAGATTATTATCGCTGCTCAGTGCCGGATAAGTCCTGCTTTCCTCCGTGAGCAAAAAGTGGAGTGGGACCGCCAACCGAAGAGGCCCGGCCATGAGCAGATATGGCCGCCAGCAGCTTGTTGCTTTGCCAAGGAGCGGAGGCCGAGGCGTGTCGGGACGCGGAGGAGATCCACGGGATGTTTGAGGATCTGAAGGCGAGGTCGAAGCTTGAAGAGGAAGAAGCCGCCAGATTCTCAAGGAGCGAGACGAGCTGCTCGAGAAGGATGCCCGTGCCAAAGCAGCGGGCCGCCGAGACCCGAGCGAGCCGGAGGCGGAGGCGGGATCTCAGCGAAAGGCCGAGGGCGGCGAGCCATGGCCCTTCGTAAGAAGGTGGACAAGGGCGTTGTCTTGATCGATCGTCTGCTGGGAGCGGACGAGGCGCGTCGATCCGAGGAGAGACTTCGCTCAGAGGGCAGCGCGGCTCGCGAGGAGAGCAACCGGGTCATCAGGGAGCGCGACGAGGCGCTGCGGGTGGCGGACTCCCTTCGTGTGGATCTCGAAACCGCGATGGCCCAGAAGCAGGCTGCCGAGAATGTCTCCGCTGGACTAAAAAGGGAGCTCGCCCAGGTGCGAGGGGTGCTTCAGTCTGAAAGCGACGGGCACGACCTTCTGCGCAGACGCCGTCGGGGAGTCCTTGACGCCTGCGCAGGTGGTGGAGCCGGTGGAGACCAGCCCGCTTATGCGGCCCATGTTATGGGGGTATCACGCGCGGGGTGAGCCAACTTGAGGAAAATGCTTTTCGCACGGATCACCCAAGCCTTTGCCGCCGCCCACTCTCATTATGATAAGGAGATTGACCAAGGTGATGAGCGAGGGCTTCATACTGCTTATGAAGATCCCGAGTGGACGAGATGGAGAAGGTGGTGGCACCTTTTTGCGGGACTGGCGCGACAGATCGAAAGAGATGGTTCTTCCTCCGCGGGAAGTAATTAGTTGAAAAACTTGATGAGTAGTTATATGTAATATGCTAACTTGATGTTGGTACCGCTGTGTGTTGGACACGCTTTTATGATTTTGTTTCGTGATTTTGTTTCGCTTGATCTTTACCTTCTTTCCTTTTGGCAAAAAGAGACTTATTTCGGTAAAAGAGAGGAGGTATTCATACCTTTACCAAATGACCCCGAGTGAGATCTGGCCCCATGTTTTTGCTGGGGTCGGATGTTATTGGAGACGGGTCGGCTCGTTTTGTGGTGTTCGTTCCGTCCATCTTTCTTCATGTTTGGAGGGATTGGGGCGGCGTTATTTGCCTCGATGGCTCGAATGACGTGCCCGATGAGCTTACTATCGGGGGTGTTCGGCTGAAAAAAACCTATTCCGCCGCTCGCTGCGATGGGGTCGGCAAAAGCCCCGGGTGGGGTTTCGTTACCCTTGCCTCGCCTTCCAATGTATTCCCCCGACGGGATTCTATGGGCTCGGCGGGGGTTGGGTCGAACTTTTAGAAGGTTGAGATGACCCTGTCCGCCTTAATGCGGGATGGGCGAAGGCCGTTGAGGCTCATCTACGTTTTCTCCCCTGGCTCTTGTTTGACGCGAGGCGGTCTCGTATCCTTTGCGGGCCGACCTTCGAACCTCGGTCTCTCGATGTCGGATCGAGCGGCTTGAGTCCCCGAGCCCAGTTGGGGTCTGATAGGGGTCGGCCATTTTTCGTGCGTTACCTCGTCCTTGGTTTTCGCAACCGAAGGGGTTGAGTTGATGACACTTGCCTTGATGGCTCGAGTGTTGCGCTCGATGAGCTCGCTAACGGGTACGTTCGTGTGAAATCCGGGTCCATCATTTGCTGATGGGATCGGTAGAGCCTGCTGGTGGCATTTCACCTTTTTCCAACCCGCCTCCCGATAGATGCCTAAGCCGTTTCGATGGGCTCAGGGGGCCCGTTGGCCTCTCCTCGGTGGAGATTCTATGGGTTTGGCTCGGGGTTAGATTCAAACGAGAAAAGGTCGAGACGCCCCTGCCCGCTTCTAAGCGGGGTCGGGCAGGGCCGCTGGGGGCTCGTCTCGGTTATTTCTCCCTGGCTCTGTTTGACGCGAGGCGGCCTCAAGCCCTTCGCGGGCCAGCCTACGAACCTCGGTCGTTCGTTGCTCGTATAGAACGAGGTGACTGCCACTTCATGACGCGACATGAAGTGTTGCGATGTAGCGATTGCATGAGTTTAATATCTGATAAATTTGAAACGAAAACAGGGTTCATTAATGTTACCTCGGTGGTGTGAGCGACGGGAAGCTCCTATCAGATGTGTCCGCGTGGTTTCGAGTCTGTTGTTTACTACGGGGTCGGTCGTGACCTGCATGAGCATCGTAATTTTTCATTTCTGCCTCTCGGTGGTGATTCAAGCCGTCCGATTGGCTTTAGTCGTCCTGACAGACTCTCCGCGAAGGAGGCCTGCAGGGGGACCCCTCCGAACCCCTCTCGGGAAGGTGAGAGCCGAGGCTAGTGGTGCGGGGAACTATGAGTTCGTTTTATGCTGGTGAACAAAAAACACCGTAGCCGTCGAGGCGTGGGGTCTGGTGGTTCGTCCAGTTCTATTCAAAGTTTTTATACCCACACACCGTGTTCCTGGCTTTTAGACGTAAGGAGGGGTCGGGCGAAGAGAGTGTCTAAACAAATAGGCACCCTCAACAGCCCCCGAGCAATGTCCGTGCCCACGTCGTTGCTGGGGTTGGTGGCTCGGTGAAGAATTTATTGCTTAAAGTAAGTAGGCAGAGGTACTTATCTTTCGGCGGTCGTTTCTCCGTTGTTTTACCTGGGCCGTTCGATCGGCCCGTGAGGCCTGCTGGGCCCCCTCTGGATGGAGGTTTCATTGTTGGGTCGTCTCACGGTCCTGCCTGGGGGAACGGAGAGTCGCTTGTGCGGGTGCGCCCCGGTCTTCGCGCCCGGTGGGTGGTGGTGGGTCATGCCCGCTTGGTCAGGTGGCGTCTCATTAATTGCGCGGCGTCCCGTCGGTCCAGGCGCGTCCCATCCATCGGGTTCCTGTCAGCATTGATTTGCCACAGATTGAATAGGGGAAGGCAGAGAGTTTTTCGGTCTCGTCCTTCGCCTTTCCTTATCTGTTGGTCCTCTTCCTTAAATAGGGAGAGGAGGGGGTTCTCGTCCGCTTCTCATTCTCCCCTCGAGCCGCTACCTCTTCTCCTTTTTCTTCTCCACCGAATACGCTGCGTGCGCGTCGCGGTGGATCCTAGGTGAGAGAGGGGTAATGCTAGAGGGAGATACTCATAGTTTTCGTCGGTGAGTCGGGGCGTGATGTCGAGCTGAGGTCATCCAACGTAGATGAGATGGTGCGGGCGCCGCCGCCAGGAGAGGTTGCCACCGCCCGCCCGAAGGAGGGGGAGCACCGGAGGGTGTCGAGCGGTGTTGTCCTCACCATGGTTCATTGTGGCCTTCCTCCGGCGGGGGGCGCCCCTCGTTCGGGCGCGGTTGTCGGTGTTGTGGCTGATGACGATGGCGTAGTCCCCGGTGCCTCGGTGGAGGGACACCATTCCAGTTGACGGTCGTGACGCTCGACGCTGCAGACGGCGTCCTCGAGGATCCTATGGCGCGGTAGGACGTCGCCGGTGGAGAGCGTGGCGCGGCGGCCGCAGTAGACGTATTGGCCCGTGTACATGCCCTCGACGGCGACGAAGAGCTCCTTCTGGTGCTTGTGCCTGACGAGATTGGCACGGAGACCGCAGTAGTAGTCATGGTCGATCTAAGCAGAGGTTGTAATCGAATAAGTTTGTGGGGGAGTCCCTGAGCGGGTAGCTTTTGGTCTTGGGAGCTCATTTAGCCATTTTCGTGATGAAATTACTTTGTAAGTGGTGAATTTGTGCAAAGAATGAACAAATTTTGCATCTTTTGTCGCGGTAAACATTTTTTCAGTTTCTTCCTCTTCGGAGGAGGTTTCGGTGTCCTTTGATCCTTCCCATGGTTCAAGTTCATGAAAAGACTAGGGGTGCAGGTGATTTAGTCCTGATTTATGCTGGTGAGCAAGGAGATTGTAACCGCCGGGGTGTGGTTCTCCCGCAGTCCTACCAGTTTATACTCAGGACGTATTTTTGCAATCCTGGTTTTTAGGACTTGTTCATGGGATGAATAAAAAAACTTAGAAAGAGTTTGCAATTTGTAATATGAAATGTACCAGTTGTATCAGCCCCCGAGTGAGGTCGGACCCTTTGTGATTTGGGGGTCGGACGTCACTTAAAGTTCGGAGATTTTGTAAAGACAGAAAACTGATAAGGAAAAGTATGCGTTTATTTAGGGGTAAAAGTGACGTAGCTGTTCAATGTTCCAGGCGTTGGTGAAGACCTTGCCGTCGATGGTTTTCAGCTTGTAGGCGCCTGGCCGGAGTTTTTCCTCGATGACGTACGGCCCTTCCCAGGGCGGGGAGAGCTTGTGGCGGTCCTTGTTGCTCTGTACGAGGCGGAGGACAAGGTCCCCAACGTTGAAGGCTCGGTCCCGTACCCGTCGTCCGTGGTACCGTCGCAACGCCTGCTGGTACTTGGCCGAATGGAGGAGGGCGATGTCGCGGGCTTCGTCCAGTTGGTCCATGGCGTCTTGGTGGGATGCCTCGGCTCCTTCTTCGTTGTATGCTTTGACCCTTGGTGCTCCGTAGTCAAGGTCTGTCGGGAGGACGGCCTCGGCACCATAGACCATAAAAAAGGGCGTGTAGCCGGTGGCCCGGCCGGGAGTTGTTCTCAGGCTCTAGAGCATAGCGGGGAGCTCGGTGACCCATCGTGCGCCGAATTTGTTCAACCGGTTGAAGATCCTGGGGTTGAGGCCCTGTAGGAGCATGCCGTTAGCGCGCTCGACCTGCCCGTTCATCCGGGGGTGTGCGACGGCTGCCCAATCGATCCGGATGTGTTGCTCATCGCAGAATCGGATGAATTTCCTACCGGTGAATTGCGTGCCGTTGTCCGTGATGATGGAGTTTGGTACTCCAAAATGATGGATGATGTCGAGGAAGAACGGCCGCGGCTTGCTCGGATTTGATCGTAGAGATCGGCCGAGCTTTGATCCATTTGGTGAACTTGTCTATGGTGACAAGTAGGTGGGTGAAGCCCCGGTGCCTTTTTTAAGAGGTCCAACTAGATCGAGCCCCGCACCGCGAAGGGCCACGTGATGGGGATCATCTGGAGTGCCTAGGCGGGAGGTGAGTCTGTCGAGCGTAAATCGACACCCTTCGCAGTGCGTCGATTTGCTCGGCGTCGGCTCTTGTATGAGATGGGCGAGAGAAGCCTGCGCCGAATGCGTTTACGACCGAGTTTTTGTTGTGGCGTGGTGACCGCAGACCCGCCGTGGATGTCGCTCAACGAAAGCTTGCCTGTTTGGCGGGAATGCATTGCTTTGCAAGATCCCGGTGTGGCCTCGTTTGTAGAGTTTGCCTTCTACAAGGACGAAGGACTTGGCGCGCGGCGTCTGCAGCCGCCGTCGGCCTTCCGTCTTATCCGCTGGTAAAGTGTCGTGGAGAAGATAGTCGAGGTAGAGCGTTCTCCAGTCGTTCGGAGGGTCGGGTGTTGTGCCTTCTTCAAGCTCCATGACCTCGGGGTCGGGCGGAGCTGCTGGTTGGTCAGCCCCCGGGGTAGGATCGGATGGGCCGTCGTCGGCCCGCCCCGACCCTTTGTGGTGTACCGAGGGTTTGTGCTGGTCGCTGGCGAAAACTCCCGTGGGGACCGGCTCTCGGCCAGATGCCGCTTTCGCAAGCGTGTCGGCTGCCTCGTTGAGGCGTCTCGGGATGTGATTGAGTTCCAAGCCATCGAACTTGTCCTCCAGCCGTCGGACCTCTTGGCAGTACGCGGCCATCTTGGCGTCGTGGCAGCTTGATTCCTTCATGACTTGATTGACGATCAACTGGGAGTCGCCCCGAACGTCGAGCCGTTGGATGCCCAACTCGATGGCGATTCGTAGGCCATTGACGAGAGCTTCATACTCAGCAACATTATTCGACGAGGGGAAATGGAGACGGACCATATACCTCATTCGGACCTCGAGGGGTGATACGAAGACCAGCCCCGCGCCGGCGCCTTTCTTCATTAGTGACCCGTCGAAGTACATTGTCCAGTACTCCTGATCGACGATCGCCGGTGGTGTTTGGATCTCGGTCCATTCTGCGATGAAGTCAGCCAATACTTGGGATTTGATCGCCGTTTGTGGGGCATATGTTATGCCTTGATCCATCAGCTCGAGTGCCCACTTCGCGGTTCTTCCTGTGGCGTCCTGGCTCCGGACGACTTCGCCGAGGGGAAACGATGTTACGACTGTCACGGGGTGTGACTCAAAGTAGTGACGTAGTTTCCTTTTGGTGATGAGGACGGCGCGTACAAGAGTTTCGGATCCGGGAGTAGCGGGTTTTGGAGTCGGATAGTACTTGATGAAATACACGGACGCGCTGTACCTTGAGTGCGTACCCTTCTTTTTCCCGCTCTACTACTGTATGGCGGTACTAACCACACAATGTGGTGGCACGCTACACGATAGCGAGTGCTCTCCGTTGCTTGGGGGACGAGGATCGGGGCCTTTGTCGGGTTGCTTGACCATGTCAAGTGCCTCCTGGGCCTCGGGTGTCCACTTGAAGCGGTCGACTTTTTTCAAAAGGCGGTAAAGGGGGAGACCTCGTTAGCCGAGGCGTGAGATGAATCGGCTAAGGGCGGCAAGGCACCCGGTGATCCGCTGTACCCCCTTTACGTTCTAGATTGGGCCCATGATTGTGATGGCCGAAATCTTGTCCGGGTTGGCCTCGATGCCGCGCTCGGAGATGATGAAGCCGAGCAGCATGCCCCTCGGGACCCCGAAAATGCATTTCTCGGGGTTGAGCTTGATACCGTTTGCTCGGAGTTTCACAAAGATTTGCTTGAGATCGAGAACGAGGTGGTCAGCCCGTTTGGACTTTACCATGATGTCGCCGACGTAGGCCTCAACGGTTCGCCTGATGAGGTCTCCGGCTTATCTGAGCATACATCGCTGGTATGTTGCCCCAAAGTTTTTCAAGCCAAACGGCATTGAAATGTAGCGAAACGGCCCGAAGGGAGTGATGAAAGAGGTCGTGAGTTGGTCGGATTCCTTCATCGCAATTTGATGGTAGCCGAGTACGCATCCGAGAAGCGTAGGGTTTTCGCACCCGCGGTGGAATCGATTATTTGATCTATGCGTGGTAAAGGAAACGGATCCTTTGGGCACGCTTTGTTGAGACCGTGTAATCAACACATCCTCCATTTAGCGTTTTTCTTTCGAACAAGGATGGGGTTTGCCACCACTCGGGGGTGTACCTCCTTGATGAATCCGGCGGTCAATAGTTTGGCTATCTCTTCGCCGATGGCCTGCGCTTTTCCTCGTCGAAGCGGCGTGGCGTTGTTTCACCGGCTTGGAGCCCGGATGGATTTTTAGGGTGTGCTCGGCGACTTCCTCGGAATGCCCGCATATCCGAGGGTTTCCACGCAAAGACGTCTCTGTTGTCGCGGAGGAAGTCGACGAGCGCGCTTTCCTATTCGGGAGAGCGTGGTGCCGATGCAAGCACCGCTTTTTTTCTTCGAGAGCTGCGGGGTCTATGATGACCTCTTTGGAGCCCTCTGCTGATTTAAACGACCGATTACTTTCTCGGCGTGGGCGCCTCTTCGGTGACCTTTTCCCGAGGGCGGCGAGTTCCCGGAGGCGACGATTGCTTTGTTGCTTGCATTTGCGCACATTCGACCTCGCATTCGTGAGGCCCCACCGGAAGGAGGCGCCGACGGTGATAATCCCGTGGGGTCCCGGTAGTTTTAGTTTGAGGTACGTGTAGTTGGGGACGGCCATGAACTTCGCATAGCATGGTCGTCCTAAGATGGCATGGAAAGTTCCGGGAACCCTACCACGTCAAAGGTGAGGGTTTCAGTCCTATAATTGGACCGATCCCCAAAAGTGACGGACAGATCGATCTGCCCGAGTGGTATGGCCTGTTTGCCAGGTACGACGCCATGGAAGGGCGCTCGGATGGGGCGGAGGTTCATCCGGTCGACACCCATCTCGTCGAGTGTTTTGGCGTACATGATGTTGAGGCCGCTGCCCCCGTCCATCAGTACCTTTGTGAGTCGCTTTGGACCGACGATCGGGTCGACAACAAGCGGGTACCTTCCCGGGTGTGGGACGGTATCCGGATGGTCGGTCCGGTCGAAGGTTATGGCGGATTCCGACCACCGGAGGAAGGCCGGCGTGGCCGGTCCGGCTGTATAGACCTCGCGGCGCGCGACCTTCTGACGCCGCTTGGAGTCATAGGCCGTTGATCCTCCGAAGATCATAAGGGCGCCGTTCGGAGTTGGGAAGGTTTCGTCCTTCTCCTCCTCATCGTCTGCGACGGGGGCAGGCGCCTTCCCTGGCTCCCCCTTGTTGGTGCTCCCGAGTAAGAACTTGCGCATGAGACCGCAGTCTTTGAGCAGGTGCTTCATAGGGAAGGCGTGGTTCGGACACAGCCCTTCGAGCATTTTTTCGAAGTGGTTCGGAGTGCCCTCCGTGGGCTTCTGACTACCCTTGCGGTCGGCAGCGGCTGTGAGCGAATCGTCGCGCCATTGCTTCTTGTTCTTGTTTTTGGCGGAACGGTTGGAGGCGCCTTCACCGGCGTCCTTGTCCCGCTTGGCCTTGCCGTCGAGGCGATAGAAGATCGCTCCGACTGCCTCCTCCCCTGAGGCGTGACTGGTCGCGATGTCCAGGAGTTCCTTGGTTGTTCGCGGGCTCCTTTGTCCCAGCTTGTGAACTAAAGACTCGCAGGTTGTCCCTGATAGGAAGGCTCCTATCACGTCGGCGTCGGCGACGTTGGGAAGCTCGTTGCACTGCCGTGAGAAGCACCGGATGTACTCGCGGAGAGTCTCACCGGCCTTCTGACGGTAGTTCTTAAGGTCCCATGGGTTCCCAGGGCGTTTGTATGTGCCCTGGAAATTTCCCACAAAGATTTCCCTCAAATCCGCCCAACTGTGTATGGTGTTGGACGGTAGGTGCTCCAACCATGCTCGTGCCGAATCGGCTAAGAACAGTGGGAGGTTGCAAATAATGAAGTGGTCATCATTTGCGCCACCGGCTTGACAGGCAAGTCGATAGTCTTCGAGCCAGAGCCCGGGGTTAGTTTCACCAGAATATTTAGGAACGTTGATGGGCGGTCGATACCTTGATGGGAAAGCGGCGTTGAGGATGTGTCGGCCGAAGGCTTGAGGTCCCGGGAGGCCGGGGCTCGGACTCCGGTCCTTGCCGCTGTCATAGCTTCCGCCGCGCCGAGGGTGGTAGCCATGTCTGGCTCCTTCTCTTGAGTCGTTGTAGGCGCGCCTGCGGGCGTCGATGGTGCTGCGCGCGTCGTGGTTGTGGCCGAGGCGTTCATGCACCGGGACTGTAGCGTCTCGCCTGTCGCCTGGTGGCGTTTGGTGAACTGACGCCTCTTTGGCGGGACGGACCGAGGGCGTGCGCTGGCTGGTGTCGAGCTCGCGTCACCGAGACAACGAGCTCTCTGCCTGCTGTGCCGCCGCACGTTCGAGCAATGTGCGGATTTCTCGGCGGGCCCGACGATCCTCGGATGTCGCGGCCTGTGGGAGACCGTGAAGTAAGGCCGTTGCGGCGGCGATGTTTTGGCTCGCCCGAGCGAAGTGTGGGAGAGCCCCCATCGTCGATGAGGATCCTTTGGTGTACAAACTGGCAAAGCGGTAGTGCGTCGCGCCCACCATCTCCATGGCGTCTGATCTCTTTATTGACTTTCGTATTCTCGGCAAGCAAGCTGTTGCCGGCTTCAGATCTCTCCTCCCTTCGGGCTCTTAGCTGCTCCACCCCCACATGGGGCGGGGCGGCTGCTCCTCTCTGGGTTGCCTCGGCGGGGTCGAATGCGGGGGTAGTCTCCTCCCCGGAGACGCTTTCGACGTGTCCCTCGGGGGTTTGCGTCACAAAGCATCCCCGGGAAGGACGATGGCTCCCGCTGCTGGAGTTGGAGCTAGAGGATGACTCTGGCTCTTCGGCGAGGAGTTTGTGGAGAGACTCCATGTCGTGTTCAATCACCCCCACGAACTCGTTGTCCGCGGGCGTTAGAACCATGCGTAGTGCCAGAAGATGGCTCGCGGTCGCCGCGGCGTTGTGGAGACCGAACGGAAGCACCGTCAGGGCGCTTCGTACGTGTCGTTCCGGAGAGAGGTGTCTCTCACCAGAAGGTCGCGCCATGCTGTCACCGTTGGCGATGGCGAGGCAATGTTGCTTCTCCCGGACTCCCATGGTCCGTGGGAGACGCCGAATGACGCCAAGCCTCTCATGGTAATGGCCGTTGGAGGAAGAGATTGGATGGCGGCGTGCGACCATGCCAAATCTCCTCTCCCGTGATGATGAAATCCAGGCTCCCAAAACGCATGTGTGCGCGCTTTGGACCCAACTAATGTCGTGGTTAGCCATCCGTGGCCTGGTTTGGAACACGCAAAGGGCCCTACACGGCGCGCAACTAACCGCCGGTGTTTCAACAAACACCGGCGAGTAAATTTGTAATTGATGCGCGTTAGGCCTTGGATGGTGCGCTAAAGGACACAAGGGTTATACTTGGTTCGGGCCGAATGTCCCTACATCCAGTCTGTTGCTGCTCGTGTTATTAGCACCGAATGAGGTTCGTAGTAGGGGGGTACAAACGGTTGGGAGGGAAAGACCCCAAGTCCCGATGGAGTGATTGGAAGGACGCCAAGAGCTCTGCTGGAGCTTGGCCGTGTGGTGCGTGTGTGTGTGTGTTAACTGTTCGTAATCGATCCCCTCTTTGGTGGGGAGCCCTACCCTCCTTTTATAGGTCAAGGGGAGCGCAGGGTTTTACGAGACAAAGGAAAAGAGCACTAAGGGCGTGAAGGTCCTTCGAGGGACCCGGCCTTCCTTCTTCCCCACGCCGACCTATCCATCATGGCGGGCCATGTCGAGTGAGGTGATCAGAGATCGTCGTGGGCGTGCCATGGCCACTTTGCTTAGCAAGTGGGTACGTCCCATCCCGCCCTAGGGCGGCGGCGTGTCGACAGATTTGCGCGAGCCCGACCCCGAGGGGGTCGGGTGGCGTGGTGATTGTTGGTTTGCCCTTGGAACGTAGTGGTTGTCGTACGTCTGCGTCGGGTTCTTCGTCCGGAGGTTGCGGGCGGCGCCTACAATACTGTAGGATGGATAGCAGGCCCCCGCAACACTGTTCGGGCTCTGCCACGCCTGGAGAGGTCAGGTGCTTGGCTCTGCCACATCCTGACGGTACCTCTCTGCAGGGGTGCAGGGCATGGCGTCTGTCGCTATCGGTTTAAGACGAGGTCCGTCAGTGGTCGTTGGATGAGATAAAACCTAACTTTTACCGTCGGGCGAAGCGGAGGTGTCCCCCGGCCGTCGGGCGGGGCCGAGCCCAGCCCTCGGGGGTCGGGCGAGGCGGAGTGTATCCCTTGGGGGTCGGGTGAGTTGTTATCCAAATTGCCGTCAGGCGGCGAGTTGTCCTCCAGTCGTCGGGCGGGGCGAGCCCAGCCCAGCCCTCGGGGGTCGGGCGAGGCGGAGCAAGACTCCTGTTTGCTCGGGCAAGAGATACAGCCGCGCTCTCGGGAGTTTTTACCGTTCGATGGTGCATTGATTCTTCCTCTTTGGGGTACCCCGGTATTAGGTCCCCGACACAATTATTGTTTTTGAATTAAGAAGCACATGACATGACATGACATGCTAGCGTAACTTGCGTGTTCATTACAGGAATTGAAGTGTTCTCCAAATCAATTATTATCCATGTATAATAATTCTAAAAGCACCCTGATGACATAGTTTAGAATGCTAGCATCGCAACTAACAAAATTGATGTGCCATAAATACCAACTGATCATGTAACATGGCTGCTTGAATAGTAAATTCCACCTAATGATCATTTATTTACTATTAAAGCTGAAAAGAAAATGAACACTGCTTGTCAACTGACTCCTTAAATAATCAAGCACACAACATAAGTTGTTAAGGGAACATTGACTAAACATTTTGTGTTCATGATCTACAGTTACGTACTTCCAAATATTGATACTTTAGAAGAGTGGCTAAGGTCTTAATCTTCAGAAGATGCTATAATTCTTGATTTTGGGCTGCTAACTATGATTTTGCTGATTTTAAACCCAATCAAACAAACGATGACTTAAGAAAGACAGATGATCTGAAATGAAACTAGCAATAGATCATACAAATTCAGTTTTAAGCTCTGAGAAGTCAAAGTTCAGTTCTGTCTTGTATGAAGTGTACCGTTGCTTAGCTTGATATTGAATTACGTTATCAGATGACAGTATGACACCAGAAACAACTGTAATAAATAACAATATTTAAAACAGAGCAACAAGCATTTTTCGTTTGCATATTACCCGATACAGTTATGAGTTATTTTGATGGTTTACAGTTCTTGAGAACAAATTGGCTCTAACATAAAACTTTTGCTGGAAGATGCAAATTAAAAACTTTCGCACTGTGCATGCCCACGGCCACGAGCGGCGAGCGACCGGCTGCAAAGCGCTCTGCACAACCAGGGCAGGGGGCACGGGCGCACGGCGGCGGTGACCGGTGAGCCGATGGCACGATGAGCCTTTTCGCCAGTCTCTCTCTCTAACGGAGGCAGGACCGAGTTGGAACATGGGCCTGGTTTTGATTACACTGGGCTTCGAAACTCTGGGACCAAACTTTTGTTCGAGCCTGGTAACTGAGACCCAGTACGGAGTGTCGGAATCGTGCACTAAGGTGGTAGTAGTAGTAGTAGTAGGCCTAGTCTATTTCCATCGGCGGTCCAGCCCAGTGTAGGAGATGCAGCAACACTTGGGCAAACGTCTGAAAAAGGTTATAGCACAAACACGCAGCACCAGAAACACTTGGGCAAAACTGAAATGCTGGTAACACCACACCACATCCTGGCGTAGTCCCAGTATAATACGTACTACACATAGTTATTCAGCCTGATGACATTTAAACAGACCATCCATCAACTCATCTGAAAGCCCAGAACATAACGGCAAGAACGCGACAAGCCCACAAACTAAATAAAGGAAGCAGAAGAGCACGCAGCCTCGACACGAACGAACGTTGCACTGCACGCGGGGCACACAGCCTCCCCTCACGGCTCAACGACGCGGCGCCGTCAGTTGCTCGGCGCATCGGCCGCCGCCTCCTCGACGTTGCTGCCGGCGACGTCGACGACGAAGCGGTAGCGGACGTCGTTGCGCTCCAGCCGCTCCAGCGCCTCGTTCACGTACCCCATCTTGACCACCTCGATCTGGCAGGTGAGCCCCTTGTCGACGCAGAACTGGAGCACCTCGGCGGTCTCGTCGATGCTGCCGATGAAGCTCCCCGTGATGGCCTTCCGCCCCAGCATCACCATGGGCGACACGAAGCTGAGGGGCTCGGCGATGACGCCCAGCAGCACGTGCTTGCCGTCCAGCTTCAGCAGCGCCAGGTAGGGTTCCAGCGGGTGGTGCACGGGCACCGTGTCGATGATGTAGTCCAGCGAGTCGGCGGCCGCCGCCATGGCCGCCGCGTCCGAGCTCACCAGGTACGCGTCCGCGCCCAGGTGGTCCATCGCCTCCGCGCGCTTCTTGGACGACGAGCTGATCACCGTCACGTGGTGGCCCATGGCCTTGGCCACCTTCACGCCCATGTGGCCCACGCCGCCCAGGCCCAGGATGCCGCCACGGAGGCCCGGGGTCGTCAGCCCAAAGGCCTTCAGCGGGCTGTACACCGTCACGCCCGCGCACAGCAGCGGCGCCGCTTGCTCCGGCGCCAGACCCGCCGGGATCTTCACCACAAACCTGGTAGAAAATGCATTAGTTATCAACTGTAAAAAAATTCTGAACTCTATAGCCATTTGCAATATCGTTACTAAGAAATGTTAAAAATGAGATCAACCTAGGAGAAACTATGCTAGGTGGTTATTTTTTAAATAATAAGAATAAAATAGGAACCTAAATTTGAGTTACCGAGGGAGGTTGCCATTTTTTTGTTGTTGCAGATTTGACTAGCACCAAAGAAAATTGATTGAAGAGTTACTGTTCTATCATAATTCACACATATATCCCATTTTTTAAAAAACAAGCAATCGCTATCTCAAAGAGTTGTTGGATTAGGTAGTGCGATTTGCCCACTGACTGAAAAAGACTAAAGTCGCAGGCAAGTTTGGGATCAAACGATGGAGCAAGTTATCCCCATTTCTCCCAACAACCAGTGATGGTTTTGATGACCAATCTTCAGACAAGAGTAGGTGAGGATTCAGCTTCTGTGGTGATGGCTCAACTTGACAAAGATGAGCCAGTAAAACACACCAAATCCTACTTTTCACATCACACTCTTGCCTGGTCACCACAAGGCATCCATACCCCGACTTTCAGTTGCAGCTGGACGATAATGGACTTTCCCGATGATAAATTTTTTCCATACCCATATACTCCCATCCGCCTTTTCTAGAAGGATTGGACATCACCATCCACACTTCACAAAAGTTCAAACTGAAGCTCAACTATTTCTTGCTTTGTTCAGACCAACTTTTTTTTTGAAAAAAACAAGAAGTTATCTCTAGAACACTGCAGGCAAGACAACGCTAAATTTGGTGATTAGTTTTCAGTTTCAAGAACTCACTTCTGGTCGACGACCATGGTGGAGGCGAAGCCGCCCTGCGTGGGCCGGCCGTCAGTGTAAACGTCGTTGTAGGACCAGATCTTCTTGTTGCAGTACTGCTCAACGTTGGCCTTGCAGGGGCTGCACTCGCGGCAGCACCCGACGATCACCCCGACGCCTATCACGTCGCCGACGCCGTACTTGGTCACCTCGGGCCCGACCTCCACCACCTCACCGACCACCTCGCGCCTGCAAAAGTTTCAGACAAGACATTAGCAAACCAACCCCATGATAGCTAGTGTGCATTTTTCGCAACGTTATCGGTTCGCAGTCGTGGAGTGGTTGGTCAGGAAAAGTTTATGTTTTTTTTTCACTCGCAAACATTGATGGGATAAGTCTTTTTTTTTTTTGCTACAGCAGTCTTTGTGGTGTTGCAGCAGCATGGTGGTTTTGCTGCCCAGCATCCTTGACTGGAGGACAGCAGGGACTGGAGGATAGCAGCATCCTTGACTAAAGTACAGCATATTAACATCTAGGACTAGCATTTAGGACTAGCATTTATGACAGCATCTTGGCATATGCTTGGCTGGCTAGCAGCCAATAAATATGTATTCCCAACCCCTCAGGTTGGCATGATATTGAGAAATAAACCAGAAAATTGCCACAACTCCTAGTGTCATCCTCTCTCGATGAGAGTAAGAATTCTGCTACTACCAAGAGTAAGAATTCAGCTACTAACAACCCAGTATCGAGCCAGATTATCCTCAGAGCTGAGCATCTCCTCTCTTATCTTCTTTCCCACCTCAATGACAGCCCAGACTAGGAGCAAGAAGAGCTTCGGCCGCCGCTCCGCTCACACTCTCTCTCTCTCTGCAGCAGAGAAGCTCGTCTGCAGCAGCCCCTACCCCTGCAGCAGCCCCCTCGGTAGCGCGTTATGTCCGCGAGGCGATCTCGGCCTTCGGTCGCCTCGACGCGTGGCGTCGGCGAGAGAGACCGAACTTGCCGCGGCAGAGGAACGCGAGCGAAGCGATGGCGAAGACCGCTTCGGGGCGGCAGCAGGGCGTCGAGGTCGTCTGGGCGAGGCGGCAGCAAAGAGCGAGCGAGGCGGAAGCAATGGCGGCGGCGGGATGCAACGTGGCAGCAGCAATGGCGGGTCGAGGTCGAGGCTCTCACAGGCAACATTGGTAGCTCCATTTCCGCTGACGACATCGCCGACGCGGACCTCAAGCTGCTAGAGAGGGAGGCAGCGCGAGCACGGGCGGCGCAGTGGGCAGCCACGCACGCCCATGAGCGTGGCGGCAGCCCAGACAGGCGCGGACGCGTTGGTGGCGCTCCTGGAGGAGCCGCGCATGCCCATGATTGCGGCGGCAGCCCAGACAGGGGCGGACGCGCCGGCGGCGTGGCTGGAGGAGGCACGCACGGCAACGGTGGTGGACGGGTCGATGGAGAGCGCGACCTTCACAGGCAGCGTGACTCTCTCTCCCCGGATCGGTACCTTGGTTACCACGGTTTCTAGGCTGTTGTCAGGGACGTCGGCCCCGGCGATGGTGGCCTACCCTCACCAAGACCAACTATGTCGAGTGGGCTGCGGTGATGAGGGTAAAGCTCCAGGTGCGGCACATGTGGGAGGCAGTCCGGTACGGCGACGTCGACTACGACCAGGATCGACGGGCGCTGGATTCCCTCATCACTGCCGTCCCGTCCGAGATGCAGTTCTCGCTTACCAACAAGCGGATTGCCAAGGAGGCTTGGGACGCCATCGCTGCGGCACGCATCGACAGCGACCGCGCCCGCAAGTCCACACCGCAGGCACTTCGCAAAGAGTGGAAGAACCTGGCCTTCAAGCCAGGTGAGGACGTTGATGACTTTGCTCTCCGTCTCAACACTCTGTTGCAGAAGATGGTGCAGTTCAGCGATGACATCTACGGCGAGGAGAGAGCTATTGAAAAGCTCTTCCGCTGTGTCCCCGAGAAGTACAAGTAGATGGCTCGCTCGATCAAGTCTCTGCTGGATCTCTCCACGATGTCGATCGAGGAGGCGATAGGTCGCCTCAAGGTCATCAACAACGACGAGCCACAGTCTCTCTCGGGGCCCATCGCCACTGGCGGGAAGCTCCTTCTCACTCGGGAGCAGTGGCTTGCCAGCCAAGGTGACCGGAAGAAGGGGGAGCCTTCTTCCGCGACAGGCGGCCGCAAGCGTGGCAAGCCGCGCAGAGACGCCCAGGTCGGGGCACGAGGACGTGCCGAGGGTGATGCCTGCGAAGGCGCCTAGGGCGGCGCCGCCGACAGGCACAAGCCGGCACGAGACGACACCTGCCGCAACTGCGGCCAGCTTGGCCATTGGGCCAAGGACTATCGACATCCACGACACGGCTAGGCCCACGTCGCACAGGCGGAGGAGGAGGAGCCGGCTCTGTTCATGGCACATGCAAGCATCGAGCTACCTTCAGCGGCACCGACCGCAGCAGCCCTCCTCCACCTTGATGAGCCAAAAGCACATGTCCTCCTCGACGATGGCTCTAGCAACAACAAGACTGACGGGTGGTGCCTCGACACCGGTGCCACCCATCACATGACCGGTTGATGGGAGTTCACCAAGCTTGACTCTAGCGTCCGAGGCTCCATCAAGTTTGGGGATGCCTCCGGCGTGGAGATCAAGGGCGTCGGCTCTGTCATCTTCACCGCCGTGTCTGGTGAGCACAGGCTGCTCACCGGAGTCTACTACATCCCCGCGTTGAGGAACTCCATCATCAGCTTGGGACAGCTGGATGAGAACGGTTCGCGCGTGGTGGTTGAGGATGGAGTCATGAGGATTTGGGATCGTCGTCGCCGCCTTCTTGCCAAGGTAACCAGAAGCGCAAATCGACTCTACGTCCTCAACGTGTAGGTGGCACAACCCCTCTGTCTCGCTGCTCGTCGGGACGACGAGGCGTGGCAGTGGCACGAGCGTTTCGGGCACCTTCACTTCGAGGCCCTGAAGCGGCTCAGTGCCACGGAGATGGTGCGAGGCATGCCGTGCCTCGACCATGTGGAGCAGCTCTGCGACGTCTGCATGTTGACGAAGCAGAGGCGACTCCCCTTTCCCCAGCGGGCGAGCTTTCGAGCCAAGGAGAGGCTCGAGCTTGTGCGGGGACTTATGTGGCCCGTGACACCGACCACACCGGAGGACGACGCTACTTCCTGCTGCTGCTCGTCGACGACTCTCCCGCTACATGTGGGGGTGATGGTCCTCGGCAGCAAGGAGAGGCTGCATGGCGCCATCAGCGCGCAAAAAGCTGCTATGGAGGCGAGAGTCTGGCCCCAAGCTTACGCTGCGCGTCTTTAAGCCGACAACGGTGGTGACACAATTCTGAATTCACATCAGACGACGGTTGTGGGGATGGCTCGACCTTCTCAAGCGAGAGGGATGCCGCAGCAGTCTTACGGGAGAGGCGGTAGTGTCGGCCGTCTACATCCTCAACCGATGGCTCGCCTACCAAAGCGCTCGGCAGGGGGCGCCGCGTCGAGGCTTGGCATGGGCGCAAGCGCAAGCCGGCATCTCCCCACTTGCGGTGTCTTTGGCACTCTGCGGCAGCGTTACGCCAAGGAGCTTGGTCACATCAACAAGCTTGACGGCGAGAGCACTCCGGGAGTGTTCATCGCTCGCGTGGATGGCTCGAATGCCTACCGCATCCTCGACCAAGAGCACGGCGTGTTCATCGGCTACGGAGGACGCGTTGAATGTTCGACGAGGTGAGGATGGGCGTGGGACAAGGCAGTGGACGACGGCTCGGCTCCAACGTACGATGACTTCACTATCGAGTACGTCCACTTTGAGGGAGCTGGGGGAGTAGGCAGCTCCTCTTCGACGAGCGCATCTACCCCAGTCCCCGAGCCTCCACCGACCCCGACGCCTGCTACTCCGACAGCACCACGCTCTCCAGCCAAGACCCCGGCTGCGATGAGTTCTTCGCTGGCTCCACCACAGTCGGCACCGCCACGCACTCCAGCACCGACAGGCACCTCTCCGGGCACGTCTACTTCAACACCAGCTCGTGTGGAGCACTGCCCGGTTGAGCTCGCTACTCCGCTCTCTCACGATGAGGAGCGCATCAACGCGTACCACGACGGTGAGCCGTTGTGGTACCGTACGATGGAGAACCTTCTCGACGATCAGTCGGTGCCGGGACCAGTGCCTCACGACCTGGAGGCGCAGTTGCACCTTGCGTGTGATGACGGCGAGCCTCGATCGTTTGTAGAGGCCGAGAGACATGCGGCATGGCGCGCCGCGATGCAGTTGGAGATGGATGCGGTCGAGAAGAACCGCACCTAGGAGCTTGCTGACCTTCCTCGTGGTCACCGCGCGATCACCCTTAAGTGGGTGTACAAGCTGAAGAGGGATGAAGCCGGTGCCATCGTCAAGCACAAGGCTCGCTTGGTGGCACAAGGTTTCGTGCAACAGGAGGGGGTCGACTTCGACGACGCCTTTGCTCCCGTGGCACGGATGGAGTCCATGCGACTCCTCCATGCGCTAGCTGCCTAGGAGGGCTGGCGTGTTCATCACATGGACGTCAAGTCGGCGTTCCTTAACGATGACTTGAAGGAGGAGGTCTACGTGCACCAGCCGTAGGGTTTTGCGATCCCCAACAAGGAGGACAAGGTGCTCCACCTGCGCAAGGCCCTCTATGGCTTGCGGTAGGCACCGAGGGCGTGGAATGCCAAGCTGGATTCCACGCTAAAGGGGATGGGCTTGAGCAAGGCCCGCACGAGGCGGCCATCTACCGACAGGGCAGTGGAGGAAATGCCCTACTGGTGGGTGTCTACGTCGACGACTTGGTGATCACCGACACCAAGGATGCGGAGGTGGCGTCATTCAAGGAAGAGATGAAGGCCACATTCCAGATGAGTGACATGGGGCCTCTCTCCTTCTACCTAGGAATCGAGGTGCACTAGGATGACTCCGGGATCACGCTTCGATAAACCGCCTACGCCAAGAGCGTCGTTGAGCTAGCTAGGCTCACCGACTGCAACCCAGCTCTCACTCCGATGGAGGAGAGGCTGAAGCTGAGCCGCGACAGCACGACGGAGGAGGTGGACGCTACGTAGTACCGGTGTCTTATGGGGATCCTTCGCTACCTCGCCCACACACGGCCAGACTTGGCATTCTCCGTCGGCTACGTTAGTCGGTTCATGCAGCGACCGACAACGGAGCACCAGCAGGCTGTGAAGAGGATCATCCGCTACGTTGCGGGGACTCTCGACCACGACCTCTACTACCCTAGGTGCCCTGGGCGGCACACTTCGTCGGGTACAGCGACAGTGACCACGCCGACGACATCGACACCAGCAAGAGCACGAGCGGGATCCTCTTCTTCCTCGGCAAGTGCCCGTTAGTTGGCGATCGGTCAAGCAATGTGGTGACCTGTCCAGTGCGCGAGGCCGAGTACATAGCGGCCTGCACCGCTTCGACTCAGGCGCTCTGGCTCGCTCGACTGCTTGGTGATCTCCTCGACAGAGACACTATAGCGGTGGAGCTCAGGGTGGACAGCAAGTCCGCTCTGGCCCTGGCAAAGAACCCCGTCTTCCATGAACGCAGCAAGCACATCCGGGTGAGGTACCACTTCATCCGAGGCTGTTTGGAGGAAAGGAGCATCAAGGCGAGCTACATCAACACCAAAGACCAGCTTGTGGACCTGCTCACCAAGCCCATTGGAAGGATCAAGTTCCTTGAGCTCTGCTCCAGGACCGTGATGGTTCAACTTTCCCACAAGACGACGCACAAGACTTAGGGGAAGAATGATGGGATAAGTCTCTGTGGTCTTTGTGGGGCTGCAGCAGTCTTTGTGGGGCAGCAGCAGCATGGTGGTCTTGCTGCCCAGCATCCTTGACTGGAGGACAGCAGAGACTGGAGGACAGCAGCATCCTTGACTAGAGGACAACATATTAGCATCTAGGACTAGCATTTAGGACAACATCTAGGACTAGCATTTAGGACAGCATCTTAGCATATGCTTGGCTGGCTAGCAGCCTATAAATATGTATCCCCAACCCCTCAGGTTGGCATGACATTGAGAAATAAACCAGAAAATTGATCCCAACTCCTAGTGTCATCATCTCTCGATGATAGTAAGAATTCTGCTACTACCAAGAGTAAGAATTTAGCGGCTAACAAAAATGTCAGAAAACAAAAAGTATATAGGCCTGGCGGTGGGGTTTGCTTTACTACTCATTTCTTCAGCTCTTTAGCTATCATGATTATTTGAGCCTGTAGAAATTAGACAACAAACTCGATCTTGTGCTTCAAATAATCTCGTAAACTGATGAATGACAGTAATTGGCAACCAACTACGTGAACAAAGAGTATTAGTGTGGTATGTGCCACCTGTAAACCTGAGAATAGCTCTGGACTGAGATGCTGACGTTTGTGATTATTACCAAATGTGCACTCCTAATATCTACCAATCTATGCAGGTCAATCAGATAGACATACCTAAATTTGTCTGCATGTGTAATTTCCTCATGAAAAAATGCTGAAACCGCATGTCACTATATACATTTCTGTCCTACTCCTTTATACTTTTCAAACAAATTGAATAATAGAATACTGCAAAATTCGGTTTATTGTGAACCATATACGTACGGAGTATATATTACTCGATCCCAAGCTGCTGAAAAATAAAATCGCTAGGGGATGCATGTGTTTGTGCTCACCCAGGGACCATGGGGTACTTCGAAGCCCCGAGGTGGTTCTTGGCCTGGTGGATGTCCGTGTGGCAGATCCCACAGTAGAGCACCTTCACCACCACATCTTCAGGGCCTGTGCTCCTGTTGTTGTCGTCGTCGTCGTCGTCACCACAACACATTCCCATATGAGAAGAGACGAGTGTTAGTTTATTTTTATTCTTGCAGAAGACCAGCGGCATATAGAATTATGCAAGAACAGCCACAGTTAGATAAGAGTATCATATGTATAGTACTAGTAGTTGATGACATGAGAAAGCACTACTCTAGAGTTCTCTAGAAGCAGTAATAAAAGTTATGCAGGCGATGGATGCTTTCAAATCATTGCACCACAGTTGTACCTGCTAGTATCAGTAGGTAGTATCACCGTATCAGTAATTAGATCTGGTATTGTACCTGCTAGTACGTCGACAAGTCCACAACAAGTTGGCTTTTGAAGCCTGTTCGGCTGGGGCTCAAACGATCGTATACGATTGTGGATTATTACTTTGGCTGGTTTGGTGTGAGAGAAAAATATTGTTCTGACTAAAAATTTACGATCGTACGATCATTTACGACAAGCGAACATGCCAAACTCACGTGCAGTGCAGGGTCCAAATTAATGGTTCGAAACAAAATACATTATATCCTCAACCTCAACAGTAGATGAGGAGAAGCGTGCGTGGGTGTACCGTGTACTCTCGCTCAACCTGCTTGTTGGCGTGCATGTGCACTAGCTAGAGCTGGACCAGGTATCATGTGCATGCTCTTGTTGAGGAGCAAGCATATAGCCTACGCGTGAGCAAAAACATGACATGGTTGCTAAGCTAGCTTAGTAGAGCAATCTATCAAGAGAAGAGCAAATCACGCGTAATTAAGGGAGTGCACTCTGTGAATACTAGCAGAGACGAATCAGTTACTCGTATATATGGATCAGAATACGCATCAGCAATTCAGCATTCTCCCCGAATTAAAACCTGCCGGCGCTACGTACGTACTCCTAATAATCATCTATCGTTGCATGTGGATTGAAAATATATCCAAGTTTATTTTTTATTGTTCATCAAAAACATCAATCAGATATTCTGTTCTTCTTCCCGGCCGATCCATCTCGGAGAACTACTGAAGACGCAGATCGAAACCAACCGTCACCCTCCCTCCTGGATCCATTTTCGTGTTTGCACAGGGAACGGAGACAGTCCGACAGATATGAAGAGGACTAGAGGAGAGGATGAACACGAGCGATCTAGAGACGGCGGCGGCGCGGCGTACCTGAGGGTGTAGGTGTAGGGGGAGAGGTGTCCGGTGGCCTCCCTGGCGGCCCACCCGACCACCTTCCTCTCGGACGCCAGGCTCCCCATCCTCCTCTTGGGACCGGCCGCGATCGACACCGCTACGGGCGGCGGGGACGACGACGGAGCGGGAGGCGGAGGCCTGGAGGGGGGTGGGCGATGGAGACGAGCGAGCCGGCCGGGTGGGTTTAGCCTTCGGAAAGAAAGCAAGCAGCGCGACAACTAGTGTGGGTGTGAGTAGGGTAGGAAAAAATGCGTGAGCAGAGTGCGCGCTAAATAGGGGCAGCGAGCTCGATCGATCGGCCCTGTGCAAAGTGGCAAGTCCTCCAGTCTACCTGTACCTGTACCTGTACCTGCCAGCAGGATCTTCTGTGGCCGCCACAGTCCACAGGAGAAAAATTAATAAATGATCCCACTGGCTGGAAACCGTGCGCAGCTCGGATGGTACCAAACGCATGGGCGTGGCGCGGCGTGGCGTGGCTCCTTACCTAGGTCAGCGAAGAAAACACGCACCCACAGCTCCGTTGGTATGCTATATACTTTCTTGTTAGATTCATCGATTCAATGCTTTACATTGGTAATATCTATTTAGATGATGATTTTACTTATATCCACGTGTATTGTGCCTGTCAACATAAAATCAATCGCGATCCATGAGTTTCACAGTCCGTAACAGCCGATTTCTTCGCGTATCGGCCGTTTAGTCGACTTTCCCGTCTGGCTGCTCCCGAAGCGGCACATTTGAAACTGTCTAGGCAAAGACCGGCATGTTCCACCTTAAAGTACTAATAATCTTTTTCTCCTTGTCAATCGCAGGTCAAATTGACTGGCACGCCTCGGGAGGAATACGCAGGATCGACTAACCCTGCGTTGAAGCCAAGCGGATCTCCGGGCTCATCCTAAGTAGATCCTTCCGGCTTGCTGTGTGCCCGGCGTATCGACACGTTTTTGCGCCGACACACGTTGTGGCACGCTCGGTGGGACCACAATCGTTTGATGAGAAGTCTGATATATCCTCAGCTGAATACATTTGCGATTCTTTGTTCAATGCAACGAGGCATCGATTCAATGAAACAAAGCTTTCAGATTTAATATTGGTTGAGCAGCAAGAGGAAGAGTCTTGGGAGAATTTCAGAACATATCTCCAAGAGAATGCAGATCACGTAAATGGAAAGGGAAAGCAGAAGTGGTTATCAAGTCCCACACGCAGATGAGCACCAACAGAAAACTACGCATGTATATTCTGGCCAATTGAAGGCAACTATAACATACGTGAAGGTATTTACCGGAATCTGCTACATGTACACACTTGACTGGAGAGCCAATTAATGGTCCAAGATTATACAGTTGAAGGCCTGCAACCTGATGGCATTTAGACTGGACGAATCGGATTTTTCATCTACAACAAGAGGCCGATATTGATATTTATTCGGCCATCTATTAAGATGCTACGAATAATTTGGTCAAGGCGGTTTTATGGAACAGTCAATACTTGTGCAACACGTGTGGTTGTTGGAGTTAATTAACAAGGAAAAGAAGCTGGCAGAGGATTCAGAGGATCAACGTAGCTGACATGTTATACACGGCAACTATACGCGGCCACATCGCATCTGTATGGGATTCTCATGGAAACGATCAGGGCATCAAACCGATGGGAAGATCACAAGGATACTCATCGGGTAGTAAGTCTATGAGATCTCTGCCGTTCAATTTGGCCTCATTTGTTTTAACACATTAGCAATTGTGTGGTAGAATTGCTGTCCACGTATGATCAAAGGAGTTGTGTCCAAACTTGAGACGTCAAAGGGAATACATTGGCCAGAGACCGGCATGTATTCCTACGTGCTAGAGTTCTACGTCAATCTGAGCCAACTGTTGATTTCAACACATATATATGTCAGAGACGAATTTTGTATTCTCGTTGCTGCATCTGCTGAACAGAGATTATATACAAATAGATAGAGGGAGAAAAATGCAGGGAAAAGAGATATGATCATCGGACTCAGAATGGAACATTTGATTGGTTCGGCTATAAATACAGCCGTATTTATTTGAAATTAAATTTTCAGATAGATCTGATTCCATGGTCGACACACATCAGTTCTCAAGGCCGATCATGCTTGCTGTGCTTGTCATGAGTTGTCAAGAAATTCGGCCACTACAAACAAAATTAGCGGTATGATATTTGCACCAATCTGATCTATCGGCGACTGACGTGTTCACAAAGAGGCTATTGTTTCCTTTGGTCCCTGTTCTTATCCAACTCAGAAGCTGCAGACGTGGAAAGAAGCAGCGTGAAAGTGCTACACGATGGCACTAGAGGAAATATCAATTAGCACTACTAGGGTCGGCCGTATATATTGGCTCTACGGAGCTGATGCAAATTACGACCAACATGGTGACGTGGTCCGCGTACAAGCAAGGCAGATTAAAATATCCATACTTGGTCCGTATCACTACTGGAAACAGAGATTTCGTCGAGTGCAAAATTCTTTACCGAGTGTCAAAAATCGGACATTCGGCAAAGACCTTCTTTGCCGAGTGCTGCACTCGGCAAAGAATTGCACTCGGCAAAGATTTCTTTGCCGAGTGTCGGAAACTCGGCAAACACGGGCACTCGGCAAATGACTTCTTTACCGAGTGCCAGACCCTCGGCAAAATCTCTACACTCGGCATAGGCTGCCCGTGAAACAGCGTCCTGTCACGGCCTTCTTTGCCGAGCGCCTAACCGCAGGCGCTCGGCAAAGATTTGTTTTTTTTGTTTTTAATTTCTTTGCCGAGTGCCCCAGATCTGGCACTTTCGGCAAAGATGTAATTTTTTTAAAAAATTCTTTGCCGGCGTCTCGGATCGGCGCTCGGCAAAAAAATTTTTTTATTTTTAAATACTTTGCGAGTGCCCCGAGACGGCACTTCGGCAAAGATTTAATTTTTTTATTATTTTTTTGCGAGTGCTCCTCATGAATACACTCGGCAAAGAAAAATACAAAAAAAATTAAAACATTCTTTTAAGAGTGCACGATGGCTTGGCACTTTCGGCAAAGACCCTTTGCTAAGTGCCATGCCCGGCACTCGGCAAAGATTTTTTTGTTTTTGGCCTCCAATTTTTTTATGCAGCCTTTTTAAAGCACCGAGGAACTCCTAGTTACAATTTGGGGTTTTTGTAGCTTTTGTTATATTTAGTTACTTTATTTCGTTTACTTGAATTTTTTCCGAAATTAGAAATTTGAACTGCCGCGTGAGTGCGAATAATGGAGTTTAATGATTGAAAATTGATAGTCATGTTAGTGAGTGTTGTGAGAGGCCGTATCCGAGAGCGGATCCGAAATTTGGACATCTTGTTCACGAAACATGTCAGTGAAATTGCGTGTGAAGTGTTTATAAATTCTATAAAAAACAAAGCGAAGTCCGAAAATCATGAAACTTGTTGAGATGTCACGATATCATATGTGGAGGCTATGATAAAAATTTGAAAGATTTAGTTACACGTTGTCACGTCTGATGCTTACAAACCGTGACATCTTCACATGTGATATGAGATACGCCTATGCGGCTGTCCTGGTTTGTAAGCATCGTACGTGACAACGTGCACGAAATCTTCTGAAATTTTTATCATAGCCTCCACATATGATATCACGACATCTCAACAAGTTTTATGATTTTCGGACTTCGTTTGCTTTTTATAGAATTTATAAACACTTCACACGCAATTTCGCGAACATGTTTCGTGAACAAGATGTCCGAAATTTCAGGTCCATTCCTGAATACGGCCTCTCACAACACTCACTAACATGACTATCAATTTTCGAATCATTAAACTCCATTATTCGTACCACGTGCAGTTCAAATTTCTAATTTCCTGAAAAATTCAAGTAAACGAAATAAAGTAACTAAATATAACAAAAAGCCACAAAAAATCCCCAAATTGTAACTAGGAGTTCCTGATGCTTTAAAAAGGCTGCACAAAAAAATTGGAGGCCAAAAAACAAAAAAACTTTGCCGAGTGCCGGGGCATGGCACTCGGCAAAGAATGTTTTAAATTGTTTTTTAAAATTTCCTCTTTGCCGAGTGCATCCACAGGAGCACTTGGCAAAGAAATAATAAAAAAATTAAATCTTTGTCGAGGGCCGTCCAGGGGGCACTCAGCAAAGTATTTTAAAAATAAAAAAAAATTCTTTGCCGAGCGCCAGATCTGAGACGCTTTCAAGAAAGAATTTTTTTTAAAAATTACATCTTTGCCGAAAAGCCGATCCGGGGCACTCGCAAAGAAATTAAAACAAAAAACAAATCTTTGCCGAGTGACTCTCTGATCCGGACTTTCGGCAAAGCCGCGGACTTAGTGGTTTTGACCGGCCGGGCGATCCTGACCAGCCACCCCACCGCGCCCGCGCCTTCCCGCCCAGCCGCCACCGCAGCCCGCCTTCCACCCGCCCTTACGCCCGCACCGCCACACGCGCCGCCACCCCGCGCCCACGCCATACGCCGCCCTGTCGCAAGCGCCCGCCGTCCGGCATTGCCTTTCAGCCGCGCCACACACCGCCTCGCCGCCCTCGCGCCTGCCCGCTGTGCTGCCCTCGGCCGCCAGCCCCGGCCAGCCCTTCCCAGCGCGCCGCTCTGCTCACACCTGCTTTGCCCGTTGCCGTGCCCCCGGCCCCTTCCCCCCCTTGCCCCACGCCCCACAGCCCCACGCACGCCGTGCCCCACTTGCTCCCTTCCCGGCCGCATCAGCCGACCCGACGACCTGCGCCCACGCCAGCGCCTTTTTTTCCCTTGCCCCTTGCTCGCCGCCAGCCCGTGGACCACCTGCCTGACGCCATCCGTGCTCGACCCGTCCCCGACCGCCCGATCCTGTCAGCCGCCCCTACCCCTGTCGCCTGTCGTATGCCTTCTCACTTATTATTGTCGAGGTAGTGGTAGTTGTAGTAGTATTAGTTGTACTAGTGGTTGTATTAGTACAACTAGTGGTAGTATTAGTAGTAGAATTAGTGGTAGTAGTAGTAGTAGTAGTAGTAGTGGTAGTAGTAGTAGTACAACTAATGGTAGTAGTTGTAGCAATAGTGGTAGTAGTAGAAGAACCAATGGTAGTAGTAGTAGCAATAGTGAAAGTAGTAGTACAAGTAGTGGTACTACTTGGATATATTCTTCTGCATGGATTGATATCCAAACTACATGGCTTCTGTTGAGCCATATGTGCTTGTCAGCCATCGTGCCGTTGTTTTTTTGCAGGTTTTGGAAACCTCACCGTGCAGGGGAGGTTCTACCGAATTTTTTTGTAAATGACAGTATTTTGTTCCATTTTTGTAGAGAAGAGCATATCAGAGTTGAGTCGGAGTTCTCGCCACCGTGTCGGTCTGCCTGCACCGTGTTGTCTCGCCACTCGCACCGACCCGCCACGGCCCCGCTTAGCCTCGACTCACACCACCACAGGTATAACCCTCTTTTTCAGATCATTGTCGAGATCGCGTAACCCGCTTAGGCGTCTCCCGTTCGAAAGAGATACGGTTGGAGGTATGCGATCTTTGCATATCTATGACCGTATCTATTTCGGATTGTCCACGTTTTTGATGAGCCCATGGATACGTAGATGGGTTAGTTTCCATGTTCTGCTCTAGTCCGAGATAGCAGTGTTTGAAAGATCACCTCCCTGTTGTTCTCCTGATACACACTCTTCTTTGACAGGACGTGTATCTAGAGAACAATGGGGAGGTGTCTGCCAAATTTCCTGCTCTGATAGGAGTAGAGCATGGAAACTAACCTCATCTATGCATCTCATGGGTGGGATAGGACTTATCCTCACCTATTAGACAAAGAGGAACACCATGTAGATGCAATTGATGGTTACATTACTCGTCGATACATATGTTAGAGGATGGATGACCGCTCGATGGATGTACACGGGCCGGAGAAGTCGAGTGATTACACCACGGAATGGATGAACAAGATCGATGCTTTCTTGAATAAAGGCATTTGGCAACGCTGCTAAAGGACATTGCCTAGTTTTGTGTCCCTACAGACAAATGTGGAAACAGGAGAAGGGTAAATAAGGTGGAAATGGGTAAACATCTTGTGAAGAATGGATTTACTGCCGGACTACACCCGGTGGGTCCACCATGGTGAAGCCCATCGTATGAGAGAGGAGGTGGTGAGACCACGGGTGGAGGCTTTTGATGTTGATGCCGGGGTAGCGATATGTTAGATGACTTTCACCAAGGACAGCCGATGAGGGACGTGAGAAGGAGGAGATGGAAGCAACGCAAAGCGTTCTACGATATGATGGACTCGGCACGAAACCCCTTCACGATCGGTCAATGGTGTCTCAACCGGATGCCATTGGACGCTTAATGGGGTTGAAGTCCAAGTTAAACTTAAGTCGACACAACTTCGATAAGATGTTGGCCGTGATTGGCACCTTGCTTCCGGAGGGCCACATTCTACCGAAGAGCATATACGAGTCACAGAAACTCCTTCGAGCACTTAAGATGCCGTATGAGCAGATACATGCTTGTCTGAAAGGGTGCCTCCTATTTAGGAAAGAACACGAGCATGCAAAGTTCTATCCAAAGTATAAATCCTCTAGGTACATGGAGGTAGACTCTGATGATGGCCAGAAGAGGCAACTTACGATCCCCATGAAAATCCTATGGTACCTTCCGTTCCTACCGAGGATCCAACGGCTATACATGACCGAGGAATCCACGAAACAGATGACATGGCACAAAAATGGCAAACGGTACAATCCTGACAAGATGGTACATCCATCCGATGGTGAAGCTTGGATCCGCATTAATGACAAACATCGTGACAAAGCAGATGAGGCTCGTAATGTACGTGTCGCGTTGACAACAGATGGGTTCAATCCTTATGGAATGATGGCTGCCCCATACACATGTTGGCCCGTCTTTGTTATCCCCCTTAATCTCCTCCCCGGTGTCTCCTTTCAACGACATAACGTATTCTTGTCGTTGATAATTCCTGGACACCCAGGGAGTAATATGGGTGTGTTCATGGAGCCCGTGTTTGATGAATTGGTCCGTGCTTGGGACGAAGGGGTATGGACATACGATTGAGCTACAAAGACAACCTTCAAAATGCACGTTTGGTACCACTACTCCCTACATGACTTCCTGGCGTATGGGATATTCTGTGCCTGGTGTGTTCACGGGAAGTTCCCATGTCCAATATGCAAGGAAGGTGTGAGGTTTATTTGGTTGTAGAAGGGTGGCAAGTATTCGTCGTTTGATAGACATCGTCAATTCCTACCTCTTGACCATCCATTCAGACAAGACATCAAGAACTTTACGAAAGACGTCAAAGTGACAAACCCTACACCGCAGATGATGAATGGTGCCGAGGTTCATGCTTAGATAGGTGCTCTCATGCCCAATGAAGAAGGTGGTTTTGTGGGATATGGTGAGCAGCATATGTGGACTCATATCTCAGGCATGACGAGGCTCCCCTATTTCGATGACCTTCTTCTACCACATAACATTGATGTAATGCACACTGAAAAGAATGTCACCGAGGCACTTTGGGCAACACTCATGGACACTGAAAAGTCTAAGGACAACCCAAAGGCTAGAGTAGACCTGGCAACGTTGTGCGATAGACCAAATCAAGAGATGCAACCTCCTAGTCGTGGCAAGACCTGGAGAAGGCCTAAGGCTGATTTCGTCTTGAAAAAGGACCAAAGGAGGGAAGTACTTGAATGGATCAAGAAGCTAATGTTCCCTGATGGGTATGCAGCAAATCTAAAGAGGGGAGTTAACTTAGGCACTCTGCGAGTCAACGGGATGAAGAGTCATGACTACCACATATGGATTGAGCGGCTTCTTCCGGCGATGGTTCGAGGCTATGTCCCGGAGCATGTATGGCAAGTGCTGGCAGAGTTGAGCTACTTCTTCCACCAGCTTTGTGCCAAGGAGCTCTCTCGGACCATCATTGATGACTTGGAAAAGCGGCACCCGTGTTGCTCTCAGTAAGTTAGAGAAGATCTTTCCACCCTTTTGCTTCTTGTCGATCTGACATTTGATTGTGCACCTCCCGTATGAGGCATGTATGGGGGGGCCCGTGCGAAACCGTTGGTGCTATCCAATCGAGAGATGTCTGAAGACTCTTCGCAAAAAATGTAGAAATAAAGCCAGAATTGAGGCTTCCATTGCAGAGGCATACATTCTAGAGGAGGTGTCGAACTTCACAGAGAAATACTACACTAAGAAACTTCCTAACGTTCATAATCCACCCCCTCGTTACAATGCTGGCAAAAATGAATTGAACCTCAGCCTTTTCCAAGGGCAACTTGGAAGCGCAAGTGCATCGACCACTAAGCAATTGAAAAATGAAGAGTGGCGCAATATCATGCTATATGTGTTGACGAACCTTGTCGAGGTGCAACCGTTCATTCGGTAAGTTCTAAACGAACTTGTTTCATTTCGCCGTATGTCCTTGTTTCGTCGTCCAACCCCCTTGTTTCTCGTTGGTACAGGGAATTTCTTCGTCAATCCTGGCATGGATCAAGGCAACCTACCCCGCAAGAAAATGATACCCTTCTTTCATGGGGTGCGGGACCAGGGAGCCCTGATTTCATTTGTTGGTTCAAACAGAAAGCCCAAACTAATGCGCCTATAAGTGATGAGTTAAGACAGGTTACAAATGGCTGTGCCGTTAGGGTCAAGTCATTTACTGGTTATGACGTGAATGGATATCGTTTTCACACAGCAAGCTACGAGCATAGTCGGCCCAATCGACAAACCACAAACAGCGGAGTTGTTACGCCCGGCACTGATGGACTCGACTATTATGGAAGAATTGAAGAAATCTATGAACTATCATTTTATGGTTCCAAACCTCTTACTCTGTCATATTCAAATGCCACTTTGGTTTCATCTCGTGTAACGAGACGGACCCCTAAGCTTGGGCTAGTCGAGATTCGACGGAGATTCCGCCTATCCGTGAAAAGATGTCTACATTGTCTCAACAGACCCGTCCGTGTTTATTATACGTCATACGCGTGCAAAGACGCCGAGCATCTTAAGGGTTGGTCTATTGTGCATAAGGTATCGCCACACGGTAAACTACTACTGTCCCAAACGATGAAGATTACAACTTCAACCCAAACACATATGATGGAGAGTTCTATCAAGAAGAGGGGATACAAGGGAGGTTTGACATAGACTTAACCAAGAGATAGGAATGGAAGTAGATAATGAAAGGGATGATGACGAGGACGCTGGAGACGAGGTGCGAAATCTGAAGGACATACAAATGCTTGAGCGATTACATTTCGGCAATGACAATGAAGACAACATTCCTCCTTCGGATAGTGTTGATGAGTTGGACAATGTTGATAGTGATGACGAGACCTATGATCCAAATAATTTCAATCATGAAGATTATTTCTAATACATGTAATATTATATTTTTTGTAATTATGTTTTGTTCATTTTGCATATATTTCTAATACATGTAATACTATGTTTTTGTAATTATGTTTTGTTTATTTTTGCACCTATTTCTAATTACGTCTTGTTTTTCTTTTTTTGCGGCGGTGATTGAACAAAGATGGCGGGCGACCGTCATAGGTCTCTGTGAACTCGATTTACCAAAGACCACGCCTGGTCCGCAGGAGGGGGCGAGGGGGTGGCGAGGGATCGAGCAGGAGGAGGAGGACCGCTAGCCGTGTGGGGGGCCGCCGCTCCTCCCACGCCACGTGAGGAGGACCGCCACCGCAGGAGGAGGTGGCACCCGTGGATGAGTCGACGAGGAGTTGGTTGGTTGGCGACGGAGGAGGAGGAGGAGGTGGAGGAGGAGGAGGGGGGGGAGGCAGCAGGCTCAGGTTCCGCTTCCTCCAACTCCTCTTCGAGTGTCTACTTGTGAGGTCCCGCGAGCCTCCCACAGGTTCCGCTTCCTCACCAACGCCCAAAGGATTCGCCCAAGGACAAAAGTAAGTAATCAGATATGTTATCACCACTACTTCATATGATATGATGAAAAAAACTAATAATTTTTCTTAATTACTTGTGCAGAACCGGGTGGTTGTGTCGTGGTAGCGCACGGCTAGTCAACGGCATCCTGGGTCTTCAGTGCAAAAGACTTCCCCGGCATTGTCACGTGCGCGCCGAAGACGGAGCCGCCTACTCGTTGACCACTACGCCGTCGCCTCCGATGCGGAGTACCCCAACAAGGCGGCGCGGGTGAAGGCAGAGTTTTTGGTAAGTCTCCCTTGCACAACATTGCTCAATACGTCGCATTCATTGGACTTTTCTTGAAATAATGAATCGATACATCGCTTTTGTATGCGTAGACTTATTACAGATGCGAGGAGGATTTGAGGCCGTATGCGCAAAGCGACTACCAAAGCTCGTAAAAAACTCGTCACCGACATGCATCATGAGGCGCGCATCCGAATATCGTAACCTACTACGGGTCGAAGCTTAGAGAGAGGAAAACCAAGAAAGACGCAAGAGATGATGCAATGACCCGGGAGCAAGACTTGAGGTAAATGAAGAACATCAATATTGATTCGATTTGAGATTAAGTTTGTTTAATTTGATCTTCTTATATGTCCAATACTTGATGACGTGTAGGTGATTCCCCGGTGGTGCCAAGCGTATCCCGAGTGTTGGGCGATGATGGTGGATGTGGTTCACGAGGAGTACCTCAAGATGCATAGGGATGCCCGGACCATCATTTCTTCGATGCAAGGTCCAGCACACCATCAAGGCAGCCGCAACCTCGCCGGATACAAACAAGCATGGGTACGCGAATTGATTTATCTATTGTCACGCTTCAGTTACATCGATTTCTAATCATCGTCTTTGTCTTTCTCGCAATCGGCGTCACATAGTGGCCAGGCTTGCTCGGACTTCCAGGCATGGTGTATGGCCCACAAGGGTAAGGCGATGTCCGACGTCTCCTTCAACCTGGAGGACCTGCCCGAGGCATACATGAACCCGAGCGTCCACTCCCGCATCAGTGAGTACACTGAGGTGGCGAGGTCGCTCCATGGGGCAGACCATGATCTGAGCACCCAGGACTTCGATGGAGAGGCCGTCATGAGGGCAGGGCAAGGCAAGAAGCATGGGCGGTTCTGGCTTGGCGACGGCGTCATCGACACGGCCTCTACTCCCTCTCTCTCCTAGATCCGAGGACGGAGCACGAGCGAGAGCCCGGCCATTCGCACACGGCCGACCGCTGCACAGCACCGGGTCGACGCACTCGAGGTTATTCCTGTTTTACTCGTCATACATTGATCTTTACACACCTTAATTAGCTTTGCATTACTAAAATATTGGAGTGAAATATTGCAGGCCCGGCTGGAACAAGAAATGAAGGAACGTCAGGAGCTGGGGGCCCAGTTGGAGGCCGAGCGGGCCGAGCGGCAGGCCCAGGCGCAGAGGCTGATGGACATTACGGATTTCCTACAAGGGCTTGGGCAACGTATGGGCTTGTCTCTGCCACCTGGGCTGTTGGTTCCACCTCCGTCTCCGCGTCCTGCAGCTGCAGCTACTCCTATGAGTATCAAAGTTTTTTACTTTTGCTTGTGCTTTGCTTGTATGGCCTCTATCGTCCTAGATTAGCTATCAAAATAATCTTGTCTCACATGCAATCTTTTCTCCTTTGTGCAGTCTCCATCTGACGGTGGTTCGAATAATCCACCTCATGCACCTACGAATGATGCATCTGGGCCTCCACCACAGTCGCAGTGGCCGAGATGAGTGCATGTTGTATTTTTTACATTTGTTGTTCACTTGGTGATGGACTTGTGATATACTTGTGATGCACTTGTGGACTTTGATGGACTTGTAAACTTATTTGGATGGACTTGAGCACTTATTATTATATATTGTGATGGATGTGATATGGGCGGATGGATGAGATATATATGTGATGGATGAGATATATATGTGATATATGTTTGTATGAATGTATTTGTCATGATGGAATGCAAAAAAAATTACCGTTTTGGGTCACTTTGCGAGTGTTGCACTCGGCAAAGGACACCTTTGCCGAGCGCAATGGTCACAACACTCGGCAAAGCTGGCAAAATGGGCGACCAGAAACCAGATTTTCCAGCTTTGCCGAGTCTTTGTCAGACTATAACACTCGGTAAAAGAAATTAAAAAAAAATTTAAACTTTGCCGAAAGTGCTCGTTGTGTTGGCACTTTCGGCAAAGTTTTTTTAAAAAATAAAAATCTTTGCCGAGTGCCTAGAGGGGTGGCACTCGGCAAAGAAAATTTTCAAAAAAAAAATAAAAGCTCTTTGCCGAGTGCCTTCCGGGTTGGCGCTCGGCAAAGAATTTTTTTTAAAAAAAGTAAAAAACTTTGCCGAGTGCTTGGAGGGTTGGCACTCGGCAAAGAAAATTTTCAAAAAAAAAATTAAAGCTCTTTGCCGAGTGCCTATCGGGTCTCGGCAAAGAATTTTTTTAAAAAAAATAAAAAATCTTTGCCGAGTGCCTAGAGGGTTGGCACTCGGCAAAGAAAATTTTCGAAAAAAAAATAAAAGCCCTTTGCCGAGTGCCTCACGGTTTGGCACTCGGCAAAGAAATTTAAAAAAAAAATTTGCCGAGCGCCTCACGGGTTGGCACTCGGCAAAGAAATTTAAAAAAAAAAATTAAAAAAATCTTTGCCGAGTGCCTGCACGGTTGACACTCGGCAAAGTGACCGTCAACGGGACCAGCGCCGTGACGGTCGCTTTTCTTTGCCGAGTGCCCCCGAGGCACTCGGCAAAACCTTTGTCGAGTGTCCGTTAAAATACACTCGGCAAAGAGTGCTTTGCCGATCAATATTTTGCCATGTATGCTTTGCCGAGTGCCGCACTCGGCAAAGCCTTTGCCGAGTGCAATATAGCCTTTGCCGAGTGCCTCAGGCACCCGGCAAAGAACCTGAATCCAGTAGTGTATGTGACCAGCCATCAAGCATCAAGCCGATCATGATGATTGTCTAGAGACAAGCTGATGACACATGCCAGTAAAAGCCAATGAGGTCTTTTACTACAAGCAACCAAGTTCAGGTGCATCACGTTGAATTGAACTCCATCTGTTGCTCACCTCTATCGATTCCAAGAACAGATATACAGAGATGGCTAGGGGTTTGGTATTGGCTCAATTTCCACTTCAGCGCTGGGGGACAGTACCATCTCAGGGTCTGTTTGGAACGCAGGAATTTCACAGGAATTGCACAGGAATTTCACAGGAATCAGTTCATTTTCACAGAAAAAAGTACAGGAACGGGAAAAAATCCGCATTCCAAACATGGCCTCAATTTCCACTTCAGCTAATGCATCAGGTGATGGAGCCATCTAGCCTAGCAGACACGACATGGCTGGCTCAGGTAGA
Organism: Miscanthus lutarioriparius; assembly: GCA_904845875.1. Lineage (NCBI taxonomy): Eukaryota > Viridiplantae > Streptophyta > Magnoliopsida > Poales > Poaceae > Miscanthus > Miscanthus lutarioriparius. The sequence continues at coordinate 76,181,391 of CAJGYO010000008.1, read as the reverse complement.
GCTGCCGCTAGCAAAGGTACTTCAGCAGTGGATGACTGTGTGCGACGTGGAGAGCTTAGATACCGGGTGGTGCTCTGAACACACAATCGGCTATGTAGAGCCGCCGCAGCTACAATCAATTAAATTTAATGCTAAAAAAAAGGAAATGATCAGAGTGCACGCAAGAATCTACGGAGAGTATCATGTATGCAAGTATTGATATGATTGCCGAAAATCGAGACTCCAAATACATTGTGACACATGATGCATACGTGAAGATAAATAAAAGCAAGTTTTGCATGGAGGTGCTCAACTCAAAGGAGGAAGGAACTGATTATGTTTTGGGTTCTCGAGGATCTACCTTCTGCTCTGCTCTCTGCTATTGATATTGCATCGATTAAGCTGAGTACAAATACGTAGCTCTGCATGCAAGGATTTTCACGGGATAAAAGAAAAATAATGATATCAGCTTGGAGGATCATAAATGAATTCTATCGACTCATCAGCTTGCATGAAATCCTTAGTAGCTTCCAGATTGCTTATCGGCTTGCATGAAATTGGCTGAAAGGTAAATAGCCGATGGAGATCACTGTTGTATCGGGCTAAATAGCCGATTCATATTTGCATCGGCTTAAAATTGGTAAAAATATATCATGCCAATCACTTGACAGATTAATTGGAAAATCATTGTTGAGGCATAAAGGTTGAAGATATTTGTGGTTATTGATGTCTGGCTTCTCCGTTGCTTAGTCATGTCCAGGTGGCAACACCAGCAGACGTAGAGTATTTGTGAACGACATACAAACAAGTATCAGATATGAAGGTCGATCGTGTTCATCTTTGTCCATCGCTTATAACCATCGGCCGTTACCGTCGGCTATGAAGCCGATTGCGTTCGTTCTTCTTGCCGTGTATACCTGGTTGATGTCCGCTGCCGTCTTGTTCTTCTCGCTACGCGGTTCCATTGGTGATCGTCTACGCATGCTACTGTGTAGAAAATTGAAGGATGGCTTGCCACATGCCAGGAGAAGCCGGAGTCCTAACATGAAGGGGTCAATCCAGCTGCAAAACACTTCACTATTATTCAAAAGGAAATATTAATTATTCTTTGGAATTGGATTCGACAATGTTACGGTGGGATACGATGTAAGATTCCACAAACATCTGATGTCAGATTCCCATGTTTATTTCAATTTAGATCCATCGGCTATCAAAAAGAGCAAAAAGCCGATGGACGCATACAAATTCAGATGTTCCAGAAGATTCATGTCATATGATTAAATAGCCGATGATTATTACAAGATGGTGAATGGAGAGTAAGAGGAGCTAATCTTCAAGGGCTAGAAGCATTGAATAATGCTCGAAATGTTGTTGCCATAACCGAGCCAATGCATGGTTAAGGGAATAAGAATATAAACAACTAGCAACGCCATGGACAGGGACAGCAGTTCATTAGTATCGATGTTCGACGGAAGCTCGGAGGTGGAGTAACGCAATGAGTGCTGCATCATCATCCACATGAAGCCTTGCTGACACGATGGGTAACCTCAGCCGCGCCATGTCTGATGTGTCCTCATCTCTCTTGGAGCAGTGCAACAGCATCAACGTCGACTACAGCAGGCTGATCGTGCCAACCACCATCGTGGCCATGTTCATCGGCCGATTCCTGGTGTCTACCACCGTGTCCCTTAGATGACTCAACATAGAGATCCACGCTGACATGCTCGGCCGCCGCTTCATTGATGAGAAGATAGGAGCTAGTAAAGGAGAGGTTCTCTAAGCTCCTCCTCGGCGAGGACATGTCCGGCGGTACCAAGGGCGTTTGCGCTATCGTGACCATCAGCGAGCGCCGTGTCAATCGGCTTCTTTATAGGCGTTGTTGAAAACATTCTGTCGGTAGACTGATTTAAGCAGCACGGGAATCAAAGAAAAGTTTATATAGAGGCAATCGTCAAGAAGAAAGATTGTCAACTCGTCAAGCCGTGCTGTTGAACAGCTGTCAGCTGGAAATAAGCTCTCTAATCAGCTCCGTCTTCTTCGCTTCAAGCTGGACATCAATGACTTCGAGCTAATGGCCTTCAGTTTACGAATTGACACAGCCACAAGGGTGACGGTGAGCTTGTTCAAGTTCTCCAAGAATTTAATTTGTATCATCATCCGAAGGCAATCTCGTCGGCTCGGCAGAGGAGACCCCATCATTGACCATTTTTTCCCTCGAAGTCAAAGAAGAGGATACTGCTTTAAAGTGGTTGAACCTGCAGTAGAAAACGATTCGATAGGTTCATGAAAAGCTGATAAGGATGAAGTAATTCTACCGGCTGCCGGTCAAATTGTACCTCCTGTTGTTACAGCTTAGGCTACCATGGGAGGTCAACATGTTGGATTGATCTCCCAACCAATAAGCCCAACGGTCTATTGGGCTTTGGTCACGCGTCCTGATCGGGGGCGCCCAATTCTACATGGTTGGTGGACCCTCGTAGCACTGCGCTATATAAAGTGGTGGGGGCCAGCGGCTCGAGGTACGAGGTTCACCGTGAGCCAATCCGCCCCACCAATAAACCCTAAGTCCGATCTAGCAAGGGTGCGCAGCCAGCGACAGGAAGACGCCACCGTCATCACCGTCGGCTTCACTGCACCTCACCGCGTCGCCGGACTTCACCGACTCTCCCCCGACCGTCGCTGCCCGTGCGTAGCCTACACCAGCGAACCCGATGGAGGCCACTGGATCTTCCACCCCTGCGGTCTCAGGTTCGGTACCTTTTCCCCTTCTCTCCCTGTCTCTCTCTAGACTGTTCTAGATGTATTAGGATCTACCGTTTTACATGTTATACCGAATAGAACAGTTAAAGGCTAGATCTATGATCCAACAGTTTTAACATTGGTACCAGAGCCACGGTTTAGGTATAGATCTGGCTTAAGGAAAAGAAATCCAGTGCGGTTTTAGAAAGTAGAAAGGGGCTTCGGCCGACAAAGGGTTCGGTTGAACCCTAACTTCAATTTTTTCGGATCTGAGAAAAGCTTTTGATTCGGATGAATGAAACCCAAACCCTAACCCTAGATCGGGCACTGGAAAAGTCGGGAACAGTTTGAGACACGGTCTCAACAAAGAATCCTAACTCTAGCAGTTCGCCAGTCTAGGGTTTAGATCTAGGTTTTCCGAATCAACAGCAACGAAAACCGAATAAAAAGAAAAGTGGAATTCGAATGAGATTCGGATCCAAAAGAACCAAACCCTAACCCTAAAGATAGGGAGCCTACCTGGGCTTTCCTCACCGCCGGCGGCATCGCCACCGCGCGGAAAGAACACCGCGGCGTCGCTCCCGAACGGCGCGTGGGACAGAGCAGAGATCCGTGCACCTCGCACGCGCGGTCACTGCAACAGGGCACCACCAAGTGGCCCCTCGACAGCGGCGTGCTCAGCCTCGGGCGAGCACGCACGCCGGCGAGAGGGCGCTGGGCGGAGCCCCTCTTCTTCTCTCTCGGCCACCGAGGACGGCTGCGCTGCGGATGACTCTCTGAGCTGCGCTGCGCGATGAGAGAGAAGGGGAGGGAAAGAATGCCCTAGGGTTTTGGAAGGGTGCGGCCGGGGCGGGGTTTTCATCCGGCCGAAACGAGAGGAGAACCGTCGATCAGCGATCGACGGACAGCAGGCACCCAGGCCGGATTAGGCCCAGGCGGGTGGCCAGTTTCCCGGCCCAGGCCCAGGTTGCGGTCTGGGCGCGGAGGCGGCGCGAGCGCGAGCCGGCTGTGGGCTCTACTGGGCCGCAGCGCGCGTTAAGCGAGCTCGGCTGCCGCGGGCTGGTTTTGGCTATCGGGCCGAAATGAGCAAATAAACAGTAATTTTCTTATTTTCCAGAAAACAATTTGATGCATATTAGATGAATCTGAATTGCATTTTGATGCAAATTTCTGTACAAAATTTATCCAACGATATTTTTTGTTCAGTAAATAGTAAAGTTGCTTCTGGAAAATAGAATTAAAAGTTTTATTAAAGGTTCCGTTGCGTACTTAAAAATTGTTGTTTTCATTATTAAATTCGAACCAACGGAAGAATTTAATTTTAAAACATAGATAATTTTTATAGTTATTATAATGTTGTTATTATTCTGACCAACGTTGATTAATAGCAAAATTATAATGTTGATGTAATTATGGTTTTTTTGTTATGCATTATTTCTATTTCTGCCCAACGGTGATGTAGATTTAATGTATAAAACAATTGTATGTTTTAATTTTGACCAACGTTGAACTAAGGCATGCAATTGTTGTTGTTATTATTTGTGTTCTCACACTATTTGAATTGTATTTTTAGGCGGATACAACTTGATGAGTTGTATCAAAGAGATCCCCACTCTAAAAGGGGATAACTACATTGAATGAAAGAAAAAGATCGACTTGGCCTTCATATTGGCTGAGGTGGACTGGATAGTCACCACACCGTGTCCCAAAGAACCTGTGGCACCGGTGAGGGAGACAGATGAGACTGATGCTGCATGGCAGAACAGAGAGCGGGACTTTGCTCCCGTAAAGATGTCTTTTGACCTTGAATATAGAAAGTGGGTCACAGCCAATAAGAAATGTTTTGCTGTGATAAAGAATACAATTGAGCCTGCAATAGTGGGCTCAATTCTAGACTATGACACGGTCACAGAGTACCTAGAAAGAACAAAGAATCAGTTCATTGGCTCTTCAAAGACATATGCAACCCAGCTGATCAAGCAGCTGGTTACAGAAAGGTACTCTGGTGACGGCAGTGGCATTAGAGAGCACATACTGAGAATGAGCAATTTAGCATCTAAGCTCAAACCAATGGATTTGGCACTCAAGGATGAGTTTCTTATTCATTTGATTTTTGCTTCTTTGCCCAAAGAATTTGACACCTTTGTTGTTAATTAAAACATACAGCCTGAAAAATGGGATTTAGAAAAGCTCATAGCCATGTGTGTGCAAGAGGAGGAAAGAATAAAAGTTTCATAGGGTGGTACTGTCAACTACCTAAAAGATAAGAAAAAGAACTATAATAACAGCTCTTCCTCCAAGTCATCTGGAAAGGGTCCCATACAACAGTCTCAGAACAAGCAATTCTCAGTGGATAAAGACCAGTGTCTCTACTGTAAGAAGACGGGATATTATAAGAAGAATTGTCCCGATTTCTTAAAGATGATTATGAATCCTTGTATGTCATGTTTTCAAAATCTACTTGGTGGATTGATTCAGGTGCAACTATTCATGTTGCTAATTCATTACAGGGATTCCGTTCGATGAGAACTTTGCAAAGAAGCGAAAGTTTCATTAAAGTCGCAAATGGAGTACAAGCAGATGTTGAGGCCGTTGGCGATCTTCCGCTAGAGCTTGCTGATGGCTTCATACTTTTTCTTAGAGATGTTCTTTATGTACCTTCTTTGCAAAGAAACTTGATTAGTGTATCAAAGTTGGACCATGATGGTTATGATTGCTATTTTGGAAATGACAAATGTCAGATATTGTTTAATAATAGATGTATTGGTCTTGCCTTCCGACAAGACGAGCTTTATTTGTTATCACTTCGTGAAAATGTGAATTCCGTATGTGATGTGAATGAGAATGTATCCTCATCGAACAATGCAAACAGAAAACGAAAGAGAGCTCACGATGCGTTGTCGAAATTATGGCATTGTCGTTTAGGCCATATTTCGAGGGGGAGAATAGAAAGACTAGTTAAGAATGATATTCTTCCTCCATTAGAGCTCTTAGATTTAGAACAATGTAGAGATTGCATAAAAGGAAAATATGTAAAGAAAATTAAGAAAGATGACAAACGAAGAGCAGAAATTCTACAAATTATTCACACAGATATCTGTGGTCCTTTTACTGTAAAGAGTGTGGATGGTTTTGATTCATTCATAACATTCACAGATGATTACTCCCGTTATGGCTACATTTATCCAATTAAAGAAAGAACAGAAGCGTTGGATAAATTCAAAATATTTAAAGCAGAAGTTGAAAATCAGCATGATTTAAAGATTAAGATAGTCAGGTCTGACCGTGGGGGGAGTACTACGGTCGGCATACCCCATATGGACAAGTTCCTGGACCTTTTGCAAGGTTCTTATAGGAGAATGGTATAGTCACCCAGTATTCAACACCGGGCGAATCTCAGCAGAATGGAGTAGCTGAAAGGCGTAACCGTACCCTGATGGATATGGTGCGTAGTATGATAAGTTACTCCACTTTACCGATGAGTCTGTGGATGGAGGCGTTAAAAACCGCCATTCATATTCTCAATAGAGTACCAAGTAAGTCGGTGCCCAAAACACCGTGTGAGTTGTGGACAGGAAGAGTACCCTCACTTAACCACTTATGTGTGTGGGGGAGCCCTGCTGTCTTCCTAGAGGATGAAATGATAAGGGGGAGCATGGTAGCTCGAGAAATTGACCTTGAAGAGAAGTGGGTGTATGCGCCCACTCCGATAATTCATGAGCTATTTTTCTCACTACCTGCTGTTGCTGCACTGACAGTACAAGACACTGTGGTGCCAGCACCTGTTGTTATCCCGCCTGTGGCAACAATGAATGATGATGAGGAACCTGTTCCTCAGGATCCTATAGAAACTATTGCCACACATGAGGGGAAGCAACAACAGCCTCAAACAGAAAATGTGCCAAATGAGGAGGCCCCTAGAAGGTCTCAAAGAGTTAGAAAATCAGCTATTCCTGCTGATTATGAAGTGTACAACACTGAGGAATTTCAAATAGAGGATGATCCCACCTCATTCTAAGAAGCCATGAAAAGTGATCATTCATCAAAGTGGCTTGAGGCCATGGAAGATGAAATGAAATCAATGAATGCAAATAAAGTTTGGGATTTGGAGATAATTCCTAAAGGAGCCAAAACAGTAGGCTGTAAATAGGTCTACAAAACAAAACTTGACTCTTAAGGGAATATAGAGAGATATAAAGCCCGACTTATGGCAAAAGGCTTTACACAAAGAGAAGGGATTGATTACAATGAGGCCTTTTCTCTAGTCTCATGTAAGGATTCCTTCAGAATCATAATGACATTAGTGGCACATTACGATTTAGAATTACATCAGATGGATGTAAAGACGACATTTCTCAACGGAGACTTAGAGGAAAATGTTTACATGGCACAACCGAAAGGTTTTGTCATGGAAGGAAAAGAACGTTTGGGATGCCGCCTAAAGAAATCCATTTATAGATTAAAACAAGCTTCAAGACAGTGGTACTTGGAGTTTGATCAGACAATAAAGAATTTTGGGTTTAAAGATAATGTTGAGGACAATTGTGTCTACGCAAAGTTTAAGAATGGGAAGTTTATCTTCCTTGTCCTGTATGTGGATGATATCTTACTTGCTAGTAGTAATGTCAGTCTACTACTGGAGACAAAGAAGTTTTTGTCCTCAAAATTTGATATGAAAGATCTTGGTGAAGCTTCGTTCGTTCTAGGGATCGAGATTCACCGAGATAGAAGAAAAGGGGTATTAGGACTGTCACAAAAAGCATACATAGAAAAAGTCTTAAAGAAATTCAGTATGCACAAATGTAGTCCCTCACCTGCTCCTATAGTCAAGGGCAACAAATACGATGATTTTCAATGCCCCAGGAACCAATATGAGACCGATCAAATGAAAGTGGTTCCATATGCTTCAGCTGTCGGAAGCTTGCAATATGCTCAAGTATGCACGCGCCCTGACTTGGTATTTGTTACCGGGTTACTTGGCAAATTCCAGAGCAATCCTGGAATAGAACACTGGAAATTAGTAAAGAAAGTCTTGCGTTATTTGCAAGGAACGAAAGGCCTCATGATGACGTGTAGAAGATCTGATTCACTCCATATAGTGGGATATTCAGATTCTGATTATGCGGGAGATAATAGAAAATCCACGTCTAGATATGTGTTCACTCTCGCAGGGGGAGCTATTTCATGGAAAAGCTCAAAGCAAACCGTCATTAAATCGTCCACAATATATGCCGAGTTTGTAGCGTGTTATGAGGCAACAGGGCAGGTGAACTGGCTAAAGAAGTTCATACCCGGTTTGAAGGTGGTTGACGACATCAATAAACCACTGAAGTTATACTGCGATAATAATCCAGCAGTACAGTATGCTCACAACAATAGGTCAAGTGGAGCTGCCAAACACATTGACATAAAGTATTATGTTGTGAAGGATAAAGTCCGGGATCAAATGATAAGTCTTGAGCATATAAGTACTAAAAAGATGCTCGTAGATCCGCTTACAAAAGGCTTACCACCCAACGTGTTCAGAGAACATGTAGCCGGTACGGGTTTAAAGGAAAGCCTATAATTCCTGGACTATAAAGGGCCCAAAAGTTAAAGTAACTATTTTAGATCAGAGACGTGCATTGTAGCTGTTAAATCTATCGGCGATTGACCGTGACGTTGAAACATGCTCTATGCATCATCTGTGAAGAAATGAGTAAGGATAAAAGGATTGAAGTTTAAAGTTTAAAGATAAAAGTAATAGTATGAGATCAAGGGGGAGAATGTTGGATTGATCTCCCAGCCAATAAGCCCAACGGACTATTGGGCCTTGGTCACGCGCCCTGATCAGGGGCGCCCAACCCTACATGGTTGGTGGGCCCCCGTCGCACTGTGCTATATAAAGTGGTGGGGGCCGGCGGCTCAAGGTACGAGGTTCACCGTGAGCCAATCCGCCCCACCAACAAACCCTAAGTCCGATCTAGCAAGGGTGCGCAGCCAGCGATGGGAAGACGCCACCGTCATCACCGTCGGCTTCACTGCACCTCACCGCGTCGCCGGACTTCACCGACTCTTCCCCGACCGTCGCTGCCCGGGCGTAGCCTACACCAGTGAACCCGATGGAGGCCACTAGATCTTCCACCCCTACGGTCTCAGGTTTGGTACCTTTTCCCCTTCTCTCCCATTCTCTCTCTAGACTGTTCTAGATGTATTAGGATCTACCATTTTACATGTTATACCGAATAGAACAGTTAAAGGCTAGATCTATGATCCAACAGTTTTAACACAACACTCTCTTCACCATTATGATTTGACTGTTGAAGTGCCGATGAGAGAAGAAGCGATTGATTCGGCGTCGATGGATATAACGTTCTGTGTAGTAGCACCGCAGAAGCATACAAGGATTCTAGGTGCAACAGCCGATAAGCGTACCGGTGAAAGCATCATTATAAAAAATGGGTCCCAAGCGAAGGCGTTTATATGCTCAGAGCGGAGGAGCGTACATGCATATATGAGGTACATGCCCCTCTATGCTTGGCTTGCATATTCTTTATTTCTTGCTTTTTCTATCACTTGTGAACTGTTCATCATAGGAAAAGCATGTCATCTAAGTAGTTGATGGATGAGATATGGTACGATGAAAGGAACCTTGTTTCTTTTGCAAAGTACTTGGAAAATTTTCTTGCAAAAAAAAATTTCAAAATTAATAGCTTCTCCTTAATGATGTTGAATTTCCTATCAAGGCTATATGTTAGTCTCATTAAAAACCTTTCATATAAGCTACTTGCTCTGTGTTGAGTCTTGTTGACCCTTGTTGAGAGATTTATCATGCTCTCAGGATCAAGATCACGTACACGGCACAAATATGTGTTGCTTCTACACTGGAAGTACGCAAAAACGTACTTTTTATCTGACCCAAAATGTTTTGCTCCTACACTGGGAGAAGGCAAAAAATATGTTTGTTAGGTTTATCAAAATAAATGCTCCAAAATCTTGATAATATTTCTCTTGAAAGTTTGTTGTAAAAAGAGACATGGGTTATGCAAAAATAAAAAATGGACAAAAAGAGGTCCAAAGTAAAAAAAGAAAGAAAAAAAAAAAAAAGAGATGAGAATAAATAAAGCCCATGTTCTCGTAAAAATATTCCACAAGAGAGAAATATATTTCATAGAGCATAATAAAATTAGGATAGCCACCAAATATTCCACACACATGTACATCTTGATCTAAGAGTATGACACTTCTCTCCTTGATTCGGGATTCGACTTTACAATATATAAAAGGTGAGTACGCTACATATTTTATCCCTACCTGAACTCCACATAAGCTTTTTAGAAGTAGGATAAAGAGAAATAAAACAATGATTTGATAAGAAACTATACACATTGAGCGATTTGAGAGAATCATTTGAGGAGCAAAGCTATGTTTTAATTTGAAAATCTTTCAAAAACCCAAGTTTTCTGAGCAGGAGAAGCTAGGATGTCTAGATTCTAATCCGTTCCATTCCTCGACCACCCAAGATGGTGTGATAGACACATAAAAGTTCACATGTGTAGTTGAGGCTTGAAATAAGATATTATTGATGACAGGTTAAGTCTAATGAGTTTATAGATTTGTCCATGTTAAATAGTCGATTGTTCACATGTTGTAGTCCCTCTTCATCTGAATCGGCTATTTCAGCCGTTTTGCCTGAGCGTTCACACATATAGCATGTCTTTCGGAAAGCCTGTTAATGTATAGATGGTTTTATGGATTCTTTGGTTTTGGTTTGTTATTATCATCATAGCTACCATCGATCCGGTCAAACCTCACTGTTAATGGTAACAAATTAGATTCAGAGTATTTGTAGATCCATTCATACTAAACAGTCGATTCGTTCGCATGCTATATCCTTTCTCGTTAGATTCATCGGCTCAATGCTTTGCACTGGTAATATCCACCTAGCTGGTGATTTTACTTACATCCACATGCATTGTGCCTATCAACATAAAATCAATCATGATCCATGAGCTTCACAGTCCGTAACAGCCAATTTCTTCACGTATCGACCGTTTAGTCGATTTTCCCGTCTGGCTGCTCCCAAAACGGCACACTTGGAATTGTCTGGGAAAAAATCGACATGTTCCACCTTAAAGTACTGTTAAACTTTCTGTCCTTGTTAATTGCAGGTCAAATTGACTGGCATACCTCGGGAGGAATACGTAGGATCGGCTAACCCTGCGTTGAAGCCAAGCGGATCTTCGGGCTCATCCTAAGTAGATCCTTCTGGCTTGCTGTGTGCCCGACGCATTGACACATTTTTGCGCTGACACAAACTAACAAGCTCTCACGACTAGCTACTCTAAAGAGCTTGACAACTAGTTTGCGGTATTGTAAAGAGAGAGAGCAAGATGATTATATCGTTGAGTCGAGGAATGAACCCATCAATCACAAGAGTGAATACCAATGAAGACCAATCACCTCAGAATCAAATGATGACACAATAATTTTTTTACCGAGGTTTGCTTGCTTACCGGCAAGCTAGTCCTCGTTGTGGTGATTCACTCACTTGGAGGTTCACACGCTAATTGGCATCACACGCCAAACCCTCAATAGGGTGCCGCACAACCAACATAAGATGAGGATCACACAAGCCATGAGTAATTTACTAGAGTACCTTTTGGCTCTCTGCCGGGAAAAGGTCAAGAACCCCTCATAATCACCATGATCGGAGCCGGAGATAATCACCAACCTCCGCTTGACGATCCTCGCTGCTCCAAGCCATCTTGGTGGCGGCAACCACTAAGAGTAACAAGCGAATCCCATAGCAAAACACGAATACTAAGTGCCTCTAGATGCAAACACTCAAGCAATGCACTTGGATTCACTCCTAATCTCACAAAGATGATGAATCTATGATGGAGATGAGTGGGAGGGCTTGGGCTAAGCTCACAAGGTTGCTATGTCAATGCAAATGGCTAAGAGTATGAGCTAGAGCGGCCAAATGGTATTTATAGACACCCCTAAACAATAGAGCCGTTGGCTCAATTATTGGGCTAACTGCGCGTCGATCGGACGCGCAGGTCGTGTGCACCGGACGCACCGGTCGTGTATATCGAACGCGATCGGTATGGCGACAAGACGCGTCCGGTCGCTACCTGACCACCATGTGTCCAATTCAAAATGAAGTAGCCATTGTTGCCATGAGTACCACGAGACCGGACGCATCCGGTGTGGACGACTGGACATAGGACGGACAACGTTCGGTCGAGTCCAGAGAGCTCCCAAAGCCGCTCTAGGCCAACCAGACGTGTCCGGTCACTCTGGACCGGATGCAAGAGACTCTGCGTCCGATCGAGTCTAGAGAGCTCCTAGAGCTGCTCTAAGCCAACCAAACGCGTCCAGTCACATGAGAGCGGACGCTCCTGGAGTCCGATCAAATATAGCGCTGAAACCCGAGACTCACTGATTCACATCGGACGCGTCCGGTGTGGAGACCGGACGTGTTCGGTCGCTCTCTGCAATTCAGTGCTAAGCCACAACACTTTGACCAGACGCTGAACAATAACTCCTCAGTGTCCGGTTGCTCCACTGAGCCAGAGCCCGGTCGTTAATACCGGACGCATCCGGTCGCCATACTAGACGTGTCCGGTCACTCTGTGACCCATGCGACTAACTCCTTTTCAACTCTATCTTCTTCACCCTTGTTCAAATGTGCCAACCACCAAGTGTATCACCTTGTGCACATGTGTTAGCATATTTTCACAAACATTTTCAAGGGTGTTAGCACTCCACTAGATCCTAAATGCATATGCAATGAATTAGAGCATCTAGTGCCACTTTGATAACCGCATTTCAATATGAGTTTCACCCCTCTTAATAGTATGGCTATCGAACCTAAATGTGATCACACTCGCTAAGTGTCTTGATCACCGAAACAAAATGGCTTCTACCACTTATACCTTTGCCTTGAGCCTTTTGTCTTTCTTTTACTTCTTTTCCAAGTCCAAGCACTTGATCATCACCATTGAAACACCATCATCATGTCATGATCTTCATTTGCTTCACCACTTGGAGTAGTGCTACCTATCTCATGATCACTTTGATAAACTAGGTTAGCACTTAGGGTTTCATCAATTCACTAAAACCAAACTAGAGCTTTCAATCTCTCCCTTTTTGGTAATTGATGACAACCCTTTCATAAAGATATGAATTAAAATTCAATTGAATCCATGTTGCTTGCCCAAGCATATTTACCATATGTAAAAGGATATAGACAAGTTTTATGAACCCCAAATGGTAGCAATTGCCCCTCCTACATATGTGCTAAGAGTTTGAATTGTAGCTTGCACATATGCTTAGATAGAAAATATATGAGACAATGTCTACCAAATGATGCTAAGGTATAAAAGATGGACCTTTGAAGCATGATACCAATCGGAGTGCACCAATATACCATCCTTAGCACCATTAGTAACTAGACATACACAAAAACCAGAATACCCCATGAGATCAACATTAGAAGTAAGGGTCTAGTTTTCGTAATGTGAGCATGAGTCTAGTTACTTAACCTATGCATGCTAGTTTTTTATTTCATCATTTAAACCTACAACTAGCATACACCACACAAGCATGGATATTTAAAAACTTATGCCATGCAAGCAAACATATGAAATGCATATTCAAATGTACCATACAAGTTCATGAGCTTGCTCCCCCTACTTGTGTGCTCAAAATTTTAATTGATCCCTTTCCTTTGCCAATATCTCTCCCGCTATGTCAAAATTTTCCCCTTGTTGTCTTTTCACTATCTTAGTACACTATTTCTCCCCTTAACACTTATATCTTTGTTTTTCTCCCCCTTTGTCATCAATGACCACAAAGGTTAAAAATGTAGATAGGTTGAGATTATCAATGTCAATCAATGGGGTGAGGATCATTTTCCCAAATTTGGTCCAATCTAGAATACTTGCCAAAGAAATTTGACTCGGTTTGATCTAAGGACAAGCTTCTTCACACCTCCAAATAAGGGTTATCTTGTACCATGTTGAGTTAAACACTTAGAGCTCATTTTATAGATCAAACACTAGGTTTACAAAGCCCACAAACATGTCATATGCTACCACTAGACAAAAATTAGCATATAAGCAATAGTGATACCATATAATCATCAAATTCATTTGATTTTCATGAATGAGCCTATTAAATGTGAAAGATGTCTTGATGCACTAAACATGTCCTTAGCAAGGATGTATGCCATGCCAATCAACTTTTACCTTGAATTGCTCGAAGGAGAGGCACATCATATGAGTGTGGGGGGGGCATCAACACATATTTGAGAAATCCAATATGTTCAACTCATTCCTTAGCTTGCAAAACCTTTTCTTATCCAATGGCTTGGTGAATATATCGGCAAGTTAATCTTCGGTGCCTACACTCTTAATGCAAATGTCCCCTTTTTGTTGGTGATCTCTTATGAAATGGTGGTGGACATCAATATGCTTTGTTCTTGCATGTTGAACCGGATTGTTGGTTAACTTGATTGCACTCTCATTATCACATAGCAATGGCACTTTCTTGAATTTGATTCCAAAATCATTCAAAGTGGTCTTCATCCAAAGTATTTGTGCACAACAACTACCGGTGGATATATATTCAGCTTCGGCGGTTGATAATGCAACACTATTTTGCTTCTTTGATGACCATGAAACAAGTGATCTTCCTAACAATTGACATGTGCCCGAGGTGCTCTTCCTTTCAACCTTGTATCCCGCATAATCCGAGTCGGAGTAACCTACTAGCTCAAACTTTGCTCCTTTGGGATACCACAAACCAATATTTTGTGTATGCTTCAAGTACCTCAATATTCTCTTTGTAGCCTTCAAATGACTTTCTCTTGGTGAGGCTTGAAATCTTGCACACATGCATACACTAAACATGACATCCGGCCTTGATGCGGTCACATAGAGTGGGCTTTCAATCATAGACCGATATAATTTTTGATCCACCATATTGCCACTTCCATCACTATCCAAGTTGCCATTTGTTCCCATTGGTGTACTAATGGCTTTGCTATCACTCATGCCAAACTTCTTGATCATGTCCTTGATATACTTGCCTTGACTCACAAATGTACCATTCTTCAATTGCTTGATTTGAAGACCAAGGAAGTAACTTAATTCTCCAATCATGGACATCTCAAACTCATTAGCCACCATCTTTCCAAATTCTTCACAAAAAATCTTGATTGGTTGATCCAAATATGATGTCATCAACATAGATTTGCAACACAAATAAATCTTTTCCAATCTTCTTGATGAAAAGAGTGGTGTCAACCTTGCCCATCATGAACCCTTTAGAGAGTAGAAAGTCCCTCAATCTCTCATACCATGCTCTAGGTGCTTGCTTTAAGCCATACAATGCCTTCTTCAATTTGTACACATAATCGGGCTTCTTGTCATCTTCAAAACCAAGAGGTTGCTCAATATATACTTCATCATTGATATAACCATTGAGAAATGCACTCCTAACATCCATTTGATAGAGTTTGATGTTGTGGGCACAAGCATAGGCTAGAAAGATTATAATTGCTTCCAATCTATCAACCGGGGTATATGTTTCTCTAAAGTCAAGTACTTCAACTTGTGTATATCTTTATTCTACCAATCTTGCTTTGTTCCTTACTACTATCCCATATTGATCTTGCTTATTTCTAAAGACCCATTTGATTCCAATTACATTCTGTCTCTTTGGTCTCTCTACTAATTCCCATACTTAATTTCTTGTGAAGTTATTCAATTCTTCATGCATAGCATTCACCCAATCTGCATCCTTCAATGCTTCATCTATGTTTTTTGATTTAATGGATGACACAAATGAGAAGTGCTCATAAAATGAAGCCAATCTTGATCTAGTTTGCACACCTCTTGAAATATCACCAATAATAGTGTCCAATGGATGATTCCTTACAATATTTGTTGGTTGGAGGATTGGAACTTGATTACTTGCACTTGCTTGATCATTGGGTTGAGATGATGCACTAGCCACTTGATTTTGTTCATTATCATGAGAGCCACTTGTACTAGCTTGATTTGTATCGTCTTGCACATTTGCGTTAGAGAGCACTTGCACTTGATCATCTTCATCATTATTCACTTGTTTAGGCCTCAATTCACCAACATCCATGTTCTTCATGGCATTTGAAAGTTAAATGCCTCTAACATCTTCCAAGTTCTCATTCTCTTCTTATGAACCCTTGGTTTCATCAAATTCAACATCATGAACTTCCTCAAGAGTACCACTATTCATATTCCAAACTCTATATGCTTTGCTAGTAGTTGAGTATCCAAGTAGGAATCTTTTATCACATTTCTTGTCAAATTTACCCAATCTAGTGCCTTTTTTAAGATATAGCATTTGCAACCAAAGACCCAAAAATATGCAATGTTGGGCTTTCTACCATTCAAGAGCTCATATGACGTCTTCTCTTTCAATGGGTGACAATAGAGGCGGTTGCTACAATAGCAAGCGAGCCGTGTTGATAGCTTCGGCCCAAAAAGATTGACCCATATTGTACTCACTAAGTATAGACCTTGCCATATCAAAGAGTGTTCTATTCTTCCTCTCAACAAGGCCATTTGATTGTGGAGTGTACTTGGCCGAGAATTGATGTCTAATTCCAAATTCATCACACAACTCATTAATTTTAGTGTTCTTAAATTCACTACCATTGTCACTTCTAACTTTCTTGATGGTTGTTTCAAACTCAATGTGAATGCCCCTGACAAATGATTTGAATGTTGCAAACACATCACTTTTGTCTACTAGAAAGAATACCCAAGTGTATCTAGTATAATCATCCACTTTCACAAAGTCATATTTGTTACCACCAATGCTAGTGTATTGAGTTGGCCCAAACAAATCTATGTGTAATAACTCAAATGCCCAACTTGTTTTTTGGCTTGAGAAGAGCTACAAAGGTTATCTTTTTCAAACACAACATCTTTTAAGCCCCTAACCAAGTCATGCTTAACCAATCTATTCAATTGTTTCATTCCAACATGACCAAGCCTTCTATGTCATAACCAACCCATGCTAGACTTAGTGAACAAACATGTAGATAATTTAGCTTCACTAGCATCGAAATCAACCAAATATAGATTCTCATATCTAAAGCCTTTGAAGATCAAGTTAGAGCCATCTACACTTGTTATCTCTACATCATCTACCCCAAATATGCATTTGAATCCAAGATCACACAATTGAGCCACAGATAGCAAATTGAAGTTCAAGCTCTCTACTAGCAACATATTGGATATGCTCATGTCATTGGATATTGTAATCTTACCAAGCCCTTTGACCTTGCCTTTGCCATTGTCACCAAATGTGATACTATCATAACCATTATTGCCATTGGTATTGATTAAGTTGAACATTCTTGCATCACCAGTCATGTGTTGAGTGCACCCACTATCAAGAACCCAATTCCTTCCTCCAGCTTTGTAATTGACCTACAAAAGAAGATCAATTCCTTTTAGGTACCCAAACTTGCTTGGGTCCTTGAAGGTTAGTCACTAAGCTCTTTGGTACCCAAATGGCTTTCTTCTTTGAGCCCATCTATGGTGCACCAATGAACTTAGTCTTTACACCATTTGCACCCTTTGTAAGCATATAGAAAGAATCAAGCTTAATGGAGGATACATTAGCATTTTTGCTCTTGTTCTTGCACTCATGCTCCTTATGACCAACTTGCTTGCAACTAGTGCAAAACCGACCATTGTTCTTCACAAAACTAGTTTTGTGAGGAGCAAAGGCCGCCTTGCCTTTCTTGGGGGTATAGCCCAATCTCTCTTTGTAGAGAGAAGCTCTTTGGCTACCCAAGCACATAAGCAAGCGGTCCTCACCACCATAGGCCTTAGCCAAGATGTGAGTGAGATCATTGACCTCCTTCTTGAGGGTCTCATTCTCAACCATTAGTGAGGCATCACAAGTGAGACCATCACTACTAGATGAGGTAGAAGTAGAAGTGCTACAAGAAGGGTTAGCGGGAGAAACAATGATAGGCTTATATAATGATTCATCAATTAGGTCACAAGTTAAGCCTACATTATATGTCTCAACATGCTTCTTTTCATTTTGCTCATCAAGCAAAGAGGAATGAGCTTTTTCAAGCTTCTTGTGAGCCTTGCCAAGCTTCTCATGGGCTTCCTCTAGCCTCTCATGAGATGCATTGAGCTCATTAAAGGCTTGCTTAAGGGCTTTTAGTTCCTTACGCAAGTTTTTGCATTCCTTCTCTTAATATCAAAGTGTTCTTTAGCATCATCTAGCATGTCAAGTAATTCATCCTTAGTTGGTTCATCATCATCACTATCACTTTCATTTTTATTATCATGTTCTTCATCACTTCCATCATCACAAATTTGTACCTTAGTGGCCTTAGCCATGAAGCATGATAGAGTGTCAAAGAGAGAAGGCTTCTCATTGATAGCAATGCTTGCAAGTGCCTTCTTCTTGGTGGTCTTGTCATCATCACTATCATCATCATCACTTGAGGAAGCATCACTATCCCAAGTGACCACATATGAACCACCCTTCTTCTTCTTCTTGAAGGTCATTTTGTCCTTCTTCTCTTTCTTTTCCTTCTTGTCCTTCTTCTTGTTCTTCTTTTTTTCATCATCATTGTCGCTATTGTATGGGCATTGAGCAACAAGATGATCCTTGCTTCCACAATTGAAGCACCTTCTTGACTCTTCCTTGTTCTTGGATGAAGATTTCTTCCTTCTAGCACAGTTGCCTTTCTTCACCAGGAACTTGCCAAATCTCTTGACAAAGAGAGCCATCTTCTCATCATCATCATCATCCCATGAACTATCATCTTCACTTGATGTGTCTTGCTTTGCCTTGCCCTTGGATGATGTGGCCTTGAATGCCACACTCTTCTTCTTGTCATCCTTCTTCTCATCTTTCTTCTCCTTCTTTTCATCCTTCTCATTATCATCTCTATATGAGTCATCGGTCATTATATCTCCCAACACTTAGTTTGGTGTCATAGTGTCCAAACCACTTCTTACTAGAATAGTGACCAATGTGCCAAATCTTGAAGGTACGCATCTCAAGAACTTGTGGAAGAAGTCCTTGTCCTTCACCTCTTCTCCGAGTGCTTTGAGATCATTGACAAGGACTTGAAGCCTATGAAATATCTCCGGCACACTCTCACCCTCCTTCATCTTGAAGCTTGCAAACTTCTTCTTAAGAATATGCATTTGCACCCTTCATGGCTTGAGTGCCCTCAAATGATTCCTCCAACTTCTTCCATGACTCATGAGCTCTCTCAATGTTCTTGATTTGCTCAAATGTTCTCTCATCCAAAGCATCATGGATGGCACTAAGAGCAATGTCATTATTTTGGAGAAGCATTTCTTCGGCGGCGATGGGAGCCTCTTCATCATCAATCTCAATCTTGGTCTCCACCACCTTCCAAACCTTCCTATTGATTGACTTGATATAAGTTGTCATCTTAGCATTCCAATAGGGATAGTTTGAGCCATCAAATTAGGGTGGCTTCTTGGTGTTGTTGATTTGAGCCATTTTTACACTGAAGGTTGTTAAGCCTCAAATCACGGTGACCACGGCTCTGATACCACTTGAAAGGTCCTAATGGCTAGAGGGGGGTGAATACCCTATAAAAAATTCTACAACAACACTTAGCAAACTGGTTAGACAAATATGAGGCGAAGCGAGTGTTGCGCTAGCCTACTAAAAATGCGAGCCACCTACCACAATTCTAGTTTTTCTATAGTCTCTATCCACACAATGGCTATGTGACTACACTATGTTAATATGCTCTCAAATGCTAACTAAAGAGCCACACTAACCAAACTAACAAGCTCTCATGACTAGCTACACCAAAGAGCTTGACAACTAGTTTGCAGTATTGTAAAGAGAGAGAGCAAGATGATTATACCATCGAGTTGAGGAATGAACCAATCAATTACAAGAGTGAATACCAATGAAGACCAATCACCTCAGAATCAAATGATGACACAATGAATTTTTACCGAGGTTCACTTGCTTGCCGGCAAGCTAGTCCTTGTTGTGGCGATTCACTCACTTGGAGGTTCACACGCTAATTGGCATCACACGCCAAACCCTCAATAGGGTGCCGCACAACTAACACAAGATGAGGATCACATAAGCCATGAGCAATTTACTAGAGTACCTTTTGGCTCCCCACTGGGGAAAGGTCAAGAACCCCTCACAATCACCAACCTCCGCTCGACGATCCTCGCTGCTCCAAGGGTGGAGGCAACCACCAAGAGTAACAAGCGAATCCTATAGCAAAACACGAACACCAAATGCCTCTAGATGCAAACACTCAAGCAATGCACTTGGATTCACTCCCAATCTCACAAAGATGATGAATCTATGATGGAGATGAGTGGGAGGGCTTGGCTAAGCTCACAAGGTTGCTATGTCAATGAAAATAGCCAAGTGTATGAGCTAGAGCCAGCCAAACGGTATTTATAGACACCCCTAAACAATAGAGCCGTTGGCTCAATTATTGGGCTGACTGCGCGTCGACTGGATGTGCAGGTCGTGTGCACTGATGCACCGGTCGTGTATATCAGACGCGTCCGGTATGGCAACCGGACATGTTCGGTCGCTACCTGACCGCCACTTGTCCAATTCAAAACGAAGTAGCCGTTGCTGCCATGAGTACCACGCGACCGGACGCGTCCGGTGTGGACGACCGGACGCAGGACGAGCAGCGTCTAGTCGAGTCCAAAGAGCTCCTAGATCCGCTCTGGGCCGACCGAACGCGTCTGGTCACTCCGGACCGAACACAGGAGACTCAGCGTTCGATGGAGTCCAGAGAGCTCCTAGAGCCGCTCTGAGCTGACCGGACATGTCCGGTCACATGAGACCGGACGCTCCCAGAGTCTAATCAAATATAGCGCTGAAACCCGAGACTCGCTGATTCACACCGGACGCGTCCGGTCGCTCTCTGCAATTCAATGCCGAGCCACAACACTTTGACCGGATGCTGAATAGTAACTCCTCAGTGTCCGGTCGCTCCACTGAGCTAGAGTCTGGTCGTTAATACCGGACGCGTCCGGTCGCCATACCGGATGTGTCCGGTCACTCTGTGACCAGCAGCGACTAACTCCTTTTCAACTCTATCTTCTTCACCCTTGTTCAAATATGCCAACCACCAAGTGTATCACCTTGTGCAAATGTGTTAGCATATTTTCACAAACATTTTCAAGGGTGTTAGCACTCCACTAGATCCTAAATGCATATGCAATGAGTTAGAGCATCTAGTGCCACTTTGATAACCGCAATTTCAATATGAGTTTCACCCCTCTTAATAGTACGGCTATCGAACCTAAATGTGATCACACTCGCTAAGTGTCTTGATCACCGAAACAAAATGGCTCCTACCACTTATACCTTTGCTTGAGCCTTTTGTCTTTCTTTTACTTCTTTTTCAAGTCCAAGCACTTATCATCACCATGGCAACACCATCATCATGTCATAATCTTCATTTGCTTCACCACTTGGAGTAGTGCTACCTATCTCATGATTACTTTGATAAACTAGGTTAGCACTTAGGGTTTCATCAATTCACCAAAACCAAACTAGAGCTTTCAGCGACATGCGTGGCGGCAGCAATAGCCACACGCGGGCAGTCAAGGGCTGCATGTCTTGTTCTTTGATCTCACAACCAGAATTTTACACTTTTCTTAGTGATGTGGGCTTCTCCTAGTGTTTTAGCATTCAATTTAGTATAAATTTCCCTACTAAATGCCTTCTATTGAGGATTTCCATGTGCTATGTGTCGGTGTTTCGGACCGAGGGGTCCTCAACCAACCAGTGAATTTGAACTACGTGCCCCTAATCCTAGATGGTGATGCAAAGAGACACAAGATTTATACTGGTTCAGGCAATTGGTGCCCTACGTCCAGTCTGAGAGATCGATCTTGTATTCCTTGCACCGAAGTGCTTGTAGTAGGGGGTTACAAGCTGGATGAGAGAGGGAGCTAGTCCCAGGTCTCGTCATGGAACGGTGCGGGCTGCTTGAGACATTGCTCTCAGGCAGCTTGGGAGAGCGTGTGTTACAGAGTGTCGCTTGCTCGAGTGTGAGAGCGTGGTTCTTTCGTATGTTTTTTCGCCTCCCCTAGAGCTATCCCTGGTTGCTTCCTTTTATAACCACAAGGAGGGAGCCAGGAGTACATGAGTGAGCTACACGTGGAGCCTACTGTAGTTCAGTCCTGTAGCAGCATGGTGTTGGGAATGGCGATCGGTACTTGACTGGCGCGCCGTGCTGGCCAGGCTCGAGGTTGTTGAGGTCGTGGGAGTCCTTGTTGACCTCTAGTCAGTATGGCCTCCACTATAGGAGACATGCCGTGCCTTGTGGATTCTTGACTTGGTGGAGTGCCGAGGCCTGGCGGGTGCTGTAGCTGATCGTGTCGAGGCCTACTTTGCCGAGGCCTCGGAGGTGACCCGTGTGTGATGCAGGGGTCTTGATGGTCAGCGTCGTACCCGGTTTAGGTGGAAGAGTGCGGAGCGTGTGTCCACAGGGCACGGTAACCCCTGCACCATCAGTAGGGGATGGTAAAAAGGAGATTTGACCGCTGTCCTATCGCCCCTGTTGCTGTACCCTGCTAGTCATGGCTGACGTAGTAGGTGTGACCAGGCACACTTTAAATGGATAGGACGGCTTGCTAGAGGGACGGTTGAGGTAGAGGCGACGAGGATGCAGGACGAGCCTGGCCTTGGTCGAGGCGGAGAAGGAATAGTACGTCCGAGGCCCTGCCGGGGGGTCTCGAACGAGGCGGAGGATGAGCAGTTGGTCTTTCATGCTGATTCTGAGACTACAGGGACCCGGACTTGACCCTCCACGCCGCTTTGTCCTTGGCGCAGGAGTTAGGTAGCATAGGGCAGTATGGGTGTCAGCAGGGGGCAATGTGATGAGCACAGTGGCAGGTAACCCCTGCTACGCCCGGTCCCCTGTCCCGTCGGTCACTCTGCCTGTACTGCACCAACGCACGGCTGACGTTGCGGGAGTAGCTGGGCGCATTAACTGGATGTGACGTTTTGTCAGAGGAGTCGGTCAGGACGGAGGTGATGAGGTTGTTGCCGAGCCCAGCCTCGGGCGAATCGGAGAATTGGTATCCCGTCGGAGGCCTTGCGGGGCGGGGCCTCAGCGAGAGGGCCTCGGCGGGGCGAAGAGCTTTGGCCTTTCGTCTGAGGCCTCGGCGCAAGCCTCGGGCGAATCAGAGAATCTGGCGAGACCTCGTGGTTGTCCTTTGGCTTTGATTTTTGCAAGGCTTAAGCAATATTTTTGGTTCTTGCTTGGGGTACCCCTTCTTGTGGTATCCGACAGTAGCCCTCGAGCCTCGGGAGGAGTGTGGGTACTTTCCTGAGGTTTTGACGAGACTTGGCTCGCAGCAGCTCCCGTCAGGATCGTGTGTTTGTACTTGGTGGTTCCGGTGGGTGCGCGCGAGCGCACCCGCCGGGTGTAGCCCCCGAGGCCCTGGAGGAGTGGGTTTACTCCTCTAGGGGCTTTTTTCTCCGTTGAGCAAGGAGTTTTATCATGTTTTCCGGGCCCATGAATGCGAGTTTGGGTCGCTGGGACTTGGCCTAGTTGCAGTAAGAGCCCCTGAGCGAGAGGGCGATCAGGAGTTCCCCTGGCTTTTTTAACGGCCCTCACGCATCCTTTTCGCTCGGAAGGAGGGGTTTGTTTGCCGAGCCCCCTCAAGTGTGAGCCTAGGTCGCTGGGTCTCGGCAAGGTTTGCAGAGAGAGCCCCCGAGCCTCCGCACGGAGCGAGAGGGCGGTCAGGAGTTCCCCTGGCTTTTTATGCGACCCTCGCGCATCCTTTTCGCCCGGAAGGAGGGGTGGAATAAGCCAGGCTACCCTCGGTGGATGCGAGCGGTGACACTTCCGGTGAGCTGCTATCGGGTAAGTCCGAGTGGAGGCCCGTGCCCCATTTGATAGGGGTCGGCTTGTGGTCTAGAGACGCACTCCAAAACTACCAGAGGGCTTCTCTAGTGGGTCCCAGGGCTGTTCGATTGGCCCCGGGGGCTCGGCACCTCCCTATGGTGGGATCCCATTTGGAGAACTCCCTGCTGGTCTCGGACACGACTTAGGGCATCCCGAGCGATCGCTTGCTCGGGCCTCGGCCATGTACGGGCTCGCCCATAGCTGTCCCTGACTCTGTTGTCCTGGGGCGGCTGTCGAAACCCTCGAGGGTCCAGCCTTTGAACCCCTGGACCGTAACGGGTTCGGCGCCCTTTTTGTCATGTTTTTCCGAATCTCCGAGTGCGAGCTTGGGTGGCTTGCTTTCGTTTTGGGTGCAGGAAGAGCCCCTGAGCCTCCGCACGGAGCGAGAGGGCGACCAGGAGTTCCCCTGGCTCTTTAGGTGACCCTCGCGCATCCCTTTCATTCAGAAGGAGGGGCTTGTTTGCCGAACCCCCTCGAGTGCGAGCCTGGGTCGCTGGGTCTTGGCAAGGTTGCAGGGAGAGCCCCCGAGCCTCCGCACGGAGCGAGAGGGCGGTCAGGAGTTCCCCTGGCTCTTTATGCGACCCTCACGCATCCTTTTCGCTCGGAAGGAGAGGTTGTTTGCCGAGCCCATCGAGTGCGAGCCTAGGTCGCTGGGTCTCGGCAAGGTTTGTAGGGAGAGCCCCCGAGCCTCCACACAGAGCGAGAGGGCGGTCAGAAGTTCCCCTATCTTTTATGCGACCCTCGCGCATCCTTTTCGCTCGGAAGGAGGGGTTGTTTGCCGAGCCCATCGAGTGTGAGCTTAGGTCGCTGGGTTTCGGCAAGGTTTGCGGGGAGAACCCCTGAGCCTCCGCATGGAGCGAGAGGGCGGTCAGGAGTTCCCCTGGCTCTTTATGCGACCCTCACGCATCCTTTTCGCTCAGAAGGAGGGGTTTGTTTGCCGAGCCCCCTTGAGTGCGAGCCTAGGTCGTTGGGTCTCGGCAAGGTTTGCAGGGAGAGCCCCCGAGCCTCCACACGGAGCGAGAGGGCGGTCAGGAGTTCCCCTAGCTTTTCATGCGACTCTCGCGCATCCTTTTCGCTCGGAACGAGGGGTGGAATATGCCAGGCTACCCTCGGTGGGCACGAGCGGTGACACTTCTGGTGAGCTGCTATCGGGTAAGTCTGAGTGGAGGCCCGTGCCTCATTCGATAGGGGTCGGCTAGTGGTCCAAAGACGCACTCCAAAAGTACCTGATGGCTTCTCTAGTGGGTCCTAGGGCCGTTCGATTGGCCCCAGGGGCTCGGCGCCTCCCTACGGTGGGATCCCATTCGGAGAACTCCCTGCTGGTCTCGGACATGACTTAGGGCATCCGGAGCGATCGCTTGCTCGGGCCTCGACCATGTACGGGCTCACCCATAGCTGTCCCTGACTCTGTTGTCCTAGGGCGACGGTCGAAACCCTCGGGGGTCCAGCCTTCGAACCCCTAGACCGTAACGGGCTCGGTGCCCAGTTCCTTAGTCTGGAAGGAATCGGCTGGGGGAATATTCCCCTCCCATCTGCTGACAATGGCAGGCATGCCTTTTGAGGCGGTTTCTCAGGGCCTGCTGTTGCTGCGGTTGGTAGCGACGCGGTGTCAGCGGGAAAGACATAACCGTCCATGCGATTAATGAGGAAAAGGTGGGTGCGTGGGCGGTGAAATTGGATCTGGATTAACTATGCCTGGACTCGAGGGAAACTTCCCCGATTTCATCGCCTGACTGTTTTGTCCTTTCCCTGCATAAATACGAAATGAGTCTCACCCCTCCCCTCCTTACCTTGCCCGTACTTGCCTTTTCTACCTTCGAGCCATTGCCAAGAACAGAGAGCGCCGGGGAGAAGGGCAAGGGAGAGAGGAAGAGCTAGAGAGAGAGAGAGAGACTTACCGCCGTAGCAGCATTCGCCCCCCTGTGCAATGGCCGGTGGCCCTGTCATCCTCCCGGCGGATCCTTGGGAGCCATCCGATGTGTCCGTGGAGATGCTGCAGTCTCTTGTCGGCGACGGCCTTCTCCGCCCGATCACCGACCCCGATAGGCCGGAGTGGATTGCTCCGTTGGGCGAGCCGGAGCCGAGGCCACCTGCGGGGTACGTCATGAGCTTCGTGTCCTTCCACGAGCATGGTCTCGGCTTACCAGTGGACTGATTCATGCGAGCGCTCCCGCATTACTACAGCATGGAGCTGCATAACTTCAACCCCAACTCCATCGCGCAGGCGGCCATCTTTGTCGCCGTCTGCAAGGGGTACTTAGGCATTGCCCCCCATTGGGAGCTGTGGCTCCATCTCTTCCAGGCGGGGCATACCACCAAGCCGACAGGCACGGCGGGTACGAGGAAGACAACGAGGGCCGGCGGCTGCACTCTCTAGGTGCAGCAAAGCTGGCAGCACCTTTACATCCCGGCCCAGCTCACGTCATCCAATCGCCGCTGGTACACCAGCTGGTTCTACCTCCACAACGACGATGGTAGATTTCCCCCCTATACTGGGCGGATCGTGGAGGACTGTCTAGAGAAGTGGGGGTATGGTGTCCCGAAGGAGGATCAGCCCAAGCTACAACCACTCCTAGAGGGGCTAGAGAGGCTATGGGGCCGCTGCCTTATGGCGGCTGTGGTCGTGGCGGCCTTCCATCGCTGGAGGGTGCTGCCGCTGATGGCTTGGCGGCGGCGCCTGTTCGACATGAGACCGAATGAGCCGATCGAGGGCATCCGGATGTCTGCCGCTGCCCTCTCCGACGAGGAAATTCTACGTCGGGTGAGGGAGACGGTGGATGGGAAGCTGAAGAGCGGTGGTCTGACCCACATCGTCATGCGCCCATTGTAGGGGTATCTCTCCCTGGCAAGTCACGCGCCGCTGCAGCCCCTGAGGCCTCCTCGTTCCTCACCATTTTCCCATTTCCTTACTTGCGTTCGCCGTTCCTGTAGGGGATGAGGGATGTGCGAGCCTCCCCGTCACCCGTTCCCGAGGACGCAAGGTGGCGGGTGGCAAACCAAGCACATGCCGAGGCGTAGAAGAAGAAGGACGCCAAGGAGGCAAGGCGCAACAAGAAGATACTCGAGCGCGAAGCACTGGAGAAACGCCGCCGGCGTCAAAAGTAGGACGGTCTCTCGGTGGAGTTGTCTCCGTCGCCGTCGCTATCGGAGGATTCTTTGGATGAAGATGACAGGATCGAGAGGGGGCGAGGTCCCCTAGACCATCTCCCCGATGTCGGGGAGACAGCGCTCGGGGCGTCGGTGAGCAGCCCGGCATTTCCGGGGGGAGGAGGAGATGGCGCCCTAGGGTCAGCAATCGCTCACCCCGCGTCCAAAGCCGATACGCCCGAGGTACGGGCACTGGGGAAGCGTGCCGTCAGCCTGGTGGGCTCGTCGGCAGTGGTGGAGCAGGCGGCAGTGGGGGCGACGCAACTGCCCCCGTAGAGGGTCGAGGGGGCGCCGGAGTCCGACGAGGGTCGGCTGGCATCAGTGGATACCGGGGCCGTGCCTCCGCCACCACCACCGCCATTGCAGAGGAGAGTTGCGGTGCCAAAGCGGCTGCAACCCCGCTCGAGGTGAGTGTTTTTTTTCAACGATGTTCGTATCGTCTCCTACTCACTTCATGGTCATATGCTGACCAAGTGGGTGTTTTGCCTTCAATCGGAAGTGTCAGGTGGAGGTGCCAGCCTTGGTGCCGCGTAAGGCACTCAAGGTGAGTGCCGGCTCCACTGCTCAATAGGCGGCGGAGGCGCAAGCCACCGTGCAGCGTGGTGCGGCATCGGCTGGGGCCGACCTGGAGGGGTCGGTCACTCAGGAAGAGGCTCCTGGGGCGGCCACAGAGCAGACAGAGGAGGAAGGGCCTACGCCGCATGTTGTCAAGGCCCACGAGTCCGATGGGGCCGGGGCGCCCCCAGTTGCCGAGGCCGGGAGCAAAGCCGAGGCCCCTGGGACTTCCGAGGCTGAGATGGTTGAGGCGAGCACGGTGGGCCCAGTGGCCCAGGAATCAGAGATGGAGGTGGGGCAACCTTTGGTGCCACCCCCGGCCCAAGGCCTGCCGCCATCGTAGGAGAGCGCCCAGGAGGTGGAGGTTCATGCGACCTCTCCTGACGATACTTCCTGGGGGAAGGAGGCGGCAGATGTCGAGGCGGCCAGCACCGCCGAGCAGCCAGTTCCGGCTTCTGGCGAGGGAAACTCGGCCCTCGCGCGGGTACGACCCGAGCCCCGCGGGTGGAATCACCCGCGTGTATTGTGGCTGAGCCGGGATGACCCGGAGGGGGAGCCTCTATTCACCCTTGAGGATGCGGTCGAGGGGGGGGGCGCTGGAGCTCCTTCAAGCAATATCGTCGGCTGGCGGTGTAGTCACTGCAAACGACGCTGTCCGTCATGGATGACGATCTGCCCGGCGTCGCCCAGGTACGCGTCTTCTTTTCTCGTGCGGTGTCGTCTTGTTCTAAGTCTTTTCGCAATGCATGACCCCTGTTCTACCTATCCAGGAGCTCGAGGCCCGGTCTCTCGGGAAGTCGTTGTTCCTCCATCAGGAGAGGGACGTCTGGGACCAGCTCGGGCAGCAGAAGGACCTGCTCGCCAACTCCAATAGGCTTCTGTCGGCGCAGAGCACGGAGGTGGAGGACCTCCGCCTTCGCTGTGTAGATATGAAGGCCGAGGCAGCCACGGCTCGGGAGCAGGTCACCCCTTTGGCGGCGCGAGTCAAGGAGCTGGAGGAGGAGCTGACCCGGGTGGCCGGTGAGCGGGACGTCCTCTTATCCCGGGCTGACAAGGTACTCAAGGCGGCCGAGGCCTCCCGGGTCAATGCCTTGGCCTAGAAGGGGAAGTACGAGGGTGAGTTCTGTTCCCTTTATTTTGCTTGTTTTTTCTTGTGTTCGGCCCCTAACTCCCCAGTGTTGTACAGAGCTGGAGAAGGAGGCTTCTCGGGCAGCCGAGGCCTCTCAGGTCGAGGTCCAGCACTAGAAGGGGAGGGCCGAGGCCTCTCAGGTCGAAGTCCAACGCTGGAAAGAGAAAACCAAGGGTGAGTCCCGTAGGGCTTTGCCCGTTTCTGGCCTATTTTTCTTTCTCGCTTAACCGTATCCTGCGTATTCTGGCGCAGTGTTGGAGAAAGAGGCTTCTCGGGTGGCTGAGGCTTCAGCCGCAGGGTAGGCGGTGCTCGTGGCCGAGACCGGGGAGCATGACGCGCTGTAGAGCGCAGCTCGTACCATCTACGAGGCCCTGGAGGTTGAGGGGGTTCAGTCGGGTAGCTCTCTCAGGAGCCGCCTGACTGCGTTGAGTGGCCAAGTGCGGGAGCGACTTCGGGCGGCGTTGCATACGAGCGTCAAGCGTGCCCTGGCCGTCATCTCCTCGCATTACGCCGTCAACCTCAAGGCCATCAGCGATGGTTACATCTTGCCTGATGATGACGAGGAGGCCGATGAGGACGTCACGAAGCTGATGGAGGCGGCTGAGGCCCCCGGTATGGCGCTGGCTAGCCTGTTTGAAGAAGAGGTGGTTCCTTCCACGCCGACTGTCGATGTACGAGGCCCTAAGCCTTGACCTGGGCCAAAGGGGGCCATGTAAACGAATTGAGTTATTGTTGTGTCGTGACATTTGTGGCCGTCGAGGCCTTTGAAGTACTCGTGCGTACGCTTTTTTAATCGCTTTATATTGTTTTTCCAAGCCTCTGCCCTGTTTGTAGACAAGTCCTTTGCAAACGACTTCCTCAGAACCTGAGCTGCCCTTCTGGTGAAAGGTGGTGAGGGAGTTGCCGTAGCCTAGAGGCGTAGGCAGTCTCGCGGCTCGGCCGGCCTTTTGCACTCGAGGCGCGCTTTTGGTCCTTAGATTTTTTACAATCGACCTGTCAGAGTACGCGAGAGAGTTTGGCGTGGAAATTTATTCAAAAAATGATTAAAAAATAGTGCCTAGGACTTAGGGGGTTCCCCCCGCTTCTAGCCCCCGAGGGAGGCTTGGTTCTGCAGAGGCAGAGCCGAGCCTCGCTTATAGGGTTATCGCAACGTCGATCCCCCGTCGATGGGGGGGGTTCTCGAAAATTAGAACAACTAAAGAACGCTTCTTTAATATATTTCGAGAAAAAATGTATACGATGCTTGGAAGTTTAAGGGTAGAAACGACGTAGTTGTTCTATGTTCCAAGCGTTGGTGAAGATTTCGCCCTTCTTGTTGGCCAGCTTGTAGGTCCCGAGCTTTAGCGCTTGGGCGACGATGTACGACCCTTCCCATGGCGGGGTCAGCTTGTGGCGGCCCTTGTTGCTCTGCCTCAGTCTCAGCACCAGGTCACCCACCTTCAGGTCTCGACTTCGGATGCGTCGGGCTTGATAGCGTCGTAGGGCTTGCTGGTACTTGGCCGAATGTAGCGACGCAACGTCTCGGCCTTCCTCTAGTTGGTCGAGGGCGTCCTCGTGAGTAGTGCGGTTGCTTTGCTCATTGTAAGCCTGCAGCCTTGGGGAGCCGTACTCCAAGTCAGTGGGGAGGATGGCCTCGGCTCCATAGACCAGGAAGAACGGCGTGAACCCCGTGGCTCAGCTTGGTGTATTCCTCAGGCTCCAGATGACCGACGGGAGTTCGACCAGCCATTTCTTATCGAATTTCTTCAACCGGTTGTATATCCTTGGCTTGAGGCCCTGTAGAATCATGCCGTTGGCACGTTCTACTTGGCCATTTGTCCTAGGGTGTCCTACGGCCGACCAGACCACACGGATGTGGTGGTCGTCGTAGAACGTCAGAAATTTATGTCGGGTGAATTGTGTCCCATTGTCGGTGATGATGGTGTTTGGAACACCGAACTTGTGGATGATATCAGTGAAGAACAATACCGCTTGCTCGGATTTGATTTGAGTGATCGGACGAGCCTCGATCCACTTGGAGAACTTGTCAATAGCTACCAACAAGTGGGTGTTGCCCCCCGGGGGCTTTCTGCAGAGGCCCAACCATGTCCAGTCCCCACACGGCGAACGGCCACGTGATGGGGATGGTTTGGAGGGCTTGAGCCGGGAGGCGCGTCTGCCGTGCATAGTACTGACATCCTTCGTAGGAGCATACCAGCTTGGTGGCGTCGTCTACCGTCGTTGACCAGTAGAACCCTTGGCGGAAGGCGTTTCCGACGAGCGTCCGAGGCACAGCATGGCGCCCGTAGGCTCCCATGTGCAAGTCCCAAAGTAGGGCTTGGCCTTCCTCGGTGGTGATGCATCGTTGGAGGACGCCAGATGGGCTTCGTCTGTACAACTCGCCGTTGCTGACGACGTAAGTTTTGGCTCATCGCGCAAGCCGTTGGGCCTTGGTCCTGTCCGCAGGAAGCACTCCTCGAGTGAGGCGATCAAGGAGGGGGACCCGCCAGTCCGCCCCTCGGTTGGCCTCGGGAGGTCCTGCATCGATTTCCATGGCCTCGGGCTCGGCCACCGGGGTCTTGGTAACAGAACGGGCCTCGGGCCCTGTGGTGGGCTCGACCGGTGGGTCTTCTTGTGCCGCCGAGGCGTAGTCCACCGAGGGCTTGTGTAGGTCTCTAGCGAATATGTTCGGGGGGACCGGGACCCGTGCCGATGCCATCTTTGCCAGTTTGTCCGCGGCCTCGTTGAACTTCCACGCAATGTGGTTGAGTTCGAGACCGTCGAACTTATCTTCAAGGCGACGTACCAGTTTGCAGTACGCCTCCATTTTGGGGTGGTGACAATTCGAGTCCTTCATGACTTGGTCGATGATGAGCTGTGAATCGCCCTGTACGTCGAGACGCCGCACTCCAAGCTCAATGGCGATCTGCAAGCCATTGACGAAAGCTTCGTACTCGGCTGCGTTGTTGGAGGCGGCGAAGTGGAGCCGAATCATGTAACGCACATGCACTCCGAGGGGAGAGATGAAGAGCAGACCCGCACCTACCCCGGTCTTCATTAGAGACCCATCAAAGTACATGGTCCAGCATTCGTCTTGGATTTGAGCAGGTGGCAGCTGGGTGTCGGTCCACTCAGCCACAAAATCGACTAAGACTTGGGATTTAATTGTTTTCCAAGGCGCAAAAGATAGGGCCTCCCCCATGAGTTCAACAGCCCACTTGGCTATTCTACCCGAGGCCTCCCAGTTCTGGATTATCTCCCCCAGAGGGAAAGATGACACCACGGTCACCGGGTGGGATTCGAAGTAGTGATGCAGCTTGCGCCGAGCCAAGACTATGGCGTAGATCAGCTTCTAGATGTGGGGGTAGCGTGTCTTAGTTTCGGAAAGTACCTCGCTGATGAAGTAAACAAGTCATTGGACGGGTAGAGCGTGCCCCTCTTCCTGCCTCTCGACTACTACGGTCGCGCTGACTACTTGGGTCGTTGTGGCGAGGACCGCCGTCCTTCTCCTGGGCCACCTGGCCCTCGAGTCTTCAGCAAGGCCATCCATGGCGCCCGTTCCCGCTCGATTTGACAACCACCAACCTCGCAGCATACAAGGCGAGACCAACCCCGAGTTGCCCAAATGTCGGGTTGGTCTCGCCACGTATTTTGTGAGGTTGGCTGGTTGCCAAATCGAGCGGGAACGGGCGCCGCGGATGGCCTTGCTGAAGACTCGAGGCCGTGTGTGGCCAGAGAAGGATCGCGTCCTCGCCACTATCGTGAGCGCCTCCTTGCGGCGTGGGTAGCCATGGGTGGGCCCATCATCGTCGTGGCATCGTCACCTGCTGACCACATCGTGGTCATCTTGTGCCTCGCATCGGTCGCTGAGGCAGTCATGCACTGAGGGGGCCCTAAGGCGGTCGTGCACTGAGGGGGCCCTGAGGCGATTGTGCACCAAGGGGCATTTCGAGGTGTCCTCGCGCCATCGAGATGCGGAGCTTTCGGCCTGCTGTACCGCGGCGGTCTCGAGAAGGTCTCGGAGCTCGCCGCGAACCTGTCGCCCCTCCGTGGTAGAGGGCTCGGGCATCGCTCGGACTAGCATTGCCGCTGCCACGATGTTCTGGCTAGCGCGATTGAAGATTGGGGGTTGCTCACTCCCCTTGTCGTTGTTGATGCAGCGGTGCACGTCGTGGGCCCTCCGCAGGGCCCTTCCGCCATCACCGCAACCTCGCTGCTCCTGCTCGAGAGTGTCTTGGAGCTGCTACTGCAGGAGTCGGTCTTGGTCGACCTTTGTCTGGAGCTCACAGAGCTGCTCCAGTCCAGCGTCGGAGTTCCTCGGGGCGGCGTTCATGTTCTCAGGTCACCAAGCTCGACGAGCGGGGTGTGGCGTCGCCCGCCCTTTATGGAGCGGGAGCGCGGTTGCTGCCCCTTCAATCTCATTACTTGCCCCTAGCATTACAGAGCCCGATGTGGAAGCACTCTCGAGTGGGATCGAATCGCCTTCGCCGTCATCGGAGTCGGAGTAGCCGGGCGATGCCACTTACGGCCAAAAAGCGGCGCATAGCCTCAGGGTCGTGAAGCCTGGAGAAGTCTGCTCTGGCCCACACCTTGTCCTCCTCTGAGGAGTCGGTGTGGGTGTGAGCCGAGGTTGTGGCCGAAAAGTCAAGGGCGAAACGTTGGTGGCGCCCTGAGGGCTCCATGTGAGCGGAAGCGTAGGCGGCGGAGGCATTTCTCAACCCAAAAGGGTATGGAGACGGGGCCAGCGCCGGGCCCTGCTCCGTCGGAGTTGGCTCCTCAGGTAGTGGCGGTGCGGAACTTGACGACGGGGCGTCGCTGCACGTCACCGGTGTCTTTCCCCTGCCCAAGCTTAGGCCAGACAGGTCCCCAACCAGGGACCTCGTACCAACAGCCGGGCATGGGATACCGGCAGAGCACGGCACATCCCCTGAGGTCGTGCGGTGTCGGGGTGGTCCTGCTCGCGCCGTGCCTGGCGAGCGCGACGAGAGCGGTGGCCCGGGCGCCGCCTGCGCCAGGGCTGCTGGTGCGCGACGCCGTCGTCGGCCAAAGGGGCTCTAGGTGGGAGGAGTACTAGGTCATACTCACGTCCTAGAGATATGAACTCTAGGCTCCCAAACTAGATCACCATGCCGAGACGTAGTGGGCGTATGGGGTTAGCCATCCGGAACTTGTTGGGACGATCAAGCTAACACGCAGAGGCCCCTACCTGGCGTGCCAACTGTCGGTGTTTCGGACCGGGGGGTCCTCAACCAACCAGTGAATTTGAACTGCATGCCCCTAATCCCGGATGGTGATGCAAAGAGACACAAGGTTTATACTAGTTCAGGCAATTGGTGCCCTACGTCCAGTTTGAGAGATCGATCTTGTATTCCTTGCACCGAAGTGCTTGTAGTAGGGGGTTACAAGCTGGGTGAGAGAGGGAGCTAGTCCCAGGTCTCGGCGTGGAACGGTGCGGGTTGCTTGAGACGTTGCTCTCAGGCAGCTTGGGAGAGCATGTGTTACAGAGTGTCGCTTGCTCGAGTGTGAGAGCGTGGTTCTTTCGTATGTTTTTCGCCTCCCCTAGAGCTATCCCTGGCTGCTTCCTTTTATAACCGCAAGGAGGGAGCCAGGAGTACATGAGTGAGCTACACGTGGAGCCTACTGTAGTTCAGTCATGTAGCAGCATGGTGTTGGGAATGGCGATCGGTACTTGACTGGCGCGCCGTACTGGCCAGGCTCGAGGTTGTTGAGGTCGTGGGAGTCCTTGTTGATGTCTAGTCAGTATGGCCTCCACTGTAGGAGACATGCCGTGCCTTGTGGATTCTTGACTTGGTGGAGTGCCGAGGCCTAGCGGGTGTTGTAGCTGATCGTGCCGAGGCCTGCTTTGCCGAGGCCTCGGAGGTGACCCGTGTGTGATGCGGGGGTCTTGATGGTCAGCGTCGTACCCGATTTAGGTGGAAGAGTGCAGAGCGTGTGTCCGCAGGGCATGATAACCCCTGCACCATCAGTAGGGGATGGTAAAAAGGAGATTTGACCGCTGTCCTATCGCCCCTGTTGCTATACTCTGTCGGTCATGGCTGACGTAGTAGGTGTGACCAGGTGCACTTTAAACGGATGGGATGGCTCACCAGAGGGACGGTTGAGGCGGAGGCGACAAGGATGCGGGACGAGCACGGCCTCGGCCGAGGCGGAGAAGGAATAGTACGTCCGAGGCCCTGCCGGGGGTCTCGGACGAGGCGGAGGACGAGCAGTTGGTCTTTCATGCTGATTTCGAGACTACAGGGACCCGGACTTGACCCTCCACGCCGCTTTGTCCTTAGCGCAGGAGTTAGGTAGCACAGGGCAGTACGGGTGTCAGCAGGGGGCAGTGTGATGAGCACAGTGGCAGGTAACCCCTGCTGCGCCCGGTCCCCTGTCCTGTCGGTCACTCTGCCTGTACTGCACCAACGCGTGGCTGATGTTGCGGGAGTAGCTGGGTGCATTAACTGGACGTGACGTTTTGTCAGAGGAGTCGGTCGGGACGGAGGTGGTGAGGTTGTTGCCGAGCCCAGCCTCGGGCGAATCAGAGAATTGGTATCCCGTCCGAGGCCTTGCGGGGCGGGACCTCGGCGAGAGGGCCTCAGTGAGAGGGCCTCGGTGGGGCGGAGAGCTTTGGCCTTTTGTCTGAGGCCTTGGCGCAAGCCTTGGGCTAATTGGAGAATCTACCGAGACCTCGTGGTTGTCCTTTGGCTTTGATTTTTACAAGGCTTAAGCAATATTTTCGGTTCTTGCTTAGGGTACCCCTTCTTGTGGTATCTGACACTATGACTAGTGGTAATGTTTTATTACTACATAAAAACACTAGGAGAATTTCACCATTTTTGTAATGATCTCCCTATGATCACACGGTCAAACTCAAGCCCCCACTAGCTTTTTCTGACTGATTTAAGTAGTGTGTGGGTGGGCAGTAAGCGCGGACGTCTGGACGAACATGGTGTTTGGACGTTCGAGCGCTAGTCTCTCCGAACTGAGAAGTCAAAATATGATGTTGTAACGAGAACTATGTGTTAGAACTTAGGACATAAAACATGTCACTCATGAATAGGACACTTAATTAAATTGAATTAAGGGACCCATACACTTTTGTTAAGAGATGGGATGGCCATTAAGCCTAGCAACGAAGACTGGTGCCTCCTTGGAGTAGATTCTGATGCAGAAGAGTGATGGATGAAGTGTTTTTGTTGATAGATTATGGTCGTGCCTCGCCATCAACCTCCTGGTGGCAACATTGGTGATAAAGGAGAGGGAGGTAGTGTCGGCCATCTTCTTGTTACTCTAACAAGTGGATGGGTTTTTGTTTGTCATGGCTCTGATTTTTTCTAAGGTTTTTGGTGTAGATTCTCATACAAAAAATTTACCAAATGGGCAAAAAGCCAACCACTCAATGGTTGAAGTCCGCCAAAACCTACCGAGACAAACTAAGGGTCTGTTTGGGACTGCTTATAACACC
Source organism: Miscanthus lutarioriparius (assembly GCA_904845875.1). Classification (NCBI taxonomy): domain Eukaryota; kingdom Viridiplantae; phylum Streptophyta; class Magnoliopsida; order Poales; family Poaceae; genus Miscanthus; species Miscanthus lutarioriparius. Next base: position 76,145,430 of record CAJGYO010000008.1, on the reverse strand, counting down.
CTAAAATTTGCTACTTTGGAAATATAGTTAAATTGATTTAAAATTTTGAATTTTTGTGCTCATAAAATATAAGAAAAAGAATATTTTTCATTATATTAAAATTTATCATAAGGACTAGCAACATGGTTGTGCATACATGCCGGTGCATTTGATTTATTTGGTTGAGTGGTTTGAATCAAGATTCAAAATGGTTTCAATTGCTTTTTGAAATAAATGTGAAAATGGCTTTGAAGTAAAAGAAAAGAAAATTTGAAAATAAAAGAATTTAAAAAGTTGTAAAAATTACTTTTGGGAAGACTTACTAAAATTTTCTCATTTTTGTTTGAATTGAAAAGTGTATTTGAAACCCTATTCAAACTTGATTTGGTTCATATTTGAATGAGGTTTTGAAATAGGAAAGGAAAATAGAAAAGGAATTCTTTATTTTTTCCTCTCCCTACCCAGCATTTGGACCGCTCGGTCTTGCTCCCCACGCCGCCCGCTTCCCACTCCCCGCTTCTCCGCTCGGCCTAGCTAGCCGTTTCCCCGCTTCACCGTGTGCCTCCGCTCATGGGCTGGCCCAGTAGGCCACGTCGCCCGCGCCTCCTCCCGCGTCTGGAGTCACTGCCACCCTATCCCTACCTTCTTGTCTTGCTGATGAGTGGGACCCACCTATCGGCGCCATCCTCTACCTCGAGTCATCGTCGCGCCGGACTTTGCCGCCGCCAGGACTCCACCGCCGCCCCGTCTTCGCCGGTTGCCGTGCGCGCAAGTTCCCCGCCCCCATAAATATCAATCCTGCATGCGCCGCTCCCATCCCGAGTACCCGCCGCCTCTCGCATAACCCTAGAGCATCCACCGCCTCGAGCTCGCAGCGCCACCGCCGGGCCGGGAGTCCGCCGCTGCTCCAACTCCACCTCGTATCCACCCGATTTGGTGTGACCTCCACGCCAAGCTCCCTATAAAGCTTCGTGACCCCCTCTGCATCCATCTGCGCTGCCGCTCTAGCCTTGGCTTCGCGTTGCCGCTGTATTTCGGATCTCGCCGAGCTCATGTTCACCCGCCGCCTTCGGTCTCCACCTTGGTGGCCTCTCCGACATCGGGAAGCCCCTAGGTGAGTTCGCTGTGCTCCGCTCTCTCTCCCGATGCCTTCCCCGTGTCGTAGCATGGCCCGTAGGCGCTTCCCCTGCACGCCGGCGAGCTCCTCGTCGTCGTTAATGGCCGTCGCCATCTAGAGTCCTGTTCCGGCCGGCTGCACCCTCATTCTCTCCCTTCTATCTTATCTCAGCCGCCCAATCCACGATCAACGGCTCAGAATAGAAGATACCCTTTCGACGACCATCTTGCTAAAGAGCCCCTACGATTTTGCTAAATAGAACCCGCCGTCCCTGGTTTATTTCAAAAGGATCCCTACCCTTTCTCCTATTAGTGGCCGCAGTCCACTGGCAGATTTAGAAATCAGATTTTATTTATTTTAATTCAAAAATCAAGTGCCATCTATTTACAAAATTGCCACTATTTTCAGTAGGCCATATCTTCTCCGTTTTAACTCTGATTTGACCCGTTCAACTTACGTTAGGTTCGTAATTCCATAATCTATATGTTTATATTACTATTAGATATGTTTTCAACTTTTGAAATTCAAGGTTAGATTTAATCTATTATTTTATTAAAGAAAATCTTGTTTAATTCATAACTTTTTTGTTATAGCTCCGATTAACGTGCTTTACGTGTCTGTGTGATCGTAGCAATGCGTAGATTTGATTTCAAATTCTTTTTCACTGATTGGTGTATTGTTCTAATATGGTATGTTTGAATGCTATGCATGTTTGTTCGGATGTTTGTGTGGTGCTTTATGATCATGTCCAGTCGGTGAGCTTTGCATTGGTGATATAAAAGAAGTTGATGATCCAGAAGTTCTTTGGAGGCTACGAATCAATAGAAGAAGGATCTAAGTTTTAAGGCAAGTATAGCATGGGATCTTTCTTGTTGTCCTATACATATTTAATCATTTAATTCATACTGCATGTGTCTACCTTGGCAACCGTAGTAATTTTCCTAGCTATTTAATATCCTGGATTCCTTGTCACCTATGGGGTATTGCATTGGGTAGTATGATACTAGTGTTCAACTACAACCATGATCTTATAACTTGACTAATGGAATATGCAATAAATATTAAAAGATGCTTTTTAGCAACATAGAATTAGGGGGCTACAACATTGAGCTATTGTTATGGTGCTCTAGATTCCTCTCTCTAAGGACTTATCTGTAAGTGATCATCCAGGACTTACAATACAGCTGTGAGGGCTACATGGCTCTGGCTTTAGCTCAGTACAAGGACCTTTTCTAGCTTGTTATAGGTTACCTTTATGGTGCAAGAGGGGTATGTTTCGGGTTGGATATAGTGCGGCCTCTGTCCGTCAGTGTATAGGATGCGCGTCATTGTGCCTGTCGAAAGGGGAGCTCTACATTCGCAAGGCACAGAAACCTAGCGGCCCTAACTTGATAGACGAACCTTTGAAAAGCTTCACAGTGAACCCTGCTTGCTCACCTTAGAAATGTTTTGGGAGTTATAAACCCAGGCATATGGGTATCATGACTCACAATGAAAGTGTACAACCTCTGCAGAGTGTAAAACTGGTATATCAATCGTGCTCACGGTCACGAGCGGCCTTGGAACATTTACAGAATAGATGATCACTAATGGTTAATGCTGATGAACACGGATGATACTGATGATGAAGATGCTCATTAATGATTACTATTTATGCTATTCATTATTCATGTTTACATAATCATGTGTTTATATGGGCTTGTGATAAACTTGTTGCTACTCAATTGCTAAAATCATGACTCATTAAAAGCTAATCGTAGTTAAACCAGTGTCAGCCTTTTGAGCCTCATGAACCCCATATTATATTTGTTGAGTACGACATGTACTTACGCTTGCTTTATTTTTTAAATCTTTGGAAAAATCCCGGATGGGTACCAGATTGCTAGAGTTTGGAGGAATTAGGCTTGTGATCAACCAGTCAGTTGTCCCTATGGAATCGGAGTCTTCACCCGAAGATCGGAGTTGTCTTTCCGTTGTTTGCTATCTAAGATTATATTCTTTATACTAAGTATGTTATATATTAAGCATTGTCTATTGATATTACCTTTCTTTATAGCTATATGTGAAATTTGACTTCCTAGGCTCACATATGGCGTGTATCTGGTTTTGTCCTTAAAACCGGGTGCTACACTGCTTCACAAACTCTGCTCCGTAAACTCCATCGTAGAATAGTTTCACAAAAACTAGAGTTTCTAGAGCACCTTTTACAACTCCTATTTTTTCTTTTTCTAAAGCAGAGTTTGTAGAGTTGGTACATGTTTGGTTAAAAAAATAACATGGAGTCGAAAAACATGGAGCGGAACAGCTCCAAAATAGGTCCTAAATAAAAGCAGCTGGTGAAACTAAAAAAAAAGTTACCTCCACCAACTCCACTCTGTCATATCTACTATAACAAGCTGTTTTACTAAACGTTTTTAATAGTGCTTAGTTGGCTTGTGAATGGTATTGGAGGTGGTCGTACGTTTATCCACCTTGCGATGTGGCTATAGCTTGAATGCAATAGTTCGTGGACGTTTAGTCGTTTGTGATAACCTCTTCGCTCAATAGCCCATCGACACTCTGATTTCTGGGCCTGGCCATTTGAGCCCTTTTCTTTGATGGGCGAAACGCAATTTTTTCATTTGTTTTCTGCAAAGGCTGGATTTGCACGAATCGATCGCGCTGCAAGGTCTGGACTCTGGAGTACGCGCGGAGCCTACCCGGGCCGGCGCCGCAGCATCTCTCCAGACCAGGCCAGCGTGGAGGTCCATCCAGTACATGGGTGACACTTATGGCTGCCCGTCCGCGTTGTTGGGCTGGTTTCGACAGTGAGCGGATTCGTTCCGATTAGCAAAGCAAGTGGGCTGGAATTGGTTGACCCAACAAGATCCAGTAGAATAACCCAACTCGAGCAGTAGCGCAGCCACGAGAAGAGAAGCTCCCTCACTGCACGAACCTGTGGCGTCCACGGCTGCCACTACATCGACTTCGTAGCTGAGGCGGCGGCGGCCGGCGGGTGACTGCGGCGTCGGCAATCAAGGCACGTGTCCGTTGTCCTAGACAGACTCGATGCCATTGAGATCGTTGCTCATGCTCTCCCACCGGCCACCGCAGTGGCAGGAACGACGGCCTCACGTAGCGTTGGAAGTTGGTAACCCAAAGACCTGCAGTGTCATACCCCATTATGGCACCACGAATTAGTGGCTTGTCCCTATAGAGCTTTTTCACTAAAGCATGTAAATGCAAGTTGGGTAATGAAAGCTTGCTGGATTAACCCAACGCAATCCGCATCCCTATTTTTGATGGTGTCAACCCAATGCAACCTTTTTTGGGTACTCCTAACGTCCGGACGGGTGGGGCGTTCAGACACTTGCGCCTGTAGTCCGTTTCCCGCGCTATTTCGCACGTCCATACAGGGCCCATGCCGCCCGAAGGCACCATCCGAGAGCTGCCTCAAGCCGCCGCTAACTAGTGCTACAGGGTCGAGGTCTGCCCGCCGCCACTAACAACCGTGGAGGCGAGAAACGCTGCCGGATATCTGATCCACACTGACTAGATGGAGATCCGCTGCACTCGTCCGATCTATTTTTAAAACATTCAGATGCAACAATTGCAACATACAAAAGAAGACAGATGAAACACTTGAAACATATTTTTGAAATACTTTAAAAACACCTAAAAACACTTGAAAACAATTGAAAACATAGGCAATATCCAAATAAAACAATTGCAACATATGTGTGAACATATGCAACATCCAGATAACACTTGCAACAATACGTCCGAAAACACATATGAAACATTGGGAACAGACATTAGCAATATACGTGTACAACCATTGCAACATATGCAACATCCCGATCTACTTTTGCAACAAACATTTAAAACACTTGCAACATACGTCTGAAACATCTGAAACACTTGAGACATATGCTTGCAACATGCATTTTCAGCATATCGCAACATTTCCTTGTTGCTTGGGAGAATGGAGGCTAGTCGGCGTATGGAGTTTGCCAGAGTCAGTTGTCCGGCGACCCTTGTAGGCAGCGACTCGTGGCGCTTGTAGGCGACTGGCTGGCGACAGTGGCATCGCGACGCGGCAGGGAGGCAGCGGCCGCGCACCGCGCCTGGCAGGGCCTGCTTTTCATTGAGATGATAGGAAATTGTCAAAGTTACACAATGTCGATAAGTGCCGGCTGTTCCACTCCCGTTGGCAAGATGCTAGCGTTTGGGATGAACCAAGATGGCGACAAGGTATGCCTAGCAGCTACAACATATACAAAGGACTACACTGCAATAGAATTGGTGACCGTGGGTACAAGACAGCTTTTAGACCGCTTGGCCTATTCGATGTCCGTCACTGGACCACGACACCAATGTCTCCCAGGAATGAGTACCCGCATGGCTTCCCACCTCATAGGGGATAGCGGCACAACGAAAGTTTGTTGAAATTCTTCGAAAGACGCCTCATCGAGTTTCACCGTCTCGACCCGAAGCCCGAGCTTTTTCATGAGCACCTTTCTTGCCTGGGCCTCCGACTTCTGTGCTCTGAACTTGTTTTTTGCAGCAAAACGGGTGTTGCGCTTGGGACGATATCGTCATCATGAGCAGCATTGGGATCCTTGGTGATGTGCAGCCTAGGCGGGGACGCAATCAACGGCTGCTGAAGCGGAACCTTGACGGCCTCGAAGAAACATTGCACAACGCTGAAGCTCGGGGAGGACACTGTGCCATAATCCCTAGAAGGATCCGAAGCTAGCCCATCGAACTGATTGTGGCTGCTGAAGCGGAAGCTTGTTTGGAGACGTTTGTTAGATGATTATTCGAATATCCTAAGTAGGATTAGAGTGGAAAACCATTCAACTTTTTTATAGAGGGAGCATTTGACAACTAAACGGAAGGGGCATCGGAATTAGTGGTGAAAGTTGATAGAGTTAAGGTGGAAAATTGTCTTTTAGTTCCAATCCCTTGTTTGATTCGTGGAGGAAAATAAGAGAGGGAGTTGAAGAGGGAATTTATATCCCTAGTTTGGTGTGGGGGTTTGTGGGGGAAATTACATAGCAAATCATGATGAATGTATTTTTCTTTTATTAAGAGCATAATTTCCTCCCAATTACCACCCTCCCCGGAGAATTGATTAGTGGGAGTTGGCCATCTAAATTCACATTCCTCTTCCCATCAAAACTCTCGCTCCCACAAAATAAACAAAATATTTCTAAGATCTTATCTCCAAACTCCTATTCCCTACTTTCAATTACCCCAACTAAACTGAGCCAAGAGTGAAAACGACTGTTGGAAAGAGATCGCAAGGACGGTTGGAAAGAGACAGTTTGGTGCAGCCTAGTGTTATCAACTTGGACATGTACTGTACTCCGGCTGATCTATCTCGAAATAAATTCACACTTCTGGCTATGTGGCCAGAGAATTGTCTAGATACATATATAGCTAGAAATTAATTAATTTAATTTGTTTCGGGACAGAGGGAGCAAGTGAGATATTGTTGTCAACTTTGCCTATGGCTGGCTAGCCGGCAGTGCGTCCTTGATTGTCATGTCATAACGAGAGTGTGTCGTACTAATGGCATTTCTCTTTCAATAATTGTGGTACTTAAAAGGAACTGTTCAGTGTAATGCGATCTGAGCTTAATTTAGGCAGGACGTAACGATCAATTGTAAGTCGTTACGACTTACGACGTTGATCGTTACGACTTACGACGTACTTGTGCAGTGTCCTGTTAACGACGGCGTGCACGCAGCCTTTAAGACACACCAAGAAGAACAAGAGTGAAAACGACGGTTGAAAAAAGATATGGAAACCGACGACACGCATGCAGGAGCACCGTGCGCATGGATCCTACCGGAGAATACGAGTATGAGGAAAGATGCTAATAGGAGATCGTTTTGTGCTGTCATCCCTGACGATGCAGCTTGGCGTTACCTTGTCCAATGACGTAGGGGCCGCCGGCCGCCGGCCCGCCTGCAGTCCTTGCAGCATTTCGGTTGGCCACATCCCTCGATCAGGAATCTGCCGAAAGCATTTCGGTTGAGGTCATGAGTGTTTATGTTTACAGTAAATATAAAAATAGTTATGTTCTATTGAGTTTGCTAAAATGTATCCGGATACGGTAACGCTCCAGGACGTCGGTCCGTTCGCACGGGACGGATCTGCCTCGCGCCGTGCGCCTCTGCACCTTGCGCCTCGCACGGTCGCACTGAACCCGCCTCGAGCCATGTGCGCCCAGGGGCGAAGCCAGGATAAAATGCCACCGGGGTCGGTTCAAACACATAATACTTACTTTTAGCTTATGACAGTGGACTATAATACTTACTTTTAGCCTATTTACACAACGTTTAAACGCTACACGGGGCAAGTGTCACATATTTTTCTTAGAAAAATATTTTTTATTTTGATCTCTCCATAATTTATACTCATTACCATTGATTATTTTGGTTTTAGACTTCTAGACTCCGGCTCATTAAAACATTCTCTCAAAAGACAAACATGAAAAAGAGAGAACAAAATATGATGTAAGGCTATTCGGTGTTTACTTCTGCTATATAAATGACGAGAAGAAAAAGATAATCATATCCTTATTCATCAATCGGTGATTAAGGAACTCTAAGAAATATGATGTACTTCTGTAATACAAGCAACAAATAGGGATTGATGAACTCTAAAAAACGAAAAAAATCAGATCCTTATTTGCCAACTGCAGTTGCTAAATTGGGGATTTGGGCCTTGGGGGTTACCTCATCTAGGTGTTTTGGTAGAGAAGACGAGAGTCTCCTTGCAGTCACCGCTAGCCGCCAGGACGATGAGCCATGCGCCGCTCGACGACGGGAGGCGAGAAGCCGAGAACGTCGACGCAGAATAGACTCGGACCGATGGAGGGGACTAGTCAGGGAGAGAAATCGCCGATCGTGCAAAGGCCAAGCGTCTGGGGCTCCAGCTGTGCTAGTGCTGCATGCCCACGAACTGGGCTTGCCGCTTGCCTTGGCCCTTGCGTCTTGTGTAGTGCGTTGCAAGGCTGGCCGGCTGGAACCTGCTGCGTTGGGCTGCTGGGTGCGCTTGTCGCGTGGCTGTGCTCTGCAGGGATCGGGGTCAAACTATTTTTTAGCCGTGGTCTTGGCTGGCCAAAATTCGTACGGCACGTGAAGTGGATGCTAAGTCCTCAGGGTCGAGGGTGTTGGGAAACAATAACCATAGGATAATTATGGGTTCATATCAAATATACCTTTGAAGGGTTAAGACTATATAAAAAAACCTGTTTCCATCTATAATGAAGAAGAGATAAGAGTTCCACGATATTTGCTCTCTTGTGTTCATCTGGTGTGTTGCTGAAAAGGATACAGGAAATCACCTACAACTTCCTCACGTCTCATCTGCTGCGGGGAGGGAAGAGAACCGGATCAGGAATCCGCAACACCGCTGTTATTAACACGTTATCAGCACGCTCTACTGCTACTCATCAACGACGGTATGCTGTTCTTGATCCTGTTGGATCCATCCGCTCACAGATTCGTTCAATCTAGATCGGTTTCATGTATACAACTAGCATGCTAGATACGTAGCAGATCGTTTTTCTCTGGCTAGTTGTTCTAGATTGATCTTTACCATTTATCTCACGTAATTCCCCTTGCCGCTGCTCTGATGGCAGCGGTCACCATGTGAGCACTAGTATGCTAGATTAATAGATTTGTTTTTACTAGCTACTAGATTAGTTGATTATGACATCTCGAACAACACAATCTTGTAGATTTGTTCGGCTAGCAGCCTAGACGCGTTCTAGATTTTTTTAAGTATAACAGATCCAATCTTTGGATACTAGTTTTTTTTTAAAAACCCAGTAGATTGGGTTTTATTTATTGCTAGTTTGTGTAATAGATTGATCTTGTTTTTACCGATAATATCTTTTTATCTTCGGTCTACCACCGCCACCCCATCATGCTGCGCATGTACGCTGGTGTGTACTACTACGCCATCCATGGACATTGGCCATGCCATGCATGCACGCTAGTTTATTTCCATTGTTTTCATGTTGCACCGCCGGCCAACCCAACGCGTTTGACGCGTAAGCCAGCAAACTTCCACCCGTTGTGCTGCCTGAACTTGCGCATTACTTATGCATGCATCGTGGCCCCACTGGCTACTGAAACTTGCGACACCATCATGGCCCTGATGGCTATCTTGCGATGTCGGCGGCTGCAGACCACCGCTGTATGCCTTGCGTGTATATTTTTTGTCACTTTTCTTTTGCGTTGATAATAATTCATTCATGGCGATACATACTACTTCATGCTTATTTACCGGAAGTTAATTTGCATGAATTAATAGGCAATGGCTTCGATCAACAAGACAAAGTTCACGGTTCTTGAGCTGAACGACAAGAACTATCAAACCTGGGCACTCGACTGTGAGTTCCATCTGTAGGCGATGCAGCTGACTCCCACGATCGCCAGGCCTGCAGCTGGTGTTCCTGCTCCGCCACCCCATGACAAGGCAAAAACTTGCATCTTCCCGATGCATCATATTCATCTTGACCTGAAGACGGAGTACCTGGAGGTGAAAGACCCTCTGGTACTGTGGGTGAAGCTTCAACTGTGGGTGAAGCTTCAGGAACGCTTTGGCAAGCAGAAGGCAGTGCTTCTCCCACAGGCCAGGCGTGATTGGGCACAACTCCGCTTCCTCGACTTCAAGACAGATGAGGCATATAATACTGCGATTCACCGTATCGTGGCTCAGCTTCGCTTTTGTGACCAGATCATGACTGAACTCGAGGTGATTGAGAAAACCTCGAGACTTTCCACCCCACAACATGGTACTCTAGCAGCAGTACCATAACAACAAGTACATGAAGTACTGTGATCTCATCAATGTGTTGCTTGCCGCTGAGGCTCAGAATGAACTCTTGATGAAGAACTTCCACATGCGCCTTGCTGGGACACAGGCACATCCTGAAGCACATGCCAGTTACCACAAAAGCAATGGTAAAGGTTCTTTCAGAAACAAGGGCCAAAAGTTTCATGGTCACTAGGGGCAAAAAGGGGGAAAGTTTAAGAACAGAGGCCAGAAGTCCAATGGCAATGGCAAAGGCCAGAAGTTCAATGGCAATGGCAAAGGTAAGTTGAAAGCTCTAGTTTGGTTTTGGTAAATTGATGAAACCCTAAGTGATAACCTAGTTTATCAAGTGATTATGAGATAGGTAGCACACTCCAAGTGGTGAAGCAAATGAAGATCATGACATGATGATGGTGATGCCATGATGATGATCGAGTGCTTGGACTTGAAAAGAAGAAAGAGAAAAACAAAAGGCTCAAGGCAAAGGTATAAATGATATGAGCCATTTTGTTTTGGTGATCGAAACACTTAGTGAGTGTGATCACATTTAGGATTGATAGCCGTACTATTAAGATGGGTGAAATTCGTATCAAAATGCGGTTATCAAAGTGCCACTAGATGCTTTAACTCATTGCATATGCATTTAGCTTGGGTAGCCAAAGAGCTTCTATCTACAAAGAGGAATTAGGCTATACCCCTAAGAAAGGCAAGGTAACTTTTGTTCCTCACAAGACTAGTTTTGTGAAGAACAATGGTCGGTTTTGCATTAGTTGCAAGCAAGTTGGTCATAAAAAGCATGAATGCAAAAATAAGAGCAAAAACGCTAATATATCCTCTATGTTAAGCTTGATTCTTTTTATATGCTTACAAAGGGTGCAAATTGTGTAAAGGCTAAGTTCATTGGTAAACCATGGATGGGCTCAAAGAAGAAAGCCATTTGGGTACTAAAGAGCTTAGTGACTAACCTTCAAGGACCCAAGCAAGTTTGGGTACCTAAAAAAATTGATCTTCTTTTGTAGGTCAATTACAAAGCCGAAGGAAGGCATTGGGTTCTTGATAGTGGGTGTACTCAACACATGACCGGTGATGCAAGAATGTTCAACTCAATCAACACCAATGGCAATGATGGTTATGATAGTATCACATTTGGTGACAATGGCAAAGGCAAGGTCAAAGGGCTTAGTAAGATTGCAATATCCAATGTATTGCTAGTGGAGATCTTGAACTTCAATTTGCTATCCGTGGCTCAATTGTGTGATCTTGGATTCAAATGCATATTTGGGGTAGATGATGTAGAGATCATAAGTGTAGATGGCTCTAACTTGATCTTCAAAGGCTTTAGATATGAGAATCTATACTTGGTTGATTTCAATGCTAGTGAAGCTAAATTATCTACATGCTTGTTCACTAAGTCTAGCATGGGTTGGTTATGGCATAGAAGGCTTGATCATGTTGGAATGAAACAATTAAATAGATTGGTTAAGCATGACTTGGTTAGAGGCTTGAAAGATGTTGTGTTTGAAAAGGATAAGCTTTGTAGAATTTTTATTAGGCTATTCACCCCCCTCTAGCCATTAGGACCTTTCACAAGTCCCTGAAGGGCACAAAGGACGAGGCAAGTGGAGGGAAACACTCAAATGAGGGTTGTTTCCACTGTGGATCCCACCAGCATTGGTCCCATACTTGCACTACCGACCTACACTTGATTGAGCTATATCAAGAGTGGAAGAAGCGCCAAAACCCGGAGGTACACTTCGTCCAGGCATCTGTCGATGCCGTGACTGGACTACACCTCCCGAAGCCATCAGAGCCTACCTAGAAGCTTGAATCCGCAGCTATGGATGTTGATCATAATGCCATCGGCGATCATACTGCTGAAAAGGGAGATTCATATACTGGTGATGATGATTTTGACCTCGACAACGAGGATCTCCTTGACGAGGAGTAGACCAAGTTATCAACCATTTATTTATTTGTTAGCCAGTGTGATTTATTTTCAACAAAACAATTAAAGTCCCATGTGATGTAATAATACTCCCGTTGAGCAACTTCATTATTCTGTTAGGATAAACTCTCGGCATGAATGGTTTGGTTTATAGCATTATTTTAATCAATTTATAGTGCTCCCATTGAGCAACTTTATTATTTTTGTTAGCATTAACTCTCGACATGAATGTCTTGGTGCATAGCATTATTTTAATCAGTTTATCCCTTGTTCAGTTACGTGCTATCTTTTAATCGGCTTGTTATATTGATTATACATGACAGATTAAATTAGTACTATATTTAATAGAACAAGAGTCATACTTTCCATGGAGTTTGAAGAAGAATTTTGCCTGGTTGATAGCACTGCCACAAATACAATACTTCGAGAGACAAAATATTTTCAGACACTGAAGAAAAAGACTAAAAATATTACCACGATTGTTGGTCGCAACGGCCAATTTGTAGGCTGCGGTCGAGCCGTGGTCGTACTCCCTAATAATACCAGCATCTTCATAGAAGAAGCATTTTTGTACCTGGGAGCTTTACGTACTCTCCTCACATTCAAAGATATACACCGTAGTGGCTACCACGTTACAACTGCTTGTGAAAATGGTGCTGAATACCTCTATATCACGACAATAGACGAATATGGGACAAAAGTGGTAGAAAAAACACTAGGCACCTCCTCTGGAATTTACTACACAAAAATTAAGCCACCTCAAGAATACGTTGCGATGTCTACTATATTTAAAAATCCTGAGTCTTTTATGATCTGGCATGAAAGACTTGAACACCCTAGATTAAGGATGATGCGGAACATCATAAAAGGATCTGCTGGTCATGGCATTAAAACCACACAAATTCCTAAATACTTTCTATGCGCGTCTTGTGCTAAATGAAAATTAATAACTAAACCCTCTTACCTGAAGTTAAATGTCGAGTCCCTAGGTTTTCTGGAGAGAATCCAAGGTGATATTTGTGGTCCTATTCACCCCCTGTTGGGGCCTTTTAGATACTTTATGGTGCTTATAGATGCTTCTACTCAATGGAGCCACGCATGCCTGTTGTCTACGTGGAACCATGCTTTTGTAAAACTTATTGCCCAAATCATTCGATTGCGTGCTAGCTTCGCGGAGAACCTCATACAAGCAATCAGAATGGATAATGCTGGAGAGTTCACCTCAAAAGCATTTAATGATTATTGTCTTGCTTTGGGCATAAATGTAGAGCATTATGTGCCCCATTTGCACACACAAAATGGGCTTGCTAAATGTTTAATAAAAAGAATAAAATTAATTGTCAGACCGCTTCTACAAGATAGCAGACTTCCAACCAGTTGTTGGGGACATGCAGTGCTGCACACTGCTGCCTTAGTCCAGTATAGGCCATCTGCATCTCACTCTGCTTCCCCCCACTTGTTAGCGCGTGGATGAAAGGTCCTAATATGGCTAGAGGGGGGGTGAATAGCCTATTTAAAAATCTACAAATCAACTAGAGCAATTTGATTAGTATGACAAATAGCGAAATGCAAACTTGCTCTAGCTCTACAAGGGTTGCAAGCCACCTATCCAACAATTCTAGTTGCAATGATTACTAGGCACACAACTTGCAATGTTACTACTCACTAAGAGCTCTCAATCTTGCTACTCTAAAGAGCTCCACTAGATGAACTTAAAATAACAAAGCAAGCTCTCAATTCTAATTACACTAAAGAGCTTGCCATAACTAGTTTGCAAGAATATAAATGAGTGAGTAGAGTGATTATACCACCGTGTAGAGGAGTGAACCAATCACAAGGTGAATATTAAATCTATCACCGGGAGAATACCAAATAGCAAGAGAACCAATTTTCTCCCGAGGTTCACGTGCTTGCCAACACGCTACGTCCCCGTTGTGTCGACCAACACTTGGTGGTTCGGCGGCTAAGAGGTGTTGCACAAACCTCATCCACACAATTTGGACACCGCAAGAAGCTACCCACAAGTGAGGTAACTTAATGACACGAGCAATCCACTAGAGTTACCTTTTGGCGCTTCGCCGGGGAAGGTACAAATCCCCTCACAATCACCGGAGATGGCCACGAACAATCACCGACTCGTGCCAATCCTCCTCCGCTGCACCAAGCCGTCTAGGTGGTGGCAACCACCAAGAGCAACAAGTGAATCCCACAGCAAAACACGAACACCAAGTGCCTCTAGATGCAATCACTCAAGCAATGCACTTGGATTCTCTCCCAATCTTACAATGATGATGAAACAATGATGGAGATGAGTGGGAGGGCTTTGGTTAAGCTCACAAGGTTGCTATGTCAATACAAATGGCCAAGAGAGTGAGCTTGAGCCGTCCATGGGGCTTAAATAGAAGTCCCCATGAAATAGAGCCGTTGTACCCTTCACTGGGCACAACACGGGGTGACCGGACGATCCGGTCAGTTTGACCAGACGCAGGACCCCAGCGTCCGGTCGCCCGATGCTTGCCACGTGTCATCGGCTTCAAACGCCGATCGCCCGATCTCAACGGTCAAGTGATGTCTGGACGCGCTGCTGCGAAGTGACCGGAACGCTGGACCTCAGCGTCCGGTCGTTTCCAGTAAGCATCCAGAAGCAAGAAATAACGACCGTACGCGTCCGGTCATGCTCGATCGGACACACCCAGCGTCCGGTCACACACCGTCATCATACGTCAGACTGACCGGACTCAGGCCCTGAGCGCCCGGTCAGTTTTCACGCCAGCGTCTGGTCACAAGACCAAGACCGTGTGCTTACTGATGTTACTGACCAGACTCTAAACCCAGCGTCCGATCGCTGCACCACCAGCGTCCGGTCACTCTGTGAACCCCTATCTTTTCTGTATAGGGCGCTGGTGGCACCGCCGGTGAAGTTTCTAACCCTTGCTCAAATGTGCCAACCACCAAGTGTATCACCTTGTGCACATGTGTTAGCATATTTTCACAAGCATTGTCAAGGGTGTTAGCACTCCACTAGATCCTAAATGCATATGCAATGAGTTAGAGCTTCTAGTGGCACTTTGATAACTGCATTTCGATACGAGTTTCACCCCTCTTAATAGTACGACTATCGATCATAAATGTGATCACACTTACTAAGTGTATCACTAAAACAAAAATGACTCCTACTATTTATACCTTAGCATTGTGCCTTTTGTTTTTCTCTTTCTTCTTTTTCCAAGTTCAAGCATTTGATCATAATCATGCCATCACCATCATCATGATCTTTACCATTGCTTCATCACTTGGAGTAGTGCTACCTATCTCATAATCACTTTGATAAACTAGGTTAGCACTTAGGGTTTCATCGATTAACCAAAATCAAACTAGAGCTTTCAGTGGACAACAACCAATGATTTCCCATCTGAGAAAATTCGGTTGTGTTGTATATGTGCCGATATCACCACCCTAGCATACAACTATGGGACCTCACCGGAAGTTGGGGATATATATAGGTTATGACTCTCCGTCCATAATCAAATATTTGGAGCCTAAAACCGAAGATCTGTTTACGGCTTGGTACGCTGATAGCATCTTCGATGAAGAGCATTTCCCGGCATTAGGGGGATGATTATACCTTAATAATAAAGAATGCCGAGAAATAGATTGGACTACTAGTAGCATTCAATCGCTTGATCCACGCACTAAAGATACTGAACTTGAAGTTCAAAGAAAAATAAACCTACAACAATTAGCAAATAATCTACCAGACACGTTTACTAATATAAGAGGAGTGTCAAAATCATATATTCCTATGGCTAATGCACCGGAGAGAGTGGAGATACCCCTGGAGGCCATGAACTCTACCCAAATCCCCAATCCTAGGAAAAGGGGGAGGGATCCGGATGACTCGGCACAAGCCAAGCGAGGACGCCCACAAAGGCAAGTTGTTAGAGAGAACGCATTACGCTCCCAATCAGTCGTCCCAGCAGTGACACATCCTGAAGGTGAAAGTCCTAGTGCAAATGTGCGCACAAATACAAATAATAGCACAAGAACAATGGAACAAATAGGCTTGAGTAATTTGGGAAATGATGACGAGCTGGATGATTCAATTGAAGAAATTGCCATAAATTATGCTGAATCTAGAGAACTATATAACAGAAAGAATACAGATGTCAACATTAATTTCGTCTCTAAGATCCTGAAAGTGATTAATGAGGATCCTGAACCAAAGTCCATGGCAGAGTGTCGAAAGCACTTAGATTGGGTCAAATGGAAAGAAGCAATAGAGACGGAATTTCGCTCGCTTTCTAAGAGACAAGTATTCGGGCCTGTCACCCACACGCCCCCAAAGTATTCCATGTAGGATACAAATGGGTGTTTGTTCAAAAGAGAGATGAGAATAATGTGGTGGTGAGATACAAAGTGAGGCTCATAGCACAAGGGTTCACGCAGAGACCCGACATAGATTATGATGAAACATTCTATAGTTATGAGTGGCATAACGTTCTGATATTTAATAACTATGGTAGCAGGCTTAAACTTGAAAATGCAAATGATGGACGTAGTGACTGCATATCTGTATGGGTCGCTAGTATATATATATATATATATATGTATATATACATATATATATATATATATATGAAAGTCCCAGATGGACTAAAAATTCTGGATTCTAAAACAAATCGCAACATGTATAGTGTTAAGTTGCAGAGGGCACTGTACAGGCTTAAACAGTCTGGCCAGATGTGGTACAATTGGCTAAGTGACTTCCTCCTGAAGAAGGGATATGTTAATGATACTGATTCTCCTTATGTATTTATTAGAAAATCCTAGAAGGGGTTTTGTATTATTTCAGTCTATGTTGATGACTTAAATATCATAGGCTATAAAGAAGACATTGAGGAAGCAAGCACCTACCTCAAGGCGGAGTTTGAAATGAAAGCCTTGGGTAGAACCAAGTTTTGCTTGGGCCTGGAGATCGAGCATCTCCCTAGAGGAATTTTTGTACACCAATCTACCTACACGAAAAAGGTTTTAGAAAGATTTAATATGTCAAAGGCTAATCTTGTAAAAACCCCAATGGTTGTCAGATCACTTGAGGAGGACAAAGACCCATTTAGACCGAGAAGTGATGACGAGAAGCCTTTAGGACCCGAAGTTCCCTATTTGAGCGCTATTGGAGCACTGATGTACCTTGTGAACTGCACTAGGCCTAATATTGCATTCGTAGTGAATTTGCTAGCTCGTCATAGTGCGAACCCAACCAGAAGACATTGGGTAGGCGTTAAGACAATACTTAGATACCTGAATGGCACCCAAGATCTTGGCTTGTATTTCCCAAAGAATCAGGATCTAAGATTGGTTGGCTATGCAGATGCTGGATATCTATTTGATCCGCATAATGCAAGATCTCAAACTAGTTTCATATTTCTCTGTGGTGGTACTGCTATATCCTGGACATCTTGCAAACAAACCTTGGTAGCAACATCAACAAACCACTTAGAGATTATTGCGCTATATGAAGCCGCACGTGAATGTGCTTGGCTACAACGGATGACTAACCATATCCAGAAGTCATGTGGTCTTAGTACCGTGGATACCCCCACTATTATCTATGAGGATAATGCAGCATGTGTTGCACAAATGCAAATGGGCTATATTAAGAATAATATGACTAAGCATATATATCCTAAATTTTTCTATACTCACGAACTCCAGAAGCAGGGTGAGGTAAATATCTTGAAAGTCCAGTCATGTAACAATGTAGCAGATTTGTTCACTAAGTCTTTACCAGCTACTACATTAAGAAAATGTATCCATAATATTGGTATAAGACGACTAAGAGACCTACAAAGTTCAGGGGGAGATTGCCCCCGAATTGCCCTTATTACTGGGTCTAGAAGATCCTAAAATTTATAGTCCTAAAGATTATGAAATGTCCTAAAGACAATCGTTGTACTCTTTTTCCCATAAATGAGTTTTCCAGAAGTTTCTCATAATGGTTTTTAATGAGGCAACAAGTGCAATACATCTAGCGGCACTATGTACTCTTTCTCCATATTTTCCCACTGGGTTTTTAGGAGTTTTAATGAGGCATGAGTTGATCGTGATATTCGCCCAAGGGGGAGTGTTGGGAAACAATAACCCTAAGATAATTATGGGCTCTTACCAAATATACCCCCGAAGGGTTAAGACTATATAAAGAAACCTGTACCCATCTATAATGAAGAAGAGATAAGAGTTCCATGATATTTGCTCTCATGTGTGTTCATCTGGTGTGCTGTTGGGAAGGAATACGGAAAATCATCTACAACTTCCTCACGTCTCATCTGCTACAGGGAGGGAAGGGAACCAGATCAAGGACCCGCAACAGCGCTGTTACTTAACAGAGGAATCCTGATCACACAACGTAGCCTCGTCACTCTATGCGCCCCATGCCTCATGCCTTACACACCCGCCCGTGCCTTACACCATACGCACAGCGCGCTGCCGCTCACATCTCGTGCCTCGCGCTGCGCTCCCTCGCGCCAGCACCAATCTTCATTGGGTGGTAGCAAGTAGACGAGCACGTGTTGCAACCGTATGTTTCATGCGTTTTAGATTATGTTGCATATGTTTCATCTGGATGCTGCAAAAGTAGATCAGGTGTTGCATATGTTGCAATGGCTATACACGTGTGTTGCAAGTGTATGTTTTAAATATTTCAATTGTTTGAAATGTATATTGCAAGTTTTTCATCTGGATGCTGCATATGTTGCAGTGGCTATACATGTATGTTGCAAGTGTGTTTTCCAAATGTTACAGCTGTTTCATCTGGATGTTGCATGTTTTCATCTAGATGTTATGTATGTTGCGGTGGCTATACGCGTATGTTACAAGTGTACGTTCCAAATGTTTCACCTATTTCAGACGTATGTTGCAAGTGTTTTATCTAGATATTATATGTTGCAGTGGTTATACACATGTGTTGCAAACGTATGTTTCAATTGTTTTACCTAGTTTTAGTATGTTGTAGCAGGTACTGCTCCCTACGCGCTCTGACTCACGAGCACGCACGAATCGCACACATCCATCCAGCACTGCCTATCTCTATCATGCGAGGCTCCAATAGTCGAACGTGCACGCAATGAGTGGTCAGTGCCCAAATGACTGGTGTCGGTGTTTTGGACCGGGGGGTCCTCAACCGACTAGTGAAAGTGTACTGCGTGTTCCTAATCCCGGATGGTGATGCAAAGAGACACAAGGTTTATACTGGTTCAGGCAATAGGTGCCCTACATCCAGTCTGAGGGAGCAATCTTGTATTCCTTGCACTGAGGTGCTTGTAGTAGGGGCTTACAAGCTGAGCGAGAGAGGGAGCTAGCCCCAGGTCTCTATGAATTGCAGTGTGTGCTGCTTGAGATGTTGATCTCTTGCAGTGAAGGAGTGTGCGTGTTACAGAGTGTTGTGTGTGGCTTGCCCTGGTTTCCCCCTAGAAGCGGCCCTGGTCACTCCCTTTTATAGTCGAGGGGAGGCACAGGGGCGGTACATATATTTGCTACGTGGCGTTCTTCGGCAGGGGCGGCATGTCCGAGCCCTATAGCTTGTCACTGTGGCGGCGCGGTCGGTGGAGCGGTCTTGTCCTTCGTGCACTGGAGCGACGCACCGGTCATGCCTGATCCTGTGCGACATGGGAGCTCCTGTGGTGGCAGGCGCGCCTTCTTCTGTTGGAGGCGTGCTGGTCACTGTATGTTTGACCAGCGTGGAGTGCCGAGACCGGGTTGATGCGATGGCGCAGGTATGCTGATTCCGAGGCTACAGGAGCTAGGCCCTGTGCACGACGTGGGAGCTTCTGCAGCCCGACGCAGGGCATGGCGCGTACTGTGGGCGACGTGCCGGTCCCAGAGCGCTGACAAAGTAGAGAGCCGAGGCCTAGTTCGATGCAGAGGCTAGACCGTCGTGGGGGGCTCGGCGGGCGCGAGTCCCGAGGCTACAGGAGCCCGAAAGCGGGTAGCCGAGGCTCGAAGGGAGCAGTTGGCCTTGCACGTCGTTTCCAAGGCTACAGGGACCCGGACGTGACTTTCCATGCCTGGGCAGGGCTTAGGCAGCACAGCGTGGCATGGGTGTCCGTCGTGGGCACAGCGCCGAGCACAGCGGCCGGTAACCCCCACCCCGTCATATCTCAAATAGCATGGGGTTGATGTGACTCCCGTCTCGTCGACCACTCCGCTGTATCGTGCTATCGTCGTGCGGCTGACGTCGTGGGAGTGGTTGAACATGTTAGTTGGATGTGACATCTCGTCAGGGAAGTCGGTCAAGGTGGTGATGACAGGGTTGATGCCGAGGTGGCCTCGAGCGAGTCGGTAATTGGGTGCTCGCCCGAGGCCTCGTGGCGCGGGGCCATGGGCGAGTCGAAGAATCGATACCTCGTTTGAGGCCTTGCGGTGTGGGGCCTCGGGCGAGCCGAAAAATCGGTACCTTGTTTGAGGCCTTGCGCTGTGGGGCCTCGGTCGAGCCCGGATATTTGTTCGAGGTGGGCCGGCTGGTCCAGCCGGGCCTCAGATGTGGCGGGTTTACCTGTGGTTGTATTTTGGTTTTGTTATTTACAAGGTCTAAGCAATTTTTTGGTTCTTGCTTAGGGTACCCCTTTTTATGGTATCCGACAACTAGTTACTCCCTGGTTGTAGGGTTGAGATGGCGGACTAGAGGGGGGGGTGAATAGTCCTTTCTAAAAAATAGATGCCCTGGCTAACCAAAACAAATGCGTATTTAAAACTATCGGTCTAGCCAAGACTACACCCCTCTATCTATGTTCTCAAGCACCTTAAAAAGATCCTAAACTAGCAACTAAGGTGTCGGGCTAGCCAGAGCTCACCTAACCAATTTAAGGAGCAAGGTCACACAAACCTATGTCACTAGTACTTCAAGCAATGGGGGAGCTCCTACACATGCTAGTAGCAAAAGCACAAAGCTCCTAAGCTCAACAGCAATGCTCAATAACAAGGCTACATAAGCCAAATTATAGAGCGTAGATTACTTAGCTACACAAACTAAGCAATGTGACTAACAAGGTTACTCAAACCAAATTAGCCACGCAAGGGAGCTACTTCTGTGCTACACAAGTTAGAAGGTAACTAGCAAGCTACACAAACTAACTAATTACAAGAACAACTATACAAGCACAATGTATAGGAAAGTAATTACAAGCTTGTGTAAGGGAATTGCAAACCAACGGGATGAACAAGGTTGACACACTGATTTTTATCTCGAGGTTCACTTGGTCGCCACCAAGCTAGTCCCCGTTGAGACAAGCTCCAAGGTTGCCGCCGGTCCTCTTGCTAGTGGTGACCCAAAAGTCACACTCTCCCATGTGGAGTGCTTACCATAATCTCTAGCACTTGATCTAGCCGAACCACTTGTTGCCAACTTAGCGCGATTCAAAGGTTTCCCAAGGATGAGCTTTTGTCCTAAAACAAGCACTTTTGGGAGACAACATGAGCTTTCACCTTTTGCTGTAATGACCTTGTGAAATGAGAATAGAAATATAATTGTGAAAATATTCCTTCGGGTATTTTTGTCACTAACCATTTCAGGTTTGAAGCAAAAAGAATGAAGGATGATGACACAAGGTATGTCTAACCATTTATCATGCAATATTTAATTATATCCATTCAAACTTGATTTTTTTCTACAAAATTCAAGTTAGGGGATAGACTTCTCTAAAAAACATCTCTTGCCATGTTGCTAAAATATTTTGGTTTTCGCTACCTTTAAGCCATACTCAATTTGCAAAATAACAATCATGCTCTTTCAGCTCTATTTGAGTAAATCTCTATAATGCTTTCATGCTACCTTTGTTTGCTATAGTATGCTTAAGGTTTGAAGTATGTTCATACATCTTTTAAATTAAGCAAGGAGCTTAGTTTAGGGGTGCTGATCGTACTTCCAAAGGCTTTTAAATTAAGCATGGTGTTTAGGTTAAAATGCCTTCCTAAATCAAATTAGACGTGGTGTCTAGGTTGATTTTTGAGCTAATAGTATGCTTTAGTAGATATTGGATATTTTGTTGAACTAACCCCTGCAGGAAACTCTCAATTCAATTTGGTTAAGTCACGAGATGAATTTAAATCGAAGATGAAGCAAGGCACATGATGAACTCCAATAACTTTGTGAAAAGAAGACATAGCTCATTCATCATGGATGAAGGAACTCAAGTCTGTAGCTCCAATGAACAGCATCTCGCCAACCAAGAATCAACGAAAATCAAAGAGAGGTTGACGAGAGAAGAACATACAACTTGTCGCATCCTCATCTCCTAGATCAGATGATGCAAAGAAAAACTAAATGCAAGGAGAGATCTTGATCAACGAACCTAATAAGCCCTCACCAACCGGAGATCATTTGTGAAAATAAATCATTAAGGCATAAAACAAAGGGTGAGGCGGAAGGTCCAACAAAATGGCAAGATCGAAGAGTTGAAAGATGGCATGACAAAAGAATGAGAAAGAAAGGGTGCAATCTAGGCAACAAGAAGCTCATAACTGTGAGGCTAACTAAACAAGAAAAACTTCAAACAAAAAGGGAAGGACCATCATGAGCCATCTATCATTCATCATGTGGTGTCATCACACTTCAATGACGAAGGTAACATCCTAAGGTAAATGGTCATTATTTAAATAGTTTTCCTTGATTCAGGTAGGCACATAACTAAGAAACAAACATGTTTGAGTGATAACTTACTTGATCCAATCTGATTAACTCAACATGTTTAGTTCTTTAAGCTTGTTACTAGCACCATTTTCTTGATCTCATAGCCTTAACCAAATGAACTAAAAAATGCACGTCCTATCTCTAGAAAAGGATAGTCATAATCATGTAAAGATTGATACATTATGCATAGATAAACAATCCTTCCATGGGTTAAGCAATTCAACCCTTTTGGCCAAATGTACCTAAATGCTACATTCATATTCAATCTTCTGATCTTATCATTGTTGGTATTTCTTAACGCATACAGAAATAATCCGCAAGCGCACGAAATTACCGTTGTAGCACTTCACCCAGAAGTATTCAGGGTATCGTATTTTCCACAGGGAACAGAAGTAAATCTTCTGTCTAGTTTGTCCAAGGACAACACAAGGGTAGAGTTAGCAGAGGTTGAGATGGATTCCTATATTTTTAGGGTATTTGGATAGATTAACTTTACTTCTACTCGCTTACTTCTCTACTAGCTATCTAGGGCCTAAGCCCTTGGAGTGTTGCTCAAAAGTGGAGAGGCTCTTTGCCTTGTGGTGGTGTGAAATGAGGAGGGGGGAGGCCTCCTTTTATAGGTGGAGTAAGGCGGTGTATGCGTCTATATTTGGCGTGAAGCCTGGTCTCGACCGCCTCTACATGGCGCCATGTGACCGCTAGATGAAGGAGTGGCAGAGGCGCCCGTGTGGGGTCGGCCGACCCCTGGGGTCGGTTGCCCCCTGACTGGGCCCTCTCACCACCGTCTTTGCCTAGTGGGCCTCTGGGGATGTATGGGCCGCGCCTGTGAAGTTTTACGCCAATTGGATATTGTTTGATTTGGGTTTGGGCTCCTTTTCTCCACATGGCTGGCCCTGATTTGGCTTTGGTAGTGGGCTTTCTCCTTCTGGGCACTTTTTGCTTTGCGCAATACCGTGTCATACTTTGTTTCTTTGCGCATTTTGAATGTATTTTCCATATATTCCATAAATGCCCTCCTGCAAATGGTCAAACACCAAAACTTGTGGAGATTGTTAGTTCTAAAGCCCTATGTCTAAGCTTGATATTTATTTCAGCAGTTTTATATAATAGTTGGTGGTTAGAAATGTGAGTTAAGCACCGCCAACAATCACCCATTATATAATTGAACAAAGCGTATAACATCAACTTCATCTTGTTCCATTTGCCTAAGGTTAGAGAAGAATGAATAAAGTTTTGATTCTATTGGTGTTTTTCCACCAATAGAGCCCATGCACTTGATCTCTACCTTGTCTTTATGAGGAGGACACACTTCAAGCAAAGTATGAAAGAGTCAGTTAATTCTCTAACTTTCTAAAAGAGTTCTGAACCTGTCAAACCAGAAACCAAACTCAAAACCAAGATGGGTTTGACGAAAGAAGGTGACATCACCATTAGAGGCATCATCACAAGAACCCTCGTCTTCAATGTAAACCGAGGTACTCGATTAATAAACTTCACGAGGAGAAGACCAGTTCGAAGGACTTACAACACTGAACCCTTACCGAAAGAGCTAGCTTTGGGGAGATGCACTTCCGTGTATCCAGGTAAGTATTATTTCCTCTTTTGTTCTAGTTTTAATTTCTTTTAATAGTTAAAAAATGATGAAGGAAAAACAACATAAAAATTTATCTTTGCATTAGTCATTTATAATAATGTGTGATCTAGTAAAATTGAAAATAAAATAAAAAGGGTGTGTCTAGTTTGCTTTAATTTGTTTTTAAGAGTTGTTACCAAATAAAGAGGACTCAGAATAATCTCTTAAATGGAAATGATGAATAGTTGTTCTATTGTAATTCCTTTCAAGTATCTAGTTTGCAGCCTTGAATTCTCCTGAGTTTTGGATAAAATTGTTTTGATATAAGAATTTACTCTGAACTTGAAACTCATGGGTGGTATATGCTTGATCTAAGTCTAGGTAATTGATCGATATGATATGAGAAGGTCTGAGCTACTGTTTATCTTGTTCTAAGTGACACTAAAGTTTTGAAAATTTAATTTTTGAAAAACACAAAAATGTTACATGATGAGTTCCTGTATGACAAAGCTTGAATTCCCACCAGAGCCATACATGTTATTTAGGCTAGGAAAACTTCCATATATACTGCTGCTTGCTTTTGTATTTAATTTTGTCAAGCTTTGTTGACCCTTATGAAAGATTTGTCATACTCTTAAAATCAAGATCACGTATACACCACCCAAATATACACTACTCCTACACTAGGGGTAGGCGTAGAAACATGCCTTCCATCTAGTTACACCAAAAAATGTTCTACTCCTACACTAGGGGTGAACACAAAAACATGCTTGTTAGGTTTCCCATCCACCAAATAAATGCTCCAAGTTCTTATTTTTATCTCTCAAAGCTTTATTGCAGAAAAAAGGCATGGGCTATGCAAAAGTTATTCATACAAAAAAGAGAGAAAGAAGAGAAAAATGAACACAAAAGTGTCTAATATATTGAAAACAATGTGTACTCAGATGCCCACCTGAAAAAAAGGAGATGAATACGATAGCCCCTTCTCTCTAGCAAATATTTCTAAGTTTCAAAAAAAGAGATAAGTTTTCAAGGAGCAAAGTAGAATTAGGATAGCCACCATATATATCCACCATATATCCACACACATGCACATCTTCATTTCATTGTATGACTCAACTATCTTTGGATCCGTTGTTTGACTTTACAATATATGCATTACAAGTATGCTCAAGCTTTCTCCCTATCTATGAATTCCACATAAAGCCTTAGTGGTAAGAAGAGAAAAAGGCATAACATCTTTATTGCCTTGATGAGGACTCACAATACCACATATATTGAGAGACTTGAGAGTGTCATACAATGGAATCTCTGAGTTTTATTTTTAAACTTATAAAAACTATGAAATAATGGTGGAACAAAGAACTCGAGACATAGTACTTGACTTGATCGTTCTGTCTTTCAATTGCTCAAGACCCAAGTGAAGTCTAAGAAGCCCCATGGTTGAAGGTAATATGGGTAAGTTTGAAAGTTAGAACAGTTTATTCTAATCCAGAGGAGAATTTTTGATTGAACGCATGTGTACTTTTGAGGCGTGAAAAGCATTGTAGCAACTCCTGATCCATTGTTGAGTTTAGCTTTGCTCAGAGACGGGCAAAGGGTAAGCTTGGGGGAGCTTGTTGATGGTCATTAACATCAATTATAAACCATCATTATAACCTCCATATATACTTAATTCCATCACCAAACATAGGTCTAGGGGTTTAAACTGACAAATTTCACAAGTTTTGGTGAATCTATGTTTTCAACAGGGTTTATCTAGAAAACCGTCAAGGGGGGCTTAATTGTCAGATTACATCATGTTTATCCATGACGTAAACTACTTGGGAAGGATCTAGAACATACCAGAAGTCAACCCACCGAAGGAGACCCCGAGGGGCTACCACGTGGGGCCAACCGGCCCCACTTGCAGGCCGGCCGGCCTGTGGGCCCCTCTTGTCTATCTCCGCTTCGAATGTCGGTTCTCCACCGCCACCTAGATTGCATCTATGCTGTTTATTCAAGTCGGTTTGATTCGAGGGTCCAGAATTGATGCTACCCCCTATATTCGGCCCTATACGCCCCTCCTGAAACCCTAATTCATATCCTCCTCATCAGGATCAGAGCCAGCTATCAACAAAAGATTAATCATCCATAGGATCTAGTCTTATAAATAGAAATAGTGAGAAAGGGATCGGTGGTAGCTCGCGAGGGTGGCTCCTATAGCCTCATTGAATCATTTGTAGTCCACCTCCTGTTTGTAGGCCAAGTATGACTCGGTTATGAAGGAAAACATCCTCTGCTAGTGTCTTTTTCTAGTAATGTCCCCAGTTGAATGGTAGAAGACATGGCTTACCAAAGTTAGAATAAGAGAACCTTAGTTATCCTCTCTACGCTCCTATTTATCCTAACCTTGTTGCTACCCTTAGTTAAGTTAGACTGTAGTTAGTCTCACATGTTTCCCTGTGGATATGATACTTGGAATACTTCCAGGTGAAAGCTACAGCGGTATTTGTACGCTTGTGGATTTATCTATGTGCATTAATAAATACCAATACACAATTCTTTTGCACTCCTTTCTCTACATCTCAAAGCAAGTGTGTACTTGTTCACACATGTCCAAGAGCTCTTCCTTGGTGTACACCTCCTCATCATCACTCCTACAATCATCACTTTCACAATCATCATCACCCACATCATATTTTACCTTGGTAGGCTTTGCCATGAGACAAGTCGATGGAGTGTCGAAGATAAAAGGCTTGTTGTTGATGACGATGCTTGCTAGTGCCTTCTTGATGGATTTCTTGTCATCATCACTAGAATCATCATCGGATGAGCCATCACTATCCCAAGTGACTACATAGCCTCCACCCTTCTTCTTCTTTGTTAATGTCAACTTCTTCTCCTTCCTCTCCTTCTTTTCTTTCTTCTTGTCATCCTCATCATTGTCACTATTGTTGGGGCAACCCACTACAACATGATCCTTGCTCTTTCACTTGTAGCATCTTCTCACATACTTCTTGTTGTGATCTCTTCTCTTTCTTGCATCATAGCCCTTCTTCTTCATGAACTTACCCATCTTGCACACAAAGACAGCCATGGCCTCATCATTAATGTCACTAGCATCTTCATCATCACTTGATTCTTGTTTCTTGGACTTGTCCTTATTCTTGGATGATGAGCTAGCCTTGAATGCTACACACTTCTTCTTCTTCTTGTCTTCATCTTCCTTCTTCTCATCCTTGTCAACCCCCTCCCTTTCCACATGGTATGTCTCTTGTGTCATGATATCACCTAGCACTTGGTTAGGGGTGAGCTCCTTCAATCCTCCTCTTATGATGAGCAATCTCAACATCTCAAATCTTAGAGGTAAGCACATCAAAAACTGATGAGACACATCATCATCTTTGATCTTCTCTCCCAAGGCCTTCAAGTCATTGACAATCACTTGCAATATATGGAACATGTCTGGAATGCTCTCATCATCCTTCATCTTGAAGCTTGTCAATTTGTCCTTGAGAATGTATAGCTTGGCACTCTTCACCGCCGGTGTGCCCTCATAGGTCTCCTCCAATCTCTTCCCCACCTCACTAGCTCTATCAAGATCCTTGATTTGCTCAAACACCTTTGAATCAATGGCATTGTATATGGTGTTAAGAGCCATTGTATTGCATTGCTTGTTTGCCTTGTCTTGGTAGGTGAGATTGGTGGGATCAATAATTACAAAATCATTCTTGGTCACTTCCCACACTTGATCATTGATTGAACCAAGATACATCTTTATCTTTCTATTCCATTAATCATAGGTTGTGCCATCAAAGAAATATGGTTTTCTCCCCACATGGTTGAACACAACTTGAGCCATAATTTGACACCGAGGTTGTTAAGTCTTTAATCAAATGGTGACCACGGCTACGATACCACTTGAAAGGTCCTAATATGGCTAGAGGGGGTGAATATTCTATTTAAAAATTCTACAAGGCACTAGAGCAATTGATTAGTAACACAAATGGCGTAATGCAATTTTGCTCTATCTCTACATGGGTTGCAAGCCACCTATCCTAACAATTCTAGTTGCTATGATCACTAGCACACACAAGGCTAAGTCACTACTTCACTAAGCTAGTGTGCTCTCACGGACTAACTAAAGAGCCACACTAACCAAACTAACAAGCTCTCAAAGATTAGCTACACTAAAGAGCTTGGCAACTAGTTTGCAAGAATATAAAGGAGTGAGTAGGATGATTATCCCGCCGTGTAGAGAAATGAACCAATCACAATACGATGACAACCAATCACCGGGAGAAATCCAATCACAAGAATAACACATGATTTTTCTCACGAGGTTCACGTGCTTGCCGGCACGCTAGTCTCCGTTGTATCGACCAACACTTGGTGGTTCGGTGGCTAAGAGGTGTTGCATAAACCTCATCCAACAAATGGATACCGCAAGAACCTACCCACAAGTGAGGTAGCTCAATGACACACGTAATCCAATAGAGTACCTTTTGGCTCTTCGCCGGGAGAAGTTCAAGAATCCGCACAAGCAACCGATCGAGGCCGAAGACAATTACCAACTCCGCTCAATGATCCTCCAATCACCGGGCCATCTAGGTGTCAGAAAACACCAAGAGTAACAAGCTCACAACCAGCCCAAATCACCCAACTAGTGCCACAAGATGATGCAACTCAATGCAATGCACTAGAGGCTCACCAATCTCACTCAAATGATGAAATCAAGTGTGCAAGTGAGTGGATTGTGTTTGCTCGGCTCACAGAGGGTGTGCATAAGTGTATGAAGTGCCAAGAGAGTGGCCAAGGCCGGCCACACCCTCTATTTATAGCCATACAAGCAAATAGAGTCGTTGTACCCCTTGGAGCTGTCTACGCGGGGGCACATCACCCCTAGGGTGGCGATGCCCCAACGGTCAATCCCCAATGGCTAGAAAACTAGCCGTTGGTCATCGGACATGGCATGGCGGTGGAACCGCCTTAGGGGTGGCGGTGACCATCCTAGCCAAGTCCCTAAAACTGACCCTCTATAAAAAATAGGGTGGTGCACTGCCGCACCCATGGCGGTGACCATGGCGGTCCCCCCCCTTCGCTTGCGCCTCTCTCGGGTAAATTAGGGCGGTGCCACCGGACAAGGGCGACGGTGCCCGTGGTGGTGCACCGCCGTGCACTAGGTGGTGTACACCGGACACACCGGTGCCACCACTTCTTCTACTACTCTCAGCCTCGGCCAGCTAGTCACCGGACAGGCCAGGGTGGTGCACCGCCCCAGCCATAGCGGTGATCACCCCGAGGCAAACACCTCCGTTAGCTACGTTTTCAATTCTCGATTCGATCCACAAGCAGTCTAACACTATTTTGCAAGCGTTGCTAACTCTAAAATGTTTTCTCAAAACATGTTAGAGCCAAGTTAGCATTTCTCAAAACATTTTTGATAAATATTTTCGCTTGCTCTCCGTTGTGCACTAGGCCTAAATGCAATGCATGAAGTCTAATACCTAGTGGCACTAGATGACCAAATTGTCTAATTGAGAACCCCTCTTAATAGTACGGCCATCTATCCTAAACATGATCACACTCTCTATAGTGTCTTGATCACTGAAACAAAATATCTATTTATACTTTTGCCTTAATCTCCATAGGGTTTTGTTTCTCTTTCTTCTTTTCCAAGTTGAGCACTTGATCATCATCTCATGTGGCCATCTCTTCATTTCATGTGATCAACATCATCTCTTGAGTGCCACCTTGCTCCACACTTGGATTGCACCAACCTAGCTCATATCATAACTGATGACAAAGGTTAGTGCATAGGTTTCATCAATTATCCAAAACCAAACTAGGTCTTTCACATGTGAATGTGTGTTAGCATTTTCACAAACATTTTTCAAAGGATTAGTCACTCAAATCACCAGGCCACTTGATCCTAGCAATGATGCAGAGTTAGATCACTCGAGTGGCACTAGATGACCGATATGCAAACAAGTTTGCCCCTCTTGATAGTACGGCCATCTATCCTAAACCCAGTCATAAACTTCTCTACACACCTATAACCGATGAAATGAAATGCCCTTGTGTCATAAACTTCTTCTCATCCTTGTCAACCCCTTCCCTTTCCACACGGTATGTCTCTTGTGTCATGATATCACCTAGCACTTGGTTAGGGGTGAGCTCCTTCAATCCTCCTTTTATGATGAGCAATCTCAACATCTCAAATCTTAGAGGTAAGCACATCAAGAACTGATGAGACACATCATCATCTTTGATCTTCTCTCCCAAGGCCTTCAAGTCATTGACAATCACTTGCAATATATGGAACGTGTCTGGAATGCTCTCATCATCCTTCATCTTGAAGCTTGTCAATTTGTCCTTGAGAATGTATAGCTTGGCACTCTTCACCGCCGGTGTGCCCTCATAGGTCTCCTCCAATCTCTTCCCCACCTCACTAGCTCTATCAAGATCCTTGATTTGCTCAAACACCTTTGAATCAATGGCATTGTATATGGTGTTAAGAGCCATTGTATTGCATTGCTTGTTTGCCTTGTCTTGGTAGGTGAGATTGGTGGGATCAATAATTGCAAAATCATTCTTGGTCACTTCCCACACTTGATCATTGATTGAACCAAGATACATCTTTATCTTTCTATTCCATTAATCATAGGTTGTGTCATCAAAGAAATATGGTTTTCTCCCCACATGGTTGAACACAACTTGAGCCATAATTTGACACCGAGGTTGTTAAGTCTTTAATCAAATGGTGACCACGGCTACGATACCACTTGAAAGGTCCTAATATGGCTAGAGGGGGTGAATATTCTATTTAAAAATTCTACAAGGCACTAGAGCAATTGATTAGTAACACAAATGGCGTAATGCAATTTTGCTCTATCTCTACATGGGTTGCAAGCACCTATCCCAACAATTCTAGTTGCTATGATCACTAGCACACACAAGAGCTAAGTCACTACTTCGCTAAGCTAGTGTGCTCTCACGGACTAACTAAAGAGCCACACTAACCAAACTAACAAGCTCTCAAAGACTAGCTACACTAAAGAGCTTGGCAACTAGTTTGCAAGAATATAAAGGAGTGAGTAGGGTGATTATACCGCCATGTAGAGAAATGAACCAATCACAATACGATGACAACCAATCACCGGGAGAAATCCAATCACAAGAATAACACACGATTTTTCTCACGAGGTTCACGTGCTTGCCGGCACGCTAGTCCCCGTTGTATCGACCAACACTTGGTGGTTCGGTGGCTAAGAGGTGTTGCATAAACCTCATCCAACAAATGGATACCGCAAGAACCTACCCACAAGTGAGGTAGCTCAATGACACACGCAATCCAATAGAGTACCTTTTGGCTCTTCGCCGGGAGAAGGTCAAGAATCCGCACAAGCAACCGATCGAGGCCGAAGACAATTACCAACTCCGCTCAACGATCCTCCAATCACCGGGCCGTCTAGGTGTCAGAAAATACCAAGAGTAACAAGCTCACAACCAGCCCAAATCACCCAACTAGTGCCACAAGATGATGCAACTCAATGCAATGCACTAGAGGCTCACCAATCTCACTCAAATGATGAAATCAAGTGTGCAAGTGAGTGGATTGTGTTTGCTCGGCTCACAGAGGGTGTGCATAAGTGTATGAAGTGCCAAGAGAGTGGCCAAGGCCGGCCACACCCTCTATTTATAGCCATACAAGCAAATAGAGCCGTTGTACCCCTTGGAGCTGTCTACGCGGGGGCACATCACCCCTAGGGTGGCGATGCCCCAACGGTCAATCCCCAATGGCTAGAAAACTAGCCGTTGGTCATCGGACATGGCATGGCGGTGGAACCGCCTTAGGGGTGGCAGTGACCATCCTAGCCAAGTCCCTAAAACTGACCCTCTCTAAAAAATAGGGTGGTGCACTGCCAAGCACCCATGGCGGTGACCATGGCGGTCCCCCCCTTCGCTTGCGCCTCTCGGGGTAAATTAGGCGGTGCCACCGGACAAGGGCGACGGTGCCCGTGGTGGTGCACCATTGCCGTGCACTAGGTGGTGTACACCCACACACACCGGTGCCACCACTTCTTCTACTACTCTCACCTCGGCCACTAGTCACCGGACAGGCCAGGGTGGTGCACCGCCCCAGCCATAGCGGTGATCACCCCGAGGCAAACACCTCCATTAGCTGCGTTTTCAATTCTCGATTCGATCCACAAGCAGTCTAACACTATTTTGCAAGCGTTGCTAACTCTCAAATGTTTTCTCAAAACATGTTAGAGCCAAGTTAGCATTTCTCAAAACATTTTTGATAAATATTTTCGCTTGCTCTCCAGCAGCACTAGGCCTAAATGCAATGCATGAAGTCTAATACCTAGTGGCACTAGATGACCAAATTGTCTAATTGAGAACCCCTCTTAATAGTACGGCCATCTATCCTAAACATGATCACACTCTCTATAGTGTCTTGATCACTGAAACAAAATATCTATTTATACTTTTGCCTTAATCTCCATAGGGTTTTGTTTCTCTTTCTTCTTTTCCAAGTTGAGCACTTGATCATCATCTCATGTGGCCATCTCTTCATTTCATGTGATCAACATCATCTCTTGAGTGCCACCTTGCTCCACACTTGGATTGCACCAACCTAGCTCATATCATAACTGATGACAAAGGTTAGTGCATAGGTTTCATCAATTATCCAAAACCAAACTAGGTCTTTCACATGTGAATGTGTGTTAGCATTTTCACAAACATTTTTCAAAGGATTAGTCACTCAAATCACCAGGCCACTTGATCCTAGCAATGATGCAGAGTTAGATCACTCGAGTGGCACTAGATGACCGATATGCAAACAAGTTTGCCCCTCTTGATAGTACGGCCATCTATCCTAAACCCAGTCATAAACTTCTCTACACACCTATAACCGATGAAATGAAATGCCCTTGTGTCATAAACTTCTTCTCATCCTTGTCAACCCCTTCCCTTTCCACACGGTATGTCTCTTGTGTCATGATATCACCTAGCACTTGGTTAGGGGTGAGCTCCTTCAATCCTCCTCTTATGATGAGCAATCTCAACATCTCAAATCTTAGAGGTAAGCACAACAAGAACTGATGAGACACATCATCATCTTTGATCTTCTCTCCCAAGGCCTTCAAGTCATTGACAATCACTTGCAATATATGGAACGTGTCTGGAATGCTCTCATCATCCTTCATCTTGAAGCTTGTCAATTTGTCCTTGAGAATGTATAGCTTGGCACTCTTCACCGCCGGTGTGCCCTCATAGGTCTCCTCCAATCTCTTCCCCACCTCACTAGCTCTATCAAGATCCTTGATTTGCTCAAACACCTTTGAATTAATGGCATTGTATATGGTGTTAAGAGCCATTGTATTGCATTGCTTGTTTGCCTTGTCTTGGTAGGTGAGATTGGTGGGATCAATAATTGCAAAATCATTCTTGGTCGCTGTAACAGAACCGACCAATTATACGAAATTAAGTAAGAAAATCATCCACCAGAGCAGACGATTGAGCAAACTTAAGCCCGTATAACCCGGTAGTCCGTGAAATCACGAAGGATTTCAAACCAACTCGTGTCCCAGCCATGATCGTAATAAGTTTAGCGGTCACCAATCACATATTACATAAAAGTTTGCATAATGTATACATCGAGTTTAAACATAGTTATTACAAAACAAGTTCGAATAAAAGTAGCGGAAGTCATTTGTTTAAAACCACACACACTCACACGGAGTTCAAATATAGTGCCACCGATGATCATCTCCAACAAAAGCATTAGACGAGACGTAAGGAATGACCATGCCCATGGTCCTAAGCATCACCCATCGCAGGATACAGCAGGTTGATACAAAGAGCCATAGTACATCTCGCCCATCTCGCAACAAGTGGGAATAAAACCACGAGAGTACGAGAATGTACTCAAAGACTTACCCATATAAACGAAAAATAAATGACACCAAGGATTATGAAGGGCTTTATAGTAGGGTAGTGACTCATTTGCAAAAAGAAGCATTTATTTAGTATTTCAAGAACCTTTCTAAAAGCATTATTGCCAAGTTAATTATTATTAACTCATCAACTAGATTTGCACCTATACTAGAGTAAACATGTGATTAAGCAGATAATGATAATCAATGATCATTAAGCAACTTCCATACTGTCATATTCATTATAACTGTCCAAGTGTTTCATAACATTTACTACGATGAAGTAACTCAAGTCAAGTGCTCACTATCCAGGAGCGATGGCGATTCGAATCGATTCCTAACCAGCTGGTGATTTGTTCCTTACACAAACCTCACTCACCCGCTAAAGTGAGATATTGATCACCGAGTCAACTTTCCAGGAATCTCGAGTTTGCCAGGAACCACATGTACCCGGGGGCCGACCGACTGCACTTTGGCCTTATCATCCCGCCCGTGTCCTACCACACCGCTTGGCACAAAGGCGCGTCATGGGGCAATCCACTCGCCCAAAAATCTCCCAGCTTCACGGTCGGAAGATACTTTATCCGGCCAGCTAAATGTAAGGCATGCGTTCAACATGACTCGAGGCCCAACAACGGTCGGTCCTTAATCGACACAGACGGAAACACTACAGTCCAAAACTCTGCAAGTCTCCGTCCGGTCTCAACTTCATTTAACACTTAGTTATACCATGACTTCATAGTCATCCAAGCAGATCCAGGTAACCACCTATAGCTCGCAGGTGACAGGAAATCACCCGACTTTCTACCGGTCTAAGCCAGCTAAGCATTGACTCGATCATGGGATACCGTGGTAACAAGGATATAGTATAACAAAGGTAAACAAGGTATAATGCAAAGAACAGCTGCAAACAACTCCTGAACGTAATGCATCAATTAAAGTAAAGCATTTAATTAAATCATTGCAAACCGGGAGGAAAATGCTCCGGCTTGCCTCTCTCGAAGGCTCGAGGCGGTGATCGGGCACTCCGGAAGTTCCTCAACGCCCTCCTCGTCCGGCTTCGGCACTTCCTCGCTGCTTGCACCTCGAGCTGCTCCTCGGTATGACGATTTGGGTTCTCGGTTTGCGATCCTGTATGATGCAATGCGCGTAAGGGATTATGCAAACGGTGCATCGAAGGAGATGAATGCGATGGATATGTTGAAATGCAAGGTAGTCAACATCATCTAAGAACTATACTACAAGCACATGTCATCTACTGCATTCTCTTCTACTACTAATATGTTAAGTTAACCTATCTTATGAAATGCTTCAAAGATACACCAAAGCTTTACTAATTTCTTAATCACACTTAAAGCAACACTTGCTTAAACCCTAATTAATAATAGGTTTGAATAGCAACCTATATTTCTGATGCTCCTAAAAATCTGAGAAAATTACAGTAGCATACTACTACCCTAAACAGACTACCATAAAAATTTCATGGCATTTGGATAAGTAAACTATCCTACACAAAAATGACAAGCTATAGCATAAAAATGAGCATGAATTTACTTTGTACTATGAAAAGTGTCAAACAACAGAATTAGTATTTTTCCTAGATTCTAAACAGTAAATAATCACTATACAAAAATTACCACATGCATGTTTTATACAAATTTTGCTCTCTAGCAAAAATAACAAAAATCAGCCATCTAAGGTACTTGAACTACACCTCAAAATTTTCCCACGGCACATATATGAAACATATTTTTCCTAGGAAGTACATGACATAATAAGATTAACAAACTTGGAATCATATTTTTCTGAAGACTAATGATTTTTCTACACATTTTCAAGTTATCAATAATATTTATGATTAAATAAAATCCTACAGAAAAGTATATCAAAATTGACATGCACTATTTTTCCCAAGTAGATCTGGTGATAAGGAACCTAGAAAATTTGTTTCAACAAATTTGGAGCAACTTTGAGTATCCAAATATTTTGCAAAACCATTTACATTTTCAAATAATAATGAATAAATTGAAAACAAATCATTTAAATGCTACTGGGCCGGCCCACGGAAATGAACTGGCCCACGGCCACAGCCGGCCTGCGCGGCCTGAGCACGAGGGAGGGGGACGGCCCATCGTATGCGTCGCCCCTCTACCCTGCCACCGAGGCAGAGCGCTTGTCGGGGCGCTACACAAGCGCTGATGCGATGCTGCCAACAAGCATGCCGCGGCCGCCGTCTCCCACCAGCGGCCATGAGGAGCGAGCGCAGGAGACGTGCGAGGAGAAGGCGAGCTCGGTAGGGTAGCTAGGCGAGGCTGGAGGGGAGAAGGAAGACGGATTCCATGGCGGCCGTGCACAGCGGCGCCATGGCCGTCGGCGGCGAGACGCGGGGAGGCCCGACCTGTGCTCGGAAGGCGGAGTAAGCTCGAGCGCGACCTCAAGGAAGGCGAGGCGTAGCTGCGGTTGCGACGAATTGGAGAATGGCGCGGTGGTGCGGGAGTTTGACGCCGGCGGAGCTCGGGCGCGGCGAGGGCGGAGCTCGGGGCTCTGGAGGAGAAGGAGAGGAAGTGCGGGCGTGATCGAAGCGAAAGGCTGGCACCAAAGCAGTGAAGGCGGGCGGCGCGCGCGGTTGCAGCCACGCACTGCCACCAGCAGGCGTCGTCGCCAAGAGGGCGGCCACGCTGGGCATGGCGAGCTCACCATGGCCGGGATGCGGCCAGGCACAAGGCCGTCAGTTAAAGGCGAGGAGGCAAAGCAAGCGAGGCGGTGGGCCAAGCTGGGCGAGGCGCTACTGGGCTTCATTGGCCGGCTTATGGGTTGGGCGGAAAGGAGGCGGCCATGCAAAATGTAAACATTCTTTTCAATTTCCATTTTCAATAAATTTTCAAATAACAGTTTTCAAATATTATTTTGAGCAAGAAAATGACCTCTTTTGAAAATGTACCAAAAATGAAAGTTGCTTAGAA
This sequence comes from Miscanthus lutarioriparius, assembly GCA_904845875.1. Classification (NCBI taxonomy): domain Eukaryota; kingdom Viridiplantae; phylum Streptophyta; class Magnoliopsida; order Poales; family Poaceae; genus Miscanthus; species Miscanthus lutarioriparius. The sequence continues at coordinate 76,108,423 of CAJGYO010000008.1, read as the reverse complement.
TTTAATTCCTACAACTTTGCTTTTATGACCAAAGTCCAATTCTATCTAGATTTTGAATTATAAAAATCAAAGTCAATTTTAATTCAAAACCCTCATTTTGGAGAATTATTTTGAAAGCAAAATTTTGAATTACTTTAAATACAAACATTGCTCCAAAAATTGAACTAATTATTGCTAGCTGATTTACAATAGCAGCCAAACATGTTTTACTAACCTAGCAAGAAAATTTCAGGGCAAAACAATTCTAATAAGTGTATGCATCATTTACTTTTCACAAACATGTTTCAGATATGTTTCAAGTAATGTTTCAGTTGTTATATGCAAGATTACGCATGTATGAATAGGATGCTTGATGATGCACGATCTGTATGATTAGCAATGCCTAAATGCGGGCATATAACACCGGGTGTTACAGCCCTCCCCTATAAAAAATCTCGTCCCGAGATTTGGGTTACTGAACCATTTGTTATAAAATTCTTCATAAGCTTTTTGTAGATACTCTCCTGCTTCCCAAGTTGCATCTCCTCATCATGATGATCCCAATCAGTATCTTGTATGTTTTCACCACACTATTTCGAGTAGCACGTTCCTTAGTGTCTAACACCTTGGACCGGTTGTTCACAATACACCAAATCTGATTTGAGTTGTATACCTCGAGGTTCTATTCTTTCCTCCGGAACACGCAAACATTTCTTGAGATGTGATACATGGAAAATCGGGAAGATCGTACTCATTGCCTCAGTGTAACTCTAACTTGTAGGCTACCGGACCTCTTTGTTCCAAGATCTTGTATGGTCCTACTGAATCTTGCGGCAAGCTTTCATGGATTCCAAACCTTTTCTTCTTCATTACGCGTAACTTTTAGATAAACATAGTCACCAACTTCAAACGCAAGGGGTCTCCTCCTTTTGTCTGCATAGCTTTTCTGACGTGATTGGGCCGCTTTCATATTCTGCTGAATAATATGAACTTTCTTCTTGGCTTCTTCTACAAAGTCAATGCATAATACCTTCTATCTCCAGGTTCGACCCAATTCAATGGGGTTCTACATTTTCTGCCATATAAAGCTTCGAATGGGGCCATCTTGATGCTTTCTTGATAACTATTATTATACGAAAATTCGGCTAACGGTAACCATGACTCCCATGATCCCTTGGAAGATAATACACAGGCTCTCAACATATCCTCCAAAACAGCATTTACTCGTTCAGTCTGACCATCTGTCTGAGGATGATAAGCGGTACTGCGAATCAAACTAGTTCCTAAGCCTTTATGTAAATGTTCCCAAAAATGAGCCGTGAACTGTGAGCCTCTATCAGATATTATGGTCTTTGGTATACCATGCAACCTCACAATTTCTGCGATATACTTCTCGGCATATTGAGGTGGTCGATAATCTGTTTTGACCGGCAAGAAATGAGCGGTCTTGGTAAGACGATCCACAATTACCCAAATTGAATCATGTCCTTTTTGAGTAGTGGGCAAACCCGTGATAAAATCCATACTGATATCGTCCCACTTCCAACTAGGGACTGATAAGGGTTGCAACATACCGACAGGTTTCATGTGAATGGCTTTCACTCGACAACATGTGTCACATCTGACAACATATGCTGTAATTTCTTTCTTCATTTTGGTCCACCAATATCGAGATCTTAGTTCTTGATACATCTTACTACTTCCAGGATGGATAGATAACTTAGAAAGGTGAGCTTCATCCATGAGCTTATTCCTAAGCTCTCGATCCTTGGGAACCACGAGACGGTTGTCAAACCACAACACGCCCTGTTCATCCACTTTAAAGTGTTGAGACGGCTTTTCTTTTATTTTCTCTTTGATGTGGAATATCCCTTGTCGGTTTCTCGACCTTCTATCATCTTACTCTCCAAAGAGCAACTAATCAATACTATTTAACACAAAGAGGATGCATTAGATCGAATCCATCTTCAAGTAATGGTCGCACAAATCAAGTAATGTGACTTCCTGCTCAAAGCATCTGCCACTACATTGGCTTTACCAGGATGATATTGCACATTCAAGTTGTAATCTTTGATCAATTCCAACCATCTACGTTGTCTCATGTTTAGCTCTGGTTGGGTAAAGATATACTTAAGACTCTTGTGATCCATGAAAATATTGCACACATTACCAAGTAGGTAATGTCTCCAAATTTTTAGGGCGTGCACAACTGCAGCAAGTTCAAGATCATGTGTTGGATAGTTGACCTCATGCTTTCTCAATTGACGTGATGCATAAGCTATGACTCTCCTTTCTTGCATAAGTACACAGCCTAATCCAGTTTTTGATGCGTCGCAAAACACATCAAATGGTTTCTCAATATCTGGTTGTGCTAGAACAGGAGCAGTGGTCAACAGTTCCCGCAAAGTGTGGAAAGCTGCTTCACACTCTTCTGTCCACACAAACTTGTGATCCTTCTGTAGGAGACTTGTCATCGGTTTGGCGATCTTCGAGAAATCTGGTATAAAGCGACGGTAATAACCCGCTAGTCCTAAGAAACTCCTAATTTCAGGAACTGAGGTCGGTGCTTTCCAATTCATAACTTCTTGCACCTTACTTGGATCGACTGAAACCCCATTCTCTGACAGAATGTGACCAAGGAAAGGAACTTCCTTCAACAAGAATTCGCATTTGCTAAACTTAGCATACAATTGATGATCTCTAAGTCTGGTCAAGACAGCTTCTCGGATGCTCTTCATGATCTTTCTCGTTCTCGAGTACACCGTAATGTCATCGATGAACACTACCACAAACTTATCCAATTCGCATGAAAACTGTATTCATCAAAAACATAAAGTATGCGGGAGCATTTGTCAAGCCAAAAGACATGACAAGATACTCATACAACCCGTGATCCGTGGAAAATGCGCTTTTGGTATATCATGTGGCCTAATCTTAATCTGATGATAACCGGATCTCAAATCTATTTTTGAGAACACCTTGGCCTTGGATAATTGGTCAAACAGAACATCAATATGTGGCAAGGGATATTTATTCTTGATGGTCACAGCATTGAGTGGCCTATAATCTACGCACATTCTCAACGTGCCCTCTTTCTTCTTTTTCACAAATAAGGCTGGACATCCCCATTCAGACTTGCTTGGCCGAATAAACCCCTTTTTCGACAAATCTTCTAATTGCTTCTTTAGCTCAAATTAACTCATCTGGAGGCATCCGATAGGGTCTCCTTGAAATCGGAGCCGTTCGGGGACTAGCTCAATTCCAAACTCAATCTCCCTATCCGGCGGAAGACCGTAGGGTCATCCGAATACATCCGGGAATTCACACACTACCGAATCGATGAATAGGAATGATCGCCGAAGCGCATGTAACACTTATCGTGTCTGTTTTCGAGGCAATGGTACTTGGAAAGTACCCTCACCCGAAGGATCCTTAAGGGTAAGTACTCGGCTTCCAAAGATCTATGACCGCTCCCCAAACCTTCATCCAATTCATCCCTATAATAACATCCAAAACTAATCCAGCATAACTATCAAGTTCACTCGAACTTCCTCGCTACCTAATTCAAGGGTTGCCCTCGAACCATCTGGTTGGTCAAAACATCACCCCTCGCGAACTTATACGGTAACCATAACCCAATTACATGCATAGTTGTTCATGTTTCGTGCCAAATGCTTGACTCATAAAAGAATGCGATGATCCGAATCAAATAGAACAACCGCAGGGTTTTCGTTGATGACAGAAACTTACCAAAGAAGTGATTTTGCTCTCCTCCGAATTTCATCCACCGTTGTACTATGCACTCTAGCATTATAAGTCTGCTGCTTCTTCTTGGGCGGGTACGGACAAAACTTCGAGAAATGACCGGGTTGATCACAGTTATAGCAGGGTCCTCTCACTGTCCCGGCAGATCCCACAGCTCCCTTGGAACTGCCTTGTACCGCAGTTGCGGCTGCTTTGTTGGGCTGTACTGCCATCTTGTATGGCTTTTGAGGTCCACGGAAATTTTGGCTTCTTGGCTGAGGTGGCCTGAATCTAGCGCCAGGTGCCGATGGGCGATAGGGAGGACGACCTCCCATTGGTGCTCTAGCTTGAGACGGCCCTCCTTCAAAGGCTCTCTTGCGTGTCTTGGCTGCGGTGCTGGCGTTGTTATTCTTCTCCTGCTTCAGACAGTCGCTGATGAAGTCATTGAATCTGACGCGGTTGTTGGTACCAACATGCTTCATCATTTTTGGATTGAGACCCCTCTTAAAGCTGGCTATTCTCTTAGCATCTGTGTCAACCATGTCGGGAGCATAGCGACATAAGTTGTTGAAAGCATGCAGGTATTGCGTCACGGTCTTGGTGCCCTGGTTCAATGCCAGAAACTCTCCCAACTTCATCTCTGTCAGCCCGGGTGGAATATAGACTCCACGGAAGGCCTCAGCAAACTCTCTCCAAGAAATCTGAGCATTTGGAGGGAAGGTGGTGCGATGGTGCTTCCACCACATTCCCACCGGTCCCCGCAATTGAAGTGCAAACATACTCCATTTTCAAAGACTCGGTCATCCTCAACACACGGAATTTATCTTCCATTGTGTTGATCCATTCCTCAGCATCGAGTGGCTCTGTTGCTTCCTTGAATACGGGTGGCCTGGTGTCCATGAAATCTTTGAAGCTGCTATATTGGTTTACTCCCATGCCACCACCTTGATTGTTACCACGTTGAACGTTGTTGGCTATGGTGCGCAGAAAATCTTCCATGTTCTTCTGGGATTGTTCTGCGTTGCGCTGACTTCCGAGCAGCTGTGCGAAGAACATCTCGGGGGTAAACGGGGGAGGAGGTGGCAAATGCGGCTCGTGGGGAGGCTCATTGTTGTTGACGGGGTTTCCACCACCACCAGTCCCCGCACCGTTAGCACCGGGCTCAGCGGCTTCATACGTGGTTCGGCGAGTGTTTGTCATCTGCATATTTCCGCAACAAGTAGCGATTGAGTGAAGCTGTAATAATTGCGAGTGAAGGAAAAATTATGCCGTACTGGATTTACTGGAGAGAATAAATTCATACAATAAAACAGAGGCACAACCATCGCATTCCAATTAAAACAACAGCACTTAATCGAATTACTTAAACGGCAAACATCGCGTCCATACAATCACATTGCCAGCATACATACACTGGACTTTTTATGCGTTCAGATATCGCATTCGAGAATCAAGTTCCAACCACATGCCGAGTCTCATACGTTCGAAGCAACATACGATAGATTACATGCCAACAAAAGAAAGGTCATCGCGACAGAACCTGGATACTAGCGCAAAGCAACTAGCCTACTCCTCGGGGCCATCGTCGGGATCGGAGACGTCACCATCGCCTCCTGGTGAAACTACAGGCTCGTTCGTTGTCGCCGTCGATGTCCATGCCAGCGGCGTTCGGTGGAGCATATGGGCCAACCCCATTGTAGAGCGCGTGAAACTCCTCGTGCAGGTTGCCGTTGTATTCCTCTAACTCATCGACTCTCTGCAGCAGAAGGTTTCTTGCGTTCCAGGCTTCATTCCTTTCCTGAACCAACTGTCCAATCATGCGGTCTGCATTGTTGTTGGCTTGAGTCAACGTATGCACTTTCGCCGATAGCTCTATCACCTCTCTCAACAACCTGATCTCATTGTAGAAGTTCATATCGATAACCGCTCCTCGCAAGCTAGCTATGGCTCGTGCCTGTCTCTTCTTCTGCTTCTTCCCTTTGAGCTTATCCTCACTACGCAAGCCAGTCAAAGTCCAGTAGGTACTCTCGAGACCCTCATATGCTCTGATACCAGCTGTAACAGAACCGACCAATTATACGAAATTAAGTAAGAAAATCATCCACCAGAGCAGACGATTGAGCAAACTTAAGCCCGTATAACCCGGTAGTCCGTGAAATCACGAAGGATTTCAAACCAACTCGTGTCCCAAATGGCGATCGTAATAAGTTTAGCGGTCACCAATCACATATTACATAAAAGTTTGCATAACAGATACATCAGAGTTTAAACATAGTTATTACAAAACAAGTTCGAATAAAAGTAGCGGAAGTCATTTGTTTAAAACCACACACACTCACACGGAGTTCAAATATAGTGCCACCGATGATCATCTCCAACAAAAGCATTAGACGAGACGTAAGGAATGACCATGCCCATGGTCCTAAGCATCACCCATCGCAGGATACAGCAGCTTGATACAAGAGCTATAGTACATCCGCCCCATCCGCAACAAGTGGGAATAAAACCACGAGTACGAGAATGTACTCAAATGGACTTCTACCGACATAACCGAAAATAAATGACACCAAGGATTATGAAGGGCTTTATAGTAGGGTAGTCGACTCATTTGCAAAAAGAAGCATTTTTAGTATTTCAAGAACCTTTCTAAAGCATTATTGCCAAGTTAATTATTATTAACTTTGTCAACTAGATTTGCACCTATACTAGAGTAAACATGTGATTAAGCGGAGATAATGATAATCAATGATCATTAAGCAACTTCCATACTTGTCATATTCATTATAACTGCCCAAGTGTTTCATAACATTTACTACGATGAAGTAACTCAAGTCAAGTGCTCACTATCCAGAGCGATGGCGATTCAATCGATTCCTAACCACCGTTGGTGATTTGTTCCTTACACAAACCTCACTCACCCGCTAAAGTGAGATATTGATCACCGAGTCAACTTTCCAGAATCTCGAGTTTGCCAGAACCACATGTACCCGGGGCCGACCGATCGCACTTTGGCCTTATCATCCCGCCCGTGTCCTACCACACCGCTTTGCCGCAAGTCGTCATGGGCAATCCACTCGGCCCAAAAATCTCCCGCTTCACGGTCGGAAGATACTTTATCCGCCAGCTAAATGTAAGGCATGCGTTCAACATGACTCGAGGCCCAACAACGGTCGGTCCTTAATCGACCTGGTACGGAAACACTACAGGTCAAAAACTCGCAAGTCTCCGTCCGGGTCTCAACTTCATTTAACACTTAGTTATACCATGACTTCATAGTCATCCAAGCGAGATCCGTAAACCACCTATAGCTCGCGGTGACAGAAATCACCCGACTTCTACCGGTCTAAGCCATTAAGCATTGACTCATTGCATGGATACCGTGGTAACAAGGATATAGTATAACAAAGGTAAACAAGGTATAATGCAACAACGGTTGCAAACAACTCCTGAACGTAATGCATCAATTAAAGTAAAGCATTTAATTAAATCATTGCAAACCGGGAGGAAAATGCTCGGCTTGCCTCTCAAGGAGCTCGAAGCGGTGATCGGGGCACTCGGAAGTTCCTCAACGTCCTCCTCGTCGGCTTCGCACTTCCTGCTTCTGCACCTCGAGCTGCTCCTCGGGTATGACGACTGGGTTCTCGGTTTGCGATCCTGTATGATGCAATGCGCGTAAGGGATTATGCAAACGGTGCATCAAGGAGATGAATGCGATGGATATGTTGAAATGCAAGGTAGTCAACATCATCTAAGAACTATACTACAAGCACATGTCATCTAATGCATTCTCTTCTACTACTAATATGTTAAGTTAACCTATCTTATGAAATGCTTCAAAGATACACCAAAGCTTTACTAATTTCTTAATCACACTTAAAGCAACACTTGCTTAAACCCTAATTAATAATATAGGTTTGAATAGCAACCTATATTTCTGATGCTCCTAAAATCTGAGAAAATTACAGTAGCATACTACTACCCTAAACAGACTACCATAAAAATTTCATGGCATTTGGATAAGTAAACTATCCTACACAAAATGACAAGCTATAGCATAAAAATGAGCATGAATTTACTTTGTACTATGAAAAGTGTCAAACAACAGAATTAGTATTTTTCCTAGATTCTAAACAGTAAATAATCACTATACAAAAATTACCACATGCATGTTTTATACAAATTTTGCTCTCTAGCAAAAATAACAAAATCAGCCATCTAAGGTACTTGAACTACACCTCAAAATTTTCCCACGGCACATATATGAAACATATTTTTCCTAGGAAGTACATGACATAATAAGATTAACAAACTTGGAATCATATTTTCTGAAGACTAATGATTTTTCTACACATTTTTCAAGTTATCAACAATATTTATGATTAAATAAAATCCTACAGAAAAAGTATATCAAAATTGACATGCACTATTTTTCCCAAGTAGATCTGGTGATAAGGAACCTAGAAAAATTTGTTTCAACAAATTTGGAGCAACTTTGAGTATCCAAATATTTTGCAAACCATTTCAGTTTTCAAATAATAATGAATAAATTGAAAACAAATCATTTAAATGCTACTGGGCCGGCCCACGGAAATGAACTGGCCACGGGCCACCACAAACCACACCTCTGCTGCTGTGCACGAGGGAGGGGGGGGGACGGCCCATCGTAGGCGTCGACCCTCGCCGCCACCAGTAGAGGCGAAGCGCTTGTCGGGCGCTGCCATGCCGGCGCCTGATGCTGCTCTGGGCCAATGGGCGGGCGGCCCGTCTCCGACCACGGCGCTTGATGCGAGCGCAGGAGACGTGCGAGGAGAAGGCGAGCTCGGTAGGGTAGCTAGGCGAGGCTGGAGGGGAGAAGGAAGACGGATTCCATGGCGGCCGTGCACAGCGGCGCCATGGCCGTCGGCGGCGAGACGCGGGGAGGCCCGACCTGTGCTCGGAAGGCGGAGTAAGCTCGAGCGCGACCTCAAGGAAGGCGAGGCGTAGCTGCGGTTGCGACGAATTGGAGAATGGCGCGGTGGTGCGGGAGTTTGACGCCGGCGGAGCTCGGGCGCGGCGAGGGCGGAGCTCGGGGCTCTGGAGGAGAAGGAGAGGAAGTGCGGGCGTGATCGAAGCGAAGCGGCGGCACCAGCCAGTGAAGGCGGCGCGTGCGCGGTGCCAGTGCCACGGCCACAGCAGTGTCGTGCCGCCAACAGGAGGCGGCGGCCGCTGGCGGCGAGCGAGCTCTGCCCAGGGTCGGGACGCTTGTGTGTGTGACGTCAAAGCGGTGTGAGGTAGGCAACAAGCAGCGGGTGGCTGGCTGGGCGAGCGAGGCGTACTGGGCTTCATTGGGCGGCTTATGGGCTGGGCCGAGAAAGGCGGCGGCTGACCAGCAAAACAGTAAACATTCTTTTCAATTTCCATTTTCAATAAATTTTCAAATAACAGTTTTCAAATATTATATTGAGCAAGAAAATGACCTCTTTTGAAAATGTACCAAAAATGAAAGTTGCTTAGAATTTAATTCCCTACAACTTTGCTTTTATGACCAAAGTCCAATTCTATCTAGATTTTGAATTATAAAAATCAAAGTCAATTTTAATTCAAAACCCTCATTTTGGAGAATTATTTTGAAAGCAAAATTTTGAATTACTTTAAATACAAACATTGCTCCAAAAATTGAACTAATTATTGCTAGCTGATTTACAATAGCAGCCAAACATGTTTTACTAACCTAGCAAGAAAATTTCAGGGCAAAACAATTCTAATAAGTGTATGCATCATTTACTTTTCACAAACATGTTTCGTATGTTTCGAAGTAATGTTTCAGTTGTTATATGCAAGATTACGCATGTATGAATACGATGCTTGATGATGCACGATCTGTATGATTAGCAATGCCTAAATGCAGGCATAACACCGGGGTGTTACAGTCACTTCCCACACTTGATCATTGATTGAACCAAGATACATCTTTATCTTTCTATTCCATTAATCATAGGTTGTGCCATCAAAGAAATATGGTTTTCTCCCCACATGGTTGAACACAACTTGAGCCATAATTTGACACCGAGGTTGTTAAGTCTTTAATCAAATGGTGACCACGGCTACGATACCACTTGAAAGGTCCTAATATGGCTAGAGGGGGTGAATATTCTATTTAAAAATTCTACAAGGCACTAGAGCAATTGATTAGTAACACAAATGGCGTAATGCAATTTTGCTCTATCTCTACATGGGTTGCAAGCACCTATCCCAACAATTCTAGTTGCTATGATCACTAGCACACACAAGAGCTAAGTCACTACTTCGCTAAGCTAGTGTGCTCTCACGGACTAACTAAAGAGCCACACTAACCAAACTAACAAGCTCTCAAAGACTAGCTACACTAAAGAGCTTGGCAACTAGTTTGCAAGAATATAAAGGAGTGAGTAGGGTGATTATACTGTCGTGTAGAGAAATGAACCAATCACAATACGATGACAACCAATCACCGGGAGAAATCCAATCACAAGAATAACACACGATTTTTCTCACGAGGTTCACGTGCTTGCCGGCACGCTAGTCCCCGTTGTATCGACCAACACTTGGTGGTTCGGTGGCTAAGAGGTGTTGCATAAACCTCATCCAACAAATGGATACCGCAAGAACCTACCCACAAGTGAGGTAGCTCAATGACACACGCAATCCAATAGAGTACCTTTTGGCTCTTCGCCGGGAGAAGGTCAAGAATCCGCACAAGCAGCCGATCGAGGCCGGAGACAATTACCAACTCCGCTCAACGATCCTCCAATCACCGGGCCGTCTAGGTGTCAGAAAATACCAAGAGTAACAAGCTCACAACCAGCCCAAATCACCCAACTAGTGCCACAAGATGATGCAACTCAATGCAATGCACTAGAGGCTCACCAATCTCACTCAAATGATGAAATTAAGTGTGCAAGTGAGTGGATTGTGTTTGCTCGGCTCACAGAGGGTGTGCATAAGTGTATGAAGTGCCAAGAGAGTGGCCAAGGCCGGCCACACCCTCTATTTATAGCCATACAAGCAAATAGAGCCGTTGTACCCCTTGGAGCTGTCTACGCGGGGGCACATCACCCCTAGGGTGGCGATGCCCCAACGGTCAATCCCCAATGGCTAGAAAACTAGCCGTTGGTCATCGGACATGGCATGGTGGTGGAACCGCCTTAGGGGTGGCAGTGACCATCCTAGCCAAGTCCCTAAAACTGACCCTCTCTAAAAAATAGGGTGGTGCACCGCCGCACCCATGGCGGTGACCATGGCGGTCCCCCCCTTCGCTTGCGCCTCTCTCGGGTAAATTAGGGCGGTGCCACCAGACAAGGGCGACGGTGCCCGTGGCGGTGCACCGCCGTGCACTAGGTGGTGTACACCGGACACACCGGTGCCACCACTTCTTCTACTACTCTCGGCCTCGGCCAGCTAGTCACCGGACAGGCCAGGGTGGTGCACCGCCCCTGCCATGGCGGTGATCACCCCGAGGCAAACACCTCCGTTAGCTGCGTTTTCAATTCTCGATTCGATCCACAAGCAGTCTAACACTATTTTGCAAGTGTTGCTAACTCTCAAATGTTTTCTCAAAACATGTTAGAGCCAAGTTAGCATTTCTCAAAACATTTTTGATAAATATTTTCACTTGCTCTCCGATGTGCACTAGGCCTAAATGCAATGCATGAAGTCCAATATCTAGTGGCACTAGATGACCAAATTGTATAATTGAGAACCCCTCTTAATAGTACGGCCATCTATCCTAAACATGATCACACTCTCTATAGTGTCTTGATCACTGAAACAAAATATCTATTTATACTTTTGCCTTAATCTCCATAGGGTTTTGTTTCTCTTTCTTCTTTTCCAAGTTGAGCACTTGATCATCATCTCATGTGGCCATCTCTTCATTTCATGTGATCAACATCATCTCTTGAGTGCCACCTTGCTCCACACTTGGATTGCACCAACCTAGCTCATATCATAACTGATGACAAAGGTTAGTGCATAGGTTTCATCAATTATCCAAAACCAAACTAGGTCTTTCACATGTGAATGTGTGTTAGCATTTTCACAAACATTTTTCAAAGGATTAGTCACTCAAATCACCACGCCACTTGATCCTAGCAACGATGTAGAGTTAGATCACTCGAGTGGCACTAGATGACCGATATGCAAACAAGTTTGCCCCTCTTGATAGTACGGCCATCTATCCTAAACCCAGTCATAAACTTCTCTACACACCTATAACCGATGAAATGAAATGCCCTACAAATATACCTTTGCCTTGCGCATTCCATTCCATCTCCTCGGATGTTGATGCAACACATGCACCAACCACATCACAAATGATATGATCCACTTCATATCATCACGTGACCTTGTTGGTTCATCGATCTTTACCTTACTTGCTTTTCACTATTACCTTCATCCATTGGCGTCAAGTCTTGCTAAAGCTTCACCGCCACGCAGTCCATCGCTCCAAAGCCTCCAACTTGCCCTTCACGCTTGCACCCGGTCCATCAAGCCAAGTCTTGTCTTGATCTTCTCCACCTTAGTCACATGACTCCATGTCATATCTCATATGCAATGAGCTCCTTCATTACATGTGTGAGCCTTGCAACAAATCCAAGTCATCTTCACCGTCATGGCATGAGTTGCTTACACAAGTGTACCTATGGACTAATCACCTGTGTATCTCACATTTAAACACATTAGTCCACTTAGGTTGTCATTCAATTATCAAAACCAAACAAGGACCTTTCACTGGTCAAAGTGCATGCGCGCATACAGAGCGCCAGAGCGGGCAGCACCAAACGACTCAGCAGCAGCAGGTGTGGGGCGCGAAGCACGCGAGCAGGCGCAACAGCAGCATGTGTGGACCAAGCAGAAGCAGTAGGCGTGGGGCTCGAAGCATGGCAGGGAGGCACAGCAGCACGCGGGTGCGCAGGCATCTAGACGCACACGTGTGTCCGGACGTCCAGGCGCTAGCATGGCCCATCTGGATATCCCGTAGCAGCGGTGACATTGCATGGTTGCCATGCGCGGCAAGGAAGTAAAAAATTTGGTGGAAACACTTTTCAGGGTTTTTTTAAAGTAACACTCTTCAAGTTTTGAGGCTAGCGTTTCCTTTAGGCGATCTATTGTTTTTAAAAAAACACACACACTCTTTTTATGAGACGAAGGGTGCGCGGAGAAGAAAGCGGGGACCAAGGTGGCCGAGGCACGATGCTGCGCATCGAGCAGCGAGGAGAGCTAGATGGGACAGGAGTACGGAGAAGAAAGCAGAGTCGAGAGGGGAGAGTGAAGAAGAAAGTGGGAGTCGACCGAGCGCGTGGCTTTGTCATTGACTGGGAAGTTAGGGTTTTGATGCCGTTATATATAAGAGGGAGAGATGCCTAAGATGGGCTTGGTAATCGTGCAGGATGGACCGTCACGGTGTGCCAAGCGGGCTAGCACGGCGTGCCGAGCAAGCGCTCCAAGCACGACCCACACATCGGGCTGGGCCGGACCAAAACGTCAGGCCATGGACCATGCCTATGTGCCTTGGGCCTTATGACCATCTATATTCACTGGTGTCATTCGGCTCCAGTTCCTTTGGTTACGGTGGCACCAAGCCACAGCTAGAAAGTGTCCTCTCCAACGGAGTCTTAGGGTGTTTTTGGTTGGGTTTGTGAGAGCTGTTTCTTTACTTTTAAAAAGCCAAAATCCAATCAAAGGATAGAAATCAGAAACTGTTTTTTTAAGTAGCTACTTTTAAGTAATACTGCTACTAGAGCGGAGCCAAAAATGACCCTCCCCATCCTTAATACTACTACTAGGTGGACGAAGCTTCAACCACATATCCACGTGCATGCATACAGAGCTTCATGCTCGTGGTCGTGCAGCAGGCAGGCAGGCAACCGAAATCAAAACCGCTATCCTTGCAAGATAAGAAAAACTAACGTGATCCTGATCTCTGCACTGCCACATGAATTCAATGCCAAATGCCCAAATGAAATGAGCAGTGACTATGGAGCGTGCTCGTGGTCCTACAGGCTACAGCCACAGTAGTCAACGATGAACAACAATGCAAGGGCAGTTGCAGACCTGCATACTTTAACCTTTTTCTCTGATTTTCGTGTATAGGTAATACTCCCTTCGTCCTATAAAAAATGTCATTCTCGTTTTCTGAAAAATCAAACATCTTTAACTTTAATAAACATATATAAGAAAAATATTAATCATTATGGTACACAATTAGTATCATTAGATAGATTGTTGAATATATATTTTTATAATAACTTTATTTGGAGATAAAAATGTTGTTAATATTTTTTACAAAACTAGTCAAACTTAAAAAAGTTTGACCAGTACGAGTCATATAATGACTCTTTTTATAGGACAGAGAGAGTATGCGTCTGAAGAATAATAGAGGCCTTGGAAGGAGGGCTAGCACTAGTGGCATGCATTGTAGAGAAAAGGCAAGTTGGCCGCCTACTTCCTCTCTTCATGCCCGATTACTATCCCTGACCATAGCTATTGACCCACACCTTATTGTCTCCCAAAATCCTTATTCAGCGCGTGTCAAAAGGCGAGCGGAGGGAGCCACATCATCGTCCTCATCGTGCTTCATGCTCATGTGACACCCGATGGGTTAGGTTAGGAGAGGGCAGCAATCATGTGGAGTGGATGGAGTGGCACAACGACGTGCTAGCCGCCAGACACAAGTTGCGATCAAGGCCAGGCAAGATGGAGGTTATTAGGGTTATGGTTTGCACTTTGGGGTTTGGAGAGACCTCCAATGCCCTAGGATCCTAGTAGTGATAGATGGTCGGTACGGCAAGGTCGCCGCTGGCCATGGGCTATAGAAGTTACCAGGGACGACGACATCTTTGCGTGGAAAGAAGAATAGGGAGGTTGGGAAAGAGGCATGCTTTAGGGTCTACTTGAATTCATTTGTTGGATATTGTATTGCCTTGCATACCTAGGATACTGAATAGATTGTCTATTTGGACGCGGAGCAAAGTTTCCTAGGGACATGTGTGTGGGCGACCGCTACCTTGCTAGCTCAAGAACAGACCTGAGAAAACTTGCTTAGCCCAGCTTAAGCCCGACGGGCTTTCCTTGGTCCATCTAACTTATTAGACAGGGTCAGGACAAAGATATTACTGTCCATAATTTTTTTCTCGGTCCAAACTCAACAAAAACAATATTTTTCATTTACTTTTACATCGAAAACTCCTGGGTGGCTCACCTAGACCTGAGCCCAGACCAAATCTACCCACTAGACTGGTATGCACATAGATTATGGGCTCAAAATCCATCGGAATTTTACAGGCCCGGTCTGACTTTTTCTTAGGTCTGCTCAAGAGAGTAAAATTAGCTCACCAAGGCAGTGAGGCAAGACTTTGAAAGCTACTAAGCACCCTTAATTGTCATCCTGTCGATAACAGTACCAACAATAACATGTCCAAAAAGATGCCTCATGTCCCTGGTTTCCCATAACCCCTCCCTTATGTTATGTCTTTCCTGGTATTCTATCCAGAAAATCTTTGAGGTGTATTACCTCTGTCCCAAAAAGAATGTAATTATAACATTCATCGTCTCAAAAAGAATGCAGTTATAGCTTAGGACTAGCTTATGGGGGTCTTAACTCTAGGTATGGTGTTCGAAAAATAAGTGCTAGTTTGTGGGTACAATCATTGGCCTTTATCTAACCAACATATGGGGAAAAATAAGGGCGTGTTTGGATGAGATAGGACTAGTTAGCTCTAGCTAATTATTAGCTAGATAAAATGTAGTTAGCTAAGAATTAGCTATGGGATGTTTCACTAAGCTAATAGATACAAAGATCCATAGTCAGAGATTAGAATGCCCTCTTATTTCTGTCTCTCCCACCTAGACCACTTCCTCTCCCTATTTGATCAATCTCTCCTACACAGCTACACATGGATAAAAATGACTTGTCTCATCTATTAGTCCTTGTCACGAAGTATTGCTCAACTAATAATAAGATACATAACTAGTTGAGCTCTTAGCTAAAAACTAGACCATTTATTATCTCATAGGTTTGAATCAACTAGAACTATTTATTAAGAGCATCTCCAACAATATTTTTTTGAACTCGCTCTCTAAATTTTTGTTTGGAAAACCATTCTCATAAAACCGCTCTCTATAGTTTCAACCCATTAATCTTGTTCAACAATTTGAAGAGCTAGTTCCGCTCTCTAATTTTTTATTAGGGAAAACTAGAAACAGAAAATGAAAATATTGAAAATCGATCAAGTTAAAAAAAACCACGTGACATCAGTGAGCCCGTGATTCTCGCGACCACCGAGCACTCGAGCAGAGTATTCTGAGCTCGTTTGGTTCACAGTACAACAGCCTCACATTTTGCGCGGCCACAGACACCCCAAAGCCCAAACCAGACGTGTCACCTCGGAATGCTCCATGCACGCTCGACGAACACAAAACAAAAGGCGTCAACACGGTGGAACAAGCAAAATTTGGTTCGTACTATCATCAGACGGTGAAACTGTAACAACAGGCAGGATTATTATTCACTTTCAGCTTTCGACTGACTCTGACGACTGGTGGCTGCTGAAGGGTATGTTGGGCTGGTATTAAAGCCAACCGATAAGCGGGCTAAAGCTATTTTATTATAAAGAAAAATACTATAGATTAACTCGAAGCTCGTCAGCCTCAACCTCAACGTCAACCTCAACTAGCAGGAGTCTCTAACGACGGCGGCACGACCTTAGCCGCTTGCACGCCACACGCACGCCGTGCCACCTCGTCCACGAACGCCTGGACGTGCGCGTCCGAGGACCCGCCGGGCGCGACGGCCTCCCGCGCCGCGGCGCTCCACCTCCTGGCGCTGGCGAGCATGGCGTCTGCCTCGGGCCCGGCCACGGCGGCGTCCACCGCCTCCCGCACGGCGTCCCGCCGCAGCGGCCCGCCGCGGAGGTGGACCCCCATCCTGAGCTCCTCCACCAGGAACTTGGCGTCCGTGCACTGGTCGCCCCACTGCGGGAACGCCACGACGGGCACGCCCGCCGCGATGGTCTCCAGGGTGGAGTTCCAGCCGCAGTGCGTGAGGAAGCAGGCGGTGGACGGGTGCGCCAGCACGCGGTCCTGGGGGCTCCACGGCACCACCGTGCCGCGCCCGGCCACGGCGTCCAGGAACCCCTCCGGGAGGTGATCCCGGGTGTCGGGCCGGACGACCCACAGGAAGGGACGCCCCGTGGCGGCGAGCCCGTGCGCCATCTCGCCCACCTCCTCCGCGTTGAGCAGCACCACGCTGCCCACCGACGCGTACACCACGGAGCGCGGCGCCTGCGCGTCCAGCCACTCCACGCAGTCGTCCGCGGCCTTCATCAGGTCGCCGCGCACCGCGCCGTCGCTGCCGTCGTCCTGACCGTCGAGCTCGATGAGCGGGCCCACGGGGATGAGCTCCGGCGGGCGGGGAGTCACGCCAGGGAGCGCCGCCACCACGTCGCGCTCCAGCTCCGTGAAGGAGTTGACGAGCACCCACGACGCGCGGCCGATGGTGCGGAACTGCGCGACGATCGCGTCCACCAGCAGCTTGTACGGGTTGGACGGGAGCAGGAACGACGGCACGTCGGCGACGGACATCTCGGGGAGGCCCGGCAGCGTGAACCGCGCGTCGGGGTCGTCCTCGCGCGGGAACTCCACGAGGCCGTGTACGTGGTGGTAGTAGAGCGAGAACACCGCGCACGACTGCACCCACAGCACCGCGGACGGGATCCCGGCATCGGCGGCCACGTCGGCCGCCCACGGCATGAACGGGTTCACCACCACGCACGCCACGGGCCTGCCGTCCCGCGCCTGCCGCGCGAGCAGCTTCGCGAACGCCGGCGGCCCGTCCTTGGAGAGGTGCCGCATCAGGTCGTCCAGGTCGGGGCCGGGGTCCTCGTCGTCCAGAACTCGAACCGGACGCGGCCCCGCCCCACCGGCACGCCGTCGCCGCCCGCCGACACACCCGCGGACGCGGCCAGCTTCACGCCGACGGTGGAGACCGAGGAGAAGGTCACCAGGAGGCCCTTGGCCGCGATGCGCTTCGCCAGGCGGAGCATCGGGTTCACGTGGCCCTGCCCCGGGAAGCAGATCAGGAGCAGGTGCGGCGGGGCGCTCCCTGCTGCCACGGTGGTGGGCGCGGCCGCTGCTTCCTCTCCCATGGATCGGAATCGGACCTCTGCCACGTCTTAGTCGGCCTCCCCTGAGCTGGCCGGCAAAGTGCACTAGTGCACCCGTGAATCACCTTACGGGCGGCTTGACGAGGACGGAGATATGGGTCTTTAGCAGCGTGGAGAATACAAAGCCACCACTGCACTGGTGCATTTATTTATTTTATATGAGGGGAGAGGAAATTAGTTCGGGCAACGATGACGTCGGGCGTGACCATGACACTGGGCTTGTGGCATCGCCAGCCGCCCCCCCCCCCCCTGTTTTATAAGGAAATTAGTTCGCAACGATGACGTCGGGCGTGACCATGACACTGGGCTTGACATCGCCAGCCGCCCCCCCTTGTCCACAACGCAGATACGCTACCACAAGACAATTCCCTCCCTTGTCCACAACGCAGATACGCTACCACAAGACAATTCGTTGTCGTACTTCTCTCACCTCGGATTTGTCGCGCACAAACAAGAATCATCGGACAACACAATTTAGGTTGCCGCGTATGATTGTTTTGCATTTAAGATCTACCAATTTAAGTTGAGTACGAAGACACTCCTCCCTACCGCAAGGCAGCTTTGACTCTTCTTATCAAGAGCTAAACTCCTGCACACATTTTAAGGTCACGTGAGAGTATCATGTGGAACTATCCATGCTAAAAGCTACCGTTAAAAGTTAGTATTATTGAAAAAGTTATCTTAGAGTTAGTAACTAGTCCTAACCATTGTGGGTGTCCTAAGTCGTTTTCGTTGGCTGTGTCCTAAGTTAAATTTTGTCAAGTTTTGGTTAAGTTTTTATAGAAAATACATAAACATCCGCAACAATAGATATAGTTTGACAGTGCATTTATCCGATACAGTGGATGTTGATATACTTTTCTATAAATTTGTTCAAAAGTAGAGAACTTGGCTTAGGGTGAAACTAAAATGACTTATAACTTGAAATAGAGTAGTAAAACATAGCCAGATGCAAAATTTAAAAACCTAATACATGATGATTACATACTAATATGTTCCAATAATCATGTAAAACCAACCATTTGCTCAAAGTAAATGAGAGATAAGACTTGGTACAAGAGGATACGGCTAATCCATTCTGGTTTGTGTAGGAAACAAGCATCCACTCAGATAAAATAGTTGTAATTCACAAAAAAATTGGTAAATCATACATGCACGTATACGCGTTGTATTGTACCAATGCAGACACTCATACATGCCCGTACACTTACCCCTATGACACATATGCACACGCACTCTATACCTAGCTATGAGCACCTCTAAATTCGCATGATAATTATTTGATGTAAATGTAATACAAAAAAAGAGCATGATACCTGAAAAGTAAATACAATGATATAAGACCATATACAGTATGATGATTTATCCATTTTTACGATGGACAAGCGCAACCGTGGTTGGAATATGAACGCCCTTCTAGATGATTGTGTGCATGATTCGATTGGCCAGTGCCATTTGTGCACTTTGGGGGATGTGTGTGATGTTGGGTGGAAAACGTGAAAGGATGGTGACATTAATAAGGATATCACAAAAGTGTGGCGCGGATTTGCTGAATCCGGAGAGGGACTAGGACCGTATGTACCATGTAGCCAACGGTGAATGGCTGAGGACGACGCAAAAAAGAAAAAAAAAAAGAAAGCCAACAAACCATACAACGAGGCAAACGCAACAAAGAGAATCTAGTAGTCCACATCGACGAAGCAAATGGTCACTACAGATGACGCCGGCGTTGGGGAGGAGCTGGATAATTTATAAGTAAGTTTTTTGTTTAAGGAATCACTTCATTTTAAATAATGAGATAGTACATTATGTGCCTATTCTTAAATAATTTAGTGGAATAACTTATTCCTCTCACACTATTACTAACCATTAGGTTTGCAAGGACGAATAAGATGACGATAAGTCAACTCATTATGTTCTACAAATTAACCAAGCAAAAAAATATATGTAAGAAGATAATGAACTATTTCATCCTCAAACTCATTATTTCAGAATGATGTGATATTGACATTCTACTTCTACTTAATGAAACATGTGCAATAATAACATGTTCACGAAAAAAAAACTCAAACCAAAGATCCTATCGATGCCTCAAACAATATATACTTGCGGCTTCTAGAATGAAGAAGGGTTCACTTGGACTAGGCAGGCACCATACCGACGCGGCGCTGACCGTGTTCTGCTCTGGTACGGGGGTGTTTGGATGTAGAGACTAAAGTTTAAGAGGTGTCTCATCGGATGTCACATGGAATGTCGCATGAGGATGTTTAGATACTAATAAAAAAATAAATTACAGAATCCGTCAGTAATCCGTGTGACGAATTTATTAAGCCTAATTAATCCCTCATCAGCACATGTTTACTGTAGCATCACATTGTCAAAATCATAGACTAATTAGGCTTAAGAAATTTGTCTCACAAATTAATCTTAATCTATGTATTTAATTTCTTAATTAATCTACATTTAATACTCCATATATGTGTTCAAAACATCTGATGAGATAGCTAATAAAGTTTAGGAGGTCGAACCAAACACACTTGCGTGGTCTGCCGTGTGCGCCGTGCGGACCGATCGCCCAATCCGTGCATGGCCATCGACGCTACCGCCGCGCGCGGCCTTATGAATCCACCCCGTGGTGAGCCAAGCAGTGACGCAGCGCCGTTTGGCCGCTACCCCGGACGGTGGAGGCTTCTTCTCCGTTCCGTTCGTTCCGTGCACGGCTCATCTGCTCCCATCCGTCGTGCGGCGACGCCCAAAACAAGTTTTTTCTCCATATGCATGCTTCTGGAAGCCACAACAACACGAGTCGTGCAGCAACAACACAAGTCATTCTCAAGTAACCTTGCTCGCTAAGTCAATGGCGACTTCTGGATCGATCGGTCGGATCGAGGGAGCCTGCTAGCAGCATATTCGGCGAAAAACTGCTATAGCTACAGATGGCGACGCCAGGTTTTGTTTGCTGCCGAAGTAGAGCACGAAGCCTAGCTAGAGAGGCCGGTCTAGCTAGCATTTGGACGAAGGAGAAGGCAATGCTGCTTCGTGCTCCCGTCTTGCGTTGCGTGTAACTTTTACGTATATCGCCGTGTTTAGTTGGACCCCAAAATCCAAAAAGTTGCTACAGTATCTGTTACATCGAATGTTTACGGCCCGTGCATGGAGTATTAAATGTAGACGAAAATAAAAACTAATTACACAGTTTGGTGGGAAATTACGAGACGAACGTTTTGAGCCTAATTAGTCCATGTTTGAACACTATTTGCCAAATAAAAACGAATATACTACAGTAGCCCCAAAATCCAAATTCACCCAACTAAACAAAACAAGGACTATATATCGTTTTCACGGCGACTCTGGCATATGGAACAGTTTGTTAATTTGTCGCAATTCATTTGTCGTATGTGTCGCCTGCCGTACGTGTACTGCTGGCCTAGTACATATTTGTTCGGATCGGAATTGCTGTGCTCAGTTCGGTTGCTGTGTGGGGTAATATGCATGTCCAGTCCAATCCCAGCAAATGGAAGACTGACTGAACATGCATGGGTACGTTTGCGTTGAATGCAGTTTACACTGTTGGAAGATAATTAAGGCGATGGTTAACTCTACTCAATAGTTTTTTAGTACTGGATGATCGTCTGTTTAGCCCTTGTCAATATATAACAACCGTCCAATAACCGACCGCCAAAGTTTTTAGGCATTGTTAGAACCTTGATGGTGAGAAAGAAAGAAATAAACTAGCATCAGCTATGAGTATGCGATCGAGGCCTTTTGAATCTTGGAACGGATGCCTTTTGCACAGTGTACCCTTGGCAGGTGACTGAAATTTTGTTCAAGTGTCAGTCAACAATCTAGACCCCAGGATCTACATCTAATGGCAGCTGCGTTTTCTTCTTCCTCGTGTTGTTTGCGTGCAGAGCTTTCTTCTTTGTCGTGTCATTCAAGGCAGGCTTGCGCTCGTCCTCGCCCCTGTCACCGCCCACTACCCCGCTGAGGCGCAACCCTAGCGCGCTCGTGGCGGACGTCTTCTTTCCCTCCCCTTCCTCTTCCATAGTGAGCTCCGGCCATGGAGCTCCCCCTCCCCGACCTAGCCCGGCCGCCTCCACTGTCGCCAAGGCCCAACACTACTACACGCATGATTTGGGGGAGCGGTTTATGAGGGGTCAGCCACCCCTACAAATCCGTTTTCTAGAAATCACAAATCTAGGCCAAAAAATAGCCAAAAAAGTTAAGACCAGGAGGCCCCACCGGGCAAGTCACGCATTTTGTCGCACAAAAACACATGCTTCGCGGCCATTGGGTTTTGAACCCACAAATTTTAGCCTTGCATGTTACCTCCTCTAACCACGCCACCTAGCACTCACATGTGTCTATACCAGATATTCTTTCTACTCATATTATGCTGAACTGAACTTGAAATGAGTGTTTGGGACTCTAAACGAATTTAAATGAAAAGTTGTCAACTACATAGTTGTATAACTAAATCTCAAGAAAAAAAATGATTTAGTTGCAATTTATATTAACATCAAGAAAAATATTTATGCGGTGTGCCATTCCTTCTCGATCAGTTCACTTGTAGCAGTTATGAGCTGTTTGGATGGATGCGGCACAAGTCTACCATTGTCTAGCTAGTAGCCACGCTTCCATGATTCCATCCAAACAAGCCTGCATCGAGCAATAGTGGGGTTTCGAGCCTACACTAAAGATTACTGTCAGTTGACAGTTATGGACTCGGACGGGCCTGTTCGCTTGAACTTATCAGCCGGCTCATTTTTTTGTTTGGTCTCATGTTGCATCGCTCGACTCGCTGCCCCCACGATGGCCTCGCTGTATCTGAAATTTGCTCCATCCACACCACGCCGGTCAGCCGCCACAGCCTGCGGGCCGCATCGTCTGGTAAGTTGCTACTGTCTTAGAATATGAGAGGTACAGTACATGTGGATCTCGCGCTCGTGTAAACCTAGTATTATGTACTAACTGTCATCATCGGAGATCACTTGAAATAAGATAGCAATCTTGATCACTTGTAGCAGTTTATGATCTCCGTTTGATGGATGCGGCACAATACCACTAGGTTTAGCCACGAGCGCAGATCCATGATTCCATCCAAACAAGCCTGCATCGAGCTAAGACAGTTTCGAGCCTACACTAAAGATTACGTGTCAGTTGACCGGCGTGGTGTCGGATGGGCCTGCAAATTTCAGATATCAGCGAGGCCATCGTTAGGGCAGCGAGTCGAGCGATGCAACATGAGACCAAACAAAAAATGAGCTGCCATGTTGACACCCACTGTCATCATTTCATCGGTGCCTGCAGTAATCTCAAGATTGCTATCTTATTTCAAGCGGATCTCCGCACTGATGACAGGACGCCTAATACTAGGTTTACGAGCCGACCAATGTCACGCACCTCGTCTCATCGTCTAAGACACTCCTCATTTACCAGACGATGCATCCATCCTCGGCTGACCGGCGTGTCTGTGGATGGAGCAAATTTCAGATTGCGCGAGGAAATCGTGGTGGCAGCCAGTCGAGCGATATTTTGAGACCAAACATTTGAGCTGCCATTATTATCCCACTGTCATCATTTCATCGGTGCTTAAAATGGTGAGCGAAAGAAGAAAAGCGGCTAAAGGACGCACTCAAACTGACAGGACGCCTACTCGCCTTATCCTACCAATCACGCACTCGTCTTCGTCTCAAAAACTCCTCATTTACAAGTCCATCCATCCTCGGATCCATGTCTCAAATCTAAAAAACAGAAAGAATCAAAAGGGAAAGGGGGAGAAAAGAATGGCGCCCAGTTTTCTCCGGTAAAATCAAACGTCGCCGTGCAGTGGTGCGAGGAGTCGTTTGCCCTGGGTCAGATCAAATGATCGACCAACGCCCAGTCGTGTCGTGGTTCTTGGTCTGCTCTAGGTGGGCCTGGCCAGCGAATGGAACCCATTCTTCTGAACCCAACCCGCCGGGCCTTGCGTCGTAACAACGTGGATATACAACTTTCAATTTTGCTATTTGTCCGTCCCAGACCATTTGAAAATTTTTAATTTCAAATGTTGAAAACTTAGACGTAATTATCCTCAACTAGATGATTTTAGATAAAAAAGTTGTCAACTATAAAGTTATATAACTTTTTGAGATCTACAAATTTCTTTTTGTTGTTTTCCATTTAAAGTCATTTGAAAAATTCAAATTTCAAATATGAGAAATTCAAACGTAGTTTTCCTTGACAAGATGATTTTAAATGAAAAAGTTATCAGCTACAAAGTTGTATAATTTTCAAGATCTATAACTTTCGTTTTTGTTGTTTCTCCATTTGAGGCCATTTGAAAAATTCAAATTTCAAATATGAGAAATTCAAGCGTAGTTTTCCTTGACAAGATGATTTCAAATGAAAAAGTTATCAACTATAAAGTTCTATAACTTTTTGAGATCTACAACTTTTATTTTGGTTGTTTCTCCATCCGTGGTCGTTTAAAAAAATTCAAATTTCAAATTTGAGAAATTCAAACGCAGTTTTCCTTGACAAAATGATTTCAAATGGAAAAGTTCTCAACTACAAAATTCTATAACTTTTTGAGATCTATAACTTTTATTTTCACCATTGCTCCATCTTAGGTCGTTTGAAAAATTCAAATTTTAATACTTAATTTTTACTATTCGACGTCTCCAGCTGCCCCTACAAATAAGGCCATTTATAGGGGCGGCTGATAATACAACCAGCATTGTAGGGGTGCCTCGTTTAGGGAACCATTTGTAGGGGGCGCTTTTAGATCGAGTCGCCCCTTAAAAAAAAGAGGGGTTGCCACTAATACAGCAAGAGCTCACTATTGGCGGTTCCAAAACTATTTATACAGGCGTCTGTTAGTACCACGAGTGGCAAAGGCTAGTGAAAATCGCTAACTTCATAGGCGTCTTATAGAGAGCTGCTACTACAAATGATTTACACTGGCTGTTTTTTAAGAAAACCGCCACTACAAATGATTTTCAAAAATTACAAATCGGGCTCACAAAATAACAAAAAAATTTAATTTGGGGAGGCCCCCACCAGTCACCACTTGCCCGCTCCATCGAAGTCACAAGTCACGGCATTTTCACGCCCAACAGGATTCGAACCGTGACCTCCCATCGCACGATACTCTTCTAACCATTGCACCCACACTCACTTGTGTTTATAATGGATTTTCTTTCTCCTCATATTATCCTCAACTGAGTTTAAATTGATTGTTTGAGACCCTAAACGAATTCAAATCAAAAAGTTATGAATTATAAAGTTGCATAACTTTTCGAGATCTACAACTTTCATTTTGGTTGTTTCTCCATCTGAGGTTATTTGAAAATTTTAAATTTTAAATTTAAGAAATTTAAACATAGTTTTCCTTCACAAGATGACTTTAAATGAAAAAATTGTCAACTATAAAGTTGCATAACTTTTTGAGTTCTACAACTTTTGTTTTGATTGTTTCTCCATCCGAGGTCGTTTAAAAATTTTAAATTTTGAATTTGAAAAAATGAGAACTTCAAACAAGATTTTAAAACAACAAATGATTTCGGCTACAAAAGTCATCAACAATAAAATTGTAGAACTCATCAAGATCTACAACTTTTATTTTGGTCATTTCTTCATCAACAAAATGATAGTCTACATTATTCATAAATTCATAAATCTCTCACATAGTTTATAAACTATATAAGAGATATGTCATTTGTGAATAGTGTTTACTACCACTTTGTCGGATGAAGAAATAACCAAAATAAAAGTTATAGATCTTGATGAGTTCTACAACTTTTATGTTCATGACTTCTTCAGCTAAAATCATTTGATGTTTCAAAATGCTGTTTGAAGTTGTCATTTTGAAACTCAAATTTGGAAATGTTCACGAGAAAAGATGACCAAAATATTAGATGTAAGAACACAATAAATTGATAGGGCATGATTTTATAAAATTTTAGGAAAAAAATCAAGTAATTTTAAGATAGTATGAGGGAGAAAGACTAGTTACAAGTTTTAGTAGAGATTAAAAAGAGAAATCGAGTTCTTCAACCATTTAAAAATTGAATTTCAAATAGCATTTTGAAACATCAAATGATTTCAAATGGAAATGTTGTAAACAACAAAGTTCTATAATTTTTCGAGATCTACAACTTTTATTTTGATCATTTCTCCATTTGAAGTCGTTTGAAAAATTAAAATTTTAATACTTAAATTTTAATATTCGGCGTCTATTTGTAGTGATGCTAGGTTATAAAAACCGCCACTGTAAATACATTTTTATTGGCTATTTTCTTAAGGCTACCACCAATAGAAATCATGTATTTTTATCAGCGGTAAACTTAAGAAAACAGCCACTAAAAATGTATTTACACTGGCGGTTCATGATATGGACCCACAGTTTTATTTCTATGACGCCTGCTCTTTCCGAACCGCCAGTGAAAAAAAGGGTGACGCCAAGAGAAAGCACCAGTGTACTGGTGTGCTACGAATTTTTTTTGTAGTAGTGCTAACCACTCCGCCACTGTCCCACTGCCTGGCCAGCCTTCCTCCCCCGAACCCCCTTCTATATCCACTAGAGATGGAGAAGAAGAGGGAGAGTCAGAGAGAAAGGACGCTGATGATGATCTTACCTGATGCCGGTGAGGTCCTCGCCGGAACCCTAGCAAAGAGTGTGGGCACGGGCGCGGTCATTGGCTGGGGCGCGGGTGACTAACAGATAAGCAGGTTATCAGTCGCTTGCGTTCGAGTATTCCTGTTTGCATATTGGCTCCTTTTGATTCAAAAAATAAAGCACCATTTTTATAGTATATTATATATCCGATTCTCTCGTGGTCAAGCTTTTTTATGTTTACGTGAATACAGTGGCGAATCCATGATTTTAGTTTAGGGTATGCCGTCCAAAAAAATTTCATATCTAATTCGGTAAATCTATTTTAGCAATTCAGTAACAATTACAAAATTGACAACGTGATTCGGTACATATGCACTAAGTAACATGATGAGGCTTAAATTTATGGATTCAGTTGAAACCATCCACTAAATACAATATAAATAGTTCAAAAGACATACTGATAAACAATGCCAAATAATTAAACAATTCGCTATTTGTGATGTTAGCAAATAGCTATGAAAACAAACAATAATTTTCTGTAGAAAGATGAAGAGTAGAAGAAACCGAAGAGCAAAGATTAATTTTTTCCTAAATGAAATAGCGAATCAAGATGGTAAGCCTTACTGCTGTGGGCGTGCAAACTATAGATGAGATGAGCCTCCGATCCAATCCAGCATCCCGGGCGGAGGGCGGCATTGCTGCAGGGCACCAGGGCGTCTGTGCGTTAAGGGTCAGCCGTCAGACAGCGTGCGTGTCCTCCGTCCTACGGTCGAGATTAGATTAATTATAGGAACCGGAAACATCATATACCTTAGCATGTACTGGAACGTCTGGACTTGCGTATTGCCACGTGGGCCGCGTCACATGGCCTCCCGTGATGGCATGTGATGTGATCCAGATATGTTTTCTTTTTTGTTTTTACGAATACAGCGTATACATACTACTACGTATACCAGTTGCCGCCGGTCTTGTAGGGTATGCCGGTGCATACCTGGCATACCCTGTGGCTCCGCCACTGCGTGAACATACAACTATTTACTTATATACACAGATCGCCATACAGATGCATGTTATTACATTCATCATAAAGAATTCTTTCAAAATATTATATCATTATATCATTTATTTGAAAAGTTGTTATCATTTCCCACAAATTATTGGTCAAATTAAGCTGCATCTTGTATTCTTGTATAGTCTCGGCTGTGAGCCTGCTCTTCTTCGGTGTCTGGCCGACCAATCCCAATGCTGAAAACTGAAATCATCAGTGTGTAGCTCACCATGCCATAGGCCATATTTTCGGACCTATGGAAGACTTGTCGGGCTAGGACCGCCAGAACGACGTGCCAATTAATAAAGACTTTGAAAACACATTTCTAGGTCACCTAATTTGTCAAACGGTGCACCGTAGGTCCATGCTGTTTTGTCAGCTTTTTGTTGCTGACGTGCCATACCATCATATCATGGTGTGTATTTTATGTTTAATCCCTCGCACTTACTTCTCTAGCTAAGAAAATAGACCCTGGGTCACTTCTCCTTCTCTGTCTTTCTTCCTCTCCCATGGTAGGAAGTCCAGATGACTATATGGACCCGTGGGGGAGGCTGAGGCAGTGTTCGAGCGGAGGAGGTCTACCCTCCTCCTTGGCCACAGCGTCGTGCGCGGCGCACCTGCACCGCACCTAGGTGTGGAGCGTGAAGCGGCATAGTGCATGCGGTTGCCAAGCGCATGGGAAGCAGCGGCGGCACACCACGTCCATGCATCATCGGCGATGCTGACCCCAGCCTCACGCCCGAGCATCGTCACACTGCATTGGCCTTCAAGAATATCCACTTATGCATGTTGGTGAGCCGCTCGGTCAACATGGCTGGCGCGAGAGCGTGCTAGAAGGAGATATCAAGGGCCGCGCTTGAATGCCGTAACGGGCGCATCTTGCCTTTGGCTGTCGTCGCTGCCCGTGAGGCCGCTCGCGCTGCTAGCAGGGAAGCCCGTTGTGCCACTTGCAGGGCCGTCCGCGCTGCCCGCCATGGCAGCCCTCTAAGTGCGCTCTCGCCTCGTTGACGCGTCTTGGCTAGGCCACATGGCGTGCGGAGCAGATGCGCTCGGCCACAACCACAATCATCGCCTCACGTGTGGGGGCCAGAGCGGGGATGCAGGAGCCACCATCTCGCATAGGCGTGGGAGGGGTAACTATGGCGGTATGGCCATGATCGCCGGTTGACCACGCATGCAGGGTCAGCTAGAGTGGGAGGTGACCCAAAAATGCGTTTTTGAAGTTTAGATATCTAAGTCAAAGTTCATATATCTAAGTTGTATACCATGACAAGTTTATAGACCCCCGGTGTATTTAACTTTTTTCTTTAAGTGCGTCGAAAGCTTTGCAAGAAGAAACCATGTTTTTTTAAAACACTAGCAAAAAAAAAGGCTACAACTAGAAGGGCACCAACTCATCGTCTCTCCACAAACAACAATATAAAAACGTTCACTACTTCACTACTTGTTCAAGTGAGCTAATAACTGAGCCAGCTAAAACCGAATTACAGCTCCAACTAACAAAAGTGGCGCACTGGCGCTCTACTAACAACTTGCACAACAACAGTACAGATCCCACCGAAACTACCCGTAGTAGCACAAACCACAAACTAGCTAGCGAAACAAACCACTAAGGTACCAGCATTAATTTCTAAAACAATCACCGTACGTAGTAGTAGAACTATGGCACGAGCTTTGAAGCAGACTGAATCATCAGTGAATCCTAATTGCTTTAGTTTCAAACACAACAATAATACGGCTCATCGTGGCAGCAAGCGAAAACCTACTGTTTCTGCGAAAGTGGCTCATGCTGATCCATCGTGTTTGCGGGCCGCGGGCACGGTTGCACTGACACTGGCAGGCGGGACGGGAGTTGAGGCAGGCCGTCAAATCGAAAGTGACTCATGTCGATCCATCGTGTTTGAATGAAAAAAAAAAAAAGGGGAGAGGGATGGGCCGGAAGGCTAGCTGTCCAGCCCGGAAGGAAGGGTTTCTCGCAGGAGTTGAGGCAGGCTCGTCTTGGATCCTTGCAACCTTTTGAGACAGCGGCGTCGAACCGGTGGAAAATCTGATGGTTTATCTCGAATGAACTGAAATCGATTGAGCTCCTTAGAAGGATGGGCCGGTTTAATCCAAGATTATCCGGCCAGCCTCGAAGGAAAAATCAAACTTCATTGACTATAGTGAACATAAAATCACAAAAGGTCGTTTTCAAAAAAAAAACTTGGACACTGGAATAAAAATCAACTGATTATCTAAACTGGTAGTCTATATTATGGTGCCTAGCTTGGAATTATATTTGGTTTTTATATCACTGATCAGAGCGAGCCTGGTCAAAACTCAAAAGCCACACCGGGCCCGGGGAGGAGCGGAGAATGGAGAAATTTGGGACATGCACATGCACGACACGCCCACACCGAGGAGAGTATTAAAGGTCAACACGTGCGCCTTTCCTCTCGCTCTCGCTCTCGCGATCGCTTCTCAGTCAGTTCCTCTCACGATCCACCAGTAACGAACGTCGACACTAGTGCCTAAGGGCAGCCTCAACGCAGGCATATGACAGTAGTAGTCTCACCAAA
Organism: Miscanthus lutarioriparius; assembly: GCA_904845875.1. Lineage (NCBI taxonomy): Eukaryota > Viridiplantae > Streptophyta > Magnoliopsida > Poales > Poaceae > Miscanthus > Miscanthus lutarioriparius. Next base: position 76,078,315 of record CAJGYO010000008.1, on the reverse strand, counting down.
AAGCAAAGCACAAGCAGCATCTTAGACTATTGTACACATAACGTAGGCAGCTGTTGTTTTTTGTTTAGTGTCCCTACCCTTCTTCTCTCTCCACTCTGCGTTTCAGCTTTTACCTTCTTTGCTCTCTCACAAAGCTAGTAGCTTCATGATTTACGTCAGCCAAGCTCTAACATCTTCTGCAGGAGAATATGACACCTCTGCAAGCTACTAGCAGGGTGAGTTGGCTCCTTTTGTCATATGGGTAAGTTTGAGGCTACAGTACACGTAGGAGCGTTGGGGGTGGCCTAACGTATTCTCACTGCCCGTATACATACCCAGTGGCCTGCCTAACAAAATATTGGTTCGGCAGCAGGCCGGAGCAGGTGCAGCCTGCAGGTGCTGCTTCAACGAATGGTTGTTGGATGCGATATGCTACGATGATGCCCATGCATGTTCACAGCTTGTTGCCCGTACATACGATGATCGAATGTACTTCCTCCGTCCCATTATTAGCGTCGTTCCAGACATGGGCGAGGGTACCAAGGAGGGAGCATAAAGACCTGCATACCCTTATATCCCAATTATTCCAAGTAAGATGCTGCAACATGCTTCATTAAATGTACACATGTCTTATCATTTCTATAGATGCATCCATCTTATAAAAACCTGCCATGACACCCACTATTCAGCACTTAAACAAATCCACACCAACTTTTCACCGCTCAAACGAATCGGCAAGCTTTGAAAATCAGTTTTCCCAGCATAAAATTTTTAGCGCCAAAACAAGTGGCGCTCTTTCTTTACACACAAAAGGCAAAGCTTCAAAATTGAAATCCTAATTTTGAATCAGGCGCCCTTTTTCACTTCTGTCCAGTTAAGTCACCGCCCGTAGCTTCTGCTTCCACCATTTACCATCCACCTAAGCCCTTGCCCTCCATGGCCATAGAAGCATTTACCTTCTCCTCCTTCCATTCACCTCCATGGCCATACTTGATTTTAACACACCAGGTGAGGAAGAAGACCAGTTCTTCGATCTAAACAAGCCACCTGCCGAAGACCATGATGAAGTGGATGGTGGGAGAAGCGTAGGAGGGCATCACCTGGGTCTCAATCCTGAAGAAACTGAGGAATAACATGAACTTCATCAAGATTAGCACATCTGCCTGCCTCCCAAAATGATTGTACTTGTTCTATTTACCTGTCTTCTATCTCTCCTAAAATGAGAGTGCTCAAATTCTGGTTTTTTCTCTTGCATCTCCTAAAATGAGTGTGCTCAAAATCTTGTCTTCATGGCCTGTAAGTTTATGATAGGTTTTCTTGTTCCTATGTGTTCTTCCTCTTTTTATTATGCACCTGCAGCCATAGAAAACACAAAACTGAGAGCAAATTCATTAGATGGGTATAAGAGAAAAATACAAAGAAAAACTAATTGTTAGGTTGAACAACATTACTATATTACAACAGCTATATACAAAACACAAAACATGGAACACACGAGTTGGTTAAACATACCATGTTGCTTCATCTCTCCCGTTTGCATGTAGACTTCTTTCCTGGACTTGTGTCAAAAAAGCCTATGCCTTAACACTTCTTGATTTGAGACTCAACAAATTTTGAAAATTCTTTAGGCGCATTGTGTCTCACCTAATGAGCCTGCAACTCTATTGCTACACTTTTTTTTCTAGATGATGATCATGTAGCACTTTCACCTTGCACAAAACCATGTTCATTCAAGTTTTCCACCACATGCTCATCATCGTTCAATGAGAAAATCCCAGTCTGCAAGTTCATTTGAATGAGTATCCAATTAGTTGACATCAAAAGTTTTAAAAGACACATGCATCCCTTTAAATCGATTTGATTTCTAACAGAATCCCACACGAAAATATTTACAGCAGAAATGCAGAATTTACTGAGTAGTTGTTTTTAATCAAATGAGGAACTTGTAAATTAGCGTGTAGAGTTGAGACTCGAGAGCAAAAGTCATAACTCAAATACTATGTGTTCAAGGAGTTGCATTTACATAAATATAAGTTCAGATACTAGAAAACTGAAAGGTACATGTTCTTAGGATTACATGGCTATAGAAAACGCAAAATATGGAAGGACATGAGTTGTCTGATCTAAACAAGCCAATCTGTTGAACAAGAAAATATCCATGATCCATTGCAAGTATTGGGTGCAGGTGATGTTAATGGAATTGATCTTTTACCTGGCCTCATCTTTCAAGCTGCAGGTCAGACTGATGAAGTGGATGGAGGTGACAATGATAGAGGGCATCATTGGGGTCTTGATCCTGATGAAATTGATGAACACCAACAAGTTCATGAATGTAAGCACATGTGCATAATAGATGCATTTTTAGCTTCTAGTAGAAAAAATCTGTACTGACCGGACAAGATAATTCACAGGGGAGGATATCTCACATGATGCTAGCCTTCCATTTGATTTAAAAGATCCACAAGAAGAACAAGAAAACCTACACGCAGGTATTATTTGCATCATTTCCAGGACATGTTACCAATATTAGTTCTGTATGATACAAGTGTCATCATCCATGTACTGACAATATGCATGCACTATCTAAATTATTTTGGTAGGTGATGACGATATTGGCTTACAAGATGCACAAGATGCCATGAACGATCTCATACAAGAATTTGGCATGTACACAGATGCGGTGAACATCATATTTGATGAAGAAGAGTTGACCGACTCAGATGACGAAGAATTTCAAGAAACACACCAAGACGAAGCATCAAATGCAACCAAGAATTTGACAGGAAGACAAAGGCAAAGACATATATGAAGATTCAAGAATGGCAAATTAAAAAGGACAGGCACAACACATGTTTGCAAGAACAAAGCAAGGCACAAGGCATACTAGTAGATTCAAATCATAAGAATTGTGGTAGAAAAAATTCAAGAATGGCAAATTTCCCTTAAAAGAAGAGGTACCATAAGGTCATTAGTAAATGTTTGCAGAAAACCACTCTACATAGGTGGTTCAAAGAAGGATTGCTCGACGACACTCCAAAGCAATCAGGCCCTATTTAAAAGAAGCAATAAAAAGGATAGGTTGTGCAAAAATGCTAGATCAAGCACTTTGCATAATCCCAAGTTGCTTGATATGGAAAATATTATCCATACAGATGAGAAATGGTTTAATGGGTCAAAGAAGGACTACATGCATCCCGATGAAGAAGACCCACATAGATTCAAATCAATTCACAAAGTCATGTTTTTTCTAAGACCAAGATTTGTGATAGGTAAAAAATTTGATGGGAAGCTAGGCACTTGGCCTTTTGTGTGAACAGTACAAATCTTTTCAACATATATTTGCAATCCTTCCTTGTCATAATAATATTTATAATTTCAGGACCATAAAAAGGTCATTAGTAAATCACTCTTGGTGACAAAGAATCAGATCTTATATGATGTCCTATCTCCTACTCTACATAGGCTGGTTCAAAGAGAAGATTGCTCAAGAGAATATGGATCTACAGGACAATGCTCCTTCTCATCTACCAAACAGATGATGCAATTTGCAGGGTCCTAATGGCTAAAAGGGGAAATAGCAAAAAATTTCAAAAACACTTAACAAATCATTAGGATTTTGAGGTTGCGCTAGTGAAAGCTCTAGTTTGGTTTTGTTAATCCCTATGCTAACCTAGTCTATCAAGCACTTTATGAGATAATCCCAAGTTGTTGAAGATATGGAAAATATTATCCATAGCATGGTGATGATCAAATGGTTTAACTTGGAAAGAAGAAAGAGAAAAAAAAAGGCTCAAGGCAAAAGGTATAAAATATAGGAGCCATTTTGTTTTAGTGATCAAGACATCCCGATGAAGAATAGATAGCCACATTAAGAGGATAGTGCGCATCAAAGTGACTAGATACAATTCACATATGCATTTAGTCTATGTTTTTCTAACACATGTGCACAAGGTGTTTGCGGAGACCAAGATTTGATGATGAAGGTAGATGTTATTTTTGATGGATGGGAAGCTAGGCACTTGGCCTTTTGTGTGAAATTTGAGCAAGGGTGAAGAAGTTAGAGTTGAAATCTTTTCAACATATATTTGCAATCCCTGTTCTATTACTTGTCATAATAATATTTATAATTTCAGAACCAAAGCAAAAAGAAGAAATGACAATAGGCCTCGAGGGGAACACCAATCACAAAAGCAGCGGCGTCCGGTCGAGGTCCGATGACCGTGAAGGTTGACATCAAGCGGACAAAGAATCCGAGATCTTATATGATGTCCTATCTCCTACCGGCTCTTATTTGATGATGGGGCTCTATATATAGCCCCATGGCCGCTCAAGGGTTAACTCTTGCGATTTTCATTGAGATGCGAGCTTAGAGAATCATTGATCCATGGATCTAGCAGATTGGGAGAGAATGCTCCTTCTGATTGCATCTAGTGGCACTTGGTATTCGTGTTGCGCCATGATGATCTTGGTGGTTGCCACCACCTGACGGTTGAGCAGCGGTGAAGGATCGGCACGAGTTGGTGATTGTTCGTGGCCGCCTTCGGTGATTGTGAGGAGTTGTACCTTCCCGGCGGAGTGCCGAAAGGTAACTCTAGTAAATTGCTCGTGTCATTGAGTTACCTCACGTGTGGGTCGGTTCTTGCGGTGTCCTATCGTGTGGGCGAGGGTTTGTGAAACACCTAATGTGTTGCTAGAACCTCGGGAGAAAATCGATTGTCTCTCTTCTTTGTCATTCTCCGGTGATTGGCTATATATTCATCTTGTGATTGGTTCATCCCCTGACGTTGGTATAATCACTCTACTCGCTATCATTCTCTGGATAGTTGATAGCCTATTAAAAACTAGTTGATACAAGCAAATTAGAATTGAGAGCTTGCTTTATTATTTACATTCATCTAGTTGAGCTCTTTAGAGTAGCAAGGTTGAGAGCTCTTAGTGAGTAATTACATAGCTAGTTTGTGTGCCTAAGTATTCATTGCAACTTTTGTTGGATAGGTGGCTTGCAACCCTTGTAGAGCTAGAGTGTTTGCATTACGCTATTTGTCATACTAATCAAATTGCTCTAGTTGATTTGTAGATTTTTAAATAGGCTATTCACCCCCCCTCTAGCCATATTAGGACCTTTCAGCTAGCCTACTAAAAAGTAAGCCACCTACCACAATTCTAGTTTCTATAGTCTATATCCACATAATGGCTATATCACTACACTAAGTTAGTGTGCTCTCAAATGCTATCTAAAGAGCCACACTAACCAAACTAACAAGCTCTCACAACTAGCTACACTAAAGAGCTTGATGACTAGTTTGTGTTATTGTAAAGAGAGAGCAAGATAGTTATACCGCCGTGTCGAGGAGTGAACCAATCAATCACAAGGATCAATACCAATGTAGACCAATCACCTCGGAATCAAATGATCACACAATGATTTTTTATCGAGGTTCACTTGCTTGCCGGCAAGCTACTCCTCGTTGTGGCGATACACTCACTTGGAGGTTCATGTGCTAATTGGCATCACACGCCAAACCCTCAATAGGGTGCTGCACAACCAACACAAGATGAGGATCACACAAACCACGAGCAATTTACTAGAGTACCTTTTGGTTCTCCGCCGGGAAAAGGTCAAGAACCCCTCACAATCACCACGATCGGAGCCGGAGACAATCACCAACCTCCGCTCGATGATCCTCGATGCTCCAAGCCATCTAGGTGGCGGCAACCACCAAGAGTAACAAGCGAATCCCACAGCGAAACACAAACACCAAGTGCCTCTAGATGCAAACACTCAAGCAATGCACTTGGATTCACTCCCAATCTCACAAAGATGTTTAATCTATGATGGAGATGAGTGGGAGGGCTTTGGTTAAGCTCACAAGGTTGCTATGTCAATGAAAATGGCTAAGAGAGTGAGCTTGAGCCGGCCATGGGGCTTAAATAGAGACCCCCCACGAATAGAGCCGTTGGGCTCCTTACTGCACTGAACATGGGCCGACCGGACGCTCCGGTCAGATTGACCGGATGCTGGACCTCAGCGTCCGGTCGCCCGATGCTTGCCATGTGTCACCTGCTTCAAACGTTGATCGCCTGATCTCAACGGTCAAATGATGACCAGACGCATCAGTTAGAAAGTGACCGAACGCTGAACCCCAGTGTCTGGTCGTTTCCAGTAAGCATCCAGAGATGACTTTTCATGACCGGACGCGTCCGGTCATGCTCAACCGGACACACCCAGCGTCTGGTCACACGGCGACTCCCCTGTGCGCTGCCACATCAGCTAGACTGGACGCACCCTATCAGCATCCGGTAGAAGACCGACGCCAGTGTCTTCATGCTCCACCCAACCGGACGCGCCGGTCCTACCGAGACTAGCGTCCGGTCACTTACAGTGACCTCCGTCTTTTCTATCTAGGGCACCGATGGCACCGTCGGACTGTCCGCACTCTACGGGCGAACACTCCACCGGTGAAGTTTCTAACCCTTGCTCAAATATGCCAACCACCAAGTGTATCACCTTGTGCACATGTGTTAGCATATTTTCACAAATATTTTCAAGGGTGTTAGCACTCCACTAGATCCTAAATGCATATGCAATGAGTTAGAGCATCTGTGGCACTTTGATAACCGCATTTCGATACGAGTTTCACCCCTCTTAATAGTACGGCTATCGATCGTAAATGTGATCACACTCGCTAAGTGTCTCGATCACCAAAACAAAATGGCTCATATTATTTATACCTTTGCCTTGAGCCTTTTGTTTTTCTCTTTCTTTTTTTCAAGTCCAAGCACTTGTTCACCATCATGGCATCACCATCATCATGTTATGATCTTCATTTGCTTCACCACTTGAAATGTGCTACCTATCTCATGATCACTTGATAAACTAGGTTAGCACTTAGGGTTTCATCAATTCACCAAAACCAAACTAGAGCTTTTAGTAGTAGCCCTGACAGGACTTGATATACGCCTAAGGAACCAGCCAGCTAATTCGCCAGATATGAACTACCTAGACCTTAGTTTCTTTGCTTCTCTTCAGTAATTAACGGATAGAACGACATCTAGAGACATGGATGAGCTCATCCAGAATGTGATCATTGAATATAAAAACTACAACCCAATCATCTTGAATAGGGTATTCCTCACACTACAACCCAATATATGTACGCACACTAGTTGCCATAATCGTTTCGTTCAGTGTCGAACTTTTATGTCATATGAGCGCTTTTTAATCCTAGTGTGCAGTCTGTGATTGGAAAATGTAACCTTCGTTCTGCTATTGTATATATAAACATTGCTTATGTTGCTTTTGTTCATATAAAAAATCATTGCCGTAGAAATCACAAATAAAACAGCCCAGTTCGCATTACAAATCACAAATGAAACAACCCAATTCACATTGCAAATCACAAATAATACAGCCCTTTCAAACATAAACTATCACTCCATCAGTTCAAGCAAGCAAAAGCCCATCAGTACCTTCTACATATCACAACCATTAGTACTATACATATTTCTACCATCACTACTAAACAACATTAGGGAAGTGCTATTGTTTGGGACTCCACAAAACATAAAGGACACATCATGGGTACAACTACAATGACCAGCAAAATCATACTATTGTAGCCTAATAGTCTCTAACGTTTGGCACTCCGTAAAACATCTCAGTATGCAAGAAAGAAGGCAATGATCAGGTCATTTACCTTGTCTTTAAAGTCATCACCTTGCACATGTGAACAACCATGTGAGTCCTCGCCATCCTGCACCCAGCTGTCCTCTTCCACCTGCGAATGGCCGTGCAAGTCTACACCATCCTCCACCCAGCTGGCCTTGTGGTGCAACTCCTCCTTTGTGTTGTCCTCATGTTCCTTTTCAACCTTGGGATTGTCCTTATGCTCTTTATCCTTCTTTGCGCTGGCCTTATGGTCCTTCTCCTCCTTGGAGCATGCCGTAAGCCCCTTCTGTTCCTTGTTGCAATTTGCCTTGCACATTGCTGCTCTTCCACTAGAATAATTTGCCACCATTTATGAAGCATGGTACCGCAAATAATACATAGGATTTATGAAAATCATTAACTTTACCAGAATGAAAACAAAATGGATGAAAAAGATAAGATGGCTTACCCAAAACAAGGACTGAGCTTTGCTCACCTCAACATTGTCCTATGGTTCCGTCTCAGGCACGAACTCATCATCACCGCCAATGAAGGATGGGCCATTGTCACCTCCTTCTTCATCAGAATCTGGGATCAACTCAAATCGGTCCACGCCACCTTTCTGTGTGTCTTGGGCAAAATCCTGGACTTCTATGGCGATGCAGTGTTTTTCTTGATCCCACCACGTTCCACGACGACAATTCAGGCCCTACGTGCGACTGGCAGGACGCATCCCATGGCTGGATTGGATCACCAAGGCACGCCTCATCCGCAAGCGACGGATGAACCTGCTAGTTCCGTGTGCCCCCTTGCCGCCCACCATTGGACGCCCGATTGAAGCACATGAAGCCCGCTAATGTAAGAACCTATAAAAATTTCAAAATTAAATATAGACCACTGTGGTGGTTTAACGAAATTAGAAATCATCTTTGCTAAAGTCCTACGAAAAAATCTGTGTGATGAATTAATGTTTCTGAGCATGCTTACATGAGTTCACAAATAAAGTTATTCTAGATTGAAAGGAGTATGCATGTATGTACTAATAAGCACGGCCAAACAAGGTAAAAAACTAAATTGATTGAAACGTTCTCAAATGAATGTGCGTGACAGCAAACCTTCACAGAGAGGCGGAGGCAACGCCTGTGCGCTAGTGCAGGGGCAGGCTAGCGTCGGTAGGTCTAGACAAGGAAGGGGAAGCCACCACCCATGCCCGGTAGAGGGGAAAGGCCGACGTTGCTTGCCAGGGAAGGGGAAGCAGCCACAGATTGGGGCAGCTCCCGAGCCACGTACGAAGATGCGAGGGACGAGGCACCTCAGAGGATGCAGGTGGAGGTGGTGCGCCGAAGGTGGCGAGCCGAGGTGGTGGCTGCTCGTGAGCCTATGGGCCGACCGGATCTAGATTGATGTGTCGCCGCACGCGGACTGGAGGAGGAAGCAGAGCGAAGGGCCGACGCCGCACGCGGACTGGGGGAGGAGGAGGAGGCGGAGCAGAGGGGCAACACCACACGTGGACTGGAGGAGGCGGAGCGGAGGGGTGACGCCGCATGCTGACTAGAGGAGGTGGAGTGGAGGGGCGACGGCCACGAGCGGATGGGAAGAGGCCGAGAGGATAAGGGTGGGTCATTTTTTTAATGATTACCGCAAAAGGCATAGGCTGCGTCGGCTGCTTTACTAGGTGTGGGACCCATGTCGTAGCTACAATGACACTCTTTGTGGGACTGCGGCTAGGCGCTAGAAAGACACTAATAACAGGACAGAGGGAGTATCTTCTAGTACTCCGTATGCCGCTGTGAGCCTCATCACTACGTCAGGAGGGATTTGTAGGGGTGGTCCAGGATAGTTTGTAGGGACGGTTTGGCCAGCCACCCCTACCGAATCGTGGCTACAAATAGCCGGTTTGTAGGGGCAGCTGGCGAACTGTCACTACAAATCGCATTTGTAGGGGCGGCTTTCAGAAATAGTGATTTCAGATAAAAAATAGCATTTTTTTAAATCAGGGACGCCCCCACCAGTCAGCCGCCCGCTCAGTCGCAAGTCATGGCATTTTTCTCACAAAATCGTGCGCGTCACGGCTACGGGGCTTCGAACTCGTGACCTCCCCCTCGCGTGTATCCTCCTCTACCACTGCACCTCACTCACTTGTGTCTATATTGGATTTTGGTTCTCCACATATTATCCTAAACTCTGCTTAAATTGATTGTTTGAGACAATAAAGGAATTCAAATGAAAAAATGTCAACTTTAAAGTTTTATAACGTTTTGAGATCTACAACTTTTATTTTGATAGTTTCTCCATCCGAGGTCGTTTACAAAATTTGAATTTTAAATTTGAGAAATTCAAACGTAGTTTTCCATGATAAGATGATTTTAAATGAAAATGTTGTAACTACAAAGTTTAATAACTTTTTGTGATCTACAACTTTTGTTTTTGCTGTTTGTCCACGCGAGGTTGTTTAAAAAAATTCAAATTTCAATTTTTAAAAAATTCAAACATAGTTTTCCTTAAAAAGATGACTTCAAATAAAAAGTTACCAACTACAAAGTTTCATAATCTTTTTGAGATCTACAACTTTTATTTTGGTTGTTTCTCCATCCGAGATCATTTGAAAAATCCAAATTTTAAATTCGAGAAATTCAATTAATGTTGACAGGATGAATTCAAATAAAAAAGTTATCAATTACAAAGTTGCATAACTTTTCAAGATCTATAACTTTTATTTTGATAATTTGTTCATCTAACATAGTGGTAGTAATATTGTTCATAAATTTTACATATCTCTCTTATAGTTTATGGAATTATAAGAGAAATATGTAAATTTTGTGAGCAATGTTACTAACACTTTGTCGGATGAAGAAATATCCAAAATAAAAGTTATAGATCTTGTGAGTTCTATAACTTTTATGTTCATGACTTTTTCAGCTGAAGTCATTTAATGTTTCAAAATAACGTTTGAAGTTGTCATTTTTTGAAATTCAAAATTCAAATAGATAAAACACGATGACATGGAAAGATGGACAAAATAATAGTGGTAAGAACACAGTAAATTGATAGAGCATGATTTTTAAAAAAATTTAGGAAAAAAATCATCAAATTTGAAGTTAGTATAAGGGAGAAAGACTAGTTATAAATTTTAGCCACAGATTAAAAAGAGAAATCAGAGTTGTTCAATAATTTCAAAATTAAATTTTAAACAATATTTTGAAGCAGTAAATTATTTTAAATGAAAAAATTATAAACAACAAAGTTTTATAACTTTTCGAGATCTACAAGTTTTATTTTGATCATTTCTCTATCCGAGGTCATTTAAAAAAATTTGAATTTTAGTGCTTAATTTTTTACTATTCGATATTTATCTGCCCCTACAAATCAAATTCGATTTGTAGGGGCGGCTGGATATTGAGACGTCCCTACAAATCGAGCCATTTGTAGGGGTGGTATAGAGCCGCTCTAAAAAAAGGAGATGTTGCTACAAATTCTTTTTTAGTAGTGCATGATGTCGTGGGCCTTAGGTGTCTTGAGCTGCCCCTAAAAAAAGAGACGTTGCTATAAATCTTTTTTTAGTAGTGCATGGTGTCGTGGGCCTGGGTGCCTACCTGCTCGATTTGCTGACGATCTGTGTAACGCCCTGTTCGCCTGAGCTTATTCAAAACTATTTTTCAGCCATGGAACAATGTTTTTCTGTCATAACATTTTAGCATAAACATCAGTATAAGCTAAATTTCAGCATCAACGAACAGGGTGTAAGACGACAAAAGATTTATCTCTCATTACCTCGAGAAAGGAACATACTCCTATATCAAAAGTGAACCCCTCCGACGAGTAAGATTTAGGCATTGTTTAGTTTCAAAAAAAATTTATCTCATACAGTAAAAGAGCATGTTTGGACACATGCAAGAAGTACTAAATGTAGACGAAAAAAAAACTAATTGCACAGTTCTCAGCAAAATCGCGAGACGAATCTTTTAAGCCTAATTAGTCCATGAAAAGCCTTAAGTGCTACAGTAACCCATATGTGCTAATGCCTGATTAATTAGTATCATTAGATTCGTCTCGTAGTTTCCTGTTGGGTTCTGTAATTTGTTTTTTATTAGTATCTAAAAACCTCTCCGGGCATCCTTCCGACACATCCGATATGACACAAAAATTTTCACCTCCCCAACTAAACACACCCTTATCTATATGACCTGGTTTTGGTGATAGGATAATGGTAGAAGCAGAAAAGGATCGGAGGCCCGTGGACCAGTGTAGCTACATAGTCCTTCCCACTATATTTCCCTCTTTTGAAAGGGGTAGAGATTCGATTCGACGTTGAAGCTTGAACACGATAAGACATTCAGAAAAAAAAAAAGGGTTCAACACGATATACTGAACGAGTGAACGGACTGAGCCTCATCCAGGTATAGCAGAAAGCAAGCTAAGTACGTCGTACTGGAAGTTGGAAAAAGTGAAATAAACCACAGGGAGAAGTCTTGCAGCACTACCGCCGTATTCTCACTAGGAGGTGGTACGTGCCTTGCCATGCGAACTTGCGAAGTATACTAAGTACTACAACTACTGAACGTTGCAATATAATCTTTTTAGGATTATTAACGATGATGTTGCCATGTTCGTGTGCCTACCGCAAATCAAATTTCAGCCTGAACGTTTACAGGTTTCCAAAACGCAAACATTTGAGCTACCCACGGCCCACAACATATATAGTCGATGTGCCGATGCCGCACATCTCTCTCTCCGATACTGGGAGAGTGCCTTATTCACACAACTTTCAGTACTACTAATGATGTTCGTCGCCAAAAGGGTGCCTGGGCATCATTGTTCGCTGTGTCCAAATTGCTCTATTTCTATCGGAAAAAGATGTGCCTCGCCAACCAAATGCTCCACGAGCAGCAGCGCTCACATATACTACAAGGAAACGGCCGGCGGGCACCGGGCCGGGCGGCGGGGCCACGTCCGCCGAACGTCCTGCATGCCGTCTAAATCTAAACGAGACACTGCACAGCCGCGGCGCGGGCCGGCGTGCCAGAACGAACCAGCCGCATGCATTTCCGCTGCTTTACTGCAGGTCTGCAGCTGCAGCACCTACTCGATCGACCTCGGTTTCCCGCGTGGGTTTCTTTCGGCGGGGAGGCGACCGAGAGAGGCCGGCGCGCGTACGGAGTCCGCCATCGACGTGGGTTCGCGTCGTCGCGGTCGGTGGCTGGGCATGGCATGCGATGCGTAGGAGGGTGTTCGGCTGGGTGGCCAACTCACGAAAGCACTGTTCATATGAACAGTGTTTTCGATAGAATAATATTTTCTCCCACGCTTAATCGGTCGGAATAGTATTTTAACTTATTTTTCAGTCCGAACAGCACTCAGATTGGAGCGGATGGTGGGCCGCAGATTCTATTCTTTCACTGCCGCCAGGTGCTGACCGTACTGCTCCTGGTCTCAAGGACAGAGGAGCATGGGCTTTGTTGGTCGTCGTCGCTGCAATCTTAGCTAACCATTCCAACCGGCCAAAGGATCTCTCCTCACCCAAGGGAAAGAATATATATGTCACACAGGTGCATAGGATTTCAAATATATAAATGACGACAACTTCAACAACGGAGCTTGTTGTGGTGGCACGAGTACGACTGACGACTGACCAACTGAGTTACTGAACGAACGTTGCGAGTAAATTTGTCATTGGAAAGGGGAGATAAAAACATACGTATGATATATACTATATTCTACGTTGAACGGTCTGAAACGAATTGAAGGGAACTTGTTATCAGGCCAGTCTCGAGACGTGAAACTGTGCATGAAACATGCTCTCTCAATGCACAGTTTCATTTCACGGTTTCATAAACTAACTTTAGCATTTAATTCTTGCACTGTGTTGTGATCAAATGTGCCATATAAACTATGTAGCCATTTGATATTGTTTAACATATTGGAATATGATCAAATCGGTAAATAAACATGGTTTATCGTACTTACATGTACAGCCAAGTAAAATAGGATACGGAGTAAACTGAAATGAACAAGAGAGAAAAGATGACTGAAAGTATCTATTTTTTATCATTGAAACTGACTAACTGAGGTTCTCAAAATTAAGAATGCAGCGCAGAAATGCATATGCAGAATCCAGAAACTGTTGGCCAAATTACCTGAAAAATAATCTGAGGGATCTGAATGACAAGATCTACACATTCAATAGTTTGAAGCACACCAGTACTAGAAATTTACACTTACAAATTGCAATCCATCTCTACAGTGCTGGGAGGCTCGACTGCTTGCTACTGAGGGGCAGGAGGCGACGAAGCAACGACGGATGCGCAAGCGCTGGGGTGGCACGACTTGCTGTTGAGGGACGAGGCGACAAAGCACCGACGGAGGCGCAAGCCATGGCCCCAAGCTGCCAGCGGCCGCGGCGCCCGGCCTTTGCTTCCTCAACGACGCGGAGGCATCGGCGGCTCTGGCCCGAAGCCGCGGCGGAGGTCGCTCCCGCGGCCGGCGGAGGTCGCGCTCGCGGCCAGCGGAGCCGCGGCTAGCGGAGCCCGCGCCTTCCCCTCCGGCAGCGGCCTCTCGCGCCGCCTTCCCGTCCCACGCCGCATTCCACTCCGGCAGACGCGGCCTCATCCACGCCCGGCAGTGGCGGCCTCACCCGCGCTGGATGAAGAAGTCGCGCACGGATGAAACGAAGGAAGGCTCTCAGCGGGGCTTTCACGCGGTTTCCAACGTCTCGGAAAGAACGCTAACTCGTTTCGTCCCGTGAAACGTTTCCATTCTCTCTCATCGTATATGCAAAAGCTCTATTTCTACTGATGTGCCATGAAACCCTCATAAAATCTACGTTGAGACAGTCTCATTCATATGACACAAAAAGTGTTCAAAAGATTATTAAGAAAAGAAGAAAGCGCGGCAAAATCTAGGAGCATTACCGACCAACCATGGTGCATGCTATAGCTAGCTTTGCTATCCGGCAAAGGGTTGGAATAAATGGGAGACTTGAGTAACCAACACTTCATGACAATCTTGCATATCGTGATTTTCTTTTTTTTTTCTTTGTCTTGTGTTTTTTTTTTTCATATCGTGAGAAATTTATTTGTTAGCACCATAGATACTACCTCCGTCACTGAATATGTACATTAATTTCTAGAGTTGTCTTAAATCAAACTTTTTCATATATATATTTAACCAAATTTATAGAAAAAGAGCATCAATATTGATGACTCCAAATGAACACATTATGCAAAAATTATTTTAAGGTGTATCTACTGATACCAAGGGTCTGTTTGGATTATCCGATCTAAAGCTTAGTAGGCTACAGTTGAGGACTAAAACGTTAGACCATTTTAGCTCACTTATATGATCTAGAGTTTTTCTGAGAGGAGCTAAGCTTGAGACTACACTTTACACCCTCCTGTTCCAAGCCTCAAGAACTAAAATGATCTAAAGTTTAATGGCTAAGCTTTAAACCATGGGATCCAAACAAAACCTAAACTAGAGCTATAATTCTTCACATTCTTTCCTATAAATTTGGTTAAACACAAAATAATTTAACTTCAGATAATTCTAGGAATTGATTTGATTATTCAGGGACGGAGGTAGTGTATATGATGCCATCATGCCGTGTTAGTATTCTTAGCATGAGTTGCGTGACTTCCATCCTCAACACAACCATTTTTTTTCCAGCAGAGATGCAATGCAACGGCGTATTTTCCACCCCAGAGCACACAGACACAGCTAGCATTCTCTCAACTTTCAAACATCTGGTACGGTCGTCCTTAATCCAAACCACAGTCCGACTTTAGTGTACTATAAATCTATAATATAATCATCATCATATGAACTAGTTCCTCTTTGCAAACAAAATAACGTACGTACTTAGTACTTACCCACGCAATGACGCAAACAAACAAATACATCCACACGGGTCAAGGCTCGAGACTCGACGTGTAGATGCAACCCAAAATGAAACGAATTGGAAGGAGAAAAGCGAGCTAGATTTGGTTCACGGTCCAAAAGTAGCGAGTGGTTGCAGCCTAACGAGATCTAACCTACTCGCTTTCCATTTGTCAACTCCCCAAAATCTCCAAACGCGAGAGGGCGAACGCGCACATTCAAAGTCCTTGCCGGACACGTCTCATGCACTCGCCATGCCCACCATTTAAGCATCCTCCCTCCCTCCCTCCTCCAAGTGAACTTACTACACCCTCATCTCACAAAGCTCAGAAACGCCATTTGCACCTCCTTCTCAACAACTCCTCTCACAAAAGCTCTAAAACGCCATTTAGTGCAAAGGTCGCCGTCGCCGCCGCCGCCGCCGTCGTCGGAGTCGGAGTAGCTAGGGCGATGGCCTTACTCCGGTCGTCTCGGTTGCTGGCTGTTTGTGTGGCGGTTGCGGTGGTGTTCCTGCTCCTCTGCGGCTACGCTCTAAGCACGGCGGAGGGCGCCAGGCCTTTGCATGGCGGCCACGGTGGCAGCGGCGCCGGGTTCTCCACGGCGAACTTGCCGGTGTTCGTCGTCGCGAGGGCCGGGCCCAGCCGCCGTGGAGCTGGTCATTAGTATTTTTTTTGGTAGAGGCCGGCCTCTCTGGATCTCATTCAAAGTCTTCTCTAAGTGTAATCATTAATCAAGGATTTTCTCTTTTAATTTACTCTTCTAGCTAGCTTTTTTGCTGTTTCATTTGTTCTTTCCTAAATCCTAAGGGATGCTCATAGCTTTTGATATCTGATACGGTGAACAACTTTTGTTCCCTTTGATATTTATAAGGGTTTTATTTATGATTGTTGCATGTAAAACAGGATAATGACTTTGGTTGTAAGAAGAATGAGTCAAGATATTCAACACTAAGGCCCACTCTCCAGAACATGCAAAACTTTCCAAATTCCACAGGAACTGATTTTTTGTTGTGTGAAATCCTTTTGTCAAGCACTTAGGTTTAATGATCGTACTTGCATGAGCCCACATGCCTGTCCATGCACAACAAATTTAAAATGTGTACCGCGTGAAGCATCAGTCGTTGTTTCTCATGAGACAAAACAGTTCTGTTCATCGCACCGCATAATAATTAAGATCGTTGATTTTCTTAAAAGGAAGAATAACTCAGATCATACACATATATACATGAAACTTCGTGTGATCACCTAAGTTAGTCCTCGATAAGTTTGTAAGGAATCATGTCATCTGCTTCTCAGCTGGCCGCACCGAAGGGAGGAGCGTGTATGGACAGAACAACAACAACATCCATTTCAGAATTTGAAGGTGAACCACTTTCCCAGCTTTGGATGAGCATTTTTCTTCTCACTAGATAGTGGCACAGTGTCTTCAGCATGTGTCCTCCTGTTACTCCTCAGTTTAGAGGAAGAGAACCATCTGTGGAACAGACTTCCTTTCTTGGGAGTTTCTTCTTCCACGCGCTCCTCATGGACCTCATTGTACTCGAAAACACAAGGATCTTCTAAGACACTCGTAGAGCACCTGCTATTAGCAAACTTCTCACCCTCATCTTTGCTGAGATCATCCAACAAACTCACTAGCCTGTAACCATCCAACGAAGTCCTTGACCTACAATGGGATACATTTGTGATGTTAGCAGATGTCAGCATATAGAATTTCGCACTTCTTGGAAATAGAAGAGGTGTCGATGAAGCAGACAAAAGGCCTCAATAGTGGCTTTATAATATTGTATACCTTCTGTGAGTGTGAGATGGTTCCTTCTGGTATTTGGGAAGACTCCTGCATGGGCTGTAGTCAACAGAGAGATGCTGAGCAAAATGAAGCTGCATGAAGGGAGAAAATATAAGAAAAGGCATGGCACAGAAAGCAAGGATAGGCTACATCACAATGTGAAGTTTAAATGAGATTTCAATCTTGTGTAGCAAATGTCAGATATAAAAGTACATAAATAAATGATAAAAACTACTAGAAAAGTGTGATATATTTGATCATCCAAACAGACTGGCTTGATAGTAATGGTTGGATTTTTTTTTCTATTTGCATATTATGGTACTGCAAAACACACATATTTCAGATCATCATGACATCCTTAATTTCCTTCCAAATCAAGAAATGTAATACGGTAGATGATAAAAAATTACTACAGAATAGTTGATGACTGTATCACGGTTACTGTCTAGTACAATAGGATCATATAGCTCTCAACTGGTGTCAATAGAGTCCGCCTGAATCGAAGGAAGTAAGGACTGAGCATGTATTACTGTTGTGCATGTGCATCAATAGAGTCCGCCTGAATCGAAGGAAGTAAGGACTGAGCATGTATTACTGTTGTGCATGTGCAGATGCAGGGGAAGAGGGGGATTGTGCTTCACAAATAAACTTACCAAATATCTTGTCTATGATCAACTATAAAGGTTCTGTTTGGTAAATAAAGCAGGATAAGTAATATTCTGGCTTATCTCACAAGACAGCAGAATTAGCCGGCACTAAAAGGAAAAATGCATCCAAGAACTTCTGTTTGGTAAACGAAGCAGTACAAGTAATATTTTGGCTTATCTCACAAGACAGAGCAGAATTAGTCGGCACTAAAAGGAAAAATGCATCCAAGAACCTATGGCTGTTTAGGAAAGTGCATGTACCACATCACCATCTCTTATACCAAACCCACGCAATGTTGCCTTGTCATCCGTCAGTCTCTCGTCCTTGAAGCATAAGCAGAAGTGACTCCACACGTGGTTCCTACAACAAGCAAGCAACAACCTTGAAGTATAAGTTGCCAACATCATTCAGATTTCAGAGTCGCATTTAACCCAACATCCTCAAGAAATTTGAAATCGACAGCCACAAAGCACAATTTTGTGGTAACAAAAGGCAAACCCAATAGTTCATGGTTTTCATACTGACCGTCACAATGCATGCAATGAAAGATAAACAAAATCAGAAATTCCATCACATAACGGAAGAGCATGTGTATGTGGCGTATGTGGGCGCGTACCAAGAGATGGTCTTCTGGGCGTCGTCATAGAGGTCGGAGAACAAGTTCTCGATGGCCACCTTCAGCTCCCACACCGTGGCCGAACGCGCGATCTCAATGTCTGTTTGGGCGCGGGCAAAACGTGGAGAAATCCACAATTATCTTATCAGAAATCCACAATCCCTTTTAGGTAGGGAAAATAAATAACGAAAGGATCAATCCGGAGGGTACCGAAGAAGGAGTCGTCGAGCTTCTGAACGGTGAGGCGGAGGCGCGGCTCGGGGAGGCGGCGGTATGAGAAGCTGCTGCGTCTGCCGCAGGCGAGCGCGCCGATGCAGTCCGCGCCGCCGCCGAGGGCGAGGTCCTCGAGGTCGAGCGCGAGCGCGGCGGCAATGTCGCCGGCGGCGTCGGGGGACGCCGGGAGGGAGCTGGCCGGCATCGCACACGCATGTAGCGAACCCGAGAAATCTAAAAATCCGCGCTACCCCGGCCGCACGGAATCGGCCAATCCCTCGACAGAATGAGCGGGAGAGATCAATCAGCCCCGCGAATTGCCCCGTGAGACCGGCCGATCGATCGAGGGAGAGGTGAAGGAGAAGGCTCTTCGAGGCGACAGCGAACCAGGAACGGCGTGGTGGTGACGGCTCGCTTGGATTCTTCCCCGGCGCGGCGGTTGTCGTTTTGCCGAGGAGGGAGGAGGGGGGCTGCCTCGGGGGCAGCGAACGGTAGCGTCGTTCCGTTGGAGACGAGGTGTGAGAGAGCCTAATTTTTTACTATTGAACCTTTTTTTTTAAATAAAATTTATATTTGTCCTCTGAGAAATTTAAACTCATCATTAAACCTTAAAATCAGCATTATGAGCCCTGACATTATGATAATAATATCTCGATGTCACAGATCTTAACGTATCTCGACGCCACACCTAGCCGTTTACAGAACAAAAGCTTGCGTGGTCAGTATCTCAGCGTTGTAATACATGGTGCCGAGATCGGTGCCGCGGACTGGGCGCCGACCTCGGGTGGCCCTAGGGCGCGGGCAGTGCTACAGCGTTCACTACAGTGTTTCGCTGCCTTTTCCCTGCACAGTTTTCGCTACAGTGCTTCTCCCGGAATCGGGAATGCAGCCTTGCTCGCCCACGCCCCTGAGCAGTAGCAGGCATAGTGACGACGACCATGCTGATCCGTGAAGCCTGCCTGCCTATCCACCGTCTTTACGACGATCGACTACACGCGCGTTGCTCGGCATCGAGATCTGTGGCGATAAGATCTTATGGCGTCGACCCCAGAATATAAAGATGAGTTTAAGTCTATAGAGCTAAATGTAAATTTTTTAAAAAAAAAGTTAAATAGTAAAAAATTAGGGTGAGGGAGCCCCTGCGTGCCGTTTCGCTCGGCGGCCGCCGTGAGCTGTTGGCCCGCACATCGCGACGGTTCGGTTCGGGTGGGTTTTGGGCTGGGCCACCACGCTAGGAGTTGCCTCCGCCCGTTGGTTTCGCGATTTTTCGCTGGCTGAAAACTGAGAGGAAACGAGGATGTGGATTGTTGCTTTTGGGCCTGGAGCCGTTTTTTTTTTCCCTGAATACCTTGAGCCTCCCGCGCGATTCTTTTCGTCCGACTAGCGCTGGGGAAGCAAACTTCCACCCATCCCTTCCGATTTAGAGTTTAGACCTTGTTTGAATAATTTTATTAGACTACACTCATCTATCCACTTGATGTCCATATACTCACACCAACCCATGTTGTTGGGGGTACACCAACCCACGGATTGAAGTGGATTCATTGCTCATTGGCATCCAAGCAATGGTTTCTTTAATGCTCATGTATCCACTCAATCTATAGGGTGGATTGGTATGGAATTTTAGTTCACATTCCATACCGATCCATCCAGCACACTTGGATTGAGTGGATACACGAACATCCAAACAAAGTCATAATCCTCATATCCACTTCAATCCAAGTGTATATTAGAGAAATTATAATAAGTACAACCAAACAAGTCCTCATATATTATTTTTATAAACTAGCAAATATCCCGTGCACAACTTGTTGCGCAGGATCCTATACCGATGATAATAAGCTAACTATTTTTGTTGGATTTAATTGACTTGGTTTAACCGTATTTTCAACTAAATAAATTAAATAAAATTTCAAGACACATAATAAATGCTATGTGCAATAAATGATCGATTTGGTACATAAATTAACTAGAGATCGGCTTAGATTAAATGGGCTCGCTATTGTGCGACATGTTGTGAGGTTAAAAATATGGAAAACGAGCCACACGCTAGCACGTGTTCTGAGTCATAAACTTAATTAGCCTTAGATGGCAGACCACGAGATGAACGATGCGATGCCAACGAAGGTTTTGCATCTCCAAACTGTAACTCGCCACTTGTTGACAAATGATACAATTAGGCTTTAGACTCATTCCATCGCCCTACATTTACCACATAGGCCCCCAAATTGTATCCGATGCTATGATGGAGGTTGATACACTCAGGTCACGGACTCCTTTCATGAGTCTAGGTTTGCCAGCCGTGAAAACGAGAATATAAGGGACGACGAATTTGTGACAAAAGAAGAAATGTGGGAGTGAGACAAAAAGTGACTGATTAAGAGAGGTGAGAGTCAAGCAAGAGATGGAGAAATTTATTGTTTTAAATACTTGATACAGATTATATTAAAAAAATATACACATGCGATTGGTACAGGTGAATGCTACATAAATATATTAGTAATAGTATTACTTTATAACTGGCATGCATGTCGGCTGGACTACCTCGCACTTGCGCAAACTGTGCAATATTGTAAAGAACTCCATCAAGATTTTTTTTTTACGAATTACACAAATATAGACGTAGACGCTTAACACGTACGCACACTCTGCCTTATGAACACACGTATATAAACCCTACCCCTATGAGCACCTCCAAAGACTATGCTGACACATCTCGAGATTGACGAAGTCACCACATGCGTCTCGCTGTCGATGGGAACGTCGCCTACCACTAAAAGCGCAACGCGTTAAATCCTGAAATAAATTTAGGAAAATGCGAGCACTCAACACTACAATGAAAATGATTTGTAGAAAAGACATGAGAGCAAAAGGTTTTTGTGCGAGCTTCCGAATTGTCACAACTAAGTTTCCATAGCCACAGTACATAATCAAAGATTTGTTATATTATAAACAGATCTCGGACATTTCACACCGTAAAACTGATACTTGTTTGTCATCTTCTTTCTTTTAGCTAAAAACAGACACCAAGCAATCGCCCAAACTCCCTATATTGGCCCCACCAAATGCAACAGTCGTGCACGCGCACACACATACAAAACCTCTCCGTTGATGCCACAAACCTCACATCACGGCCAATGAAAATAGAGCATGAGGTTGGGTGGCGCTGCTGCAGGGATCAAGCAATGGGGGGATCCACAGGTGGTGCGGAAGGTGCTTGGTAAAAAACCCATCCAAGCGGAGTCCCTAGAACTCACTCTCTCAGGAAGATATGGTGCCCGCTCTGTGGTGTTGAGTGCAAAGATTTGGGGGAGAATCGGTTCTTGTTCACCTTTTTGCTAGGTTCGGATAAGAGGAGAGCCCTAGAGTATGGTCCATTAGAAAGGACCTGGTGGTGATGGCGGAGTTTGATGGCACAAAACCATTGACGAAATTGAGTTGTACTCAATTCCGATTTGGGTTAGGGTCATGAAGACGCCACTGGGTTTGATGAACAAGGCGGTAGGTGAAATGATCGGGGATGATAGGGTTTGTTTTGGAGGTGGACATTGAAGCCACTGATGAGGGGGTCACACTAGACTTGGGCGATGAAGGGCACGAAAACACGAAGTGGTGTCCTCTATTGTATGAGTTTCTACTAGATTTTTGGTACACTTGCGGTCTCATTGGGCACACTGACCGAATGTGTGAGGTGCAATTATAGAAGGGCGGTGTGCAACAGTTCAGTAAAAGCCCTATGGTTCTAACTCGGTGTTACACCGTAAATCATTTACTAAAACATGTCATGAACATCATGTTTATGTGTTAATGCATATAATAAAGTGTGTAGATCAATTTCTGTAACTCGAAACGATCAACTAAAATACGAAACGAAAGTTGATTCAAGAGTCATGTTATATAACTTAGGGTTTAAAACCAATTTTTATTAAGCAAAAATGCTATAGACATGTATGTGTACTTAAATAGAGTTTGAAGTACAAACTTTGTAGATGACAATGAAATACTTGAGGTCAAAAAATGATATTACTAGCTAATATTTTCACTAGCTTAGAAATCGCAAATGGAAATCAAATTTAGCTAAAAAATTTAGGAATTTTCAAGTCTGCCAACAGTTCGACACTGCTATGTTTAGCAGTTTATTGTGAGAGATTGGGTTAAGGAGTGGTGTAGTGTTATAGCTCGATTTGGTTGTCCCATGTGCCATCTTGAGCATGGTGAAGACAGGTTTAAGAGCAACCATTTGGTCGTGTTGAGCGCTTTAAAATTCATGCGCGTTATCGGTTTCGGGTTGGTTGGTCGCGTGGCCGCGATCACCGCGCTCGGGCTCTCGACGTCGCCGCGTTGGTCGCGCATGCGCGCACTCCCACACGCGGCCGGCCATGGCCGCCTTTGGCCTGGCCATGGCTCGGTAGCCGCTAGCCCTGCCGTGCGAAGCCGCTGCTGCTCCCACCTGCCATCGCGTCCGCCACTGCTCCTCACGTCATGATGCTGCCGCTGTCGTCGCACAATCATCGCGTCCATGCCGGTCTGCTGCATCTCTATGCTGTTGCCGGCCCTGTGCGTGTTGTCTCTGCCACGCGCACGTGGGCGAGCCACCGTTGCCATGCCATTTATGGCACTGCGGCGCGTGGGCCACGCCGGTCGGACGCGGGCACACCTTGTCCATAGCGCCGGCGGGTGGGCCTCCCGAGCTCACCGCTCGCATCCCGCTAAGGCAAGGACGTGCAGAGCCCACTGCCATGCTCCATTTGTCCCATTTTTTCTTCTCTCTCTGCTTTTCGTCGCCATCGTGTCGCGTCACGGTAAGCCAGAGAGCGAGCACCTCTCTTCAATTCCTTGTGCTCGCGTCTCCACCTTCACGTCCCCTCTTTAGCCGACCCCACCCTGCCTTGATTGCGGCTAGGCCGAGCTCCAATTTTGGAGCTTTGCCCGTCACCGTCGTTAAGGCCCATCACCGCCCGCGTCGTGGCCAACCTCCACCACTTCACCCCACGCCAATTCCTCTGCACCACTAGCTCGCATTGGCTCCCTCTTCATCGTGCGCATGCTAGTTGTAGCTCTAGTGCCGCCTCCTCGCCCTGACACGGCCGTGCCTTTGCGGTCCGCCGTTCACCTCGCAGTGCGCACGTGGTCAGCCTCGCTCGGGTCATCTCCGGCCGAGCTGGCTTCTCGGTAAGGTCACTGGTGAGTTGTCGTTGCTCACCCGCTACCCCTACCGCCTTGTTGTTGTTGCGGCTCACCAGAACGCCATCACCATTGCCGCATGGAGAGGTCCTTCTACGGTGTCCCGTGTAACACCCTCGGTGTTACACCATAAATCATTTACTAAAACATGTCATGAGCATCATGTTTATGTGTTAATGCATGTAATAGAGTGTGTAGATCAATTTCTGTAACTCGAAATGATCGACAGAAAGGCGAAACGAAAGTTGATTCGATAGTCATGTTATATCACTTAGGGTTTAAAACTAATTTTTATTAAGCAAAAATGCTATAGAACATGTGTGTGATACTTAAATAAAGTTTGAAGTACCAACTTTGTAGATGACAATGAAATACTTACTATTCAAAAATAATATCGCTAAGTAATATTTCTACTAGCCTAGAAATGCAATTTCAAATAAGACTCAGCTCAAAAACTTAGGAAACTTTAAAGTATGTTAACAGCTAGACATTGCCGTGTTTAGCAAATTATTGCAAGAGATTGGGTTAAGGAGTGATGAGGTGTTATAGCTCGATTTAGCAGCCTCATATACCACCTCGAGCTTAGAGAAGACAGTTTAGGCTTAGAAGCGATGGTTTAGTCGTGGTCGATGCTTTAAAATTTGTGCATGACACTTGCTTCGGTTGCCTGGCCGAGTGTGCACGGTCACCATCACGTGGAACCTCGGTGTCGCTGGGCTCGGACGCGCGCTCGCGCAAGGCGCACTGCCGCGCGTGGTCGGCCATGACTGCCCCATCCTGGCCGTCCACAGCTGGCCATCTGGCCTTGCCGTGCGGTGCTGCCGCCACCGCTGGCCCGGTGCCCTGGCCGCCCTACCGCGTAGACGTCCTGTCCCGCTGCCACGCTGTGTCGCTGTCACTGGCCGTGTTGTGCTACGGACCGCTAGCCGCCGCTGCTCCGCTGTCCCTACCGCTCTGCTGTGATGTCGCTGCTGCTGATACTATGCCGTGATGTTGTTGTCCCCTCGCTGCACGCACGAGGGCTTGCCCCCTCCTCTGCTGCCCACACCGTCGCTTTGCCATTTATGGCACAACAGCCCCGTAGGCAGTGTCGATCGGTGGCGTGCGTGTGTTGTTCGTAGTAACGACGCGCGGCACGTCCGGATCACGATGGATGCATCCAGCCAAGGCCGGTCACGTCGAGCTTCGGTTCTCTATCTGCTCTCCCCGCCATGGCCGACTAAGCCACGCGAGTTAATACGGCTGGGAGGAGTCATCTCGGGTCATGGCGTCGTGTCTCTAGCGCCACCATTAAGTCCTCTAGTCAATCGTCCCCACCCCGCCATGAATGGCGCCTGGCCAAGCTCTAATTTTGGAGTCTTGTCCCTGCCACAGCACCATTAAGACCTAGCTTGCCACCACCGTAGGTAGCCACTAGCTCATCGCCTCAAGCCAAATTGGCTGCACCACCCAACCCGCCTTGCACCCCTTCTCGTTGTGCACACCTAAGCTGTACCCCTACGGCTACCCTCGCGGTGTTGACGCGGCCATGCCACCATGGCCCGCCATCACGCTTGCTACGCGCAAGCAACCAGGCTTGCTCGGGGCGTCTCCGGCCAAGCCACCACCACGGGTAGGTGCATGGTGAGTCGCTGATGTTCACCCACTGTTTCTATCACCTCTTTTATGCCAAGGCTCACCGGAATGTGGCTGCCGTCGCTGCAGGGTGCCCGCCGTCGTGGTGAGGCCATCCTACTACGTCTCGACTTGTCCCACCGCTGCCCGAAGTTGGCCGGCGTAGCGGCTCAGTGCTGGCTAGTGTCACGCCGACGAGCACAAAGGCGTCGGGAACCTCTCTGATGCGAAGACATGAGAATACAAGGGCTTCCTTGCAAAGTCGTTGTCTATAGGAATAGTATGCGTAGTGCTCGCGCTAATGCCTGGTAATGCGAGGGCGTTTTTGCAAGAGTGCCAATGCGCGCGAGCTGCCCCCGTCGTGGGCCAGCTCGCGTGGGCCGCATCCACGTGGAGGGCCACGCTGGGCTCATCGCCTTTTCTTTTTAAGCGAATTAGTTAAATGGTTTTCTAATTACATTTCTGTGCTGATCTTTGGTAAATCATATAAAATCATGTAGGTGTCCAAAAATTATGAAACCAATTTTGTTAAGTTTCTAAAATTGTGCACTATCTATTAGTGTATTTAGTTTATATATATACTTGTCGATATCAGGAGCTATTAAATCATTTGAGAGTCTTAATATTATTAGGTTAAATATTATAGGAATTTTTGTGGCAAAATAGTGATAGCTTTAGCTTTGAAAATTTTATAGTAGCTTCATGGTATTACTATGTGTTCATTGTAATTTTTGTAGCTTTAGAATAAACTAAACATAAGGGTAGTTAAATGCTCTTTGTTTCAAATATACATTAAATCATTAGTAGAAATAAATATATATCCTTCAATTGTAAAGCTAGGTGTTTGTTAGTTGAACCCAACATTTTACTTGATGAAGATGATAATTAGCTTAGTATCTTAGTCATTAGAGTTGGCTTAGTAGTTTACCATGTGTATTTTTATTTTAGGAGCTGCTGTTGCTAAAATACTAACTGTTGAATCATCATCGCATGCATGTAGAGAACGAGTTGGCGGAGATCGTGGCCATTGAAGACCACGAGTTTGAGGAGGTGATCGAGGAGTACGAGAAGGAGATCCTCATGCTGGAGGAGGTCCCAGAGCCGCCATTAACTAACTGAGCTGACACCGCGCCTGCCTAAGGCAAGCCCCGGTGCATAACCCTTATATATATGTGATGTGCATTTACGTTATAGGCTTATTGTTTAAACTACATGCATAGATAACCCTACCTATGAGTCCTACTAGCATATGCCGAGTAACTGCTATGCTTAGGCTATCGGTAGCGTAAGTAACCTGACGTTACTCGCAATAGGTGATTATTATTATCACTCTCATAATAAAATGGTGAAAAGAAAAATGTAGACCGGGCAGGGATATGGTACGGGTATTGGTGGGTGTAATAGGTTATGTCCCACGGTCATGGGGTATAGCTTGGTTATACTGTTTTTCCTGTCCGTGTCGGTTAAGGACCGGCCGTTACATTGGATTCTAGAGAACCCAGCAAACCATAAAGTTTATCATATCCTTTGGAGTCATGAAATTATTCCCACTAGTCGAGTAACTCTTGCGAGTATGTTGTGTACTCAGGGTTTATTTACCCCTGTTGCAAGTGCAGCTTGAGGAATGACTGTTGTGTGGAGGATTTTTCTGGTGGGCACAGATGGATCCTTGTATCTTACCGTAGATATTTATTGTAATTCTGCTGTTTAAATTCCACACTCTAAATGTGGTATTGTAATAATATATTTCTAAGAACTCTTGTTGTATGAAATAGACTAAGTATTGTAAACTCGTTCTCATTATTAGATCCTGAAGGAAAAACGTGGATTGTTCGAGTTCTCTCTTGGGGTGTGTTCAATGGCACCGTCCGATGTAGCCAGCTTTCGGGGTGCTTAGTGTTCGGTGGAAGACGAGCACCTTCAGAAGCGTGCTATTTTGGGCGGTTTTGCCATAGGGGGTACCAGAGCCAATAATGAGTCTACGAGTTTCATAACTCTTTTCAAAACCTAAAATTTGACCAACAAAAGTTTTGCGAAAAGTATGATACGATAAAATTATGAAAATAAGTATAAGCCCTAGCAATATGGTCTATCTAGGATAGCGGCACTGATTTTATCTAATCAATTTTCTGTAGGTACGCTAATGTACACTGCATAAGAATCGTTTAGCAAGCGGAAAGTGAGTGTGTGATGTGCCAAATTTTTTTGCGAATGCCGCTATATTCCGGCTTGAGTGAATGGGTAGGCCGATGCATGCATCATAAAAAGAGAATCTTGCTTAAACTAAACTTTCCTCACACATGTATAATTTGAATTAGTGAATTGATAGGATAACCTAAAAGAATCATTTAATAAAAGTCTTATCATTTCTCTAAATCTCTTAGTCCTGATCTTGAGGGTTGTTGAAAGCTCTAGTTTGGTTTTGGTGAATTGATGAAACCCTAAGTGCTAACCTAGTTTATCAAGTGATCATGAGATAGGTAGCACACTCCAAGTGGTGAAGCAAATGAAGATCATAGCATGATAAAGATGATGGTATGGTGATGATCAAGTGCTTCGACTTGGAAAGAAGAAAGAGAAAACAAAAAGCTCAAGGCAAAGGTATAATTTGTAGGAGCTATTTTGTTTTGGTGATCAAGACACTTAGAGAGTGTGATCACATTTAGGTTTGATAGCCGTACTATTAAGAGGGGTGAAACTCGTATCGAAATGCGGTTATCAAAGTGCCACTAGATGATCTAACTCATTGCATATGCATTTAGGATCTACTAGAGTGCTAACATCCTTGAAAATGTTTGTGAAAATATGCTAACACATGTGCACAAGGTGATAAACTTGGTGGTTGGCACATTTGAGCAAGGGTGAAGAAGTTAGAAGTGAAATGGAGTTGGTCGCAATGATGCTGGCGTCGGTCAACTGACCGGACGCTGGGCTGTGTCCGGTCAAGCTTGACCGGACGCTGAGGGTTCAGCGTCCGGTCAGTTCTGTCGGAGCGTCCGGTCAACATTTCGACCGTTGAGATCAAATGTTCACTGTTGAACGCCGGAGACACGTGGCCGCCATCGGGCGACAGGACACTGATGAGCAGCGTCCAGTCAGTAGGACCGGAGCGTCCGGTCACCCCGATCAATGCCTAGTGAAGGGGTATAACTGCTCTATTTTGTGGGGGCTTCTATTTAAGCCCCATGGCCGACTCAAGCTCACTCGCTTGGCCATTTGCATTGACATAGCAACCTTGTGAGCTTAGCCAAAGCCCTCCCACTTATCTCCATCATTGATTCATCATCATAGTGAGATTGGGAGTGATCCAAGTGCATTGCTTGAGTGATTGCATCTAGAGGCACTTGGTGTTCGTGTTTTGCTGCGGATTTCGCTTGTTACTCTTGGTGGTTTAAGCCACCTAGACGGCTTAGAGCAGCGAGGATCGTCGAGCGGAGGGTGGTGATTGTCTCCGGCTCCGATCGTGGTGATTGTGAGGGGTTCTTGACCTTTCCCCGGCAGAGCACCAAAAGGTACTCTAGTGGATTGCTCGTGGCTTGTGTGATCCTCATCTTGTGTTAGTTGTGCGGCACCCTATTGAGGGTTTGGCGTGTGATGCCAATTAGCACGTGAACCTCCAAGTGAGTGAATCGCCACAACGAGGAGTAGCTTGACGGCAAGCAAGTGAACCTCGGTAAAAAATCATTGTGTTCATCATTTGATTCCGAGGTGATTGGTCTTCATTGTTATCCACACTTGTGATTGATTGGTTCATACATCTACACGGCGGTATACCCTTCTTGCCTACTCTTTACATTACTGCAAACTATTTGTCAAGCTCTTTAGTGTAACTAGTTGTGAGAGCTTGTTAGTTTGGTTAGTGTGGCTCTTTAGTTAGCCTTTGAGAGCACACTAACTTAGTGTAGTGATATAGCTATTGTGCGGATATACTCCATCTAAACTAGAATTGTGGTAGGTGGCTTGCATTTTGGTAGGCTAGCGCAAAACTCGTTTCGTCTCATAATTGTCTAATCCTTTTGTTAAGTGTTGTTGTAGAAATTTTATTAGGCTATTCACCCCCCCTCTAGCCATTAGGACCTTTCAGTTGTTCATAATGGTTGGTTCCTATCTGTTTATATATGAACCTGAGGTCTGGTCATGGGAGTACCAGTGCTGGGATGGGCCGTGGCCTTAGCGAAGGCCAAGGTGAAAGTGGTCGTGGCAATGAGAATGGCAACGGGGAGAGCCATGAGGCCCCACTTCTGGCTCCTCCTCCTTCACCACCACCACCTTCGATGACCCATGCAGAGATGATGGCGGAATGCTGGCTGCTCAGCGTGAGTCAGCTTATGCCTTGGAGATGCTTGCCCAGGCCATTGGTGGCTTCGCCCGTGGGGGCCACGGAGCCAATGGCGAGAATGGGGGTGGTGCCCACGGTCCCGAGGGGCCCTGTTCTTACCAAGATTTCTTGAAGACGCACCCACCCACATTCACATCGACTGCTGAGCCTCTGGATGTAGAGCATTTGCTTCATATTCTGGAGCAGAAGTTTCAGCTGCTCACTGTAACTGAAGAGCAGAAGGTGTGCTTTGTAGTGCAGCAGCTGTTGGGTTCTTCTAGTGCATGGTCAGACACGTTCAATGCCATGCAGCCGGTGGACCACCATGTGACTTGGCAGGAGTTTACCGCTACTTTCAGAGAGTACTACATACATGCTGGTGTGTTGAACAGAAAGTTGATGGAGTTCCTGGACCTGAAGCAAGGGAGCATGTCTGTGATGGATTATATGAACAAGTTCCACCATCTAGCATAGTATGCTAGGATCCACATAGACACTGATGAGAAGAAGAGGGACCGTTTCTATCGTGGCCTCTCTTGCAGTCTATAGAAGGAGCTGTACACAGGGAACTATCAGACTTTTGGTGCTATGATGAATGCTGCTATTGCCATGGAAGGACTTCAGCGTGACTCTCAGGCTGAGTGGAAGCACAAGCGGGTGATTACTGGGTCTTGTAGTCACCCCCAGGCTTAGAAGGTATAGGTTGTCAGGCGGTGCCCTATTAGTCTTCGGGTGGGCATCCATTTTGTCAGCCTCAGCAGACTTACTAGGCACTCCCACCCAGTATCGTGTGCCTACTCAGTAGGTGCAACAACAGCCTCAGGGACAGCAGGTTCTGCCTTGTCAGGATAGGGGAACAAGCTGGGTGCTTGTTTCAAGTGTGGCAAGGAAGGCCACTATGCTCGGGAGTGCCCATAGAACTAGCCTGCGTAGTCTTCCTAGCCTTCAGCCAACTTCCATCTGGTCAAGAGGACGATTATCAAGAAGAAGGTGCCCGTAAGCCGCTCTGTACAAGTCAACTTCACTGAGGCTGAGGAGATCTTGCAGAATGAACCAGTGATGGCTGGTATGTTTACCATTGATTCCCATCCAGCATATGTGTTGTTTGATTCTGGTGCATCACATTTATTCATGAGCATGGGGTTTGCATAGAGGCACAATATATCTCTTATGGCTATTCCTATTACCTATAGAATCAGTACTCTCTGGGTGCACAGTTGTGCATTAATACTCAGACAGACATAGTCAGATTAGTGCTAGCCACTCACACTTACCGCCTCTAGTTCATGGTGCTGCCTGAGCAAGGCATAGATGCAATTCTAGGCATGAACTGGCTGCGAGTTTATGGGGTAGTCTTGAACCTTAAGTAGAGAGTTGTTGAGTTACGACTTCCTTCTTCTGAGGATAGGATGTCTCTGCTTATACCCTCAGATACATCCTTACCAGTTGTGGCTCATGTTGAAGCTTTTAATGATCTTGTCTCTATTCCTGTGGTCTGTGAGTTTCTGGATGTCTTCCCTGAAGATCTACCTAGGTTACCACCAGATAGGGACGTAGAGTTTACTATTGAGTTAGAACCTAGCACTGCTCCTATTTCACGGTGTCCCTACTGCATGGCTCCTAAAGAACTAGCAGAAATGAAGAAGCAGTTATTAGAATTAATGGAGAAGGGATTATCCATCCTAGCTCTTCACCATGGGGTTGCCCATCTATTTTTGTGAAGAAGAAAGATGGTACTCTGTGGATGTGTGTGGATTACCGCCCTCTCAATGTGGTAACCATTAAGAACAAGTATCCTTTACCTCATATTGATACTTTATTCGATCAATTGGCTGGTGCAAAGGTATTTTCAAAGATTGATCTTTGTTCTAGGTATCATCAAATTAAGATCCAGCCACAAGATATACCAAAGACAGCTTTCTCTACTAGGTATGGGCTGTATGAATACCTAGTCATGTCCTTTGGTCTCACCAATGCTCCTACATTCTTCATGTATCTCATGAATTCAGTCTTCATGTCGGAGTTGGACAAGTTTGTAGTGGTGTTCATTGATGACATTTTGATATACTGCAAGAACAATGAAGAGCATGCACAACATCTTCGAATAGTACTGACTCGATTGAGAGAAAACAAGTTGTATGCCAAATTCAGCAAGTGTGAGTTTTGGATCGAGTACAGTTTTTGGGACATGTTCTGACACCTGAAGGTATCTCTGTAGACCCAAGCAAGGTGCAGGATGTGTTAAATTGGAAGTCTCCAAAGTCAGTGCATCATATCCATCAGTTCCTTGGTCTTGCTGGTTATTATCGGCGCTTCATTCTTGACTTCTCCAAAATAGCACAACCAATGACCAAGTTGCTCTAGAAAGATGTCAAGTTTGTATGGAGTCTGGCTTATGAAGAAGCTTTCCAAGCCCTGAAGAAATTTCTTACCTCTGCTCCTGTTCTTGCCCAACCAGATGTTGACATGCCATTTGATGTGTATTGTGATGCCTCAAGGACTAGGTTGGTATGTGTGCTTATGTAGGATAGACGTGCGATAGCTTATGCTTCACGTTAGCTGAAAAAGCACGAGGTGAATTATCCCACCCATGATTTAGAGCTGGCTGTTGTGGTGCACGCTCTAAAAGTTTGGAGGCATTATTTGTTGAGAAAGAAAGTGCATATTTATACGGATCACAAGAGCCTCAAATATATTTTTACTCAGTCCGAGCTGAACATGAGGCAACGGAGATGGTTGGAGCTAATCAAAGATTATAATTTGGAGGTTTATTATCATCCTAGAAAAGCTAACGTGGTAGCTGATGCCTTAAGTCAGAAGTCGCATCAAGTGGAAGAAGATTCCTTGTCTCTCAACCATGCTGAGGTGCTAGCTCACATTGCTCTAGTCTCGGATCTTCTTGAGCAAATTATTATAGAGCAAAGGCAAGATGTTTCGGAAATTCCGCATATCAAGAATGTAATTGCCAAAGGGTGTGGTCATCATTTTAGTTTTGATGATCAACGTGTAGTGAGGTGCAAGAATAGATTGGTTGTTCCGTCAAGAGAGGAGCTTAGAAGAAAGATTTTGGATGAAGCTCATAATTCCAAGTTATCCATTCACCCGGGAAGTAACAAGATGTACCATGATTTGCGCCACTTGTATTGGTGGTCAAATATGAAGCAGGATATCACCAAGTACGTCGCGGAATGCAACATTTGTGGAAAGGTTAAGGCAGACCATATGTGTACACCAGGATTTTTGCAGCCCTTGTCTATCCCTGTTTGGAAATAGGAGAATATTTCCATGGACTTTGTTGTGGGTTTGCCCCGTACGTCCAAGGACTATGACTCTATTTGGGTCATTATGGACCGTCTCACTAAGTCCGCTCATTTTCTCCTCGTAGATACCAGGTATTCAGCCAAGAAGTATGCCAAGTTGTATTTTGACCAGATTATGACCCTTCATGGAGTTCCTCTTACTATCATCTCTGATAGAGGGTCAGTCTTTGTCTCTCGTTTTTGGGAGCAACTTCAGCAATGTCTTGGTACTAGTCTGCTTAAAAGTTTAGCTTATCATCCGCAAACTGACGGCCAAATAGAAAGGGTAAATCAGATACTTGAGGATATGTTGAGAGCTTGTGCCATTTCTTTTCCTAAAAAGTGGGACGAATGCTTGACTCTAGCTGAGTTTTCTTATAACAATAGTTATCAAGAAAGCATTCGAATGGCACCATTTGAGGCCCTGTATGGCAAGAAATGTAGAACACCACTTAACTGGGTTGAAGTGGGTGACCATAGTTATTTTGGACCTAATTTTATCAAAGAAGCTCGAGAGCAAGTGAGCATTATTCAGAGCCATTTGAAGACAGCTCAATATCGTTAAAAAACTTATGCCGATAAGCGAAGAAGACCCTTGCAATTTGAAGTTGGTGATCATGTGTATCTCAAAGTGTCACCCATGAGAGGGGTGCATTGCTTTGGTGTCCAGGGAAAGCTAGCCCCTCGCTATGTTGGACCTTACAAGATTTTTGCCCGGTGTGGTTCTGTTGTCTACCGTATCCAGCTCCGGATATTCTGTCAGTAGTGCAAAATGTCTTCCATGTTTCCCAGTTAAAGAAATGTTTGTGTGTCCCCGATGAAGCTATGGAAATTGAAGGACTTCCCCTCCAGCCTGACTTGTCTTCTATTGAGCATCCTGTCAAGATCTTAGATTAAAAAGAAAGAGTGACTAGAAACAATGTGATGAAGTTTTATAAAGTTCAGTGGCAAAATCACTCGGAGGAAAAATTAACGTGGGAGCAAGAAAGCTATATCGTGAAGCATTATCCCCACCTTCTTTCTAGTTCACCGAGGTAATTGTTTAAATCAGAATTTATTTCTTATCTCCTTTCCCACACTAGGCACATGAAATCTTGGGACGAGATTTTGTTTAAGGGGGGTAGATTTATAACACCCTCGGTGTTACACCGTAAATCATTTACTAAAACATGTCATGAGCACCATGTTTATGTGTTAATCCATGTAATAAAGTGTGTAGATCAATTTTTGTAACTCAAAACGATCAACTAAAATATGAAATGAAAGTTGATTCAATAGTCATGTTATATCACTTAGGGTTTAAAACCAATTTCTATTAAGCAAAAATGCTATAAACATCTATGTGGTACTTAAATAGGGTTTGAAGTATAAACTTTGTAGATGACAATGAAATACTTGTGGTCGAAAAATGATATTACTAGCTAATATTTTCACTAGCTTAGAAATCGCAAATGGAAATCAAATTCAGCTCAACTTAAGAATTTTCAAGTTTGCCAACAGTTCGACACTGCTATGTTTAGTAGTTTATTGTAAGAGATTGGGTTAAAGAGTGGTGTAGTGTTATAGATCGATTTGGTAGTCTCATGTGCCATCTTGAGCATGGTGAAGACGGTTTAGGTTTAGGAGCAATCGTTTGGTCATGTTGAGTGCTTTAAAATTCGTGCGCGTTATCGGTTTTGGGTTGGTTGGTCACGTGGCCGTGATCACCACGCTTGGGTGCTCGGCGTCGCCACGTTCGTCGTGCATGCGTGTGCGCGCGCTGCCGCGCGCAGCCGGCCGTGGCCGCCTCTGGCCTGGACATGGCTCAGCTACCGCTAGCCCCACCGCGCGAAGCCACTGCTGCTCCCACCTGCCCCGTCCGTTGCATCTCTGTGCTGTTATTGGCCCTATGCGTGTCGTCTCTGTCGCGTGCACATGGGTGAGCCACCATCGCCATGCCATTTATGGCACTACGGCGCGCGGACCACGCCGGTCGGACGCGGGCACACGTTGTCCGTAGCACCAGTGCGTGGGCCTCCTGAGCTCGCCGCTCGTGTCCCGCCTAGGCAAGGACGAGCCGAGCCCATAGCCACGCTCCATTTCTTCCTTTCTCTCTTCTCTCTCTGCTTTCCACCGCCGTCGTGTCGCGTCACGGTGAGCCATAGAGTGAGCACCTCTCATCAATTCCTCGTGCTCGTGTCTCCGCCTTCATGTCCCCTCTCCAGCCGACCCCACCCCGCCTTAATTGTGGCTCAGCCGAGATCAAATTTTGGAGCTTTGCCGGCCACCATGCCGTTAAGGCCCATCACCGCCCGCGTCGTGGCCAGCCTCCACCACTTCACCCTGCGCCAATTCCTCTACACCACTAGCTCGCCTTGGCTCCCTCTTTGTCATGCGCACGCTAATCGTAGCTCTAGTGCCGCCTCCTTGCTGCTGACGTAGCCGTGCCTTTGTGGTCCGCCGTTCACCTCGCAGCGCGCACATGGCTAGCCTCGCTCGGGTCGTCTCCGGTTGAGCCGGCTTCTCGGTAAGGTCACTAGTGAGTTGTTGTTGCTCACCCGCTACCCTTACCGCCTTGTTGTTGCTGTGGCTCACCAAAACATCGTCGCCATTGCTGTAGGGTGCCGCCGTCATGGAGAGGTCCTTCTACGGTGTCCCAGCTAGTGCAACCACCACCCATCGTTTCGCGTCAACCCTAGGTGAGCATTGGCCTCGTAGATAGGTCAGCATGGGTCCCGTGTGGCTAGCGTAAGCGCCAGTGCCACCGCTCGCCATGCCGGCATGCGCGGAGATGGTTGAGGACCTTGCCATTGTAAAGAGGAGAAAGATCCGAGGGTTCCATTGCAAAGTCGCTGTCTGTAGAAATAGTATGTGCAGTGCTCATGCTATTTTCTGATAACGCGAGGGCATTTTTGCTAGGAAGCCAACGCGCGCGGGCTTCCTCGCCGTGGCCCACCTCCGTGCATGGGGTGCGCCTTGCCTGTGGGCCACCGCTCGCTCGCGTGCGCCTGTTTCGCCGCGTGGGCTATATTGGGTCGAAATCAGTTTAGCTTTTTTGTGGAGAATAAAAATAGCTTTTCATTTGTATTTCTGAGCTGATCTTTGGTAAATCATATAAAATCATGTCGATATCCAAAAATTATGAAACCAATTTTGTTAAGTTCCTAAAATTGTGCTCTATCTATTAGTGTATTTAGTTCATATATATACATGTTGATACCAGGAGCTATTAAATCATTTGAGAGTGCTTAATATTATTAGGTTAAATATTATAGGAAGTTTTGTGGCAAAATAGTGATAGTTGTAGCTTTGAAAATTTTACAGTAGCTTCATGGTATTATTATGTGCTCACTGTAATTTTTGTAGCTTTAGAATAGACTTAACTTAAGGGTTGTTAAATGCTCTTTGTTTTAAATATACATTAAATCATTAGTAGAAATAAAGATATATCCTTGATTTATAAAGTTAGGTGTTTGTTAGTTGAGCCCAACACTTTACTTGATGAAGATGATAGTTAGCTTAATATCTTAGTCATTAGAGCTAGCTTAGTAGTTTACCATGTGTATTCTTATTTTAGGAGCTGTTGTTGCTAAAATACTAAGTGTTGCATCATCATCATCGCATGCATGTAGAGAACGAGTTGGCGAAGATCGTGACCATCGGAGACCATGAGTTTGAGGAGGTGATCGAGGAGTACGAGGAGGAGATCCTCGTGTAGGAGGAGGTCCTGGAGCCACCACTGACTGATTGAGCTGACTGAGCTGACACCACGCTGCCCAAGGCAAGCCCAGTGCATAACCCTTATTTTGAATGATCACTGGATATATATATATATGATGTGCATTTACGTTACAGGATTTATATTGAAACTACATGCATAGATAACCTACCTACGAGTCCTACTAGCATATGTCGAGTAGCTGCTATGCTTAGGCTATCAGTAGCGTGAGTAACCTACTGTTACTCACAATAGGTGATTATTATTATCACACTCATGATAAAATGGTGAAAAGAAATAGAGACCGGGCAGGGATGTGGTATGGGTATTGGTGGGTGTAATAGGTTGTGTCCTGCGGCCAATGGGACGTAGCTTGGTTACACTGTTTTCCCTGTCCGTGTCGGTTAAGGATCGACCGTTGCATTGGATTCTAGTTAGGTTACAGACTTATTATCCTGAGCACATACTTGCTTATGGGAGCGGGAAGGCTCGTTGCTCTCTTGCCGTGGGTTTCGGCTCTTTCTGGACCGACTAATTAGAGGAGGGGATGGTGGAGGTCTAAGCACCACACTGAGTCCGGGACTCAGGTGTGGGGGCTTGGAGTCCAAGTTTGGACGGGGACTTGGACCCCTTGATAGGAGAGTGGTGGGTTGGTCTTGCTTGTGCCTGGGGTACAAGCGGGCTGTGTGTTTTGGGGTACCCAGATGGGCTACATTGGTTCATGAATCGTCGTATAATACGGTACGATTTGTCTATGATCTAGCACCGTAGTAAGAACTAGAAGATGAAAGGGAATGAATGGATCTAATTGCTCAACTCTTGCTTGAAAGTAGAACAGGTGCTTATCTAGAATGGTTAGCTAATGAATTAATCATGACTGCTAATAAAATACATACATAAGGATTCACTACTAGTAATGCTTTTTGCAAAAAAGGGAACCCAGCAAACCATAAAGCTTATCATATCCTTTGGAGTTGGAAAATTATTCCCACTAGTCGGGTAAGTCTTGCTAGTACATTGTGTACTTAGGGTTTATTTACCCCTATTGTAGGTGCAGCTTGAGGAATGGCTGTTGTGTGGAGGATTCTTCTAGTCGGCACAGACGGATCCTTGTATCTTATCATTAGATGTTTATTTTAATTCTGTTGTTTAAATTCCACACTCTGAACTTGGTATTATAATAATGTATTTCTGAGAACTCTTGTTGTATGAAATGGACTAAGTATTGTAAACTCGTTCTCATTATTGGATCCTAGAGGAAAAATATGGATTGTTCGAGTTCTCCCTTGGGGTGTGCTCGATGGAACCGTCCGATGTCGCCAGCTTTCGGGGTGCTTAGTGCCTGGCGGAAGATGAGCACCTCTGGAAGCGTGCTATTTCAGGCGGTTCTGCCACAATAGTACATCCTGAAAAAGAAGTAGGGAGGCGAGGAGTTCAGAGGTAGAACCAGTGGTACTCGACAACAAGTCTTTTGGAGGAGGAGCTCGGGCGAGAGATACAATGGCGGATCGGGGAGCTGGGGTGTGGTGGATACAAAGGAAGTGATGGCCCAAGCTAGAGAAGGGAGGTGCTAATTGGGGATGAAAAGGTAGGAAGAAAAGGGGAAGAATAGGATGTTATGAGTCATTTGTATATTGACAAAGTATCCTTGGTGGAGGGAACCTCAAAGAAGTCTTTGTTCTAGGGTCAACCAGGGTTGACCATTATGGGTCTTCAGCAGCTGACGATGGTAACAATTCGGTGAAGATACAGCAAAGTGCAACTCATACGGGCTTGGCCTCTAGTGGGTCACAGGAGAAGAACTCCCATTGAATAGTTCCACGCAATATGTATAGGGGCAACTGACGTGGGAACGAAGGAGACCAGGGGGAAGATGGGAGGACACATAGGTCATTCAAATGCTTGTGCAGGGAGTTAGGTAAGGGGAGTGTGGTTGCGTCTGACAAGATTTTAGAAGAAAGGAAGAGGGCTCGAGAGGCAGATGATAGTGTGGATCAGGATGGCCTCAACTGTGCACGAAAGTTGGGGAAGGCAGTTGATGGTGACACCAGTTTGGGTGCAAAGAAAGTGGGACCGGCGGACCGGTCATGCAAGGAACAATGAAGCTCATGTTCTAGAACCGTCGGGGGTTGGGAAACACCCCGGCAGTTCGGGGGCTTTTGCGTTGTTACAAGTTTGAGAATGCTAACGTCCTTTTCTTGTTCGAGACAAAACTAGATGAGAAAAGGATGCTGCTTTTCAAGAAAAAACTAGACATGGCAAGCATGGAAGTGGTGGAATGTGAAGGAAAAGGGAGAATTGAAGGAAAAGGAGAAGTGGTGGAGACTTACGGGGACTTGTGGAGGGCACAGGCGGAGCTAAAGTATAAAACTTGGGAGTTGATAGCCTGGTTGCATGACGAAGATACTAAAAATCTACCATGGTTGTGCGCTGGGGATTTCAACAGTCATATATCATCATGAGAAAGAGGGCGGCAATCTGCGGTCTCAAGCATGCGTGGATAGATTCAAGGGAGCGCTAGAAGTGAGTGTGCTCGATGACCTAGGATATATGGGGATGTTTTTACATACCATCTACCACGATGCTTTCTTTACGCCCGTCAGTTCACCCTTGTTTGCAAATGAGCGAAACATAATACGGGACATGCAGAATTTCTTGTAGACGGCGCGAGACCAACCTGTGAAAATGCAGCAATTTCTGAGGCATGTCATGGAGCTATTTCTTGGCAACTTGAACAACTTAGCGAAACTTCTCCCGCATATCCAATGGAAGCTCAGGGTCTCTACAAACAGACTTATATGGCTTTCCCCTCGGCTCTTATTTTTCTACAAGCAATCTACACTTGTGGTCCCATAGGTTTCTCTTCTCTGATACACCGTGATATCCTCAAGCTTGAAGGTGCATGAACATGTTGGATTTTGGTTTGATAAGCGTCCCCCACAGTGGAAGCCTAAAAAGGGTGAACATGTCCTGGACTTGGCAACATCCTACAACTTCGAACAAAGAAAATTTATCATATTAGACAATTATTATCATTAAACGAAAACAAGTGACACACAAATCCACAAGAACTGGCTTTAGCATCTTAAATTCGCTTGATGATCATTTTTAATTTAATAGTGATAAAGTGAGAAACTAGCACTCTCTATACTGGAAGACCGATTAATAGTTTGAGACGCCACTACAAAAAAATAGATGCACCAAAACATCCACCATAATTTAAGTTCTACGGTGTGATGTGTTTGCAATTCATGCTAAATACCAGAAGAATACTCCGAACCAAGATGCCTTTAAAGATGTCTAAGCAATCTTCTGTAGAAATGCATTCAACACATTTCACTTTGTGATGCTATTATCATCATATCAGAGTTACGACATCAACCCGATCATAATCATCTAACCACTTGTCACGGCTATCACTACTACGAAGATAAATAACAAAGGATCATCACACCTAAGGATTAAACAATTCATCAGCACATCATAACACCACACATCTTAGCCTTAGATGGACTTGGCCTAACTTTACAATTATGTTAATCTAGTACCACTGGGTTTGAACTTACTTTGCATATGCATTAGATCTAGTGATGTGGTGAGCATGCAAGTGAAAATGTTTTTGAAAATACTAACTTCAGTGCTAAAGGTGTCAAAGTCCCGTGGGATTCAGTTGGAGTTAGCACATTTGAAAAACACTTTGCGAGAAGG
The DNA here is from genome assembly GCA_904845875.1 of Miscanthus lutarioriparius. Classification (NCBI taxonomy): domain Eukaryota; kingdom Viridiplantae; phylum Streptophyta; class Magnoliopsida; order Poales; family Poaceae; genus Miscanthus; species Miscanthus lutarioriparius. The sequence continues at coordinate 76,037,731 of CAJGYO010000008.1, read as the reverse complement.
ACTAAGGCCAGGTTTTTGAACCCACCGAATTTGTTTGGTGCCCTTGCTAGGGTTGAACTAGAGTTTAGGTTAAAGCCCTAACTCTGTTGGTCTAGTTGTTCAATGGTTAGGGTATGCCACGAGATTTCTTTGACGTTGCCCTTTGCTATTGCACTATAGACACGTGGCGACAATTGGATGTTTCATGATTATCCGTAAAAAAATTATAATATATTTAGGATGTTCAAATAATATACATCTGATGTTTTTAAATTTTCCTATATTATGTTGTCTTTTAATTTTACTAACTTTCTTTTCCCTTATGTTTTGGACCATCTGTTTATTATTTTTTTATATTTATGTTATATTATATTATTTATTTATTTATCTATTCTATATAATTCGTACTTTTATTATTTATTTATTAATTTATTTTCATGTATATTAAATACCATTAGTATGACCCAATAATTTTTGTATCATAAATATAAAATATTGTTCTCCTAAACTAAAAACATTCTTCCTATAAAGACGGGACATTTTATCTTGGAACTAGAACGTCGTTTGAACTCAATAAAATAAAAATAATCTATTTTATAAGATAAATGTTTATTAATAAATTTTATGTAAATATATTCATATGGAGTTTTTTTTATTTTGAAGAATTTATTAAAAAACAACACAATAATATGATTAGAATTTAATTTGGATACTCACTTTAGTAACTATGTTTTTTTTTAGAATTTGGAACAAATGCTCGACGTGCTTTGCAAGAAAGAAATTGGCGGCCCACTACTCGGCCCAGGTCGGGACTGGGACACCCATCTCCCTCCGGCGGGATTTCTCCCCCCGTTCGAAAATTGGTTCGAAGGCTATATATATATATATATATATATATATATATATATATATATATATATATATATATATATATATATAGGTAGAGGAAAAAGGAGTTCTAAAAGAAAATTCCAGAGCCACCTTTCTTCTCATTTCAAATTTCAAAACTACCTATCCGAGAGAGGAGAAAGCACGCGCAGAAGGGGAAGGGTCCGCATGGCGATCGTGATCAGCAGCATGGTGGAGGGCCACCGCCAACTGCTCGCCGCCGCCCCCGGCAACCACGAGGTGATCGTCACTGGTATCCGCGTTCGCGACGCAGCAGCGGTGCAGGAGATGCTGCACGCCCGTCGCTGGCGCGTCCGCAACACCAAGGCCTTCGGCAAGCTGGTCCGCGCCGACGCCGTTCTGGCCCTCCTCGAAGGGAGCGTCCTCCCAGTCATCTCGGACAACCCCCACAACGGCGCCTGGGTGGACGAGCTGTACCGTATGGTGCACAAGCTGGAGGTTCTCGGAAACCAGGCCGGCGGCTACTTCTCCAACGGCACCAACTACGTCGTCAAGGCCGCCAGGAAGCTGGGCGTCCAGTTGCGCAGCGGCCGCCGTTCGGATGCCGCACTCGGTCAGCGCGCTCGCAAACTCGTCCGCAAAATCACCACCATTCGTGACGAGGACGTCACCATCGACGCCGTGGACCCGTGATGAATCAGGTACCCCGTCCGCCCCCCAAAGCCAGAGGTGATCTGAGGTGAAGTGGGATGCTCATCGTTTCCAGTTCCCAGGTTCAAATAGGAGTAGCAGCAACTGTTCTAGTTTGTTAGCACTGAATCTACAGTAATCAGTAGTTCAGTACTATCATCGGTTAGTAAGAAGCAAGCAAGTCATATATGGCTACTAGTATATAGAATATAGTGGCAGTCATGGGTGATATCATGTGTGCAGTAAGTAAGAAACAAGTCATATATGGCTACTAGTATACAGTAGCAGTCATGGGTGATATCCTGTAAGCAGTAAGTAAGAAACAAGTCATATATGGTGGTCTCAGTAGTTCCAAATAATCCAATGTTCTGTTTGTTCATGACACAGCAGCCGGCGTCTGTGGGATTAATTGAAAATGTTACATCAATCTCCAAAACAATTTCAATGATATGGGATTAATTGAAAATGTTACATTAATCTCAAGGATAATCAGTTACACAACAGCAACTCCACTTCAACTACAGAGACGGGCTCTTAGAATGTTTCAAACATACATATACAGTTGGTTTGATCAGGTTGCACATCATCAGAAATTCAGAGTCCTTCAACCAAAAAAAAAAAAAAAAGAGGCGCGCCTGGTGGTAGTCCCTTGTCGTAGTAAATCACAGCATAGCCAATCTCCTGCAACAGTTTCTTATGTGTTGTTATTTATCAGCATAGCCTTTATTCCATCTCATCGGTCACACAGATATAGCATGCAAATGTTTCTGCAAGAATGTGAAATTCATTAAGTCTGGGTGAATGCATAATTTTTGTTCAAGCATCTCATCCATGCGTCATGCGTGAATGCATAATTTCGTCTTCCTAGAAGGAACCACAAAAGGTAAAAAGAAGGCCAATGTCCATGACAACCAAATAATGTCTACTTTTAAATACTGCTCAAATGTGCCAATAAGCTTCAGCACTGAGACTAAACAATTCTCACTGCTTGGATCAGAATGTGTGAAGTTCCATAGGATGTGCAGGTGCAGTTAGCTGTAACATATCATATCCATACAATTTATTTCAAATACGGAATTAGTTTGGCATGTGCACGTTTAAAAACAATTTATTATCTTGCTTGACTAAGTATGGCCATTTTAGCTATCGTTGTCCTATTTAATGACCATGCATGGCTATGTAGGGCCAAATCATATTACTGTTATCCTTACGACCTTACCTAACTTCCAACCTATAGTTGGATCATTAGCAAATGGCGATAGGATAAAGATATAGATGTATTGTATGTGTGGACTAATGTATAATAAGATCACGCAACACTTTATTTTGAAACAATGTGCAGATATATAGACAAAGAGAGTTGTTTCAGTCTTGGAATATGCCAAAAGAACTTGGATTCTCAGTTTCCGGGCAAATGTGCAAGAATCTTTGGTCTGCGATAACTAACCTGATAATCGACATGAAAATTGCAGCCAGTCTTATTGCAGGCTAAACAACAACAACAACATAGCCTTTCAGTCCCAAGCAAGTTGAGGTAGGCTAAACATGACCTAAAATATGCAATACGGAAGACATTCAGATTTGCTCTGACCTTAAAGGTACATGTTGGCATGCTGTTATACAGGTACTGCTATGGCGTGCTATTGGTAGCCATTTCCTTCACTATGTCGGTATGTCCCAACGCATATCATCCCTGGAAGTTTCGAGCACAGTTTGTAAGAAGTCATAGACAATGGAAGGGTAAATCTACCTCTACTAAAGTACTAATATCACGAGGAAGTGAAGTTGTATCAAAATTTCTGAAAGCTTGTATCCATAGCCCAACTTGCATCTATTGTAGTTTCGTTGGAAGCTAACTAGCTAATACCATATGCATACCGTTTTCTGAATATTTGGTAGCTTGGAGAACTGACATTTTAGCCATTTTGCTAGAAACATATCTGAAACATGTAAAGAAAACTGGAAAATTCTATCCTTTTGAAACTGTAAATAATTAAACAGGCAAGAGAATGGATGTAATAAAAAAACAAATTAGAATGTAGGTCCTTTGTTGTACAGGAAATGGGAAAAACTCTTCCTGTTAGATGCATAGTTAATATCAAGAAAACTGAACTCTAGGTATCAGGTGTAGGCAAACAACACCAAGAAATAAGTACCATGAATGTAATGGCCACCCAAAAACAGTGAGGATTTGCACATATGAGAAAAGTGAACACTGGCATAAACAATAACCAAATTGTCTTGCATATCTAGCCACATTTTAGTGCTTTTGAACCAATATAGACACAATTCTTGGCAATATCAAGGATGAAAAGTCCAACTCTGTGCAAAAACCACACAAAAGACATTAAGCACAAATGCTCACCTTCATAACATGGAAGAGGTCAATTGTTCTGTTTAGGAAGCATGGATCTCCAGTACCACTAGGTAAAATCCAATATATGGGATCCAAATTGTACATTACAGAAGCAGCTCTGTTTGCAGCAGATCAGAACATTCCTGCATCCCAACCAAATCTGCATAAACATACTGTACCAAAAATTAAGAACTGAATGGCATTTTTTTTTTGTGACGAACTGAATGGCATGTCTTCGCCCGGTAGTTTTGGCATCATCAGCTATGGAGATTTTTGGGGATTCCGGACGTCACACCCCAAGCGGACAGTAACAATTTCTTCTTATGGTGGCAGCAAGCAAATGATCGAATGAGCAATGGTGTGCGGAATGGTTTCAACACCTTGGTCGTTTTAGAGGCATGGACCCTTTGGAAAGCGAGGAATGATGTGGTGTTCAATGGGATCACCCCTAGAGTGGACAGAACCTTCCTACTGGCACGGGAGGAATCTGAACTCTGGATGCTTGCAGGTGCGAAAGGACTTGGTGCCGTGGTCGCCACGAGGCCCCCTGTCCAGTAGTTGGGAGGGTCCAGCTGGTCATAACATATCTGTTTTGGCGCAAATGTAAAAGTAATAGCCTGGTGATCACGGGCAAGTGGTGTAGGCATGTGTGTGCGCACGCGCGCTGTGTATGGCTATTTTGGCCTAACTCTTCTTCTCTTGATGCAATGATATGCAATTCTCCTGCATATTCGAGAAAAGAAATTAAGAACTGGACCAGATCTCGGTTTTATCTCTTACCTAAGGACAACAGTGCCCAAATCCACGGTTTGAGCAATGATCAAGATAGGACGCAGGGAAGTCAGAAGAGAACATGACAGGAAGGAATGGCTTTTTCCATATTTGTCATACCATCCATGTCTACAGTAAAATGCACATCAGTTTACAAATATTACTATACAGCATTGTTTTAAAGGCGTCGCCTAGGCGTCCAGGCGTACCCACCTCGCCTTGGAAAACAGTGGCGCCTTGTCGCCTAGGCGTCCAGGCGTACCCAGCATTCGCCTGGACGCCTAGCCGCCTTTAAAACACTGCTATATAGTCTCTACTCTCCTGTATATGTTGAGTAATAGAATAGAAATTCGTTTCCTATGCCCAAATATTCATTTAGTTTGAGTAAGATCCATAGATGATCCCTTTATCAGGATAGTGTGAAGCAACTATTGTTTTGCCATCTTCCGCAAGGTGTACAACCAGTTAACTATAAGTTACAACTCCCTCCAATTGTCTTTATGCGTCATGTTACACCCTCTCGACTTTTCTCCAAGTCATAATCAGAAAGCTTGTAGATATATATATTTCTTTTTCCAAACCTTATTCCCTTGTTGAATGAACTTACCCTCTCAACTTTTCTCTAAGTCATAATCATAAATGCTGTAAGAAACATGATGTAATTGCAAAACAATGGATAATTTTCTCACCTTCCCACTGAAGTACTGAACTTATTCTCAAGCTCCCAACAAGCCTCACATGAACCTTCTCATAAGAGTTTTGTAGCCTATATGGTACATGGATAACTCCGCCTATGGTGGGGCGTCTTTGGTGTCCCAGCATAGCAGGTCTCAAGCCCTAGTAAAGGAGAAGGGTTGTGTTAGGCGTGGCGAGCCAATGTAAAAACTTAGCCACTTTAATGGAGATGAAACCCAAAAGAATCTCGTTGGGGCGTAACCCTCTTAGCGACGGGCCATGTCGGAACCCGGGTATGGTGTTAAATGAGCAAGGGCCGGGTCGTCACCCCCGTGACGCGCCGTGTCGCGATCTGGACACGGTGTCAAGTGAGCAAGGATCGGGTCGTCGCATCCTTAGTGGCGCGCCACATCGGCGCCCGGGTGTGGTGCAAAATGAGCAAGGGTCTTCACACCTACCTCGGCGGGTACGAAAGGTAAGGAAGCTAGTCGAGCCAACTAGGATCTGTTTAGGTAGCTGGAATGTAGGGTACCTTACATGTAAGTTAAGAGAGTTAGTGGACACAGCGGTTAGGAGGCGTGTAAATATCTTATGCGTCCAAGATACTAAATGGAAGGAGCAGAAGGCGAAGGAGGTGGACAATACCGGCTTCAAACAAGCTGGTGGTGGCTAACTTCCGCTTTCTGGTGCAAGCTCGTGGGAACAAACAAGCTAGGGTTGCTAGAACGAAGTGGTGGAAATTAGAAGGAGAGGCATCAAAGGTCTTTAAGGAAAAGGTCATTGAAGAGGGCCCTTGGAATGATGAAGGTGATGCAAATAGCATGTGGGAGAAGATGGCAACATGCGTTCGGAAGATTGCTTCAGAGGTGCTTGAAGTGACCAAAGGGAGCAGATGCGACTCGAAAGACACTTGGTGGTGGAATGAAGACGTGCAAAAGGCTATTAAGGAAAAGGAGTGCTATAAGCGTTTGTATCATGACAGGTATGCAAACAACATAGAGAAGTACAAAATGGCACAGAAGACTGCAAAACGAGCGGTGAGTGAAGCAAAGGGGCGGGCCTACGAGGACCTTTACCGACGTTTGAGTACGAAGGAATGAGAGAAGGACATTTATAGGATGGCTAGGGCTCACGATAGGAAGACAAGGGACTTCAACCAAATCAAGTGCATAAAGGATGAGAGGGAGCAGCTCTTAGTGAAGCAAGAGTATTTTGATAAATTGTTTAATGGTGAGAACGAGAACACCACCGTTCAGCTGGACGACTCGTTTGATGACACTAACAGGCGCTTTGTGCGGAGGATTCCAGAATTGGAGGTCAAAGAAGCCTTGAAAAGGATGAAAGGGCGCGAAGCGATGGGCCCTGATGGTATCCCAATCAATGTGTGGAGATGTCTCGGGGATATAGCTATAGTATGGCTAACCAAGATGTTCAACAATATCTTTCGATCGAATAAGATGCCTGAGCAGTATAGAAGAAGCATATTGGTACCAATCTACAGGAACAAGGGAGATATCCAAAGTTGTACTAATTATCGGGGAATTAAGTTAATGAGCCACACTATGAAGTTATGGAAGAGAGTCATCGAGCAGCGCCTGCGAGGAACGACGCAGATATCAACAAACCAATTTAGTTTCATGACCGGAAGGTCAACCACAGAAGCAATCTTCTTAATAAGACAGGTTATGGAACGGTTTAGAGAGCAGAAGAAGGACCTCCACTTGGTTTTCATTGACTTGGAGAAGGCTTATGACAAGATACCAAAAAATGTTATGTGGTGGTCTTTAGACAAACATAAAGTCCCATCAAAGTATGTGACCCTCATCAAGGACATGTATAACAATGCTGTGACTAGTGTTCGAACAAACGATGGTAACACATATTACTTCCCGATTAAAATTAGACTTCATCAAGGGTCAGCCTTAAGCCCGTATCTCTTTGTGCCTTGGTAATGGATGAGGTTACCAGGAACATACAAGGGGATATCCCCATGGTGTATGTTGTTCGCTGATGATGTAGTGTTAGTGGACGAAAGCTAGGCGGGAGTAAATAGAAAACTAGAGTTATGGCAGCAGACCTTTGAGTCTAAAGGTTTTAGATTGAGCAGAACTAAAACCGAATACATGAGATGCGACTTTGGCGGAGTTGTACAGGAGGAGGGAGATGTGACTTTGGAAGGTCAAGTAGTGCATAAGAAGGATACCTTTCGGTATCTGGGATCGATGCTACAAAGGGATGGAGATATTGATGCGGACATTAGCCATAGAATCAAAGCAGGGTGGATCAAATGGCAACAAGCTTCTGGCATTCTCTGTGACAAGAGGGTACCAGAAAAGCTAAAAGGCAAGTTCTATAGAATGACGATTAGACCGGCTATGTTGTATGGAGCAGAATGTTGACATACAAAGATTCAACATGCTCAACAACTGAGTGTTGCAGAAATACGTATGTTGCGATGGATTTGTGGTCACACAAGAATGGACTGAGTTCGGAACGATGATATACGTGATCGCCTAAAGGTAGCACCAATTAAAGAAAAACTTGTCCAACATCGGTTGAGGTGGTTTGGCCATGTCCAAAGGAGACCTCCAGAGGCACCAGTGCATTGTGGAGTCCTAAGCCAAGCTAATAATATGAGGAGAGGTAGAGGAAGACCGAAATTGATATGGAGGAGACAATAAAAAGAGATTTGAAAGCTTGGAATATACCTATAGATCTATGTTTGAATAGGAATACTTGAAAAGCAGCTATTGAAGTGCCTGAACCGTGACTTGGGGCTCTTGGTGGGTTTCAACTCTAGCCTACCCCAACTTGTTTGGGACTGAAAGGGTATGTTGTTGTTGTTGTTGTAGTATATGGTACATGGATGATAACAGTTTTATGTTGCCAGACACATCCATCTGCCTGCATGGAATGAGCAATCAATTTTTATCATATTAGATTGCAGCAAATACACCCAAGGTTCAAACAAATATACAAGATAGAAGATAAACCCACTGCTCCATTGATGTAAAAAGGTCCTTCAAGTCACTCTTAAGCTCCTGATTTCTATTCTCGAGATCAAAGGACACCTGCACCATGGATAATTAGACTTGAGGCCAACAGTTTAATAATAAAGACTCGATGGCCAGCACACACTCCACAAAGAACAAGGAAGAAATTACCTAACCAAACTGGTTTAGACAATCAGGGACAAGTGGTCTGCCACACACCCAGTAGATGGCAACACCATAACAAAACCAGTGCCATGTTCTTCCAGCTCTAAGTTATAATTGGCTTTGAAGATCACTAGCTCTGCAGTTGGCTTCTTTTCCTCGCCAATCAAGTCGTCACCAATCAACTTAGCTGAGCCTGCACTGTGTACCTCTTGAAAGGAGTGTTGTAGAGATCCTCATGATCTTGAGCATCTTCACTGAACCTACAAACATCCTGCAGAGTAAAACAATAAGCCATTTGAAAGAACCATTCCATGACACTTCAAAAAGGGTCAATAATAAGATCTCCTGTTCAACTTCTGGTTGCTAACACAGTGCAGAAGACTTGCCTCAGGGAACATCTCCAACAAGCATCCAGTCCCCATCCCTGTCCTCATAGGTGAGCTGATATTCCGATGAGCTAGTTGTCCAATAGCTTAAGAGACTTCAAACTACATGATAATTTTCATGATCAATACAAATGAGGTTCAGAAATGAGCAGAAAAGTCATCCTCACAAACTTATGAAACTAGATCTACGACAACCCTGATACTCTTGATGATGGTTATCCAAAAAAAGGGGGAAAAATATAAAGTTCCAAACCATATAGGTTGACACGAGGTTCAGAAATGAGAGCAGAAAAGACATCCTCACAAACTTATGAAACTATATCTAGAACAACCCTGATACTACACTTGATGATGGTTATCCAAAAAAGGGAAAATATATAGAAAAGTTCCAAACCATATAGGTTGACATGATTAGAATATGCACTAGATTCTACTATAGTGAAAGTAAAAGATCTGATTATGACTTACTAGAAGTACAAAGACCGATGGATGGTTTCATGAACATGAGCTCAAGTGCTGAAGCAAGGGTCTTATAGGACTGATGGGCGTTGAGATCCACCTTCCTTCCAATGATATCTCCTTCCACGTTCACCTTCACCCCAACCGTCCTTTCTTGCTCTCCTCTGTCTTTCTGCATGCCAGATTCATCAGCGGGCTTCTTGGTGCCAGCCTCTGAGGCATTTTCTTTGGCCTGGTTAAATACGCTGTTCATCCTGAAAGTTCTTATGGGTGGTCATCCCACCACTCCAAACTCCAAAGCTGCTACCAAAGCGGAAAATGCAGTTAAGATCAGTTGAAGTCAATTTGGGTAGCTGGGCAAGCAAAGAAATGCCATTCTTTTCAAAACAAGAAGACATAATGTCAGGATACTTTTCTTGTCAAGAAAATGTTGGCGGTTGCAGTTGCAGATCTGCAGGGCAATGCAACAAACTAAAAGACTCCTTTCCTTTTTATTCTCTATCAGAGTTTGAAGGATGCCATGGTAAATAATAATAATAATAATAATAATAAGGCAACGGAAGCATGCACATTAGGTAGCTTCGGCAGGAAAAAAAAAGATTAGTCTTAGGAGATGTCTGTGCATAATGAGCTCAAAAAAAAGATGGCTGTGCATAAACAAGAAAGAAGGTTTCTTTTCCTGAACAAATTAGGTGCAAAATGAACGGTGACGCATCATCCTATGATCCTAACAACAAGCAGACGTGGAGGCACTTATATACTGATTCGATTTTTGAACTCTGCAGACGGAATTGTTGTTGCTGCTCACCTCTCTGGGTGGCCAGAAGCGATCGTCCCCGCCCCCCGGCGAGGTGGTGGCGTTGGGCGCCGCATCCGCCTTGGCCTTGTTACTGGGAGCCGCGGCACCTGGACCTGCCGTCTTGCCGCCGTTTGGGAGGACACGGAGGAATCCGGAGATCCCCGGCTGCAGGTCCCGGGCCGTGAGGATCCGGCACGGCGCTGCCGACGGGGGCTGCTGCTTCTTGGAGCCGAGGCAGAGCCCCAGCTCCAGCTCGTCGTCGTCCTGCCCCTCCTCCTCCTCCTCGCCGCCGCCGGAGTTCTCCTCCACGGCTCCACCTCCTCCGCGGCTGGAGGAGGCGCTGCTCTGGTGGTTCCTGGCTCTGCGACTGTTGGGCGTGGGCGTGCTCTTTGGCCTTTGGGAGAGACGCCTCGAGAGAGAGAGAGAGAGAGAGAGAGGAAAGGAGGGAGGAGGTGAGCACCGAGCAGAGAGCGGAGTCCACGATCTGTCGAGTCCACGCTAATCTCTTGTCTTTTGCACTATTTATGATTAAAAAAATAATAAACCAGCTCTAAGCTAGGCCATTAGAGACGCCCTTCGTGTCAGCTTTATTATAGACAACATTCTTCGTGGCAGGCTTAATCCAAGGAGCGAGCTAAAGAACATGAGGTTGACATGAGGCCATTCACAAAGCGTTAGAGTAGAAATTTGTGGATTAGGATCTTCATTGAGGGTTAATTCGGAACGTAGGAATACAAACAGAGCAATCAAACAAATCATATAAAAGAGATAGGAATGTAGTGTTAAAACAGAGCCATAAAAAATACAAGAATTTTTAAAACATTAGCATTTGGAACGCAGGAATGAAAGACATGCTCAAACCTAATATTGATGTATATGATTAGGCCCCTTTGGAACACAGGATTGCAAACACTTAGGGATAGGAAAAACATATGAACTTTACATGAATACAATTGCAAAACATAGGATCCAAAAACACAGGGAAACTATTTAGGTAGGTGTTTAGATGGCTATAGAAAATTCATAGGAATATGAATGTACAATCTCCCATGATGTGATGTGATATTTGTCCTCTAGCTCTTTATTTCTCGGTGATACCTGTGATTTAGCTGTTGATATGCCTCGTTCCTACGCAAGCTAGACAAACAAAGAAGTCGGAGTGGATTTTTTTTCATGTACTTTTCCTATGGAATGAGCTGTGAAGGAATTACATTTCCTATGGTTAAATGATTTGGTGTTGTTTAAATAAATGCTTCGAATTTGTTTGGTTTAGGGTCGATCCCAATAACTTGAGTTCTTTACCGTGAACAAGTTATTCCTTCTTATTGATGCACTGTGAAAGCACAATCCCTTTTCTGACTTGGTCTAATCCCTAGGAAAAAGGCCAGTCCTCATGTTAACAAATCCTATCCTAGTCAGATTAACTTTGCAGCAGATTCCATGGCATCGGACGCATCCTATGAGCCAAAGGGTGCTACAGTGTGGAATCCTAAAGGAAAGACAATCCTCCATTTTTCCAATGAAATTCATGTGAACCAAAGGAGACCTTAGACTTTTGTATAAGGTTTTGGCTAGCTTGCATGCCAACATACACACGCTATTATATTTGTCTTGGACTTTGTGAAGGAAAGAAAACCAAGAGGACTGGATGTTCATTTTCCACCAAAAGTACATGCACAATAAACATTCCTTTCGAAAGCAAGTGGATAATCTTCATTCCAAACGCTGCTATAGGAGTGAAAATATAGGAATGGTGATGTCGGGGATCAATACTAGGGTACCCGAAGAGGAGGAGGTAATGGTCATCAACATGATTCATCCGAGCAGTCAAAAGCGCGACTACAGCTCTAATCGACCCCCAGGAGCGTGGGCTCCGCCTCGCCCGACCTCTGGGTCGGGGCCCCGCCTCGCCCGACCTCTGGGTCGCGGGCTCCGTCTCGCCCGATCCCTCGGGTTCATGCTCCGTCTCACCCGACCCCTAGGTGCGTGCTCCGTCTCGTCCGACGGGGACCATACCGCCGCCAACCACTCTAGGTCTAAGCGTATGGGCCTGGGTCAAAACTCTGACACCAGGTAAGAGACGGGCATGACTCGATGTAACCCGTGGCCATGACGGGCCATACCTGAGGATTCACATCAAGAACAGCGTCGGGCATACCGGTGTTGTTCTGCCTAACCCTCGTACGAACGCTGACAGCTGCGTCAGTTCATCGCGACGTCCGCCAGGACAGAGTGGGACACCATGGCCGGCAGATGACGCTTGCGTACGGCGCCAGTGACGAACAGGGCCGCGACGTGGAGCCGTCCCTGTTGACATCTACAGGGTCGGCGGGGCCCGCATGAAAGGAGAAGAAGGACCCGACGATCCTGGAAGCCTTCTTCTCCCTCTAGTTCTTCTCATTTTCTCCGTTGTAACCCGTGCTTTCCCTTCACCTGTAAAAGGGAAAGCAGAGCGCCCCTACCAGGGGGATGGGGATCCCGATCGACACAAAACCGAACCATGAGATAAAAACACAAGAGCACGACACGAGCACACGGCTGAGCAGCGATCGAGCTCTCAGCACCCATTCATTCCTTTCACCAGAGACTTGGGATCATTTCCCTCTCTCACCTGTTTGTAACCCCTATTGCAAACCAAGTGCCGGTAACACGAGCAGCAGCAAACTAGACATAGGGATGTTCCGCCCGAACCAGTATAAACCCTTGTGTCCTTCGAGCACACCATCCGAGTCAGACACGCAAATACAAATTTACTCGTCGGTGGTCCGAAAACACCGACAGTTGGCACGCCAGATAGGGGCTTTTTGCGCGTCTCGATATCCACATCAGGCCTCGGATGACTAGCCACGGCGTCAGCTGGGTCCTGGGCACGCATGTGCGCTTCAAGAACCTAGACTTCATTGTCACGATGGAGGGAGAGTTGGCGCAGGCTCCCGTCGTCGTCCAACCTCCCCACTCCACTGGCCTCAACACGATCACCGAGGCGTTTGAGGAGCTACAGCTACATGCACCGGAGGCCCACGCCCCTAGGAGCGATAAGCTCCTCGGCTTCGATTGTGGGAGGCTAGAGCGCCAGCTCGGTGTCTTCCTAGGACCCCGACCGTCCTGGGAGGACCTGGGCTGCCTCACCTTCTCCTTCACCAACGTCATGACGTAGCTGGCCAAGGGAGAGCTGCTCTCCCCGGAATACCTCATCTAGAGCGCCCCAACAATGCTCCCGTCTGGTCTCCGCAATGCCGCAGAGACCGTTGGCCACCTTGTGGCGCAACGCACGCCTCCATCCCCCGTGAACGACGAGTTCGTGGGGATGATCGAATATGTCGTGGAATCTTTTCATGACCTCCTCGCGGGAGAATTAGGGTCGGCCTCCGACTCTAACTCCTGCAGGGGGAGCCATCACCCTTCTCATGAATGTTTCATAGTAGGTAGCCCCGAGGGACACTTCGAAAGCATCCACGAGGGAGAGGCTACCCCAACGAACGACCTCAATGATGAGGTTGGGGGATGCAGGGGCCCCACCTCGCCTGTGGGTAGAGCAGCTGAATGCTTGGCACCAAGAGATCGAGGAAGCACGACTCCAGCTCGAGCGAGAGATCGAGTGCCATGGAGACGGTAGGCTGAAAGGTCCTAATGGCTAGAGAGGGGTGAATAGCCTATTAAAAATTTCTACAACAACACTAAGACAAATGATTAGTCAATAAGATGGCGAAGCAAATTTTGCGCTAGCACTATACTTGGGGTTGCAAGCCACCTACCCAATTCTATTTTGTATAGTCTCTATCCACACAATGGCTATGTTGCTACACTAAGTTAGTGTGCTCTCAAAGGCTAACTAAAGAGCCACACTAACCAAACTAACAAGCCCTCACGACTAGCTACACTAAAGATCTTGACAACTAGTTTGCGGTAATGTAAAGAGATAGAGCAAGATGGATATACCGTCGAGTCGAGGAATGAACCAATCAATCACAAGGATAAATATCAATGAATACCAATCACCTCGGAATCAAATGATGACACAATGATTTTTTACCGAGGTTCACTTGCTTGCCAGCAAGCTAGTCCTCGTTGTGGCGATACACTCACTTAGAGGTTCACGCGCTAATTGGCATCACACGCCAAACCCTCAATAGGGTGCCACACAACCAACACAAGATGAGGATCACACAAGCCACAAGCAATTTACAAGAGTACCTTTTGGCTCTCCGCCGGGGAAAGGTCAAGAACCCCTCACAATAACCACGATCAGAGCCGGAGATAATCACCAACCTCCACTCGATGATCCTCGTTGCTCCAAGCCATCTAGGTGGCGGCAACCACCAAGAGTAACAAGCGAATCCTGTAGCGAAACACGAACACCAAGTGCCTCTAGATGCAAACACTCAAGCAATGCACATGGATTCCCTCTCAATCTCACAAAGATGATGAATCAATGATGGAGATGAGTGGGAGGGCTTTGCCTAAGCTCACAAGATTGCTATGTCAATGTAAATGGCCAAGAGAGTGAGCTAGAGCCGGCAATAGGGCTTAAATAGAAGCCCCCACGAAATAGAGCCGTTGTACCCCTTCATTGGGCAGTGCTCGGGGTGACCGGACGCGTCGGTCAGATCGACCGGACGTAGGACCCCAGCGTTCGGTCGCGCAATGCACGCCACGTGGCCCCTGCTTCAAATGCTAATTGTCCGATCTCAACGGTCATCAGTACATTTAAGTTGTGACCGGACGCTTTACAGTGTAGGATCAGACACAGGACCCCAGCGTCCGGTCACTTCCGGTAAGGTTGCAGTCATGACCGAACGCGTCAGTTAGATCATGACTGGACGCAGGACCCCAGCGTCCGGTCACTTCCAGTAAGGTTCTAGAGGTGGAAATTCGTGATCGGACGTGTCCGGTCAAGCTCGACCAGACTCGCCCAGCGTCCGGTCACACACGATCTTCTCTGTGTGCTGCCACATCAGCAGGACCGAACGCTGAACAGTGTTCAGCCAGAGTCCGGTCGCCTGCGTCTGGTCAAGAGACCGAGGGCGGCCTTCATTGGGCGCCACTGACTGGACACAGGACCCAGCGTCCGGTGCACTCTATGAAATCCTGTCTTTTCTGTATAGGGCGCCGGTGGCACCGTCGGACTGTCCGCACTCTACGGGCGAACATTCCGCCAGTGAAGTTTCGAACCCTTGCTCCCAAGTGCTAAACACAATGTGTATCACCTTTGTGCATGTGTGTTAGCAAATTTTCACAAACGTTTCCAAGGGTGTTAGCACTCCACTAGATCCTAAATGCATATGCAATGAGTTAGAGCATCTAGTGGCACTTTGATAACCGTATTTCGATACGAGTTTCACCCCTCTTAATAGTACGACTATCGAACCTAAATGTGATCACACTCGCTAAGTGTCTTGATCACTAAAACAAAATGGCTCCTACCACTTATACCTTTGCCTTAAGCCTTTTATTTTTCTCTTTCTTCTTTTCATGTCCAAGCACTTGATCATCACCATGGCATCACCATCATCATGCCATGATCTTCATTTGCTTCACCACTTGGAATGTGCTACCTATCTTATGATCACTTTGATAAACTAGGTTAGCACTTAGGGTTTCATTAATTCACCAAAACCAAATTAGAGCTTTCATAGGCGTGCGCGAGCTGTGGCCCGCAACATGAACTGGAGGATCATCGAGGATGACGAAGCACTCCCACACTTCACCCGGGCAAGCTAGAACATCGCTGCTATGGTGGTCTTGCTCCGGGGGCTTCTAGGGCCCACGACGCCCGAAGATCATCGGGCCCATCACGAGATTCGTGCGCTACTCGAGCATGTGGTGGCGCAACAGGCCAAGAGCTCGCTGTCCTGACAACGTGAGCTCGATGCCAGCTAGCGCACGCCCTCTGAACAACCCAACAAGGACGTGTCAGTCCACCAGGCATAGCAAGGCCGTAGGCCACGCACCGCGGTCCTAGTGCATGAGCGTCTCGGCCTTCATCGTGACGCGTGCGACACCGTGGATGCCTATAGGTGTACCCGCAGCGATGCGAGGGAGGAGGCTAGCCATGGCTACCACCCTCATCATAGCGGACACTATGACAGCGGTGAGGACTGAAGCCCGAGCCCCAACCGGCTGGGACCTTAGGCCTTTGGCCGACACATCCTCAATGACGTCTTCCCACCACGGTACCGATCGCCGGCCAACATCCTGAAATACTCTGGGGAAACGAACCCCGAACTATGGCTTGAGGATTATTGGCTTGTTTGCCAAGTCGGTGGAATGGCTAATAATGATTTCATTATCCGCAACCTTCCATTAATCCTGGCCGATTCGGCGCGAACGTGGTTGGAAAACTAAAAGGTCCTTGTGTGGTTTTGGTAATTGAGTGACAACCTAGGTGGATTAATTGTGTTTATGTGAGATACACAGGTGATTAGTCCACAGGTACATGTGTGTGAGCAACCTATGCCATGAAGGTGAAAATGGCGCGGAGATGTTGCAAAGCTCACACATGTGATGATGAAGGAGCTTATTGCACATGAGACATGACATTGAGTCATGTGATCAAGGTGGAGAAGATTAAGACAAGACTTGGCTTGATGGACCAGTTGCAAGCGTGAAGGGCAAGTCGGAGGCTTTGGAGCGATAGACCGTATGGCGGTGAAGCTTGAGCAAGACTTGGCGCCGATGGACGAAGGCAATGGTGAAAAGCAAGTGAAGTCAAGATCGATGAACCAATATGATCACGTGATGATATGAAGTGGATCATATCATTGTTGATCATGTTGGTGCATGTGTTGCATCGACATTGGAGGAGATGGAATGGAATGCGCAAGGCAAAGGTATAACCTAGGGCATTTCATTTCACCGGCCATAGGTGTGTAGAGAAGTTGATGACCGGGTTTAGGATAGATGGCCGTACTATCAAGAGGGGCAAACTTGTTTGCATATCAGTCATCTAGTGCCACTTGAGTGATCTAACTTTGCATCATCGCTAGGATCAAGTGGCGTGGCAAGTTGAGTGACTAATCCTTTGGAAAATGTTTGAGAAAAGCTAACACACATACACATGGTGGTGTACACTTGGTGGTGTTGGCACATTTGCAAAGGAGAAGAAGTTGGAGTTGATGTGGATCAACTCGGTGAAGAAATGGAGGCGAAAGGAGAAACTTCACCGGCGGAGTGTCCGCCCGTAGAGTGCGAACAGTCCGACGGTGCCACCAACGCCCTATACAGAAAAGACGGAGGTCACTGTAAGTTACCGGACACTGGTCTCGGTTGGACCGGCGCATCCGGTCAGTGGCAGCAGAGGGCGCGTGTTCGGTCTTATGACCGGACGTTGGTCACGTAGTGACCGGACGCTGAGTCCTGCGTCCGGTCAGTGGAAGCAGTGTGACGCTGGCATCGGTCTTCGATCGGATGCTGGGTCACTTTATGACCGGACGCTGGCAGGGTGCGTCCAGTCACACTAACATGGCAGCACAAAGGAGATGTTGAGTGACCGGACGCTGGGTGAGTCCAGTAGAGCATGACCGGACGCGTCCGGTCGTGAATTCTCGTTTTTGGAAGCTTACTGGAAACGATCGGACGCTGAGGTCCAATGTCCGGTCACTTCGCAGCAGCACGTCCGGTCACAACTTGCCCATTGAGATCGGGCGGCTCCGGTTGAACGCAGAGTGACACATGGCGAGGATCCGTTGACCGAACACTGAGGTCCTGCGTCCAGTCGTCCCGAGTTTTGCCCAGTGAAGGGGTAACGGCTAGTTTAGCCCATGGGGCTATAAATAGAAGTGGTGGTCGGCCTTTGGTGGTTAGCTGAGCACCCTCATGCCTATGTGGCTTATGTAGGAGTGCTTGGATGCCCTCTAACTCACTTGTGCTTGCAAGAGTGCGAATCGATTGCGAGTGAGTGTGATTCTAGTGCGTTGCATTGTGAGATTGCATCGAGTGGCACTAGGTGATCGAGTTGCAAGCCGATGGTGCTTGTTACTCTTGGAGGTTGCCACCTCCTAGATGGCTTGGTGGTGGTCTCCGTCGAAGCCCGCAAGAAGCTTGTGCGGTGCTCCGGAGAAGAGCTTTGTGAGGGGCATTGGTCTCGCCCCGCGGGAGCCGCAAAGAGAAACTCTAGTAAAGAATGTCATTGAGCTACCCGCACTTTTAGGGTAGGTTCTTGCGGTACCCGACGTGCGGGCTTGGCGGGTGATGCCAATTAGCCGCCGAACCACCAAATGAGCGGTGGACACAACGGGGACTAGCGTGTTGGCAAGCACGTGAACCTCGGGAGAAAAATCACCGTGTCAACTTTGTTCTTCCCGTTCGTTTGCATCCTCGTTACACAAGCTTGTAATTACCTTCATATACATTGTGCTTGTGTAGTCGCTCTTGTAATTAGTTTGCTTGTGTAGCTTACTAGTTACCTTATTGCTTGTGTAGCATAGAAGTAGCTCCCTTGCGTGGCTAATTTGATTTGTTTAACCTTGCTAGTCACATTGCTTAGTTTGTGTAGCTAAGTATTTGGGCTCTCTAATTTGACATTGGTTGCCTTGTTATTGAGCATTGCTAGTGAGCTTAGGTGGCTTTGTGCTTTTACTTACTAGCATGTATAGGAGCTCCCTCGTTGCATAAAGTACTAGTAGCATAGGTTTGTGTGACCTTACTTCTAGAATTGGTTAGGTGAGCTCTAGCTAGCCCAGCACCTTTGTTGCTTAATTAGAATCTTTGCAAGGTGCTAGAGAACATATATAGAGGGGTATAGTCTTGGCTAGACCGATTGTTATAATTCCACATTTGTTTCGGTTAGCCGGCGCGATTAGATTTTAGAAACGACTATTCACCCCCCTCTAATCGCCATCTCGACCTTACAAGTGGTATCAGAGCTAGGTCTCTTATTTGTGGTCTTCACCGACCCGAGAGGATGGCGTCTAGTGGGCTAGATGTTTGTGAGACACACATTTTTTATGGCACAAACTTTGCACTATGGAAAAATCACATGCTTGATCATTTTTGTGCAAAGGGACCTAAGTTTTGGTGGATTGTCACTAGTGATCTCACCCATGTCTTGGATCATAGAAATCTTACCAAAGCTCAAAGAGTTCTCTATGAATTTGATGCACATGCTTGTTGTTTTCTAATGGATGCATTGGGTTTTGATTTGATGAAACAAGTAAACATCACGGGAACCGCTCGTGAGATATGGGAGTCCATCAAGCGCACCTTCGGTGATTCCTCCATATGGGATGATGGCAAGTTCAAGGAGGATGAGCCCAAGAAAGTGGTGCATGAGGATGTTGAGCATGACCACAACTTGGTGATTGTGGAAGATTGCTCCACCTCATGGTCAAGTGATGATGATGATCGATCTACTACAAGTTCACTTGACAAGATTGATGAAGCCTCAAGTGATGCACATGATTATCCTACCCCATGCACACTTGATGGTGATGATGGTTCATGCTTGGGCCATGATTGTGATGCTACTACAAGCCCATCCACTACACCACATTGCTTCATGCCACAAGGTGACACCAAGGTATCAAATGATAATGTGGTTGATCATGTTGATTCATATGATGAGCTTGTTAGTAGACTTGCTAGCATGACCATGTCTTTAGAAAATGAGAAAGCTAAAACATTAAAATTGTAAAATGAAAACTCATTTCTAAAGAACTCTTGTGAAAAACATAAGAAATTACTTGATGCTTTTAAATCTTCACATGATGAGCTAAAATTGAATCATGAGACACTACTTGTATCTCATGATGAATTATTAGAACAACATGCTTCTCTCATTAAAGTGTTTACAAAGAAACTTAAAAATAATGAGAGCTCATCACATGGATCAAATGATAAATTGCAAAATGTTGCTAACCCTTGTGATGTAGGCAAGAAGCATGTGTCCACCTCTTGTGATGATTTATTAGATATGCCATGCTCTTCACATTTAGATGCTTGTTCTACTTCTATGTCTTGTGAGACTAACCTTTTGAAGAAGAACAATGAGCTCAATGAGCAAGTGTAGAAATTGAGTAACAAGTTAGAGAAGTGCTACAACTCTCAAGTCACCTTTGAGCATATGTTGAAGTCTCAAAGAAACTTTGGTGACAAGAGTGGCGTCGGCTTCAAGACTAGCAAAGTCAATCATCAAGAAAGCCACAATGACATGAGTGGCATTGTCTTCAACAAGAGCAAGATCAAGGGCAAGAGATGGGGCAAGAGAAGATATGAAAGAGAGATGAAGAAGCAAGAACAAGACAAGCTCTCTCATTTCATGTGCTTCAAGTGCCATCAAGTGGGACATCTTGCAAATGGTTGCCCCAATGAAGAAAAGCTCAAGTTGAAGAAGGAAAAAGAGAGGCTAAGGCATGTTAAGTGCTTCAAGTGCTGCACATGGGGTCATCTCACCTCTATGTGCCCAACCAAACAATTGGTGAAGCAACTAGAAGAGCCTCAACCAAAGCCACAAGTTGAGCAAGAGAAGACACCTCAAGAGCAAATCAAGATCAACCATGAACATGGTGGTGATTTGATGATAAAGAAGAAGAAAACAAGAAGGGGTGGAAAGGCAAGGCATCCAATGCAAACTCAAGATGCCAAGATGATGAGCAAGAATAAAGATAAGAAGAAAGATTATGCTCGCATCAAGTGCTTCAAGTGTGGAAGTATGGGACACTTTGCCTCTAAGTGTCCTACCAAGCTTGAGAAGAAGGCTCAAGCAATCCATGAAAGGCAAGAAAATGAGAAGCACTACATGAGCAAGGAAGAGAAGGCTCAATCAAAGAGAAAGTGCTACTCATGCTGGGAAAGAGGACACATGGCACATTCATGTCCCCTAGGTATCACCCCTAAGCCTATTTCAATTAATGATGATTCTATGCTTAGGAAGGGTGGTAATGGTACCTCTATGGTTGCTATTGCAAAATATCCTACTATTCATACTAAGGCTATGCCTAAGTATGTTGCACCTAACTTGAGATGACCCAAAATTGTTTGGGTACCAGCAAAAGGTGGATGATTGATTGTAGGTACCATCGGTATTAGAGATTTGATTCAATTGATTTTATATTGATCATCATATGTTGAGTCAAGTTAAGAAGCCTAGTGCACATCCAAACCCAATGCCATGATAATTTAGTGAAGTCTAAAAGTGCTACAACATACAAGTGCTATAATTCAAGTTATTTGGTGATTCATTGGATATATTTGATGGCTTGAAAATAATTGAGTTGAAACTTGCTAGTTGAATGATCATGAGCTAACCAAGGTATATCTCTTATTGATCATTTCATTTGGGTGCATATGAGTTGATTGAATTGGATAAATATGCAATGTTGCTTGCTATAAGATGTTTGAATGGATAAATAGATTAGTAGTCAAGTTTGGATTGATTTGTGTTGGATAAGTTCATAAGATGACTTTTAGTAAGCGGATTGAATGGATTTATGTCTTGTGGAAGTATTCAAACAAGTTAGTTTCATGTTTGATTCATATTTGATGAAGTATAACTCAATAGTTGAAATCTATCCTATAATTGAAACTCTGAGCTAGCTGTGATCTTAGCCATGTTTGAGTAATCAAAACTTATTGGATTGGCATAAAAATTGGTGTACATGCTCTAGACTTATGGTATAAGGCGTTGTACAAATTTTATGAGATTTGGATAAGAGATGCTTTAGTTTTATAGTGAATCTTTTCAGCTATAGTGCAGCAGTTTTCAGCATGTAGCAGTGGTGGAAGAATTGAAATCTGGTAGCAATCTAGAAATCAAATGAAGCTCAAATTTTTACAGCTGCTATACAACTTAGTTAAGCACATCTCCAAAAAATTTCGTGGCATCTGGATTTGTATTTTTGGAGATATGCATTTTTCTTTGAAGAATACAAAATCTGCCAGAAAAGTGACAAATGTTGGATTGATCTAGAGTCACTTTAATTGAAAGGTCCTCAAGTTTGAAACATGTTTATAAGTAATTGAGGCACCTAAGTTTGGTTATGAGATGATCTTTAAGTATGACAAGCAAAGAGTACAAGGCTATTTGATTGTGGAGTGTACTTTACACACATTCGGTACTTAAATTGGAAGATCAAGATCAAACTCAAGATAAAGATGAAGTTTAAGTTCTAGTAACTGTTGGAAATCATTTGGTAGAAAGAAAAGGACTTAAACAAGTAGAAAGAAAAGGACTTAAAGAAGGAATCAAGGTTACTCATCAAATTAAGTCCATCACTTGGATCAATCAACAAATTCATTTCAAGTGAGTATCAAGAATGGTTCTTAGAGAGAGGTCACTTCTCCCTAGTGTAGGGGCTTGCCGCCTATGTGAAGGTAAACCAAGTATGGTACTTGGAAGGCTAACATGGAAGTGGTGATCTGAGGAACATTTGAGATGCTTAGTTGAAGCAATCAAAAGGGTTGATCAAGAAAAGCAAGCAACACCCAAAAGAGAGCTAATCATGATATTTCAAGTGGTATTCTCACGTTGATGCTCTCATGCAAGCATTGATCTAAAGATGAAGCAAGCCAACCACAACAAGAAAGAGCACTTGATCATAAGTGGTATTCATTTCATATGGGTGAAGAATGGAATTCAAAATGGTATCTATTGGTCTTCACCAAGCTTATAATTGGACTTCATATTGCTATTGGAGTAATGAATTAGAATCTATGTGACTATCCTCTACTCCAACATAGCAAAGGTATCATTGTAATGTGCATGATCATTTCATCCCTTACTAGTATGCGATTAGTGCATATAGTACATACTTCATAGGATCATGCATAACAAATGAAAGTTTTAAATTCATAGCCTACCACCATTGCTTGAATGATTAATTGATCTAGTGGTAAGTATGTGAATTTGTTCATGAGCTAGTGAACCCAAGTACTTGATTTAATTTGGATTGCTAACAAGTGGCAAGTACAATATTGGCAAGATAACCCTTGTAAGAGGTGTGAAAAAGCTTGTCTTTGGTTCAAACCGGACTTGGAAGCTTAGTCAAATCAATTTAGTTCAAGTCAACTTAGAAGCTCATGATAATTAACAAGAGTACAAGCACAAGATAACATTGCAAATGGATATCTAGCTTGTTTGTTTCAAATGGTATCTAGACTCTAGTATTTCATCAAATCCATAAGTGATGTCTAGATCAACTCACAAGTGATATCCTATAAGTGACACTCATGAAGATAGCAAATGTTCAAGAAATGGTTTTTATTGAAAAATCCAACAAGTGGTTCCATACTAGAAGATTCTTTCAAGTGGTATCTACAAGTGGTGTAATTCCAACAATCAAGTGATGTCCATAAAAAATGCAAGATTCAAGCCTCAACCATCTACCCCAAATGCATAACTTTGCATCAACAAGAAGCACAACTTTTATGGAAATTGATGACAAAGGGGGAGAGATTGTACAAAGATATGAAAAGTTTTGAGATTGAGATTGTACAAGGGAGAGAGATAAGTTATGAAAGCTTAAGTAGAGGTTGGACATGGACATGGACAAAGAGGGAGCAACATTGAAGAAAAGAGATGGATAAAAATTCTTGGACAAGAGAAGCACACAAGTAGGGGGAGCAAGCTCATGAACTTTGATTGATTGCATTTGATATGTGCATATTCATGTGCTTGCTTGCATTGCATAAGCTTTCAAATTCAATATGCATGCTCGTGTGGTGTATGCTAGTTGTAGAACTTGAATGATGATTTGATAACTAGCATGCATAGGATGATAGGTAGACACTTGGTATGCTTTACAAGTAATGCTTGTACCTTGCTTTTAATGTTAATCTCACGAGGTATCTAGTGATCTTATTTCCAAGTGATATCTAGCTAACCATGGCGCTAAGGATGAACTTAAAGGTGCAACTCCAATTGGTATCACGCTTCAAAGGTTTACTCTATACACCTTAGCATCATTTAGTAGTAATTATTCTCCCACAATTTTAATCTATGCATATGTGCGAGCTTCAAATCAAACATATGTAGGGGGAGCTAATACTACCATTTCGAGTTTGTGGTACTTGTCCAAAATCATTTACACATGGTAAAAATGCTTGGGCAAGCAACATGAATCCAAAAGAGCTTAATTTCCATATCTTTGTAGAGTTGTCATCAATTACCAAAAAGGGGGAGATTAAAAGGTCCTTGTGTGGTTTTGGTAATTGAGTGACAACCTAGGTGGACTAATTATGTTTATGTGAGATACACAGGTGATTAGTCCATAGATACATGTGTGTGAGCAACCTATGCCATGAAGATGAAAATGGTGTGGAGATGTTGCAAAGCTCACACATGTGATGATGAAGGAGCTTATTGCACATGAGACATGACATTGAATCATGTGATCAAGGTGGAGAAGATCAAGACAAGACTTGGCTTGATGGACTGGTTGCAAGCGTGAAGGGCAAGTCAGAGGCTTTGGAGCGATGGACCGCGTGGCGGTGAAGCTTGAGCAAGACTTGGCGCCGATGGACGAAGGCAACGGTGAAAAGCAAGTGAAGTCAAGATCGATGAACCAATATGATCACGTGATGATATGAAGTGGATCATATCATTGTTGATCATGTTGGTGCATGTGTTGCATCAACATTGGAGGAGATGGAATGGAATGCGCAAGGCAAAGGTATAACCTAGGGCATTTCATTTCACCGGTCATAGGTCTATAGAGAAGTTGATGACCGGGTTTAGGATAGATGGCCGTACTATCAAGAGGGACAAACTTGTTTGCATATCAGTCATCTAGTGCCACTCGAGTGATCTAACTTTGCATCATCTCTAGGATCGAGTGACGTGGCAAGTTGAGTGACTAATCCTTTGGAAAATGTTTGATAAAAGCTAACACACATACACATGGTGGTGTACACTTGGTGGTGTTGGCACATTTGCAAAGGAGAAGAAGTTGGAGTTGATGTGGATCAACTCGGTGAAGAAACGGAGGCGAAAGGAGAAACTTCACCGGTAGAGTGTCCGCCCGTAGAGTGCGGATAGTCCGATGGTGCCACCGACGCCCTATACAGAAAAGATGGAGGTCACTGTAAGTGCCACCGACGCCCCATACAGAAAAGATGGAGGTCACTGTAAGTGACTGGCACGTCTGGTCTGTGGCAGCAGAGGACGCGCATTTTGGTCTTATGACCGGACGCTGGTCACGTAGTGACTGGACGCTGAGTCCTACATCCAGTCAATGGAAGCAGTGTGACGCTGGCATCGGTCTTCGACCGGACGCTGGGTCGCTTTGTGACCGAACGCTGGGAGGGTGCGTCCTGTCACACTGACATGGCAGCACAAAGGAGACGTTGAGTGACCGGACGCTGGGTGAGTCCGGTCGAGCATGACCGGACGCGTCCGGTTGTGAATTCTTGTTTTTGGAAGCTTACTGGAAACGACCGGACGCTGAGGTCTAGCGTCCAGTCACTTCGCAGCAGCGCGTCCGGTCACAACTTGACCGTTGAGATCGGGTGGCTCTAGTTGAACGCAGAGCGACACGTGGCAAGCATGCGTTGACGCTGAGGTCCTACGTCTGGTCGATATGACCGGCGCGTCCGGTCGTCCTGAGTTTTGCCTAGTGAAGGGGTAACGGCTAGTTTAGCCCATGGGGCTATAAATAGAAGTGGTGGTTGGCCTTTGGCCATTAGCTGAGCACCCTCATGCCTATGTGGCTTGTGTAGGAGTGCTTGGATGCCCTCTAACTCACTTGTGCTTGCAAGAGTGCAAATCGATTGCGAGTGAGTGTGATTCTAGTGCGTTGCATTGTGAGATTGCATCGAGTGGCACTAGGTGATCGAGTTGCAAGCCGGTGGTGCTTGTTACTCTTGGAGGTTGCCACCTCCTAGACGGCTTGGTGGTGCTCTCCGTTGAAGCCCGCAAGAAGCTTGTGTGGTGCTCCGGAGAAGACCTTTGTGAGGGGCATTGTGCTCGCCCCGCGGGAGCCACGAAGAGCAACTCTAGTAAAGCGTGTCATTGAGCTACCCGCACTTTCGGGGTAGGTTCTTGCGGTGCTCGACGTGCGGGCTTAGCGGGTGATGCCAATTAGCCGCCAAACCACCAAGTGAGCGGTCGACACAAAGGGGACTAGCGTGTTGGCAAGCACGTGAACCTTGGGAGAAAAATCTCCGTGTCAAATTTGTTCTTTCCGTTGGTTTGCATCCTCGTTACACAAGCTTGTAATTACCTTCATATACATTGTGCTTGTGTAGCTGCTCTTGTAATTAGTTTGATTGTGTAGCTTACTAGTTACCTTGTTGCTTGTGTAGCATAGAAGTAGCTCCCTTGCGGGCTAATTTGGTTTGTTTAACCTTGTTAGTCACATTGCTTAGTTTGTGTAGTTAAGTATTTGTGCTCTCTAATTTGGCATTGGTTGCCTTGTTATTGAGCATTGCTAGTGAGCTTAGGTGGCTTTGTGCTTTTGCTTACTAGCATGTATAGGAGCTCCCTCGTTGCATAAAGTACTAGTGGCATAGGTTTGTATGACCTTGATTCTAGAATTGGTTAGGTGAGCTCTAGCTAGCCCGGCACCTTTGTTGCTTAATTAGGATCTTTGCAAGGTGCTAGAGAACATATATAGAGGGGTATAGTCTTGGTTAGACCGATTGTTATAATTCCGCATTTGTTTCGGTTAGCCGGCGCGATTAGATTTTAGAAACGACTATTCACCCCCCCTCTAGTCACCATCTCGACCTTACAAACACCTTCCGCCCAACCGAATCCAAAGTTGGGTGGACCTAAAAGAGATCTTCGTGGGAAACTTACAGGGCACATAAGCGTGTCCTAGGAACCCATGGGATCTCAAAAACTATGGACTGAAGGTTGGGGAGTCTCTTCGTGGGTACATCTAGCGCTTCTCCCGGCAATGCAACGAGCAGCTCAACATCGCCGACGCCAACGTCATAGGAGCTTTTCTATCTGGGACCACCTGCGAGTCCCTAGTTCAGAAGCTAGGATGTAAGGGCCCATGATCCACCAAAGAGCTCCTCGACATCACCACCAGTCACGCCTCGGGCGAGGAGGCGGTCGGGGTGATTTTTGACCGCCTCAAAGGCAAGGCTAAGCAGGACAAGGATGTCGGCGAAGGTGCCTCCAACCATCCCAACAAGAAGAACAACAAGCAGCGACATGAGGGCTCGCTCGTGGCTGCCGCCGATCGCAAGGGGGGTTGGAAGCCCGCCGAGGGTACCCCGAACCACTTCGAGAAGCTGCTCGAAGGGCCATGCCCAAACCATGCTTTCCCCATCGAGCACCTATATAAGGACTGTGTCCTCATGAGGCAGTTCCCATGGTGCTCTGGAACCTGAGGACAACCCCCAGTCGGGCCACCGGCTACACGCCATTCTTCATGGTCTACGGTTCTAAGGCTATCCTCCCGACCAACCTCGATTATGGAGCGCCGAGGGTCAGGGCGTACGACGAACAGGGAGCTGAGGTGTCCCTCGAGGATGCCTTGGACCAGCTAGATGAAGCACGCGACGTTGCCCTCCTCTGCTCGGCCAAGTACCAGCAAGCGTTGCGCCGGTACCACAGTCATCGAGTGTGGGGTCGGGCCTTCAACGTCAGGGACCTGGTGCTCCGCTTTGTCTAGAGCAACAAGAACCGCCACAAGCTCTCTCCGCCGTGGGAGGGGCCGTATGTCATCGTGGAGGTGCTCCGACTAGGCACCTACAAGCTCAGGACCATCGACGGCGAAGTCTTCATCAACGCCTAGAACATCAAACAGCTACGTCACTTTTACTCTTAATTTACGCACGCTTTCTCTTATCAGTTTTGCTATCAACTCCTCGATCTTTAGTGACACCTGACCCCAATAGTGGCAGGGGGTCAGGCCTCATTCGGGGGCTGATAAGGGCATATCTATCTGGTAGACATTCTCCATGCCCGACTCTTTCTCACGTTAAGACCTAGAAGCAAAGGTTGCGAAAACAAACACTAAGTAAAACTGGTCTGACTGCAAGAAACCTATGCCTCAGTGGCTACAATGTTTTTGCTCACCAGCGTGATCAGAGTTTTTTTTGCACCCCGAGCTTTTTAGCCTTAACTACGAAAAGAGTTGGTACACATTTAAGAGTATATCCACCTGACGCTGTGCCCGGCCTTCTCTCACGTTAAGATCTAGAAGCAAGGGTCACGAAAACGAACGCTGAGTAAAACTAGTCAGACTACAAGAAACCTACGTCCTAGCGGCTACGACGGTTTTGCTCACCAGCATGATCAGAGTTTGTTCACTCACACCCTGAGCTTTACAGCCTTAACGATGGATAGGGTCGGAATCCATTAACCTTTTTGTACAAAAAGGGGCAAGGTCTAAAAATCTATTTGGCCATGATGAAATTTAAGAGCTTGTCTATGAGTTCGTCGCCTGGCTTATCTGCCTAACTAATTTCTTGGGATGATCTCATCCTCTATCTCCGTAGGTAAGTCCTATGTCAGCGGGTCACCCAAGTCGATCGGATGGTTCAGGCCGCTGTCGAGAGACGGGTAAGGAGCAGTAGGATGCCCCATGCAGGTTATGCCGACCCCATCACCAACAATGGATCTGGATTCCACACGGACATATCCGATAAGAGCTCTCTGAACCCGTCACTCGAGCCATCGAGGTAACTTTACCAACCCCTATTTTACCTTTCTAGTGCATAAACATTCATTCATCCATTCTCATACATCCAAGCATCGCATATGCAATTATTGCATCACAATGCTTCGCGTCGTGTCACGAAGTGGTAGTCGTCTCATTCAACAAAAATGGTGACAGGCTGGGGTTCGAAGGCCAACCCGTGAAGGGCTCGAGGCCATCTCGCGTCGAACAGAGCCAGGGGAGAAAATGCAGATGAGTGCCAGTGGCCTTTGGCCGACCCGCTTAGAAGCGGAGAGGGTCATCTCGACCTTCTCGTTCGATCCTAACCTCTCTTTTTTTTTGTGAATTCGTTCGATCCTAACCTCGAGCCATGCCCACAGAATCTCCATCGAGGAGAGGCCAGTGGGCCACCTGAGTTAGTCTTCAAAACGACTTAGGCATCTGCCAGGAGGCGGGTTAAGGAGCAGTGGAATCCCACATGAGGTCTATGCAGACCCCGTTACGATCGATGGACCCGGATTCCACTCGGACATGCCCGTTAGCAAGCTCACCGAGCACGGCACTCGAGCCATCGAGGCAAAGTGATGTTAGCTCAACCCCTCCAGTTGCGGAAACCATGGACGGGGTGACTATCACAAAAACGATGACCGACCGTGGTTCGAAGGCCGGCCCACAAAGGGCTCGAGGCCGCCTCGCGTCGAACAGAGCCAGGGGAGAAAACACAGATGAGCCCCAGCAGCCTTTGCCTGACCCGCTCAGAAGCGGATAGGGTCATCTCGACCTTCTCATTCGATCCTAACTATAACACCCTAGGTGTTTGTCACCA
This sequence comes from Miscanthus lutarioriparius, assembly GCA_904845875.1. Lineage (NCBI taxonomy): Eukaryota > Viridiplantae > Streptophyta > Magnoliopsida > Poales > Poaceae > Miscanthus > Miscanthus lutarioriparius. Next base: position 76,008,235 of record CAJGYO010000008.1, on the reverse strand, counting down.
GTTAAGCAATGGGTTTGAACTCAAACATGACATGTTAAGTGGTGATGAAGGTGTCAAGATCAAATCTACAAGAGTGAGCTCCAACTTAAACTTGGACAACACACCCTTATTTACATGTAGACCCTTGTTAAGATTATGTAAGAGTAAGGTTAAACTTGCTCATTCCATGTACATTACATCAACATGCATCCATCTAGACCAGTGGAAAAGTTTTATGAAGTTTGGAATCAAGAAGTCATATGAAATGATAAGTTATAATCTTTCTTGGATTGCTTTATTAACTGAATGGAATTATAGATAGTCAACCAAACCTTGCTACCTTGCCCAAATGACTCTAATTGAACTCTACAATAAAAGTAATGAAGGGTTCGTGTTGATCAGAAGTCAAGAAAATGCCTCAATTGGTCAAAAACCCTAATTTAAGCTTTACCGTGATGCTACTTTGACTTGGTTTGAACTGTGGCTTACAGTGCTTTCATGGAGTTGCACCTTAAATAAAAGTTGAAGTTTGAGTGGAGTAGAACAAACTTTGTTTTTGAACCAAGAGCCAGATCAACTTGGAACTAAGTCAAACTAAGGTTTGAAGATTGGATCAGCTGCTGTCTTAGGATCTCAAAAAAAATATTGTCCCCGATTGACAATGGCAAGTTGACATGTTTGTGAATTTTTATCTTCCAAATTCATGTGGTAGCTCAATTGGATTCCTTAAGATGAGTTGAAGTACATTTCATGGTGAAAACAATAGATCAATTCTAATCAATTTGGGAGTTCATTTGGATCTTCAAAAATAGTTTCAAAAACAGCAAAAGTTTACTTTGTCACTTAACTAACATCGACATTGGCATTCCGCGTTCTCCAAATTTTGTTAACCAACTTGATTTGTTACCAAAATAAAAGTTGGAGTGTACACGATGGAGATGAGCATGTAAAAATATGGAACTCGTTTGACTTCGTTTGGACCATCAATTTGGATTTTTATTTGTCGCTGTCAATACGTTGACACTATCACTTTGGAGCTTAATTACCTACTAATCCATAGCTCTAATGGTCTTGATCCCTTAATACAAGTCGAAGAGCATTCAGAGGAGAGCAACTTTTCTATAGGCGGCAAGGTCTGAATCTGGCTGGAATATGCCAATAACAGGACCCGAAGTCGGCCTCATTCGCGCACGCCACCTGTTCGGCAGACTGCCGCGTGGCCGCCATGAACCGTAGCGCGTCCACCTCCATTGCCACGTGCCGCCCTGCTCCCTATGCCTCCAAATGTGGACGCCCGAGCTCTCTCTCGGCCTCCCTGACTCGCCCCCACTCCCCTGCGCTCTCTCGCTCTCGGTGCCTTGCGCGCGTACGTGCCAGAGCGCGGCCACCATGGCCACCGCGCGCTGAGCTCCCATGCCGCCGCTGCTCCCTCTCCTACAGCCCTCCTGCGCCTCCACCGAGCTCCCCATCGGATTCATGCGGGACTGTACGAGCTCCCTCGCTGTTCCACCGTCTCTTCAGGCCGCTGGAGCGCCGTCGCCGCTAGTTCGGGCAGGCTCGAGTCGTCGACTTCTGTGGCTGGCCGCCTGCGGGCTCTCTCCATCTAGGAAGCGCCCCTCTGTGGGTTTGCATGGGCCCCCTTTGGCCATGACTCCGTCGCTCACCGCCGGGAAGGAGCCCCACCGGCCGGAGTCTTCGTTCCCGGCCACCTCCTCTGTTCTGAACGACGCCAGGGACTTCACACAGAAATTCGACAGATGGGAGGGTCGATCTACAAATCGTAGACACATCTGAATAGTGCTCTTGAGGACCTCTTTGCTGGAGTTTAATTTGTCTTTTCTGCAGGGGCCCCAGTGCAAAAGCGTTTTCCTTTTCTTTTTCATTATATGCATATAATCAGCTGAACTTTAGAAAATTGTAGAAAACTGTAGAAAAATCGTAAAATAACATATGTAGACTTGTTGGAATCCTAGTGAAATTATATATGTAGTAGATCTATAATATGGCATGTTTTAGTTTAAATATTTTGCTATAAAAATAGATTCATGCAGTTAGGTTTTTAATACTAGTTGTGTCTTGTCCTTTTCATAACTGCAGTTGTTTTGCTCAAATAAATGTGAAGTTTTCGTGGAGTGCTACTTAGGTGATGGTTGATGCCTGGTGAAAATTTGAGGATTTGAGGCTTGATAGTTTAAAAGCTATAAAAATAACAATTACCCTGTGTTGCTTTGCTCCTATTCTGAATAGACCTGCATGTTTGAATTAATTGACTCAGTTAAGTTATGAATCATGACTTTATTACAACACATGAGTTGTAGTACTTTTCTTAAGCTTTTCAAAAAGCTAAATATCATGATTTTTGGTTAAGTGCATTTTTAGTTATAGTTCTTTAAATTTTTGTGGCTGTTTTTGCCAAACCCAGACATGGTTACCTTGTTGGTACTGTGGGGCCTTTTTAATAGTAGAAATAGCTCTATGTGTTTATAACAAAGTTGTTTAGAATTTTATAAGATTTCTAAAAAGTCTAGAACCACATTTATTGGACATGTAGAACTCGAGTTGTAGCTGTTTAAAGTGGCAGGTCAGATTCTGTCCATATTTTGGACAGAGATGTATTTATTGGATTAATTGACCTTGTTATCTGTAGAATCATCTTAAGATGATCATAAGAAAGTTTTAGTTAACTTCATAAGATTTTCAAAAAGTTATGATTCATATTTGTTGGAGGTCTAGAGCTCCAGTTTTGCTTCTCTGAAGTTCCTATCACTTTTCTGTACCACTGCTGTTGGGCTGCATGTGCAGTTTTGCGGTGCAAGTATTTTCATGGTGGAAATGATGTTTTCCGTGGTTGTAGTGAGTACCAAAGTTGTAGATAATTTCATATTATAGCTTGTGATAAATGTTCATGACCATAGGCCTTATAATTTAGGATCTATAGATTTTACAAGTTCATTGTTAGGTTTTGCATGCTCTCTGTACAGATCTGAATGATTGTGTTGTTTAACTTAGCTAAGCTTTGAATCATGTCTTGGTGGTAATACAAGAGTTATAGTGCTTTACTTAAGCTTTCCAAATTATCCTAGATCACCCCTTTTGGTGTTGTAGAGCTCATGTTATAAGTCTATGAAGTTGCATGGCAAAATATGTCCGAGTCTGGATAGAGGTGCTCAATTGTGCTTGATTGACCTTCTTAATGGTGGAATCACCTTGTGATGTTAATAAACATGTTTTAGATAATTTAATAATCTTTCTAGAAAGTCTATGATCACCTTCTTTGGATGTCTGGATCTCCAGTTATGGTTAAAACAAGTGACTGTTGTGCTGCTGTCTAGATTTCTATACATGTGATAGGTGAACTTGTTGGTTAGTTCTTGATCGATGCATGTGTGCAATATCTGAACTTAAGTTCACTTGTGTTCCATGCTTAATATGCTTGCTATCCCTTTATAATAGGGTGTGTGATGGTTAGTTAAATAACTCTAGGTGCCTATGTCTTGCATGATCTTATGTTTGCCTTGAATGCTATTATGTGATGCATCTCATATTACCATTCTTCATATTCATGCACTTGCATCTTGCATCTCATCTAGGTATGCTAGATAAACCACGTGAAGGCCATGATGTTGGAGCCAAACCCAAAGACGGTGTATGATGGACCTATCCCGAAGATGGAAGGACCCCTGGAGTACATGCCTGAACAGGAGATGCTCACCAAGCGAGTGTCATCTAACAAACACTGACCTAGTATTGAATCACAGGCAAGCCCCAAAGCATTCTAAGCCTCCTACATTTTTATAAATATCACTTGAGTTCTTTATGTTTGATGCATTAGGTTATAAGAGTTGATTGGAACCACTTGATGCATAGAACTACCTTGTCCAGAAATATACCTTGAACTCTATGTAGGTCTAGGATCGAATGTATGCTTAGCAATGCTTAGACCGGTAGAAGTCGGGTGATTTCCTGTCACCTACGAGATACAGGTGGATACCAAAGCATGGTTGGCTATATTTGCTATCGTGGAAATAACCATGTGTTAATAATGAATGGAGACTGGGTGGGATGTCGATAGGGAAGCAACAAGACATGGAGGTCTTGGGTGTGGATCTATCCCTGTCTGTGTCGATTAAGGACCATACTATTGTTGGAACTTCTGACAAGATTGAATGCATGTCTCTCACTTAGCTGGCCGGATAACTCGTTTCGACCGCGAAGCCGAGTAGCTCAACTCAGGCCGAGCCCTGTTCTGTAAAAGTGCGCACTCTGGATGGTTGTAAGGATGTGCGGGGAGCCAGACATGAGCCCAAGGGAAGGGTAGTCATGGTCATCCTGACAGCTGGTAGTCCCTGATTGTGCGGCGCTGGGCGAACCCACGAAATGTGTACCTGAGTTATACCAGAGGTGACCTAAGACTACCTTGGCGCAGGTATGTCTGGGTTTGTGTTAGGAATAAATTCCTAGCTGGTTGAAATCGATTCGAATCGCCGTCGCTCCCGGATAGTGAGAAACTTGGCTAGCTCCAACATCGTAGTAATTGTATTATGGAATGTGATGGTTCGGATAAACATGGAATTACTACACTGGCTATGGTTACTATTGTCATGCTACTAAATGCTATACCACTTGTTTGACACAAGTTAGTTGCTAATCTAGAGATGAATAGCTATAATTAACTTGATGATCGAATTATAAAATATATAGCTGAATTAGTAGCTTTTTTATGCAAAATGTTGTCAAGGTAGCTCAACTTATAAAGCCTTGTATAATCCTTGGTGTCATTTTATTTTGGTTTATGACAGGTAAGTCTAACTGAGTATATTCGAGTACTCAGGGTTTATCCCACTGTGGTAGAACAGCCTAATCTAATGCCTCCCCGGAGTGCTTGTCTTTCATTAGACACTAAGCACCCAAAGGAGAACACGAAATTACTCAGTTCTATCGGGCACACCCCAGGGGAGAACCCGAAAATCCACATTTTTGCCATTAGGATCACAAATGAGAGAATAGAGCTTACATCATTCTTAATCATTTTTTACATCACTTTTAGTACAATATCAGAGTATAATATTTATTAATATAACAACGGAATGAAATCACATTATCAGAGTTATAAACAACTTAATTGAACAGCGGAATATAAACATGTGATCAGAGTTACAGCGGAAATAAATATCTATTCTTGACATGATGAAGCATGGATAAATAAGCTATGCCAACATATTATAGAACTTCTGTTTATAAAAATATTTGGTGAGAGTTATAAATAAAAACTACGATCACAGCGTAAAGGAAATCCTCTCTGAGCCCACCAGAAAGAATCCACACACAAGAGTCAGCTTTAGCATCCACCTGTCACCTGCAACAGCGGGAATAAAACCCTGAGTACTCAATTGTACTCAGCAAGACTTACCTGACAGGAGAAAAGAAAAGACTCCAAGGATATGCAAGGCTATCTGGCTTGTGGGTTTATTGCTTTTGCAGGAAGCATTACCAATCGTGCGTCCTTATATTCGATTTTTATTAATAGCCGCATTGGTTCATTAACTAACCATTCTATGTAAGCACCTGTGCTACTTTCAAGCAGGTGGTAAGCAATTAGATTTCCTTTTTCCATCTTCCAACTTTCATCTTTCAGTTCTTACTATGATGCTAAATCGTAGACAAGCTGTACTGGATCGCCCGGTGATTCGCGAATCAATGCCCCCAGCTGGGTACCCCAAAAACACACGCCCCGCTTATATCCCAGGCACAAGCAGGACCAACCCATCACTCTCCTGTCCCAGGTGTCTAGGTCTCCGTCCAAACTGGGACTCCAAGCCCCTACCCCTAAGTCCCGGACTCAGTGCGGTGCAAGGACCTCCTCCACCAAAAAGAAACCCTGACAGTCGGTCCGAAAAGAGCCGGATCCGCGACAAGAGAGCAACAAGTCTTCCAAGCGCCCATACACAAGTATGTGCTCGGGATAATAAGTCTGTGACCTGCCTAGAGTCGTATACAATGATCGGTCCTTAATTGACACAGACAGGGAAAGCAGTGTAACCAAGCCATGCCCCGCGTCCACGGCGACACAACCTCTTACACCCACCAATACCCAAACCATATCCCTGCCCGGTTACCATTTTTCCTTTCCACCATTTTTATATTTTCCAAGTGATGATAATCCAATAATATATTTCCTATATCTTGCGAGTGACAGGCAATCACTCGGCTTCTACCGGTGTCCTGTAGCATAGCAATCTATACGATCCTGTCATACTAGTAAGACTCATAGGATAAAGATATATATGCAAGTGGGTTTCATTCAACTCCTTAAAACTTAATGCACAAATATAATTTAAACTGCAGAAAGTAGGGGTTATGCATTAGGGCTTGCCAGGGTAAGATATATTAAAAGTTAGTATCTGCATCATCAGATCAACCACAATCATCTAGATAGAAAGCCCATTGCATCATCTCTTGGAGAGAATACAATTACACCATCTTCGGAATCCTAATCATCCTTCGATCGATCCGTTGATCCATCATCGTACTTATATGATATGCACGCGATGCAATGCAAAGATGTAATTAATCAACTGCAATCGTGACTCATAAAATATGACGTACGCCACTCGAGTTAACGGGCTAGTTCTAATGACGACCGTACTTAGGCTACATATATACGTTGTCGGATAAGGCGCTATCTCCCAACAAATTATTTTAGTTATATAAACCAACGGTGTTTCTTTATTCCATTCTTTCCATTTAATCTTTATTCGGAATAGAGCATCATTATCTATTTAGTAAACTAATTATTCTTGAGCTACAAAAAATTACAGTGAGTACCTAACATTGGTAGGAGCCTACTGTAAAAAATTTTAGATTCAATAATATGACCAATTTATCATGGAAACAACAAGTTTATATTTTTATCATATTAAGTACCTTAATTTAATTATATAGTTCCTAAAAATATTATCCAACTATGTAAATAAATTATACTAGCAGGTAGATCATGATTTTAGGAGTCTAACAAAATTAGTTTTACAATTTTTGGATCCCTATGCTATTTTATATTTATTTTACAAGTTTAATTCCCAAACTAAATTATCAAGTGCTTTCGAAACAAAAGGGGCCAGCTGTCACCAAAACGGCCCACAGCAGGCGCGGCCTCAGCGTGGCCCGCTTCCGGCGCGTGTGGCCCAGGCGCGCACGGTAGCAGACCGGCCCAAGCGAGGGTAGGCACGGCGTTGCGCGGCCCAGTGGCACGGCCAGGCCAGCAGCGCGGAAACAGGCCGGTCAGGCGCCCCACAGGCGCGGCAGCCCAAGGTGGGCGCACGGCCAGCACACAGCGCGGCAACTGGCCGGCCCAAGCGGCGGAGATGGCGGCCCAACGCGCGATAGTGGCACGGACGGCCCAGGTGGCTGATGGCGCGGAATTTTGTAAAACGATCCCCGAGCTTCTACTAAATCACGCCGCAGTACAATTAGTACTATTCCGATGGCTCATGTATTCGCAGTAAAGACCTCTTATAAATTTTTGTCTTGGACTTTCACCCAGCTCACCTTCACTTCGTTTTCTACCTCCAGAGGAGTAGAGGAGCTCCGGCCGACACGGCATGGCAGCCCGACGGCGGTGGTCGAGGACAGGTCCTCCGACACGGAACCACGGGAGCCTGCGCACTCACGCGAGGGACTGGCAGAGGATGGTGCAGTCGGGGCGTGTGCGTGGTAGGGAGGTGCGCCTGCTACGGTGCGGGCGCAGCGGTCCGACCGCACGCGCAGCACGGCGAAAACCCGGCAGGGGCGCGGCGCAGACGACTACGGCAACGGGACGCCGGTGTACGTGCGGATGAGCAGCGCACAGGAGCACAGCAGGGCTCGGTCGACGGCGGACTGGAGCTGGGGGCGCTGCGGCTCTGGTGGCGGGAGCACGAGGCGGCAATCGGCATCGGCACAACCGGAACGGCAGGGCAACGCAGCGGACGGGTCGCGTCCGGCCGAGCGCTGCGGCACGGACGCGGCGGGACGCACGGCCACAGCAGGGAGCAGCGAAGCCGAGTGCAGTGGGGAGGCGTGGAGAGACAACGCCGAGGGGCAGCGGGTAAAGCGCAGGACCAGCACTAGCGCAGACTACAAGCCAAGCTGATGCGATCGCGTTCGGCATGGGCGCGCAGGGGCTCGGCGCGGGACGTCACGGTGGTGGGCTCGCGCATGGCTCGGGCGCGGCAGCGGTGGACCGAGGGGCATGCGCTTCTGGGAGGGGCTGCAGTACGGCGGCATGGAGCTCGCGCGGAGGTGGGGCGACTTCAGCGCGGTACCCGGTGGGGCGCGGCGCTGCGAGGCAGGACCGGCATAGGTGGGGAGCTGTGGCTTGGGTGGCTCCGGGCGGTGGCAACAGCAGACGGGACAGCGGCCTTACGGGGCTCGGCCAACTATGGCCAACCATGCTAGTTAAATGAGAGCATCTGCACGGGTGAGGCCCAGAGGGAACCGGCCGTGGGGGCAGCCATGAGATGACTCGGCCTTGGCAGAACGTGGACTGCGGCAAAGAAATAGTGGCCATGTCCCGGGCGGTCGCATGGAGCCAAGCACAAGACCACGCGGGGGAGAGTAGTGGCATCGAGACAAGCCATTAACTCGACGGGCCAACGGAGGTAGGCAGGGCTTGGCGTGACGTGCACGAAAATGGAGTGGTCAACCCTGAGCAGTGCCCTCCGATGGCGCTAGCGGGACAAGCAGGCAGACAATGCCAGATCAGTGATAGGGGCGTTGGAACTCGCGAATTGGAGTCTTGCTTCACCGGCCACGGAGACAGCAGAAGCAGCACGACGAGGCAACAGCGGCAGGTAAAAAGCAGTACACGGCAGGAAGTGATCGGTAGATACAGTATGTGTGTGCATATATATATATATATATATATATATATATGTGTGTGTGTGTGTGTGCGCGCGCGCGCGCGCGCGCGCGCAGGGCCGTGCCCCATGGATGTGCAGGCCGTGCAACCGTACAGGGCCTCAGATTCTTTAGGGCCTCAAATTTACCATCCATCAGTGAAATTGCTGTGATACTACATCGGTAGACTGATAGCCGTCTAATCGATCTACGTCATTCTGTCACTCCGTCGTATTTATCTTCCAGACTCCGCTTAGGCCTGTTTAGATTCCAAAAATTTTCACCCCAAGGTGTCACATCGAATCTTGCGGCACATGCATGGAGTACTAAATGTAGACGAAAAAAAAACTAATTGCACAGTTGGGTGAGAAATCGCGAGACGAAACTTTCAAACCTAATTAGTCCATAATTAGACATTAATTATCAAATACAAACGAAAGTGCTATAGTAGCCAAACAGTAGCCAAACTCAAAAAAATTTGGGAACTAAACGCGCCCTTATCTTGGAAATCTCAAGTCTGCGTGAAAAGGATGTGGGCTGCCCGTCCGTAGTGCCCCAAACTGCCTGGTATTGTCTTATATAGTTTTCAATTATTGTTGGAATTATTTCTTTTGATTAATTAATTACTAAATGCTAAACTTTCTCCTGTTTGCATAGAACTCCAATGCTAGAAGTATTTCTTTTAGAGGTTTGCTATATAAAACATTTTTTAAGAAAAAGAGTGCATTTTAGCATATGCTTTATTGTCATTCTATTTTTCTAAATCGGATAGGGCCTATTTTATATTTTAGAACAAAGCCCTAATCACGGTGCTAAATAAGATCGTAACACCGGGGTGTTACAATCAACACCCCTTAAAAAGAATCTTGTCCCGAGATTCGAAGCAAGAACCAGAAGGGGAAACGCGATTACATTTCGTAGATTAGGGATTACACGAAAGATTACACGACTTTGAATACTAAACCATATAGGGATCTAGGGATACCTGGTTAAGAGCAACTTGATACAACCGAGACCTACTCTAGAAGTCAAGATAGACGAGGACAATGGAGAAACAACAAGAAGATGATTATCCAAAACATGGCATAGCACCATATGGTCCAGAAACAGGACTCCCATAACTCAAACATCGTGAACCCTAGGACCAACTAACCAAAGGGAACTTGAACTTCTTCGAAGAACAAAATCTTTTCTTCTCCTCAGACTACACCATCACCTCAGACTGACAAATCTAGCTTCACAACATCGACTGGATTTCGTAGCTCTGCTGTGAATGCGAGAGGAAATGGGGATGAAGAAGAAGAGCAAGGACCAAGGGCATTTTATAGAGGCGAATGAAGAGGGGGCGCAACACACTAGAGATGGATGCGACGGGGATGGGGTACACAGACGGTGCATGATGTGTAGATAAGATCGAAAGCATGGTGCGCTTCCTGTGCGCGCGGCGGAGGGGGCAATAAAGGAGAGAAGAGGGGAGGGGTCCGCTCGACGAGGTAGGCGCGTGGGCGGACGTGTCACCAAAAGAAGAGAGAAAAGGAAGGGAAAGGGGGGTCCGGTATGAGGAACAACGGTGCGGGGTAGAGAGCCGACCGGACGCCAAGAAAGGAAAACGCGCACAGTGCACAAGGACGGCGAGTGCGGCACAATGCAGCGGCCATGCAAAACGGGGAGCTAAGGACCCGATACAGACAACGTTCGTAGGGCACACAGCGAAATGACCCAACATGCGTAGCGTGGTCAACTAAACACAGGGCTTGGGACATAACGTCCACTCCGACTTTTTACGACTACCCACGGCTAACCTTCCTTACTACTCTTCTTTTGCTTTCCTTCCTTGACCACATCCGTCTTTCATGTGGACTGAGACCATGTCATACTTTCTTCCTCCAAATCCATCTCCTCTAGGTTACTCGAGAGAACACTATGTCATCAACCCGTTGTGGACTTCCCGTTTGAACACCCGAATATTTCCAAGGAGAAAATTTATAGCAAAAGTGGTATGGCAGTGTAACATGGCAAAGGTACTTGGTCCACAACCTCGATACCAGCGCGTGCCAAGCAGCGTCACCATGTGGCAGCTGTTCCACAGGGAGCCCTCGGTTTCGTCGCGGCACCATAAGCTTTTAACCAGGTAACTATTACCAACTTACACGCCATGAAGGCAGTGGGATCATAGACCACAGAGTAAGGGGAGTATTGCAAGGGAAAATTCAAAACAAGGGTTCCCTTCACAACAAGGGACAAGGAACGCAAATCCAACGGCGGATTTGATTTAAAGAGACTCAAGTGTTCTGCTGGGACATCCACAATTAATCGATACAGTATCCAATATTATCCAATCACGGCTGATCTGCTGGCACCCGAATGTCAACTTCTCTTGTAACCTACTAAATATCTCCCTTGCAACTTTAAGCACGGCAAGCGAAACTAAAGTAGACGAACACAATAAACACGGCGAAATAAACAAAATGCATATTCCGAATTGTCTTATTTGGGTACATCATACAAGCATTCAGGCTCCGATTCACGACACAGCATTCACCTTCCCTACTGGCGGACAATCTCAACAACTACGGACGAACAACAACAGCAAGAATACAATACCGGAGGACAGCAACAAAAAACACTACTACTACGGGTACAACATCCCAAGGCAACTAATCTACATCCTCTCGTGGCAATGGCTGAGTGAGGGGAACCAAAGGCTATTCTTCTGACACTTCCGAGGGTGGGGGTGCTGGCGGTGCTGCAACACCAGTTCGTCTTCTTTCTGGCGGGTGGATAGGGATCCCTTCCAAGATCGGGGCATCCTGCCTTTCAGCAGCCAACGTCCTCCGCTCGGCCCTGGTGACCAGATAGGCCACCTGTAGTTGATTGACATGTCGATCTTTAGCCTCCTTCAGGGCTTCCGACATGGCAGTCTCTCGGCTCTCAGCAGCTGCAGCACTGGCATGCGCTTCGGCGAGATGCACCTGGAGCATCCAGTTGAAGATCTCGGTTTCCTCAGCGCGCCGAAGGCACGCCCCCAGTTCCAAGGCTTGACGGTCGTACTGCTCATCCAGAGCGAGCAGGTACATGGTCAAGTGCACCACGGTGGGACTGTCCTCTTGCAAATCTCGTCCTTGCAAAGCCTCCATGCAGGCCCTCCATGCTCGCCGATTCTTATCCAAAGGAGGAAGGAACCGCATGGGGGTACGGGCAATGGGCTCCTCATAGATCTGGCAGAGGTACCGCAAGGCTTTACGCGCCACAACCTGGTAGGTGTTGACGAAGCGAAACCCAGTTGTGGTCACACTCCAGGCTTCAGTGAGGTCGGTGAACTCTTCACTCTTCCCGATGTAGACGGTAACCTCACACCGCTTGGTGCCATGCTCCTCATACTCATGGCCCTCATACTCGGAACGATCTTTGACTCCAAGCTTTTGCAGGGTGGCATGCAGGATTTTGGGAAAACCCTCAACGTTCAGGCAGTAGGTACTAACCCAGGCTCCTGCCATCTCTGGCGGTGGTTGCAAGGAAGGCTGAGCGAAAAGAAAGGCTGGCTCAAAGGAAAAGCTAAGCAAGCTAAAGTGCGCTGAGTGGTGATACCAATGGCTAAGCCAGGCTCTACTTATAAAGGCGGAGCACTCAGTGGTCCGGGCACGGTTCACCAGGGTTCCCGCGCAAGATCACTACGACGAATCGACCAAATTCTGCGCGTTCGAGGCGAGCGACGTGCGATGCCATTACTGACTAGTACGAATGCAGGGTAAGGGTCCGACAAGAGCGCAGAAAAGGGATACGGGGAGACATGGGTCATGACCGATGCGAACCATGGGCGAACGCGGAACACGAAGCCATAGTGCAGACCTACTCGGGAACAGGAACAAGTCCGGCGTGCATAATACGACACGCGTGACACCTATGGATGGCGTATCTGCAAGCAACACGGCACTACAATGCACAACCAGGATATGCATGAATGCACGTCCTATGCATCCTTGCACTGTTGCCAACATATAGGGCAACCGTTCTCAGAGTTTTGGCACATCGTTCTCTCCCTGTAACTAGTCACTACTATCGGACTAAGCTTGAGTCAGTGTACCTGCAGAAAACTTGATTAACCCTATCTAAGTCAGCAAAGTGTCACCTATCCTGGATACATAACCATAGTAATAGGGCTACTTATATAACTTCGCATACAAACGTCCTAACTTTTTGCAAAAATGGGTTGTCAATTTTTAGAAGGTTTTCGAAGCCTTATTTCCTCATTTGCGCTCTGATACCACCTGTGGCAGAACCGCCTAATCTAATGCCACCCCAGAGTGCTTGTCTTCCATTAGACACTAAGCACCCAAAGGAGAACACTAAATTACTCGATTCCGTCGGGCACACCCCAGGGGAGAACCAAAATATCCACATTTTTGCCATCAGGATCACAAATGAGAGAATAAAGCTTACATCATTCTTAATCATTTCTTACATCACTTTTAGTACAACATCAGAGTATAATATTTATTAATATAACAACGGAATGAAATCACATTATCAGAGTTATAAACAACTTAATTGAACAGCGGAATATAAACATGTGATCAGAGTTACAGCGGAAATAAATATCTATTCTTGACATGATGAAGCATGGATAAATAAGATATGCCAACATATTATAGAACTTATGTTTATAAAAACATTTGGTGAGAGTTATAAATAAAAACTACGATCGCAGCATAAAGGAAATCCTCTCTGAGCCCACTAGAAGGAATCCACACACAAGAGTCAGCTTTAGCATCCACCTGTCACCTGCAACAGGGGAAATAAAACCCTGAGTACTCAATTATACTCAGCAAGACTTACCCAACAGGAGAAAAGAAAAGACTCCAAGGATATGCAAGGCTATCTGGCTTGTGGGTTTATTGCATTTGCAGGAAGAATTACCAATCGTGCGTCCTTATATTCGATTTTTATTAATAGCCGCATTGGTTCATTAACTAACCATTCTATGTAAGCACCTGTGCTACTTTCAAGCAGGTGGTAAGCAATCAGATTTCCTTTTTCCATCTTCCAACTTTCATCTTTCAGTTCTTACTATGATGCTAAACCGTAGACAAGCCGTACCGGATTGCCCGGCGATTAGCGAATCAATGCCCCCAGCTGGGTACCCCGAAAACACACGCCCCGCTTTTACCCCGGGCACAAGCAGGACCAACCAATCACTCTCCTGTCTCGGGTGTCTAGGTCCCCGTCCAAACTGGGACTCCAAGCCCCCGCCCCTAAGTCCCGGACTCAGTGCGGTGCAAGGACCTCCTCCACCAAAAAGAAACCCTAACAGTCGGTTCGGAAAGAGCCGGATCCACGACAAGAGAGCAACAAGTCTTCCAAGCACCCATACACAAGTATGTGCTTGGGATAATAAGTCTGTGACCTGCCTAGAGTCATATGCAACGATCGGTCCTTAATTGACACAGACAGGGAAAGTAGTGTAACCAAGCCATGCCCCACATCCACGGCGACACAACCTCTTACACCCACCAATACCCAAACCATATCCCTGCTCGATCACCATTTTTCTTTTCCACCATTTTTATATTTTCCAAGTGATGATAATCCAATACTATATTTCCTATATCTCGCGAGTGATAGGCAATCACTCGGTTTCTACCGGAATCCTGTAGCATAGCAATCTACACGATCCTGTCATACTAATAAGACTCATAGGATAAAGATATATATGCAAGTGGGTTTCATTCAACTCCTTAAAACTTAATGCACAAATATAATTTAAACTGTAGAAAGTAGAGGTTATGCACCGGGGCTTGCCTGGATAAGATATATTAAAAGTTAGTATCTGCATCTTCAGATCAACCACAATCATCTGGATAGAAAGCTCATTGCATCATCTCTTGGAGAGAATACCATTACACCATCTTTGGAATCCCAATCATCCTTCGATCGATCCGTTGATCCATCATTGTACTTATATGATATGCACCCGATGCAATGCAAAGATGTAATTAATCAACTGCAATCGTGACTCGTAAAATATGACGTACGCCACTCGAGTTAACGGGCTAGTTCTAATGACGACCGTACTTAGGCTACGTATATACGTTGTAGGATAAGGCGCTATCTCCCAACAAATTATTTTAGTTATATAAACCAATGGTGTTTCTTTATTCCATTCTTTCCATTTAATCTTTATTCGGAATAGGGCATCATTATCTATTTAGTAAACTAATTATTCTTGAGCTACAAAAAATTACAGTGAGTACCAAACATTGGTAGGAGCCTACTGTAAAAATTTTTAGATTCAACAATATGACGAATTTATCATGGAAACTCCTACAAGTTTATATTTTTATCATATTAAGTACCTTAATTTAATTATATAGGTCCTAAAAATATTATCCAACTATGTAAACAAATTATACTAGCAGGTAGATCATGATTTTAGGAGTCTAACAAAATTAGTTTTACAATTTTTGGATCCCTATGCTATTTTATATTTATTTTACAAGTTTACTTCCCAAACTAAATTATCAAGTGCTTTCGAAACAAAAGGGGCCAGCTGTCACCAAAACGGCCCACAGCAGGCGCGGCCTCAGCGTGGCCCGCTTCCGGCGCGTGCGGCCCAGGCGCGCACGGTAGCGGACCGGCCCAAGCGGGGGTAGGCACGACGTTGCGCGGCCCAGCGGCGAGGCCAGGCCAGCAGCGCGGAAACAGGCCGGCCAGGCGGCCCACAGGCGCGGCGGCCCAAGGCGGGCGCACGGCCAGCGCACAGCGTGGCAACTGGCTGGCCCAAGCGGTGGAGACGGTGGCCCAACGTGCGATAGTGGCGCGGACGGCCCAGGTGGCTGATGGCGCGGAATTTTGTAAAACGATCCCTGAGCTTCTACTAAATCACACCACAGTACAATCAGTACTATTCCGATGGCTCATGTATTCGCAGTAAAGACCTCTTATAAATTTTTGTCTTGGACTTTCACCCAGCTCACCTTCACTTCGTCTTCTACCTCCAGAGAAGCAGAGGAGCTCCGGCCGACACGGCATGGCAGCCCGACGGCGGTGGCCGAGGACAGGTCCTCCGACACGGAACCACGGGAGCCTGCGCACTCACGCGAGGGACTAGCAGCGGACGGTGCAGTCGGGGTGTGTGCGTGGTAGGGAGGCGCGCCTACTGCGGTGCGGGCGCAGCGGTCCGACCGCACACGCAGCACGGCGAAAACCCGGCAGGAGGCGCGGCGCAGACGACTACGGCAGCGGGACGCCTGTGTACGCGCGGATGAGCAGCGCATAGGACCGCAGCGGGGCTCGGTCGACGGTGGACTGGAGCCGAGGGCGCTGCGGCTCTGGTGGCAGGAGCACGAGGCGACAATCGGCATTGGCGGAACTAGAACGGCAGGGCAGCGCAGCGGACGGGTCGCGTCCAGCCGAGCGCTGCGGCACGGGCACGGCGGGACGCACGGCCACAGCGGGGAGCGGCGAAGCCGAGTGCGGTGGGGAGGCGCGGACAGACAACGCCGAGGGGCTGCAGGTCCAGCGCAGGACCGGAACCGGCGCAGACTACAGACCAAGGTGATGCGATCGCGTTCGGCATGGGCGCGCAGGGGCTCGGCACGGGACGTCGCGGTGGTGGGCTCGCGCACGGCTCGGGCGCGGCAGCGGTGGACCGAGGGGCACGCGCGCCTGGGAGGGGCTGCAGTACGGCGGCGTGGAGCTCGCGCGGAGGTGGGGCGACTCCAGCGCGGTACCCGGTAGGGCGCGGCGCTGCGAGGCAGGACCGGCATAGGTGGGGAGCTGCGGCTCAGGTGGCTCCGGGCGGTGGCAACAGCAGACGGGACAGCGGCCTTATGGGGCTCGGCCAACTATGGCCAACCATGCTAGTTAAATGAGAGCGTCTGCACGGGTGAGGCCCTGAGGGAACCGGCCGTGGGGGCAGCGATGAGACGACTCGGCCTTGGCAGAACGTGGACTGCGGCAAAGAAACAGTGGCCATGTCCCGGGCGGTCGCATGGAGCCAAGCACAAGACCACGCGGGGGAGAGTAGTGGCATCGAGACAAGCCATTAACTCGATGGGCCAACGGAGGCAGGCAGGGCTTGGCGTCACGTGCACGAAAATGGAGTGGTCAACCCCGAGCAGTGCCCTCCGATGGCGCTAGCGGGACAAGCAGGCAAACAATGCCAGATCAGGGACAGGGGCGTTGGAACTCGTGAATTGGAGTCTTGCATCGCCGGCCACGGAGACAGCAGAAGCAGCACGATGAGGCAACAGCGGCAGGTAAAAAGCAGTACACGGCAGGAAGTGATCGGCAGATGCAGTATGTGTGTATATATACCATATATATATATATACACACACGTGTGCAGGGCCGTGCCCCTTAGATGTGCAGGCCGTGCAACCGTACAGGGCCTCAGATTCTCTAGGGCCTCAAATTTACCATCCATCAGTGAAATTGCTGTGATACTACGGTCTTGTTTAGATGATGGTTGGAAATCAGTATTTGGCACTGTAACACTTTCGTTTGTATTTGACAATTATGGTCCAATCATGGTCTAACTAGGCTCAAAAGATTCGTCTTGTAATTTACAATCAAACTGTGTAATTAATTATTATTTTTATCTACATTTAATACTCCATGCATGTATTCAAATATTTGATGTGATAAAGAGAGAGTGAAAAAACTTGGAATCTAAACAAGGCCTACATCGGTAGACTGATAGCCGTCTAATCGATCTACGTCATTCCGTCACTCCGTCGTATTTATCTCCCGGTCTCTGCTTAGCTTGGAAATCTCAAGTCTGCGTGAAAAGGATGCGGGCTGCCCGTCCGTAGTGCCCCAAACTGCCTGGTATTGTCTTATATAGCCCTTGTTTAGTTCCACCCCAAAATCCCAAAAAGTGCTACAGTACCTGTCACATCGAATGTTTGCGGCGTATGCATGGAGCATTAAATGTAGACGAAAAAAAACTAATTGCACAGTTTGGTGGGAAATTGCGATACGAACGTTTTGAGCCTAATTAGTCCATGTTTGAACATTAATTGCCAAATAAAAACGAACGTGCTACAGTAGCCCCAAATTCTAAATTCCTGGAACTAAACACGCGCATAGTTTTCAATTATTGTTGGAATTATTTCTTTTGATTAATTACTTACTAAATGCTAAACTTTCTCCCGTTTGCATAGAACTCCAATGCTAGAAGTATTTCTTTTAGAGGTTTGCTATATAAAACATTTTTTTAAGAAAAAGAGTGCATTTTGGCATATGCATTATTGTCATTCTATTTTTCTAAATCGGATAGGGCCTATTTTATATTTTAGAACAAAGCCCTAATCGCAGTGCTAAATAAGATCGTAACACCGGGTGTTACACCCACCATGTTGCAGGTGAAGTTCTCGGCCTACTGAAGATGGTGGCTAACCACCGGTGGGCTTGGTGACTCTATAATTACTTCTCATCTATATGCTTTTATCAGAGGATCTCACTTATGCTAGCAATGAATTTGAAACTTATATTAATGTAATCATTTGAAAGCTATGTTGTTTTCACTAATCGGTTATGAAACGTAAACTTGTACTATTATTTGTGAACCCAATTGTAATATTATTTCTGCTGCAACTCTACGTATGTGATGTGTATTTGCTTAATCACGCGATCTTGGTTGTGATGTTGATTTATCGAGGTCCTTCGTGACACTCGGCGGACTACCGGGTTTATATAAGTGAAGGTATGCGTGTGTTAATGTATTAGCGGGGACAGGCGTACTTGATCTTGTATAAATTGGGCAGTTCCATCGAGGCAAGTGACGTTAGCTCAACCACTCCGATTGTAGATACCACGGATGGGATAACGATCACAAAGACAAGCTGACCCTCTACTGGACCTTCGCCACGCGCGGGGACTTGAGAAAAGTTGGACTCGCAAGGAGACCGAATGCGTGGTCGCAGAACGATGGCTCAGATCCTAGGGAGGGGGTACAAACAAAAACTAAGAATAACGTTTCTAAAACAAAAAACGCTTTCTCCTACCAGTTTTGCTATCGTCTTCTCGATCTTTAGTGAAACCCGACCCTGGCAACAGCAAAGGGCCGGGTCTCACTCGGAGGCTGATAAGGGTATATATATACCCTTTATGAAATAGTCGCCATGCCCGACTCCTTTCTCACATTAAAAACCTAGAGGCAAGGTTTACGAAAACGAACGACTGAGTAAGGCTGGTCGGACTGCAAGAAACCTACGCTCCAGCGGCTATGACACTTTTACTTACTAGCGTGATCAGAGTTTCTCACCCGCACCTCGAGCTCTACAATCTTAACAACAGGAAAAAGGAGGGGTTGGAGCGCTTTACCCCCTTTTACACATAAAAGGGGAGAAAGAACAAATTTGTTCAATTGAAATGAAAAACAGACTTCTTCAAACAAAACAAAAGAGATACAGAGCTAAAAACGCTCCTACGGCCCGTCTAGACCCAGGAGTTCGAAAGTTGGCCCACCAACGGGTTCGACAACCGCTTCGGGCACCTTTAGAGTGAGGGGTGGAAAGGGATGAGCCCGCTAGCAGCCAGTACGAGGGCCCACAAGCACCGCAGGTATCCTGGCCCACGTTTGAGTTTCGGCCAGATATGATCCATGTTTTTCCTCGAAGAAAGGCACAGAGCCCTCGGGACCGATCGAACGGACCATGGAACTATATGGATTAACCGCTGAGAAACTGGAGTCGGTCACCAGCTGACCCAAGCCAGACCGCCACGAACGGGATGTTGGGGCCCCACTCAGACTAGCCAGTTAACAGCTCACCGATCATAATGATTCGTCCATAGAGTAAAATCATGGCATGGCTCAACCCCTCCATTTTTATCAAAAAATGCTTGAGGGAAGACGATCACAAAGACAAGCCAACCCTCGATCGGACCCCTGCTATGGACGGGGCTCGAGGAAAGTTGGAATCGCAAGGAGACCAAACGCGCGATCATAGAACGACAGACCCCCGTAGGGGTCGGAATCAGGAAAGACCTTTTTCGACCCACCAAATCTCACGGCTATACCTCCGAGGGGTCCGATCACGACGAAAGAAGGCCAAAGCCCTCAGAGTCCCCCCATTCGAAAAAGCCTCCGAATGAGTATTCTACTCCTCCGCATGCTCGGGGGCTACTGTCGGGGACCAATACTAGGGTACCCGAAGAGGAGGAGCTAATGGTCATCAACATGATTCATCCGAGCAGTCAAAACCACAACTACAGCTCCAACCGACCCCCAGGAGTGTGGGCTCCACCTCGCCCGACCTCTGGGTCGCGGGCTCCGTCTCGCCCGACCCCTGGGTGCGTGCTCCGTCTCGCCCGACGAGGACCCATACCGCCGTCAATCACTCTAGGTCCAAATGTATGGGCCTGGGTCAAAACTCTGACACCAGAGAAGAGACGGGGACGACTCGATGTAACCCATGGCCATGACGGGCCATACCTGGGGATTCACATCAAGAACAGCGTCGGGCTTGCCGGTGCTGTTCTGCCTAACCCTCGTACGAACGCTGACAGGTGCATCAGTTCACCGTGACGTCCGCCAGAACATAGTGGGACGCCATGGCCGGCAGATGACGCCTGCGTACGTCGCCAGTGACGAACAGGGCCGCGACGTGGAGCCGTCCCTGTTGACATCTACAGGGTCAGCGGGACCCGCATGAAGGAGAAGAAGGACCCGGTGATCCTGGAAGCCTTCTTCTCCCTCTAGTTCTTCTCCTTTTCCTTCGCTGTAACCCGCGCTTTTCCTTCGCCTATAAAAAAGAAAGTAGGACGCCCCTACCAGGGGGATGGGGGATCCCGATCGGCACAAGACCGAACCACGAGATAAAAACACAAGAGCACGACACGAGCACACGACTAAGCAGCGATCGAGCTCTCAGCACCCGTTCATTCCTTTCACCAGAAACTTGGGATCATTTCCTTCTCTCACATGTTTATAACCCCTACTACAAACCAAGTGTCGGTAACACGAGCAGCAACAAACTGAACGTAGGGACGTTCCGCCCGACCAGTATAAACCCTTGTGTCCTCCGAGCATACCATCCGAGCCAGACGTACAAATATAAATTTACTCGTCGGTGGTCAAAAACATCGACATGTGACTCTTAAGAATTCTTGTGATCTAAAGAGCTCCTGAGTTGGAACTTGAAATTGATTCGTGCGGTTGGACTGGTTTTGGCCCACTTATGAAATTTCTTCGCCCATGGATCCCAAATTGACAACAGATACATCTTGGGCCGGGCCCTTATCTTCGTTCCCCTTCTTATATAGGGTTACAATATGTGTTTCACTTAGACTTAATCAAACGTCGGGCTGGGTTTAGAAAAATGACCCAATCATCTTTGATACGTGCTCGACGCACTATTATTGGATTATTTCTTGTTTTTTTTTAATTTTCATACTTTGAGCCAAGTTTTTTCAGGTTAGATCGGTTCACTGTCGGAAAATCAGAGCCCTGACACGACCCAACGCACTTGCACATCGGATTTGGTGGGTCTACTTTCATTTAGGGGCTGTTCAGTTTTCTCAGAGAAACCGTTATCAGCCTGTTCGTTTGGCTGTGGCCTGTCGTAAACGATAGTAAATTTTCAGACAGAACAATATTTTCTCTCATACAGATCCGCCAACAGTATTTTTTCACGAACCAGCGACGAAAGAAATCAGCCAACCGACCAGGTAGCTTCTCACAATTAGTACGAATTATTCCGACTATGAATTATTCCTGGGGCCCTGTTACTGATGAAACGAACAAGCCTAATCTTCGGATGATCTCCCCGTTCGAAGCGGAGTCCCCGGTCGGCTCCGCGCACTGATGGCGGCGCAGGCGCGATTCCTTTGGCGCCTCGTTGGATTCCAACCAAATTTGAGTTCTAAACTGGACCAAACACGGAGAGCGGGAGGTATATTATCATATATAAGATAAAAACCACTTCCGGCTTCCGGATTTGATTTCTCGGCTGGATCCCTCGGGAAGGAATTGTCGTCGGCTCCGGCCATGGGACTACTGGCGCTACAGCGGCTCATAACTCTGCAGCGCGACCGGCAGCGTCGTCGTCTGAAACAAATCCGAGGCCAGCGTAAGCCCCCTACATCTCCTGCCCCTCATCACTACTGTTTCTTCGATTCGCCGGAGAAAAAAAGATCATCTTTTTTTTACTGTTGTGTCCACTAACCTATTCATTTTAGGATAGTGTGAGCCGGCAGCAAAACTTGTACTACAGAGCTTAGATTGCCACTTTGGTGTTGTGTTTCAGTAGGTTAGGTCCCCCAACCAATCTGTTTTATAACCTTATATATACGCCCCCCAATCACGTCGGGAGGGGATTAATCCAACAAGCCTATTGGAACCTACAAACATTGCCGCGTGTTCAAAGATGTTGGAGACAATTACCTAGTGTCGTCATTGAAACGAAATTTTCACATGAACAACAGAGTAAGCAAGGTTGATTCCTTAAAAAATGATTTTGGGAGGATATTTTTGCCTTTCCTGCATGAATTTGTCCAATTCATGATAGTTACAACCATGATTCTTGGGTTGCAGATGCTTCATCAGTGAACAAAAGAAAGGGTTTGCTCTGTCAACAAGATGGTGATTCTCGAGCTGCCAAAATAATGAGATGTTCAATCCCAGAACTTCCTGAGGTATGTGGCAGCATAAACTTTTGATGATGGAAGGCTTATAGATATTAATATCGCAATTACTGCTCTAACCACACATATTCTTGGAACTGTGCTAAACAGAAAACAAATTGTTTCCTACAGCCCTACACTCATACTGAATTAGCAGCTTTGCTTTGTTTTTTTAACTGATGCAGTTCATCTTAAGAAACTATTGCATCTTAAACTTTAACATTAAGAAGCTAGTGCTTTTTATGAGGGTATAAGCCCTTATCTACATCTACTTTCCTTGAGTGAGCATAATATAGATTTTTTAAGTACTGTCTATCATGAGTCTTGGATTCTCCACTATCTTGATGTATTTATAACATATCGTTGCACAACAAAATGTCATCTTGTGCTTTTTGATTGGCACAGTTGAGAAGAAACTGATAGCATTGATTTCTCGGTGCTCTAATGCAAGTAAAGAGTACATTTCGTAGTAATCAATCAGTGACTGCCATTGTTAACTGTTTTCTTGTAAAGGCACAAATAACATTGTTAGTTTTTTTTTTTTAAATGCAATGCTCAGTTTACCTGCCATGGTTACATTATCACTGCACTACCTAGCTATGTAACATGGCGCACCTTGTGCAATCATGCACAGAGCTACCTGGGGACTTAGGTAGAACATGTAGTCTTACTATTTCTTCTCTGGTTATAGGAACCATTTCCCAATGTTGAACTTGTACCCATGCTTGTGCATGCAGGACATTTGGCGCCATATACATTACCTAATGCCGCTGCGTGATGCTGCTCGTGCTGCTTGCCTGTCCCGTGCCTTTCTACGTTCCTGGAGATGTCGTCCCAATCTCACCCTGAACTGGGATGTGCTCAGCTCAGAAACACATACACATAGAGGGAGTTTTAGTTACAAAATAGACTGCATTCTAAGAAATCACTCAGGCTGCTTGAAGGTATTGGACCTTGATCTAGAGGATATCTCCTGCCGTTATCTCGACAACTGGCTTGATGACGCAGTTACACCAGGAATTGAAGAACTTACCCTTACGCCATATAAACGCAAGTACAATGTCCCATGCTCATTTTTATCTGACGGGGTTAGAAACTCCATTCAACATCTTGAGCTTGGGATCTGTACCTTCCGCCCCACCGCTGAACTTGGCCCCTTGAGAAGCCTAACGAGTCTATGTCTCTGTACTGTGCGCATTACTGGGGATGAATTGGAGTCTTTTCTTTCCAACGCTCTTGCTTTGGAGCAACTGGAACTCTTTGATTGCAAGGAGATAGTTTGCCTGAAGATACCATGCGTGCTACGGCAACTCGGCTACCTGAAGATCTTTGGGTGTTGGAGGCTGCAGGTTATAGAGAGCAAAGCTCCAAATCTCTCCAGCTTTTTCCTTACCGGTAAAATTTCAAAAGTCTCGCTTGGAGAAACCTTGCACATGAAGAATCTAACCATGCACCGTAAAAACGTTGTCTGTTATGCACGTGCTGAGTTTCCATGCGTTATGCCAAATCTTGAGACTCTAGTCCTAAGTTCAGGGGAGGAGGTATATGTACTCTCAAACTTAAGGTGTTGTGGTCAAACCATACCTTGTGCATAATCAACCTTACCTGAGACATCACGCATTTATTGTGTGCAGGTGGTCAGTACACCAATGCTGTCTAGCAAATTCTTCTACCTCAAGCACCTGTCCATTGACATATCATCAGCATTGAGCTTTTCCTCGTCCTATGATTATTTTTCTTTGGTATCTTTCCTTGATGCATCTCCTTGCTTGGAGACATTAATCTTGAATGTAAGGCCTATGCTGTTCATTCCATTCCATTCCATCCAATCCCATCTTGCAAAGGTCATTCTTACTCGTTCACTTTCCTTTTTATTGATCTTTCAGGTGACTCAGCAACTTATGAAGCATGAATCGGTTGTTGGAGGTTCCTCACATTTGAGGCAGATGCCTGAACACCAGCACTGCTGCCTCAAGAGTGTGACCATCACAGGGTTTAGCTCTGCCAAGGGCTTGGTTGAGCTAGCATGTTATATTCTCAGCAACGCAGTTTCACTTGAGTGTCTGACACTGGACACGCTCTATGGTTTTAGGTGTCTTGGAAAAAAAGATACAACATGCATCCCCATGAGAGACTGTATTCTCAGGGAAGCCCGTAGAGCGGTCACAGCTATTAGAGCATACATTGAGGATAAAGTTCCCCCTACAGTACAGCTAACTGTTCTAAAGCCCTGTAGCCGGTGCCATGCTAGACCAAGGTTGTCGGAATCAGGATCCTATGTGGGATTTTCTGTCTGACAATATCAGATCGGAGGATGGGAATCATATCGGATGTTATGAATTATATATTTTATATGATACTTGAAATATGCTGTAAACATTTAAGTCTATATTATTGACTTTGATTAATTTTACTTTTTCTACATTTAAGTGCAATTCTTGGCATTTTTCAACTTATCTTGACGTTAAATAGAATTTTAACACAGCTAAATCATTTAGGAAGTTAATTACATCAAATATTGTATAGTATTGTAGGATCGTGATACTATGAAATCTTATATAGGATCGTCTGAAACCTTCATGTAGGATCGGGATACCAAAAAAATTAGGATATATGGAATTGGTATCTTTTCGACTTGGTAGGATTATAGTATCATAAGATTCTAAGATAAGGATCGGGATACTAATAACCTTGAGTTAGACCAGCAAGGTTCTAGAATTTAGTACCAGTCAGATGAGTTGATGTAAGTGTGCAATGTATAATTATTTTAGATGAACGATGTTTTGTTTCTGTAATCACAAGCAGTTTATAAGGCCTATAATGGCCAGTTTCCTTGGAATCACATATGCATTTTGCTTATTTGTTGCCATATATATGTGTGTGTTTTTGTGCCATACTGAAATGTTTATCGGAGGGCTCTTCGTCAACAAATGTGCAATGATATATCTTACTTCCTGATTGGAGTGGGAAATTCGTATTCTGACCGCCATGCCTTCTCTTGCAGGAATGAAATGATCATCAGCATAACATTTTACCTTCTTTTCTTGGCCTTTCTCAAGAAATTTACTGAGCTGCAGCTAGGGCCTAGGAACAGAAGAGATCACCAGGTTATTGAGCTCTTTCACTGGTCTTGTTCAACCAATCAGCATGAGCTACAGAATTAACCATGCTACTGTGCTTCCAAACCAACCTGGAATCTGAAAATGTGAAGCTATCTTGGTCCGTAGTCCGTCAGAGACTTTAATTCTACCATGCTACATTCCGGTTTGCTGGACAAGGTGCCACACGTCTCGCACTTGCCATCCTCTTCTACATAGACTTAATTCTGAAAAAAGAATCCATGAAGAAATGCCAGCTAGTCCCTTAGGCATTAGATCATGGCAAACCTTTCTCTGAAAGAAGGTATCTGATTCAGCAAAGCATCAGAGTGTTGACACTCAAATTTGGCTTAGTTGTATTTTACGGAATCATGGAATAGCCAAATTTGACTTATAAATTGATTTGGTGATAGGTGCCTTAGTTTGATTAATTAGGCTATAAAATAATATTGTAAAGAAGTGTCTGGCCGATTAAGTGTTTTAGCTGGTGATTAGTACATTGATAAATTTGCACGACGGTTAAGCAAATGAATTAGAGAAAGAAGGATGATTTTGTTGGAACACACAGTAACGACAAGCTAGCCAGATCTTCCGTGGACACACAGGCGGAGGAGCGTTGTACCTGTACGACACGGAAAGGGTCTCCAGTTCTCCACGTATATGGTGCATGCCTACTAGTTGAATACGTGCATGAAGGGAAGGAAGGGAAAGGAGTGCCAGTAGAGAGTCCAAGTGCAGCACACAATCCTGTTTACCTGATGATGGTCACGTGATGGATGCTTATTATATTTTTGTGGAGTGCTGGTTACCGTAAATAAATAAGGCAGATATAGGCAAGTTAAGGCACACGCATGTATTCGTATGTACTTACCACAGGTCGGCTCGGAATTGGTTAAACCGACCAGACTGGTAGCCGTAACAGGCCGGTTGACAACACATCTAACCTATCAATATATATCTACTATTTTCTTTTATCATGTTTTTCAATCTACTATTTCTTCTCGTTTTTCGTTGTCGACGATGTTCATCGCTTCAATGATGGCGAAGCCCTAGAGCGGTCAAGCCGGCTAGGGCAGCCCATAGCCGCCGCACTCCCTGACGGGGTCCCTCCCGAGCGTGTGGGGTTTCGGGTATCAAAAGACCTCGTCGGCTGTCTTGCGTATTGCGCTTCTGGCGAGGCTGCGTATCGCGCTCATCGCCGGGGCATACGGTGACGTGTTCGTGTGCGAACACAGAGACTGCTACCATCATAGCTGCAACACTGATCAACCTTAAGACAACACCAATCACTAGTGCTGTAAATCAATGCATTAACACCATTCCTCCAGTTGAGAAACAAACATGACATGTATGTTCACAAGACAGCAACAAAACATGTACAGCAGCAAGGATCTCTTAAGCCCTCGCAACCTACGAATGATCTGTCGCTTCCATTCGCGTACAATTAACAATTGGAGAAAAAGTTCCTATGCCACATGGAGAAGTTTCCATCATGTGAGACGGTTTACATTACATGTACGTGTCGCCCTAGCTATACTTCAACTATATCCGGTTGGAGAAGTTCCTATCATGTGAGATGGCTTACATTACATGAACTTGTTGGACCTGCACCCAATCTTTTTTTCCTTGCTCATGCGCTGGACACCATTTCTGTTTTCTTGTCCAGGCTAGAACGCCCCAGCAGCTTGTCGATCTCGGCAAAGACATCTTGCACTGCGGCATCTCCTTGCACCTAAATTACAGAAACCAGTAACAAAAGACATCTTAGCCTTCGATGGCTAGACCACAACATGAACGATGCGACGCCAACAAAGGTTTTGCATCTCCAAACTGTAACAGGCCACTTGTTGACAAATGATACAATCTATTAGGCTTTAGACTCATTCCATCGCCCTACGTTTACCACATAGGCCCCCCAAATTGTAACCGATGCTATGATGGAGGTTGATACACTCAGGTCACGGGCTCCTTTCATCAGTCTAGGTTTGCCGGCCGTGAAAACGAGAAGATAAGGGACGACGAATTTAGGACAAAAGAATAAATGTGGGAGTGAGACAAAGAGTGACTGATTAAGAGAGGTGAGAGTCAAGCAAGAGATGAAGAAATTTATTGTCTTAAATACTAGATATAGATTATATTAAAAAAATATACACATGTGTTGATACAGGTGAATGCTACATAAATATATTTTATGACCTTCCTTTTTTCCTCTGAAAGGACCTAACCGTACAAGAAGACATAATAGATCACTTTTTTAGCTATTGAAACATACACTACAGCATCAATATCCTAAGTGGCATACCTTGAACCCTGTTTGAGGGAGTGAGCATACCATGATTAAATTGTAAAATAGATTTATTATTAGTTTGTATGTTCTACACCTATCTTGGACCCTGGTTGATGGAAAGAGCACGCCATGATTAAATTGTTAAATACAATTACTATTAGTTTGTTGTACTCCGAGAGAGAATTATTTCGACATTGCGTATGATTTTTTTAATATACACGTGCGTGTCGTACGTGCATTTCTACTAGTGCTACGTAAATATATTTTATTACTTTATAACTAGCGTGCATGTCGGTTGGACTCCCTCGCCCTTGTGCAAACTGTGCAATAATGTAAAAACTCCATCGATTGTGCTACTATAGAGGATCTCTACCTATCAAGATTTTTGTCTCAACATTACAATGAAAATGGTTTGTAGAAAAGACAAGAAAGCAAAAGGCTTCTGTGTGAGATTCCGAATTGTCACAACTAAGTTTCCATGGCCAGAGTACATACTCAAAGATTTGTTATATTATAAACAGATCTCCGATATTTCATATCGTAAAAAACTGAATACCTTTTGTTGTCTTCTTTTTCTTTCAACTTAAAATAGACACCAATCACCCGAACTCCCGGATTCCATTCCCGCGGTCGTTCACTGGTTTCCAATCCAGTGAACAATCCGACCAAATAAAATGATTCTCCACCACACGTTCACGCCACACAATGCTAGTTGCCTTTTTTCTGTTACACGGAACATAGGCCGTCTCTTTCAAAGCCCTAGTTTGGTTTTGGATAATTGATGAAACATAGCACTAACCTTTGTCATGAGTTGTGAAATGAGCTAGCTTAGTGCAATTCAAGTGTGGAGCATGGTCATGAAGTCTAAGGAGATGGAGATGGACATATGTTGAAGATGATCAATCTTAACTTGAAAAAAAAAGAAAGAGAAAAACAAAAACCGAGATGATCAAGGCAAAGGTATTTAATAGGTTTTTGTTTTGGCACTTAAGACACCATAGAGGGTGTAAGTGCACTTAGGATCGATAGTCGTACTATAAAGAGAGGAAATCTTTGGCTAAACGGTTTTATCGAGTGCCAGGTGACATGACTTTTGCATATGCATTTAGGAACCTAGTGTGCTACCTTTGACCCTTGTAAAATGCTTCGGAAAATGCTAACACACGTGCACACAAGTTCTATACTCTGTGGTTAGTAAATTGCAAGCAAAGGCGAAGTGTTTGAGGAGATAGAAAAAGAAAAGACGGCGTCGGTCCCCTGACCAGACGCTGCACCGGACGCTGGACCTGACTCCAGCGCCGCGTCCGATCATTTATAGCCACGATGAAGTCTCTGGCCGAGAGCGCTGAGAAGCGACCGAACGCAACAACCTGACGTTGGCCGTGCGTCCGGTCATGCAAACCAGAGGAGGCGGTATTCGGTGGCACGATCGGACGCAGGAGCATAGAAGCGACCGGACGCGCAGAAGAAAAGCATTTTCGCTGATGTACGCTGACGTCGCGCGCGCGGTGAGTGAAACAGTGAAGACCGGACGCTGCTATGCGTCAGGTCGCGTTCGACCGGGCACGTCCGGTCACTTATTTCCCGGTCTGGAACCTCTCTGCTGTTGACCAGACTCTGAGTGACACAGAGTCAGGTCATTTCGAGGAGCGCGTTTAGTCAGTCTTTGACTTACGTGCTGATCATTTTCGACCGTTGAAATATGACAAGCGCAATTGAACGAAGGGATGCGTGGCAGCCATCTAGCGATTGGACTCAGGGACCAAACGCGGAGCCGCGTCTGGTCAGGTGCGTTCAGTTGGCTCGTATTTCGAGGGGACGTCTATAAATAGATTTTGGTCGGTCCTAGGCTCACTCTCTTGGTACTTTGACATACTTGGCATCTTTGTGAGCCTAAACAAACACCTCCCACTCATCTTCATCATTGATTCATCGTCATAGTGAGATTGAGAGTGATTCCTAATGCATTTGCTTGAGTGATTGCATCTAGTGGCATTTGGAGATCGTTGTGGCTGTAGAGTTTTTGTTACTCTTGGTGGTTGCCGCCATCTAGACGGCTTGGAGTAGCAGAGGAGCTTCGACACGTGTTGGTGATAGTTCGTGGCCGGCTTTGGTGATTGTGAGGGGTCTTGTACCTTCCCGGCGAAGAGCCAATAGGTAACTCTAGTGGATTGCTCGTGTCATTGAGTTACCTCATTTGTAAGTAGGTTCTTGCGCTGTCCAATTGTGTGGACGAGGATCGTGCCACACCTCTGAGCCACCGAACCACCAAGTGTTGGTCGACACAACGGGGACTAGCGTGCCGGCAAGCACGTGAACCTCGGGAGAAAAATTGGTTGTCTCTTGCCCTTTTTGTATTATCCCGGTGATTGAATTGATATTCATCTTGTGATTGGTTCACTCCTCTACGCGACGGTATAATCACCCTACTCACTCGTTTATATTCCCGCAAACTAGTTGTAGCAAACTCTTTAGTGTAGTTAGAATTAAGAGATTGCTTTGTTGCTTAAGATCATCTAGTGGAGCTCTTTAGTGTAGCAAGTGTGAGAGCTCTTAGTGAGTAGTGACTTAGCCATTTATGTGTCTAGTGATTATAGTAACTAGAATTGTTGGATAGGTGGCTTGCAACCCTTGTAGAATTAGAGCAAGTTTGTATTTCGCTATTTGTCATACTAATCAAATTGCTCTAGTGATCTTGTAGATTTTTAAATAGGCTATTCATCCCCTCTAGCCATATTAGGAACTTTCACTATTTCTTCTTTTTTCCGTTACCTTTTTGTTTTGTATATATTAATCCATCTATTTCATCGTAGACGTGTAATATAAAACAGTGCAACATGTTTTTTCACCTTTTTTCTCTCTTCTTTCACTTTTTTCTTCTTCTTCCGATTCTAATTGAATCTTATGATGACAAATTTTATAAAAATTATAATGAGAAGTTGTGATGATAATTTGTCACGTAAAAAGTTGTGAGTATAAGTTGTAATGATAAGTTGTCAACGTTATGCACATAATTTATTTGTATAACTTGTAACTTTTTCAACAATGAAATGTTATGGAAATATTTTTTCCCAAAGAAGTTTAAAACTTATGATAAAAATTATGATGATAATTTGTCACATAAAAAGTTATGTACATAAGTTGTGATGATAAGTTGTCCAGAAAAACGTTATGCACATAATTTATCCAATACTCTTATAAAGCTAAACCCCACTAGATATTTCTCTCAACATGCAAGTTATCCACATCAACAATCCACTAGAACTTGCAATAATAGCTAACTAGCACATGTAATTACGATAGTTATCTCTTCGTCCACTAACATGCATTTAGTTGTCCACATCGACGTATCAAACCATTCACCAAAATTAATTTGAGATAGTTTCATTCATATAACTATAAATATAAATAGTCTAATTTCTTTTTAAATTATCTGGAATACTCGTAGCAACGCGCGGGATATTCTCCTAGTTTGTATACCTTGTAACTTTTCCAACAATGAAAAGTTATGGAAATATTTTTTCCAAAATAAATTTTAAACTTATGATGAAAAATTATGAGGATAAGTTGTTATGTAAAAAGTTATGCATACAAGTTATACCTTTAATTTTGTAACTTTCCAAAAAAAGGAAAAATGTGGGAATGATTTTTTTTCCAGGAAAGGAAATTATGTTGATAAGTTATGTTTTGCAAAATATCATATAAAAAAATTTATGTGCATAACTTTGCAACTTTCTAAGAAAATATGATGATATTTGCACAAAAAGTTATACGTAAAAATTATGAGTATAACTGTGTAACTTTCCTAAACAAAAGTTATGGAATTATATTTTCCAAAAAAGGAAAGTTGCTGAGCTGGTGGGATCGTTGATTCGCTAGGTCGGAGAACCAGCACATGCAGCATAGCATGCGAAAAGAGAATGAGTGCGCGACACTATCTAAATAGGGAAAGACGTGGGAATTCATTTTTCCAAAAAAGAAAATTATGGGACTGTCAGAATATTGTTCGCTAATTTAGAACCGGGTGGTTGTTCATCAATTAGGGTCTGATTGGTTGCCTGCACAACCCTATCTCTAGCTCTCATAATGTAAAATAGACTTGATTGGTTACCTGTACAGAGCCTTATGTATCATAGCACTATCCTTAAAGCATTGCTCATCTGCATCCCACTGTTCCCACAAATTCGGACGTATCCACTCTGCAGAACTGAAACGCACACGCTCTGCAGGGGCCTTGCAGCCGCTCTGCAGTCCACCTGAGATAGGATTGCCGTCCGTGCCTCCCTTCCCTGCCCCCCGCACTTCCCCAGTTCGGCAGCTTGCTGTATATTTTAAATTGTGTTGCTGTACGTATGAAATGTTACCAGCCCACGTCAATGGCACCCAAGGTGCTCCTGCAGTGCTACACTGGCTGGCGGTAATAAAAATTCATTTCCTCAGTGCTACACCGGTCGGCAGTGCTACTTCTTTTTTTTCCCATTTCCTCAGGCTCAGCTAGGGTAATAAAAAGCCTAGGGACACCACTTGTGAAGTGGAGACAGATTAAGAGGAGGTGAGATACACCGGAGGCAACCCAAACACCACTTGTGCAGTCAACCAACCACACGTTTATATTTCCCTGTGCCTACGCATAGAACCAATCACATGCACAAGAGTATATAACTACCTATCCAGTCAATCCAAACAACTGCAAGTTGCATTGCCTAATGCAGGATAATGATATGCTGCATATGGTTTACATGCTATGCATGCCAGTGTGAGCAACCAATCAGACCCTAGTGGTGCTGCCCAAACTCCCTGTATTGGCCCCACCAAATGCACCAGTCGTGCGCGCACACTTACAACCCGTTAACGCCGCAAACCTCACATCTGAGCAATGAAAACAGAGCACTCCACCCTGGAGATCCCCGAGACCCAAAGGCCCAAAAAACCTCCGGCCGTCCATTTGCCGGAAAGAAACACACCACACCTGTAAGTGATCAAGACTGGAGTCTTCCCTCCCGAGTCTCTCTCCTTGAAACGTCTCTGTGTAAGGACTAAGGATACTAGGAGCCTATCGGAGAGATGCTCCTAGAGTTGTTCTAGGATCGGTCGACCACCCAAAAGCCCCCAGACATCGTGGAGATGCTTGAATAATAGTAGATATAGGGATTGGAGGAGCTAGAGTTTTGAAAAGTGGCGAAGGTCGACTTATTCTGTTAGGAGTCGAATCGAAACTCTTACATTGCTCGCAGACTACGACTCACAATCCTAGCATGCCGGTGGACTCCAGGCCAGGGTAACTCAGGGTTGGAAGCATGGTGGTATCGCACTGGTTAGCTTTGGCTATGTTCGCTTCTCTTATAATCCGTACTTTTCTGCTTGTTTTTTCAGCCGGAACAGTGTTTTTCTCTCACAACAAATCAGCCGGAACAGTATTTGTGTCATCCTAGGTCGGGTGCACTTCTAATGATGGCGATTTTGATACATACTGTACAGAGTTAAACCTACACATATAGAAATTTAGTCATTTTCATGTTTGATTTAATCTAGAAATACTATAACACATTTGTAGCGATATATATGTGCATGTGTGATACTACTCGCAACAGTAGCAAACGCATACAAGACAAACATACTGATCAAATCGATTATACTACTGAATTGAACAAATTCAGTAAGAGATATATACCACTACTGGAAACAGAGACTTTGCCGAGTGCAAAATTCTTTGCCGAGTGTCAAAAATCGGGCACTCGGCAAAGACCTTCTTTGCCGAGTGCTGCACTCGGCAAAAAATTGCACTCGGCAAAGAGTTCTTTGCCGAGTGCCGGGCACTCGGCAAACACGGACACTCGGCAAACGACTTCTTTGCCGAGTGCTAGACTCTCGGCAAAATTTCTACACTCGGCATAGGTTGCTGCGAAAACAGCGTTCGATCCACGGCCTTCTTTGCCGAAAGCGCTGTGATAGGCACTTTCGGCAAAGATTTGTTTTTTAAAAAAATTCTTTGCCGAGTCGCCAGATCTCGCACTTTCGGCAAAGATTTAATTTTTTTTAAAAATTCTTTGCCGAGCGTCTCGATCTCTGGCGCCGGCGAAGAATTTTTTTAAAAAAAATTACTTTGCCGAAAGTGTCCTAACACGCAACTTTTCGGCAAAGATTTAATTTTTTATAATTTCTTTGCCGAGTGTTCTGTGGATGCACTTTTCGCAAAAAAGTAAATTTTTTAAAAAAAGTTAAAACACTCTTTGCTTAAAGTGCCTAATGTTAGCACTTTCGGCAAAGACACCCTTTTTTTTTACTTGGCTCCAGTGCGAACCCTAGTTACTTTCGACTTTTCGTTTTTTTTTTTTTTTTGTTTTTGGCCTCAATTTTTTGTGCAGCCCTTTAAAGCACCGGGAACTCCTAGTTACAATTTGGAGATTTTTTGTGGCTTTTTGTTATATTTAGTTACTTTATTTACGTTTACTTGAATTTTTAGAAAATTAGAAATTTGAAACTTGCGTGAATGTACGAATAATGGAGTTTAATGATTCATATTCATGATAGTCATGTTAGTGAGTGTTGTGAGATGTGATATCCGAGATCACATGCGGATGTCCCGAAATTTTGGACATCTTGCTTCTCAAATTTTGTCATAGCTCCAATACGTATATCACGACGTGTCAAGTGTTTTATGAATTTCGACTTCGCTTGCTTTTTATAGAACTTAAAACACGACGCAAAAATCATGAAACTTGTTTTGATGAACAAGATATCAAATTTTGTGTTCGCTATGATAAAACACTTCAAGATTTATGACTATCATTTTTTAATCATTAAATTCCATTATTCGCACTAATGCAGCATTCAAATTTATATTTTTCAAAAAATTCAAGTAAACAAAATAAAGTAATCTAAATATATCAAAAGCCACAAAAAATCCTAAACTTCTAATTAGGAGTTCCTGTTACTTTAAAAGGGATGCACAAAAAATTTGGAGGCAAAATACAAAAAAAATAAAAAAACTTTGCCGAGTGCCGGGGCATGGCACTCGGCAAAGGGGGTCTTTGCCGAGTGCCAAGAATAAGGCACTCGGCAAAGAGGATTCTGAATTCTTTTAAAAAATTTCCTCTTTGCCGAGTGCCTCCGCAGGGACACTCGGCAAAGACATTTAAAAAAAAATCTTTACCGAGTGCTAGATCTGAGCACTCGGCAAAGTTGCCTCTTTGCCGAGTGCCTCCTGATCCGGCGCTCGGCAAAGGGGCGGGTGGGGACACTTAACCGAATTCGGCCGGACAGTCAAGCCACAGACAGACAGCCCCCCGCGCCGCCGCTCCCGGCCGTCCCCGCGCCGCCCGCCATATGCGCCCGCCCGCCCAGCGCAAGCCGCCCAAGGCCTCCCCTCCCGCCTTGCCCACCACCGACCGGCCATACCACCGCCGCCACCGCCGCCCTTCCCACATGACACTGCCATGCCAGCAGAAGCGCGCCACCCCATCGCTACTTTCGTCTTCCCCACCGACGAGTCGAGGTCGGCGACCCTACCCGATCTGCGTCAAAAAGCGCCGTCTCCTTCTCCTTCCTCGCCTCCAATCGCCGCAGCCACGCGACCACAATAGCGGCAGCTACTGGCCGTGAGATGCGAT
This sequence comes from Miscanthus lutarioriparius, assembly GCA_904845875.1. Lineage (NCBI taxonomy): Eukaryota > Viridiplantae > Streptophyta > Magnoliopsida > Poales > Poaceae > Miscanthus > Miscanthus lutarioriparius. The sequence continues at coordinate 75,972,761 of CAJGYO010000008.1, read as the reverse complement.
GCCGGCCTCAAACCCGCCCCGCCCATGCCTGCTCTGCGTCGCTCAGGTGGTACCGCCTGTCCCCACACCCGCTCTGTTTCACGGTGAACCAAATCGCCCGGCACCGTTTGTTTTGCTTCAACTTATATGAACTACGTCCGATTAGTATTTGTTTTGCTTCAGACTTATATATGAAGTATGGACGGATTGGTTGCTAATCCACACCTACTTTCCAGGATTCGAACGTTGAAGCGGATTGGGAATGATCAAATATGAATGGATTCAGATCAACATTATAGGCCTGTCTTACCGATGGAGACCCTATTTTTTATCGCACGACATCTATGCAAAGTCAGGTCAGGGCTCCTATGTATTTCCAAATTATGCATCTATGCCCTGTTGTCTTACCTATCATCACGAATGGAGTTCAGTAGTAATCCTGCTGAATGATCCTTACTATTGTCATGCATATCTATTTTGATGCATTTCGTTATGACCAAAGCAATTGGAGGGATCCCGAGTTGGTCACGATGTGTTTCTACTGGTCTTTGCTTGACCTTCGTGTGGCCGCATGAAATTAATAATGCAGAGATAACAAGCATCCATGTTATTGTCCTATATCTGCTTATCTCATCATGATTTTTCTACAGATCCATTAATCAGTGTCTGCATTCAAGCGGCGTTCCCCAATCACGATGCTAAGATTAAGGTACAAATCCATTCTTTTTTTTTTTGCTACACAATCTCTTTTGCAAAGTGTACTATTTTTTTCTCAAAGCACGTACCCATGTGCCTATTCGACGTTTATATACTATTGCACTATTACACATTATTAATTCGGGTATGCCCTTCCTATGTATATGCTTGATGCATTCAATTGGGCTAATTGACTCTGAAATCTGATTGCTCTAAGTATTACTTTACATTTTCATGGCATTGCCTTCGTGTATATCTTTGGGCCGAGTACATGTTAGTGTCGGTTCAGTTGTACCATGCAAAAAATAGGAAAAGCCACCTATCTTGCGGGGATGTCAATCACATGCGTAAGTCTAGGTTCATATTTTCTACACTTAACCCATACTTCTAGATTATGATGCCGAATAGTGACGTATAGGGTCTGCAAACAAAATCATTAAAATAAAATGCCACTTTCTGTTTTTTCTTTGTTTCCTTACATTTACCTCCTTTCCATCTATCCAATATCTGAATGTTTGTTTTCTAACTTTCTAATTTGCCATTTCAATTGACGGTTGTCTTTGGCGGTAGTCCAATAAATCGCGGCTCACTGGCTGATTGTGCAGGAAAGTCATAAGGCCTTCCTTCTTTCAAAGTTGCACTTTCAATTGATCATTCACTAGCTACCCACCTTATCATTTGTTTTGCATATTAAAGGTTCAAAGTGATAAGCAATTTATTGTTGAAAAGAAGGGCAATAGTTTGGCAATTGCACGGTTGTACCAAACCTGACCTCCTGCGATTTGCGATCGGGCGTCACAACATATAGAACATTAAGATTACACATTCAACTATAAGGTACCATGCATCCTTTCTAACCATGTACTTCATTATTCACCCACGTTTGATGCGAAGAACCTATCCTAATTAACGCTGCTCATGTTTATTGAGAAAACAAAGATCACAAACCTTTCCTTGGTTTTATAGAACATCAAAGCATCAAACTAGTTATCACACAAATATGATTAACAACAGAAAACTGAGTTACTGTTGACACCCAACGTCCCAACCATGTTAAACTTTCGCAGTTCTGCTGAAGCATCCATGGTACTGAACTCCACAAAATTATCAGATTTACCTTGAATTTTTTGCATAAAAAGCTGAAAGTTTAACTTAGGGACAATTTTTTGTCCATTGTGATTTTACTTTATTTTGTTAAGATCGTGATTTTGCACAGACACGTTTAACTGATTGTTTGGCTTTAAAGAATAATCAAATTTCTGCAGATGCATTAGAAATTGCTAATTGACATAACTAGAAAACTCTCCCAAACTACTAATCATAATATCCAATTGACTCCATTTTTGTAGAACTTTTTCAGATTATAACTTCATGCTGCTGGTCATCAATTGCCCATCCTTAGAATCCTATTATTTTATTTGAAGTTTCCATGTAGAGTACCTGAAACTTTTGTTTCTCCTCATGTAACGTTTATCTAAGCTTATTTTGTGCGATCAAACTTTTTCAGGTATTGATTATTGAGTGATGTTGGGCCCTATATATGGCTATCGATTAATGGATCCATTGTCTCTTTGTATGCGCATCAAATATGGTTTCTTTTGTATGTGCGATTTTATTCTAGGATCATTTCAAGTGTAGAATTGGCAATATATAATGTAGCTAGTTCAGTCTCTTGGTTGTAACTGGTTTTTCAAAACATTTTATTTCGTTTGAGCTTCAAGTCGTGTGTGTATCTAATCAGCCATTGGACTCATGGGGTGATCATGTTGTTATTGGTACATTTTGCTACCATTTATTACCCTTTCGAATTAAGTGGACCTGGTCTCTTGCATATGTATCTTATATGTTTATCGCATGTATTCTTTTTTCGTGAGCACTAATATATCAAAAATACAATTTACAGTGCTATATGTCAGCTAGTGGTTGGTTTGCCACGTATAAAAAAAATAAAAAATCTTTGCCGAGCGCCTCTGGTGACACTTTCGCAAAAGATTTTTTTAAAAAAAAAAAATCTTTGCCGAGTGCCTCACGGGTTGGCACTTTCGGCAAAAGAAAATTTTCAAAAAAAAATAAAAGCTCTTTGCCGAGTGTCTTCCGGGTTGGCACTCGGCAAAGAAATTTTTTTTAAAAAAATAAAAAATCTTTGCCGAGCGCCTGCCGGGTTGGCACTCGGCAAAGAAAATTTTCAAAAAAAAATAAAAGCTCTTTGCCGAGTGCCTCACGGGTTGGCACTCGGCAAAGATTTTTTTAAAAAAATAAAAATCTTTGCCGAGCGCCTCACTGGTTGGCACTCGGCAAAGAAATTTTTTTTAAAAAAATAAAAAAAATCTTTGCCGAGTGCCTACAGGGTTGGCACTCGGCAAAGTGACCGTCAACGAGACCGGCGCCGTGACGGTAGCTTTTCTTTGCCGAGTGTCCCCGGGGCACTCGGCAAAGCCTTTGCCGAGTGCCCGATAAAATACACTCGGCAAAGAGGGCTTTGCCGATCAATTTTTTGCCGTGTGTTCTTTGCCGAGTGCCGCACTCGGCAAAGGCTTTGCCGAGTGCAATCTGACCTTTGCCGAGTGCCTCAGGCACTCGGCAAAGAACCTGAATCCAGTAGTGTACCTAGCGGAGGAACCAAAGTCGAATGCTCCGGTGGCTCCATACGCACTGGTCTACGTGCTCGAAGTCGTAGCCACAGTCGATGCAGGTCGATGTTCGCAGTGCAGTTCCTCGAATGTGCATCGAGAAGTAGACGATGCAAAGACATCGCACGTTCAGGAACACCGGGAAGAAGAAGTAGCAGCCGTGTCGTATGCTCCCAAAAATTTGATCGCATGGTACACCCGAGCAGGTGTCACGAAGCGGATGACGATTCCGGAGGCCTGCTATCCGATCTCCTGTGCGCATAAGACATGATCGGGAAAACTCAGGAGCAACTTCAACAGAGAGAACTGATGCAGTGTGTATGTGTCTTGCACTCGGGAGGCTTGGCAGGACATAGTCCTTATGCGCAAGGATGCCAGAGTGTCGAGGAATGTGAGCGGGCAGAAGCGCCGAGCGCGCACAGATGTCGGAGGGTTGGGGAATGTGAGTGGGCAGAAGCTGGAAGGGTGAGAACAGAAACTCCGTCGATTACTCTATAAAACCGACCACGCACTCAATCCCGGTAATACCTCCATCAATCGGTCATCCATCAGCCCGAGCAGCAAAACCAACCCCAGACGACACCATATCATGTCGTGGAGCGGCCCATGCATGTCACGCTCTCGCCTCGCCACGTCACGGCTTAGAGGTGGCGGCACGCGCGTGTGTAGCATGCCCTTAACCTCTCTCAACTTCTCAATAGGTACACATGTAATCTGCATATTTAAATTGAGTCAATATATATAGTCAAAATCTCATATGGGACTCAAACTATACTCACCATAACATTAAATATGGATCTAGAATTTATTTGACCTAATTAACTAAAATATTGGCTAGGCTCACATTAAATCCAACAAAGATATATGTGTCTCCGTAATGGGCATTCTTGTACTCCTGCTTCTCTCCGACTAAAGAGAGTTGTGTGTTTTTCTTTTTGACCTTAAGGCCGTTGAGGAGAGATGGGCGGGAGTTGTCCCCGTCGATTAGAGAGTTGGTGATGAAGCTCTTGGAGGAGTGTGCGAGGGCTTGGGTGGAAATGTGTGGTTGGCTGCTAAGGAGTATTTCTTTTTTTATATATACTTACTCGTGCTTGCTAAGGTATACTCCCTCTATCCCGCTTTAATGGTCGCTTTAGGTTGTTATCAGGTGCGGCGACGATTGAATGCACTCTACTATGTTGTGTGTCCAGATTCATTATACTGTGCTATAAATGTAGACGATTGAATGGACTACCAGAACGACCTTTAAAGCGGGACAGAGGGAGTAGTCTAAAGACAAACTCTAGGATTTATCCAGCATATCACTTACCATAAAGCTTGACCTACTGAAATAATTTGGTTTTAGGAGATAAGCCGTACTATGACTTTGAGAACGACAATTCGAAAGAGTGAGGGCCTGTTTGGAACCTAGGAATTTCTTAGGAATCGCGCAGAAATTTCACAGGAATCAGTTCAATTTCACAGAAAAAATACAGGAATAAAAAAAATTCCATTGTTCCAAACAGGCCCTGAAAGATCTACGTCCTAAGCTCAAAGGAGTGTGAGGATGACATTGCCTGCCACTAGACACTTCGCTCAGATTTTGTTCTGTCTTCTGTGTGATTCTGTCCATATGGACAAATTGTAATAATAGGAAAACCACCATGCTATTTACTCTCAAACAGGTATTTGTGTTGTACGATGACTTTGTCACTAGCTAGATAATGAAGCAAGTGATAGCGTAATGTTTCCTGCGACTAAGACTACACTGTCTACTTTTGTAATGTGGATTTCCCTTTCGAGTAAATCGTGCTTCATTTCACCTGCAGCCGGTTGCCCTCTCATAGGCCATCATAAAGGAGTCGTCGTCTACTTAGAGTAAGGCTAATAATATAGCCGGCTTACTGGTTGTAAGGTTCTTTACAGCATTCTCTCAGCCCACTCATATAGTAATTAGCTCTTCACTGTTAATACATGGCCCGCTTGTCTCTCACACAGAGTTTCTTGGTTCTTGTGCTCACGGTGACTGTAAGCTTTCCCTCCTCTCTCTCTCTCTCTCTCTCTCTCTCTTCCCCTCTCTCCTCCACCTCATCATTTAGCCAACTTATAACCTGTTATTATACTTGCTCTTAGGCTTAAACTGCCTTCAAGAACCTAGTGCTGCTCTTTTGGGGCTATGACTTTAATTTCTTAGACCCCTTATCCTAATATCTTAGTGTTGATGTCTTTTCTGATCACACACCGAGATAGCTTGAGCGCTCGTGCCACGCACCGTGGTGGTTATCAGTGAGCCTGTGAAACTTGACCTAACCGGTTTTAGAACTCGGGCTTCAGCAGCAAATGCTGCGAAGTCCCATGAACACCTCGTGGGAAGACCCATCGGGGAGGCGCACTTAGGGTTGATTTAGGGTCATCAAAGCACCTAGATCGCTCACCAATCTCATTGAGAGACGCGTAGAGATACAGGGTTCAGAAAGTAGGGTTTATAGAGATAAAGTAAAATAGTAGATTGGTTTTGTTTCTGATCAATTAGATACCTTAATCGGCCGTTCATATATAGAGCGAGGTTTGATCTTATGCCACTAGGAAATGAATCTAGATCGAAATCCACATGTTCTCTAGTTTTTTATTCGGACCGGGGAAATCCGGCCTAGCCAGTCTTCTGCTTTTAGCTAAAGATCAGAGCAACCCTGGCTTAGTCGGGTTGCAAACCCGACCTAACTAACTTTTATAGGGTGATTCTTTCGGAAACTATAATTTCTTCATACGAACTCTAAATTTGATGATTTATATATGGCTTTCTATCGTTTTAACGAGAGAAACATAACGGTGGAGTCCATTCTACATTTTGAGAAAGTCACCAAACTTGACCTAGCCGATTTTCAAACTCGGCTTAGCTTGTTTTCTCAAAACATTCAAAATTAATCTTTTTTGGCTAAATTTGAGTGTAAACACTTAGACCCATTTTATCTCCCTTTCTTGTTGTTTTTGTATTTTTTTTTTTCGCCAGCCTATTGCTTTGCTCTTTCTGACTTTTTTTTTAATGTGGTCGCATCAACTTTATATTACACTTACTTCTTATTAACGAAAATGTACACGTCCTAAAAGAACATGTGACCCAATATATATATGGCACTGCTAGTGCCTGGATGTCCGGACAGACGCCCGTGTCCGGACGCCCGTGGTTGCAGTCTATTTCTGCGCCTGACGCTACTGTTCCTAGGAAACTACGCCCCAACTTCGTGCCTCTGTCTAGACGCCCGCGCTCCCTCCAGTTGTCGCACCCGTATGCCACGCGGGGACCGACTGCGCCCCTACCGCTATCGCCCTCCGCTTCCTGCGCCCGCTACCGAGCAGCGCTCCATCCCTCTGCTCCCCAACGCGCATGCACGACACCCAAACAGCTGCAGCAGGCGGTTGTGGAAAGGTAGGTCACATTGCAACATGTGCAATATCATGATTTACTTTTGAAATATTCAGATAAAACACTTGCACCATACATATGAAACAGCTGAAACACTAGCAACATACGTCTAAAATACTTCCAAAACACTTGACACTCTTAAAAAACATTGCAAACATACGTAACACTTAGATAAAACACTTGCAACATACATATGAAACATATGCACTATCCATATGAAACACTTACAGCGAACGTCTAAAAAAACAGATGAAATATTTCGAACAAACACTTGAAACATACGGGTATAGCCATTGCAACATGTGCAACATCACGATCTACTTTTGCAACATCAAGATGAAACACTTGCAACATCCCGATGAAACATCTGAAACACTTAAAACAAAAGCTTGCAACATGCACAGCGCAATGTCACCTTGCTGCTTGGACGAGGTTACCCGAACAGCGCAATGTCACCGTTTTGCGAATATGGTTTTCACATTTTCAAACTCAACAACTTAAAAGTTATTCATGATTTATATTCCTAATGTTTGACCCAAGTCTTGTCCAAAACGACTTCATTTTTTAGTACGGAGGGAGTATATATTATCCTCTAACCCAAACGGTCCTCCTTGATCATTAATTAGTCTTAGTTCCATGTTTAACCTACTTCTGAACCCTAACTAATAATTCCTTCGGAGCCTAGTTCCAATCCTATCATCAACCATATTCGCCTGATGACCTTTAAGCAACATGTGTTTGTGAGCACAAGTCACTGTGTGGTTCAAGATCACAGCACTATTCACACGGCTGTACGTGCGTCGGTATCAAAACCACCTACACTACTTGACTACTATGAGTGTTTATCTAATCACATATGCTGCCAGGAGCGTATAGAAACAACACATTAACACAGGCACATGTGTGGATTACCCTATGCTATTAGGCTAACCACTGGCAGTGAAAATTTTCATCACAGCTAAATTTTCCATCACAAATAATCTCACACATAATTAGTTATTCATATATAGGCCCTGTTTGGTACAACTCAGCTCACTAGTAAAGCAGGTTCTTTTGGAAAACAGCTTCATAAGCAATTTTTTAGGTGAAGCTGAGCTGTTTTTGCAAAACTGTTTGGCAAAATAACTTCACCAACAACTTTATGCATGGATGAGAGAGATAAATGGGGGAGAGAACTGAGATAAGCTACTTTCTTCAACTTCATCCTAACTCATATCTTTGTGAGAGTTGAAAAACAACACCCATGAAGTTGTTTTAGAAACGAGTGTTTGGTAAAAAAAAATAGCTCACAATATCTCATGAATAAAGCTGTTGTAAGCTATGTCAAACAAACCCATACTACAAGTACATTCCTATATGTGTAGCTTGTTTGGCCGCGTGTGTTGTTTGTGTCCCCATATAACAACAAAAAATTGCTTGTTCCAAAGAAAGAAAAAGAAGAATAAAAGTGTGTAAGCTGGAAAGGAGGAAGTAACGACTGATCTAACCTTTGGAAGTAGACGCTGCAATTAGGGATGAAAACAGACGGAAACGGGCCGAAAAACTCCTCTCCCATTTCTGTATCTGTATTTTTAGCGGAAACGGGATCGGGTTTGAAAAAAAACGAAATTAAAAACGAATGAGGATATACGGAAATACGAAAACAGACAAATACGGATGGAGGGCTAGAAAAATAAGTTAGAATCACTACGGGAATCAGGATATTTACCGAGTGCCAGGGGCACTCGGCAAAGCCTAAAAAACACTCAGCAAAGGGTTTGCTGAGTGTCGACACTCGGCAAACGACACTCGGCGAATTTTAGTCGGCAAATAGACTTTGCCGAGTGTTTTTTGTCGGGCACTCGGCAAAGCCTTTGCCGAGTGCCGGAAAAGCACTCGGCAAAATAAAAATGCGAAAAAACCCCAAAAATAATAGCAAATTTTTTTTCAGGGGAGGCCGCCACCGGCCACCGACCAGCGCCTGTCGGTCTCCATCGGAGTCGCTGCATTTTTTACGCAAAATTCATGGCTAACATGGCCGGCGGGATTCGAGCTCACGACCTCTCCCTCGTGTGTCTGCTGCTCTACCACTGCACTACACTGTCACTTGTGTCTAGATTCCGTTATCTATCCTCGTATATTATACTAAACCGAGAGTAAATTGCTTGTTCGAGGCCCTAAACGAATTCAAATCAAAAAGTGGTCAATTAAAAAGTTTCATAACTTTTCGAGATCTACAATTTTCATTTAGGAAGTTTTTCCATCTGAGGTTGTTTGAAAAATTCGAATTTCAAATTTGAGAGATTCAAACGTAATTTTGCATGATAAGATGATTTCAAATAAAAAATGTGTCAACTACACAGTTTCATAACTTTTGGAGATCTACAATTTTCATTTAGGAAGTTTTTCCATTCAAGGTCTTTTGAAAAATTCAAATTTTAAAATTTTCAAATTCAAACGTCATTTTTGCATGACAAGATTATTTCAAATCAAAATGTTGCCAACTACAAAATTTCATAACTTCTTAAGATCTACAAAGTTTATTTTGGTCATTTGTTCATCCGACATATTGGTAGTAACATTGTTCACAAATCTTATATATATCTCTTCTACTTTCATGAAACTAATATGAGAGATATGAGAGATGTAAATTTTATGGACAACGTTATTGTCGCTTTGTCAAATGAAGAAATGACCAAAATAAACTTTGTAGATCTTGAGAAGTTATACAACTTTGTAGTTGAAAAGTTTTTCATTTGAATTCATTTAGGGCCTCAAAAATTGCTTTGAAAAAATGATTTGCCGAGGGCAAAAAAAAAATGCATACGGCAAAATGCCTCAAAGACGCATTTTGCCATGTGCCGAAAAATAGCACTCGGCAAAATACATCTTTGCCGAGTGCCGGAAAAAAGGCACTCGGCAAAGACGCATTTTGCCGAGTGCCGAAAAATGGCACTCGGCAAAATATATCTTTGCCGAGTGCCGAAAAAAACACTCGGCAAAGCCATCTTTATCGAGTGTTTTTTTTTGCCGAGTGTATTTTATTTGGCACTCGGCAAAGACCGTCTTTGCGAGTGCCCGATAAAATACACTCGGCAAAACCTCCGGCACTCGGCAAAGTGCCGATTTCTGGTAGTGAATAACATAATTTAATATTCTTGGGTATACATGAACAAAGTCACAAAATAATATACACGTACGAAATTATCGGTCTAATATTCACTAGTATACCATGTGTTAACATGCATAATTTGTGGTTAGTAGGTTTATAAACATATCAATTTCTACACATATCTCACATAGATTGAAAACGGGATGAAAAATGGAATAAATACAGGTCAATTCTGGATAAAAACGGGATCTCGCGGAAACAAACGGAAAAACCTCTTTCCTGTTTCTGTAAATACGGAAACGGGATCTCACAAATACGAAAACGGACGGAAGAAAGTAGAAAACGGAACGGGTCGGGATTTTTTCCGTCCGTTTTAGCTGCAATCCTCTCTTTACGTGTTATATATATATATAGGGTAAAGTTATTCTGTAGTTGGCCATAGAATAACTTATTCTATAGCCACCTTGATTTACGATAATATTTGTACCAATTTATGATAACATGAATATGCATTTACGATACTCGTGTTACTACAACTCACGGTGATATTTACGATAATGTTACAGTAAATCACTTAGTAAGGAGTTACTGTAATCTCGTAAATTAGCATGGTAATTATCGTAACTCAAAGTAGCCACAGAATAAGTTATTCTATGGCCAGCTGCAGAACAGTAGTTCTAGAGTTACGATAATTACCATGCTAATTTATGAGATTACAGTAACTCCTTAGTAAGTGGCTTACTATAACGTTATAGTAAATATTCCCATGTGTTATAGTAACCCAACTATTATAAATATATATTGACATTATCGTAAATTAGTATATAAAATTATCGTAAATGGAGGTGGCTACTATAGTTGGCCATGCAGCCCGAGGCACGACGGCACGACACGAAGCTCGCTTTTTTAGCCCGACACGAGCACGGCACGGCCCGGTGACATGCGGGCCCGGGCTGGCTCGGCCCGAGAGAGCAGGCCGTGCCTGGGCCACTGCTCAGGCCCGTGGGCTGGCACGACACGGCCCGGCCTGCGTCAGCCGGCCCGGGAGTGACCCGGCCACCCCTCCCCCTCCTCACTCCACTTCCCCTCCCCGCGGCCCAGCTGGCCGGCCCACCGTCCCCCGAAACCCTAAGTCCCTAACTCCCTTCCCCTTCCCCTCCCCCTCCCCACGCAGCATTCCCCTTCTCTCTCTCATGGCAGTCGCACCCCCCTCCTCTCCCTCCCCACAATGTCGTGCGCACCACACCCCCTCCTCTCCCCCACGCCGTCACAAGACCTCCTCTCCCCACGCCGTCACACCCACCCCTCCTCCTCTCCTCCTCGCGCACAAGCTACAGAACGCCACGACATCCATCCATGACCTGCCTCGGGCTCCTCTCCTCCCGTCCCTCCACGAGGCCACGCCTTGGGTGCGAGCGCGGCGTGCTCGAGCTCCTGCTTCCCCGCGGCTCGCCGAATCCCCTCCATCCCCTTCTCTTCTCGTGGGATCCAACGTCGAGCGCCGCCATCGCCTCCCGCAGTCCCGCTTTGGCTGCCGCGGGAACGAGCGCGCTGGCCCCAAGCTCTGCCCCGACACCAGATCCGGCCACGAGCTCCGCCCCGACGCCAGATCCGGCCACGAGCTCCGCCCTAATGCCACGATCTCCGGCTGCTCATTGTCAGGGCTTCCGTCGCGCTCTCCTCCCAGGCCGCCTCAGCAGCAACTCCCAGCCTACCCTCCCTCCCTTCCCCTGCTGATGCGGGCCTCGGGCCGGCCTGGCCTGTTAAAAAGGTCGTGCTTTCCGGGCCGGCCCGGCACAAAAAGTGGCCCGATGGGCCGTGCCTGGGCCGTCGGCGAGGCACGGTGGACTGGGGCGTCACGGCCCGGCGGCCCGTCGTGTTCTACCATGTCGTGCCCTACCGGGTTGTGCCTGGCACGGGCCCGTGCCGGGCTAGGCCGGGCGGCCCGAATGGCTAGCTATAGTGGCTATAGAATAACTTATTTTGTAGCTGGCTACTGAATATACCCTCCCTCGTAAATTAGTATATAAAATTATCGTAAATGAAGGTGGCTACAGAATAACTTATTTTGTAGCTGGCTAATGAATATACTCTCCATACATACATACATAAATACATACATATATATAGCCACCTCCATTTACGATAATTTTTATATAATAATTTACTATAATGTCAATATATATTTACGATAGTTGGGTTACTATAACACACGGGGATATTTACCATAACATTATAGTAAACCGGAGTTACTATAATCTCGTAAATTAACATAGTAATTATCGTAACTCAAAGTGTCTAGGCTAGCTACACTAGTATTATATATATATATATATATATATATATATATATATATATATATATATGTGTGTGTGTGTGTGTGTGTGTGTGTGTGTGTGTGTGTGTGTGTGTGTGTGAAGGAAGTGATATTGGCGCGGCTCGATCAGTCACCGGAGGATTCAGATTCACCTTCATGCATGTAAATTAAAAATACATCATCTGATTGAACCTCACCAATATCGCTCGCTCCATCCACCATGCAATTTATATACCAAGCAGAATACTGCTCGTCACACGGCCGATAGCTAAATAGTCTGCGTCTTCTTCCTCCTCTCCACTGCCTCTCTCATCGATCACATATGATCTCTTTTACAACTGCTCATCTAATATGCATATGCAATTATGCATGCGTCACCTAGAGCTAGCTAGACTCAAGAAAAAATCAAGGCACGCGCTCGAATCGACCGACTGCTGATTGATAGATCTTCACATCTACCGTCCTGCTGCTAGCCACAAGCAAGACAATCGGATCGGCCGCGGAGATTCGGCCTGTTCGGTTGACTGATTCGTATCGTTGCTGGTTCATGAAGAAGTGGTTTGTGTGAGAGAAAAATACTATTTCGTCTAAAAATTTACGATTGTTTACGATAAGCCACAGTCAAACGAAAAGGCTGATTATCACGTTCACGATAGGGTTCAAGGAATATATATATAGGAAGTGCGATATAATAAGGCAGCTTTCGACAAGTGCTACGGTCCGGCGCTGCTGGTTGCAGTTGCTGTAGGAGTCATGCACTACCGAGGCCTGCAACAATGTTGGTACTCCAATGTCCTCTCATGTAGCTACCTACCAAACCCTATACTGAAACTGAGCTATATTGGCGCTCGATCCCGCAGCCTTATTGGCGCCCCCCAAGTTACAGGTCTCCTGGTTACAACACGAGTTGCCTAATATTTATGGTCTCCTCTAGGATATAGAGTTCAACTCCAATTCTATCCTAACCTTAATTAATACAACTTAAATCGCAACTTAACAATCTATACACATATTTGACACATATCTAACAGTTTATCTTGTAAATTCAACTAGAAATTGAGAATAGCACACTGGCTTGGCATGTTGCCTTTTGTATCTCGAACGTGTGAACGAACTTGGAATGAAGAATTTAGGCTAATAATCAGCTAAAGCAAAAGAGGCATCCACTTCCAGTTATCACCTCATCTTGAAGATAAATACATGTTTGAAACGCAGAAATCATAGAGGAATTTCTCACAAAAATTAGTTCAATTTCACAAGAAAAACATATAAAAAGAGAAATAAAATCATGTGTTCTGAACCGGGCCTAAGTTTTTACCCTTGATTGAATCAGTGCACTTTCAAGTTTGAACAAACAATACACAGTGAATAAATTACCATCATATGCTCATTTAATTACTCTCGCGTCAAATTAACAACAGAAAATACAAGGCAAATGTGACAGCACATCATGTCGTCCAACCAACTCCCTCTTCAGTGGGCATGGCCGAGGATCGTGAGGTGGGGTTCGAACTGCGGCAGCTCGTCCTCGTCTCCGTCGCCGTCGAGGTCAATGCCGCCGCCCGGCAGCACCACCCCCACGCCCTCGGGCTTGCACGTCTTGTCCGTGGCAGGGTTGCACCCGTACGCGGAGTCCTCGGCGGCAGCGGCGTCGGCGGACCTGACGAGCAGCACGCAGGCCAGCGCCAGCGCCATGAAGAGCAGCCACACGCGCGGGGACGTCGTCGTCATGGAGATCGATGTCAGATAGACAGACAGACAGACACACGTACACGGAAAGCTAGCTTTTTCGCAAGGTCGCAGTAGAGGCCGGTGCGATCGCAAGCACGGAGGAGAGGAGGTCCCTTGCGGACTTTGGCGAGGCGAGGGTGGTGCAGCCGGGGTGCTCTAAAAGGCGGCAATGGAGTGGCTGCGCGCGGCCTCTGTGGTTGCATGCATGGCGACCGGGTGTCACGGAAGCGCCTCTCGCGAGCAACCTCCTGCCCAGACGTTACGTTACCATAGTTAGACGGTCTCCAACAGCACGACCAAAACATAAAATAGGTAGTTCACAGTATTTTGGTTACCAAAAAACACGCTCTAACAGAAGATCCAAATAGAGAATGCATTTTGCATACCAGCTGAACCGAAACGCAAATAAGCGTCGAGAGAGACGACGCAAATCTCTGGCGCCGTAGTGGTGGGCCCACGGCGAGGCGCGGCCGGCTCGGTGAGGCGAGCTCGTGGCGAGGAGCCGCCAGCGCTTCCAGGAAGGTCCGCGACGGACGCGGCCGGCGCGGCCAGGCAGGGTTGTTGCGGGGAGCCGCCGGAGCGTCGAGGAGAGGAGAGGGTGACCGGATCTCGCAGGTGCCGCTCGCGGTGGGGATGAAGGCGGCTCGCGCGCGGCAGCTCTCACCCGCGGTGGTGCTTGCCTGCAGTGGCGCTCGCGAGGCGGCGGACGAAGGGGCCCGCGCCGGGGACGCTGCCAGAGCTCGTCCGCGCGAAGGGGCCGCGCGCCTTGCCGGATCTGGTGCCGAAGCTCGCAGCTCGGTGGCCGGCCACGGGGAAGACGAAGACGGATGAGCAAGCGGCACCAGACGGAGAAAACTGGGAGTCTTCTTTTGGGTTCTCTGTTGAAGAAGGAAGGTTTTTGGTGCGTGACTCTTTCCCTGTACGTGACTCAAATCATGGAATAGGTCTCGTGTTTGCGTCCTTACTGTTGGAGACAATCTTAGCACTGTGCTATTTTGGGACAGTGAACCTGGCCCTGGCGCGCATCAAACAGTACTATTATATTGCTGGTTGTTCATTTGCAGAGATATTGTTATCTTCATCAGTTTCTGAATTTTCACTAACACAAGCTATATAAACAAGGACATTGGAACTGATCATAAATCAGTTGACTAGGTTTTTTGTGCTGGAACCTGCTCACCTAGGTTAGGTCCTTGACTTGGCACGGGTGATCGTATTTTTCTAGATTTATTTCAGGATTTAACGGCGCTATGTTTTCAGTGGTAGGCGACGTCCCTGTCGACAGCGAAGCGCCTACGGTGACTTCGTAAATCTCATGGTTATGGTGACTTCATGAATCTCGAGATCTGCCGACTCAGTCATTCGAAGGTGCTCGTAGGGGTAGGGTTTGCGTGCGTGTATTCACTGATAAATAGATAGTATGACAATGTTTTATAGAGAAAGATTAGTGGTTATTTTATTGTTAATTAAATTACTTCAATAACTTAGTGGTGCACAAATCTTTATTTTATAGAGAAAGATTATATGTTGATAGGCATATGATACTGTCTTTTATTTTTTATATTTTTTATATTTATGAGAAATAAATATAAAACCAAAAGAAATAAGAATCAAAACCGGGATGCTTGAGTCACGTGGGAAAAAAATCATAAAATGCTCACGGAAAAACAAAACAAAGAGCATGGTCCAGGGGCAGCTCGGTGAGCGAGAACTTGGACGACGGAAGGATGTTGGAGTCGAGCGCGACCTCTGCGAGGTAGCTATTCAGCAGCTTGGCGGCCTTCACCAGGAGGCTCTGCTTCGGTGACCACGGGCTGTCGTAGTCGAACCCGGCGTCTTCCTCGTTGTCGTCGTCGAGGTTGAGGAACACCGAGAAGATGCACGCAACCACGTCCGTGTCGTACAGCGCGTGCTGCTGCATGGCCGGTGTGGCCGTGCCCGTGCCAGAGGCGATGAGTATGTCCTCTAGGATGGCCTGGTCTAGCTGCATGCCGATCCGCTTCTCCATGTCGGCCCTGCAGAAGTGCAGATGTTGGACGCGGACACCACCATCGCCGTCTTGAGGAGCCCCGAGAGGAAGGCCATCGGAACAGGGCTGTTCTTGGACAGCGCTGGGAACAGACCCACGACGGCGCGCTGCTTCTTGACGGCGTTGGCGTCCGCGTCCGCCGAGCTATAAAAAAACCCCAAGCTGATGCCCTCCTCGATATCTCCCTGGAAAGAGTTTAGGATGGAGCCAACAAGCTTTGCTGTATTGATCTCTGTGTGTTTTATACAAGTACAAGGCAGTGGAACTGCCGGCGCGAGGCGCGTCTGCGGGCCGAGCGCACGGACGCGGAGCCACAACGTGGACGACATCGTGGCTGACTAGCGCGTAACCACGGCGACAGCAGAGCGGGAAAAACCTCAGCTAGCCTATCCGAAGTAATACAAATTACACACTTTATCACCCCCCGCAGTCTGATGAGTCATAGGCGTGACACAAAGACTGTCCTGAAAGCCTTGAAGGTCTTCGTCGTGAGTCCTTTCGTCATGATGTCGGCATACTGCTCGCCCGTCGGCACATGTAGAACGCGTAGCTCACCAGCCTGCACCCGTCCACGCACGAAATGGATGTCGAGTTCGATGTGCTTCGTTCTCTTGTGATGCACTGGATTCGCAGACATGTAGACAGCCGATACATTGTCACAGAACGTGATTGTAGCCTTCAGAATGGGGTAGTGAAGTTCGCTGAGAAGTTGTCATAGCCAAATGCACTCGGCGGCGGCATTGGCCACCGCGTGGTATTCTGCCTCCGCGCTAGATCACGACACGGTGGGCTGTCGCTTAGACAACCACGACACCAAGGAGTCGCCAAGGAACACGCAGAAGCCGGACGTTGAGCGTCGAGTGTCGGGGCACCCAGCCCAATCCGCGTCGGAGTACGCCGTGACGTCGAGGTTCGGTGAGGCGCGGAGCAGGAGGCCGTGCGACGTCGTGTCGCGGACATAGTGTAAGATCCGCTTCAGCTATGCCCAATGTTGCTGGCGCGGATCATGCATGTAGAGGCATGCTTGTTGCACGGTGAAGGTGAGGTCCAGCCGTGTCACTGTCAGGTACTGCATGGCGCCGGCGATGCTGCGGTATGACATCGCGTCTGGCACAGAGGGTCCATCGGAGGAAAGCTTGACTTTCCCGTCGATCGGCGTCGTGGCGGCCTTGCAGTTGGACATGCCCGCGCGCTGAAGAATATCCTCGGCATACCGGCTCTGGGAAAGGTAGAAGCCGGCCGCCGTGCGCTGGACATCGATGCCGAGAAAGAAGCACAGGTCGCCCATGTCTTTGACATCGAACTCGGAGCGGAGGGCGTGGACAATCTGGTGCAGCAGCGAAGAGCTCGATGCAGTGATGACCATGTCATCGACGTAGAGGAGGAGGTAGGCGACGTCGGATCCTTGGCGAAGAACAAAAAGGGAGGAGTTGGATCGAGTCGCCTGGAAGCCGAGACGAACGACGTATGTCGCGAACTGAGTGAACCATGCTCGTGGCGCCTGGCGAAGACCATACAAGGATTTGTCGAGGCGAAAGACGGCTTGAGGACGCTTAGCATCCATGAAGCCAATGGGTTGCTGGCACAACACGAATTCATCGAGATGTCCATGGAGAAAAGCATTTGAGACATCGAGTTGCCGAGTCGGCCACTGCTTGGAGGCGGCGATGGTGAGCACTGTGCGCACGGTGGCCGGTTTGACGACCGGCATGAAGGTCTCCTTGAAATCAACCCCGACGCGCTGTGTAAAGCCTTGTACCACCCATCTCTCCTTGTACCGCTCAAGAGAGCCATCTGGATTCAGTTTGTGCTTGAAAACCCATTTGCCCGAGATGATGTGCGCACCAGGTGGCTTGTCAACCAGACGCCATGTCTGGTTTGCTTGCAAGGCGGAGAACTCAGCCTCCATGGCACCGTTGAAAGCTCTAGTTTGGTTTTAGTGAATTAATGAAACCCTAAGTGCTAACCTAGTTTATCAAGTGATCATGAGATAGGTAGCACACTCCAAGTGATGAAGCAAATGAAGATCATAGCATGATGATAATGATACCATGATGATGATCAAGTGCTTGGACTTGGAAAGAAGAAAGAGAAAAACAAAAAGCTCAAGGCAAAGGTATAAACCATATGAGCTATTTTGTTTTGGTGATCAAGACACTTAGAGAGTGTGATCACATTTAGGATTGATAGCCGTACTATTAAGATGGGTGAAACTCGTATCGGAATGCGGTTATCAAAGTGCCACTAGATGTTCTAACTCATTGCATATGCATTTAGGATCTAGTGGAGTGCTAACACCCTTGAAAATATTTGTGAAAATATGCTAACACTTGTGCACAAGGTGATACACTTGGTGGTGTTGGAACATTTACAAAGGAGGTGGTGTTCGCAAGCTCAGCGGGATTCAGCGCTTTCGGGAAAATGGAATGCCTATTTTCTATTGCGCCAGATGCAAAATCCTGTGGTTGGCTCATTAGAGCAAGGGTGAAGAAGTTAGAAGTGAAAACGAGTTGATCGTGAAGACGCTGGCGTCGGTCTTCTGACCGGACGCTGGGTCTGAAAGCACCGGACCCTGGCTGCGTGTGTCCGGTCAAACTGACGGGTCTACGAGTGCCGAGGGTATTGCACCGGACGCTGATCTGTGTCCGGTCAAGGTGGACCGGACGCGTCCGGTCGAAGAAATACGCCTCGGGGAGCTTACTAGAAACGACCGGATGCTGGGGCTTTAGCGTCCGGTCAGTTTTACCGGAGCGTCCGGTCAACTATGTAGCCGTTGAAATCGGGCGATCGGCGTTTGAAGCCAATGACTCGTGGCGCTCATCGCACGACCGGACGCTGAGGTCCAGCGTCCGGTCAATATGACCGGAGCGTCCGGTCGGCCCGTGTTCAGCCCAGTGAAGGGGTACAACGGCTCTATTTCACTGGGGCTCTATTTATAGCCCCATGGCCGGCTCAAGCTTACTCTCTTGCACATTTTCATTGACATAGCAACCTTGTGAGCTTAGCCAAAGTCCTCCCAACTCATCTCCATCATTGATCCATCATCATTGTGAGATTGGGAGAGAATCCAAGTGTGTTGCTTGAGTGATTGCATCTAGAGGCACTTGGTATTCGTGTTGCGCTGCGGATTTCGCTTGTTTCTCTTGGTGGTTGCCACCACCTAGACGGTTGGAGCAGTGGTGGAGGATTGGCATGAGTTGGTGATTGTTCGTGGCCATCTCCGGTGATTATAAGGGGAGTTGTACCTTCCCCGGCGGAGTGCCGAAAGGTAACTCTAGTAAATTACTCATGTCATTGAGTTACCTCACTTGTGGGTCGGTTCTTGCGGTGTCCTATAGTGTGGACGAGGTTTGTGAAACACCTCTTAGCCGCCGAACCACCAAGTGTTGGTCGACACAACGGAGACGTAGCGTATTGGCAAGCACGTGAACCTCGGGAGAAAATCGATTGTCTCTTGTCTTTGGCATTCTCCCGGTGATTGGCTATATATTCATCTTGTGATTGGTTCATCCCTTACACGTCGGTATAATCACCCTACTCACTTATTTACATTCTTGCAAACTAGTTGATACAAGCTCTTTAGTGTAATTAGAATTGAGAGCTTGCTTTATTATTTACATTCATCTAGTTGAGCTCTTTAGAGTAGCAAGACTGAGAGCTCTTAGTGGGTAATTACATAGCAAGTTTGTGTGCCTAAGTAATCATTGCAACTAGAGTTGTTGGATAGGTGGCTTGCAACCCTTGTAGAGTTAGAGCAAGTTTGCATTACGCTATTTGTCATTCTAATCAAATTGCTCTAGTTGACTTGTAGATTCTTAAATAGGCTATTCACCCCCCTCTAGCCATATTAGGACCTTTCAACCGTGCCAATTGGGATCGTGCAAAGCTTCCCAAGCGAATGAAGGGATCGGTGAGATAGGAGCGGTGGTTGCAGCCATGGCGTATCGAGGATTGGGCTTGAAAACACCGGCACGAGCACGAGTGACCATAGGATGTGTGGGAGGTGGAGGTGGTGTGGGAGGTGGCGCTGATGCGGTGGAACTCTGGGGCGAACCGGAGCTGGTAGACCTAGGGTCGGGCTGCACATCGGCCATGTCAGGTGAAGTTGGAGGCTGCGTGGGCGCTGAGCTTACCACAGGGGACGAGGCGATGCTGGGCGCAAAGACGCGACAGCGTTTCGGCGGGGCATCTGGCAGATGCACTAGACTGTCTTCCAAGGCGACCGAGGAAGGCGACGTGGGCGACGTCGTGGGCACGGATGGCGGCCGGAATGGAAACACAGTTTCGTCGAACACCACATGACGAGAAGTAATGATGCGACGGCTAGCAAGGTCGAAGCACCGATAGCCACGGTGGTCAAATGGGTAGCCCAGAAGAACACACGTGCTGGAGCGAGCACTCAGCTTGTGCGGTGCGATGGTTGTTTGGTTGGGAAAGCATAAACAACCGAAGACCCGAAGGTGGTCAGTATGATGGTGGAGCACCCGAAGACGCTTTCGAAGGGTGTGATCGGTGCCGTGGCGTGGCACGGACGCCGATTGAGTAGATGAGTGGCAATAGCGAGAGCTTCAGCCCGAAAAAGGAAAAGGCGGGCCTGCGTGAAGAAGAAGATCGCGCACGCATCGTTAAGTGTCTTGATGATCCGCTCGGCTTTGCCGTTTTGCGCCGAATCTGTATGGGCAAGAAAGGCGGAAGTCGATGCGTGTCTTGGCAAAATGCTTGACAGACTACAATGTTGTCAAATTCCTTGCCGTTGTCGGTTTGGAAGGAATTGAGTGTCCAAGAACCACTCGGATGCTTGAGGTCCAATGGTGGCACATTGGTCATGGCGAGCAATGAGGAGCGCTTCTTGATTCCACACATCGAGAGAGAAGAAGAGGCCGGTAGGTGCCGGTGCCGGTGGCGTAGAGCCGGTGAGGTACGCCTGCT
Source organism: Miscanthus lutarioriparius (assembly GCA_904845875.1). NCBI lineage: Eukaryota > Viridiplantae > Streptophyta > Magnoliopsida > Poales > Poaceae > Miscanthus > Miscanthus lutarioriparius. The sequence goes on along the minus strand of CAJGYO010000008.1, from coordinate 75,951,956 downwards.
TTGGAGAAGCGCCGGTCGAGGGCCGAGGACGCCAACCGCCGAGAACGCGGAACGGCATTGGCCATGCTTGAACCATGCCGGTCCAGGGGTTGAAGCCGCGAACCCATGGCGAGGGTGGGCGGTTGCCACCGGTTCCGCCTGGTTGGCGTGGCCGCCGCCGCCTGTAGCCACCGAGGAGTTGTTGCCGTGCACACGGCGCTTCTTGTTGCCCGCGGTTGCCGGGCCGCGTGCAGCGCCACCGTGGTTGGTTGGTTGGACCGAGGGACGCCGGCATCGGCGTGAGCGAGGAGGCTGTCTGGCCAGAAAGCGACGAGGGCACCGGTCGCCAGGAGGGCTGGTGAGACGCCATTCGGGCGTGCTCCTTGTCGTGGCGCTCCTCAAGAAGAAGATAGGACCGCGCCGAAAGGAAGGTGTGGGAGGTTGCTTGGAGGTGATAACAAGGATGACATGACGGTATTTGGGATTGAGCCTCTGAAGCATGTTGAGTACCGGCTCTGCGTCTCACACGGACGGGCTGCCCGACGTCATGGAGCGCTGTCGGCGAGCGACTTCAAAGATTGCAATACTCGTGGACGGACATGTCGCCTCGGTAGATATTGCGGTACTTTCAGCCTCTAGGTACACAGCTCGATGTAGCTCGTTGTCGCGAACTCGTTCTCGATCGCACGCCAAACGGAGTAAGCAGTGTTGCGCGCGGTCGGCGAACGACGCCGAAAGCACGTCGGTGGAGATGGTGAGGAAGATCCAGTTGACAAGGCATTGATCGATCACACGCCACTCAGCGTTGTGGCGCTGGGCGGAGGTGGGGAAAACAACGATGTGGGAGCCGAGGCCGAATTTGTCGACGACGCTGTCGAAGAACGTGTGCCATTGAGCATAGTTCGGATTGGCGACATCCAGAACGATGGGAACGTGGGACTTGATGTTGATGGTTTGAAGAACCGAGGCAAGAGGAGTCACGACGGGAACATCATCGTTGAGATCGCTAGAAGAGGTGGAGGAAGAAAGACGAGGGGAAACAGGAGGGGAGGTTTCCTGATCGGAGAAGAGAGGATTGGAGTTCATGCTGTTCATGGCGTCCATGGTGGGGCAGCGGAGAGAAGATGGGCGGCGAGAGGCTAAGCAGGATCACACCGCACTCTCTGATACCATGAAAGAGTTTAGGATGGAGCCAACAAGCTTTGCTGTATTGATCTCTGTGTGTTTTATACAAGTACAAGGCAGTGGAACTGCCGGCGCGAGGCGCGTCTGCGGGCCGAGCGCACAGACACGGAGCCACGACGTGGGCGACATCGTGGCTGACTAGCGCGTAACCGCGGCGACAGCAGAGCGGGAAAAACCTCAGCTAGCCTATCCGAAGTAATACAAATTACACACTTTATCATCCCTGTTCGCTGCCATCACGCGCAATCCTCTTCCTTTTGTCCATCTCCTCTCTCCCGATCTCAGGCGAGGGCCGTGAGGTTGCCTAGGTCAAGGCCGCAGCTGCCGTGGCCAGTTGCTCCTTTTTCCGTTCGTGCCTGCGAGCAAGACGCCTGGTGTTGAGAAGCGACCACCACCGCGATGTCCTTACGGAGCCAAAGACGATGAACCCTGGAGCTGTGCGCCCTGGTCGACTGCCGTCCATCATCGCCATGCCGAGGGCGCTTCGCCGAGCGGCGGCCGGAACAAAGCCACATCGCACGTCGCACGGGAACCCGCGGTGTTCAGCTTTCCCTCTCCTCCGTCCCTCGGCATCGCCTGCAAGATCCGGACGTTGCGGCCCTGCCCCTTCTTTGCTTGCTTCCTCGCCACAATGTCAGCCTCCTCGATCTACAGCACGTCGTTCCGTGGTGGAATATACGAAATAGCAACACATGGAACCGAAGAGGGAAAAAATGACTACGATTGTATCTCCACACCGTATTTGCGCCGGTCTCAACGCGTGCGCAACAGACGGTTGCAGAATTGTCGAAGCCGAGCCACTTTAGGATTATTCGTAGGTTGGATGAAAAATGATCAGTGACAAGAAATTTTGCCTCTTTAGTATGTACTAGTTCTTCGGGCGCGCCCATGCGCGCGGGTCACTGACCACACGTATTTTTTAGAAAAAAAAAGATATAATCAAGGGAGGTCTGTATTTCGATTTGAGAAAAATCTGAGGAGGTTTTCGAAAAAATCGCTGAGAGTGTCTCTGGAGTGCGGGTTGATTTTTTATAAAAGGAAGGGTTTTTTTGCAAAAAAGCCGGAGGTCATCCATTCTGGACTGCGGGTTGATTTGAAAATTATCTGAGGTGTTATTTGCAAAATATTCTGAGAGGGCCTCTGGAGCGCGGGTTGATTTCCCAAAAACATAAGGGTTTTTTCGTAAAATGACCACGCCTCGCCCGATCTGGGCCGTCGATGCGGCCGATCGAACGGCCGGCGACGTGGCGCGCCGTGTGGGCAGCCTGACCACACGCTTTCTTGTCTTTAGATTAGGTATAGATATAGATAGGGATGAGTGCGCATGCGTGTTGTGAGCATCAACGTTGTATTGTGTAATTAAAAAAACAAGGACGTTGGAACCGACGACACAATATGGGAGGATGCTGGATTTGCTAATATTTAGTTGTACATTGCAACTGTTTGTAACAATTGAAGTGGAAATGAACACGGCCAAAACTCATACGGATTGCGTCTTACGTACGGGGGCCAAAAAGAACTCAAATTTGTCAGGTCTGTGCTGTGCATCAGGACGTTGTGAGCTTATGGACACTCCATTGTTGTTTTTGTTTCACAGGATGCCATCGATCTCCCAGTTGTCATCGTCGTCGTCCCGAGCCTTTGAGGTCGCGTCAGCGTCTTCTTCTGGGAACCTCGGCTCATCCATCATGCGCCTGCAAGGTTTTCGGCACAAACAGTATGCAACTTAGATTCAACTTCCGAGGGAGGAGCTGCTGAAACGCTGGCAAGGTTATGACTTTCATGTGTGGCTCAAACTATCCAATTCATTTCCCTAACAAAAAGCATTAGTTATCAATACTGAAATCCAATCAACATCCACTCATGAGTTATGACTCATCCGACATACCACACCAACAACAAAACTAAAAAGAAAATGCGTTGAAGCAAATGACTGCATCAGTACTACCGACAAGGCAGGAAATAACTCTCATGGCACAAATATGTGCATAAGTACTACCAACAAGGCAGGAAACAGCTCTCTCTCTCTCTCTCTCTCAAATATGACTGCACTATTCTCACAAATACTCCATCTGTCTTATAATACAGTGCATTATAAGAATTTTAAGACAAATTAAGAGAGAACATAAAAGACGTATGTACCCTCATCTGATTTCCTAATCAGACGCTATAATCAACGTGATTTATGATGATTGGTTGATAAATTGAAAGTATTTAATGTAAAATTGGTTTTTGTCTTCTAGAATGCATTAAATTTTAGGATAAATTTTGAATGCTAGAATGCACTATATTATATGACTGCACCAGTACTACTACAAACAAGGCAGGAAAACAGCTTGACTCAAATACCTAACAAGACTTTCAAGTCAAGTTCTTGCATTTACTTGTGCCGCGAAATACTAAAGAAAATTTGGAATTTTTACTTGCCCATTAAACATTTTCAGGGGCTCAAGGCATGCAACAACTTCTGTGAAATGCAAACTCCCTTTCCATAGCTCATACCATCAACTACATCAAAATCAAATTGTGAGTCCCAGTTTCAATCGCAACTGCATGTCTGCATTCCAAAGCATGTGTGGTGTGAACATTGGAAGTTCTAAGCCTGCCAAAAACGTAATTGTTGACAGGTATATTGATTTCAAGAATAACTGGTTCCATTCCACCACCAACGACAAGAAAGCACAGGGGCACTGCGCAGTGCGCACATCATCCTGAACTGAACGGATCCGTACTCTCCTATCCAATCCATGGACTAGCTCGATTGGTCTATATAGGCTATAGCATCAGGGAAAGCGAGCCAGAGCGCAGCCATGTTCATCTCATACCTGCGGCGGTTGCGGCGTCCGGCCTCGCGCGCCTTGCGCTTCTTCTCGTCCGTCTTGCTCTCGTACCTCCGACGGCGCTTGATCTCCTGCAGCACGCCGGCGCGCATCACCTCCCGCCGGAACCGACGGAAGATGGACTCCTCCCCCTCGTTCTCGTCCACCAGGATCTGCACATTGTACCCCTTGGCGGCCACCACCGCCGTCGGCGCCCGGCGCGCCACGTGCACCACGGACGGCGGCGAGCTCTTCCCCGAGAAGGGCGCCAGCGGCGGCAGCTGCAGCAGCGTGCTCAGCAGGGAGGTCGTCGTTGCGGGGGCGGCCATGGCTGCGGCCTACTTCGGCTGGCTGGCTAGCGCGCGCTAATGGCTGCTGCGAGTTCCTGTGTCGGGTTCTTACCTTCTTGGATAGGATGAGAGGCTGAGGAAGCACGGAGGGAAGGAGGGAGGGAGGGAGACGGTGGACAGTGAAGGCTTGGCTTATCCTCTTATTTACTTTTGTGGATTTTGAAGGGAACCGCCGTTAACAGCTTAGCCGTGTTTCTTTTTTTTCCATTCTATCTCTTCTAGTATCTTACGGAGTATTTGTCATTGTTTCGGTATTTTAAAATAATTATGCCCTAGGTTGCTACTACTCTGTTCTATTTTATCTGGCGCACACACCTAGGATTCCAAGCAAGATTGGTTTTTTTTTTGTGAAACTAGCAAGATTGGGTTCTAGTAGTTTTGTTTATTATTTTTTTTGCATGGATTGATTGCCATCCAAAAGTCACCCTTCCATTTTTTTTTTTGCATGGATTGATTGCCATCCAAAAGTCACCCTTCCATTTTTTTTTTTGCATGGATTGATTGCCATCCAAAAGTCACCCTTCCATTTTTTTTTTTTTTTTGCATGGATTCATTGATGTCCATCACAAGGTCGATAATGTGAAGCATCGCTGTTCCATTAGACTGTATGGCGGGGCCATGGGAAGCGAAGCTGTGCACCATTAGACTATATATATTGGACTATTCATAAAGTTTGCCTGCATGATTATTGCAATAACCATATGCATTTGAAAGACACCAGTTCAGTAAAATATTAAGATCAAAAGCAGTGTCAATTCTATCAATGCAAACTACAAAGTCATCAATCAGAAAATTCAAACCATTTTAGTGAAAGCACATGTTTTGGCTAATGGACCATGTCCACACACACTTAATGTGTTTTGTGTTAATATAAATCCTTAGTCATTAAATGGGTGCGTGAAGGATTTACAGGATGTTTCTTTGCATGATTAGCAACCCAACTAAATGCATTAATTAAGTCAAGAAGGACTATAATGCATTTGAAGTTTTATTTGTCTGCAAGGCTGCAAGCATCCTGTGGTGGCCAGATTAGTAAATCACTAGAAATGCATATATAGATTTATATTGAATGTATTTTTTATTTTTTAAGTAACTGGATTAGGCTTTTTGTTGAAAAAAAGACAGGTTATATACAAGTAAAAAGGATGAAAAATATAAGAGAGAAATACAAGAATATTGTAGAAATTTTAGCTAGATGAAATAACTATATTTTTCTCGAAGCATAAGCATGGCAAAAGTTAGGATGCATATGCACAACTGATTGGGAATTGAGATTTTTTTTCAAGCCTAAAAGGGCTAGACTAAGTATACCTTGAATCCATATATTGATGACTAGAAATATTGATAAATAAACTTCTACTAGAAAATATTTGCCAAATCAACAATAGATGCATATCGATTCTTATCTTTTGTGCATCACGGAGAAGCCCCCATCTGATGTCGAGAGGATGATCATCCGTTGCGCTTGGAGGAGCCCCATCCAAGGGGAACCCCGTTGTTTGGTGTAGGGGAAGGGACGCCACCGCCATGTGTAGGAGAGGGGACATCACCACCAGGTACGGGGAAGACGATGCCGCTATCACTGATGTGGGGGAAGGAAGCCGCTGCCACCGCTGGTTGTAGGGGAAGGGACGCCGCCGCCATGTGTAGAAGAGGGAGACGTTGCCACCAGGTGCGGGGAAAGCGATGTTGTTGTCGCCGATGTGGAGAAGGTAGTCATGGCCGCTGCTTGGTGTAGGGGAAGGGACGTCGCCGCCATGTGCAGGAGAGGGGATGTTGCCGCCAGGTGACGATGCCGATGTGGGGCTAGTGGGGGAGGGGCACCACACCGGATCCGCCTTGTGCTAGGAAGTCACTGCCGTCGCTACTGTGATCTGGGTGGGTGGAGAGTGAAGAAAAAAGAGGAAAGTGAGATATCTAGGGTTAGGAGTATTTATTTGTGTGAGGTGATGTTATAGAGCACACACTTATGGTTTTGGTAGGTCTTTTTACATGTGGGAGGCGGACTATGGTTTTGGTAGGTCTTTTTACGGTTGTGGCTAGCAGACCAGCATGGGATATTTAACGCTCAGAATTGTAAGGCCTTTTTACGGTTATGGGTAGCGAACCATGTCATAGTTGACACTCAGGATTTTACAGTTGCAGATAGTCTCTTTACTATTGCAGGGTAATTGATTTGTTGGTTGACGCGTTGAATAACTTATTCAACATGATAGCTGTTGATTAGCACATATATTGTAACCAATACGATTGCAGGGTAATTGATTTGTTGGTTGACGCGTTGAATCACTTATTCAACATGATAGTTGTTGAATAGCATATATATTGTAACCAATCAAATTTTGGTAGTACACAAATCTGTTGCACCTACCAAATTGAGCTTGTCACCCGAACCCATCTTGGTGCTGCCAAATTGCCACATCGCCTGTCCTGTTACGTGGCAGATTAGTGTGACGATTTTTCATCACAAGAACGTCACGGATTGCATATAATAACAAAAAGTAGCGGTTCTAACGAAATTTTATTGTCACTCAATCATTTTTTTTCTTGCCTATTTTCTTCTCCATGCCCAGTATCTCCTTCATAACCTTGGGTCACCAAGTTCTTTGTTTACAGACTGCCATGCAGCTTATATATTTAACTCAGGCCATCCTCCTTTCACCTCCTTGCATTTGCTTAAGATCTTTTGGAAATGTCACTTAAGACCAGGAAGACATTAATAACATATCAACATGCACATTTGCTAGTCTTATCTGATCAGCCCAGGTCCAGGCAGTGGGGTGAGTATTGAACTGGGGAGTCAGATTGCAACTCTCTCCTTCAGTGCCAACGTAGCTCGTACCAATTAATACTTCACGACATGGTGGTCAAAAGAATTTGAAAAAAAAAAAATCATTGACCCGGAGACATATGCTGCTGCTTCTGCATTCTAAGCTGGCGTCCTAACAATCCATCCTAGGCACTCCTTCCTAAGAGGCGAGTCGGCAAATATTGCTTTGATGAAATTTTGCACCTGTACATGATTAAAAAAACTGATCGGTTAAACTAAGAAAACAGACGTGAAATTTAGGATATTTTTCAACATTGAAAAGATCATAAAGTTGTCATGCAGTAGCTTGAATTAGGAATACTGAGGTTCCCGTAACAAACATGTGCAAATCACAGATTGAGATACACAGAAACATATGGGGGCGCAAGACAGTTATGAGAGATCCAAGGACCTATGAGATAAGTCAATGCCCAAAAATAAAGTGCTGCCGCTGATATTGTATATGAAACATATATGAAGATTCTTTTTTTAAAGAAAAGATGGGAGCTGGGCTTGCTCACCTCAGATGATGTGAAACCACATCTAGCTAGGTCTCCACTTTCCCAACATGATGTGATGGACTTCAATGACATATCAAGCAACTCTGAACAATAATTATTTTCAGCGTTATCTGACTGAACAAAAAAATATGAGTAGCCCATTTAAAGATGAAAACAAATCCATAATCAGAACCAACAAAATACCTGCAAGCTTGCGGAACTTTTTCAAAGAGGGTATAATTCCATCCAACTGAATCCAAGTGTCATGGTCTAAGAACTTTGTGCTGTCATCATCGTTCTCAACCAGGGAAAGAAATAGTGAAGAGAGGTTTTCCAGAGCCAAATGGATAAGGCCTTGAAGCTGTAAGCATGTATATTAATGAACATACCATTATGGCATAACATGTATCACCTCAAACCATCATGTCATAACATGTATCACCTGCAATGTCTCTTCTGCTGCCATGTCATCTATCAGAAGCATATCCCTTGTAATTCTTGAGAAGACAGACCCAAGGACGTGACACATACTTTTCCTGTAAGTTGATCTTGGCAGTATCGATTCCCACATGATGCGTATCTTTTCCAAAATAAACACGACCTGAATTGAACCCATAGATCAGCAGAGTAAATAATGATGTTTAACTGAAATGTCCATTTAGATGAAAAATTGAAAAAAAAATCATCAACAATTGAAATTGATTGCTGCTGATATTTGGCACATCATGAAGAAGACAATTTTTATTTCATTGGAGATCCAGGGAAGATTGAAGCAAAATGTTCTTCGGATGATTTGTGAGATTGCTGGTAAAAAGATCCCTAAATAATGGTGAATAGATGTAGCAACAGGGCACAAGGCTTCCCAATGCGTATTTTACTCATTTAAGGGCGGGCCTGGTGCAAGCGGTAGAGTCTTGCTGCTTGTGACCGGAAGGTCCCGGGTTCGAGTCGCGGTCTCCTCGCATTGCACAGGTGAGGGTAAGGCTTGTCACTGACACCCTTCCCCAGACCAGCGAGAGCTCTCTGCACTGGGTACGCCCTTTTTACAATTATAAATACATAATTCTCTTGTTAATTTCATCACGAAAAGTGCAAATTTGGACTTATAAACCATGGTTGTTTTGTCTTGTTTCTCCACTGGGAAATGTTTGACTGGGACTACAAGTAATTAGCTCAATGAACAAGCGAACTAAATTTTGAAGTAAATATGTATGAAGTCCCCATCATTTTTCAGGGTTCAAGTGGAACAGACCTGCTCGATACTAAATTTTGCTGACTCATAATGCTGAGGTTGGTGTGTGTTCTGAAAACCTTCAGCGCCATCTATAGCCTGTTAAAACAATGCAACGAACTAGAAAATTTAAATAGAAGCTCAAAACTAGAAGTAATTATGTGTGTGGAATAGAACTTCATAATTAGAAAGATCTAATGACCTCACTTATAGTATCAACAGCGAGTTGTATTTGTCTTCTCAATACAGCATCTGCCATCTGGGAGAAGATTGGGGCTAAATCCACAAAAACAACCTGTTTCTGTAGATCACTAGGAAAATCTGCACGATACTGGAGAAAAGCATCCACAAAGATTAGCAGAACACATTTCATTTTGGAAACACATGAAATATCTTAAGAAAAATATCTCTTAAAAAGTGCTATTTAATTTGGTTGCCCGAAGAGGAAAAATAAATTTCAACAGCATGACTGCATGAGACTGGTTCTTTTTTGTTTTGTTGGAAGTAAACAAGATCAATCCAGGACGTAGAGGCATAGATTTTTTTTCATGTGCAAAGTAAACACTCTATCTTATCACACAACAATGTTGTCCCGTCGCCATAGAAAGCATAGTTGAACTTGAACACAACAGCCAGCTGCAACTTGGTGAGTTTCTTGTCTTGGGTTTTCACAAAGTCCCCTGAGGCCCTGAGCAGTGGGCAGTGGTGGTAGGCATGGGCGGAGCCTTGTGGAGGCCAAACTGGGCTCCGGCCCCCCCTTGTCCGAGACAACTTTGCAGTAGTATATGCTTGGTTGGCCAGTGAAACCATCAGAACTGCAAAACTGAATGACTGAAAAGCCGTTGCATCTCTGCATTTGCATGAAACCTGCACAGGAGCAGTGGCAGGACTGACCTCATCTAGCATCTACGGTAGGACTGAGCAGCGACAGTTCAACTGTGTGATTGATGAATTTTCTAATCATCTTTCCTCTCTAGTTTGGCCTGAGATGCCCTCCTATATTAGCACCAAATTTTAGTTTCTATTATATGACTACGTTCGTAATGGTTTCGTCATTATAAATTGTACTATAAGTCTACTACTTTCTCACTAATCTAACATCTACTGTTTCTGATAAATTTGTAATGGTAATTTGGCCCCCCCTTAATTATTGGTCACGCTCCGTCACTGGTGGTAGGTGGCAGCAAGGGTTCCACTGCCTGCAAGTGCACCAGCAGGATGGGTGGGGCTGGACCGCTGGAGGCAGTACATGAGCTCAGACAGCATGGCAGATAAGAAATTTTATTGGTGTTGGCTGCAGGAAGCGAGGTGGTAACACAGGAAGGGGAGTGGAACGGACGATCAGGTGTGCTACAATCCAGTAAAATTCCTGTATTCTGGAATCTAGGGTCGGAAGCTGGCTGTTTGTTTCATATAGGGATTATAAAAGCTAAAACCACCAATATCCGACTGAAACAAACAGGGCTTCCTCCAGTGCAAATCCTAAGGCCTTCCCTAGCATCAAACCCAAAATGAAACGAATTTCAATAACTATATAAAGTATAGGATAACAGTAGAACATAATTTAATACATGGAAGATAAAGAATAAATAGTTTGTTACATATCTGCATTTTTTAGCAAGAACACACTAACATAGTCAAGCAAAACTCAAGATCAATAATGATACAAGCAGCAACAAGTTGGGCATGCACACCTGAAATGCAAGGCCCAGAATTTCTTGGGACAAATGGTAGAAATCATTGTGAACAATAGCAGCCACTTGACTTAAGCTATCAAATTGTTTCTCTAGCTTCAGGAAAAAAAAAATATTTGACAAAGGTCAATTACTATGAAACAATAATAGTGCTAAAAAAGATAGAACTGAAACTAGAATACAGTGTGATTTGCTTTGAGTACAACCATGGTATAATGTGGAAACCTAAAACTATCATTCAAAGTTTGTACATACACGAACCTGAACTGGCACAATAGCCTTATAAAGGAGCAAAACATCCCTAGCAGCAAAGCAGAACTCCTTAGCTACTCTTGCTGATGACAAAGATGCATCCTGCTCTGGTTATTCAACAAGAAAATGGATGTGCATCAAATCCTCATCCAATAGGAATTTACAGCTCACGAACACTAAAAAAGTGGAACGGTGCATTCGCATGCAATAGTCAATGCACGCAACTATGGGAAGAATGCATGCCATGATGAACAGAACAGTAGTTCTCATCTGTGAAACTGTGACGATGGATGAGTAGAACACACAAAAAAAACATAAGAATGTAGTGCCAGGCATACCTTGAGGGCTCCATGAACCAATTTCATTACTAGAAGTGCCGATTTAGATGTAAAACACTTCTCTGGCTGAAAAAGTAGATCAACAACAGAATCACCTTGGTCACCAGATTCCTGCAATAACAAGCCTCTTTATAAGTATGGAAGAAATGAACCCACATTGTACATGGAAACTCTTGGGTTACACTCACCAGACGACTATCATAATCACATTGTACAAGAATGTTCCTTGCTTTCACCAAGATCTCACCTCTCTTCCGTACAGCAAAATGAACTTCAACATCATCAACAAATTGGGTCAACTTGCCATCCTTTCTATCAGGCGAAAGAAACATCATGCTCCTAAGTTTGTTCTCGAATTCAGCTGTACTTCGCACGACATCTTGGAACTCAATTAGCTTGGATGCCTCATTGGGTACAGCCTGAAAACACATAATTAAAGCATCAGTCAAAAATTACCTGAAACAGCAACTGCCGACTTGCAATGCAAATGTCTACGGACAAGAGAACTTAAACGAGGAAGTTCATAGAACCCTAAGTTTCTTGTGGCTAATAAGGACATTTTGTAAGTTAGCTCATATCACTCTGTTCTTTTTCAACAAAATTTGATTCTTCCCTTCATGGAACTACAAAGATATATGACCCAAGTTTTCGTTTGGTGGTAAGTTTGATAATACAATGTGTGAATTAGAGGGATAACGTATTTTCTAGTTATTCTACATATATATATTTTCTGAACCGAACGATAGCTAGGTTGGTAGATAGTAGATACTACCTCCATCCTGAAAAGGATGCAATTATAAGGGGTCTTTCTCGAGCGGTGCATGAGAGCTGCATGTCATTTCATTAAGCAAAGAGAGAAAGTACAAGAGAGGGCAGAGCCTACTCCCGAAAACTCGCCATATTAAGAAAACTCATATCTAAAGTTTGTCCTTAGTCAAACTATCTAAAGTTTGACCAAGTTTATAGAAAATAGTATCAATATTTATGACATCAAATAGGTAATAATCTAATGACACTTATTTGGTATCAAAAATATTGATACTTGTTTGTATAGACTTGGTCAAGCCAAAATGGTTTGACTCGGTATTATGCTAGAATGGCATTCTTTTCAGGACAGAGGAAGTCCAATTAATGAGAATACAATCAACAAAACTAACTTCACTAGATCATTATAGTCTATAGAGTGTACTTATAGAATTATATCATGAAAATGTCTACAAACAAGAAAAGTAGAAAACTGAAAATAGGAAGCTCATCGAATCCCAAAGTTGCTTGTAGTTTGTAAGGATAGTGACTAAGTTTAGGTCACTGTTCCTTTTTCTATCAAATATGATTCTTCTTATTGTAGGACTCAAGTGTTCAATTGGTGGAAAGTAGGATACTATAACCAAAATAGAGGGTTAACATAACATGTACTTTAGTGATTTTATATACGTATTTTGTAACATCACATAATGCTCACTACAGCTATTAGAAGCATTCACAGGCCGATGGCTGCAAATCAAATCATATCGTTGTAGTTGAACCAATCAAAGGATTAGTTTATATAGCAAAAGAAAGATTGACAGCTCAATTAACAGTAAACAAAGAAACTATACTTGCTGGAAAGCCCCATATGTTCTGGCAGCAGTAGATGCTTGGTGAAGATAATGCAAGTTAAGATACAAATAGTTTTTGTCTCGCATTACAGATAGAAAAGATAATCATAATTCACAATGATAGTTCTTGAGACTTCCCTTCCTCATATAAATCAGGAAGAACGGTACCTTGGAGAGAAAGTGTGTGATAACCAGATCAGAAATTCTTGGCCAGGTTAACTTTGCAAAAGACTGAACCCACTTGCTATTTTCCATGCAAATGAATTTGCACACAAACTTGATGACATCAATTATTCTTGAGTACAGATTTGAACCATCTTTATTGTCCTTTAACAGTAAAAACCAGTTACATAAGGCAAACAAGAAGCAAGATTACTTAATCTGCAGAAAGTAATCAGGAAATAAAACTAATTTCGGCTTGTGTTCCAGATGAACAAATATCTAATTCCCCTGCACAATATTGCTAAAACAAAATATAATATTTACCAGTTGAATTGTTTCTTAAAATGAAGATACACATTCAGCACATATATAGTAATGTCTTGAAAAACTATGGCAAAGGCACACAGCTGACAACAAACTGGGTCAAGGTAGCCCTTGAAAACAGAAAGTTATTACTTAGAATAAATGTATTGACAAACAATTTTCTTTAGAAATCAGGAAACACCATGAAAGGCTTACTTTTATTTCCTCAGAAGGGGCTACACTCAAGACTGATACAGAGTGTTCTGGACCACCTTCCTCAGTCACTGACACCTGTATGTTACTGATTGCTGGAACCAGAATATGTTTCATCATCTTGTCTGCTATTTTTGCCATCCCATAGCCTAGGGCATCAATAGTCTGCAAAACAAAGAAAATGAAAAGGTCATACATTTGGAGTACAATGTTATCATGTAATATGGGGTCAACACTTATGCAAGGCGCCCATGGCAGCACCTGCCATCTCAGAAAAAGCCTAGAAGGACGCGTCTATAGTCTGGCCCCTAAGTAAGCGACTTTAGAGATACAGAAGTAAGGCATAAATAGGAATTAGTTGCATTTAAGGATATATGCTTCCATCAATTGCTTCCTTGTTGTCAGGAAACTCCTCTCTGTTTACAGGAGAGAAAATTATCAATAAGTGCCTAACTTGGATTTGATATTTAGATCCTTCTTGATCTCTGAGCCACATAGGTCTACCCAACCTAGCAATGACACCGCCTTCTCCAGAGGCTACCCCACCAAAGGTGCACAACATCGCCCTGCCATCTACTCATTCCAGTTCAAAATACTTGTTGCTTTAGCCTCTTCTACTATCTTCAAAATACTTGTTGTACAATTTTGAAGTAAATTTGACTCATTTTTTTTCCAATCTTACACCTCCTAAATTCCTTCATTGAGTAGCATGAGGAGTGAGTGTGTGCTTTTGGCATAATAAATGGCCACTTTATATAGAGGATTAAACATGGGTAGGATGGTGGATGGCCATTTCATTTACCTCCTTAGTTCCCACGCCAAGGCTAAAACAAAAGGTATTTTCAGTTTCAATCTAGTCCGCACTACACAACATATCAAAAGAAGATAGCATATGAACTCAAGGAGGTAGTGCCTGGTGGAGCTTCTAGTGACGTAGATATCTTTTTTTTCCAAAGTTGTCGCAATTTTAGCCGCTGAAGGATTAGATCAGTGTCTTAAATGTCCAACACAACAGCCCACAATCCTTGACAACAGCTATCTTTAACAACAATTGTATTCAATATTTCTATGGTAATGCAGCTTAAACTATGTACAGCTTATGTTCCATTCAATGTCCATCAAAAGCTCCCAACTAAGTTCCATTACCAATTGCATATTTTGTTTACAAGTTAGGGTTATGGTCAAACTTACTGGAGCAGTCAACCCATGATGCAGAAGTACCAACTGAATTTTCTCAGTAAAACTCACCTCCAATGCCTGCAGGGCAACAGGAAGCTCAACACCATGACTTCCACCGGAGTGACCTCTCGGAGTAGCCCTCACCACCACCTTACCTCCCTCTGGCGCAAATTCCACACACTCCTCCACATTCTTCCCAAGCCCCACTTGCAGCTGTATCACCATCATAACCACAACCCAACAACAACGATTAGCACAAATGCAAACCCTGACATAAGCTGAATCATTCTAAAGCGGAATTTCCTCGTCACCTCGTCGACAAGTTGCTCCCAGTCGCTCCTGAGGAGCCCAAATACGACCGGGTCGTCTTGACCAGATCCAGATCTGTCAGGATCGATCAGGAAGGTCTTGAGTTCAGCGACGGCAGCGGCCCTGTCAAGGGGGCTTGCTGCAGCACGGGCCTCGCGGAGGCGGGCGGCGAGCGAAGCAATTGTGGAGGCAGCAGCGAGGTGCTCCTGTCGCTCGGCGAGCTCGCGGCGGGCGGCGAGGAGGCGGTCGGCAAGGGCCCTGAGGTCGGAGAGGTCGGGCGAGGAGGCGAGCGGGGCAAGCGCGGAGTCGAGGGAAGACTTGAAGAAGGCGGAGGATTCGGCGGCAGAGGCTGCGCGGAGGAGCGCGTTGGCGAGGGCCCCGCGGTTAGAGGCAGCGAAGGAGAGGGCCGAGGCGTGCAGGCGGTCGGAGCGGAGGCGTAGGCGGTCGATGAGGAGGCGGAGGTCGGGCGCTGAGAGGGGCGTGGACGGGTCAGAGGCGTCGGCTGTGGTGGAGAGGAGGAGCTCGCGCACGTCGTCGGCAGCTTGCACTTGAGATCCAGCAGCCGAAGATGCACCAGCAGCTGCAGCTTGAGATCCAGCAGCCGAAGATGTACCAGGAGTAGACATTTTCCCCTTTCTGAAAGAAAAAACACCAATACTCAGTATTCACATACATTCACATATCACATACAGACCAGTGTGTCTCGCTCTCACCTTGGAATTGGATCCGTGACCGTGGAGACCGGAGTTTGGTTGGCCGTTGGGTGCTTGGGGCGAATCCGTCGGCGGGTCCTCTCGTCCTCTTCAGGGCCAGACCGCAGACGGCAGAGGATCCAGCAGCCTCGTCGTCACTCGTCAGGGGCTCCGCGGGGCAGGGAATGCGCGAGCGCGATACAGCAGCAGGGGCCAGGCCACCAGGGCTCGGTGGTCGGTGCGCCGTGCGCGCCTGGCCGCCTGCGCGGTGCGGCGGTGCGGGCAGCGGGCGTGCGGCGGCACGGGACTGGGAAGAGGGGAGGAAAAAGGAGAAAGGACAGGACTGGAGTCGATTTGGTTGACGAGGCATTTAAGCTCTGTTTGGTTTCTGCGCTCCTAAAATTTTTTCTAAAATTTCTGTTACGTCAAATGTTTATACATATATATGAAGTATTAAATATAGATTAATTATAAAACTAATTACATAACTTACGATTAATTTATGAGATGAATCTTTTAAACATAATTAGTCCATGATTTGACAACGTGGTGCTATAGTAAATATGTGCTAATGACAGATTAATTAGGCTTAAAAAATTATCTCGTAAATTAGTCTTCATCTATGTAATTGGTTTTGTAATTAATCTATATTTAATGCTCTTTATTAGAATCTAAACATTCGACGTGACATGAATTTTATGAGCGGCTAAGGCCCCGTTTGGCAGGGCTTCTCCACCGGCTTCAGAAGTCGTTTGGAGCCGTTTTCTACTAAACGGGGTAAAGTAAAATAGATTCACTTGTGAAGCCCCTAAAAACATGCTCTCACAGTAATTTAGGGTGGGATGGAGCCAAAAAAGTGGCTTCTCCCGGCTCCTCCTCCAGGCCCCTAGAAACATTCTCTCGCAGGGAAGCCATTTTGCCAAACGGTTTACTAAAACCGCTTCATCTCCACCGGTGAAACTGTTCGTGGAGCTGAAGCAAAAAAAATGCCTTCACTAGTAAAGTGAAGCCCTGTCAAACAGGGCCTAAAGAACCAAACACCCCCTTAGCTGCGTGCCATTATAAAAGTTCATAATTATCTATAAGTTATTAAAAAGTTTGAGCGGTTATAAGTATCACTGGTCAAAAAAAAATTACCTTGATGCCATTCCCGTCATATTCTGTTAGTTTTTAACGGTTCAACCATCCTGACATATGAGTTCGGCTAGTTAAAATGTCCAAAATGCCCCCGTCTTGTTTCTAGCCGGCAACCCTATCCTCTGCATGCCCTCATCGGGAGCGGCAGCTACAGAGCCCGGCGGCTCCTCTGCAACGGGCGGCGGGCGACCGAGTCGCGTAGGGCGGTGTGGGCGCGTGGCTTCAAGGTCGTCTTCTTCCATGGCTTCACCGGACAGCAGCTCCCGTGTCGACATCGGCTCCCATGACCGCACCGTACCTCGCCGCGAGGAGGCGCCCACGTCGTCCTCGGCTCCGACGCCGTGCTCTGCTCGGGCACCTGTTCGTAGAACGCCTTTACCGTGGTGCCGCAGGACCTCTGTGGTCGCGCTGATGCCTTTGCCGAGAGGATCAGCCCCGGCGTCTGCGTCCGCGACGACAGCACCTGGCGCACGCGCGGATGCGGCTTCATGGTGCAGTCGTAGTAGTTCTGCGGGCGCTCCGGTGGGATGTGCGGCACCTCTCAGTGACAATTCGCCGTGGACACCCTTCCCTACCCCCATCTTCAGCCTCCGTCGCCGGCGTCGTCATCGAGTAGGCGCTTGTCCAAGGCTTGGATCGCGTTCGTCGGGGTGATGATGCACTGATGCTGGAGTCGCTGACGGGGCGGCGCGCCATCTTTAAGGATGCAGAGAGCGGGAGCCCCACGGCCGCTTCTGCACGCTGCGCAGCCTCGGCTGCTTCACCGCCACGGCGCGCTTTGGTCGCTGCAGACTCGGCTCCTTTTCGTCACATAACGCGACGCATTCGATGATCATGGACACTTCGGGCGTTATGGGCGAAGGAGCAGTTGCATTTTTTGAATTTAAGGAGTTGTTGCATTGATGATGAAGAAGTTGACGAACGCGTCGTCTCTACGGCCGGCCGGCCGGCTTGCACAGGTGCACGTACGCCTTCCTGGTGACTGAAGAAGCTTACTGCTGCTACTTGCATATACGTGTACATACTTCTATTAGCTTGTTGCATACCTATATGTACATGATACACATACGTAGCCGATTAGTTCATGCATCTTGCCTCTTTTCTTTATAGGCAAATACGTGAATGCTTATACATTCTGGTTACTAGCTAGGTTCTTATATTGTTAGTCTGTGATCAACAACCCCCGCAGATAAATATAGACAACGCCATGTATAGTGGTCGCCTGTCTGGTGGGCTCTCTTTCTTAAATGAGTTTGAGCTCCATTACGTATTTTGAGGAATTCCTGCTAACACTATATAAGTAAACACTAAAAAAGATTATTGTGATGTATCTTGTCCCTTAGCTATAATTTTTTGTTGTGATGTCTTATGCAAAAGTTCTATGTAGTTTTCATTTTTTATCAGGTAGTACAAGTACTTGCTTTCGGCGATGATGGGCATGACGCTCCTCGTCCAACGGAACGCTCTCCTGCTCCATCCTCAATTTGGCGCCAAAACACTCATCCAACGAGTGGCACACGAGGAAAATGAAATTTCAACTCGCTTCTCTAGTCTGAGGGTATTTAAGTCTTTTTGTAGCTCAGTTTGACATCGTTAGCATCCAATGTGGATGGAATGGCGTGGAGGACAAAAGAGTTTCGACCAATGGCATATATGACCGCTCAAACTTTTTAATGGTTTATGGATAATTACAAACTTTTATAATGGCACACAGATAAAAGCCTCTTGGTCGATACACCTATAGGGTTGCAACCTTAAGGGCATGTTCGTTTCATCTCCAATCCATGGGGATTGGAAGGGATTTGATCCCCTACAATTTAAAATCCCCTTTTGATCCCCCTTTCATCCACTTGGATTAGAATAAACGAACAGGCCCTGTTTGAATGCAACAACTAAAGTTTAGGGTCAGTACGAGACGAATTTCATAAGCCTAATTAATATGTTATTAGTACATGTTTACTGTAGCACCATATTGTCAAATCATGGACTAATTAGTCTTAAAAATTCGTCTTATAATTAGTCTTAATATGTACATTTAATTTTAGAATTAGTCTATATTTAATACTCCATGCATATGTCTAAACATTCGATGTGACAGGGACTAAAGTTTAGGTGGGGGAAACAAACGCAGCATTAGTTGGGTTGGCCTGGTGGGCTTTTTTAGCACAAGAACCTTAACTTCGGGTCTACTCCATGCATGTGTCCAAACATCCGATGTGACAGGGCGGAGGGGTGTCGGTGTTTTTGGACCACCAATGAGTAAATTTGTATTTGCGCGTCTGGCTCGGATGGTGTGCTCGGAGGATACAAGGGTTTATACTGGTTTGGACAGAACGTCCCTATGTTCAGTTTGTTGCTGCTCGTGTTACCGGCACTTGGTTTGCAGTAGGGGTTACAAACGGGCGAGAGAGGAAAAGGATCTCAAGTCTTTGGTGAAAGAGTGAACGGGTGCTGAGAGCTCGAGCGCTGCTCAGCCGTGTGTTCATGTCGTGTTCTTGTGTTTTCTATCTCGTGATCTGGGTCTTGTGCGGATCTGGCCCTCCTCTCATGGGGTGCCCTGCTTTCCCTTTTATAGGCCAAGGGAAAGCGTAGGTTACAGCGGAGGAAAAGGAGAAGAACCAGAGAGAGGAAGGCTTTCAGGATCACCGGGTCCTTATTCCCCTTCATGCGGGACCTGCCGACCCTATAGATGTCAACAGGGATGGCTCCACGTCGTGGCCCTGTTCGTCACTGGCACTATGCGCAGGCGTCATTTGTTAGTCATGGCGTCCCATTCCGTCCCGACAGGTGTCGTGGTGAACTGACACGCCTGTCAGTGTTCGTAGGAGGGTTAGGCGGAACAGCACCGGTACGCCCGACGCTGTTCTTGATGTGAATCCTCAGGAATGGCCTGTCATGGCCACGGGTTACATCGGGGCATGTCGATCTCTTCCTTGGTGTTAGAGTTTTAACCTAGGCCCATACGCTTGGACCTGGAGTGGTTGGCGGTGGTATGGGTCCCCGTCGAGCGAGATGGAGCCCGGACCCGAGGGGTTAGGCGAGACAGAGCACAAACCCAAGGGTCAGGCAAGACAGAGCCCGCGGCCTCGGGGTCGGGCGAGATAGAGCCCTCCCCAAAGGTTGGGCGAGGCGGAGCCCACATCCTGGGGTTGGTTGGAGCTGTAGTCACGCTCTTGACTGCTCGGATGAATCAATGTTGATGACCATTAGCTCCTCCTCTTTGGGTACCCTAGTATTTGTCCCCGATAGTAGCCCCTGAGCCTACGGAGGAGTAGAATACTCCTTTGGAGGTTTTTCTGGATGGGAGGACTCTGAGGACGGCGATTCCCTTTTGTCATGATCGGACCCCTTGAAGGTATAGCCGTGAGATTTGGTGGGTTGGAAAAGGTCTTTCCTAATTCTAACCCCTATGGGGGTCTGTCATTCTGCGACCACGCGTTCGGTCTCCTTACGAGTCCAACTTTCCTCGAGCCCCCGCCCGTAGCAGGGGTCCGGTCAGAGGTCGATTCTTCTTTGTGATTGTCTTTCCTCAAGCATTTTTTCGATAAAAATGGAGAGGCTGAGCCATGCCATGATTTCCCTCTATGGACGAATCATGGTGCTTGGTGAGCTATTAATGGGCTAGTCTGAGTGGAGCCTCGGCATCCTATTTGCGAGGGTCCACCTTGGGTCAGCTGATGACCGACTCTAGATTCTTAGTGGTCAATCCATATAGTTCTCGGATCCGTTTGACCGGTCCCGAGGGCTCTCTGCCTTTCTTCGAAGAAAAACCATGGATAATATCTGGCCGAGACTCGAACGTGGGCCAGGATGCTCGCAGTGCTTGTGCGCTCGGGTACTGGCCATTGGTGGGCCCATCCCTTCCCACCCCTCACTCTAAAGGTGTCCGGAGCGATTGTCGAACCCGATGATGGGCCCACCTTCGAACTCCTGGGCCTAGACGGGTCATAGGAGCGTTTTTAGCTCGGTATCCCTCTTACCTATGACGGGCCATGTTCCGTTTGGGGAGGCGGAACGTCCGATGCATTTTCCGAGGGGACGGTCATAGGTTGCGTGCGTGCACCCCATGACGAGACATGGTGATAGGTCGTGGTAGGCGCGGAGATCTAGGCGGGCGGTTGGTGTGGTAGAACCTCTTAAGAAATTGGGCCCATGTGCACCTATCGATGTCTCAACAAACCTCAGATAGCGTGCACAAGTTCCCAACAACTTAACAGGTCTGTCGGGTGTCCTCGGGAAACCCAAATCATCCACGAATCTTTTCCAAACAGGATCCCAATCACGGTCATTGCAGATTACAACAGTTTTCAATATACATACCAGAGATTATAAAGCGGAAGACTTAAGTTTTGATATTACAAACTAGTTGTTTTAAACTTACAAAACCATAATTGTCATACAACCATAGTAGCGGGATAATATTACATTAACATTATTTATTTCACACAAACTAGTGCCTTGTCCAAAGGCCATTCATCATTCCTCATCGTCATCGACTTCAAACACTGACATGCAATAGGGACCAAAACAAGCCTGCACATGCGACTCACCTGCAACAAAGGTTAACAAACCCTGAGTACAAAAGTACTCAACAAGACTGACCCGACGAAAAAGGGCGAAGGTCTTAGGGATGCAGGTGTTGGGTCAAGGTAAGGATGTAGAAAGATTCAAAAGTTCTTTGCCAAAAGCTTACTATTCTTGATCCTAGTTTCAAGTTTTACCCCTAAGTACTTTAGTTCATTATCTTCAACCAAGTGTTCATATCCCATGTTCCAATCCTTCTCATCCCATTCTTTTTCTCATGTTTTAGTAATTCACTAGTCCTGCATTGCTTCTGTAATGAATCGAGTCTCCATATCCGCGGAGCACCGGCAATTTGAATTGATTCAAGTCCCAGCTGGGGATTCCTTATCATACGACATATGTAGAACTTAATCTTGCATATATCAACCTTGCTATCGGATCCTCCCGTACTAAGCCGTCTCCACGCCACCCGAGAGCACAGCACGCCTCAAATCCAGCCACATTCAAGCCATGAGGGTACACGCTACTCCCGCCATCTCACCACTCCTAGTGCGTGGGCATTCGTCTTAGTATCGGATTAGCCGAAGTAGGCTTACCGAAGTATGTGACAAGTACTATAAAGTGTCTCGTTCAAAAGATCCACAATGAGTGGCCTTTAAGCGACATAGTCGGCAACATTACCCAACATTCAAGATAAGCCACCCAACTAGTCTCTAGTTCATTCTATCTTCTTTCTTTCTTTCTTTGGCCAGTATGCCATCTTTGAGTGTATCGAAACTTTTACTTTGAAAACCTACCATAAAGCATACTAAGCAATTCTACGCCTTTGTAAATGAAATCATCTTCAAGGATGGTGAACAATCAACAAGGTAGGCAATGCATCAAGTAGGTAACATTTGAATAAATCAACTTAATGCAATAAGTAACATAGGTGATAAACTTTTCAAAGTAAACAAGGTAATGGTTTAATGCATAAACCGAGGCTTGCCTTCGTTGATGATCTCAGGTTCCCTATCAGTACCACAATTATCAAATCCCGTGACAACCGGGGATTCTTCTAGGACTTGCTCAACTAGAATCGTTTCACTCTCGGGTTCTACACGAAATGATAACATATGCTTTAACATGATGATAATGTAAACATGATGCTTTCATGGTACATGAAATGTAACAACACCCCGAATACGATTTTCCTTCACGGTACAGTTGTAAGCCAACAAAACCAACTTGTAATTCTACCGGCAAGAACCACACATGTGACTTGACCAAACTGATCTTGAAACCCTACTGGTCACACAACATGACCCAAACAAAAATTAAACCCTAACCCTAACAATTAGGGTTGCTTTTATTCAATTTTTAATTAATTTAAAATAAGCCCAAAAATAAACTTATTCCAAATGACCTCAAAATTTTATGTAAGCTTCCGCATAACAAATTAGTGTACCAAAATAAATTTCATAATTTTTAGAGCTATACAGTGGCCTACAAAAATTATGGAAATTGCATTTATTAATTAATGGACTGAATATTTGAACATTAAAAATTTATTCAAATTTCAAGTCTCAAATTTTTAAACCATACTAGAGCATGTACAGAAGCTACACAAAATTTTTCAGAATTTTTGGAGCTATGATTATTTTCCTATAAATTTCCAAAGATTTAGCACTATTCAAAATTAGAAAATAATAAAAAGCACTATTCTCTCTCTTGCTCTCACTGACAGCCGGCCCCCACCTGTCATCCCCAACCTCGGGCATTGACCGTGGCTGCGACGGCGCTGACCGGCGCAAACTCGCCGACGATGAGCCCAACAGCGACGGCCAAAGCACTAACATGTTCACAAGAGCTAAGCGCATCGATTAGTGGCACTTTGGAGGTTAATTACGGCATGGAATAAGGTTGACACCGGCCATGGCGGACGCGGTGGCACGGCGGCGTTACGCTGGCGAAACAAGGTCGGTAACGGAGAAATAGAGCGTACAGGAAGCATCAGTGGCTCACCCCGATCGTGTTGAAGCAACAAGCAGGACCGGAGAAGCTCTGGTGACGCCTTTCGACGGTGACCGGGATTACGGCGGAGCAGACCTCGTCGACGATGGAGTTCCGGCGACTGCAGTGGACAAAATGAGTAGGCAAGAGTGGAATGAGTACTACAACATCGCGATGAAACCAGAGAGCCAACAATCGAGGGCAACGGCTCACCGGATGAGGCTGGCCACGGTGAATCGACGTTTCCGTTGAGGTCGCCGGCCGCGAGGAAGATGAACGTGGATAGCGAGCTCTCGGTGAACTCAGGCGGTAACCATAGCTCGGTCGAATGCGCGAGGAGCAGGCGGAACTAGAACATGGCTTTTACGGGGCTTGCTTGCGCTGAGGAGATGAGAGAAGCTCGCCGGAGTCGAGACGGCGGCGTCGGAAAAACAGAGGGAGGGAAGAAAAATGAACGACGACGTCTAGGCTTTATAGCTCGGCCAGGAGCGCGCGGACTCGACATGCAGCGAGCTGCTCATGCTAGCGCAAAGCCGAGGGCAGTCGCAGACGCGCCTGGAAGGCCAGAGAAAGGACGCCGGCGGTGGGGCGGTGGTCGGCTACTGTTCCGAGAAATTACAGAATTGCCACTGAGTTCATTTTGCAAATTACTCTCAAATTTTCTAAAGAAGTTGAAAATCTCCAAAAATGAAAGTTGCTCAACTTTTCAAACTATACAACTTTGCTTCAATGAACATTTTCAAATTCTGCCTCCATTTTAAAATTTGAATTTGGGGTGCATTTGAGTATTTGAATCATTTCAAAATTACTCCAAATTTTATATGTAAACTTGAAAAACTTTGAATACCAAAGTTGATCCACATAAAATAATCTTCAACTTTGTTTTTTGCCTCAACCCCAAATTCCACATGGATTTTGAATTAGTCAAAAGGGGCAAAAAGGACTTTTATAATTTGAATTTGAATTCAAATTTGATTTGTCTTTCTTTTACTTTAACTTTGATTGTTGACCAGTAACATGGCCTATTAGGGTTATTTGAGTCAAAAGACACATGGCCTCACATGATCACATGAAATTTGACCCTTGTGGTTATGATCTTTATTTGGGGTTTTGAAACACATCACATGAAATAACAACATTATGAAATAAAGCTTATTTAGTGAATGCATTCAAAATTTTCTACTCCATGAATGCTTTTTAATGCATATGATGACCTGTCAAATTTTAGTGCTAGGTCAAAACACCAGAGGTGTTACAACCTTTCCCCCTTAAAGAAATCTCCACCCGAGATTTAAAACTTAAGGCTAAGTAATGGAAAAGGAAATGTGTCAAGCTAACACATCATAACTTTATTCAAAAGACTAGTGAGGGGGTTTTCCATTCTTTTGACAAAAGAAACAAGTTACAATATAGACAAGGTATTGCAACTAGAGAGAAGCAAAGAAGTCAGGAAAGTTTTCTTCTAAGTAATCCTCGGACTCCCAAGTAGCTTCTTCTTCAGTGTGCTGGTTCCATTGTACTTTGTAGAACTTCATTGTACGCCTTCGAGTGACACGATCTTTCTGATCTAAGACTCTAATGGGGTACTCGGCATAAGTCAAATCAGGTGCTAGTTCTACATCACCAAAGTCGATCACTTGGTCAGGTACTTGAAGACACTTCTTCAACTGGGATACATGGAAAATATCATGCACAGCTGACATGTGATCTGGTAGCTTGACGCGATAGGCGACTGGTCCACATCTTTGTTGGATTTGAAATGGACCGACATAACGGGGCGCCAACTTTCCCCGAATCCCAAAACGATGAACTCCTTTCATTGGCGATACCTTGAGGTAGACATGATCTCCCACTATGAATTCTAGCGGTCGCCTCCTCTTATCAGCATAGCTTTTCTGTCGGGATTGAGCTACCTTCATATTAGCTTGTATGAGTTTAACTTTCTCTTCTGCTTCCTTGACCACATCCGATCCAAAGAACCAACGTTCTCCAACATCTGACCAATATAAAGGTGTCTAGCATCTACGACCATACAATGCTTCAAATGGTGCCATTTTAATGCTCTCTTGATAGCTATTGTTATATGAGAATTCAGCTAAGGGAAGGCATTCATCCCATATAGCACCATAGGAGAGAACACATGCTCTTAACATATCTTCAAGAATTTGATTCACCCTTTCCGTCTGTCCATCTATTTGCGGATGATAAGCAGAACTACGGATAAGTTTAGTTCCCAAAGACTCATGTAGACTTTTCCAAAACTTGGATATGAACAATGACCCTCTGTCAGAGACAATGGTCTTGCGTGCCCCATGCAGACTAAAGATTCTATCCAGATAAAGCTTTGCATACTGCTCCGCTTGATATTTATCTCTGACTAGTAAGAAATGAGCTATCTTGGTTAGGCGATCAACAATAACCCATATTGAATTGTAGCCTGCAGATGTCCTAGGCAACCCTACTATGAAGTCCATATAGATATCTTCCCACTTCCAAGATGGAACTGGCAAGGAATGTAATGGACCCGCAGTCTTCATGTGAATCGCTTTGACTCTCTGACAAGTATCACATTTGGCCACATATTGAGCTATTTCTATTTTCATTTTGACCAACCAATATCTCCTTCTCAGATCATGATACATTTTGTTGCTACCTGGATGAATAGAGTATCTTGTAGAATGAGCTTCATCAAGAATCTGCTTTCGCAGCTCCGGATTTTTGGGTACTACCAATCTATCCTTGAACCATACGACATCTGATTCATCAATCTTGAAACATGTTGATCTTCCAAATCTGACTTTATCCTTGATATGGGCTATGCCCTTACTTTTCTGTTGAGCAGCAATGATCTGATCTTTGATAGTGGACTCAACTGCAATATTGGACAGGGACCCTTGTTCTATGATTTGTAAATTCAGATGCTCCATCTCTTGACATAATGTTCGTTGCATAGGTTCTACAATCAGGCAATGACAATGACTCTTGCGACTCAGGGCATCAGCAACCATATTAGCCTTGCCCGGATGATAATACACTTCTAAGTCATAATCTTTGATAAGTTCTAACCATCTTCTTTGCCTTATATTCAACTCTGACTGAGTGAAGATATATTTTAAACTTTTGTGATCCGTATAGATATAACATATATTGCCCAATAAATAATGTCGCCAAATCTTGAGTGCATGAACAACAGCAGCTAATTCAAGATCATGGGTGGGATAATGTTCTTCATGCTTCTTGAGTTGTTTGGAAGCATACGCTATGACTCTGCCTTCTTGCATAAGAACATAGCCAATACCAATTCTAGAGGCATCATAATAGATATCAAATGGCCTCTCGATATCAGGTTGTGCTAATACTGGTGCAGTTGTCAGCAACTTCTTCAATGTCTGAAAGGCCTCCTCACATCCAGTTGACCATTCAAACTTAGTTTGATTTTTCAGCAGTCTAGTAATTGGCTTCACAATTTTGGAGAAGTCAGGGATAAACCGACGGTAATAACCTGCCAACCCCAGAAAACTACGAACTTGATGAACAGTGGTAGGTGCTTTCCAGTTAAGGACTTGTTCTACTTTGCTCGGATCAACAACTATACCTTCAGCAGATAACACATGACCTAGAAATTATACTTCCTCTAACCAGAATTCACATTTGCTGAATTTGGCTTATAATTGGTGATCTCTTAATCGTTGTAGAACAATGCGGAGATGTTCCGCATGTTCTTCTTTGCTCTTAGAATAGATAAGAATGTTATCAATGAATACCACTATAAACTTATCCAACTCGGGCATGAAAACTGAGTTCATCAGGTATATGAAATGAGCCGGGGCATTGGTCAGCCCAAAAGACATGACTAAATACTCATATAGACCATATCGGGTAGTAAACGCTGTCTTCGGCACATCTTCTCGTCTGATCTTAATCTGGTGATAGCCTGATCTGAAGTCTATCTTTGAGAACACCTTAGCTCCCACAAGTTGATCAAAAAACAAATCAATTCGGGGTAAGGGGTATTTGTTCTTTATGGTGACTTCATTTAACGGCCGATAGTCAACACATAACCTTAAGGTTTGGTCCTTCTTCACGAAGATAGCAGGGCATCCCCAAGGTGATGAACTGGGTTGAATGAAACCCTTGTCTAACAACTCTTGTAGTTGCATTTTTAATTCTGCTAGTTCTTTGGGTGGCATCCTATATGCTCTTCTGGACACAGGTGCCGTTCCTGGTTTTAGGTCAATTCTAAACTCCACATCTCGGTCTGGTGGCAGTCCCGACAGATCATTGAGAAAAACATCCATAAATTCACATACCACAGGAATGTTCTTGGCTTCTTCCATAGTAGTTGTATAGACTGTTCCAACTGTACTCTTAGGAAAGGGAAGTTGGATGAGAAGTTGGGTTTTGCTGCCAGGTACATTTACTCTTATGGTTCTACGCAGGACATCTATGATAGCCCCATGTTGAGTTAACCAGTTCATACCAAGGATCACATCTATATCTTGATCCTTTAATATCAGCATGCTGGAAGGGAACTCATGTCCTCCCAAATCAATAGGTACATGATGAACTATCTCCCTTGTACAGAGTCGTCCCCCGGGCGACTGTATATGATATGGTTCTTTTGTTTCCCCAATAGTTATCCCATGCTTCACAACAAATGTACGATTGATGGATGTATGGGATGCACCGGAATCAAATAAGGTAATTGCAGGGTGCTTAGCAACGGGAAACATACCAATCATTATTGGTTCTCCTTCTGGAATAGATTCCACCTGAGTATAGAAGACCCTTCCAGATTTCTTCTCAGCCTGACCTTTTTCGACTATTCCGAGCATTGCCCTTGTCTTGATTACGAGCTTGAGTAATGAGGGGCTTTGGGTGCATCAGATTGTTCTTCCTAGGATACTGGACATTCTCGGGAAAAGTGTCCGGGTTTACCACAATTATAGCATGGATAATTGTGATTACGGGAGTTGCATTGCGGTTTGCATTATTTGTATTGTTTTGTCATTGCGCGTGCTTGATGAGTATAAAGCGTATTAATTGCGGTGAATAAAGATTTGTTTGCTGCTTTGGCTTTGTTGTGGGCGGAATGGTGCACGACCATGATTCTAAGGATGGTAGATCACCTTTTGACTCTTTCCACTTGACGATCCGGAAGCAAATGCTCTCTTCTTCTTCGCCTCCTTGTGTCGGCGGTAATTCTCCTCTGAAGCGATAGCAATGTTGACAGTCTCATGATAAGTTGCGTTGCCACAAGTTGCCATCATGGTCTGAAGTTTGGTATTCAGACCTCTCATGAAATGATTCTTCTTCTTTACATCGGTATTCACATACTCTATAGCATCTTCGCGACAGTGATTGAAACGCCCAACATAGTGCATCACCGGGTGCTCCCCTTGCTTAAGAGCCAGGAACTCTTCTAACTTCATGGTCATCACCCCATCTGGAATATAGTGTGCCCTGAAGGCATCCTTAAACTCCATCCAGGTGATTTGGTGACCAGCGGGCTGTATAGCTACCAAATTTGCCCACCAGGCACCAACAGCTCCTCAGAGTTACTGTGCCACAAACCTTGGTTTCTGAATCTCGATGCAATGAATCAGCTCAAACTTTTGCTCCATTGTCCGAGAGCCAATCGTCACTTCTAAAGGCTCTTACGCCTTAGAGAACACAAAGCGAGGGCGTGTGTCAAGAAAATCAATATAGGTTGTCTCGTCATTTCCATTATTGCGGCGGCCATGATTAGGGTGTGGTGCTTGTTGGTTCTGAGCCATTTCCCTTAACAACCTAGCATTCTCGGCCGTTGCATAGACGAAAAGCGATTATGGCATCTGCCATACTCGGAGGCATTGGTGGAGGATTTGGGACTTCATCATTGTCTTCATAAGTACCAAACACCGATTCGGGTGTTAATGCGAGGCATCTGTCAGAGAGACATGTTTATTTACATTATTATTTTATTGAAAGCGGTTAAAAGGTTTCATGCTACAAAGGTTTCTTATTTATGTTACATGTCTTGTATCCCACAAGACAACCCTGGTTTACTAGGAAAGCAGTAAAGGAACTATTACTACTCTGAGCTTTTAGTCATCGGCATCCGTGTCCATATCGGACTCAACCTCATCTTCATCGGAAAAGTACACTAACTCCTTAGGATCCTCCTCCTCTTCTTCATTCTCGACTTCTCCTGGGTCTACAATCATTTCTTCATCTGTAACTTCACCATCCCCATGAGGAGGATGAAGTTGAGCGTACATCATGTGAACATTCTCATGAAGAATGGCATTGTCCATCTCTAGGTCTTCTACGTAGAACTCCAACTCATGGATGCATTCATTGGCCGCATCCTCTCGTGTCCAGGCTTCATTCCGCAACTCGGTATTCTTAGTGATGTCCCTTTCCATTTCCGCCAGCTTCTCTTGATCTTTGGCATGAGCTCGACGAAGAGTGTTGAGCTCCTTGGTAAGGTTCTCAATATTGGCGGGATTGCTTGAAGATTCTTCATCTCCTAGGGTCTTGGAACTTCTTTCACCAAGCTCACGGTTACGCGGTGCCAACTGGTGACGAGGGACTCTGTAGGTCCAGTGGACTTGCGTGCGGTTATCTTGGTCTTTGCCATAGCATGTAGAATTTAGGATAGGGCTATAAGGATAGCTTGAGGATAATGGAGGTTAGCAAGAATGGGATTGACATTACTTACCCAACCACTTTTAAGGGGAATTATTATGCAAGGTGTTCAAGCATGATGCATGAATCGATCTTATGAATCCGAGTACAAAAGATTTATACAATCAAAAGTACTAGATTTTTAATACATAGGACAAACCTAATCATATTATCCGCCACAAACTTTCAAATATGATAAGATTGAGGCTAGATCAGAGGTAAGAAGAAAGAAATTTGAACTCAAAATATCCAGTTTGAACTCACAAAACCATAATTGTCATACAACCATAGTAGCGGGATAATATTACAGTAACATTATTTATTTCACACAAACTAGTGCCTTGTCCAAAGGCCATTCATCATTCCTCATCGTCATAGACTTCAAACACTAACATGCAACAGGGACCAAAACAAGCCTATGCATGCGACTCACCTGCAACAAAGGTTAACAAACCCTGAGTACAAAAGTACTCAACAAGACTAACCCGATGAAAAAGGGCGAAAGTCTTAGGGATGCAGGTGTTGGGTCAAGGTAAGGATGTAGAAAGATTCAAAAGTTCTTTGCCAAAAGCTTACTATTCTTGATCCTAGTTTCAAGTTTTACCCCTAAGTACTTTAGTTCATTATCTTCAACCAAGTGTTCATATCCCATGTTCCAATCCTTCTCATCCCATTCTTTTTCTCATGTTTTAGTAATTCACCAGTTCTGCATTGCTTCTGTAATGAATCGAGTCTCCATATCCGTGGAGCACCGGCAATTCGAATTGATTCAAGTCCTAGCTGGGGATTCCTTATCACACGACATATGTAGAACTTAATCTTGCATATATCAACCTTGCTACCAGATCCTCCCGTACTAAGCCGTCTCCACGCCACCCGAGAGCACAGCACGCCTCAAATTCGGACACATTCAAGCCATGAGGGTACACGCTACTCCCGCCATCTCACCACTCCTAGTGCGTGGGCATTCGTCTTAGTATCGGATTAGCCGAAGTAGGCTTACCGAAGTATGTGACCAGTACTACAAAGTGTCTCATTCAAAAGATCCACAATGAGTGGCCTTTAAGCGACATAGTCGGCAACATTACCCAACATTCAAGATAAGCCACCCAACTAGTCTCTAGTTCATTCTATCTTCTTTCTTTCTTTCTTTGGCCAGTATGCCATCTTTGATTGTATCGAAACTTTTACTTTGAAAACCTACCATAAAGCATACTAAGCAATTCTAAGCCTTTGTAAATGAGACCATCTTCAAGGATGGTAAACAATCAACAAGGTAGGCAATGCATCAAGTAGGTAACATTTGAATAAATCAACTTAATGCAATAAGTAACATAGGTGATAAACTTTTCAAAGTAAACAAGGTAATGG
The DNA here is from genome assembly GCA_904845875.1 of Miscanthus lutarioriparius. NCBI lineage: Eukaryota > Viridiplantae > Streptophyta > Magnoliopsida > Poales > Poaceae > Miscanthus > Miscanthus lutarioriparius. The sequence continues at coordinate 75,920,650 of CAJGYO010000008.1, read as the reverse complement.
TTTAATGCATAAACCGGGGCTTGCCTTCGTTGACGATCTCAGGTTCCGGATCAGTACCACAATTATCAAATCCCGTGACAACCGGAGATTCTTCTAGGACTTGCTCAACTAGAATCGTTTCACTCTCGGGTTCTACACGAAATGATAACATATGCTTTAACATGATGATAATGTAAACATGATGCTTTCACGGTACATGAAATGTAACAACACCCCGAATACGATTTTCCTTCACGGTACAGTTACAAGCCAACAAAACCAACTTGCAATTCTACCAGCAAGAACCACACATGTGACTTGACCAAACTGATCTTGAAACCCTACTGGTCACACAACATGACCCAAACAAAAATTAAACCCTAACCCTAACAATTAGGGTTGCTTTTATTCAATTTTTAATTAATTTAAAATAAGCCCAAAAATAAACTTGTTCCAAATGACCTCAAAATTTTATGTAAGCTTCCTCATAACAAATTAGTGTACCAAAATAAATTTCATAATTTTTAGAGCTATACAGTGGCCTACAAAAATCATGGAAATTGCATTTATTAATTAATGGACTGAATATTTGAACATTAAAAATTTATTCAAATTTCAAGTTTCAAATTTTTAAACCATACTAGAGCATGTACAGAAGCTACACAAAAGTTTTCAGAATTTTTGGAGCTATGATTATTTTCCTACAAATTTCCAAAGATTCAGCACTATTCAAAATCAGAAAATAACAAAAAGCACTATTCTCTCTCTTGCTCTCACTGACAGCCGGCCCCCACCTGTCATCCGCAACCTCGGGCATTCACCGTGGCTGCGACGGCGCTGACCGGCGCAAGCTCGCCGATGATGAGCCCAACAGCGACGGCCAAAGCACTAACATGTTCACAAGAGCTAGGCGCATCGATTAGTGGCACTTTGGAGGTTGATTACGGCATGGAATAAGGCTAACACCGGCCATGGCGGACGCGGTGGCACGGCAGCGTTACACTGGCGAAACAAGGCCGGTAACGGTGAAACAGAGCGTACAGGAAGCATCAGTGGCTCACCCCGATCGTGTTGAAGCAACAAGCGGGACCGGAGAAGCTCTGGTGACGCGTTTCGACGGTGACCGAGATTACGGCGGAGCGGACCTCGTCGACGATGGAGTTCCGGCGACTACAGTGGACAAAACAAGCAGGCAAGAGTGGAATGAGCACTACAGCATCGCAAAGCTGCTCATGCCAGCGCAAAAATGCCAGCGAGCTGCTCATGCCAGCGCAAAGCCGAGGACAGTCGCAGACGCGCCTGGAAGGCTGGAGAAAGGACGCCGGCGGTGGGGCGGTGGTCGGCTACTGTTCCGAGAAATTACAGAATTGCCACTGAGTTCATTTTGCAAATTACTCTCAAATTTTCTAAAGAAGTTGAAAATCTCCAAAAATGAAAGTTGCTCAACTTTTCAAACTATACAACTTTGCTTCAATGAACATTTTCAAATTCTGCCTCCATTTTGAAATTTGAATTTGGGGTACATTTGAGTATTTGAATCATTTCAAAATTACTCCAAATTTTATATTTAAACTTGAAAAACTTTGAATACCAAAGTTGATCCACATAAAATAATCTTCAACTTTTCTTTTTGCCTCAACCCCAAATTCCACATGGATTTTGAATTAGTCAAAAGGGGCAAAAAGGACTTTTATAATTTGAATTTGAATTCAAATTTGATTTGTCTTTCTTTTACTTTAACTTTGATTTTTGATCAGTAACATGGCCCATTAGGGTTATTTGAGTCAAAAGACACATGGCCTCACATGATCACATGAAATTTGACCCTTGTGGTCATGATCTTTATTTAGGGTTTTGAAACACATCACATGAAATAACAACATTATGAAATAAAGCTTATTTAGTGAATGCATTCAAAATTTTCTACTCCATGAATGCTCTCCAATGCATATGATGACATGTCAAATTTTAGTGCTAGGTCAAAACACCAGAGGTGTTACAGTTGGTTTCCTTGCACCCATCACCCCTATAAAACCAAAGGGTTAGCCCTCTGTGTTTCATACGCACGCCTGCATCCTTACCTCCGTAGCCACGCCGCCGCCGCCAATGCTTAGGTTTCTTGCTTCTGCATCTCCGCCGCCGTTGAGCTTGCATCCATCCGCCCCACCTCCAATGGATCCTTGGTGTCGTTCCGACATCACCCTCCAGCGCATGGAGGGCCTCATCCATCGCGGTCTTCTCCGCGCGCGAACCTCAGTCGAGGAGTGGTTGCTGCCCGGTGATGAGGATTCGCCGTCGTCACACGACAGCTATGTGGTGTCGTTCGCCCACTTCCACGAGCGTGGGCTCATGACCCCCGCCCACAAATTCCTTTGGGGGTTGCTACACTTCTACAAGATTGAGCTATAGCATCTCAATCCCAATGGGATCTAGCACATGGTGGCGTTCGTCACGTTGTGCGAAGGATTCCCCTACTTCGACTTATGGAGGCATTTCTTCACCGTCAATCTCTAGAAGAAGAGGGAGAAGGGTGGTAGGCAGGAGCTACACATGCCGATGGAGTGCGTCGGCATCCAACTTCGAAACAATCGGGTCGATGAGTACCCGTCCATGTGGATCTCGACGTCCAACTAGGGGTGGCACTCGCAGTGATCGAAGAGGCCCCAAAGCAGTGGAGGAAGTGGGGCATCCCAGAGAAGGACAAGAAGAAGATCCGAGACCATATCACCGCCATCCACATCCTGAAGGAGAATGACGTGAAAGGGTCAGATGTCATCGGGGCTTACCACGCGAGGAGGGTGGTGCCGTTGATGACGCGTGCGCTCCCGCTATACGCGATGGCGCCCGGGGCGTTATTCGACGGAATGACGCTCGCCGAAGGAACGCTCCCCAACTCCAAGATCATGCAACACATCAAGGAGGCAATGGAGCCTTTGCGGGACAATGCGGGTGCCACCCTCGACTTCGTCTACCCGGTGCTGGGGCATCCTCCGATGCGATCAGAGCCAGGCTACGTTGTCTTCATAAGTTTTCCTTTCTCTTGCCTTCTCTTTAATTGATTTCCTGACCCCATGAGACTAACTTTGAGAGGGGCGGGACCAGCTGAGGGACCTCATCCTCATGGATCACCCGACACCGCTGCTGAGGGATTCGGCCATGAGGGCGGCGAATCACGCCGAGGGTGAGCGGCTGAGGAAGGCAAAGGAGGACAAGAAGGGGAAGAAGTAGCGAAAGCTGCAGGCGCGCGAACGAGGGGAGGACACTGACAACGATGATATGGTGATGACGACAAGGTGATGGAGGAAGAAGAAATGGTAGCCAACGATATCGAGTGGGACAACCTAGAGAACGAGAATGCGCTGATAGGCATCGGTTTGTCTTTGCAGGCATTGGGACCCTTCCCGTTCCATGGAGGGGAGGGTACGTCTAGGGAGCCGATGGAGGTGGGCCATTCTGATGACGGCCCATGGAACTGACGGAGGCAGGCCATACCGTCGTCCTGCCCCAGGAGCTAATAGAGGTGGGCGGCTCTGCCGTCGCACCCGAGGTGCCAGCGGAGGCGGGCGGCTCCACCATCGTGCCCCAAGAGCCAAGGGGAGCGGGGCATTCCACTAATGTGCCCTAGGAGCTACCAGGGGCGAGCCCCTCTGCCCAAGAGCAGGGGGCAGGCTCGAAACGGCCTCGTTCTGACGAGGCGGAGCAAAGGTCGGGGGGTTCATCCCTCAAACGCATCTGTCGCCCAACGGCGCTAAGGTGAGTTATCAATTCCTCTATTTTTTCTTGTTTTAGTCGAATTTCATTGTGACTTATGTTTGTTGTACCTTGCAGCATCGGCAGGCAGCGGAATCCTTGGGCGCTGGCGCCAAAGAAGAGTATCGCCCTCCAATCAGGGTGGCAGCCGTCGGCTGGTGTCGTGCCTATTTCGGGCGGGAGCGGCGCCTGTGTGACCACGTCGCCGGCCAGTCAGGCGGCGCCCATGGTGGCGCCTGTGCCCTCGGTGGGACGAGCGGACACGGGCATTCAAGGGGAGCCTTTGGAGGTCACGGAGCAGCCAGTGATGGCCGCGATACCGCTGCTGATGGTGGGTCAGACGGGGCTGCCGACCACGCTCGTGGCGCTGACCGTGGAGGGCGTGACATAGCCGGTCATGACCCCACCAACACAGGTGGAGGTGGTGGCGGTCGTGATAGATGGGTCATAGCCTGGTGCAACCGCAGCGTCGCCTGAGGCATTAGCGTGACCCGTGCTATTAGCGTCCCAAGCAATGGCGCCTGGCGTGGTGCTAGGAGAGGTTCACGTCCGCACTGCTGACCCCTTCCATCGCCAAAGGGGGCGTCCCGGTAGGGACGTCATAGCGAGAGGGGCTAGCAATGCTTGGGGCTGGCGAGGAGTCATCCCTGACCCTGACGTCGGTGGGCAGCGGCTCGCCCGTGCGGGGCGAGCCCCTACTATAGTGGTCGGATCCGTAGGATCTGACGTCAACATTTTTTACCCTTAACGATGTCGTAGAGAGCATGGAGTAGGAGAGTCTCGATGTAGGGATCACGTCCATGCTCGAGGCCCTGGACCATGCCATGGGCGCATTACGCGACGTTGTTGTTCCCTCCGGCCGGGTATTGTTTGGTCCTGGTTCTTGCCCTTTTCTTCTTCTACATACTTTTTGTATCCTAACCATCGTCTCCCTACGGTCCCTTATAGGTTGCAATGGGGGGAAATCTCGGTTCCTTTATTGATAAAAGGAAGCTTGGGACTGCCTTGTTGAGGAGGCGTGGCTACACGGGGAGGTGATAGCTCAGCTCGTTGCCACCTAGTAGAGGGTGGTCGAGTTGACTCCCCTCACCGAGGAGGTGGCCAATCTTTGGTCGCGGGTGGCCGAGGCCCGTCGGGATGCTGACGAGGCCGAGAAGGCATTCGAAGCCCTATCGGTGAGGTTACGGAAGGATGACGAAAAAGCTGCCAGGGTCAGGAAGGAGCGGGATGAGTTGCTCTAGAAGGATGTCGAAACCCGCCAGCGGATTTTTGACCTTCTAGGTGAGGTTGAGAAAGAAAGGGATCTGAGGCTGGAGGCCAAGGAGAAGCTCGCGACCCTAGAGAAAAGGGCAAGCCTGGATGCCACGGCGGTTGCTCGACTATGCAAGGAGCAGGATGAGCTGATCCAAACAGCAGAGAGGCTCCACTCGGAACACGGTGCAGCTCGTGAGGAGCGTGACCAGGCTTTCCGAGAGCGTGACTAGGCCTACCAAGAGCGCGACGACGTGCAAAAGAAGGTCGGCTCCCTCTAGGCCGAGCTCGAAAGGAAGATGACTTAGAAGCTAGAGGCTGAGAGCGTTTCTGTCGGGCTAGCTATGGATCTCACTAAGGTGAGGACAAATCTTTAGGCGGAGAGTGACGAGCTTGGTACCCTGAGCACCACCCTTGGAGTGGTCTGCGACGACCTTGAGGTGGTGCGGTAGGAGGGGACTAGCTCGCTCGCTGCTCGTGCCGTCTAGATCATAGCTCGGGTGTGCCAGCTCGAGAGGAATGCCCTTCGCACCGGGGTTAATCAGCCCTTCACTATTGCTCGTTCTCATTATGGGAACAGCATCGATCTGGAGGCGATGAGCCATGACTATGCGCTCGGTTATGAAGTCCATGAGCTAGAGGAGATGGAAACGACAGTGGCTCCCCTTTCGCAGGACCTGGCAGACAGGATAGAAGGCATAGTTCTCCCCCAGAGGGGCTAGTTAGTTAAATAGGTCAGGTGGTTATTTTTGTAATAAGCGGACAAGTTCCAACCCTTTTGTTTAAAAAAGCTTGTGATTTTGTTTCGTTTGAACAAAATTGTTCTTTCTTCCTTTTTATGAGTAAAAAGGGGTTAATGTGTTCCGACCCTTCCTATTATTAAGACTGTAGAGTTCGAGGTGTGGGCAGGAAACTCTGGTCACACTGGTAAGCAAGAGTTCTGTAGCCGCTGGGGCGTAGGTTTCTCGTAGTCCGACCAGTTTTACTTGGCGTTCGTTTCTGCAAGTCTTGCCTCTAGGTTATTAATGTGAGAAAGGGGTCGGGCACGGCGACTGTTTCAGAAAGGGTATGTATATATGCTTATCAGCCCCCGAGTGAGACCCGACCCCTTGCCGTTGTCGGGGTTGGGTTTCACTAAAGATCGAGAAGACGATAGCGAAAACTAGTAGGAGAAAGCGTCTCTTGTTTTAGAAACATTATTCTTAGTTTTCGTACGTACCCCCTCCCTAGGATCCAAGCCATCATTCTGCGACTGTGCATTCGGTCTCCTTGTGAGTCCAACTTTCCTAGAACCCCCACGCATAGCGGGGATCCGGTCGAGGGTCGGCTCATCTTTGTGATCGTCGCCCCGTCTGCGGTTTCCGCAACCGAAGGGGTTGAGCTAACGTCACTTGCCTCGATGGCTCGAGTGTCGCGCTCGGTGAGCTCGCTAATGGGCATGTCCGAGTGGAATCCGGGTCCGTCATTCATAATGGGGTCGGCATAGCCCTCATGTGGCATTCCACTACTCCTTAACCCGCCTCCTGACTGATGCCTAAGTCATTCCGGAGACCGACTCAGGTGGCCCGCTGGCCTCCCCTCGATGGAGATTCTGTGGGCTTGGCTCGAAGTTAGGATCGAATGAGAAGGTTGAGATGACCCTGTCCGCTTCTGAGCGGGTCGGGCAAAGGCCGCTGGGGCTCATCTATGTTTTCTCCCCTGGCTCTGTTCAACACGAGGCGGTCTCAAGCCCTTCGTGGGCCGGCCTTCGAACCTCGGTTGGTTGGATTCCTGAGTGAGGGTCGGGCAGCTCGAGCCCCCGAGCCCCGTTGGGCTTGGTAGGGGTCGGCCGAGTTTTATGCGTCACCTCGTCCGCAGTTTCCACAACCAGAGGGGTTGAGCTAATGACACTTGCCTCAATGGCTAGAGTGTTGTGCTCGGCAAGCTCGCTAATGGGCATGTATAAGTGGAATCTGGGTTTGTCGTTCATGACGGGGTTGGCATAGCCCTCATGTGGCTTTCCACTACTCCTTAACCCGCCTCCCAGCAGATGCCCAAGTTGTTCTAGAGACCGACTCAGGTGGCCCATTGGCCTTCCCTTGATGGAGATTCTATGGGCATGGCTCGAGATTAGGATCGAACAAGAAGGTTGAGATGACCCTGTTTGCTTCTTAGCGGGTTAGGTGAAGGCCGTTGGGGCTCATCTGCATTTTCTCCCCTAGCTCTGTTTGACAAGAGGCGGCCTCGAGCCCTCCGTGGGCCAGCCTTCGAACCTCGGTCGGTCGCCGCTCATATCGAATGAGATGACTACCGCTTTGTGACGCGACACGAAGCGTTGTGATGCAACAATTGCATATGCAATGCTTGTAGGTATGAGAATGGATGAATGATGCTCGTGCATTGGGAAAGTTAAGTAGGGGTAGGTAAAGTTACCTCGATGGCTTGAGTAATGGGTTCGGGGAGATCTTACCGGATATGTTCGAGTAGAATCTGGGTCCATCGTTCGTGACGGAGTCGGCCTAACCCGCATGGGGCATCCTGCTGCTCCTTACCATCTCTCGGCAGTGGCCCGAGCCGTCCAATTGACTTGGGTGACCTGCTGGCCTTTCCTTGATGGAGATTCCACCGATGGGCCCCTCCAAACCCTTCCTAGGAAGGCAGAAGCTAAAGCTCAAGGTGCAGGCAACAAACTCTGATCACGCTAGTGAGCAAAAATGTCGTAGCTGCTGGGGCATCAGTTTCTTGCGGTCCGACCAGCTTTACTCAGCATTTATTTCCACAAACCTTGACTCTAGGTTTTTAACATGAGAAAAGGTCGAGCACAGAGAATGTCTATCGAATAGACATACTCTTACCAGCCCCTGAGTGGGACCCGACCCCTTGCCATTGCTGGGGTCGGGTGTCACTTAAAGATCGTGGAGTCGATAGCGAAGCTAATAAGAGAAAACATGCATAAATTAAGGGTGATCCATTTCTCGGCAGCGGCTCGAGCCATCTGATCGACTTGTGTGACCTACTGGCACAGGACTTACCTTGATGGCTTGAGTGATGGGTTCGGGGATCTCTTACCGGATATGTCCGAGTGGAATCCGGGTCCATCATTCATGACGGAGTCGTCATAACCCGCATGGGGCATCCTATTGCTCCTTACCCGTCTCTCGGCAGCGGCCCGAGCCATTCGATCGACTTGGGTGACCCATTGGCACAGGACTTTCCTGTGGAGATAGAGGATGAGATCACCCCCAAGAATTTAGTTGGGCAGATAAGCCAGGCAGTGAACTCGTAACAAGTGAACAAGCTCTTAAATTTCGTTATAGCCAAACAGATTTTTAGCCCTTCTCCCCCTTTTGTATAAAAAGATTAATGTGTTTCGACCCTTTCTGTTGTTAAAGCTGTAAAGCTCAGGGTGCGGGTGAACAAACTCTAATCACGCTGGTGAGCGAAAACGTCTTAGCCATTGGGGCGTAGGATTATTATAGTCCGACCAGTTTTACTCAGCATTCGTTTCCACAACCCTCGCTTCTAGGTCTTAACGTGGGAGAGGGTCGGGCACGGAGAAATGTTCATTAGGTGGATATACTCTTAAATGTGTTCTGACTCTTTCTGTAGTCAAGGCTTAAGGAGCTCAGGGTGTGGAAAAAAACTCTAATCACGCTGGTGAGCAAAAACACCGTAGTCGCTGGGGCGTAGGTTTCTTACAGTCTGACCAGTTTTACTCAATGTTTGTTTTCGCGACCCTCGCTTCTAGGTCTTAACGTGAGAAAGAGTCAAGCATAGAGAATGTCTACCGGATAGATATGCTCTTATCAGCCCCCGAGTGAGGGCTGACCCCCTGCAGTTGCTGGGGCCAGGTGTCACTAAAGATTAAGGAGTTGATAGCGAAATTGATAAGAGAAAGCGTGCATAAATTAAGGGTAAAAGCGACATAGCTGTTCGATGTTCCAAGCGTTGATGAAGACTTCACCGTTGATGGTCCTGAGCATGTAGGTGCCTGGTCGGAGCACCTCTGCGATGATGTACGGTCCCTCCCATGGCGGAGAGAGCTTGTGGCAGTTCTTGTTGCTCTAGATGAGGCAGAGCACTAGGTCCCCGACGTTAAACGCCCGACCCCGCACTCAACGGCTGTGGCACCGGCGTAGCACTTGCTGGCACTTGGCCGAGTAGAGGAGGCCAATGTCGTGCGCTTCATCTAGCTGGTCCATGGCATACTCGAGGGAAACCTCAACTCCCTATTCATCGTACGCCCCGACCCTTGGCACTCCATAGTCGAGGTCGGTCGAGAGGATAGCCTTGGAACCGTAGACCATGAAGAATAGCGTGTAGCCGATGGCCCAGCTAGGGGTCGTCCTTAGACTCTAGAGCACCGCGAGAAGCTCCGTGACCCATCGTCTATCAAACTTGTTCAACCGGTTGAAGATCCTAGGCTTGAGGCCTTGTAGGACCATGCTGTTCACGCGCTCGACCTGCCCGTTAGTGTGGGGGTGCACCATGGTGGCCCAATCGACGTGGATGTGGTATTCATCGTAGAATCATAGGAACTTATTTCTAGTGAACTACGTGTCGTTGTCTGCGATAATGGAGTTCGGAACTCCAAAGCGATGGACGATGTCAAGGAAGAACAGCACGACTTGCTCGGACTTGGTTGTGGATATCGGTCTAGCCTCTATCCACTTTGTAAACTTGTCTACAGTGACAAGCAAGTGCGTATAGCCCCCGAGCGCCCTCTTGAGAGGTCCAACTAGATCGAGCCCCTAGACCGCGAATGGCCACGTGATGGGGATCATTTGGAGTGCTTGGGCCGGCAGGTGGGTCTACCAAGCGTAGTATTGACACCCTTCATAGGTGCGCACAATCTGTTCTGCATCGGCTACTACAGTCGGCCAGTAGAAGCCTTATCGGAACGCGTTTCCAACCAGGGTTCTAGGCGCGGCATGGTGACCGCAGACCCCACCGTGGATATCGCTCAGCAACCGCTTCCCTTGTTCGATGGGGATGCAGCGCTGTAGGATCCCGATGTGGCTTCACCTATAGACCTCGTCCTCAATAAGGACAAAGGACTTGGCATGACGTGCGAGCCATCGAGCCTCCATTTTGTCCATCGGTAGCACCTCACGGAGGAGGTAGTCGAGGTGTAAGGCATCCTCTAGTCAGCCTGAGGGTCAGTCTCTGTCACTGGATCCTCGTCAAGCTCCATGACTTCAGGGTCGGATGGAGCCAATGGCTGGTTAGCCCCGAGCCTAGGGTAGGCAGCCCATCACCGGCTTATTCTGGCTCCTCGTAGCGGACCGAGGGCTTGTACTGATCGCTGGCGAAGACGCCTATCGGCACCGGCTCTTGGCCGAACATTGTTTTCGCCAGCGTGTCGGTCGCCTCATTGAGACGCCTTGGAATGTGATTGAGCTCGAGACCGTCGAACTTGTCCTCAAGCTGGCGGACTACTCAGCAATACATAGCCATCTTGGTGTTGTGGCAGCTTGATTGCTTCATGACTTGGTTGATGACCAGCTGGGAGTCACCTCAGACATTGAGCCATCGGATACCCAACTCGGTGGCGATGCATAGGCCGTTGATGAGTGCCTCATACTTGGCCACATTGTTGGAGGGGAAATGGATGCGAACCATGTACCTCAGCGTACCCCAAGGGGCGAAAGGAAGACCAGTCCCACACCGACGCCTTTATTCATCAGCGATCCATTGAAGTACATCGTCTAGTACTCTTGGTCAATGACTGCTGGTGGCATTTGGACCTCGGTCCACTCTGCGATAAAATTAGCCAGCACTTGGGACTTGATGGTCATCTGAGGGGCATATGAAATGTCTTGGCCCATCAGCTCGAGTGTCCACTTCGTGATTCTTCTGGTGGCATCACGGTTTTGGACGACCTCACCGAGAGGGAAGGACGTCACGATCGTCACTGAATGTGACTCGAAGTAGTGACGCAACTTCCTCTTAGCTATAAGGATGACGTAGAAGAGTTTCTGGATTTGAGGGTAGCGAGTCTTAGAATCGGATAAGACCTCGCTAATGAAGTGCACAGGACGCTGTACTTTGAGGGCGTGTCCCTCTTCTTCTCGCTCTACCACCAGGGCGGTGCTGACCACTTGCGTGATGGCCACGATGTAGAGTAGAAGTGGTTCCCCATCGGTCGGAGGGACCAGGATCGGGGCCTTCGTCAAAAGCTGCTTGACCGTGTCAAGTACCTCCTGGGCCTCAGGCGTCCATTCAAAACGGTCGGCCTTTTTTAGAAGCCGATAGAGGGGGAGACCTCGTTCACCGAGGCATGAGATAAAGCGGCTGAGCGCGGCGAGGCACCCTGTAACTTGTTATACCCCCTTTATGTTCTGAGTCGGTCCCATCCTCGTGATGGCCAAAATCTTCTTCGGGTTGGCTTCAATGCCACACTCGGAGATGATAAAACCCAGCAGCATACCCTTTGGGACCCCGAAAACGCACTTCTCGGGGTTGAGCATAATGCCATTTGCTAGGAGTTTCATGAAGGTCTGCTCTAGGTCGGCTACGACCTGGTCAACCCATTTGGACTTGACCACGATGTCATCCATGTAGGCCTCAATGGTCCGCCCGATGAGATCCCCGAAACACTTGAGCATACAGCGTTGGTACGTAGCCCCCATGTTTTTAGACCGAACGGCATTGTGACGTAGCAGAATGATCCGAACGAGGTGATGAAAGATGTCATGAGCTAGTCGGACTCTTTCATCATGATTTGATAGTACCTAGAGTACGCATCAAGGAAGCAAAAGGGTTTCGCACTCTGAGGTCGAGTCGACTACTTGGTCTATGCGTGGCAAAGGAAATGGATCCTTTGGACATGCTTTGTTGAGACCCATGTAGTCAACACACATTCTCCATTTTCCACTCTTTTTTCACACAAGAACGGGATTGGCTAACCACTCAGGGTGGTATACTTCCTTGATGATCTGGCCGCCAAAAGCTTCGCAATCTCCTCGTCGATGGCCCTACGTTTCTCCTCGTCGAAGCGACGCAGGCACTGCTTCATCGGCTTGGAGCCCGGCCTGATCTTTAAGACGTGCTCGGCAACTTCTCTCAGAATGCCTGGCATGTGCGAGGGTCTCCACGCAAAGATGTCTCTGTTGGCGTAGAGGAAGTCAACGAGCGCGCTTTCCTATTCGGAGGAAAGCATGGTACTAATGCGCACCACTTTATCCTTGGAGCCGCTAGGGTCTATGGTGTGGCAGAACCTCCTAAATTATAGGGCCCACATGCACCTGTCACTGTCCAACGACCTTTGACTTCTATGCATATGTTCCCGGTAACTTAAGAAGACTGTCGGGTGTCCTCGGGGAACCCCGAGTCATCCACGATTTCCGAGCAGGATCACATTACAGAGTCATTGCAGTATTACAACAGTTTATTCAAATAGATACACTAGAGTAAAAGTAGCGGAAGACTTACAATAACATAGTTTACAAACCATTTGTTTTAAACCATACAACTAAGTTCGATAATAAAACAAACCAAAGTAGTGGAGTGGCATTATAATATATTACAAAACACACAACATAAGCTACCCTACCCAAGGGCCACACATTTTATTATCGTCATCGCACTGAACAATAGTCATGCAGCACGATCCAAAACAGATCTGCTCATGAGCCTCACCTAAAACAAGGGTCAACGAACCCTGAGTACAAAAGTACTCAACAAGACTTAACTGAAATAAGAATTTAAAAGAACACAGGAATGCAGGCTCATGAGATTCAAGGTGTGGCTTTAGCAATAATCAAGGTTCTTTTTGTGTAAAAGCGTTTTTAACAAAATTCTTTATATCAACGTTTAAAACTTCATAAAGATCATATACAAAGCTGACATGATCCGTATTGAGATCATGAAACTTCATAACCAACACCTTCTCAAACCATCCTCAAGTTCCAGTTATTAATACTACGATGATGAACAGTGAGTTGAGTCTCCATAACCGAGGAGCAACGACGATTCGAACCGATTATAACCTAGCTGGGAATTCCAGACCACACGACATATGTAGGTCCCCGACCTACATATATCAACTTACCCTCGGATCCTGTAAAACAAGAACGGGTCCGCGCCACCCGAGAATATAGTACTCCACCAATCCAGCCCATTGCCACGTGGGTACACGCTATTCCCGCCATCTCTCCACTCCCAGTGCGCGAGTAGCCATTCTCATAATAGAATAACTAAGTTAAGGCTTACCGAAGTATGTGGTTAGTACTACAAAGTCTCACCTCATGCAATTCAACAACGGACGGACCTTAATCGACACAGGCGGAAAGAACCTGCTCACAAGACCTCCATGTCTTGTGGCTCACCCACACCGAATCCGCCTGGTCTAGATTTATTACTCCACATTCCCATATCACATGTTAATATATTTAACCAAAGCTCCATTTAAAACTTGCAGATGACAGGTAATCAATCGACTTTCACCGTTCTAAGCATAGCTAAGCAAAACTGGCATATACGAATTTAAAACTGGTAATATGGTAAATATGGAATAACAAGGTTGGTAAGATATCAATTTGGTTTCCACTTGACTCCTAATCACTTAATGCAGTAAAAAGAAGCAAAAGCGAAATCAATTTATAAAATACAAGGTAGGATTGTATGCATCCGGGGCTTGCCTTCGTTGACGGAAAAGTCCGGGTCCGGAGTCGCTCCACCGATATCAACTCCAACCTCCACAGACGGATCAACCTCCTCAACTACTTGATTAACTACCACGTGTTCACCTTCGTTCACTACACGTAGTAACAATGCCATATTTAACATGATGCGGATACAAAATATGATGCTCGATGATGGATGCAAAACTTAACAACTTGAATACAACTTTCCTTCGCGGTACAGTTACAAGTTAAACCAACTAAACCATTTTCGCAACACTCACAACCATTGCCAAGGATCATTACCAACTAATGACCCAAGGACATCACTTAATCAAAAACTCAAACAAAACCTAAATCACTAAAGGTTACTATTTGCTTTTATGAATTAATTAATTAATTAATTAATAATTATGAAATAAATCAACTTGTTCCAATTGACCTTAAAATTTTCGTATATGTTCATCACATGATAACTAAGTGACAAAACAATTTTCATAATTTTTGGATGCATAAATAAGTCTAGAAAAATCCTGGAAACTCATTTATTAATTAATTGAGCAATTTTTATCACATTCAAAAAGTACTGAAAATCAACATTTCATATTTTTCCTAAATAATACACATCACGTAGAAGTCACACAAAAATTTTCATAATTTTTGAAGCTCTAAATAAACCTACACAAAAATAATAAAAGCAGACACTATTCATTTAAATCTGAAAAACAGAAAATTCATTTTGAACGCTGAGTCACTGACAACCGGGTCCCACTTGTCATCTTCAACCTCCGACGTTGACCACGGCAGCGACGGCTCTGACCGGCGATTCCTCGCCGACGGTGAGTCCAACGGCGACGACCAAGGTACTAAAATGGTCACCAAGACTAGGCGCATCGATTGATATCCCTATCTGTACTGATTACGGCCCTATACTAGCTCGACGGCGGCCATGGCGGACGCGGTGGCACGACAGCGCTATGCCAGTGACGTGAAACCAGTAGAGCTCAAACAAAGGATCTAGGAAACACCAGTAACTCACCCCGAACGCGTTGAAGCAAGGAGCGAGGTCGGAGAAGCAACGGAGAGGCGTGACGACGACCACGGTGATCACGGCGGAGCAAAGATCGTCGGTGAGGAAGAACCGGTGACTACAGTGATCAAAACTAACAAGCAACATAGGATTAAGCACCACAACATCGAGACGAAGCCGTAGGTACACTGATCAAGGCCAACGGCTCACCGGAGTAGGCTGGCCACGGTGAAACGGAATCTCGGGTGAGGTTGCTGGCCGTGAGGAAGAAAACGATGAACGGCGAGTTCACGGCAAAATCAAGTGACTAGAGCTAGCTCGCTGGGTGCGTAAGGAACTAGTGGAGCTAGGACACGCATCGCTGCGACGGCGCAGACGCTGGTTCGACGGCGAGGGCTCAACGGAGAATGGCGGTGACGGCGGGACAAAACAGAGCAAGAGAAAAGAACGACGACGACGGCGCCTCGGTCCAAATAACACGGCTCAGAAGCTCAAGGAAGCTGCGATGTGGCCTTCACCGCGCCAGCGCAATGCCAAAAATGGCCACGACCGCGCCTGGAAGCAAACCGAAGATCGCCGGCGATGAGTTGGCTTCCGCGGTTACTGTTCATCGAAATTACAGAATTGCCATCCGCCAAAATTCCTAAATTACTCCCAAATTTTCATAACAACTAAAAATCTCCAAAAACAAAAGTTGTTCAAAATCAAAAGTTCTACCACTTTGCTTTTGAAACCATACCCAAATTCGGCCTACATTTTGAAATGAACTTTTGAATTTAAAGCGGGGATATTTAAGGAATTTCGCCTTTTTAAATAACTTCAAATTTTACTAAACAACTTGAAAAAATCCAAAAATAAACTTTGTACAACTCGATAAGCTCTACAACTATGCTTTAAGACTCAACCCCAAAATGTGCTTCAATTTTGAAATGGATTTTCAGGGTCGGATTTAAATATTGAAAATCAGGGTTTTCGGAATTTCAAATCAATACAACGATTTCAAACTTGATTCAAACAATACCAAGCAATACTTATAACATAAATGTAAACTTGTTTTAGTGAATGCATAACAAAATTTGCAACATGACCAATGCCTTGCAATGCATATGATGATATGTCCGGTTTTTAATATTTAAACACCCGAGGTGTTACAATCCTTCCCCCTAAAAGAAATCTCGCCCCGGGATTCAAAGCCATAGGGTAAGTAATGGAAAAGGAAATGTGTCAATCCAAAAACATCCAATTCTCATCCATAAACTGACTGAGGTTCCTTTATAAAACACAATTTGTAACAACCGAACTTAACTAACAGTACTCTATTCTATAATGACGCAAGAAACTCTGGAAACTTTTCTAACAAGTAATCTTCTGATTGCCAAGTAGCTTCCTCTTCTGAATGTTGATTCTATTGTATCTTGTAGAACTTTATTGTTCTCCTCCGAGTAACACGATCTTTCGATCCAACACTCGATAGGATATTCTCAATAAGTCGATCCGATTCAAGTTCCACTCCTTCAACTTCAACATTCGCTTTCGGGCACACTCGAGACACTTCTTCAATCTGAGACACATGGAACACATCATGTACAAATTGATAAATGTTCGTAATTTCAAGCGATAGGCCACTTTTCCATATCTCTCAAAATTTGAAATGGTCCAATATATCGAGGTGCCAACTTGCCTTTAACACCAAAATGGGTAACTCCTTTCATTGGTGATACTTTCGAGATATACAAATTCTCCTTTGTTAAACACCAATGGTCTCCGTCGTCTATCCGCATAACTCTTTTGGCGGGACTGAGCTATTTTCAAATTACTCTGTATTTGCCTAACCTTGTCTTCGGTTTCTTTCACAAGGTCAACTCCAAAGAATCTTCTTTCTCTGCGGGCTTAGACCAACTCAATGATGTTCTGCATCTACGACCATAGAGTGCTTCAAATGGAGCCATTCTAATGCTTTCCTGATAACTATTGTTATATGAGAACTCGGCCAAAGGTAAGCATTCGTCCCACTTGTTGGAATAATTAAGGACACAACACCTTAACATATCTTCAAGCACTTGATTGACTCTTTTCGGTCATCCATCGAGTCTATGGATGATAAGTCAGTACTATCTGAGAGCTTGGTATCCAATGAAGAATGCAATTGTTTCCAAAAACTAGAGACAAACTGTGTACCCCAATCGGACACTATGGTCTTTGGTATTACATGGAGACTCATAATTCTTGCTAAATATATCTTGGCGTATTGGACGAAGGGATATATAGTCTTGACAGGGAAGAAAATGTCTTGACTTAGTGAGTCGATCTACAATAACCCATATTGAGTCAAATCCTTTGATGTCTTGGGTAGACCAACAATAAAGTCCATACTTATGTCCTCCCACTTCCGTGACCGAATAGGTAATGGTTGTAGTTCTCAAATGGACCTCAAATGTATAGCTTTCACTTTCGACAAGTATCACACTTTGCTATATATCTCGCAATTTCTATCTTCATTTTTGTCCACCAAAACCTTTGTTTTAAGTCATGGTACATCTTGTTGCTTCTCGGATGGATAGATAACCTAGTAGCATGTGCTTCTTCAAGAATTGGCTGCCGCAACTCAGGAACTTTTGGTACTACCAAACGATCCTTGAACCATAGCACACCTTCATTATCTATACTAAAACATTCCACCTTTCCATTCCTGACTCTTTCCTTGATATGGGCTACACCCTTGTTTTCCTTCTGAGCAGCAATAACTTAATCTCGAATAGTGGCTTCAACAATTATGTTGGTCAAACTACCTTGTTGAATTACTTCTACATTTAACTTCTCCATCTCTTGACATAAAGTCAAACCCATTGCTCTTACTATCAGGCAATTGCAATAACTTTTGCGACTAAGAGCATCTGCCACCACATTTGCTTTACCAGGGTGATAGTGTACTTCCAAGTCATAATCTTTAATCAACTCTAACCATCTTCTTTGTCGCATATTCAACTCTGACTGAGTAAAGATATATTTTAAGCTCTTGTGGTCTCAGATAAATATGGCACATATTACCAAGTAGGTAATGCCACCAAATCTTGAGCATGGACCACAAATGCTAACTCCGGATCATGAGTCGGATAGTGTTCTTCATGTTGCTTAAGTTGCTGGATGCATAAGCAATGACTCGGCCTTCTTGCATCAACACACATCCAATACCAATACACCAAGCATCACAATAAACATCAAACGACTTCTCGATATCGAGGTTGGGCTATCTTTGGTGCGATGGTCAACAGTCTCTTCAAAGTCTAGAAAGCCTCTTCACAATCGGATGACCAGCAAACTTGACTTGGTTCTTCAAGATAACTTCGATTATGGACTTTGATACTTTAGAGAAATCTAGAATAAACCGACGGTAATACCCCGCCAATCCCAGAAAACTCCGAACTTGATGAACTGTGGTTGGTGGTTTCCAATCAAGCACATCCTTCACTTTGCTTGGATCAATAGCAACTCCTTCCGCTGACAAGATGTGTCCAAGAAATTGTACTTCTTTAAGCCAAAAATCACACTTGCTGAACTTGGCATATAGTTGATGTTCCCTCAAGCGAGTTAGAACAATTCTGAGGTGTTTCACATGTTCTTTCTTATTCTTGGAATATACTAGAATATCATCAATAAACACCACTACAAATTTGTCTAGCTCAGGCATGAATACTGAATTCATCAAATACATGAAATGAGCTGGAGCATTGGTCAAACCAAAAGACATTACCAAATATTCATATAATCCATATCTTGTGGTAAATGTCGTTTTGGGAATATCTTCAGGCTTTATCTTGATTTGATGATATCCTGACCTTAAATCTATCTTGGAGAAAACCTTGGCTCCGCCCAATTGATCAAAAAGCAAATCTATTCGAGGTAATGGATATTTATTCTTGATGGTCACTTCATTCAACGGACGATAATCGACACATAACCTCAGAGTTTCATCTTTCTTTTTCACAAAAATTGCCGGACACCCCCAAGGCGATGAACTAGGTTGTATAAACCCCTTCTCAATCAATTCTTGCAACTGAGTTTTCAACTCGACTAACTCCTTAGGTGGCATCCTATAAGCTCTCCGAGAAATCAGAGCTGTTCCAAAGTTGCAATTCTATGTTAAACTGGACATCCCTATCGGTGGTAGACCGGGTAAATCTTCAGAAACACATCGAAATTCACATACTACCGGGATATCTCTAATCTCTTTGACAAAGTTAGCTGCACAAACTCTCCTTGATCTTCTTAAGGTTGGAAGTTGGATGAGAGGTTGAGAAGTTCTATCCGCAAACTCACCCTTATAGTTCTATTCAAAGCATCTATATAACACCTTATGCTGATACATCCAATTCATTCCTAAGATTACATCTATATCCTGATCCTTAAGGATAATCATGGTAGTGGGAAAAATATGCCCACCCAGGTTTATGGGCACCTGGTATATCATTTCCTTAGTACACAGACGTCCCCCGGGCGACTGTACAAAGAAATTTTCCTTTGTTGTCCCAATTGAAATTTCATACTTCACCACAAATGTTCTATTAATGAATGAATGCGATGCGCCAGAATCAAAAAGTATAACTACAGGATGATTGGCAACAGGAAACATACCCATCATCACTGGCTCTCCTTCAGGAATCTCCCCAGCTTGAATATAGAACACCCGTCCTGTCTTCCTTTCATCCTTGTCTTTCTGAACATTCTGATTGTTATTCTTGTTTTGTGCCTAAGCCTGTTGTTGATTTGCAGGGGCCTTCTGATAATTGGGATTAGACTGCCTTGGATACGGACATTCTCTCGAGAAATGACCAGGCTTGCCACAATTGAAATAGGGATACTTGTGACCCTAGGGTGTTGAAGCAGAAACCCCAGAAGCATTTGTCGGTTGTGGATTCTGATAAGTTGTAGCAGATTCGGACATTTGATTGATTCTTGCTTGAAATCTTGAAGCTACAGCGACGATTTATAAGGAGGACGATTATGATTAATGGATGATAAATCACCCTCTGCCTCTTCTGATTTCCCCATAAGATCCAGACGGCATACTCTTTTTCTTTTGAGCTCCTTATGTCAGCCGATACTTTGCCTCTGAAAGCAATAGCAATATTCACTTTGCCTCATGATAAGTGACATTGGTACATGTTGTCATCATAGTCTCGTAAATTTGGTATTCGCACCCTCATGAACCATTTCTTTTTCTTGGCATTCAGATTGACATGTTCAGTGCATATTGTGACAGTGATTGAATCTTCCCACATCTTGCATCATGGTTTGGTCCCTTGCCTCAAAGCAAGAAATTCATCCAAATTCATAGCCATAACTCCCTCCGGATATAATGGGCTCAAAGCAGCGATCTGAAACTCCATCCAAGTTAACGGAACACCTACGGGTTGTATGGCCATAAGATTTGCATACCAAGCACCGGCTGCACATCTAAGTTGCTGAGCAACAAAGACTGGTTTCTGAAACTCTGTGCATGGTATAAGATCAAACTTCTACTCCATGGTCCTAAGTCAATCGTCAGCCTCCAATGGTTCATCTGCCTTAGTGAACACTGGGGGTTTTGTATCGGTGAAGCCCACATATGTAGCCTCCTGCCTATTATGATGGAGACCACAGTTTCCATGCATCTGATTCTGATTACTTTGAGCCATCTCATGAAGCAAACGCGAATTTTCAACCATCACATTGACAAGTGCGGCTATAGCATCCCCTAGATTTGTTGGAACTGGTGGCGGATCTGGAATATCGTTCTCATTTTGTGAAGTACCAGGAATATACGAACCCCGCGTACAACGCATCTGTTCACAACAAACCAAACTTTACTTCACAAGCCTTTATTGATTGATAAAAGAGCGGACTGCAACTCATTACACTAGTTTCACTTATTTAAACACAAAACCGCATTTAAACAAGACTACTTAACTTAAACTAGAACTAACTATTTCACAACTCTACTCCTTTTTGCGATTACATCAAACTTCAGGCTCGGTATCCATTCCGGAAATATTACCGCCTTCATTGTCACTTTCATCGATCATTACTAATTCTTCGGGATCTTCTTCTTCTTCTTCTTCCGATTCACTACCATCGACAAGGATAACACCGGGATCCATTTCATCAGCTTGGGGTTCATGATTTGGATCTAGGAGATTGCTTAGCCTATGAACTTCCTCATGCAGATAGGTATTATGCTCCTCTAAGTCTTCTACATAAAATTCTAACTCATGAGTTCTAGCTCTAGCTACATTTTCCCTATGCCAAGCCTCATTCCTTCCTTCCACAGTACGAACTAACATACGTTCACAGTTTCTGTGAGCGGTGGTGAGACGTCTTAGTTGCTCCTGTAATCTGCCCACCTGAATGGCATCCATAGCCCTATCTCTAGTAGCTTGGGCTAACTCTGTAGAAATCCTCTGTATCTCTGCCTTAGGATCAGGTCTAGAGCTGCTACTGCTAGCACCATCATTCCTAGGGGCTAGTTGGTGTCGAGGAACTCCTTTGGGTCCAGTGGACTTACGGGGTGACTTCTTGGTACGAGCCATACTGTACAAGCAGTATTAATCCAAGTAAAACAATCTGACAATAGTCTCAAGAGCAGTAAGGATGGACTACACACTCAACCCATACACACTACTCACCCCAGACTAAGAGACGAAGGAAGTAACAAGTAACTTAATTATGATGCATGAATCGTTCTGACGAACAAAACCACCAAAGCTTAAAAATAGAATAAACAACATTTGTTTTTATATAGGGCATAATAAGATTACTACTCCACCACACAAAATCTTTTTAATCAAATAAGGAATGGTGAGAAAGAAATAAAACAAGTCAGAAGCAATTTGGACCAAATTAATCAAGTTAAATTTAGTCATCCCAAATCATTTTGAAGTTTTCGTAAACCAATACCACAAAAACTTTGTAACGATCGCTCTGATACCATTCTGTGGCAGAACCTCCTAAATTATAGGGCCCACATGCACCTGTCACTGTCCAACGACCTTTGACATTTATGCATATGTTTCCGGTAACTTAAGAAGACTGTCGGGTGTCCTCGGGGAACCCCGAATCATCCACGATTTCCGAGCAGGATCACATTACAGAGTCATTGCAGTATTACAATAGTTTATTCAAATAGATACACTAGAGTAAAAGTAGCGGAAGACTTACAATAACATAGTTTACAAACCATTTGTTTCAAACCATACAACTAAGTTCGATAATAAAACAAACCAAAGTAGTGGAGTGGCATTATAATATATTACAAAACACACAACATAAGCTACCCTACCCAAGGGCCACACATTTTATTATCGTCATCGCACTGAACAACAGTCATGCAGCACGATCCAAAACAGATCTGCTCATGAGCCTCACCTGCAACAAGGGTCAACGAACCCTGAGTACAAAAGTACTCAACAAGACTTAACCGAAGTAAGAATTTAAAAGAACACAGGAATGCAGGCTCATGGGATTCAAGGTGTGGCTTTAGCAATAATCAAGGTTCTTTTTGCGTAAAAGCGTTTTTAACAAAATTCTTTATATCAACGTTTAAAACTTCATAAAGATCATATACAAAGCTGACACGATCCGTATTGAGATCATGAAACTTCGTAACCAACACCTTCTCAAACCATCCTCAAGTTCCAGTTATTAATACTACGATGATGAACAGTGAGTTGAGTCTCCATAACCGAGGAGCAACGACGATTCGAACCGATTATAACCCAGCTAGGAATTCCAGACCACACGACATATGTAGGTCCCCGACCTACATATATCAACCTACCCTCGGATCCTCTAAAACAAGAACGGGTCCGCGCCACCCGAGAATACAGTACTCCACCAATCCAGCCCATTGCCACGTGGGTACACGCTATTCCCGCTATCTCTCCACTCCCAGTGCGCGAGTAGCCATTCTCATAATAGAATAACCAAGTTAAGGCTTACCAAAGTATGTGGTTAGTACTACAAAGTCTCACCTCATGCAATTCAACAACGGACGGACCTTAATCGACACAGGCGGAAAGAACCTGCTCACAAGACCTCCATGTCTTGTGGCACACCCACACCGAATCCGCCCGGTCTAGATTTATTACTCCACATTCCCATATCACATGTTAATATATTTAACCAAAGCTCCATTTAAAACTTGCAGATGACAGGTAATCACCCGACTTTCACCGTCCTAAGCATAGCTAAGCAAAACTGGCATATACGAATTTAAAACTGGTAATATGGTAAATATGGAATAACAAGGTTGGTAAGATACCAATTTGGTTTCTACTTGACTCCTAATCACTTAATGAAGTAAAAAGAAGCAAAAGCGAAATCAATTTGTAAAATACAAGGTAGGATTGTATGCATCCGGGGCTTGCCTTCGTTGACGGAAAAGTCCGGGTCCGGAGTCGCTCCACCGATATCAACTCCAACCTCCACAGACGGATCAACCTCCTCAACTACTTGATTAACTACCGCGTGTTCACCTTCGTTCACTACACGTAGTAACAATACCATGTTTAACATGATGCGGATAGAAAATATGATGCTCGATGATGGATGCAAAACTTAACAACTTGAATACAACTTTCCTTCGCGGTACAGTTACAAGTTAAACCAACTAAACCATTTTCGCAACACTGACAACAATTGCCAAGGATCATTACCAACTAATGACCCAAGGACATCACTTAATCAAAAACTCAAACAAAACCTAAATCACTAAAGGTTACTATTTGCTTTTATGAATTAATTAATTAATTAATAATTATGAAATAAATCAACTTGTTCCAATTGACCTCAAAATTTTCGTATATGTTCATCACATGATAACTAAGTGACAAAACAATTTTCATAATTTTTGGATACATAAATAAGTCTAGAAAAATCCTGGAAACTCATTTATTAATTAATTGAACAATTTTTATCACATTCAAAAAGTACTGAAAATCAACATTTCATATTTTTCCTAAATAATACACATCACGTAGAAGTCACACAAAAATTTTCATAATTTTTGGAGCCCTAAATAAATCTACACAAAAATAACAAAAACAGACACTATTTATTTAAATCTGAAAACCGGAAAATTAATTTGAACGCTGAGTCACTGACAACCGGGTCCCACTTGTCATCTTCAACCTCCGACGTTGACCACGGCAGCGATGGCTCTGACCGGCGATTCCTCGCCGACGGTGAGTCCAACGGCGACGACCAAGGTACTAAAATGATCACCAAGACTAGGTGCATCGATTGACATCCCTATCTGTACTGATTACGGCCCTATACTAGCTCGACGGCGGCTATGGCGGACGCGGTGGCATGGCAGCGCTACGCCGGCGACGTGAAACCAGGAGAGCTCAAACAAAGGATCCAGGAAACACCAGTAACTCACCCCGAACGCGTTGAAGCAAGGAGCGAGGTCGGAGAAGCAACGGAGAGGCGTGACGACGACCACGGTGATCATGGCGGAGCAAAGATCGTCGGTGAGGAAGAACCGGCGACTGCAGTGATCAAAACTAGCAAGGAACACAGGATTAAGCACCACAGCATCGAGACGAAGCCGTAGGTACACTGATCAAGGCCAACGGCTCACCGGAGTAGGCTAGCCATGGTGAAACGGAATCTCGGGTGAGGTTGCCGGCAGTGAGGAAGAAAACGATGAACGGCGAGTTCACGGCAAAATCAAGCGACTAGAGCTAGCTGGCTGGGTGCGTAAGGAACTAGCGGAGCTGGGACACGCATCGCTGCGACGGCGCAGACGCTGGTTCGACGGCGAGGGCTCAACGGAGAATGGCGGTGACGGCGGGACAAAACAGAGCAAGAGAAAAGAACGACGACGACGGCGCCTCGGTCCAAATAACACGGCTCAGAAGCTCAAGGAAGCTACGCTGTGGCCTTCACCGCGCCAGCGCGACGCCAAAAACAGCCACGACCGCGCCTGGAAGCAAACTGAAGATCGCTGGCGATGAGTTGGCTTCCGCGGTACTGTTCATCGAAATTACAGAATTGCCATCCGCCAAAATTCCCAAATTACTCCCAAATTTTCATAACAACTCAAAAATCTCCAAAAACAAAAGTTGTTCAAAATCAAAAGTTCTACCACTTTGCTTTTGAAACCATACCCAAATTCGGCCTACATTTTGAAATGAACTTTTGAATTTAAAGCGGGGATATTTAAGGAATTTTGCCTTTTTAAATAACTTCAAATTTTACTAAACAACTTGAAAAACTCCAAAAATAAACTTTGTACAACTTGACAAGCTCTACAACTATGCTTTAAGACTCAACCCCAAAATGTGCTTTGATTTTGAAATGGATTTTCAGGGTTGGATTTAAATATTGAAAATCAGGGTTTTCAGAATTTCAAATCAATACAACGATTTCAAACTTGATTCAAACAATACCAAGCAATACTTATAACATAAATGTAAACTTGTTTTAGTGAATGCATAAAAAAATTTGCAACATGACCAATGCCTTGCAATGCATATGATGATATGTCCGGTTTTTAATATTTAAACACCCGAGGTGTTACATATGGGGACCTCCTTGGCTCCCTCTATAGGCTCGAAAGACCTGGCCGACCATTTGGGGTCGGGTGCTTCTTCGGTGACCTTCTTCCTTATGGCCGCAAGCTCTTTGGAGGTGACAATTACCGTGGCGTGTTCACAGCACTCGACCTCGTACTCGTAGGCGCGCTGGAAGGAGGTGCCGATGGTGATGACCCCGCATGGTAATGGCATCTTCAACTTTAGATAGGTGTAGTTAGGGATGGCCATGAACTTCGCATAGCATGGACGTCCTAGGATGGCGTGGTAGGTTCCATGGAACCTGACCACCTCGAATGTAAGGGTCTCCATCCTATAATTGGTTGGATCCCCGAAGTAACAGGCAGATCGATCTGCCCAAGTGGCACGGCCTGCTTTCCTAGCATGATGTCGTGGAAAGGCGCCCTGGTTGGCCGGATGCGTGATCGGTCGATGCCCATGGCGTCAAGCATTTCAGCGTACATGATGTTGACGCCGCTGCCTCCATCCATCAGTACCTTGGTAAGCCACTTCGTGTCGATGATCGGGTCGACCATGAGCGGATACCTTCCCGGCTATGGGACACTTTCCGGGTGGTCGGTCCAATCAAAGGTTATGGCGGACTCCAACCATCAAAGGAAGGTAGGCGCAGCTGGCTCAGCCGTATAGACCTCGCGGTGCGCAAGCTTCTAGCGTCGCTTGGAGTGGTAGGCCACCGACCCTCCAAAGATCATGAGGCAGCCATCCAGCGTCGGAAATCCGTTGTCCTTCCCCACAGTGTCATCTATGGCTGGCTTGGGTCCCCCTATGCTCCCCCTTGTTGGAGCTTTCGGACAAGAACTGCTTCATGAGGACGCAGTCCTTGTATAGTTGCTTGATCGGGGAAGCCTGGTTCAGGCATGGCCCTTCGAGCAGCTTCTCGAAGTGGTCCAGGGTGCCCTCTGTGGGCTTTTGACCCCCCTTGCGGTCGGCAGTGGCCACGAGCGAGCCCTCACGCCGCCGCATGTTCTTCTTCTTGCTAGGACGGTTGGAGGCGCCTTCGCCGACGTCCTCATCCCGCTTTGCCTTGCCTTTGAGGCGGTCAAAAATCGCCCTAACCTCCTCCTCGCCCAAGGCGTGGCTGGTCGTGATGTCGAGGAGCACCTTGGTGGTTCGTGGGCCCTTACATCCTAGCTTGTGAACCAGGGACTCACAGGTGATCCCTGACAGGAAGGCTCCTATGACGTCGGCGTCGGTGACGTTGGGCAACTCGTTACGCTGTCAGGAGAAGCGTTGGATGTACCCACGAAGAGTTTTCTCGGCCTTCTGTCGGTAGTTTTTGAGATTCCATGGGTTCCCAGGACGCGCGTATGTGCCCTAGAAGTTTCCCACAAAGATCTCTTTCAGGTCCGCCCAACTTTGGATTCTGTTGGGCGGAAGGTGTTCCAACCACGTTCGCATCGAATTGGCCAGGAACAATGGAAGGTTGTGGATAATGAAATCATCATTATCTGCTCCACCGGCTTGGCAAGCAAGCCGATAATCCTCGAGCCACAGTCCAGAGTTCGTTTCCCCAGAGTATTTCAGGATGTTGGTCGGCGGTCGGTACCACAGTGGGAAGGCGGCGTTGAGGATGTGTTGGCCAAAAGCCTGAGGTACCGGCAAGTCAGGGCTCGAGCTTCGGTCCTCAACGCTGTCATAGCATCCGCCACAATGAGGGTGGTAGCAGCAGCTAGCCTCCTCCCTCACATCGCCGCGGGTACGCCTGCGGGCATCGAGGGTGTCGTACGCGTCACGGTGGAGGCCGAGACGCTCATGCACCAGGACCACGGCGCGTGGCCTGTCACCTTGCTATGCCTGGTGGTCTGACACATCCATGTTAGGTCACTCTGAGGGCACGCGCTGACTGGTGTCGAGCTTGCGTCGTTGGGACAGTGAGCTCTCGGGCTGCTGCGCTGCCACACGCTCAAGTAGCGTGCCAATCTCATGATGGACCCAACGAGCCTCGGGCGTCGTGAGCCCTGGAAGCCTCCGGAGCAAGGGCGATGTGGCAGCGATGTTCTACCTTCCCCGGGTGAACTGTGGGAGGGCTTCGTCGTCCTCAATGATCCTCTGGTTCACGTCACGGGCCACGACACACGCGTTCCCGCCGTCTCTGTAGCGCTCGATCTCTTGCTCGAGCTCCGCACGTTCCTGCTCGAGCTAGAGCCGTGCTTCCTCGAGCTCTTGGTGCCGGGCCTTTAGCTGCTCTACCCACAGGCGAGGTGGGGCCCCTGCATCCCCCTCGACCTCGTCGTCGAGGTCGTTTGTTAGGGTAGGCTCTCCCTCGTGGATGCTTTCGACGTATCCCTCAGGGGTACCTACCATGAAACATTCACGTGAGGGGTGATGGCTCCCCCCACTGGAGTCAAAGTTAGAGGGTGACTCCGATTCTCCCGCGAGGAGGTCGTGGAAAGATTCTGCGGCATATTTGGTCATCCCCATGAACTCATCGTTCGGAGGGGATGAGGGCGTGTGTTGTGCCGCAAGATGGCCAATGGTCTCTGTGGCGTTGCGTAGACCAAACGGGAGTGCCGTCAGGGCGCTCTGAATGAGGTATTTCGGGGAGAGCGGCTCTCCTTCGGCAAGTTGTGTCATAACGTTGGCGAATGAGAAGGTGAGGCGGCCCAGGTCCTCCCGGGACGGTCGGGGTCCTAGGAAGGCGCCGAGCTGGCGCTCTAGCCTCCTGTAATCGAAGCTGAGGAGCTGGTCGCTCCCGGGGGTGCAGGCCTCCGGTGCGTGCAGCTGTAGCTCCTCAAGCACCTTGGTGATTGCGTCGAGGCCGGTGTAGTGGAGAGGTTGGACGACAACGGGAGCCCGCACCAACTCTCCCTCCGTCATGACGATGAAGTCCAGGTTCCCGAAGCGCACGTGCACGCTCGGGACCTAGCTGACGCCGTGACTAGCCATTCGAGGCCTGGTGTGGACGTCGAGACATACAAAAGGCCCCACCTAACGCGCCAACTGTCGGTGTTTTCGGACCACCGACGAGTAAATTTGTATTTGCGCGTCTAGCTCGGATGGTATGCTCGGAGGACACAAGGGTTTATACTGGTTCGGATAAAACATCCCTACGTCCAGTTTGTTGCTGCTCATGTTACCGGCACTTGGTTTGCAATAGGGGTTACAAACGGGCAAGAGAGGGAAACGATCCCAAGTCTCTGGTGAAAGGAGTGAACGGGTGCTGAGAGCTCGAGCGCTGCTCAGCCGTGTGTTTATGTCGTGTTCTTGTGTTTTCTATCTCGTGGTCTGGGTCTTGTGCAGATTTGGCCCTCCTCTCATGGGGCGCCTTGCTTTCCCTTTTATAGGCCAAGGGAAAGTGCGGGTTACAGTGAAGAAAAAGGAGAAGAACCAGAGAGAGGAAGGCTTATAGGATCACTTGGTCCCTATTCTCCTTCATGCAGGTCCTGTCGACCCTATAGATGTCAATAGGGATGGCTCCACGTCGTGGCCCGGTTCATCACTGGCGCCATGCGCAGGCGTCAGTTGCTAGTCATGGCGTCCCATTCCATCCCAGTAGGCATCATGGTGAATTAACGCGCCTGTCAGCGTTCGTACGAGGGTTAGGTAGAACAACACCGGCACGCCCAACGCTATTCTTGATGTGAATCCTTAGGTATGGCATGTCATGGCCATGGGTTACATCAAGGTATGTCGGTCTCTTCCTTGGTGTCAGAGTTTTGACCCAGGGCCATATGCTTGGACCTAGAGAGGTTGGCGGCGATATGGGTCCCCATCGGCCGAGACGGAGCCCACACCTAAGGGGTCGAGCGAGACAGAGCACAAACCCAAGGGTCAGGCGAGACGGAGCCCGTGGCCTCAGGATCGGGCGAGGCGGAGCCCGTGCACCTGGGGGTCAGTTGGAGCTGTAGTCACGCTCTTGACTGCTCGGATGAATCAATGTTGATGACCATTAGCTCCTCCTCTTTGGGTACCCTAGTATTGGTCCCTGACAAGGAGGAAACAAACGCAGCCTTAGTTGGGCTAGCCTGGTGGGCTTTTTTAGCACAGGAACCTTAACTTCGGGTCTCCGACGGGTCCCCGCAGGGGAGATTCAAAACCTGCTCCTGACCCGCCCGGTTTCAAGTCCCCAAACTCGAAAACCCATGGGGCGAGAACTAGACCCACCCCCGTGGGCCCCGCCCCCGCCGGTCTAAAACCCGCGGGTTTCGGGCCTAGACCTGACCTGCTGCCATCTCTATCTGGGCGCCTGAACCAGCTAGCGTGAGCACGACGGAGTTGAGGCAGGCCGTCACGTCCTGCACGAGACCGCGGTGTTGAGGCCGTTTGGGCCGAATGAAAAAGGAAGGGACGAGAAGGTGGGCTAGAAGGAAATAGTCCGGCCTAGGAAGGAAGGATTTCGACTATCAAACGAGGAAAATCATCCTCACTTAGCCACTTGCATCAACTTTTTGTTGTGCTTCGATTTACATCCTCTAACTATAAAATCTGATGGCTTATCTCCCACAGCTTCTGAAATCGATTGCTTTTGCTCTTTAGATGGCCTGCAAGGCGCTTTAATCCAAGATGGCATCATGTCAGCCTCTAGGGAGGTAAAATCAAACTACATTGTTATTAGTATAGTACGTATCGAATAGACTTTATCAAAAAAGTTATAGAAATAAAATTTCAAAAAAATCATTTCTTAGAAGTTATGGAATTACAAATCTCAAAGACGGATTACCTAAAATCATAGTCTATATTAGATGTCTAGCTTGGAATTATTTGGATTTTATATCACATTTTTGTGTTTAGTAACTAGTAGTTGCTTTCGCTAATTGTTATAGTTACTATCATGACCCCATGGTAGAAATGCAAGTGGATCTAGTGACAAGTGAAAATACAAGTGTTATGGAACCACACTGACCTAGTAGCACTTATTCTCCCACAAAAACCAATCCACCCTGGACTGCACGCATCATATAAAAGCCAAACTTAACCAACCCGGTGCTCAAACCACGGTTTCGAACGGATTTGAGACTGGTACAGCCAACGTGCTCTGCTGCCTACTAAAGTGCACCTGGTTCAACAACAGCAAATGTGAAGTCGATCGACGTCGGAGAGGGAGCTACTTCTCTAGTCCCATGTGGCCATGCCAAAATTCTGGCCTCATCGGAGAGGGAGCTAGAGGCGCCGGTGGTCGACATCGATGCCACCATGGCACCATGCGTGGTGACCGTGCTGGGATTTACCACGCTGCCGAGCAGGTCTCCAGGGCGTGCTCGAGCAGGTCTTCCAGGTGACGAGGCATGGCCTAGACCCCACCCCTCGCCCGTGCCACGCAGGTATCCATGGCGTGCTCGAGCAGGTCTCCGCTCGATGGCACCGCTGACTTCTTCCGCTTGCCGCTCGCCACAAAGCAGCGCCCCAGCCGCGCTCTAGGGAACGTGACCAGCTACACCACCGTGCACGTAGACCGCTTCATAGCCAATCTGGAGGGCAACGGTCTCACCTAGAGGGCGGCAGTGTGGTCAAGGCCGTGAACCTTCTCGAAATCCATTCCAAACTGAACCAGCCCTTTACAACTACCATCACATACCAAACTAGCCCATTAAACTTTTCAATCTATTTCCACCCAACCCGTGTAGGCCCAAACGGGAAACAAACCCACTCAAATTTGTTTTGGCCCAAACCATTACCAGGTACTCATTGCACCACTCACTCTCTAACCCTTGGGAACAGGCACCTGGACATGAAGGACCTCTTGGCCTTCCTCTTCCTGTGTCGCCGCACGCGCGGGCGCGGCGCTGCTGGTGCGTGGTCGGGCGACAACAGCTTTAGCGGCTACACGAGCAGTGGCGCGGGGATGGTCCTGGCCTCCTTCTAGTGGCGCTTCACCTTCTTGAACTGCACCATGAAGCCCTAAGTCGCCATGGTCGCGTTCTGCTCGTCCCACACGCCGAACCTCGGCACAGCCGATGGCTTGGGGCACCGCGGTGGCGGCGGTGGCGGGTGGTGGGGGCACGATGGCGATGGCGACAGCGACAGCGAGGCAGACGCCGCCCTCAGCGCACCGTGGTGGTGGTGGTATTGGGCGCCATTGTAAGTGCATCTAGCCCTTTAGTGGTTTTGGTGAATTGAATGACAACACCATTAAATGTCTATCAAGTTTGCTAAGTGTTGAACAGAAAATTGAGTTTATTGCATATACTTGTGGATTGTGGAATGAGAAGTGTATATAGGTTCAACAAGAAGGCAAACTTGATGATATTCTACATAATGTTCAAATCAAGGCCAAAATTGTGTATTGTTGTGTTAAAAGATCATGGAAACAATATAGTTTAAGAAAGAGACAACAATGTAAATGGAGTTGATGAAATGGTTTCTATATTGTGGGATATCATAGTATCATGAGAAAGCAAGCACATTTGGTAAATGATAAATGAGACATGAGTTGATGATTTTGGATTGGTCTCAATAATGGCTTGCTTTGCATAAACAAGAATAGTTTGATAGTGGATTAGCTTTGATCAAGGATTGAAGAATGAGTCAATAATGCATAAGTGAAGAAATACCAACCAAAGGTTAAATGACAAAGGACATAACTCATATTGGATATAAGTTGGTCTCTATGTTGGTTTGCTTGTAATGGATAAAGATTTGGAAAATCACTTTACATTGATTTGACCAAGCTAGAAGTACGAAGATAGATATTGAAGTGAGTGTGAAGAGTGTCAAGCCAAAATGAAGAGGACATAAGGAATCATAAATTGGCTTAACCATATTGATGTTGATTCATATATATCAATCTATGTGAATCCAATTGAAACTTGAATGATCTCAACATTTATATCTAGCTGATATTCAAGTAAGGATCATAATATTGAAGAAATAATTTTTCAATGAATGTTTAATATGATGTGACTTGAGTATGGCTCGATAGGGTGAAGATAGCAAGGAAAGAGCTTCAAGGGACTAAGCGAAGGTGAAGGTAAAGCAATGGCTTCAGGATCGAGGTACCATGGTGAAGGTGAAGAAGAAAGTACTTACATTGAGTCGAGGAACTAATCGAGCTATGAGGAGTCATATTGTGTTGAGGATCAAATCATCAGTAGAAGTGACTTGAAGTCATGAGGCGAACTCATATATATGGAAATGGTTCAAGTCACATGCTCAACGTATGTTTGTTCAAAGAGAAGAGACAAAGTTGATTGCAACCCCTTATGAAGTGATACTGAGAAGAAATGGCATATGAAGACATTAAAGACTCAAGTGGTTGAAATGGTTAAATTCTCTTGATCTTGAGTATAAGTATGTCGTACTATCAAGAGAAATGCAATATGAATCATAGACAAGTCTCAAGTGCTCCAACTAACCGAATCCAAGTGCTAACATAAGAGAAACACATTAGCACAATACATGCACTTGTTGATCTTGGGGCTTGTTCTTGGCTGGGCTAGGTAGCCCTCGAAACAAGCTTTTCGGAAAGTCCAAGATCACTGAAAACGGAGTTCGGAGTAAAAAGTTAGGCATTTTCTGTGAGGTGACCTGTGCTATTTTTCATAGCTACGGCAGTGCCACGAATTTTCGCAGCAGTGCCGTATCTGTACAGGTCATAACGGTTAGTTTTTGAACTATAACGGCTAGTTTGTTTGGGGTGGGTCTAAATACCCATCCCACGCCTTCTAGTGAGGTTGCTGATGCTCTAAACATTTCAAACCCTTCCCAAGCCTTGTGAGAGCTCTCTGTAACCTTTTTTTTGTGAGAGCGAGTGATTAGTGTGTTATTAGGTGTTAGAGAGCTGATTGGAGCCAGCAAAACCTTGAGCACTTGTCGGGCTTCGTTAATCTTCGTTGTGCATTTGTTACTCTTGAGGTGAAGCCTCTAGACGGCTAGGCGTCGCCCGGCGAGCTCCCGCTTATGGTGAGCCACGGAAAAGTTTATATTACCCAAAGATCTTAGTGGAAAGCTCAAGTTCAACCTCGGCGTTGGACTTGAGAAGAGGATAGGGTTGGAAGAGACCCAAAGCTTTTGTGGCTTTCTCAACAACATGGACATATGCAAGACTTGGTGGCGAGCTGAACCACGGGATAAATCACGTGTCCTCTCTCTTGTGTTGATTTGCATTATGTGTGTTCCATTCGATCTAGGGGCGGACACAGCGGTGGGGCGGGGGGGGGGCTCAAGCCCCCCTACCCATATCGGAGCAGTGGAACCCCCATAAAATTTTAGGCAAAGTTCTATAGTGTAGGGGGGGCTGAGACTTAAGATCGAACAACAGTGTTGTTCAGCCCCCGCTGAAATATTTCCTAGGTCCGCCGCTGATTCAATCTACTTGGTAGTACGTGTTTGCGAGTGCAGGTACTTAACAGACTTACTACTGGACATCTCCAAGCACATCTCTAAGTTTGGTTTGAATTCGGGCCGAGCTTATTTGCAGGCGTGGCAGTGTTGTATTCTCAGTGAGGCAGTGCTGCAGTGCGGCGGCGCTGCATATTAAGTGCAGCAGTGCCGCATTTAGAATTTAACTTTTGCTCGAGTTTATTTTAAACAGGCCTATTCATCCCTCTCTGATATTAATGTTCTTCCAGCCGTGGCCGTGGTCCTCTAACCATTTTTTATTTCATATTTATATAAAAAACATAATTGGAATCCGGAATACTTGGCCGGGAAAACAAAAACGGGATGCTCTGATAGCGAACAATACAGTACGGTCGGATACACATCGATAACAGTCAAGGATGGTAAATTCAGTCTTTTCGCTTGTTGGTTTCAGCCAGAGCTTATCAGGCATGGTATAATATTTTTCTCTCATAACAAAGCAGCACTAGTCGATCTTATCAGCCCAGAAAACAACCAAGGAATAGTCTGATTAAATCGAGAACAGAGGTGAAACATGAGAAGAATGAATAAAATTTTGAAACGTACGGCTACACCCTACCAGGCTTCCTGTCCACATGCATGGTGAGCGTCCCTTCGCTATTTGCACAAGTTGGTAAACGGCTCACTGCAGCCCACGATGTCAACACCGCAGTAGCAAGTTGCACTGTAAATAGCACCACCTCGCCTCCCCAAGCGGGCAACAGAAGTTGTGTTGGTACTCTACGTCGGGAACGGTCTCGCTAAAATACTGATCCGCGAAAGCGGTCGAGAAAACAATTCGAATTTATTTCTGTTTTTACCAAAATTTTTCCGCGAATTAATCCCGTCTTTGTTCTTTCCAATTAAAGTAAACGGTAGTCGATCTGTTTATATATGGTAAGCGAAAACGGTTGTGGATCTGTTTATATATGGTAAACGAAGCCTGTCGGTATGCGATTTTCCTGTACCATTTTCATCCCTAAATAAGCACCCCGTGTATATGGCCTGGTGATAAAACTTAATTTCCTTGTATAAGCATCTCCATTGTGTGCGATCTGAGAGTTCACTCGTAGTATAGGGGGAAAAGTAATATAAGAACTCGAATGATTGTTCAGCGTAATAGGCGTGCAAATGCAAATTCTTTGCAAAGATCAAATTTTATCCATAGAAGCACTTAATTTGCTTATGATGTAACGCCGCGAAAATTAAACTTGATGTCTGTAGCAATATAATTGAAAAAAATTAACGCAAAAAATATATAATTAAAAATTCGATCCGTGTACCACAATAAAGTATTTTCGTGTCATATCGAATGATTAGATGCTAACTAGGAGGAATAAACATAAGCTAATTATAAAACTAATGGCACCGGAGTGACTAATTAGTGAGACGAATCTATTAAATCTAATTAATTCATGATTAACATATGTTTACCATAGCACCACATTGTTAAATCATGAACTAATTAGGCTTAATAGATTCGTCTCGCAAATTAACCTTCATATGTGCAATTAGTTTTATAATTAGTCTATATCTAATACTTCTAATTAGTGTTAAATATCCGATACGATAAGAACTAAAGTTTAAGAGGTGGTATCGAAGCCCATCCACTTGGATGGACATGGACTGGGTTAAAGTCCAGCCAAACAACTGTTTCTCTCCCAGCAACGACTATATTCAGCATGTTCGCTTGCTCGTAAACGATCGTAAATTTCCAGTCGGGAACAGTGTTTTTCTCTGATACCAAACCAGCCAGCAGTAAATAATCCACGATATGATACGGCCTTCCGAACAGGCTGATTATCGGGAAAATATCATAGTCGAATATTCATATCAAATCGCAGAATTGGTGAACGAGCTCGACCGACTCAGCGCTTTGGCCAAAGCTGCAGGCATTTCTACTTTTTTTCGTAGGCGGCAGCATGACAGTTGGCAAGTGCAAAACCAAATGGACAACTGGACAGGTGGAAAGGACGAGCGAGGCAAAATAAAGGGAAATCTGGACAAGAACTCAACTGAGAACTCACTGAATGTCAATCTATGGTACGCCAACTGTCAACTGGAACTAATCCACAGTGTAGCATCTGGTTAGAGAATATCCCCTAATGTTTTCCTCCTTTTTCTTTTTAGGCTTTGAAAGCCTTGTAACTTGTACAGGCATATTTATATAAAAATTTTTTAAGTAGGGCCTCCCCTGCTGATTCCTCAAAAAAAAAAAAACTACAGTGTAGCAGTAAAATCAGTACTCATATAACCATATATACAGCTACAGAGTACAACGATCAGTCAATCACATGAAGAATGTATCGCCTTCTTGCTCTCAGCCTGTCATTCCTACACGCAAAAGAATTATCACGGTTATTAGCAACATTAATGTATTAACTAAAACCATGTACAGTCAAGACAAGAAATTACCTGCAACAGCAAACCAGACAAGTGTCTTTTATATCTTGAGAAAATATGTATGCTTCTTTCTTCCACCTAACATCCAATTCGCGCATCCTCTGGTTCAACTTCATACAGATTTGTCAAACCTGAAATAGCTGAAAAGGGGAAACTGATGTATTTCTTTATGTATGCAGTTTACATGCCAAAAAAGCAGTAACCAGAAAAGGTCAACGACATTAGCATTTGTAAACTTGGAAGACCAAACTCCTATGTTGTTTCAACATAAGAGTACCAAGCACTGAAACTATTCTTGCAGAGATAAAACCCAATTTTTCAAATTTGTCCTCTTTCAACGGTGCACCATTCCTAATCTAGAGCAGATATTGTTTTTCTACTCTGTTTGTGCTAAATGGGCAAGGTTTTCTGCATTTCACTCAATGGATGCAAGGGCAAGGAAGGTAGACAAGGCAAGTAGAATATGTTAATTAAGGACACTTATTCCTCGCATATGGATGTATTTCTGCCACATATATGTAAAAAACTTCAAATGAGCAATACTTACCAAACAAGTGACACTAATCACCAAACAAGTTTCTAATTAACTTGCATAGTCCTTCATACACAGAACATGATATACCAAATATGCAAATTTTCTACCTGCTAAATATCCACCTGTTTATCTACGTCGGTATTATCTTTCATGCATGTCTAATTGTCTATTCGTCGACATTTTACCTGCATGCTAGGTACCTAAGAATACCCTCCCTCTCTACTTTGTGCAAGTGATAAGAGATAATATGAAAGATTTTCTTATTTTTCTTAATTTTCTCAAGATTTTAAACCTCGCCATAAATAAACTTCGATATCTCGATCTCGATATATAGAAAAGAAAATCTCTACATATCTCTATATATACATATACTCTCTCTCTCTCTCTCTCCCTCTCTCTCTCTCTAACCAACTCAACCCCAACACTTCTGAATGTGTGACGTGTCATGGGCTCACCTCGTCCTAGTAACTTTTGGTGGGGCCCCAGGTGTCAGTCTCTTGAGGACAACACACGAGGCTCCTGGTGTGGAGGCCTCCACCGATGTGGGAACTGGGAAGTCATCCAGAAGGCCTTAGGTAGACTCCACTAACCACCTAAGTCAACCCTCACATCAGCCTAGTCGGGCCTTCAGAGCCCTAGGAGCTTCCACTCTGTGGCTCCGCCTAATTTTGGATCTGGACCAGTTATAGTGTCACATGGTTCAGAGGTCATAGACAAAGGTGGGTGATGCGATCCATTTCCCCAATGGTATCCAAACTTTCAACAGTTCAATTTTTGCACACACTGAATCCTACTAAATATACGCAAATGTGTATGCTAATTGTGCACCTTTGTTTCTACGCCAGTATTATCTTTCATTTTTACTTATTCATTCATATTGGGCGTATCCAAACTTTCAGTGGTTCAGTTTTTCACGTATCGAATCCCACCAAATATACGCATATGTGCAATTATTATTATTACCTGCTAAAAAGCACCTTGTTTCTACACTAGTATTATCCTTTATTTCTACCTGATCGTCCAGAATGGACCTACCCAAACTTTCAGCGGTTCAGTTTTGCACATATCGAATCCCATCAAATATACGTATATTCGCAATTATTACCTGCTAATAAAAAGCACGTTTTGTAAGCACCAACCAATCCACTGACGCTGGATACACCAATCTTTAGATAGTTGAATTTGGAATGCGTTAAATGTACAACCTTATAAAATTCAATACCACCTAACACACAAATCTCTATACAAAGCCATCCACATAATCCTGCAACACCAGTCTTCGCACATCATTGTCACACATACACAGAAGACACTAGAATACATTGAGTACTAGAGTAGATGGTGAAGGGTTCATCGAGAATGGATAAACAGAACACTGGTAATGATCTTATCATCGACCAGTAAGCATTACTACTTTAACCACTATTCTATTTCTATCAACTCTGATAATGAATGTTTCTTTGCAGGTGATGCTAGAAATAGCAAAGGCACTGTTACGATGACTGTACTGCAACATTTCATGAAAAAGAAAGCAGAGCTGAAGGAGCTGAAGAAACAGCTAGAGGCTACAAAACTCCGAGGTGAGGAGCTGAAGGCCCGGGAGAAGAATTTTGATCCAAAACTGGTGCCCATTATGACTGGCGACTTTGAGGGAAAAGGATTGGAGGAGTTGGAAAAATACTGTGGCATGTTAGTTGAAATGAAGTCCATGATTGATGACCAACTCAACTAAATGTTTTGCTTAGAGCCTGAGTCAACCATACTCCTAGGGTGATGCCAATGGAGTTGGGGCATTTGGAAATGGTGTTTCTCCAAATAATGGTGCAAACCAAATCAATAATAATTATGATCATCCCTGAGAGGATCAATTACATTTAATGATCATATCTCCCAAACTATCTTATTTGCAGTTCTGGCTTTATTATGATGAAAGTATATTTGGAACTCTTGCCAATAAGACATTATGTTGATCTAGTCATTGTTTGATGTTTGTTGATGACTTATATATTAAAAGGAGACGAAGTGTGCCATAGATGAAAACCGCAGTCATAGATGCAGTTATATTCATAGTACCCATTTATACACCACTTACAATCTTTACATGGGGAATCTCTAGTTTCACGCTTACGTTGATCCTGTAATTGTTTTATGTTTGTCGTTGAATTTATACACTATCTATGACTGCATGTAATTCCGGCTTATGTTCACGTCTACTGCTCGTTTCCATCGTATATCCGCTCGTGTTTACTGTGGCAGAACCACCCAAATTATATGGCCCACATGCACCTGACATTATCCTTAAGACCTCTGACTGCTATACATGAGAGCCAGATAATTCCGGTAGTCTGTCGGATGTCCTCGGGGAACCCCGAATCATCCACATTTTACAACTCATACATAATCAATATGGAGTTACCACAATATTACAACATTTGGTACAAAATATCTTACATCAGAGTGCGAAAGACTTATAACATTAGTTTACAAAACATGATTAAGTATAAACTTAATTAAGTTCCAAATGGTGAGTAGAATTACGGAAGCGACTTAGGTGAAACATCTAAGGTAGAAGACAACCAGATCATGTCAAGCCCACCGACATGACCTTGATTAGTAGCACTAGTCAGCACCTGTAACAGGGGTTAACAAACCCTGAGTACTTGAGGATACTCAACAAGTCTTACCCGACCAAAAGAAATACTCCAAGGAAATGTTGGCTTAAAGGAAAGATTGAAGCAAGAGTAACTTTTGCAGAAAAGCTTACTACAAGTGGATCCTTACTTTCAATGTTTTAGCTCAACATTAAGTCATTAGTAGTATCCAGTTTGCACCTATTCTAGCTCAATCGCTTCTTTAAGCATCTCATCTCGTAACGATAAGTAACCATGTTTCACTGATTAACTACGATGCAGTTCAATTGATCATGTCTCCTGTTACCGTGGAGCAAACGACGATTCGTATCGATTTGGCCCAGCTGGGGTTTTCTTACCACACGACATATGCAGGTCCCGGTTTTGGACTTACATATATCAACCTTCATTCAGATCCTCCAAAACGTGAACCGGTCTGCGCTACCCGAAAGCATAGTACTCCACCTCTCTGCGCCACTCCTGGTGGATCCACAGGATGGGTACATGCTACTCTCACCATCTCCCACGCCCAGTGCGCATTTGTCTTTTCACATAATGGAATAGTTGAGGTATCAGGCTTACCGGAGTATGTGACCAATACTACAAGTCACGATCACAAGCGGCCCTACAACGATCGGTCCTTAATCGACACAGGCAGGACGAGCACGACCAGGCGAACCTGTCTGCCCAACACTTACCTTAACATCAATTCCCGCCCGGTCTCAATTTAAACATCATCATTTATAATGGTATTCTCATGACCCAAAAGCAGAGCCGAAAAGAGCCAGGTAAAACCTATCTCCCGCGAACAATGAAACCATCATTCGACTTCTATCAAAGTCTAAGCATTACTAAGCATTAGAGGTAACGACCTACACATACTAACAGGGTATAACTAAGAATACCTGATTATCAAGGTAATCATGCAGCAACGGTATTCGACCAACTCCTAATTACTTAATGCACATTTCACAAGACGTAAAGTGTAATAAAGATTTGTAAATACTAAAAGAGGGTTTATGCACTGGGACTTGCCTACGTTGCAGAGAAGGTTAGTTTCCACAGAAAGGATCACTGAATTAGACATTGGCACCAACGCCACGGATGGATGAACCTTCTCCGGAACTTGATCACCACGAGCCTTCTCACTCTCATACACTACACGTAACAAATGATGCTTTGCTTAACATGATGGACTACATGCCATGATGCATGATGAAAGACATTCATGTGCATTAACAGGAGTCTTAACAAAGTTAAGAAAGTTGAGTACAACTTTCCTTCACCAAAGAACTAGGGCTTTTATCATAAAAGGCATTTTCATTATTAACTAAAAAGTTAATTTGTTGTCTATCATGGAAGGATTAACTTAACATAGACCAGCAAGATTAACATGAGAACATTTTAACTCATGATCATCATTAAAGAACTTATAATTAAGGCATATTAATAATTATATAAACAAGTTGATTTCGTGGTTATTAAGAAAACAACACTTATCACATTATACTAGTCAAACAAGGCAAGATATTTAACTAACATTACATAAGTTCAACCATGAGACAAGCAAGGATCATTTCATGACCTAATCATATGTATTTACTAATTAGTTAATTGAGTAAACTATTTTATTTATTAACTAGCAAGTTAACCATGAGTACAACAAGGAAGTAAAAGAGTTGCCAAGGAACAGCAAAAGTGTTTGTGTCCCAAGGTCTACAATCAAGTCCAAAATCACACCAAGTCATTTAGGGATTTATAGAAATCATTTGTTATTTTTATTAATCCATAAAAGGCATTTAAACACACTTAAATTAATTAACCAATTTAGAATTATCAAAACAGTACCAAACTTTTTGTGAAGGCAGGTATTAGCATGTAAAGCATACACAAAAAGTTTCATGATTGAAGGATAATTATTTTAGCCTATAAAAATCATGCAAGGTCCATTTATTAATTAAAAGATGTAATTTTTAAGCATACAAAAATCACTGTTATGAAATAAACAAGAATCAACATGTTTAAACATTTTTTGAAAAAGATAAAACCGATGAAAATCATTTTTCACTCAGCCCCAGCTAGCCACAGAGACTGACAAGCGGGACCGTGGTCAACTGTACAGTGCTCTCGCGCTGACCGTAGGCGCACGGCCTTTGACCGGCGGGTGCTCGTCGGCGGCGACCTCGCCGGCGGCGAGACTTAGCCCGGCGGACTCCCCTCTTCCTCGCGCGTCGACTGGTGGTGACGGATGACCGGTTAGGGCACGGCAGTGACCACGCCGGCGGCGATGGTGGCACAACGGTGCTCCGGCAAGACGGCAACGACTAATGGCACACTCTCCGGCGACGAGGAGACCACCATCGCGCTCGCAACGAGCTCGCGCATTGATCTAGGGCACCGGTTGAGCACCTAGGGCTTCGCAGCTAGCTCGTCGTCGACGATGGCAGCCCGGCGGTACTCTGACGCGGAGGTTACCGGCACGCTCGCTAGGTTCACGCGAACCTGTCTCTGCTATCGATTGAACCGATTCGGGCCCCTACCGAGCTCGACCGCGGCCATGGCATCACAGCAGAGCAGAGCTCATCGGCGCGGCATGGCTCCGGCCTCTACGACGCGATAGCCGTTAAACGGGGGCGTCAGTCGTGACCAGGGGCTCACCACGAGTTCACTGCTCTACTCGGTCGAGGCGGAGGTAGAGCAGAGGTGGTTGGCGACGCCGAGGACAAGCACAGCGACACGAACCAACGGCGAGGTCGCGTTCTGATGTGACTTGCACGGTAGAGATAAAACAGAGGAGCCGGTGAGCATCACCGCGTAACGAGGAAGCCAAAACACGAATTAGGAGAGAGAGCTGCAACGGAGTGAGCTGGCCTCACCAGGTGCTCGGCGGCCATGGTGACGCGACGGCGGCGCAACCGGCGCCGAGGGCGATTCCGGTGGAGAAAGGCGGTACGAGCGGGTCGGGTGGGTGTGCAAGGAGTGGGTGATGCTGCAGGCAAGAGGAATTGGACAAAGGTTGATTGGTGGCGGTGAATTCCTGCTGGCGACCGAGCTCACCGGCGGCAAAGCAGAGAACGGGAAAGAGAGAGAGCGGTCGGTGGCTTCACGTTTTAACGGCGAGGGACGTCTCTAGACATTGCCAGCTCCTGCTTGTGCTCGCCACGCAGGCTGCTGCGTGCCCACATGCGAGGAGGCGGCAAAACTGGGGGGCGGCTGTCAGTGAGCAGCTGCGTGGCAGCTGCTTGCCGATGCCACTGTTCATGGCTGACAGAGCCATTTCCCCACTCCTTTTCTCCCAAAAACACATAGAAACTTGATCATTGGCCTTAAGCAACATTGTTCACTGAGCTGATATCTCCAACATTGGTTAAGGGACCAAACTCACCAAGTCACTAGTTTTGAAGATTTTTAATTTTGAAAATGGCCACTTTGAAACTGAAACAGGATTCAGTTGAGGTTTCAGAAAAACAGTTTTGATCAGCTACTTTGGCAATTTAATTAGAGGTCAACCAACTATCAAACTTAACAACCAAATATACATTATCATAGTTCGAACATGCCATCAAACAATGAAACAACATTTGCACCATTTTTATTTATGAAATCTCATTTAATAAATATCAATTGAACTTAATAACTGATTTTCAAGGACTTAGACAAAAATGGCTAAGTTAGAAAATCACCCTCAAATCCAATCTTTGGGCTCCAAATTAAACATGTTTGACTGAGAATCACCATTATATTTTGATTCTACATGAAAGCACACACTTTGCACTACAAAGTTTATATTAACAAAATTTTAATTGTTTAAGCCATTATCAATCTATAAATTCACAAAGAACCTTAAACATTAATATTGTTAACATTTCATGTAACATGTGAAACACCTTATATGCAACATGAGGAGTTATAATTGAAACATGGGTTGTATTAATGCCACAATGCCTGATGATTATGCATAATGATACTCATGATCAGAATTTTAGTTACTTTTTAACATCTGGGATGTTACATTTACCCGTTTCTGTATACCCGTATATCCCACTCCTCCTGCTACCGGTAGAAAAAATACAGTAACAGAAACAGGAGAGTGTGTTTCCCGCCCGTTTCCATCCGTTTTGATCCCTAGGAATCTCCTAAATGAATTAGTGGACAATCCACACCAATCCTCATAATTTTTCCTCAGGTTCAATTTAGTCTCTATAATGTAAAGTCAGGCAGTTTGATCCCTCAATTTGATTCTTAACGCAAACGCAAAATGCTGCTTCAGTTGTGATTTGAAAAATATAAATGGCAGCATAAAGAGATACAAGGAGACAGTAATAGATATGCTTCAAAATGAACAAAGAGGTAGCTACCTCGTATGGGAGTTCATCATCATCATTCTATTGTCAGGTCCAGTTATCGGCTCTCCATGTGTTGCAGCATGGTAATTTACTATATTCTCCACTGA
Organism: Miscanthus lutarioriparius; assembly: GCA_904845875.1. Lineage (NCBI taxonomy): Eukaryota > Viridiplantae > Streptophyta > Magnoliopsida > Poales > Poaceae > Miscanthus > Miscanthus lutarioriparius. Next base: position 75,877,144 of record CAJGYO010000008.1, on the reverse strand, counting down.
AAGTATGGACAGTCATAAGGAACCATAAGTTGGAAAGTTAAAGCTGAAAGCTAAGTAGTTGCATATGTACTTACCTCCACACTCGGTTGGTGATTGGTCCAAGGGCCATAAATTGTGGATGGATACATGGACTAGAACGAAGCTAGACAATAGGAGGCTAGGAGCAATTGTCCACCTCATCATCAGCACCCGTTGGGTCGATTCCAATTCTGGTTCCTCATTGGCACAAGGTTCTGGGGCCTCAACTGCACAAAGCTGAGGCATATAGGCACGAAATCATGAGCAAGTGCCTCCCTCAACTCCTACACGGCTTACCCCTCCTCTACGCGAGGAATGTGGTCACCTCTTTGTCTTCTGACACCAGCGACTTAATTTAGATCAGAACTCAGGCCAAGGCCTATTCTCCATTTTCTGAGCCTTATTAGTGTGCTGCACTACTTGGGCACATGTATGGAGGTCGGCCGACTAGCTCTGACACTTGTTGAGCTTCCCTTCTTTGTAAATGCTGCTGCGGAACTCCCTGATCAAGTGGTTGGAGTAGGATAGCAGCCATATCCCTGAGCCCAGGCCTCAAGAGACTTCAACAAGAAATGATATATCTCTTAAGAGCATCAGTTTCCTCTGCGATTTTGCCTCTCTTCTGACCCCACCGATGGGTCCTTCCCCTCTTGGGCAGAGGTATGTTCCCCAAGACGCTTGTTGTAAATGGGAAATGGGTAACACATAACCTTAAGGGTGTCAGCTAACTTCATGTGTCCATCACACTCCTTGACCTCACACCAATAGGACTCAAGGGATGAGTTCTTTCCATCTTCAAAATAAAACATGTTGTTCACCTAATTGGTGACCTTCATTAAAGAACAAGTCTGCAAACAAAAAAGATGCACTTGGAAGATACACTGAAAATCATACAGTGGAATATGAATCTTCAATGTACTTTGGATTTCAAGAGGTTGGTGTGGCGGCATACCCAATCATTTTATATATCATAGACTTCAAGATTAATGACAGATAAATGGCTCATTTATGTTTTACCTGCTCTCTAAACTAGACTAAATAGCCACACAGTATTTACAGCAGATAAAACATGATGAGCTTCGAATGCAATGGATGTCGAACCAGCATGAAAAATTAAATCAAAACTGCATTCATTGCAATCACATGAAGATCATCATTGAAAAACGAGTTAACAATATACCAAAAGGCATGTTCTAAGGATGAAGCAAGTCCATGCAATACAGAAGAGAAAATTCTCATCAGTAAAATACACTGCCTTAAAATCCCACGATTTTAAGCTCAAGGATGCTACTCCTATCCTACTCAGGCCAAGATCAATGCTACTGAGCATCAGCAGGCAGCTAAACTAAGGGCTGTCATAGAACATGGAATACAAGCAAACCACAAGTTACAGTCTCAGAGTTGAGCAAAAGCTTCCTGCAATTATAAGTTGACAGAATGCTTCTACATTCCTTCTGCGTACTGCTCAATCATCTGTTGCTCCCAAACCTGAAAGTAATCGACACAGTATGAGTAATTCAACTCAGAGGAAAACCTTATCCCCGTTTAGAAGGTAGACAATTCATCAAGGATAAGTACCAGAAAAGATTATTGTAGAATCATAATGGGGCAAAAAAAAGAGAATTACCACCCTTGAGGACATATGGAAGCATTACAAGAGCTAGCCATATAACAAGCGATATCAGCAGTGTACTTAAATACAAATATCTGGTGTAAACATTATCCTCTCAAACAACAGAATTACACATTGAGGATGAGAAGACGAAGGCTTGAAGTTTAAACATCAAGACACGAATGGAAAGAACTTCTGCAAGCAAATTTACAAGCCAAAATAGAAGTCCCTGTAAACACATACCACCATCTGTTTCAAATTATAGGTCTTTTTGGCTTTTCTAGGTACATAGCTTTTGCTATGCACCTAGATATACGATATGTCTAGATACATAATAAAAGTTGTTTATCTAAAAAAGCCAAAACGACCTACAATTTGGAACGGAGGGAGTAATATATAATGCAACGGAAGTCATGTAGTGTATAATGGTTGCATTGCAAGTACCAAGAAATTGAAAAGAGCTAATTCACCAACTCTACCACTGCACCAAAGTATTGACAAAATCACCTGATTGAGCGGATACTATCATCATAAAGTATCCTCTTATTCGCTAAGCAATTTACACTTTATTGCAAAAAAAAGGGTACACTTACTACTGTGTAGCCAGCTCGCTAAACATCATCAGTGCTCTGTTCAAGGTTCTGTTGCATGGTATCCAACTTCTCAATTACATACTCCAGTTTCTTGCAGCATATCTCATTAGCAATCCTTGTGCTGTAATCACACTTTTCAAATGGACGATATTCACAAGCACTTTTGATTTCCTCACGCAATGTTGTTTGAATTTCCTACTCCAACAAAAACATAATTAAGCAGTGAGCTATCATGAATGATTTGTGGCATGCATACTGCGTTAAATAAAAACCAATTGATGAGCAGATGCATATATTTACATAGTCAATTTGATGGAGACAAAGTAACATTGGACAGAGCAAAATTTTGCATACAGCACTTTAAAACAACTGTTGATTTTTCCAATAGTCTCTCTAGCATGAGATTAGCGAGGATTGAGACACATAACTGGTAACAACAGGAACACGCAGCCTAACGATCTGAGGGCAGGCAGTGGGCTGGTTACCTTCATAGAGATCATGAACTAGCGGCAGTGCGCGCCTACTGCATCGGTGCGAGGGCCCTGAGAGTTTCCCAGCTCCTCCATCACCGCTCCCGCAAGCTCCAGGACCCGCACTATCCGCTGCACACGCACAACAAACATCCAGCCAGCCTAAGGAACCGAACTGACAACCACCGAGATCGGGGTGCGGGCCGTGAGGTTACCTTGTCGACGTGTTGAAGGCGCTGCAGAGAGCTGCTCTGGCTCTGGGGAATCATCTTCACCGGCGACGAGGAGGAGAGGCGGCGGAGAAGGGGATCGGTGGCGCCGAAGGTAGGACGGAGTGCCGTGATCTAGTGGCTTTGGGCCTAGGTTGGGCTGAAAGGGAGAAATCAAATCGGCGACGACGAGGACGAGCTCGAGCGGTCGAGCTGGTCAGCGAGGGGCCACTGGCTACGCGCCGAGGCGGCGAGGGGCGGGGGCAGCGCGACGCTGCCGGCTGCCAGGGTTCCCCGTTCCCGATTGCGGCCGGCGTTTGCTCTCGGACTCTCGGAGGAATCAGCGAGTAGTGGGAAAGGCCGGATGGGCCGTCGGGTGTGTCATGTGGGCTGGCTGGTGGACTGCTTTGCGTTTGGAGTCAAGTTAGAGTCACAGAATAGCAATTCCACACCTTAACTATATATTGGCTTTCCTAGATTTAGCAGGTTCCATACCAAGGCTCGATACAATCAAAGTCCGTAGCGTCTACCGATTTCGCCATATTCCCATTTTACTTCTTTTTGAAACCAGGATTTCTTGTATAATTTAATTCATCTTTTAGTTTTTTTGAATCGTTGAATTCATTATTCAACGTAGTCTAGCAACTCATCTCTATTTGAGACACCTCGCTCGCTTATTGCAATTCAGAATTGAATTGATTTTATCGTTAATATATTTGCAATTCAATCTGAATGAATATATCCAAAAGTTTTTCTCTCCCACCTCCCTCATTCCTTTTTTAGAGTATTCAAAATCATACGATAAACGCTTGATATTCATTCTCTTTTTTTCTAAGCTGAATTAGAAATTTCATTTGCTATGACTTTTGCTATGTGTTTATTAGATATACACCATATCTATCTATATAATAAAACAATATATCTAGAAAAGTTAAAACGTCTTATAATTTAGAACGTATGGAGTATTATCTACAAACTACAATTTTTTACATAAAAATGTTAGGTATATCCGAAAATACCGATATAACCATGGGTTCACAGGTTGGGCTGGGCTGTATGCTAGTCGTGGGAAATCTCTCAACTTGTGTTGTCATCAATATCAATTGTCTTTAATTTAAAGTAATTATAATAGATAACGATAGCATATCCTAGCAAATAAGAACCAAAAGGAGTCCATATAAGATTCAGTTAATTCTAATTTAAGAACAATCTCCATAAGATAGAGAATGTTTAAAAAAATATATGTAGGGAACTAGTTTAATATTTTTTGAGCTAAATCTATTTTTCTATTATTCTTTAAGATTATTAAACAAGATTTTAGGATTTTTAATTGCATAGTTTTTCATTAAATACTTAATTTTTTTAATAGTCCTTTATAGACCGATTTACCCCCTAAGTATCATTGTAGTGTAGTCTGACTTACCTTCCTCTTAGCTGATGTCACGCTACGTAGGATGGTTGACATGTTGCCATGTCAACAAAAACCACTATAAGAAAAACGCTCATCGTGCAAAAACAAATTGTTTTGGAAGTTAAATTGTCAAAAAATAGTTTTATAAATGAGGGGGAAATCAAATGACCATGAAAGTTATGGGGTGAGCATCTCCGAGAGTCTTTCTAAATCTTACTCTCTAAATCATCATTTATAGCGTCATTTGCATAAAATCAGTTTCTATATCTTTCCACTAATACAAAAACCATTTTTAGCGACGCCACCCTTTTCTATCAGAGGTGGTTCAACTAGCACGCCGCCTCTAACCGCGCCGATGAGCACTGTAGCTCCGTGACCGCCTCTGAAGATCCAAGTTCAGTCGCGGTTCTATTAAGAAAACCGCCTCTGATAGATGTCCATTTTTAGGGGCGGTTGCTTTAAAAGAACCGCCCCTGAAAATGGATCTTCAGAGGCGGTCCGCTCTCCAACAGTTTTTTTATATCTTGTAGAGAATTATTCTACAAGAAATCTAGAATATAAGAGCAACTCCAAAAAATTAGTTAAACGTTTTGTAAAGCTAAATATAGCTATTATTGAGAAAAATTGATTCCAACAGATTATGTAAACGTCTCTCTAAATTTAGTTGTTGTCTATTCCTGAAAATTTGGTCGGTAGATTTGGACGACAAGAGTCGCTAGCTATCCGACCTTTTCCCGCACAGCGCCTCATCCCCTGCACGAACGTGCCATTGCCAGAGCTGCTCTAGACTCACAAGGTGCTCGACGTCATGCTCAAGCCGGGCGCGCCACAACTAGGTGCCGAAGATAACTGGGTTGTGGCGCACCAAATAAAAAAGTTGTTGGAGAGTTTTTTTTTAATTAAAATCTCTATTCCCAATAAACATTACCGTCTAATCTAAATCCAACCATCAATACTCATCCTCAACCATGGGATTGAACACCTTCTCCCATGTTGCTAGTTTATCTTCACTTTCAGGCACCTGTAGGATAGAAAATGTGTTCTAATAATTAAAAAGGATATAAAAAGTCTCTTGGATTTGGTTTTCTCTCTCTCTTCCGTTACATGCCCTCAGAAGGAACGATCGTGATAATATGGGGAAGTTAGTACTCGGTATAAAATGACAATATACTAGCGACAAATCATGGAAGTTTCCATTGAATGTGTAGTCGTCTCCATCAGTTGTAACCGCTGGATGGCCGAGTCACTAGTAGCTCGCCAAACCCTTCAAAAAGGCGACGGCAGATCATCAAGAAATTGACACCGGAATCCGGATCAACATGATCCAGTGACCAGTCCACCGAAATAAACTGAGCCGCAACTGCTGATCCGTGAACAGAGAACATGTCGGCATTGCGGCATTCTCTACGGATCATCCTCCTGCAACTGTACATGCTCTGCGTCCTACCACCGGCGGCGGCTAAGGTCACTGCGCTGATCGTGTTCGGCGACTCAACGGTCGACACGGGCAACAACAACTACATCTCCACGCTCCTCAAGAGCGACTTCGCGCCCTATGGCCGCGACCTCCGGCCGCCGGGAAGCGGCAGTGGTGGCCAGCCCACCGGCCGGTTCTCCAACGGCCGCCTCGCCATCGACTTCATCTCCGAGGCTTTTGGCCTCCCCCCACTCGTGCCGGCGTACTTGGACCCCAACGTCAACATGAGCAGCCTTGCCACCGGCGCCTGCTTCGCTTCTGCAGGAGCCGGCTACGACAACGCCACGTCTGATCTTTTTGTAAGAAAGACGCCATCGTGCTCGTGCACAAAAAAATAGGTTCTTTGTTGTTACGACGCCAGTGAACGCCGCCTCCGACAAACATGTCGATCCGTTTTGCAGTCCGTTCTGCCGCTGTGGAAAGAGCTGGACTACTTCAAAGAGTACGCGGCGAAGCTGAGGAGCTTCCAGGGCGAGGACAGGGCTCAGGAGACGCTGTCGGAGGCGCTCTACGTCGTGAGCATGGGCACCAACGACTTCGTGGAGAACTACTACGCCGTGCGGAGCGGCCACGCGGCGGAGTACGCGGAGTCGGCGTCGGGCTACGCGGGCTACCTCCTGGGCGTGGCGGAGTCGTTCGCGCGCGCGCTGCACGCACTGGGCGCGCGCAAGCTGGACCTCAACGGGCTCCCGCCCATGGGGTGCCTCCCGCTGGAGCGCCACGCGGTCACGGGCGCCTGCACCGAGGAATACAACGACGTGGCGCGGGCCTTCAACGCGGGCCTCCGCAACCTGGTGGCGCGCCTGGACGGCGATGGCGGCGCCAGGGTCGTCTACGGCGACGTGTACGGCCCTGTGGCGGACGTGCTCGCCGACCCGGCGGCGTACGGGTTCGAGGACGTCCGGGCCGGGTGCTGCGGCACCACGGGGCGGTTCGAGATAGGGTACATGTGCAACGAGGCCAGCCCGCTTACGTGCGCGGACGCCGGCAAGTACGCGTTCTGGGACGCCATCCACCCCACGGAGCACCTCCACAGCTTCCTCGCCGACCGCAAGATGAACACCACGCTCTACGTGTTCCAGTAAAAAAACATGGAACAGGGTCGCATCGCCGTTGCTTCGTTATCAAATTAAACAGCAGACAGCAGTAAATCAATCCGTGAATCGAGCGATGCGGTTGTTCAACCATTTGCTGCAAGCTAGAGAGGGAAAGAAATGAACCTACTACAAGACGTATACGGTTATGTTAGTTTCCCTGTCATGCAAAGCAATGGCGTGGAGGCAAGGACGCGTAGACATGTGCGACGCAACTACGGCCCTGCTCTGTTGTATTTTTCAGCGAACTAGGAGGTTTTTCTCTCACAATAAATCAGCATTAGCCGAATTTCAGCGAAACAAACAGGGCCTACACCTACTTACGTACATTTTCATTTTCTTCATGCAAAACGGAGGATCATGTCAGTCCGCACACCCTAAAACTGCTACGTAATTTTGATAACTACCACCTTAGAAAAAAAAACATCATTTTAACACCTTATCGCTCAAAGCACAGTTTTCTTATGTCAGTCCGCAATAAATTTTCTCACCCTACAAAACTCTGTCGTGCTAATACAAAAGAAGGTGATGAATGGCACATCTAAAGCATTTCATTTTCCCTAAAAAGCAGGCACCTGAAATCTGGCTTTGCTTTAGGCGATAACGTGATCCTTTGATCTTGTTTCAAGGTTCGTACATCTGATCCGTTAGATCTCCATCTCATGACTCACAATCATTGCCTCAACAAATGCTAGTTTTCAATCACCTCCGAACAGAGCAAATCCCAAAGCATTTCGCATGTCTCCGAAGTCCACCTATTCTCCACCAACCGGTCATCTAGTAACATTACTCAATAACCACAAACAATGACCGAAAACAACTGAATAGATGAACTGTATTCCTTTGAGCAACACATGAGTAAGCTCCATCAAACTAGAGTCTCCCTTCTCCTAAAATACAAGTCAAGTAGTTGCATGGCCGAAGAGGAAGACATGTTCGTGAAGTCCGCAAGGCACCGTAGGTCTACCGACAATCAACGCTACACGTAGCTAGTCTTCCAAAGCAACGTTGAAGAGCAAGCGAAGTTGCGATCGATGAACCAATAAGGCCACATGGTGACATAAAGTGGATCATATCATCGACATGGAGATGAATTGGAATGCGCAAGGCAAAGGTATATTTGTAGAGCATTTCATCTCATCGATCAAAGGTTGTGTAGAGAAGTGCATGGCCAGATTTAGGTTAGATGGTTGTACTATTAAGAGGGGCCAACTTGTTTGCATATCGGTCATTTAGTGCCACTTGAGCGATCTAACTTTGCATGCGATGCTAGGATCAAGTGGCGTGGAAAGAGGAGTGAAAATCCTTTGAAAAATGATTGTGAAAATGTTGTAGGGTGTCGGACCCTAAGAATTGGTCTAATGCCTAGCGTAGGGCCGATCCGACGGTGCAGAAATCGTTTCTGGACCTCTCTTGAGTGCGTCGGACCTTCGGTAACGATTGGTCCGCCAGTCATCGAACCGTGGACGTTCAGACCTTGCACAAAAGAGTCGTTGGGCGCCGACGGCTAGTTTCAAATGGTTGGTACATTTGGCATGTTTCTAGGGTGTCGGACCTTGACGTCCATGGTCCGACGCTATGCGTAGGACGGTCCGACGCTCTCGTGTTTTGCCTAATGAAGGGACCAATGGTCACTTTGCCCTTGGGGATATAAATAGGACCCTTGTCCACCTTGGGCTAGTTGATCAACACCCTTGGGACTTAGTGTCCATGTTTGTGGAGTACTGGAGAGCCTCTAACTCACTTTGTGCAAGTAGTGATTGCATCAGATTGCGAGTGAGTGATCGCTAGTGCGTTGCATTGAGAGATTGCATCGAGTGGCACTAGATGATTAAGTTGCAAGCCAGTGGTGCTTGTTAGTCTTGGAGGTTGCCACCTCCTAGATGGCTTGGAGGCTTGTGTGCTTCGTTGTAGCACGCTCGAGATTGAGCGGAGCTCTGAAAGCGACCGTATCCATATTGTGAAGGGTGTTGTGCTCGCCTCGTGAGAGATTGCGAAGAGCAACTCTAGTAAAAGCGAGGCGTGAAGAGCGTCAAGTGGTCCGGCTGGTTCAAGTGCTAGAGATCATGGTGAGCACTCCACGTGGGAGAGTGTGACATGGGGTCACCACTATCCAGAGGATCGGCGGCAACCTTGAGCTTGCCTCAACGGGGAATAAGTGGTTGGCAAACCACTAAATCTCGGGATAAAAGTCATTGTCATCATCTTTCTGTTGGTTTGCAATTCTCTATCACAAGCTTGTATTTACTTGTTCATATTGTTGTGCTTGTATTGTTGCTCTTGTCCTTGCTTAGCTTGTGTAGCTAAGTTGTTGTTGCTCTCTAGTTTAACTTATGTAGCTTTGCTTGTTGAGTAGTGCTAGTGTGCTTAGGCTTTGTGCGCTTTTCCATCACTAGCATGTGTAGGAGCTCTCTTTGTTGTACTAGTTGCAAAAGTTTATGTGACCTTGCTAACTAGAATTGTGTAGGTGAGTTCTAGCTAGCTCGGCACCTTAGTTGCTTAATTAGGATCTTTTGTAAGGTGCTTGGAAAATTAGATAGAGGGGTGTAGTGTTAGCTAGTCCGAATAGTTTTAATTCCATATTTGTTTTGATTAGCTAGCGTAATTAGTTTTAGAAAAGACTATTCACCCCCTCTGGTGAGCCACCTCGACCTATCAAAGGTTGAAATGACCGTAGACGGAACTAACTTTTGTATGTTGATAAATTTTCCAATTGAATCTTCAACTTATAATAACATTAGGTTGTAATTTAAATTATCCTTTGATGTTAAATAATAGAAATCTAAACATAGTTCAGTACCAAAGTTTAATTTAATAAACATAGAAAAAGTTCACAAGTTAATACCTAATAACATGGAAAGGGATGTCGACAGAGCCATTAAATTAAAATGTAAAAGAGGGATATAGAAGTGAATTGTACAAAATGGCATGTGCTGTTGTACCAACATTAGGCTCATATGTACTCACTCCATTCCAAATTATTTGATGTTTTAGTTTTTTTAGATACATAGCTTTTCTAGATACATAGCCTTTGCTATGCACTTTGATATACATTATGTTAAGATAAATATATAGTAAAAGCAATATATATAGAGAAAAATTTAAATAGCTTATATAGTTTGAAATGGGGTGAGTATAATACTAGCTCTAGATCATGGCATTACCAACCAATAAAGAGAGGTAATGCATGAGAAAAGTCTTCCCGTATAATTGTGCTCCTAGAAAATTTCTTAATATACTTCCAAACACGGGCGGACCTTTTTCCTAACGTGACCTTACTCTGTTCGTCCATATCTACCCATCACAAGACCTGGCCACTTCGAACAAATCTCTGCACCAACTGAGCCATTCTGGCAAAACTGAATGCTCACGTCTGCCTATTCGGGACAAGATGCCAATCAAAATCATCAAGATGGCAGCAATTCAGCGTCCTGTTTAGTTTCCTCACAGAATACTAATTTTTTTAAGATTTTCCATCACATCGAATCTTTGGACGCATGGAGCATTAAATATAAATAAAAAATAAAACTAATTATACAGTTTAGACGAAATTTATAAGACAAATCTTTTAAACCTAATTAGACTATGATTGAACATTAATTACCAAATAACAACAAAAACGCTACAGTAGCATTTCGCCAAAAATTTCGACATCCAAACTGACCCGTAGCCTTGCGGTTCTGCAAGCCAACAAGACCCAAAGCGACAACTCGACGCAACAGACATGTCGCTTGTGACTTGTGAGCCTCTGACCCCTGCCCCCTTCTCTGCACTCTGCAGTATTGTAGCTGTCGCCACAGTTCCCTTCCCGCCACCTTACCAGCTCACCTCAATTTATTGCTGCAAGAAACCAGCAGCGCGCTCTTCAAAACACTACTCGCTCGCCGTCAGCTGCATCGCACACACTCCCAATGGCGCCGCCGACATGCCGTTCTGGGGCCGAAGCCGCGCTGCTGCTGCTGCTGGTGGCGCTGACGGCGACGAGCGGCATCGCGCGGGCCGCGGCGCAGCGGGTGCCGGCGGTGATCGTGTTCGGGGACTCCACGGTGGACACGGGCAACAACAACCAGATCCCCACCCCGCTGCGCGCCGACTTCCCGCCCTACGGCCGCGACATGCCGGGCGGGCCGCGCGCCACCGGCCGGTTCGGCAACGGGCGGCTGCCCCCGGACTTCATCTCCGAGGCGCTCGGCCTGCCGCCGCTGGTGCCGGCCTACCTCGACCCGGCCTATGGCATCGACGACTTCGCGCGCGGCGTGTGCTTCGCGTCCGCGGGCACTGGGATCGACAACGCCACCGCCGGAGTCTTGGTAAGTTCCCCGCCGACCGCCGTACGTCCCCAACCGATTGTTGCTGTTCTTTGTCGATACATCAGCTGTGCGCGTAGTCTTCACACTTCACTACCGAGTAGTATCGCCACGCACGCGTCTCTGCAGAACAGAATTGTGCGCGGCTCATTCGCGTCCGAAAGCAGAGAAGTGTGTGGTTCGTACATACACTTGAGCTTTTTCCTGCGTATACACTTAGGTCATGGAGCGTAGCTTGCACATTATTTTTGCAAAACAGAACAAAAGGTGGTGTATGGCACACTTTTACACATCGAGAATTGTGTGTCTCATGCATTTTTGAAAGTAAAAGAAACGAAAGGGAGTGCGTATTGTTCATAGAGTATCACCACGGCCTTCGTCTCAAAGAGAGAAAAAAATTCTATGTTTGGTCTAAGAGCCTATTTGATAGATTAGAACTAATAGCCTACTAATAATTAAAGTTAATAGCTAATTAGTTCGCTTACATTAGCTAGACTCTTTGGATATGTGGGCTAATAGATCTATGATTCATGGCAAAATCTTTTCTACCCTGTGTATACGTGCACAAGGCATGGAAGGAGTAGGTGGGTGGGACATTATGGTCTTTTCTCAAACTATTAGTTCCTTTTAGCTTCTTTATTTTAAACACCTAACGGAATATAATTGGATGACTCGCTAACAATTGGCCTACTTGTTTGGATCATCTAGGACCAATTTTTAGCGGCTAATAACAATGAGCTCTACGAACCTAAACAAGATCTTGTTTGACTAGCAGTAAATAGTTTGATGGCTAATAGTATATAATTAATATTAGCTAACTAATTAATAGTTTGATATTATTTGGATCCACCAACTGAAAGGTGGATGCATTGATGAGAGGGTCTCGACCATGACAATCCGGCCGTGGTAGTTGAGTCGTGTTCCCGCTTCGGCCGCCGCCGTTGGAGACGTCGATGTGGCGCGAGCAGCAGGCAACGAAGTGGCGCGCGTAGTCGGCGTTCTAGAAGCCGGCGAGGTCCGCGTTGAGGAGGCCTCGAAGGAGATCGTCTCGGACGGGGACGGCGCTGAAGATTTCGGGGGAGGGGAACGGCGAGTGGAGGAAGAACCCGACGCCGGCTTGCGGGCACTTGCAGTGGAGGAAGGTGGGGAGCACCCAGAGGTGGTAGTCGTGGACGATGACAAGGTCGCCGTCGTCCGGGGAGAGCACCTCGATGACGCTATTAGCGAACTGCATGTTCACCGCGAGGAACGTTCGGTACGTACCGGCGTCGAAGCGCAGGTCGCCGTCGTGGGCTGGCGAGAGCGGCAGCAGGTAGTGCTTGCGGAAGTCGTCGTAGAAGTCGCTGTGGCGGGCGCCGCCATCGAGGTACATGGGGAGGCGGGAGAAATTCTCCATGAGGTAGTAGTCGAACTCCCCGTGCAAGTGTGTCGCTCCCCCTGCTTGTAGCCACAGCCCATCGGCCCCGTCCTCCACTACAGGCTCGACATGGTGGCGCAGTGCAGGCACCACTTCACCAGTTTGTCTTTCTCATTGTCGGTGCCGGCGCCGCCACATCCGTCGCGGACTCCGCTGTCGTCGTCGTCGGAGGAGGAGGCGGTGGAGACTTCTCCCTCCTGGGGTACGTCCTCTTCGGCAGGTACACGTCGAAATCTAGCATGGAATCCAAGATCGAGCTGTCCGGCGGGGCTCCGCGTCCTGGATCTCCTGTGGGGGCGGTTGCTCTTGCTCGGAGACGATCGTCGTTGTCATCGCTGGTGTGGGAGGTTCATGTGCACGCTCTAGCATCACCATTTTATTCGCTATACTTTTGGTGGTAGCCACACTTAAAAATCTGCGCGATTTATGATGTATCAGCTGTTTTGTTGTCTTCACTACCGACCGAATAGTATCGCCATACACGTGTCTCCACGAATTAGTGCATAGTTGAGGGCACGAATTAGTGTACAGTTGAGGGCACATTTTTCTTTCTCCACGGTTCACTCGCATTAGAAAACAGAGAAGTGTGTGGTACATATACTTGAGCTTTTCGTGCATATACACATTGACTGTGGCTCATACATTATTTGCAAAATTTAGAGAACTATTATTAGCTGACTACTAAAAACAGTAGACACTTTCGTTTCTTCTAGGTAGGCCCTGATTGCATCCACTAGCTAAATTTAGATACGGTGGATCCAAACAACCAACGGCTAAACACAACTAAGGTGGTGTTTGGATCACTAGTCTGAGGACTAAAGTTTAGTTCTACTGGGCTGTTTGGATCCATGGGCTAAACTTTAGCCCTCTAATTTACAATGATTGATTTGCTCTTATTTAGTTATCCATGCACAACCATGCATGCGAGCGGCAAGGGGTGTGGGGCGTCCAGCTCCCGCCCCGAGGGAGTTTAGCCTAGTTTAGGGTCTCTTTGGGAGCAAAAGATTTTAAGCCTAGTTTTTAGCCATTTGCTCACTTTTAACCCTCCTGTTTGGATCCTTATGGCAAAAAAAAAAAAGGCTAAAAGTGCAGGACTAAATTTTTACCATGGAATCCAGACATGGCCTAAGCTTTAGCTGGAGGCCAAAATGTACACACTCTCCTTAGCCGTTTCAACCCAGCTAATGGCAGCTAAAACTGACTAATGACCAAATTGTCCTCGCATATTTTTCTGCATCCGTGCGCTCGGGGCTGCCCGACCATGTTCTTTTTTCCCCAATCCGCGTGCGGCACCGCTTCCCGGCAATTTCTGTATCCGGCGAACCCAGCGACGCAGCAGCGACTTTCGCATCTGTTCATGTCTGTCGGCACAGCGGAGTTGTCCAAAGAGCCAAATGGTGGCCGCGATGCGGGTGTGGGGATGCACCTGCTCTGCTGCCTCGCCGGGGAGATGGAGGGAGGAAGAAAGGGCAATAGGGTCAATAAATACCCATTAGCTAGAGGATCAAAACAGTCCCGGTTATGCTAAAGTTTAGCCAGCTAAAGTTTAGCTGGGGTGAATCTAACAAGGCCTGAATGCATGTGATGCGAAAATTATCGATGTGTATCGATGTGTATGTGCCATATATCAATATACACATAATGTATGAACCACACATAAATTTGCGGTTTAGTCTAAAGCCTCCTTTAGATCCACTTGCAGTGGTTCAGAGCTAGTAATGTACCTTAGTTCATAACTAAAATGTTTGGAACTGCCTCGCTCCACGAAATAGGTGTAACTCTATTCTAGAAATTTTAGGTTTTTTTAGCTGCTCCATAGTGGAGTGTGTACATGAGATTCAAACAGACCTATTAGTTGACTATTTTCACTCAATTGAACAGAGAATTGAATGTGTCTTCGTCGAGAGTCAACACATCCAATTCGCTCCAACCTGCACCGTTTCTTTCGGTCCTCTGACGGTGAATCGGTGGTCGCGTCCGGCGTCCACCTATCCTGCCGATGATAGGATGAATATATGGACGGACCACTCCCAATTCGGTAGTACTAGTTGCCTATGAGCTATGACACTGCGGTGTACTGCATCTGCATATGTACCCTGCTTGCATGCTCCGTAGACCGTAGGTAACCTCGTGAGGCGGCAGAGGCACGGCCCGGTGCACCCGGACCGTGCGCGTGGCGACGCCAGCAGACGTGCAGTGCAGTTCCGGCGGTCGCACCCACCGCACGATCGGTCGGTCGATGCCTCGGTGCAGTGCGGCGCGGCCCCGGTTTTGAGCTGTTTTCTCAGGGAAACCGAACTGATGCAGCAGATGAATGCGACCCTTGCTGATTGCTCCTGTCCTACTTTGGGCCCGTTTGGTTTCGCAAGATCAACTCCCCGGAAGAATTCCGGCTGAGAATCTTTATTTAGGCCACGTTCGTTTCACCAGGAATGAGCCATAGGAAGAAATTCTAGCCGTATTGTTACTTTAGGGCGCGTTTGGCCAGGCTCCCGTCGGCTCTGGCTCCCACACTGTAGCGCAACTGTAGCGCGCAGGAGCTGGAGCCGGAGGAGCCAAAAAACGAGCTTCTCCAGCTCCGGCGTTGTCAGTGAGAGAGGAAAGGAGGAGAGAGAAAAACAGCTCCGATGAACAGTGTCGCTACAGGAGATCAAAAGGGAGGAGTCAGAGGAGCCAGAGCCGCTCGGAGCCCGATCAAACGGGCTCTTAATTTATATAAGCTTTCACTGTCAGATTGATTCCTGACCTCTATAGCCGTAACCGAACGAGCCCTTAATTTAGATAAGCTTTTGTTAACCGGAACGATTCCTAGTGTCAATCTTCTGTAAACGAACGAGCCCTTAGAAAATTCAGCTTCGTCGATCATGCAACCACTTGTGCCGGCCCGCATTTAGTACCACTACCTGGATGGGGTATGTTCGCATTGACAAGCATGTCTCGCCTAATGACCGCTAGCTGTTCCTGCGTACTGTACATGATGAACCGGTCCTGCATGCTGCATGTGCGCTGACCAACGGCGTTTCACTAGTCAGTGATCCCGCTGTGGAAGGAGGTGGAGTACTACGAGGAGTACCAGCGGCGTCTCCGTGCGCGCGTGGGTGCGTCCCGCGCCGCCGCCATCGTCCGCGGCGCGCTCCACGTGGTGAGCATCGGCACCAACGACTTCCTGGAGAACTACTTCCTGCCGCTGGCCATGGGGCGGTCCGCGCAGTTCACGGTGCCCGAGTTCGAGGACTTCCTCGTCGCCGGCGCGCGGCAGTTCCTGGCGCGGATCCACGGCCTCGGCGCGCGCAGAGTCACCTTTGCGGGGCTCGCCGCCATCGGCTGCCTGCCGCTCGAGCGCACCACCAACGCGCTCCGCGGCGGCGGGTGCGTCGAGGAGTACAACGACGTGGCCAGGAGCTTCAACGCCAAGCTGCAGGCCATGGTGCGCGGCCTCAGGGACGAGCTCCCCAGGCTCCAGCTTGTCTACGTCTCCGTCTACGAGAGCTTTCTCCGCCTCATCACAAACCCACAAAAATTTGGTGAGCATGCACCAATCTCATTTCGTTTGTACGTAGTAGATTAATAGTTATCCAAGCAGATTCCTTCACCCTGCTGCTCACACGTACGTCGCCATTATGCATGAACATGGCAGGGCTGGAGAACGTGGAGGAGGGGTGCTGCGCGACAGGCAGGTTCGAGATGGGGCTCATGTGCAACGACGACGCGCCGCTGACCTGCGACGACGCCAGCAAGTACCTCTTCTGGGACGCCTTCCACCCCACGGAGAAAGTGAACCGGCTCATGGCCAACAACACCCTCCAAGCGTGCTACCAACAAGGCGTCCTGTAACGTAGAATATACTCATATACATAGTACGTATTCAAAGTAGCGACGGAATTAAGAGAGAAAAGTTTATGCTCAGCTCACAAAGATTTGAATCACAGAAATAGATGGAACAAAATTTACCGGGACACAATGCATAGTACACTTTTGATCTGAATGTGTGCTACCAATGCAAGAAGTACCAACACGGTGTCCTGTAACGTGTGTATACATTGCAATTAGCCAATTAGAGACGGCATCTCATTGATCGATTCCATCATAATTCATTTAGGTAAACTATCTCTTCATATTAGTTCTCCTCCCACACCTGATTCCGTTTTTTTTCTTTCTGATTCTTCTTCGCGAGTTTTTTAAGAAATTGGAAAAATATTCTTTCTGTTTCTTCTTTGCGACTTTTTTTTTAAAGAAAATGCAAAAAATATTTCGGCCTCCACAAGGGTGGCACTCAAGCATCATCACTGAGATTTGAAATGCACAAACCCTGCTTTCCTGTAGAGGATGGCATCAAATGGTTAGGGCCGGATTGGCTATTCGTTCTATTGTCTAACTGTGCTGAGGAGGTAAAATGTAACGATCCACATTCTAAATAGATAATTAACCTTAGATAAGTGAGTCATCAGTTTCTCTTAA
Organism: Miscanthus lutarioriparius; assembly: GCA_904845875.1. Taxonomy (NCBI): domain Eukaryota; kingdom Viridiplantae; phylum Streptophyta; class Magnoliopsida; order Poales; family Poaceae; genus Miscanthus; species Miscanthus lutarioriparius. The sequence goes on along the minus strand of CAJGYO010000008.1, from coordinate 75,860,078 downwards.
TTGCAACAGGATAGATAATTGATTCGCATTGACATAAAAATACACAAATCATGTATTAATCTTTGGAAATTCTTCTTACATGATTAAAGCCAAATTAGCTTCACAGCACACCACACAACATTCTTTACATTTCTAGGTACACTAGTACACACCACTGTGGCAACTATTTCACCAACTCTTGTACTAGTTTGTTCACAGGTGAGCTGCCATGCCCTTCTTAGAAAGGATCCAGCCAATCATGTTGCAGCAGCTTGCCGCACCACTGCACAGACCTTGACCAAGCTGGGAGGTGAAGGTAAATATCTCGTAGAGGCTGGAGAAGAGTACTAGTAAACCAGGAGTGAAAGTGAAAGGAGCAGTTCCCATCGTACTAGCAAACCAGTTCTTAGCCTTGTTTACTTCTTAAGAGGGACTATACAAAAAAAAAAAAAGATTCTTCGTCATATTAAATTGTGGAAGTACTGAATGTAGACGAAATTAAAAACTAATTGTACAGTTTGCTTTAACTATGCGAGATGAATCTTTTAAGTCTAATTAGTCAATGTTTGGACAATAATTTACAAATACAAACGAAATACTACAGTGGAGAATCGTGCACTATGCAAAGTTTGCAAACTTTGCCGAACTAAACGCGCCCTTAGTCTCCACTTACTACCGGAAACCGGTACTTCGCCGAGTGTCGGAGGCTTTACCGAGTGTATTTTATCGAGCATTCAGCAAAGACGGTCTTTGCCGAGTGTCAAATAAATACACTCGACAAAAAAAACACTTGACAAAGATGGTTTTGCCGAGTATTTTTTTCGGCACTCGACAAAGATGTATTTTACCGAGTGCCATTTTTTGTCACTCGGCAAAATGCGTCTTTGTCGAGTGCCTTTTTCTGACACTTGGCAAAGATATATTTTGCCGAGTGCTATTTTTTTTGGCACTCGGCAAGATGCGTCTTTGCCGAGTGCCTTTGTTTTGGCACTCGGCAAAGAGGCATTTTGCCGTGTGTATTTTTTTGCCCTCGGCAAATAATTTTTTCAAAGCAATTTTTGAGGCCCTAAATGAATTCAAATGAAAAACTTTTCAACTACAAAGTTGTATAACATCTCAAGATCTACAAAGTTTATTTTGGTCATTTCTTCATTTGACAAAGCGACAATAACGTTGTTCATAAAATCTACATCTCTCTCATATCTCTTATATTAGTTTCATGAAAGTAGAAGAGAGAAATATAAGATTTGTGAATAATGTTACTACCACTATGTCGGATGAACAAATGACCAAAATAAACTTTGTAGATCTTGAGAAGTTATGAAATTTTATAGTTGGCAACATTTTGATTTGAAATCATCTTGTCATGCAAAAACGATGTTTGAATTTGAAAATTTTAAAATTTGAATTTTTCAAAAGACATCGGATGGAAAAACTTCTTAAATGAAAATTGTAGATCTCCAAAAGTTATGAAACTATGTAGTTGACAATTTTTTGATTTGAAATCATCTTATCATGCAAAACTACGTTTGAATCTCTCAAATTTGAAATTCGATTATTTCAAACGACCTCGGATGGAAAAACTTCATAAATAAAAATTATAGATCTCGAAAAGTTATAAAACTTTGTAATTGACCACTTTTTGATTTGAATTCGTTTAGGGCCTCAAATAAGCAATTTACTCTCAGTTTAGTATAATATATGAGGATAGATAACGGAATCTAGACATAAGTGAAAATATAGTGCAAGTGGTAGAGCAAGAGACACGCACGAGGAGAGATCGTGGTTCGAATCCCTGAATCACGTTAGCCATGAATTTAGCGCAAAAATACAAATGACTTGAGGGAGAGGTCTGTGGCGGCCTCCCCCAAAAAACTTGCTATTATTTTTTTGGTTTTTTCATATTTTCATTTTGCCGAGTGCTTTTCCCAAGACTCGGCCCGACAAAAACACTCAAAGAAAAGGCTTCTTTGCCGATTAATTTTTTCGAGTCTGGCACTCGGCAAAGCCTTTGCCGAATGTATTTCGGGCTTTGCCGAAAGTGCCGCTTGAGATTCCAATGAGTGACTCTAGCTTTCGGTCCTTGCCCGGAGAAAAGGGCAATTTCTTATTTAGTTCTAGTTTAAAGTTGTCTTTCTTCCCCGGTCACGAAATAAAATTTCTTTTCTATTTGGCCTCACTTTCGAGTTTAGATTTTTCAATCTAGCTTTACCGTCATCTCCGCCTCTAACACAGTTAAGTGGCATATGAAATGACCAAACTGCCCCTGAGACATTATGAGAAACCAAAGGTCACACAGACAGCATAACAACATAATTTTGAGCACTTTGAATCTAATTTTCATAACATAAATTTGTGTTATGAAAATTAGATTCAAAGTGCTCAAAATTATATTGTTATGCTGCCTAGGTGACCTTTGGTTCCTCATAATGTCTCAGAGGTAGTTTGGTCATTTCATGTGCCACTTAACGGTGTTAGAGGCGGGAGATGACGGTAAAGCCAGATTGAAAAACAAAACTTCGAGTGAGGCCAAATAGGTAAGAAATTTTGTTTTAGGACCAAAGAAGAAAGACAACTTTAAACCAGGACCAAATAAGAATTTTTCTCTAGAGAAAACCACTAGGCATCCACATCAACAAAATGGTGACCTAAGCACCCATGAAGAGCGACATGGGTTGAGGGAAAGGGGCTGATCAGTAAGAGAGTCAAGAGAAGTGGCCAGGTGAAAGTCAACCAAACAAAGAAGAATAAGCAGAACTCCAATAGAGTTATTTTTTTTCGAACGATACTATTTATATGAGCATGAAATAAGATATTACGAATGCATATATGATGACATGTATAATATGATATGATGTGATGAATGTATCCTTACAAGTGTTTCCAACAGCTTTGTATTAAATTAATAACAAGTTGCATCATATTTTACTGAGTAGATGTATATCTCTTTTCTAAAAACTAACAAACACTTATGCAAATTATTTTCTAAACTATAAGACAACAACCACTTGTTTTGACCATAACTGAAGTTATATACATCAAAATAATATCGTTGTAGACATTCTGGAAAGCTTATGAAATTGATTACAACTTTATTTTAATCATATTAATGTGATTCAGCAGTTATCTAGGTCAAATAATTCAATCATTTAAATCTATCCAGTGAGCAAGCATTTCGGACAGCAGAATTCTAACAGCCATAATTCTTAAACCATAAGGCCTATGACTATAAAAATTTAACACAAGATAGATAAGTAAGTTATCTACAACTTTGTTATTAACAAGTTTTATAGAAAAGACCATTATCATCACAACTAAAACTATAGATGCAGCCATCTAGTTAAATTTATAAAGCAATAATTAACTAGTTACATATAACCAATTAGTTTTAATCCTAACTAATAACATCAACATATCATATGCATCACAAGAACCATAGAAAACATCATGGTTAAATATAACTAACTTATTTATATCCATTTATTAATTTCCTTAAATAATAGGATGATCTGAAGGATAAATATTTCTAGTGCTTAATAAATTCTGAGAAACTTACAGTAGCCTACAAATATCCTTTATAATCCATTGTACAATATTGATGCCATTTGGATAAGTATAACTACCTCTACAAAAATGACAAATTATATAGGTTTATTTTAGCCAAAATAGTTTAACATAGTTAAAAGTGTCAAGAAATAGATTTAATATTTTTCTTACATTTCTATAAGCACAAGAATATCGTGTAAAAATTTGCATGATCATATGTTATGTATTTTTACCCCAATTAATTTCACTAGAAACTAGCAATTAATTAGGATTAAATATGAAGACCATAATCAAAGTATGACCACTACAAGTTTAATATTTTTCCTAGATAGAACATGTCAACACAAGACCAGCAAAATTAGAATCATAATTTTATCACCTATCTAGCTCAAGTTATGCAATTTACAAGATAGAAACCATTTAAAAAGCATTTATCTAGCAATATTTTATTCTCCTAGAAAAATACTAGAAACAGTGCATCTCATGTTTTTATCAAATACTACACTTCAAGATGAAACTAACAAAAATTTGGTTCACCAAAATCGGACACTCCTAGCTTGAGATATGAATTTTTGAAACATGCATTCAAATCTATGAAATAAATCCAGAAAATCAAATCATATCCGACTGACAGCTAGGGCTCGCAGTCAACGGGGACCCACACGTCAGACACACAGAAGTAGAGCATGGTGGTTGACCGGCGAGAGTTCATTGTCGATGAGGTTTCTGACAGTAGCATCTACACCGCTAGACTCTACACGTCGAGCCACGTCGGTAGGTGTGCTCGGTTTGCTCGGAAGATCACCGGAAGTAGCTCGCCGACGGTAATAGCGGACGGTGGAGGTCATGCAATGGTATGTGGGAATGCTCCGACCAGCATACGTTCTGGTGAGGTGCTCTATAGCTTCGTGGTAACCTATCAGAGCTAACCTAGGTGGTTAGGGTTCCAGTGATGTGACAGAGAGCTTGGTCCGCGTGCATGGCCACGCGGCGACGCTTGGTGCACAGCGGTGCTCTCACCGTTCCGGCAAGATGGCGGCAGGAGAGAGGTCTCTGTCATGCCGTTAACTAGACCTAGGGTTACCCTACCGAAGACGCGAGAGGACGGAGGGATACGGTTGAGTAGCGCAACGGCGACGAGCTTCAGTGCCACGACGGCAATGGCGACCGTGCACAGAGCGGCGACCCATTCCGGCACTAACACATAGTGGCATCATCCCTAGATTTGTCCTAAGCTACAAGACTCTAACTGGGTGCTGGACCAACGGAGAGGGAGGCGTGCAGGGCAGTGGAATGGTTGGGCCACGGTGAGCCACGAGCGCAGCGGCGCTCCGGTGATGACGCGATGGCGACAAAGTGAAATGCACCCTTACCATGGCTCGGCAAGAGGGGCTAGTGAGTCAGGGTGGAAGAGGTGATGATGGCGGAGCTACAGGCGAGCTGGATTGGGCAGCGGTGCAGCAACGGCTGCGAGCGAGCATGGCGGAGCAACGGCGATGGCGCGGCGGCGCGGTGCTTCGCTTTGCTTAGGCATGGGCGAGAGAGAGCGCGGTGCGAGCGTGAAATGAGGCGAGCAGTACAGGCACGCGACATATCCCTCCGCGCTGGCCTGCCCCCGGTCGGCCACTGACAGCGTGGCGTCCACGGCCATCAGGCCCCGATGACATGACTAACAAAGCGACTTTGATCCCCTGTATCTCCTAAACTAGTTAGGGTTAGCAAAAATTCCCTGAATAGGAATTGTAGAGCTACATGAATTCTACAAACTTACTTTAAGATGCATCCCCAAATTCTCAATGGTTAACCAGTTAGAATGCTCCCAAGTGAGGTACATTGAAACTGTAAACAGCCATAAGACTTAGAAAATTGTTTGCAAGTCTAAAACAACATTTCTTGCTACTTGTGAGCAATTTTTTAGCATGCTATGCACCGAATTAAGTCTTGACCCAAAAATAAAAGTTGTTACTCTAGTCAATTACTACAACTTTGCTTAAGGGTTCACTGCCATGCAAACACTCTATACTATAGTTCAACTTAGGTCAAACATACAACTTGAAAATGAAAGCCTACACTATAACCATCACTTAGAGGCCAAATGGGTCCAAGTCATAAATACCAAAGTTGTTCCATCGATCATCCTAGATGTGTCTAAGGTGTTTTCATGACCTCCCAACCATCTCATACATTGGTCATACATGATTACAAGCATAAACACATAAATCAACATTTCATGTGACAATATATAAGAATGAGATGAAATTTCATATGCTCATGTTCATGAATGCTTGGATGATGCTTGTGCTCATGAAATGTAGGTGTCAAATGCAATGCTTAACACTAGGGTGTTACAGTGTTAATGTGGTGTATGCTAAGTGTGTTGGTACACCAATTGTGGGCTCAAAGAAGAAAGCCATTTGGGTGCTAAAGAGCTTAGTCACTAACCATCAAGGACCCAAGCAGTTTGGGTACCTAAAAAGAATTGATCTTATTTTGTAGGTTAATTACAAAGCCGGAGGAAGGCATTGGGTTCTTGACACTGGGTGTACTCAACACATGACTGGTGATGCAAGAATGTTCAACTCAATCAACACCAATGATAACAATGGTTATGATAGTATTACATTTGGTGATAATGGCAAAGGCAACATCAAAGGGCTTGGTAAGATTATAATATCCAATGACTTGAGCATATACAATGTGTTGCTAGTTGAGAGATTGAATTTTAATTTGCTATCCATGGCTTAATTGTGTGATCTTGGATCCAAATGCATATTTGAAGTAGATTATATAGAGATCATAAGTGTAGATGTCTCTAATTTGATCTTTAAAGGCTTTAGATATTATTGGTATTTATTAACGCAAATAGAATATAAAGGATTCCACAAGCGCACAGAATACCATTGCAGCATTTTACCAGGAATATTCTAGGTATTGTTATTTATATTTTACTACAGGGAAATAATGGAGTAAAGATTATTGAATATCAAAGGTGTATTTATCAGTCAACATACCAGCATAGTTGGAGAAAGGGGTGAAGGTAATGATAGGAATTATGTATAATGACACTCGAGGGATAGATCACTAAGATATTGTAAATAAGTTAACTCAGGAGAATAACGGGTGAGGTATATTCCTATGATATTCTTATTACATGGTCAAAGTATATATACATCTAACCATAGCTAAGACTAACTCTACTCTTGTGCACTTTGGAACACCGCTTAGACAGTAGATCACCGCAAAAAGATAACTCTACTGACATGACTATGGTCCTACAATTTAAGAACCTGCTCAATTCGGTATGGACTACGAAGGATAGATGGGGATGCCACCTCCTGCTGCTACCACACAACAAGGGAATAAGACATGTTGAGTTAATCAGGTTGAAATAAGGCAAAGTTGTAACTCAAACATGTTTGTTTCTTCATTTATGTAAATAGCAAGATCTAAGTGAAGCTTTTTAAATAATGACGACTTAGCTTAAGATGCTACCTTCATCATTGGAGCGTGATGGCACCATGCGACGAAGGTAGATGACTGTGGTGGCTGTTTCTTCGTGCTTTAAGCTTTCATTGCTTGAGCTGTTCATGAACATCTTGTCTCCTATATTGTATTCCTTTCTCATCTTTTTATTATGCCATCCTTTTGTCCTTTCTTTTGTGGATCTCAGCACTTTGTTTGGACCTTCTGCTTCTTTTATTGTTTCTTCTGTGTAAAGGATTAGGAGACAACACATACCCGAAGAAAAATACAAATGATTCAAACCAAGGATAGTGTTGTCATAGAGCTAAAGGTCATCCTCTATGCTATAACAGGGTTGGTTTTAACATTTCAGTTAGCATAGAATCTTTATCCCATGTTTTAACTAATGTGCCTTTATTGTTCACTAATACTTCAATTTTTTAACAAGTCTAAGGCAAAGATGTGTGAAATTATTTTGAAGAATATCTCTAACCTTGATTTGTTTCTACGAATGATTTCCTAACATTCCCAACAAAAGTTGAATATTTTCCTACAAGGGTTAGTCCATATATACAATCGAATTCTATACAAGTATGTTTTGATCTAATGATTATGTCCGAATAGTATTCCAAAGCGTACTTATAATAGAACAAGGAAACTTGAAAGACTCAAGAGATTTATTCAAGTAGAAACAAGAATATGTATGGTGACCCAAAAGACCATGATTATTTAAATTTTTACTTATTAGAGATTTAGCAAGTTGAGTTCATCATAAAGGCACGGATGACCAAGACAAATTAGCAACATGACATGAGATGATTTGAAGAACTCCATCCCTCATATTTGAATTTTACAGAATGTAGAATCAAGTTGGATGATAGAATTCTCCTGTGAATGTGATTTTATGTTGTATAATGCTTGGTTGGATATACCCTATGTTTTCCTTTGTTTTATTGAAGTGATTAATGACAAACATACCTGAAGGAGGCTTATCTGATTTACCTGTTGGCGAGAGCTCGTAGTCTGTTGAACATGACCTTTCCTTGTATTAAGCCTCGATCCTGGAGATGAGGATATGGACAACTGCATGCTCTTCTTCCATCAACCTTTCTTGATTTTTATTGATTCATGGTTGATGAATTGGTGTTCATTGGAGATGCAACTCAAGTTTCTCCTTGATTGTCTTTGCCTTCTAGCAGCATGGCAGAGAGTTATTCTTCTTTGTTTATTAGTGATCGCCAAATTGTCTTGATGATTAAGGGACGGAACTTCATTGGTGTTTGTGTGAAAGCTTCATCTCCAATGACTTAGGTGTGTCTTTTGTGTGACCATGGTCGTTCACGGCCTTATGAGACACAGTCAGCAATGAACCATTGATTGATGATATATGTTAGCATGAGAATGTACGCCATGATGTAGTGCCATCTCGTTGTCTTGTCCTTGTTGCCGACGTGCGAGATGGTGTCTTCAAAGGTGATGAAAGCAGGCATCCAATTGACTGATATGAGGTGAGTTGCACCTTGCTTCTCATCAGCCTCCTAGCTTGAGTCCTGGAAAGGTTCAATGCTAGGTTGCCTTCGATGTTACTTGTGGCCTATTGATTTGTTCATCCACTTCCCATGAGTGAGTGCTTCTATTGTAGATCCTTTTTGTGGCACTCATTCCATTTCTCTTTGTTCCATAGCTAAAGTGATGGTTTGGTTTGGGTTCACAAGTTCATACCAAACCATGGACAGGGACAGCTTATATTCATTCTTTCCTACAAAAATGTTAATGGACACATACCCGAGGGAATACAACAAATTTAAAATACGGGTTGTTATTCATAATCTGTGTGATTTTCATCTATGCTAATGAAATGATGGTTTTAGGATTACTTTAGCATAGGTTTCGTTTATCATGTTTTTATAATAAATTTTATTTGTCCTCTGCATTCTAGCATGGTTCAAGGCAAAAGTAACTTATAGCAAAAGACCAAGTGAATAAACTTTAATACTTACAAATCTTCCATCCACAAAGGATGAGCTGTCTTCTTTGCACAAAGTTATTTTGGAGTTCATTATGTGCATTGCTTCATCTCCAAGGTGAGTTCATCTCGGGACTTTCCCAAATTAAATTTGAGAATTTTCTGGAGAGTTAGTCCAACAAAATAATCAAGTGTCTACACAAGTGATTTTAGTTCAATAACCAAACTAAACTCCATATCTAGTTTTGATTAAGGAAGGCATTTTAACCTAAACACCACGCTTAATTTAAAATCCTTTAGAAGTATGGCGAGTACTTCCAAACCAAAGCTTACTATGGCAAACAAAGGTAGTACGAAAGCGTACAGAGATTTACTAAATAGAGATGAAAGAGCATGATCATGATGAGAGATTTTTTTTACACATGGACCTTCATGTGTCCATATATGTTCTCTTTTTAAATGCAAACGATATGAATGTGTGCAAGGAACTAAACATGCTGTGGATTTGATATGACAAAATTTAAACTAAACATAGTGTATGCATGGATTATTGAAAGTAAACATGCAATGGTATAAAAAAATTAAAAGATAACTACTCATCAAGTTTAAAGTCCATAAACAAGACTATATCACCTTTCTTGATCATACTTACCATGACTCACATGATGGAATTTGTGAGTAGTGCAGCGTTTGTATTCGTCACTTGAGATGTGTTTTGAATTTCTTGTGACATCGACCTTTTCTCCAATTTACACATGGTTAGAATAATATATACATGTCTACACAAACCTTGAGATGGCAGGGTTCTAATGTTGATGGATCTTGAATCTTCAAGCACTCTAAGGTTCTTCTATGTTTCTTCTTTTCTTGTGGAAGCTAGCCGAAAGGTCAAAACCACGTCTGTTGTCCTATCTTGTTCCACAATTCAATAGAACAGGGGTAATCCTACTAATGCTAGTGGTATGTTAATGATCTAAATCTTTACGCCAATTATTTTCTCAACAACGGAGCTAAAAATGCTTGTTGGTATTTATTAACGTAAATAGAATATGAAGGATTCCACAAGCACACGTAAGACCATTGTAGTATTTTACCGTGAGTATTTCGGTATTGTTATTTATATTCTACTATAGGGAAACAATGGAGTAAAGATTATTGAATATCAAAGGAGTATCTATCACCAACATATCAAAGATAGCTAGAGCAAGGGGTGAATGTAATGATAGGAATTATGTATAATGACACTCGGAGGATAAATCACTAAGATATTGTAAACTAGTTAACTCAGGGAGAATAATGGGTGAGGTAGATTCCTATGATTTTATTATTATAAGGTCAAAGTATATATACATCCAACTATAACTAAGACTAACTCTACTCTCATGCACTTTGGGACACCGCTTAGACAATAGAGCACCGCAAAAGGATAACTCTACTGACGTGACTATGGTCATACAATTTAAGAACCTACTCAATTCGGTATGGACTATGAAGGATAGATGGGATTGTCACCTCCCGCTGCTACCACACAACTAGGAAACACCCAAAATAGCACGCTTTGGATGCTCGTGTCTTCCACTAGACGCTAAGCACACCGAAAGTAAGCTACATCGGACGGTCCCGTCGAGCACACCCCAAGGGAGAACTTGAACAATCTACGTTTTTCATGCAGGATCCAATAATGAGAATGATTTTATAATACTTAGTCTATTTCAATCAACAAGAGTTCTCAAAAATACATTATTACAATACCAAGTTCAGAGTGCGAAATTTAAACAGCGGAATTGAAATAAACATCTAACGATAAGATACAAGGATCTGTCTGTGCCCACTAGAAGAATCCTCCACACAACAACCACTCCTCAAGTCGCACCTACAACAGAGGTAAATAAACCCCAGTATACAATGTACTGCAAGACTTACCCGACTAGTGGGAATAATTTCCACGACTCTAAAGATATGATAAGCTTTATGATTTGCTGGGTTTCCTTTTTGTTTGCGAAAAGCATTACTAGTAGTGAATCCTTATGTATGTGTTTTATTAGCAGTCATGATTAGTTCATTAGCTAACCATTCTATGTAAGCACTTGTTCTACTTTCAAACAAGAGTTGAGCAATCAGATCTATTCACTCCCTTTCTTCTTCTAGTTCTTACTACGGTGCTAGATCATAGCCAAGTCAGCACTGTATCACACCTGACGATTCATGAACCAATGTATCCCAAATTGGGTACCCCAAAACACACGCCCACTTATACCCCATGCACAAGCAAGACCAACCCACCACTCTCCTATCAAGGGGTCCAGTTCCCCGTCCAAACTTGGACTCCAAGCCCTCCTCCTGAGTCCTGGACTCAATGTGGTGCTTAGACCTCCATCATCCCCGCCTCAATCACTCGGTCCTGAAAGAGCCGAAACCCACAATAAGAGAGCAATGAGCCTTCCCGCTCCCATAAGCAAGTATGTGCTCAGGATAATAAGTCAGACCTGACTAGAATCCACAAAGAATGAGATTTGTCCTTAATCGACACCTGACAGGGGAAAAACAAGTAACCCAAGATATGCCCCATTGGCCGCGGGACACAACCTATTACACTCATGTAAGAAAAATAGACCCTAGGCCCATTTACTTTAGATTTTGGTGTTTAATGACCAACACAACTAGATTGGACTAATGAATTTGTAAGTAATAGTTTTGTAGTTCAATAGGGTGCAAGACGTGACTTGGACGAAGGCGACACGATGATCCCACGATTAACACCATAAGCAAGACCCTAGAAGCACAAGAGAAGACCCAAGATATCAAGCAAAGTCCAAGCATGAATATGGGAACCAAGCTCAACGCAAAGATCACGAAGAAACGAGCAAGATAGAGGTGACCTGGACGTGGCCCTATGAGGACTAAACGAGTCCGATCGGTTGCTCGATAATAGCAGTGTTAGCGATGAGCGACGAATACGAGTGAGGTAGTGACCGGATGCACGAACTTCACTGCTCATCATCAACAAAGAATGCTCTCGCCGTGGACCGGACGCTGACGGCGGGATCGACCGAACGCACCAAGAAGTAGCATCCGATCATGTCCAGAAAGATTCCAGAGCGGTGCTAGTGCGACCGGACGTGTTCAATCGAGTGAGACCGGACTTGGCCCAGAGTCCGATCAACGTCGTGCTCCAACGGTCGGCGAGGACCGAACGTGTCCGATCAGGACGTGATCAGCGTCCGGTCACTAGCAAAAAGTTAGGTCTCAGGTCCAACGGCTAGTTCTCACTTATGGGGCTATAAATAGACCCTCAACTGGCCATTTGAGATGTGGAGAGCTGAGAAAACATACCAAGGGTGTTGATACACCAGTTTAGTGATCCTCACTTACATAGTGCTTAGTGATACATACGGTGATTAGCGTAGGTGCTTTGCGAAGTGCTTAGATTAGTTAGACCACCGCTTATATGCTTGCTCTACGTTTAGGCCTAGTGTTTAATGAGGTTTGCACACCTCTTACCACTCGGTGCTTGCGTGCACCATTGTTGTACATCAGAGGGGCTTGTAGTCTTGCGAGATCACACCAACCGCGTTTATGGTGTGGGTGCCACCGTGTACCGATAGGAACAAGGCCCACGGTGGTTCGGCTGGAAGCTTGACAGTGAAGACAACAGGGAGCGGTCCAGGAGAGGCTTGCCGAAAGGCACACCGGAGACCCACTTGCTCGTGGGGAATGTCCGAGGCTATCCACAGAGTTATTCGACCGGGAGCTTGGCCCTTGCGAGGGATTCCTTGCGAGGGGATCCAATGAGGACTAGGGGGAAGCTTACGCGCTTCTCGATATCTCGGTAAAAATACCGGAGTCATCGACGGGAGTTTGCATGTCTCTACCTTACTCTTTCGCTTCTGCATTTACATTGCAATCTTGGTTTGTGCTTTACTTTCCTAGCTTAGTGATAGGCTAGTTGATAGGTTTTGAACCTAGGTTGCATAACTCATTTTTGCGGTAGAAATAGCAACACACTTGCAAAACTATAGTTGCACATTTAGATTACTTTATTGCATAGGTTTTGACTAGGTAGAAAAAGAGGCCATAGTTTAGAGTTAGAGTTTTAAGTTGCCTAATTCATCCCCCTCTCTTAGGCATCATGGTCCCTTACAACCCACCAATACCCATACCATATCCCAGCTCGGTCTTCATTTCCTTTCACCATTTTATCATGAGAGTAATAATAATAACCACCTATTATGAGTAACGGTAGGTTACTCACGCTACCGATAGTCCAAGCATAGCAGCTACTCGACCTATGCTAGTAGGACTCATAGGTAGGTTTATCTATGCATGTAGTTTCAATATAAATCTTGTAACGTAAATGCACATCACATATATATATCCAAAGGATTATTCAAAATAAAGGGTTATGCAATCAGGGCTTGCCTTGGGCAAAGTGGATTGTCAACTAAGTCGGGTCAAGATGGCTCCAGGACCTCCTCCTACACAAGGACCTCCTCCTCGTACTCCTCTATCACCTCCTCATACTCCTACTCATGGGCGGTCACAAACTCCACCAACTCGTTCTCTACATGCATGCAACGATGATGCAACACTCAGATTTTGGCAACAACAACTCTTAAAATAAGAATACACATGCTAAGCTACTAAGCTAGCTCTAATGACTAAGATACTAAGCTAATCATTATCTCTACTAAATAGATTCCAAGCTCACCCTACAAGTGCTTAATTTTATAAACCAATATCATGCCATTATTCATTTAGCCTTAATGGGTATTTAGCTACCATATTAAATAGTCTATTTTAGGGCTAGAAAAATTACAAAGGAGCACATAATACAATGAAGCTACTATAAAAATTTCAGGGTTTTTTGCTATTACCAATCTACCACAAAAATTCCTACAATAATTAACTTAATAATATTGAGCACTCTCAAATGATTTAATAGCTCTTGGTATCAACAAGCACATATATGAACTAAATACACTAATAGATAGAGCACAATTTTAGGAACCTAACAAAATTTATTTCACTATTTTTTGGATATCTACATTATTTTATATTAATTACCAAAGTTCAGCTCAGAATTAAAATGAAAAGCTATTTCTATTTTCCACGAAAAAAGACAAAAAAGATTTCAGCAGAACATGACCCACGCGTGGAGGCGGCCATTGCAATGGGAAGCCCCGCCACTACCGCACTCTTGCAAAAACACCCTAGCGTTATCACATAATAGCACGAACACTACACGTACTATTTCTATAAACAGGGACTTTGCAACGGAGCCCTCGAAACTTTTCACCTTCGCATTGGAGAGGTCCCCGAGACGCCTCACACTCGCAGGCGTGGCAGGCGGTGGCACTAGGTGGTACATCGGCCACTCGCGACCCTTGCAGGCCGAGCTATGGGACCGATGCTCACCTATGGGCCAACGCGCGATGATGGGCGGTGGTTGCACAAACGGGGGTGAAGCAAAGCGGGCTCTCCCTGGCGGCGGCGACCTGTAGTGGCGGCAACCGTGTTCCGGTGAGCCATAGCATATAACAGATAATAGAGGTGATGGGTAGGCATCAGTGAGGCACCACGATCCTACCTATGGCGGTGTCCTAGCCAGAGATGCCCCGTGCAAGTCTGGCCACGTGCGCGCGGCGAGCTCAACGACGAACCACAGCGACACGACCGTGTCAGCGGCGTGGAGGCGACACTTGGGCTACATTGGTGTGCGCATGATGAAGATGGATTCTAGGCGAGCCTAGGGGTGCGGTCAATTTGACGTGAGATGGCGATGTTGGAGTTGGCCACGATGAGGCGGGCGGGCCTTAAATGGCGCGACGGCGGGAGCAAAGCTCCAAAATTGAGCTCGGCCCGCCATAATCCAGCGTGGGTGGGGACGGGCAAGAGGGCGTAAAAGGCGGAGATGCGGGCATGATGAATTAATGAGAGGTGCTCGCTCTCGACTCACCGTGACCATGCGACCCGGCAATGGCCGGAAAAGCAGAGGAAGAAAGAGAGAGAGAGAGAAAGAGAGATGGGGTCGGGTGGGCTTGGCTCATCCTCGCCTTGGCGTGACACAAGCGGCGAGATCGGGGAGACCAAAGATGGTCCGTGGCGGCCACAAAGGTCATTAATGCCAAGGCGACGGCGAGCCCGACCACGTCAAGCCAAAGAAAGGCGACACGCGACTGGGCCGGCAACAAAGATAGAGATGCAATGGACAAAAGCGGATGCGACGATGATGCGACGGTAGCTATAGCGTCATGGCGCGAGGCGGGTCGGTAGCGTGGCAAGGCAGCAGTGGTGGATGCGACGACAAGGTGATAGCACCGACAGTGGCTTCATCATGGCGTGGCGGGGCCAGCAGCAGCCGAGCCATAGGCAGGCCAGAGGTAGCCACGGTCGGCCAAGCACGACAGCGCGCGCATGGGCGACTAATGCGGCAACGCCAAACGCCCGAGCGTGGTGATCGCGGCCACGCGGCCAACCAGCCCGAGAGATGTGACGCACATGAATTTTAAAGCGCTCAACACGACCAAACGGTTGCTCCAAGAGCCAAACCAGCTTTACCATGCTCAAGATGGCATATGAGACTACCAAATCGAGCTATAACACTACACCACCCTTTAACCTATTCTCTCACAATAAATTGCTACACATAGCAATGTCTAGCTGTTGGCAGACTTGAAAATTTCTAAGTTTTTGAGCTAGATTTGTTTTCAATTTCCATTTCTAGACTATTAGAAATACCAGCTAGTAACATTATTTTTCTACAGCAAGTATTTGAATGTCATCTACAAAGTTTGCACTTCAAACTTTATTTAAGTGTCACATACATGTTCTATAGTATTTTTGTTCAATAAAAATTAGTTTCAAACCCTACTTGATATGTATGAACTATCGAATCAACTTTCGTTTAGCATTTTTATTGATCATTTTGAGTTACGGAAATTGATCTACACACTTTATCACATACATTATCACAAAAACATGATGCTCATGACATAGTTTAGCAAGTTGTTTAAGCAGTAACACTGAGGGTGTTACATAAGGTGTACTCACAGGCAGAGTATGGTATAAGCACCATGCTTACACGAAGCTTGGCTACTTAGCCTAACCGATAAACTAGCAAGCTAAGCGCTCTATGAACCCGCACACAAAAGTATAGATAACCTTTAACTAAGCAAGATATATATTCAAAGTAAGCATAGCCATGTAGATAGAAATATAATAAATTGATAATAAGTCTTACAAGATATAGAAGTGAAGATACAAGGCTTTGCTAAGCCTCAAGACTAGATCTAGAACTTGAGCACAATCCCACTTCGACCCCTCACTCCCGAGCTACTAATATACTACATTGGAGAGTTCTAAACCTAATCCTCCTAGTGTGTGTTGATCTGAATGAGAGATATGAATTAAAGTTTCTAAGATGGTTCCAAGGGGGGTACATGGCTGTATATATTGGGGGTAGCGTCAATTCTAGACCCTCGGATCAAACCAACTTGAATAAATGGCGTAGATGCGATTTTTAAGGCAATGGAGAACCGATGTAGCAAGGCGGAGGCTGACAGGTGGCCCCATAGGCCCCACCTAGAAGCCTCTCGTAGTCTTCTTTGGTGTGGTGTCCTCTGGTGTCCTCTAGAACCTTCTGGAGTTGTTTATGTCACGGTTAAGTGCGATTAAGTCTAGCGATTGGGTCCACCTTGATGGTTTTCTGGATCAACCCTGCTGAAAACACAGATTCACCAAAACTTATGAAATTTATTAGTTTATACCCCTAAACCTATATTGGTGATCATTTTTATGCATTTATACAAGTTATGTTGACGGTTTATGATTGATGTTAATGACCATCAACAGATATGAGAATCTAGACTTGGTTGATTTCAATGCTAGTGAAGCTTAATTGTCAACATGCTTGTTCACTACGTCAAGCATGGGCTGGTTATGGCATAGAAGGCTTGGTCATGTTAAAATAAAACAATTAAATAGATTGGTTAAGCATGATCTAGTTAGAGGCTTAAAAGATGTTGTATTTGAGAAGGACAAACTTTGTAGCTCTTGTCAAGCCGGCAAACAAGTTGGAAACACCCATCCTAAGAAGAGCATAATGAGCACTAGCAAGACATTTGAGTTATTGCACATGGATTTGTTTGGGCCAACACAATACATTAGCATTGGTGGAAATAAATATGGCTTTGTGATAGTGGATGACTATACTAGATACACTTGGGCATTCTTTCTAGTGGACAAGAGTGATGTATTTGCAACGTTCAAATCATTTGTCAAGGGCATTCACAATGAGTTTGAAACAACCATCAAGAGAGTTAGAAGTGACAATGGTAGTGAGTTCAAGAACATTAGAATTGATGAGTTGTGTGATGATTTTAGAATTAGACATCAATTCTTGGCCAAGTACACTCTACAATCAAATGACCTTGTTGGGAGGAAGAATAGAACACTTATTGACATGGCAACGTCTATGCTTAGTGAGTACAATGTGAGTCAATCTTTTTGGGCCAAAGCAATCGACACGGCTTGCTATTGTACCAACCGACTCTATCGTCATCCTTTGAAAGAGAAGATACCATATGAGCTCTTGAATGGTAGAAAGCCGAACATTGCATATTTTTTGGTCTTTGGTTGTAAATGCTATATATTAAGAAAAGGCACTAGATTGAGCAAGTTTAACAAGAAGTGTGATGAAAGATTCTTGCTTGGATACTCAACCACTAGCAAAGCATATAGAGTTTGAAATTTGACAAGTGGAACTCTTAAAGAAGTTCATGATGTTGAATTTGATGAAACAAAGGGTTCCCAATATGAGAATAAGAATCTTGATGATGTTAGAGGCATTTAACTTTCAAATGCCATGAAGAAGATGGATATTGGTGAATTGAGGCCTAGGCAAATGATAGATGATGAAGATGATCAAGTACAAGTGTTCTCTAATTCAAATGTGCAAGATGATACAAATCAAGCAAGTACAAGTGGCTCTCATGACAATATGCAAGATCAAGTGGCTAGCTCATCATCTCAACTGAATGATCAAGCAAGTGCAAGCAACAATGTTCCAATACTCCAACCAACCAATATTGTAAGAGATCATCCTTTGAACACTATAATTGGAGATATCTCAAGAGGTATACAAATAAGATCAAGATTAGCATCATTTTGTGAGCACTTCTCATTTATGTCATCCATTGAACCGAAGAAGATAGAAGAAGCATTAAAGGATGTTGATTGGGTAAATGCTATGCATGAAAAATTGAACAACTTCATAAGAAATCAAGTATGGAAATTGGTAGAGAGACCAAAGAACCACAATGTAATTAGAACCAAATGGGTCTTTAGAAATAAGCAAGATCAAGATGGGATAGTAGTAAAGAATAAATCAAGATTGGTAGCTCAAGATTACACTCAAATAGAAGGTCTTGACTTTGAAGAAACATATGCCCTGGTTGCTAAATTGGAAGCAATTAGAATCTTGCTTGCCTATGCTTGTGCCCACAACATTAATCTCTATCAAATGGATGTCAAGAGTGCATTTCTAAGTGGCTACATCAATGGAGAAGTTTATGTTGAGCAACCTCTCAGTTTTGAAGATGACAAGAAGCCCAACCATATGTACAAGTTGAAAAAGGCATTGTATGGTTTGAAGCAAGCACCTAGAGCATAGTATGAGAGGTTGAGGGACTTCCTACTCTCTAAAGGGTTTATTATGAGAAAGGTTGATACCACTCTTTTCACCAAGAAGATTTACAAGGACTTATTTGTGTTGCAAATCTATGTTAATGACATCATATTTGGATCAACCAATTATGACTTTTGTAAACAATTGGGAAGATTATGGCTAATGAGTTTGAGATATCCATGATTGAAGAGTTGAGTTACTTTCTTGGTCTTCAAATCAAGCAATTGAAGAATGGTATATTTGTGAGTCAAGGCAAGTATATCAAAGACATGCTCAAAAAAGTTTGACATGAATGAGAGCAAATCCATCAAGACACCAATGTGAACAAATGGCAATTTGGATAGTGATGCAAGTGGCAACATGGTGGATCAAAAGTTGTATTGCTCTATGATTGGAAGCCTACTCTATGTGACCGCATCAAGGCCAGATGTCATATTTAGTGTGTGCATATGTGCAAGATTTCAAGCCTCACCTAGAGAAAGTCATTTGAAGGCTACAAAGAGAATATTGAGGTACTTAAAGCATACACAAAATGTTGGTTTATGATTATCCTAAAGGAGCAAAGTTTGAGTTAGTTGGATATTCGGACTCCGATTATGCGGGATACAAGGTTGAAAGGAAGAGCACTAAAGCACTTGTCAATTGTTAGGAAGATCTCTTGTTTCGTGGTCATCAAAGAAGCAAAATAGTATTGCATTATCAACCGCCAAAGCCGAATACATATCCGGCCGATAGTTATTGTGCACAAATACTTTGGATGAAGGCCACCTTGAATGATTTTGGAATCAAGTTTAAGAAAGTGCCATTGCTATGTGACAATGAGAGTGCAATCAAGCTAACCAACAATTCGGTTCAACATGCAAGAACAAAGCACATTGATGTCCGCCACCATTTCATAAGAGATCATTAATAAAAAAGGGACATTTGCATTAAGAGTGTGGGCCTTTCAAGATCAAGCTGGCCACATATTCACCAAGCCACTTGATGAGAAGAGGTTTTGCAAGCTAAGGAATGAGTTGAACATATTGGATTTCTTAAATATGTGTTGATGCACCCCCACTAATATGACATACCTCTCGTTCGAGCAATCCAAGGTAAAAGTTGATTGGCATGCATACATATGTTGCTAAGGACTTGTTTAGTGCATCTAGTCATTCCTTATGTTTAATAGGCTCATTCATTAAAATAAAATAAATTTGATGCTTGAATGGTACCACTATTGCTTCTATGCTTAACTTGGTCTAGTGATAGCATATGACATGTTTGTGGGCTTGTGAACCTAGTGTTTGACCTAGAAAATGAGCTATAAGTGTTTAACTCAACATTGTCAAAATAATCCTTGAAACAAGGAGTGAAGAAGCTTATCCTTGGATCAAACAGAGTTAAATAATCTTTGGCAAGTGTTCTAGATTGAACCAAATTTAGAAAAATGATCCTCACCCTATTGATTGACATTGATAATCTTAATCTATCTAAAATTGAATCTTTGTGGTCATTGATGACAAAGGGGGAGAAGTAATTCACAAAGATAGGGGAGAGACACAAAGATAAAGCAAAGATGACAAAGGGGAGAAATATGAAAGTAAAAGGGATCAATTACAATTTGGGCACATAAGTTCGGGGAGCAAGCTCATAAAATTGATTAGTGCATTTGTATGTGCATTACATATGTTTGCTTGCATGGCACAAGTTTTAAATTAAAATTCCCATACTTGTGTTGTGTATGCTAGTTGTAGGTTTGAATGATGAAATGAAAACTAGAATGCATAGGATGATAGTTAGATATATCTTGCTTACTTACTTTGTTTTCACAAGTGGTAATGAGCCTTGCATATAATGTTGATCTCACGAGGCATCTAGTGTTTGTGTTTTGCAAGTAATTCCAAGTGGTATGTAACTAACCATGGTGCTAAGGATGGTATATTTGGTGCACTCCGATTGGTATCATGCTTCAAAGGTCCATCTCTTATACCTTAGCATCATTTGGTAGACATTGCCTTCACACATTTCTAATCCATGCATATGTGCAAGCTTCAATCCAAACTCTTAGCACATATGTAGGGGGAGCAAATGCTACCAATGGGGTTCATGAAGCTTGTCCATATCCTTTTACACATGGTAAATATGCTTGGGCAAGCAACATGGATTCAAATGAATTTCAATTCATATCTATGTGAAAGGGTTGTCATCGATTACCAAAAAGGGAGAGATTGAAAACTCTAGTTTGGTTTTAGTGAATTGATGAAACCCTAAGTTCTAACCCATTGCTCTTAGTGATTATGAGATAGGGTAGCACATTGCAAGTGGTGGAGCAAATGGTGAAAATCATGATGGTGGTGATGGCCATGGTGATGATCAAGTGCTCGGGCTTAGAAAAGAAGAAAGAGAAAAACAAAAAGCTCAAGACAAAGGTGATATCCATAGGAGATCTTTGTTTTAGTGATCAAGACACCTAGTGGGTGTGATCACATTTGGGATAGATAGCCATACTATTAAGAGGGTGAAACTCAGATCGAAATGCGGTTATCAAAGTGCCACTATATGCTCTAACTCATTGCATTTGCATTTAGATTCTAGTGAGTGCTAACACCCTTAAAAATATTTATGAAAATATGCTAACACACGTGCACAAGGTGATACACTTGGTAGTTAGCACATTTGAGCATGGGTAGAAGTTGGTAAAGTTGAAGAGGTCACTAGCAAGGACCGGATGGTGCACCGGACTCATCACCCACGGCTGGCGTCCGGTCGATGGTGCGATGAAGAGCGCAGCGTTGGTCT
Organism: Miscanthus lutarioriparius; assembly: GCA_904845875.1. NCBI lineage: Eukaryota > Viridiplantae > Streptophyta > Magnoliopsida > Poales > Poaceae > Miscanthus > Miscanthus lutarioriparius. The sequence goes on along the minus strand of CAJGYO010000008.1, from coordinate 75,838,659 downwards.
CGAGCCTGACGCCAGCAAGCCCGAGGTGATCGGACGACGCTTTGTGCATCCGGTCCCTGGGCGACATCTGTTGACGCAAGGTGTATCACGAGAAAGGAATGAGCGGACACGGGGCGTGTCTAGTCATGCTTGACCGACACGTCCGGGTCGCATTTTGGTGGCTCTAGAACCTCTCATTGTTGACTGGACGCATGGTGGCACAAATAAGTGAAAAGAAGCGATCGCGTCCGATCCATCGATAGTTGGTGCGCGGGCATGCAAGGACTGACTGTGCACGGCGGTGTCTAGTCGGCTTGCCCGCACGTCCGGTCGTGACTTAGCTGTTGTGCCGAGTCACTCAACCGTTGAAATCGCATGGCGGAGATCAAACGTGGGGACATGTGGATGTCGATCCATGATCCGACGCTGGGGGCGTGCGTCCGGTCATACCAACCGCTGCGTCCGGTCGCCCCCTGAAACCAATGAGGTAAAGGGGCCAACGACTTTTCGAAGGGCTTCCTATTTAAGCCCCTTGGCCACTCTAGCTCACTCTCTTGGCCGTTTTAGAGGCTTTAACACATTTGTTACATCGAGATAAGTCTCAGTCTTGAGAGTGAATGTAAGCGTGGCAATGAAGACATGCCACAAAGTAACCACAACATAATTATATAGGTCTAAGCGGACCCAAAAACAAAAAGGAATCGCTAAACATCTGGTGAATCCTAATGCCACGAGGCTTGGTTGGGTGTAGACACAACCTTATCCGTCACGTCCACTTCAGGTTGAAGTCCGGATCTTCCTCTATTCAACAAAGCAAGGGTGAGTACAAAGTACTCAACAAATCCAACCTTACCCTACGGAAGGGGATAACAAAGATATGCTTATGGATATATCAAGGATAAGGCTTGGTTTATTTACATAAAGCTATCTTTTTACACATGTAGGTTTCATTTTACAAATACCTTTGTAAAAGACATATTTTCCATATATGATAGTATTTACGAAAAGGGGTTGGTCACAATTTTAAGTGTGTGCGAACCCTTGTTCCCACAACACATGGACAACCATTCATTTCCAAACACATTCACTCTCCTATTTTCACTCATCCCAACCCATCTAGTTGTTGAAACCAAACCATAACCCATCCGAGACCGTTGACACGGCTATCAGAATACATTTACACTCTGCAGAGGTTGTACATTTTCACCACAAGTAGGGTATCGTAACTTAAACACCGTAGTGCAAGCCGCAGATCCATCAAAGTCATTACCCTCCATAGCTCGCAGTGTTTGCACTCACCAGGGAACACTAAGGCCACATCTCATAATAATTCTGAGCTCTTTACATTTCATATAATTCATCAATTTCCACATACATCTCTTAGTGTCCTGCACTGCACCGCCTCCAGTGATTGCCATACCAGCTAGAGGATTTAGACTAAGCCCCTTACATCACGAAATCTGAGTGGTTGTCGATAAAATGAGTTAGGCAAGATGAATCATCAACTCAGGTCCTTAATCGAGACAAAGCGGATCACAGGTCGAGTTGTTGGTGTGTGCCATATGAGATAGGGAAAATTAGTCCGTTGTTCTTAGCTAGTTGTTAATTAATGATTATTAGAATTATCATTGTTCATTAAGATTAGGGAAAAAGTGGGGTGTTACAAGGAGGAGAGTGCGACAGCAGTGGGGAGCAAGCCAAGATCACCATATGGGGATGGAGAAAGGCGAGGCAAGCAGCGGTGGTAGGGGGAGAGAGGAATTGAGGAGGGGATGAAGCGTCAGGGGAGGAACCGGTGGCTGGATAGGAACAGGAGAGCAGCATTGGGGCTAGGGTGACGTCAGTGGCGCATATATATATATATATATATATATATATATATATATATATATATATATATATATATATATATATATATATATATATATATATATTCATGCTTTGGGTTTTAGCTGAAAATTTTCTATTGGGCTTCTTTTTAGCTTTTTTGCTTTCTTGAGGCCTTACGAATAATGAGGGCGAGTGGAGCTAGCACAGACCGGGTTGTGGCGGCTCATCATTCGGTGTTATAGCAGACAACGGACGTAGATGAGGAGGAGGCTAGCAAGGCGCCTGTAGCCTAGCCTCCGACAACATGCAACAAGGGAAGGCGGAGAGACAAATGATAGAGGATCACTTGAATTGACACAGGTGTGTCTAGGGTGAGCATTTTGATATTCAGGACCTAGATGACATAGGAAAATAGATCCGAGGATTCGAGACCCAATAAAACTGTAGTGAGACCCGAACATACATTGTTTATGTATATCTGGGCGAAAGTTTTGCAAGTTTGGAGACCATAATGACATAGCGATATAAGTTTAGGGACCGGTAGTGTACTTTACTCTATGTTTAACTAGCAGAGGTCACCCATCTTTTTTTGAAAAAAACTATATATGTATTATTAGATAAAAGACAGGAAGGGATAATTTGTACTCCCTCCGTCCAAAAAAAAAGTGATGCTCTGAGATTTTTCAGACAGATTAGTGAAGAAGAGAAATATTTCTGATACCCTTAGTATATCACACATGATTCCCTTAAAAGAAGGGATATTCTCGGAGCTTTCTTCTCATAGATTATCGCAATCGGCACTGTTGTCAACCAGTTCAGCACGCTCCATGATAACTGCACCTCAGGTGCTTGCTCAGCTGGCACCATACACTCTGGCGAGGTATTGAACATACTAGCACATGCAACAATGTGTTAATTTGAGTATTAAAGCCGGTCAAGTTGTTTTGTTATAAGAGAAAATCTTTTGTAGATTCTAGGTGATAAAATGCGGCCGATAAGTTCAATGAATAAGACCCGTGGTTAAGGATGGCAATGGGTAAATCCCCAATCAGTAGTATGGCCACCCAGCACCCATCCCGCCATAAAAATTTGAGTACATCGTCGAATACCCATATACCCGTCATGGGTGGGTAATTTTCCCCCAGACCCATACCGGCGGGTAAATCATACCCAATGGGTCACCCGCACCCACCAATAATTTATTCACCGCGTGAAAATCAACAATTCAACAGCCGCTTCCGGTCCACCCTAGCTATCACATTAGTACTCATTTTTTCAATCTGTATGACATAATAAGAATGAATGTTAATAAAAAAGATATGCTATAAAAAAAAATATCAAACATAACAGATATGGCAGGACATGGGAAACAAGCAAAATCTGTCAATTTGTTCTGTTTGAACCGCTTACCTATGGCAATAGGGGAAATTGGTAATTGCACAACACGACAGTACAACCTGAGGAGCTAGGATAGCTATGTCACTAAAAATAGGAAAAAATAAAGTTATTTTAGAGGTATACTAACTGAATGCAATGCTATATTGCCTATATGCATGCATCGTCATGATGTCCATAGTAAAATGTTTCTGTATGTCAAGATGAAATAAAAAATTTAGGCATGCCAATAAACAAAACCTGAAAGTAAAGACATGGTGATATGATGGGTTTGACAGACATGGAAGGATATGCTTTGGTTCATTTTAAACTAGAAGAAGCATATAGTCAGAATAAATATAATCTGGCACTAGCACTATTGTTCTTGGGTTTACTTACATCAGTGGCTGCAGCAACTGGCGGCTAGTACCAGGAGGCGAGTATTAGTTACTGCACCACCTCCACCCGAAGATGTGGCTGCAAAAGAGGAGCGGCGGGGGAAAGAGCAACAGCAGCACCTTCTCTAGATGAAGCCAGAGAAAGAGGGGTCGGCCGTCCTTTTGCTTAATCTTCTCCACGGCGCAATAACTCGGGTCCTTTTCTTCTCCTTGGTGGTGGTGTTCTTGGACTTGGATGTATGAGCGGTGCTGCTCTCCGTTCTTAGGCTTGGATGCGGGGAAGTGCTGGCGGCGCCCGCTTTCCGTTCTGGATCCACGCGGGAGGCCGGCGGCGCTTCAACTTGACCTTCTCGGATCTTGCAGCTTGAGTGTTCACAGCGTCGGCCGAGCTGATCCGGATCCAAAGCAACCCAGTGGTCACCATCCTCCGTGACCTCCACGAAATCCCTTGGCGTCGGAGTGAAGGAGTTGGTTAGTCAGAGGAAAGAGGCAAAGGAGCGCGCGGTGCGGAGGCCTGGAGGGCAGCGCCTCTGCGATCAGCTGCGCTTGCAAGTGCAAAGAATATGATATGAAGGGATTAGGGAAGGGAATAGGGCAATCACCATTTTTTGCTCGAGTTGCTCGGCGTCGCCCAGGCATGGCGTGGCGAAGTTCTGGCGCTCGATCTGCGATCACGAATCACGTCGAACGCCGAGGCGAAGATCACGAGGGAAGCGGCGTATAGTTTTTTTCGGGCGGTGGTTTTTTTGGCGATTGGTGATTTATGGTGCCAATGCCGCTAACAAGAGAAGAAGTAACGACGCCGCTTTACTCAGCGCCTATTTTTTTTCGGTGGTGAGGCGGTGAGCCTCCTCGGCGATCGAGGCTCGGTGACCAGTCGCTTGAGGCGGGACCGGCGGGTGAACCTAGGGTTTTATGCGGTGGTGGACTTATTTAGTTTTGGGCGGGTATTTTTCACCCATGGGTAAACAGGTACGAGGATTTTGGAACATACCCATACCAGCGTGCCCGCGATGGGTGAAGGGTTTAGTCCATTTACGTCCCGTGGGTAGTGTGTTTAATCCATGGCCCAGACCCTAATGGAGAAATACCCGCCGGTGTCGGGTCACAGAGTCCCCATTGCCATCTTTAACCGTGGTTAGCGAAGATTAATCAAAACAACGAAGTTGCATACACGGGTCAATTCAACGCTAAAACTTAAGCTGTTAGGAGAGACTTATATTTCCAACAGTTCATACATGTGCAAGTACATACCGACGACCACGATGACAATTAGGAGCACGGTTATAGAGAGATTCTTTCCTAAATGCACCATTGGTTGTTTTTCTTTGTATAGAAGTTTTGTACGTTGAAAAAAAATGAGTAAGCAGGTTGGTGGACGATCGAGTGAACATACGATCCTATATGCGTAGTGTGTTCCACCGGAAGCATGAACATACGATCCTATCCCCTACCTAGTGTTTTCCCAACAGAAGCTGGCCCGCCGGTCGCAAAGCTGGGCCTGCACTGGCCATGGTGCCAGGCGCTAGCTGGCTCGTCACCAACGCGCCAAAGGTTGCAGCTGGAGACAAATTTGAATGCCGGAGGAGGAGGCAGCGCCAACATAGTAATGAACAAAGAACGAACAAATCCTGAAGTAGTACAATACAATCTCTGTCGAAGAACACGTATACGGCTGAGTGGTGGTAACTACCGTCGGTCGTCGGATCACTCTCTGACCCTTGGGAACAGGCACCTGTGCATCCTGGACGCAGAAGGACCTCTCGGCCTTCCTCTTCCCCTGTCGCCGCGCGCGTGGTGCCGCCGCCGCCGCATGGTCAGGCGTCAGCAACTTCGTTAGCGGCTGCACGGACGGCAGCGCGGGTGCGTCCTGCTGGCCTCCTCCCGGTGGCGCTTCACCTTCTCGAACTGCACCGTGAAGCCCTGCGCCGCCATCGCCGCGTTCTGCTCGTCCCAGACGCCGAACCTCGGCACGACCGACGGCAAGGGCGCCGCGGCAGCAGCAGCGGGGCCGGGTGGTGGTGGCGCGGCGGCGACGGCGAGGCGGAAGCTGCCTCGGCGCACCGTAGTGCTGGTGGTGATTGTGGTGGTATTGGGCGCCATGGCCGCCGCCTTGCGGCTGCGGCGGGAAGCTGACGTTGTTGTTATCGTTGCTGATGTACCTGGGCTGGTACGGCCTTGGCGGCGGGGCTTGCTGCCGCGGCTGCTGGCCTCGGACGCGGCATTGCTGCCGTTGCTCCCGGTCCGGCGGTGGTACCCGTGCCCGGGGTGCGGGTGCGGCCGGTGGTGCGGCTGCGGCACGTGTGGCCCGTGCGAGATCGGCGGCCGGGAAGGAACGTTCCTGGCTGAGATTCTCGTAGTGCTCGTAGGGGTCGAAGTCGTAGTCGTAACCGGCAGCAGGCGCGTGGCCGTGCGAGCCTGGCGGGCGGGAGGGCACGTTCCTGCTGCTGAGGCTGTCGTAGTGCTCGTACGGGTCCAGAGTCGTAGCAGGCACCGGCCACTACCGGCTCCGGCGCCCTGTCTGCGGCGGCAGGCTGGCCGTGGGCCGTGCGAGCTCGGCGCAGGCGTGACGGCACCTTCCTGCTGAGAGCTCTCGTAGTGCTCGTACGGATCGAAGTCGCCTCCGTTGCCGCCGCCAGAAGGCTTGGGGAGCAGGCGCCGGCGAACGCCTTGTTGTCTCGCACCTTCTCGAAGAAGACGGTGTAGCCGATGTTCTCGGCGTCCAGGAGCCGAACTTGGGCACCACGGCGTGCCCGGCCTGCATTCAATCACGCACGAGTCTCAATTGAACAGTTGCTGCAAAATTCAATTGGACACTACGGTTAAGTAAAAACACAATGAGCCTGTTCGTTGGTTGGTGAAATACGATAAAAAATTTCGGTGATGTTGATTTGTTGTGAGAGAAAATATTATCTGGTGATTGATAAGTTAAGTTCTAAAGCAGCACCGGTGTTAATCGCTAAAATCTTCGATGCCATCATAATTTTCTTATCTACGAATTTGCATTTTTTATTTTAAGAAAAGAAAAACACAAAGAAGCATGGCTACGTGAAAATGAAAGTTGTACTACGTGTTAACCAACTACTGGTACTAGCAGCATTTAATTTGCATTAAACACCAAGAGAACAGCACGCTGACAGGACAGTGCATGGACAGCTCCTGCTGCTTAACACCGACGACAAAATAATACATGCGTGCAAGTGGTGGCACGTCACAGACGAAACAGCTACAGCTAGTACAAATCTGGTACCTCTGCCCCACTTGCACTCTGGAGTCGTGCATCGCAAATAATATAATCTAGAAGTACTCGCCCGGCTGAGTCAACAATGCCTCCAGGGGCCAGGGTACGTAAACTAAACTGAACTCATCCATCCCGACCGGATGCACGCAATCCACTCATGCCAAAAATGCAACCATCGTCCGTAACGACGGCAGACGACGGGTGCATCGTGCCCAGAAATCGCCCTCCGGTGTGAATCTGTGATCGAGGACTGAGGCCGCCGGCCCGCCGCCGCAACGTCTGGCACGTACTCCCTCGTCGCTGCTCGCTGGTTTCCGTTTCCCGTGTGCTCGAGCCTCCGGCTCGACCGCCATCCACCAACGGCAGCGGGTCGGGTCGGAGCAAGGCCAAGGGCGCGCGGCGCAGCACATGGGTGGGTATGGCCTCGTGAAGGACTACGCGAGCGGCGAGCCATCCAATGCAAGCACGGGATCACACGCCATGTGCCGGCGGCGCCGCCTGGGAAAGCTCAGGCGCAGCGTCCCCATGTTCAGATACGTCGAAGCAGAAGTATGGGTGGCTG